>JAZHEH010003061.1:6174166-7548333 GCA_036589455.1 Ateles fusciceps | reverse complement strand
TATGGTGCTGAAAAAATTAAGACTTTTATTGTGATAGGATTGAGGGGGGGAGAAAACTGTAAAGGTCTTTATTTTTGCAAACAAAAACGGGAACTCAGAATACGAGCTGATTTGCATCCTTTCTGTGCTATCCTCTTTTCCTGCCTCTGGACATCACTCTGAATAAGGATACAATGGTTGGAGCAGCAACAGCCACACTGAGATCAAGAAAAACAAGCTTAAAGGCAAATAACTAACACTGAGGCTAGGACAGAAGAAATAAGCCAGGGTCTTCAAATTAACTCCCCGAACTGCCCAGACCAGACTTCATGTTACATGAGGTAACAAATGCCATTTTGAAATGTCTTAGTTAAACCACTTTTTAACCACTTTTTATTGTTTTAAATGTCCTATGGAAACCACCTTTGAGTTTTGTTTACTTGCAAGTAAATGCACCCCCACTGCCAAACTGCTCTCTAAATAGAAACCCAGTGAATTTCTAATCCCACACACAGCACGTGTGAGAGTGTCTGTCTCCTCACACCCTTGGCTTTAAGAGGTTTTGGTCCCCATCTGTTCCTGGTGCATTTTCACTAGCGGCTAGAGCTTTTCTTCCTTAAAGTCTAGCAGCTCTTCACTAAAGAAATGGCCCATTGCTGGCCAGGTGCAGTGGCTCATGCCTATAATCCCTGTGCTTTGGGAGACCAGGGCAGGCAGATCATCTGAGGTCCGGAGTTCAAGACCAACCTGACCAACATGGAGAAACCCATCTCTACTCAAAAGACAAAATTAGCCAGGCGTGGTGGCGCATACCTGTAATTCCAACTACTCGGGAGGCTGACACAGGAGAATCGTTTGAACCTGGGAGGCAGAGGTTGCAGTGAGCCAAGATTGTGCCATTGCACTCCAGCCTGGGCAACAAGAGTGAAACTCTGTCTCAAAATAAAAAAAAAAAGAAATTGCCCACTGCAAAGCAGTAACAGCAAGGCTGCTAATCATTGGCCAGTATTTCATTCATTCTGCTTCGCCCATATCATCCCAGATGGGCACAAGGTTCACATGGCTTCTTCCAAACAGTAGACTCTGTCATAACAGGGCCAGAATATACTGTAATGCACGACACCAGTCCTGACTCCCTAGACTGAGACAACCCTGGGGTGTGGAAAGACTGGCACCAGACTGGCCTGGCTCCCATCAGCCACTTTTGAGCTGGTTGACTAAAGACAAGTCACCTCACTTCCTGAAAGCCTGTTTCTTTGGATGTAAAAGGGTCTGGAAGCTACAGCCTAAGGTCCTTATGAAGATTAGGACACGGTGTACACAGGCCCTGATGCTAACCTGTCACTGACTATTATTAAAGGTATTACTTAGGCTGAGGCAAGGCCCTGGCCTCCTTCAACACTGTGGTCTTTCTTTGTCCTCTTTGCCCTCTCAGCTTGTCACACTCCTACCACCACAGCTGGCATCCTGTCAGCTCATGACAGCTAACCTGAAGAAAATCAGGCTCATCCTTCTGCTCCTCTCACAGATAGGCAGCACTCCACTGAGCCCCATCGCAGTGAATGGATATGATCAATGTCCAGCCAGCTGAGAGCAGGGCACGCCAGCTAATGTACAGGAAATGCCAAGGTCTGGGCTGGTACCTGTACCAAATGCATGTGATTTTTCACCCAGCCAGCCTAGGTCTTGCAAGCTTCCAGAAGGCCAGTTTGGCCCAAACTACCCTCTTCCCTCTTATTCATTCTCTACCATTGTGAATGGAATTATTGTTCTCGGTGCCTTGCTCCTCCATATACATCCACCTTCCTTGCCATATGACTTTGCATTACCTCCTGCTAGAATGGGCCTGGTACGTTTCCTCACTCTGCTGATGTGGGGCTTCACAGTGCATTTTGTGTTGGCCAAGGGAATCTTGAAAGAACTGACAGTGGGCCAGTTACAGGCCAAAGCCTTAAGAGGCTTCCAGCATTTCCACTTGCCTTCTGATGCCTCTGTGATCTGCCCAAGGCGAGCTGGCCCTGCATGTTTGTTGCCCCTGCAGCCTGGGCTGCTGAATAAACACATGTGGAATAGACCTCAACCAGATGGAAACCTGGAGTCTGGCTTGGCCCAGTCAAGACCACCTTGGCTTAACCAAACCACTCTCAACCAACAGCTGAGCGAGGGGAAAATGAACCTTTGTGGTTGTAAAGAACTGAGATCTGAAGCCAGGCACTGTGGCTCACACTTGTAATCCCAGCACTTTGGGAGGCCAAGGTGGGTGGATTACCTGAGGTCAGAAGTCTGACACCAGCCTGGCCAACATGGTGACATCCCTTCTCTACTAAATATACAAAAACTGCAGGGTGTGGTGGTGCACACCTGTAATCCCAGCTCCTTGGGAGGCTGAAGTAGAATCCCCTGGACCCAGGAAGTGGAGGTTGCAGTGAGCTGAAATCGCGCCACCGCACTTCAGCCTAGGCAACAGAGTGAGATTCCATCTCAAAACAAAAAACAAAAAAAACTGAGATCTGATTTGGGATTGCTTGTTACACAGCCAATATTAAGTGGCAAAATAAAATCCAACCATTGTAAGAGCAAATATGACTAAGTTTGCCTGGCACATAATAGACACACAATGATAAAATATTTGTGCTTATGTTAAAGAAATCTGAATCCATTTACCATTCAAACATATACAGAGCACTCCTACACATGAGGTACCAGGCGAGGCCCACAGGGCACTGAGTAAAAGAAAAACACAATAAAGTAAAGAACCCCTGCAGGCGTCTTTTTGGTCAAGCATAACTCCAAGCTTCTGAAATCCTACAGGGGGAGAGGGAAGTTCTGTGTTGAGAAAGTTTCTGCTCATTTCATTCATTCATTTACTATCCTGGTTAAAACACAAAAGGCATGAAATTCAGCATCTGTGCATTTAAGTGAATTCTTACATATGTTGATAGCAGAAACTACTCTTTCTACAAATGTACTACTCACTTACAAGACAGCTGGAAACTACAAGTTATTTTTTTTAAGATAAGAAAGAACAGCCGGGTGCAGTGGCTTACGCCTGTAATCCCAGCACTTTGGGAGGGTGAGGCAGGTGGATCAAGGTCAGGAGTTTGAGACCAACCTGGCCAAAATGGTGAAACCCTATCTCTACTGAAAATACAAAAGTTAGCCAGGTGTGGTGGTGGGTGCCTACAGTCCCAGCTACTCGGGAAGCTGAGGCAGGAGAATTGCTCGACCCTGCGAGGCAGAGGTTGTAGTGAACCAAGATCACACCACTGTCCAGCCTGGGTGACAGAGCGAGACTTCGTCTCAAAAAAAAAAAAAGATAAGAGAGAACTTGAGTCATTTTTAATGAACTCCTTGGTTCCACTTATCTTCATTTATTTCCTGAGCACCTCCGACGACCCAGGCACATGATTTATAACTTTGCTAGAAAGCAGCACACATCATTTCTAGTTCTAAACCCTGGCTGCCCAGGTGTGGTCACTGATCACGAATTATTCTAAAGTATAATTGACATCCCCTAGGGTCCAAACATTAAATTTAAAAAGAAAAAAAAAAAACCTGTCTATAGCTTAACTCCAAAGTCTTCATTTTTACCATAGGATTTTTATTTGATCTGCAAATGTGAAGATTCCTCCTCAGGAAGACAATGAAAAGACAAGCTTCAACCACACACCTTCTTACATTCACCTCCACTCAGAAAGTCATGGGAGACACACAGCTACGAGCCTTGGCCATGAAGTCTTTCCAACGATCTTTTGAAGCCTAAATAAAATGTCTGCCCACTGGTTTGTCCTTCTTCCCACATTTATTCTCTCCCTCAGAGAACTCTGATAGATTTGCCAAGCATAATTTCTCCATCTCCGAGCCATGTTTTCTGCAGAGCCCAGTGACGTCACCCCATCTCATGGATTGCACAAGGCTGCGGGGTATGGAGGCGAATCAGCTCTGATAACAAGAAGCATTTCTAGGATTCTAACTAGGAACTCACAAAAGCGAAGTGTCAGGACAGTCGTGAGAGCACAAACGGCTATAGCTCCCTCTGCAGATACTGCTCCGAGCCCTGGACACACAAGAATTCATAGAACAGAACTCCGGAGCCAGGATTCACTCCCGGGCAGTCCGGGCCCAGAATCCAGGCTGCTAACCACCCACCTCTGCAGCCTCTACAAAACCCCAGCCTGTGCCAGCAGATCGAGGCTCCCCTCACCCTCCTGTTCTCGCCCAGCACAATGAGGGTCCTCAGAAAAGCAACACAAAGGAAATACCACCCTAGAATATCCTTTATTTTAGCTTTTCCCCAGGAATCCTCTAATGCCACCTCCGGAGTTTTCCCTGAAGCTAAAGCAGCCTGCTTCCTCTTCTCCAGGCCTACTCACCTCTCCAGAATCAGAGAAAAAGTAGAGCCTCTTCTAGCTCTCAGGCCCTAAGGCCCCAGAATCTCAGGAGCCTGGCGCTGCTCTCCTAAATGCTTTTATCTCTGCCCACTGAGGCCCCCTACACTGCAGATAAGGTCAGAAGTGGGACAGGGTAACACCACCCTTCCCAGGTAGGGAAATGCTTCACTTCCTTCCAGTCCAGTCTCTCTCCAAGGAGCTGGCTTTACATATCTATGTGGCTTTCAGCCTCTCTGAATCATCTACTAGTGGCAGCTGGGGAGGGGGCAGGGTAGCCAAGAATGTCCTCCACCCCCCTGCCCAACCCCCATCTCTGAACCCTGTCTGGGTCAATGACAAGCTACAAATGTGGCCCAGGCCTCCACCTGGAAATCTAAAGCAAAGGATATTATTAAAGTCACAGGTTAAGGATCACTCACTCCACAGCTCCTCATTTAGAAGCCTGCAGTGGCGTCAAATGTAAACACTTCCCAAGAATGCTTTAAAACAGAGTGAGGTTTTTATTAAACGACTTAATTGAGGGCCACTTCTCATTGTGGGAAGCTTTTAAACCGATGAATAAAAGGGGCCTGGTGGTGTTTTCCAGACACTTGTTTTTAAAACCTGTCACGCAGTCATAGGGAAATGAAGCACCACTCGGGGCCTCCATGTGTGCTCCTGCTGCTAATTCTTCTGCAGAAGCAAAATACCTAATAAGACCTATTCCCCAGCACCAAGAACCTGGCATGAGACCTTCATTCCATATTCATTTCAAGGGTCATTAGAAGCACTGGATGGGAAAAGTGGAAAAAGTAAGGCTGGCCAAGAATGATCGAAATCAATGAAGAAAGACACTTTAAAACTTGAAAGGAGAGCACGACTTGAGAGAAGCACAGGCCTGATGAAACTGAGGCCTGGGGTGCTCTGCAAAGAAGACACCAGGTAAAAAGCAGTGAAATGCTGGTGCACATTACAACACACAGCCTACACCGTGAAAACATCACGCTAAGTGAAACAAGCCAGACGCAAAAGGCCATCTAGTGCATGAAATTTATATGAAATACCCAGACTAGGCAGTTCCATAGAAACAGAAAATAGATGAGTAGGCTAGCGAGGAGGGAGTGGCCTGGGGGAAGGGAGGAATGCGGAGTGACTGCTCAAAGGGTCCAGGGTTTCCATTTAGGGGGATGAAAATGTTTTGGAATTAGTGGCAACGGTTGCACAACACTGTGAATGTACTTAGTGCCACTGCATTGTATGCTTTAAATTGGCTAAAATGAGATTTTATGTTGTATCTTACCACCAAAAAAAAAAAAACTTCCAAGAACCAGAAAGATCCTTTTTCACCTCCTAAATCAGGAGCAATCTCTTCACCTGAGTAAAAATACACATGTTACAAGTCAACATCAAATATTATTTTACTAACAGCAACTCACTGGTTGAGCTGAGATCCCATCTTCCTGGCACACCTCACAAGGACAAGTCACTGAAGCCTCACACCCATCTTCAGCTGGGTGTTAATGTCCTCACTGTCATTATCCTCATTCTACAAGTGAGGAAACTGAGATACAACGAGGTCAAGTAGCTAACCCAGGGTCACACAACAAGTACGGGAAACACCAAAGGTCACACACGGAGCAGCTGTAAGTGGCTGACCTCACGAAGTCAACCACTGGGCCACACTGCCTCCTGAATCACACACCCTGCTGCAGGAACCGTTTGGAGGGCCTAGCACTATGCCCATAACACAGACATTCTTTGACTGTTGAGCCCTAATCATTTTTAGTGTCCTTGACTGAGTGATCACCTATGAACTGCAGCCCCTGAAAAACTCCTTCAAAAGGCATACCTTAGGAATCACACTAACACATTCACATGCGTACAGCTAGTTTCACACATGCAGATCGAAGCAACAAGATGAGATGGGAGGGTGACACGGTTACCTGCCTGTCCTTTAACAGGGGGAGAAAAGCGAGGCTCACAGGTCTGTAGCGCTGCAGCCCCCACTCCACTGATGTTCTCCGCAGGGATTGGGTTTAACCACCCAGAGAGGCTAAGCAGTTTCACTGGTTTTAGCATGGCTATTTATATGTAAATGATGAAGCAAGTTTCAAATGAAGTTAAGGCATGCTTAATGGAGAGAAAAGGAGCTGTTCCCACCTAAGGGGCACCTGTGGGATAACCCAGAGGCATCAATAAGAGGTTAAATTCCATTCTTTCCACTCTGCTTAAGAAAGGAGGATCTCTGTCCCTGGCCAATAGCTCCCTTAGATAAGAGATGTTAAAAAGAGCTACCAGTGCAGACCCAGCGTGGTGGCTCACACCTATAAACCCAGTACTTGCAGAGGCAGAGGCGGGTGGATAACAAGCTCAGGAATTCAAGACCAGCCTAACCAATATGATGAAACCCGGTCTCTACTAAAAATACAAAAATTAGCCAGGTGTGGTGGCAGGTGCCTGTAATCCCAGCTACTCCAGAAGCTGAGGCAGGAGAATCTCCCGGACTCGGGAGGGAGAGGTTGCAGTGAGCCGAGATCACGCCATGCACTCCAGCCTGGGTGGCAGAGCAAGACTCTGTCCTCCCCACCCCACCACAAAAAAAAGAGCTACCATTGTTTGAGGTTTCACTTTGCCAGGGTTTCTTAGCCTTAGCTCTACTGACATTTTAAGCCAGATAATTCTTGTTGGGGGCTGTCCTCTAAATTGGAAGATAATTAGCAGCATCCCTGGCCTTGGCTCATTAGATGCCAGGAGCCATCACCACCCCAGTCATAACTATCAAGAATGTCTCCAGATATTGTCAAATGTACCCCGAGGTGGGTGGGAGGGGACCTGTTTGAGAAACACTGTACTATGTCAAAGAGATGTGGCTTGACTGTATGCGCTGGGCATTACATATGTTTTACAGATGAGGAAACAAACGTGAAAGGGAAGAGGAACCAAAGAGACATCACTCCTAGTGATCATCATATAGAGCTTCCAATCCAAGTAAGTTAGACCCTTCTTCACCCCACAGTGAAAAGAATGAATTAAAATACAGGGATGAAACTACTTTCATTTTTCTGTCGCCCAGGTGGAGTCCAATGGCACGATCTCAGCTCACTGCAATCTCCGCCTCCTGGGTTCAAGTGAAGCTGGGACTACAGGCATGCACTCGCATGCCCAGCTAATTTTTTGTATTTTTAGTAGGGACAGGGTTCCATCATGTGGGCTAGGCTGGTCTTGAACTCCTGACCCCAAGTGATCTGCCTGCCTCAGACTCCCAAAGCACTAGGATTACAGGCGTGAGCCACTTCACCCAGCCAAAGTGGAACTACTTTTTACTGGCTCATGTATTTGAACATTAAACTGTGCCTCATCCTAGGAAAATGGATGGTAGATTTAAACCCTACCAGGTATTGGTTCTCAACTGCAAAGGAAATATGTTCTGCAGACCCTGATGATAAGAGCAGCCCCAACAATACCTGGAAGTCTGAAGGGGCTCCTTTACTCACTCAGTAGTCTGCAAGCTGGGTGTAGAGATGCCCTTCAAATAATAAATGCTGTAAGCAAACAAGCAAAAAATGATTCGCCATGAGAACTTGAAATGCATAGAAAACAGCATGCTTTTATCAAAAATTCTCTCCTGTTATTTTTGCAAAACACTCCCCACACACTGTTCACTCCTTAAGGATTGTCTGTTTTTCTGATTAGAGATCACTGTGGCTGCTAGAGACAGAGGAAATACAAGGATGTCAAGTTTCAAAACAGTGTCTTTCTTCCTTTTATTGAGCACCTATTTTCTGCCAGACACCAGGCATACAACGTCAGTAAAGAGATCTTGTCTCTTTAAAGGTTTGTTTGAAAGTTTACGGGATTCCAAAAGAAACAGAAAAAAAAAAGAAAGTTTATGAGAATTCAGACACATAAACTGAATGTTATTCTCATTGCTAAGATAAAGGCATATACAAGCCATCATTAATTTTTTGAAGAAATGAATGAGTGGGTGAGTTAAAGGAAAGACTGAAGAGCAGAAACAGCAGCTAGGACTGTGTTTAGAGAGACGGTAGTTGTTAGCATAGCTCAGAGCTGGACCGCGAGGGTTTGAACCCTGGGTTTCGGCACTTTGACAAGCTATCCAATTTCCCATGGCCTTGTTTCTCTCCCCCTGTAAAATGGGTTTATGACAGTACCTACCCCACAGAATTGCTACACTAAAAGCTCTAGGACAGGGCTAGAGGCAAACACTCCAGGAGCATTTGGTATTATGAGAATTACTGATCTTGGGCAGGTCTCCTGGAAAGTGTCTGGCAACTCTCTCCCTCTTCTGTACCCCACCCAGCTGCCTCACACTCAGAAAGTTGGACTCAGGCCTGCAGGGAGAAGCAGTCATGCCGTGAGCAAGCCAGGCCCGGAGAATCAGTTGACTGGTGGGTCTTATCTCCTACCCACTATTTCCCCCTCTCCCCTCGACCTACCTCCTCCTCCCACCCCACCCCACTCCCCAAAGCTTATAGGTGGCCCCAAGCATCACAGACTGTTAGGGCTGAGCTAGTCTGGCCACATCTGAAGCCAAGGCATTTAAGCCCCAAACCTGAAACTCACAAGTAAAAGAAATCTTAAGTTTGGGCTGGGCACGGTGGCTCACGCCTATAATCCCAGCACTCTGGGATACCTAGGTGGGTGGATGGCTTCAGCTCAGGAGAGACCAGTCTGGTCAACATGGCAAAACCCCATTTCTACAAAACACACACAAATCAGCCAGGTATAATGGCCTGTGCCTGTGGTCCCAGCTCCTCCAGACGCTAAAGTGGGAGGATTGCTTCAGCCTGAGCCTGGGAGGTTGAGGCTGCAGTAAGCTGTGATCACACTACTGTACTCCAGCCTGGCCAATGGAGTGAGATTCTGTCTCAAAAATAAATAAATAAATAAAGACGGAAAGAAAGGAAGAAATCTTAAATTCGTTAAACTCCACCCTCCAATCCCTTTGCAAGCTATTTTCCTCTCTCCATTCTTTATCAGGTCCTCTCTAGCACCTAAAGCTTTCACAGTAATCACCACTCTAAGTGAATGGTCCAGGCTTTTGATACTTGATTAGGGCAAGGAAGAGAAAGGCTAATCAACTTTTCAGCTGCTGCTGTGTAATTCTGAGTAAGTCACTGTTTACAGAAAGGAAGATAAAAACCACATAGGCAAAAAAAGGTGGGGAATTAAACCTTTTCTTAATACTATCAGCTACAATAAAGTTCAAGGATATGTATTAGTTCATATGATATGCTAGAACCTCTTTATGACTTTGAAAACTAGGCCATTTCTTTTTCTTTCGTAATCAAGTCAAAAGAGCCCCAGTGGGCCGGGCAAGGTGGCTCAGGCCTGTAACCCCAGCACTTTGGGAGGCTGAGTGAGTGAATCACGAAGTCAAGAGTTCGAGAGCAGCCTGGCCAATACGGTGAATCCCTGCTACTAAAAATACAAAAAGTAGCCGGGTATGGTGGCACACACCTGTAGTCCCAGCTACTTGGGAGGCTGAGGCAGGAGAATCCTTGAACCCAGGAGGCAGAGGTTGCAGTGAGCCGAGACTGTGCCACCGCACTCCATACTGGGCAACAGAGGGAGACTCCATCTGTGCGGGGCGGGTGGTGGAAAGCCCCAGTGTTGCGAGTCTGACAGTCCAGGCTGGAATCCCCAAACTCCCAGCCTTACAGAGGAGGGAGTCCTCACTTGGAAAATGGGACTAACAACACTCCCATCACAGGATTCCTGGAAAGTCCTGGTCACAGTCATTCCTCTTCCCTATGTGGACTATAAATTTGCAAGGGAAAGCAGAGGGCCTGTTTTGAATGCAATGAAACACAAAGATAGAAAACTGAGGGAAGAGATCAAAAACAAGAGAATTCTTGAGGCCAAAACAAGAGGTCACCTTACCTCAATCCTCCAGCAAAGAGATAAGTAACAGGGGAAAGATTATTAATAATCAAGGAGCTTTACAGACCTAAAACACTACAAAGCAATGACCTGAACAATTACATACTCTACCAAAGCAAAGCAGAAATCCCTGTGATTGGGCAGCAGGGAAGAGACTCTGCCTTGTAAACAAAGAGGCCTCTGGCCAGGCTGGCAGAAATATTTCATGTTCATAACAAATGCTCTGTGCACTAATCCCAAACACTCTAACTCCATGACGACCCTCCAGTAAGTCCCTAGAAATGTTTCCTGGAGCTGAGCCTTCTCGGGTTGAAATATTCACCTAGTGCCCATTGTAGTAACGAACATTCATTCACTAACCCTGTTTTAAACTCATCTCTAATTATAACTCCATATGGCCTCTAAGCCCTTACTACCTGTAATTTTAAGAACTTGAGGTAATTACTATGCAGCAAAGTTTTGTTTCCGTCGCAAGGGCTTCATAAACAAGAATTGGACGTGCACAGCTCTGTTGCACTCCAGAATGCCCAACGCTGAATTTTGTTTTAATCTCTTACCCAACAACCAATTATCTACAGAAACTAAGAGGTTTCCAGAACTTGAAGAAAGGTGGAAATCACGTTCTCTACGTAGGGTGCGGGACCTGTTCAAGCCTTTCTGGACAGCCTAATCTACCCTCTTTTTAAAGACACCTAGAAAAGCAGCAGTCCATAAAATTTCCCTTGGAATCACAGGATTGCAATGGTCATTAGTGTAATACCTTCTCCTTAGGTCTGAATTGAGTTACTATTTTCCTCTACCTCATCTAGTAGAGGAAGGTCTGAATTGATTTGCTATTTTCCTCTACTAGATGAGGTACAGGAAAATAGAAACTCAATTCAGACCTAAGGAGACCGTGATGTTAAAAAATAAACAAGGCACTGAGAACACAATTTCTTAATCAGCTCAGCTTAAGAGGAGCAAGAAGCTGTACAAAGAACTTAGCTCCATATTCAGACAGACCAGAGTACTCTCAAACTTCAACTCTGCCATTTTCATTTTGTTATTTTTAAGATAGGGTCTCACTCTGTCACCCAGGCTGGAGTGCAACCTCCTGGGCTCAAGCCATCCTCCCATGTCAACCTCCGGAGTAGCTGGGACCACAGGCGTGCGCCACCACACCAGGCTAATTTCCGTATTTTTGGTAGAGGAGGCATTTCACCATGTTGTCCAGGCTGGTCTTGACCTCCTGGGCTCAAGCGATCCACGTGCCTCAGCCTCCCAAAGTGCTGGGATTACAGATATGAGAACGTTGCCACTGTCAAGCACTATGCCCCTCTGCAGGATTCAGCACCTCCTTGGGCCTCAGTTTCCTCATCTGTAAAATGAGGTCACTGCCACCTGCCTCTCAGGAATGTAAAGGGTTTATAGCAATGAAAGCAAAGTGCTGAGCGTGCTACCTGGCACTTGAAAGGCAGTCAATAAACAAATAGTAGCTATTCTTATAACCATGAGGTTATTAGCCCTATGGGTCAGCTATTTGGAAACCACCTTCCCAAGGGGAAAAACAGTGTGCAGTCCAGTTTTCAGTCTACCCAAGGAAGCCTGATCCAAAGTGACCATGGTATGATGAGGAACCAATGTCTGCCCGTTGGCTGGAGCCACAGACACAAACCAAACCACTTGCTCCAAAAAGTACTGCAGCTGCTGCTTTCACACTGCACTTTGTATTCTCCTTCCAGCTCTGTTGTGCAGGTAGCCACTACTAAGCTTACGTTACCACTTACTAACGTGCCAAAAATGGATCCAGCCACAGGCTCCGTGAGCTTCCCCACCCCCCCGAAGTACCCTTGTTTGGCAGACTCCAGAAGCCAAAGGCACCTGCCAGAATCTGGTCTCTGCCTCCACCTCCCACCTCTCCTCTGCATGAGGGGTACCTGCACCCTTCCCACTCCTGGAGTCAGACCTATCCAAAATCAGTCCTTTGGTGGAGAGACCTAACAGAATAAGCTTTAACGTAAACCCAAGTAAAGCAGGTCTTATGCCTGCTGTGCCAATGAATTGAGGAGGCATCTACCCAGGTGAGGCTAGCCAGGTGCCCCAGGGTACCCCACAGGCCACTGTGTTCCTCTTGATTAGAAAAGTTCCTAACTTATTGCAAGCCATGGTTTACATCCCCCACATGACTTCAGGTTCCTTAAGGCAGGGACCTTATCCTGTTTACCAACAACTCTGTGTAATACATAGCTTTTGCTAGTGATAGGGGCTTCATAAGATTTTCTTTGGCCGGGCATGGTGGCTCACACCTATAATCCCAGCACTTCGGGAGGCCGAGGCAGGCAATCACCTAAGGTCAGGAGTTCAAGACCAGCCTGGCCAACATAGTGAAATCCCATCTCTACTAAAAATACAAAAATAAACCGAGTGTGGTGCTGGGCACCTGTAATCCCAGCTACTCGGGAGGCTAAGGCAGGGATGATTGCTTGAACCTGGGAGGCAGAGGTTCCAGTGAGCCAAGATCACAGCACTGCAGTCCAGCCTGGGTGACAGAGTGAGACTCCGTCTCAAAAAAAAAAAAACAAAAAAAACACCTTACTGTGAATTTAAGATGAAGCACTATCTGCCCAAGGATACTGGCTTGAGGGATGGAGGAAGGTGCAGGAAGAGAGCAGTAAAGGGGGTTGAAACTGGGACACTGGGCTGAAAACAGCAAACTTCCCACCTCGGTAAATGTCTGTCAGTCCTGGTGCTATTTCCATCCCCACCCCATTCTCTTTTTTTTCTTTTCCATTTTTAGGGTTTTCATAACTTGTTTCTTGATAACAGCAATGTCACAGGCCTGAAAAAAGTAAGCACTTGGTCATTCAGAGAAAATTACCCAATTTTCAGTTTCCCTTGAACTTTGTTTTTCTGCTCTGATGCCAACCTCTCAGCCACGCCACCGCCCTTTAGTGCCGAGATCAGAAGAGGAAAAGAAAGGAAAACAATAAAATCAGTTGCACATTTTTTAAAGGTCAATGGCATCTCTTAGATAAATGGGTTTCAGGAGGAAAGAGAGTTAGGAGGCCATTAAATTTCTTTAACTCTCCCTCACCCATCAGCACAAGCAAATTAAACAAGGGGGAAAAAAAAAGGAAGCCAGCAGGGCAGTCAGTTCTTAACACAAACCAAAGGTCTTTTCTGCCTGCCGTATCCCCCTTTCCCTAAATGAAAAAGTCCCTCATTAACTCTTTCTTCATATTTTTCTTCACTTATTTTCGTCTAATCACTTTAGGATATTAGAGCTGCGACTCCAAAGTGAGAAATTGCAATAAATGTGCTTAGGCCCACATTTACATACACTTTTTTTTAGGGGGGTTAGAGCCTATTATTATATTCACAGTGTAACTATTTCTGTTTAGGTGTGACTTTTCAGACACGATGAGTTCAACAGCATCCTCAAATAAGCATTTTTTTCCCCAGTTGAGACAAGAGTTGCAAGTTAACAAACCATTTAATAATAAGGCTTCATAGCCTGGCGCGGTGGCCATGCCTGTAATCCCAGCACTTTGGGAGGCCAAGGCAGGCAGATCACAAGGTTAGGAGTTTAAGACTAGCCTGGCCAACATGGTGAAACCCCGTCTCTACTAAAAATGCACAAAAAAAAAAAATGAGCCGGGCGTGGTAGTGAGTGCCTGTAGTCCCACCTACTTGGGAGGCTGAGGCAGGAGAACTGATTGAACCTGGGAGGCAGAGGCTGCAGTGAGCAAACATCGTACCACTGCACTCCAGCCTGGGCAACAGAGTGAGACCCTGTCTCAAAATAATAATATGGCTTCGTGTTGTTGGCATGGTCTCACACACACACGCATACACACAAAACAGAAGGAAAACACTTTCCATATGGTCTTGCTCCCGAAAGGGTGATTCGGGCCAGGGGACACCCTGTGAGACCATGTGCTCTGTGTAACCTCCATTTCAAGCCAGAGCCCAGACAGTGAAGACGGCTCCCGCAGTGTGCACACCTCCAGCAAGTGAATACAGCAGAAGCAGCAGGCCACGGTAGTGGAAGGTGGGGAAGAGAGAGAAAACCAAGTGGGCAAAATTATGTCATTTTTTAATTTTTCAAAACGAATGTTCTTTGGACTTTCATTAGGAGCTAGAAATGAACATAAGTGTTCTTTCACCTCTGCAAGGTATTCTTGAAAAGGATGTCATCCCACTGCTAATAAAAATACAGTATGGGCCAGGCACAGTGGCTCACACCTGTAATCCCACCACTTTGAGAGGCCGAGGTGGGTGGATCACCTAAGATCAGGAGTTCGAGACCAGTCTGGCCAATATGGTGTCCCTGTCTCTACTAAAAATACAAAAAAGTAGCTGGGCCTTGTAGCAGGCGACTGTAATCCCAGCTATTCGGGAGGCTGAGGCAGGAGAATCACTTGAACCAGGGAGGCGGAGATTGCTGTGAGCCAAGATCTCGCCATTGCGCTCCAGCCTGGACGACAAGAGTGAAACTCTGTCTCAAAATAACAGACAGAAAGAGAGAGAGAGAGAGAGAGAGAGAGAGAGAGAAGGCCACCCCCTAAGAAAAACTTAAAACCACTGATTTGTGGCCAGCAACGTCAGGGTGGAAATCTAATACAAACATCATACTTGGGGACAAAAGTAAATTAACCAGATCCCCCGGAGACTATCACATTACTAACAAGGGCAGTGAAAATACATTTTCTTAATAAAATATATGATCTAATTCAGCCAGTGTAAGCATGGGTACATTTTCCTTTCTCTTACTTCTCTATCATTTTTAAATTATGTGACAGGTGTCTGAGGTATCCTGCTATACACTGTTCCGTCTGCAGGGCTTCATCGTACTTCCAGAATAATTTTGATCTACAAAAACACACCTATATTAACACGAATATCAACCACAAAACCTTAAGGATGTTGTTAGCTTTGGCTTCCTGAAAAATTCCCCACATTTATGCAACTCCATTATCTACGTGGGGGGAGTCTCGGGGCGGTCTCCAAAAGCTGACCAAATCCTAAAGTATTTTTTCTCCTTTTAATCTGAAATTATTTCCAATTATGACAAGTCAAATTATCACTTGGTTTTCCCTGGATAGGACAACCCTGTATTATAACCTTGACCCTGGCAAGGACTCCTTGGTTCTAATGCCTACACTGCCACCTCCTTGGCAGAAAGTGCCCGGAAGTATTGACTGTAAACAGAGAGGTAGAAACAAAGGGAACTTCAATAAAGGCACCATCTGCTGTCTAAAGTTGGAAAGCACCAACCAACAGGTTCTTCAGGTGGAGAGGCAGTTTAGGGAAGAGTCAAGAGGGCCTGAGATGAGCTCCAGATCAGGACCGATATTTAGCCTTCCGGAGAGTGGCTGGTGGGAACAACCCCCAAAGCAGGGGTTTTCAAACTTGCCTGCGCATTAGAATCAGCTGGTGCGTTTTAAAAATTCTATTCTCCAGGCTGCGACCCAGGCCAGCCAAATCCACATCTCTAGGAGTGGGACACAGGCACCAGTATTTTTTAAAACTCTTCAGATGTGCGGCCAAGTTTGAGAACCAATGCCCGCAAAAGCATTCCCAGCGAGCTTTGAGCAACGTTTTGAGCGGCACAAGCAGAGTTAGGAAGGCAGCTACTTTCGGGTGAAGGGGAACACACAAAGCAAATATACAAAGTTTCAAAAATCCTGTGTAACTAACTCCATCATGACAGCCAAGTACCTGTCTAGAGGCCAACAGTGATGCAACTTGGAAAATCCCGGGAGAGCTAGAATGTGTGCTCCAAGTGAGGCGAGGGCTTTCGGGGATGATCGGCCTCACGTGGAGGATCGGGAGAGAGGCCCCACGCCCCTTTCTTTCCAGGGGATGGTGTGGCGGGGCACGCCGACGGCTTAGAAACCAGAGAATAGGTCGGGACTGCTCCGCGTGGGTCTCTCCCAGCTGTCACTCGAGCCGGAGGGTGCAGGCAGGGATGCGACGGGAGGGAGCCCCTCTTCACGAAAGGGAGGTCCTGCAGACCCTCCTCCCTCCCACCCGGCTCCGAGGCGGGTTCCCCGGGGATCGCCCGCATCTGTTCTGCGCCCTGCCCTCGGCGGGGCGCGGTGCGGCGCGGAGTCTGGGTCGCACCTTCCCGCCCCAGAACCCGCGCGGCGCCGGGCACAGAGGGCGGGCGCGCAGGCTGAGCGCGGCGCACCTGGCGGAGCCCGAACCCCTGGAGGTCCCGCCGCCCTGGGCGGCCCCTCGGCCCCGGAGCCCGGCTCACGGCACACACCCGCCCCGCTGCCGCCCGGAGCTCACTCACCGCCACCGCCACCGCCACCGCCACCGCCGCCGGCTCCCGCGTCCAGCTCCCGCTGCAGCCAGCAGAGCCTGGCCGGAGTGCAGGGGCAGCGGCGCCGCCAGGAGGCCGAGCCAGCCCGCGCCCCGCCCCCGCAGCCGCCGCCCGCCCTCCCGGGAGGAGGGGCAGCGGCCAGCCCGGGGCCTAGACCCGCCGGGGCTGCCGCGGGCCCGACGCTCCTTCGATCCGCCCGCAGCCCGTGGGGACGAAGCTCCCCTGGCACCCCCCGCACCTCCCGGGCCGCGTTTACACCTCACCCTTCCCCCGGAGCCGTTCGTCCTTCCACCTCCCCCTCCGCCGTCACCGGGTACTCTTCTTCTCGCAGCCTTGGCCTCTCCAAATTCCCGGACTCCAGGAAGCCCTCGCTATTTCGCACCCCCGACTGCGCTGAGCTCAATTTACCCCTTTCCCCTTCTGCTCAGCCTTTTCTCCCCCTCACTGTCAGAAACTTAAGGGATAGCGCTCTTCTACGACAGCGAACCCACACCTATTTATTGAGCACCTACTATGTCTGGACACTGGTGGGAGGTATAAGATTGTAATCCCACTTGCCCGGTAGGAGGAAGGTGAGGCGTCTCTTAAGGTCACACAGCTGGCGGTAGTAGGGCTGGAATTCGAAGCCAGATTTTAGGTCCTTGTTTAGACCCACCCCACGGTAAGCTGCAGCATACCTCTCTAGCTGTGAGAACTTGGGGAAAATGTTATCAGTTCTAAATCCCAGTTTCCTCATCTGTAAAATGAAGAGCTGGATACTCCAACAAGCTATAAGGATACCCTGAGAAAACAACCTGTACTTTTTTTTTTTTTTTTTTTTTTGAGACGGAGTCTCCCTCTTGCACAGACTGGAGTGCAGTAGTGCGATCACTGCTCACTGCAGCCTCCGCCGCCCGGGTTCAAGCAATTCTCATGCCTCAGCCTCCCGAGTAGCTAGGTTTACAGGCGTGCACCACCATGCCCGGCTAATTTTTGTGTTTTTAGTAGAGACGGTGTTTCACCTCGTTGGTCAGTCTGGTCTCTAACTCCTGCTCTCATGTGACCCCGCCCCCGCCACCCCGCCTTGGCCTCCCAAAGTGCTGGGATTACGGACATGAGCCACTTCACCCGGCCCCAACCTGTACTTAATACGTGTTTGCTGACATATTGAATGAAACAGACCCTTGAACATTTAATAATTCAGAACAATATAAAAGGACTTCAAAAAGTATTAGGTTGGTGCAAAAGTAATTGCAGTCTCAATGGGAAAACCGCAGTTACTTTTGCTCCAACCTAATAATGATTTACTGCCAGGAAAAAAAAAAAAAAAAGCTACTTATCCCAAGCGGTCCGCATGGTCAAGGGAGTCTTTTGGAGGAAGCGGGATTGTGCTATTCTAGAGCTAGCGGGTCTAGATACAATGAGTTGCAGAAAACAGCCAAGGGGGTAGGTGTGTGAACAGCAACCAGAGGGTGGACCAGCTTTCCTGAGCAGAGGCTGCCTGGGGCAGTGTGCACATGCTAGAAAGGGGGATGAAGGCCAAGGCAGTGGATTGCTTGAGCACAGGAATTTAAGATCAGCCTGGGCAACATGGGGAAACCCTGCCTCTACAAAAAAATAACAAAATTTAGCTAGGCACAGTAGTGTGCGCCTGTAGTCCCAGCTACTCAGGGGGCTGAGGTGGGAGATCAATTGAGCCTGGGAGGTTGAGGATACAGTGAGCTGTGACTGCCCCACTGGACTCCAGCCTGGGTAACAGAATGAGACTTTACCTCAAAAAAAAAAAAAAAAAGAAGAAAGAAAAAGGGAAGGGAAAGGAAGAGGGAAGGGGGAAGAGAAGGGGCAAGGGAAAGTAAGAGGGAAGAGGGAAGAGAAGGGGCAAGGGAAAGGAGGAGGGAAGGAGGAAGGGAAGGGGGAAGGGAAGGGGTAGAAGGCGGAAGGGAAGGGGAAGGGAAGGGGGAAGGGAAGGCGGAAGGGAAGGTGGAAGGGAAGGCGGAAGGGAAGGCGGAAGGGCTCTTTCCTGGAACACTAGATGTCTTGGTGATCAGATGTGTGCAATGAGGGAGTGGAAATGGCAAAGACAAAGCCATGGTTTCCAGGCTAGGTGCCTTGGAGCATCAGAAATAGGAACAATAGGGAAAGAGGTTGCTTTTCAGGACAGCTGCTGAAGGTTCTGTGGAGCATGAAGTAATGGTGGAACTTTTGAGTGGAAGTGCCCTGGCAGGCAGCTGGGGAGTGGAGGGATGTCTCTGGGCAGCATCCATGTGGAGGGTGAGGGGAGAGTGAGAGCTGGACCAGGAGCCAGGAAGGGAGAGTGCATGCCTTCACTTAGGGTGGAGGAAGCTGAAACCATCAACCAAGGGAGGAAGGGGAAGCTGAGAGCTATCAGAATGGAAGCCCAAGGGTGAGGAACTCCTGAAGGAGGGTGTCACTAATCCATTTGTCACGTGGGCCCTTCCAAGGATCTGTAGAGAGTGTGCACTGAGGAAATATTTGTTAACTGTCAAAAAAGTATTTCCCCCTCCCATACAGATATTTTGCTGATGAGAAAAATAAGGGAGCCATTGGAGGCAAAGACAGAGGCGGAAGAGATTAGCTACCAGAGACACTGCTTTCGAGGCTCCTATTGTCAAGACGAATGCTCAAGCCCCTCCAACATCAGCCTAAAGCAAACATTTCCAGGAAACACTTCTGAAAAGCATCTCTTTCTTTGTTTTTATTTAAGTAACTCTGGCTGTCTTAATTGCGGTTTTGAGCCTGTAGAAAGATCTGGGGGGTAGCAGGGGACCAACAGCAGCAGCAACTTGCCAAAGAGAAATTTCCAGGAGGATGAGTAGAAAAAAATCACCTCTTTTCTCCTCCAGATTTTCTGTACATGAAATGCATGATACAAAAATATTCACATAAGTTCTACAGAATAAATGACATCTGAGTAGTGACACAGAATACAGGAAGGGTGACAGGAGGGAGGCTGCAGCGTGGAACTCATCTTATGGCATGCACTTGGAAGATGTAATGCAAGGCCGGGCGTGGTGGCTCATACCTGTAATCCAGGCAGCCTCTGCTCAGCCCTTTGGAAGGGTGAGACGGGTGGATCACTTGAGGTCAGGAGTTCGAGATCAGCCTGGCCAACATGGTGAAACCTCGTCTCTACTAAAAATACAAAAAAATTAGCTGGATGTGGTGGTGCATGCCTTTAATCCCAGCTACTCGTGAGGCTGAGACAGGAGAATCGCTTGAATCCAGGAGGTGGAGGTTGCAGTGAGCAAGATCACGTCATTGCACTCCAGCCTGGGCGACAGAGTGAGACTCCATCTCAAAAAAAAAAAATAGTAGTAGTAGTAGTGAAGCCCCTGGATAACAGTGTGGAGGGCATTTCTGGAAGGTGCGACCATACACACAAGACAGGGAAACAGGAGGAAGTGAACAAAGCAAAAAATAGCACATGGTTTCTTTGATTGAAATGGAGAAGGTATTCTGCTTGTGAAGAAAGATGGGATTGGGAAGAGCACCTGGGAAGAGGGCTTTTGCTCAGTCACTGGGAAACAGGCTGCCTTAATATGGGTTGCCCTGAAGGGGGAGCCTGTGATAAGACTTGCCTGCAGGTGGTGTATTTAGGGTGACCCCTAGAAGCAGGAGAGAAGGAGCTGGAAGAGTGGGACAGGGGAGGAGGAAAGGCCAGTATAGGATGTGTTCATGAGAGTGGTGCTATATGCAGGGGCCCGATTCCCCTGGGACCTACTAGGAGGATGCTGAATGCCCCCAAGAATTGACAACCTGAAGCTCAGGGATCTGGAATATTTTTCCAAGTCTCCAGCAAAGACTACTCTGCGTCCCTTACCCCTATTTCTAGGCTACCCGCCTCCCATGCTGACAGGGCTCCTTGGAACAAAGTGCTCATTTGTGATGGCAAGGTGTCAGCACAAAGTTGGTCCAAGTTTACAGGGAGCTGTCCCAGCACCTACAGCTTCTGTGCCACCTGGCTGTTGCAGTGCACAGGCTCATCCAGGACCTGGTTCCTAGATCATTGCACAGCCAGCAGCTTCTCCTGACACTGTCCTTCTACTCCAAGCTGTTGCGTGGCCGAGCAACCCCACCAAGACACTGCTTCCCCATGCACAGCTTTCCCCAGAACCCCAGAGGTCAGATTTCCTGCAGACTCCATGGACGTGGCACCATAGAAACTTATTTGCCCTCCAGTGAGACCCGGCTGTGTCCTCTCCAATAAGGTCTGGCTCTGAGCAAAGGGAAGAGGGAAGACTAACTCCTTGGGTGCTCAATCTCACTTTTGGGCTTTGCACACTTCCCACATGATGTGAAGAATCTCAGGCTTCAACAGGTCACTTTTCAAAGTGTTCACTCCTACAAGTGTTGAGGGAAGAGACTTAATACATCAATCATCTTAAGTTTCTGTTTGAACTTCTAGAGCCCCTTGGGCAGGCAACCTTGCTAAGCCCATGGAAAAAGAATCAAATCCCTTGGCAGGGTGTGGCAAGCCCCTCAAAACCTGGCCCCAGACTGTCAGATGAGTTAGTGAGAGCGCTATGCCCCTAGCCACCCATCTGGGCCTACTGTCAAAGTTTCTTCATCTAAAACACTCTTCCCTCTTGCTCTTTAAAGGTTTAGCTTAAGTTTCTCCTCCTCTAAGAAATCCTCCTCCATCTTCCCTTTCTGCCTTGTGGGGTGTTTTATCACAGCACCTATCTACTTATAATTCAGCCTCTCACACACTGTGAGTTTCTTAACTGAAAGGAATGGGTGAGATTCCTCCCTGAGTCTCTAACTAGCATATAGGAGGTGTTAAGTAAATGTTTGATAAATGAATGAATGAGCATGTGCTAGTCAGCGCACACACACATAGCCAGTCAGGAAATGCCACTGTAGAACAAGTTCTAGAATGAAGCTCACCTCTTGTGGCCAGAACAGAGACTGGCCCAGCCCATCTGAATTCCAATAAAGACTTGCCCCATGGCTTTGGACTAGTACCCTAATCTCTGTAGCCTGGGTACCTGGACCTGCAAAGGGAGGTGATATTTCCATGCCCCACAGCAGGAGAGGGTGAGACCTAACTAACAATCAACGGTCTGGCGGGGGAGCAGTGGCTCACACCTGTAATGCCGGCACTTTGAGAGACTGAAGTGTGTGGATCACCTGAGGTCAGGAGTTCGAGAACAGCCTGGCCAACATGGTGAAACCCCATCTCTACTAAAAATACAAAATTAGCTGGCGTGGTGGCAGGCACCTGAATACCAGACACTCAGGAGGCTTAGACAAGAGAATCACTTGAACCCAGGAGGCAGAGGTTGCAGTGAGCTGAGATCGCACCATTGTACTCCAGCCAGGGCAAGAAGAACAAAACTCCATCTTAAAAAACAAAACAAAACGAAAAAACAGTAAAAACTCACTGTGCATGTGTATAGTATGGAGGACGGGACTGAAACCCAGTGTACCATTGCACATCCTTATTCTGTGGGAGACAAGATTAACTATTACTTTTTTTAAATTCTCGCTAAAGGTAGCCTACTCCATTATATAGGTGGAAATGTTGAAAGAGGAGTGAAGTTTCTCAGTAAGAGAAAATCATCAAATAGCTTGGGTTTGACTCCATGCTACTCCTCCAGGATTTGCCCTAAGGGGAACACAGATTCTTCCCACAGATATTTCAACACGCAAGGTAAATGAAAAATCAAGAGAGAACCGACTACAACATTAGAGGGATTCAGCACAGTCAAAAGTATTTTAGACACATTTTGCGGTTGGTTGGACCCCAGCTGGACCCCAGCCTGGCTTGAGTTTCTAGAAGCTTGGACCTCCTGTCTTGGAGACTCAAGAACTTTGTGTAGGAATGTCAAAGCTCTGCTGACCAGGAAGGAAGATGATCCAGAAACTCGGCAAGTTTACACTCACCATCCCCTCAGCCATCCCCCAAACACCAGCAAATACTGATTCAATAAACATGCACATATTCAATGTTATCATGAACGTGTCCCCCAGCTATGTTGAAAGAACTCCAAAACAGAAAAGACCCTTTTGAACCATGCTTTGGGCAAAGTCAGGCTTTGGGTAAAATCCAATTCCAAGATTTACAACAAAACCTTAGCCAGGCACGGTGGCTCACGCCTGTAGTCTCAACACTTTGGGAGGCTGAGGAGGGCACATCACTTGAACTCAGGAGTTTAGGACCAGCCTGGGCAACATAGTGAAACCCTGTCTCTACGGAAAATATTAAAAACTTAGTCAGGCGTGGTGGCTCGCACTGGTAGTCCCAGCTACGCAGGAGGCTGAGATGGGAAGATGACCTGAGCCATGAGTCCGAGGCTACAATAAGCTAAGATTGTGTCACTGCATTCCAGCCTGGGTGACAAAGCGAGACCCTGTCTCAGAAAAAGAGAAAGGAAAAGAAAAAACCTTGAAACATTTCAAAAGTTTTGACTCCGTGGGCTGCATTTTATTTGTAGCAAATTAATCAACCATTCTTTGGTTTGAATTATTTGGCTGTAGATGATCTAAGCCGTCTTGAGTGACATGTTCTCAGATTATATTCAGACCAGGTAGCCAACAAATGAGACCGTACAAATATTTTAAAATTCTGCATTTTTATTCATTTCAGACTGCCAAAGCCTTCTAGCAAGGGATTTCTCCTTTCAGAACACATTTTTCTTGGATATGTCTAAAGCAACAGCAGAAACTGGGACTCTTTGGTGGCCAGGGCTGAAATAATGTAAACTCTAAAATTTAGTCTTGCAGAAGTAGATACAATTTATTTTCATAGAACTTAAGTGTAAGGTTTTTTGTTTTGTTTTGTTTTTTGAGACGAAGTTTTGCTCTGTTGCCGGTCTGGAGTGCAGTGGCCTGATTTCAGCTCACTGTAACCTCCGCCTTCCAGGTTCAAGTGATTCTCCTGCCTCAGCTTCCCTAGTAGCTGGGACTACAGGGCTGTGCCATTATACCTGGCTAATTTTTTGTATTTTAGTAGAGATGGGGAGTTACCATGTTGGCCAGGATGGTCTCAGTCTCCTGACCTTGTGATCTACCCGCCTTGGCCTCCCAAAGTGCTGGGATTACAGGCATGCGCCACCGTGCCTGGCCTAAGCGTAAGGTTTTTGGAGTTGGTCTGCACAAGAGCAGATTAAAGTCAATAAACTGGTGATTCCTTCAGCTTATAGCCCCACAGTCAAGGTGATAGTGATTACAGGAGGGAACTTGGATTTCTTGGGCAATTTGAAGAATTTCACATTCAACATTTAAATTTCAGAACGAGCCTGAGCAACGTGGCAAAACCCTGTCTCTACAAAAAATACAAAAATTAGCCAGGCTTGTGGTGGACACCTGTGGTCCCAGCTACCCAGGAGCCTGAAGCGTGAGGGTTGCTTGAGCCCAGGAGGCAGAGGTTGCAGTGGGCCGTGATCACACTACTGCGCTCCAGCCTCGGCGACAGAACTGAGACCCCTTCTCAAAAATTAATTAATTAATTTAAAAAATAAAAATTAATTTCAGAACAACCCCTCAGGTACAGGTTCTTATCCCCAATTTATGGATAAAGAAAATGGATAAACTTATTTATTCTTGATAAATAAATAGAGAAGCAGAGATTGAGACCTGGGTGTGTCAGAACCAGAGCTTTGCCATAGAGACGCAGGACCTCAAACTGGAAGGCATCTAAGGGATCATTATCCCAAACCTTGCTGCCCTCATTTCAGACCACAGTTGGCTTTCTCCTTGACAGCTCCTGCCGGAAGCTAAGGGACATCAGAGCCTCTGACAGCCACAGGGAGTTTTCAGAGGGGTGATTTTCCTGTGAGTCTCCAACCGTGTGCTTTAGTCTTACAACCAACACGCGTAGGTGACTGCCTTTTCCAAGCCCTGCCCTGCGCCTGTGGAATGAGCAATGACTTGTCCCTCCTGCCTGAAACCTCAGTCTCCTTCAACACAAGTTCCCTTCCGTGAAATTCAAGGACATGGAGACTGGCATCGACGTGCCTTTCCCTTGTCAAAAGAACTCTGGAGTTTGTGTCAATATGAAGAAGATGACTTTTCAAATATGGCAAACTCTCTTGTGTGTTTTTTTTTTTCTTTTTCTTTTTAGACTATCCTTTGAGATGGGCCACTGTTCTACAGATCCATATTCTAAGCACAGAACCAGACTGTGTTTTCTTTCTATCAGAGAAAATCCATTTCTTTTTTTTTTTTTTTTTTTAAAGACAGGGTTTCACCATGTTGGTCAGGCTGGTCTTCAGCTCCCTGGTTTTCTGTTTTTGGAAAAACAGAAAAGTGAGAGAGACCGCTATGGTTTGTGTGACTCAACCATAGGAAGCTCTGCTTGCCAAAGGTGCCAGGATGGAACTGAGCTGGGGCCGCAGGGGCCAGCAAAGCCCAGGGGAAAAGCCTCACATTGAGCAGGCTCCAGATTCGCTCCACATCTCTTAGGGCCAATGCTTCCTTTTCTCTGAGGCTTCCAATCCACTGTGTCTCTGAAATATCAGGAATTGGGGTGACCATCTATGAATCAAACATTAGAAAGGCACTAGAGGCTGGACATGGAGGCTCACGCCTGTAATCCCAGCACTTTGGGAGGCTGAGGCAGGAGGTTCATTTGAGCCCAGGAGTTAAAGATCAGCCTGGGAACAAAGTGAGACCCCATCTCTACAAAAAAAAACTTTTAAAATTAACCAAGAATGGTGGTGCATGCCTTTAGTCCCAGCTACTCAGGAGGCTGAAATGGGAGGATCCCTTGAGCCAGGAATTCAAGGCTGCAGTGAGCTAAAATCACACCACTGCCCTCCAGCCTGGGTGACAAAGCAGGACCCTCCCGTCTCTAAAAAAACAAAAACAAAACAAAAAAGAAAGGCACTGGGTGTTTGGATGAAAGACTAGATGTTCAAAAATGTCTAAGTAGGCAACACATCAAAATTTATACGTAGCTCATTGAAGCAGGATAGAGCCTACCTTGAACCATTTGCAGGGGACAGGGGAATGATAAGGGAAAAATTAGGCATCATTATTGCCAATGCAGGGTGTATACATCATCAGCGTATTTCAATGCTATCTTAATAGGAACAGAATAATTTTTAGTAATATTCAAACATATACCCTTAATGTATCTTTTTTTTTTTTTTTTGAGACAGTGTCTCACTGTCACCCAGGCTAGAGTGCAGTGGCATGATCTCAGCTCATTGCAACCTCCACCTCCCGGGTTCAAGCAATTCTGTCTCAGCCTCCCGAGTAGCTGGGACTACAGGGGGCTCCACGATGTCCGGCTAATTTTTTATTTTTAGTAGAGGCAGGGTTTCACCATATTGGTCAGGCTGGTCTCGAACTTCTGACCTCAGGTGATCCGCCCACCTTGGCTTCCCAAAGTGCTGGGATTACAGGTGTGAGCCGCCGTGCCTGGCCTACACATGTCTCTTTTATGCAGGCCTACATTATGTTTTTTGTAGGGCCTGTGCACTTCTGACTTGTGGATCTCGTTCTTCATTTAAAAAAAAAATGTGATTTTATTTTTTAAAATTGTTTTGTAGAATCAGGGTGTCATTATGTTACCCAGGTAGGTCTTAAACTTCTGGCCTCCAGCAATCCTCCTGCCTTGGCCTCCCAAAATTCTGGGATTACAGGCATTAGCCACCAAACCTCGCCCCCAAAATTGTATTTTATGAATGCATTGATACACAGAAATATATGTTAATATTATATGTTAAGACATTTTCATCCACCTAAAAGTTTATTCTTTTTCTTCTGATTCTGAATGAAAATGAACTTTTCTGTGGGTCCTGGAAGTATGGTGCGCCCAGGTGCTGTGCCCACTGCACCTGTAGGGTGAGTAGGTCCTGCTAACATAACCTGGTTTCCTCCTACACTCAATACCTGGGGAACGTCAAAAAATAGCTTTATTTGGGGCCTCACTCAAGGCCAATTAAATCAAAGTCTCTAGGGGTGTGGCCTAGGCATTCTATTTTTGGCATTTTTTAACATTCTCCCAGGTGACTGTAATGCGCAGCCAGAATTGTGCTCCTGGCTCTGATAGTATTTTCCTCATAGGACCTAAAGCTTCCCTGCGGCAAACTCTCTTGTGTTTTGTTTTTTTTTTTCTTTTTCTTTTTAGACTATCCTTTGAGGCTGGAGATGGGCCACTGTTCTACAGATCCATATTCTAAGCATAGAACCAGACTGTGTTTTCTTTCTATCAGAGAAAATCCACTTATTATTATTATTTTTTTTAAAGACAGGGTTTCACCATGTTGGTCAGGCTGGTCTTCAACTCCTGACCTCAGGTGATCCGCCCGCCTTGGCCTCCAAAGTGCTTGGATTACAGGCGTGAGCCACCACACCCTGCCGTGAAAATCCACTTTATATCACAGCGGGGCAGTGTTTTTGAAATGCTAACCACAAAATTCCCAACTTTCTGCGCTTCTTGCCCCACCTCTCCTTTCCAAGCCTCTGCTCTTGCAAGCTGCCTGCAGCAGGAGCGAGACAGGGTTGAAGGCAGAGAGAAAGCAGTTGCAGATCCTTTCCAAAGCCTCTGGGCTTGGAGGTCTCCAGCCCCAGACAAAAGTTTGGAAAATGTGAGGCTTACATGTGAGATTTGATTTGAGGGACTAGAAACTCTTATTCCAGACTAGGGGGACAGAAGACTGTGGAGGTGGTGGGGCAAGGCGATGCTGAAGAAGCCATTAAAACAGAAAAAAAAAAAAATCTGGTTTCCCCAGCACGCAGGCGCCGGTGGCCTCCACCAGCCTGACACAGGCTACACCAGCTTTCCTCGCCTGGGCGAGGCCTTGCCTTCCCTGCAGTCAGCCCATCGCCTGGTGACCACCTGGGAGGGGAACACCCACTAATGCCCAGAGATTTTACACATCCCCCCTCTCCTGCTCCTGGGGACTCCATTCCCCCCTCACAATATTCCAGAACATTCTTAAACCCAGAAGAGAGTGGAGCTGTGGATACCTTGCTCTAATAAGACAGCCTGGCCTATTTTCATAGGATTAAAAGATTTTTAGAAAACAAAGAAAAAGAAAGATAACTCCCACAAACATAATACAATTTATGTTTCAGCACCTTAATGAATTCACACCAGAGAAAGACGTAACCATTCAGCAATAAAAGTCAGACATCTCAGAATTATAATGTCTTCAATAGATAGAAAAATGGGAGAGAACATTTTAGGAAGGAAAATGACCTATTTTGATATGATGTGGACAGCTAAGAAGTATGATACTAAGGGACATATGAAACAACAGCATAACGTCACACACTGAATTTGGCCCAAACATTCTCTGGTAAAGGAGCTCTTAGGATCACACACCATCTACCTTAATTACATACCTGTCCAAAAGATAGAACACAACAGAAAGAATGTACCTTTAATGAGCTTGGAGGGCTATAAAATAGGTACCTTGTTACAAAGTTTGGTTTTTATATACCAGCAGGGGACAAACTATTTGTTCTCTGTTTTAAATTGTGTTTGCATAAAACAACACTGCTATGGAGCTGCAAAGAATGATAAAATGGGAAGAGATTTTTCAAAAGGGGGTTGTTACTACCGAATGTGGCAGCGGAGAAGTCAGATGTTGCCTGGTACTTCCTTCCATTTTTTCTTCAGCTGTTACTATTGTAATGAGAAGTACTTAATAAAATTGAGGAGGTTGGAAACATGGTGTGCTGAGAAAAATCTTTCTGGAGATGGATACTAATGGTGGTTACACAATGATGTAAATGTACTCAGTGCACTGAACTGTAGGTTTGATAATAGATTCACTGGTAAATTTTATGTTATGCAGATTTTACCACAATTTTAAAAAGAAAGAAAGAAAAAGAAGGAATAAGGAGCTCCTGGGCTCAGGTTACAGAGAAAAAAAAAAAGAAAAGAAAAACATTCTGCTTATGATTTTGATTGTATGCGTGTACACATACATACAACAAAAGGAAGAAAAGAGATTATTTTTATTTAAAAAACAGTTTTCTAGGCCGGGCACGGTGGCTTGCACCTGTAATCCCAGCTACTTGGGAGACTGAGACAGGACAATCACTTAAACCCGGGAGGCGGAGGTTGCAATGAGCCAAGATCCTACCCACTGCACTCCAGCCTGGGTGACAGAGTGAGACTCTGTCTCAAAAGTATACATATAAATAAAACACAAATGAAGTATGGTATGGTATGTCCATGCAATGTAATCTTATTCAGCATTAAAAATAAATGAGTCATCAGCTATGAAAAGACATGAAGGAACCTTAGATGTACATTGCTAAGTGAAAGAAGCCAGTCTGAAAAGGCTGCATATCATATGGTTTCAATAGTGTCATTCTAGAAAAAAATGAAACTATAGAGACAGATAAAAGATTAGTGGTTTGGCCGGGTATGGTGGATCGTGCCTGTAATCCCAGCACTCTGGGAGGCTGAGACAGGCGGATCACCTTCGGTCAGGAGTTCTAGACCAGCCTGACCAACATGGCAAAACCCTGTTCTACTAAAAATACAAAAAATTAGCCAGGTGTGGTGGCGTACCTGTAGTCTCAGCTACTCGGGGAGGCTGAGGTAGGAGAATTGCTTGAACCTGGGAGGCGGAGGTTGCAGTGAGCCAAGACAGTGCCACTGTCTCCAGTCTGGGTAACAGAGTGAGACTGTCTCAAAAACAAAACAAAACAAAAACAAAAAACCCATAGCCCTTTACAGCACAAAGTGTAGACTTTAAGTACACAGATTTTTAAAAGTTTGTGTGTTTGAGGGTGGGAAGTGTTATGGACTAGATGTGTCCTCCAAAAATTCCTATGTTGAAGCCCTAACCCTCAATGAGCTAGGATTAAGAGAAGGGACCTTTGGGAGGTCCTTAGGTTTAGATGAGGTCATGAGGGTAGGGCCCTCGTGATGGGATCAGTGCCCTTCCAAGAAGAGGAAACCAGTGTCTGAGTCACGTGACGATACGGCACGAAGGCAGCTGTCTGCAAGTCAAGTAGTGGGATCTTATCAAGGACTGAGTCGACTAGCATCCTCGTCTTGGACTTCCCAGTTTCCAGAACGATGAGAAATAAATGTCTGTTGTTTAAGCCACGAAGTCTTAAACTACTAAGACAGTGGGAAATTTTCTTTTTTTCTGGAACTCTCTTTCAAGCATCTGGCCATAAGACCATGCCTTTCTTTTCCAGGCCATTTTCTGAAATCTTTTTTTTTTTTTTTTTTTTTTTTTTGTGAGACTGAGTCTTTCTCTGTCGCCCAGGCCGGAGTACAATGGTGCAATCTCAGCTCACTGCAATCTCTGCCTCCCAAATTCAAGCAATTCTCCTGCCTCAGCCTTCCAAGCAGCTGGGATTGCAGGCTCGAGCTACCACACCCTGAGCTACTTTTTGTATTTTAGTAGAGATGCGGTTTCACCATGTTGCCCAGGCTGGTCTCAAACTCCTGACCTCAAGTGATCTGCCCACTTCCACCTCCCAAAGTTGTGTTGCCCAGGCTGGAGTGCAGTGGCATGATCTCGGCTCACTGCAAACTCCATCTCCCAAGTTCAAGCGATTCTCCTACCTCAGCCTCCCAAGTAGCTGGAATTAAGACACCCCCACCACACCCAGCTAATTTTGTATTTTTAGTAGAGACGGGGTTTTACCATGTTGCCCAGGCTGGTCTCAAATTCCTGGCCTCAAGTGATCCACCTGCCTCAGCCTCCCAAAGTGCTGGGATTATAGGCGTGAGCCACTGCGCCTGGCCTCATTAGCTAATGACTTTGAATAAGTTATGTATACATATGTGCCCTCACTTTCTCATGTCTAAAATGGTAATGATATAATAATAGTAAGTACCTCATAAAATAATTACTATTTATTTCATTGTAAGAAACTATGAAATAAAATATCTTTGCCTTTATGAACTACAAGGTGATTTAGTTTTTTGGAGTTTTGGTTTTTGAGACATGATAATATATTTACATAATTAAAAGATGAACATAGAGAAGTCTCACTCTCACTCTGCCCCATCCACACATTCCTTGTCTGGTCCCGGGTAAGTAACACTTTTTATTCATTTCTCATTTATCTTTCCAGTGCTTTTATAAGCAAATACAAGCAAATTAAAATATAAATGCTTATTTCTCCCACTTTCTTATGGAAAAGAAGCATACTATGTATACTTTCTGACCCTCAATTTTTTTCAACTTTTCATTTTGAAATGATTTTAGACTTGAAAATAACTTGGAAAGGTACTGCAAAGAATTCCCATAATTCTTCACCCAAATCTCCCAAGTGTTGACGTCTTACATCACCCACAATACAATGATCAAAATCAGGAAACTGGCCGGGTGTAGTGGCTCACACCTGAAACCCCAGCACTTTGGGAGGCCAAGGCAGGCAGATCACTTGAGATCAGGAGCTCGAGACCAGCCTGGCCAACATAGTAGAATCCTGTCTCGACTAACAATACAAAAATTAGCTGGTTGTGGTGGCACACACCTGTAATCCTAGCTACTCGGGAGGCTGAGGCAGGAGAATTGCTTGAATTCAGGAAGCAGAGGTTGCAGTGACCTGAAATGGCACCACTACACTCCAGCTTGGATAACACAGCCAGACCCTGTCTCAAAAAACAAAACAAAACAGGAAATTAACATAAAGACACTACTACTATATAATTGACAGCACTTATTAAATTGTCCCTAATTGTCTATCTAATTTTCTAACTTCCCCTTTCATCCTCAGGAGGCACTCAGGATCCCACACTGCATTGAGTTGTCAGATCTCCATATCTTCTCCCATCTGTGATAGTTCCTCCATCTTTCCTTGTCTTTCATGATCTTGACACTTTGGAGGAAGACTGGTCAGTTACTTTGTAGAATCTCCCTCATTTGGAGTTTATCTGATGTTTTCTCAAGGTTAAATTTAGGTTATCCATCCTTCGAAGAATATCACAAAGGTAATAAGCCCTCAATGCATCCTATTAGTGGGATATGATGCCCTATGTCCTAACACAGGTGTTAACCGTGGTCGCCTGGGTAAGGCTGTGTCTGCTGGGTTTCTCCACTGCAAAGCTACTATTTTTACCATTCTTCTTCAAGAGCCACTTTTAACCTTTTATTAAAGGGTAATTAATAAATGTCTTGGGAGAGATACTCTAAGGCTATGCAAATATCCTGATTCACCTCAAATTTTTGCCCAGTCATTTTAACATCTATTAGTAGATTGTACCTGTAATAATTACTACTGTAGTGTTTACCTAATGGTGATTTTCTATTTCCCTCATTAATTATCATAATTTCCTCATTTAATATTATAAGTAATTGAAATTCTATCTAGAGAATTGCTATCCTTTCCACCATTTGTTTGCTTATTTATATGAGTATGAACTCATGGATATTTATTTTATGGATTATAATATAATACCATCATTATTTGTTTTATTACTCAAATTGTCCCAGCTTGGCCACTGGGAGCTCTTTCAGGTCGACTCCAGCACACTGGTGACATGCCACATCCCTTCAAGAGCGCTTCCTTGCGTTCTCCCATTTCAAGATGCCCCAGGCTCTTCATGTATTTTCCCTGCCTAGGACTTGGAATCAATCACTGCTCCAGGGAGGCCTGGTTCCTTTTTATTTAGAAACAAAAATCTGGGCACTGAGTGTGTTTATTGTTGCTGGATGTCATTGCTTCTAGGGCTTCACATAGAACAGAGTTTGAAATAATACATATGTATACTAACCCATGCACATCTGTATTTCTGTAACTGTATGGACATAAAATTTTAAAAAAGCAAATTCATACTGTGAAATCTCAGATTCTAATCCAACATGACAGGCTTCATTCTAGCCCCGCTTCCTCTCATTTGTAACCTCTTTGGCGGTGAAAAACCTGGCCTTCAACATCTCTAATGCATTTATAGCTGAACCTTGAACAAGGTGAGGGTTGGGATACCACTCCTATGTGGAGTCAAAATACCCACAGATAATTTATAAAAAATTTTAAGAGAGTCTTGATCTGTTGCCCAGGCTGGAGTGTAGTGACACGATCACAGCTCACAGCAGGCTCAAACTCCTGGGCTTCAGCGATCCTCCTGCCTCAGCCTCCCAGGTAGCTAGGACTACAGGCACGCACATGGCTAAAAATCCACATGTAACTTTTGATTCCCCATAAACTATTAATACTAATAGCATACTGTTGACTAGAAGCCTTACTGTTAACTAACAGTTAATTCGCATGTATCTTGTATATTATATATTCTTAAAATACAATAAGAAAAAAAAATACAATAAGAGAGAATAAAATGTTCTGAAAATCATAAAGAAGAGAAAATATATATACTGTTCATTAAGTGGAAGGGGGTCATCCGAAGGTCTTGATCCTCATCGTCTTTACACTGAGTAGACGGCGAAGGAGAAAGAGGAGTTGGTCTTGCTCTCAGGGGTGGCAGAAGTGGAAGAAAACCCTCGGATAAGTACACCCTTGAAGTTTAAACTTGTGTTATTCTAGGATCAATTATACTTACTTGTGTAGCTTTAGTATACACATAAAGTAGCTGCAGAATTCCTGAACCCCTGTAAGAAATTTATTAACCATATAGTATTTGTATATCAAGTCAAACCCTATTTTCCCAAGGTACTCAGGTTGGTTCTTTTCTTCCCCACCCACTTCAGTGTGGTTATATTATTCATCTGTATTATGGTTGGGTTCATTTGGGTTTTTTTAAGGGATGGGGTCTCTCCCCTGTCACCCACACTGGAGTGTAGTGGCATGATCTTGGCTCCCTGCAGCCTCAACCTCCTGGGCTCAAGTGGTCTTCCTGCCTCAGCCCCCAAGTAGCTGGGACTACAGCAATGTGCCACCATGCCTGGCTAATTTTGTATTTTTTATAAAGACAGGGTTTTACCACGTTCCCCAGGCTGGTCTCGAACTCCTGGCTCAGCCACTCTGCCTACCTCGGCCTCCCAAAGTGCTAGGATGACATATACAAGCCACCATGCCCAGCCTGGTCAGGTGTGTTTGTAACAGTTTGTGTTCCATCTGGGGCTCCCAAACATCTTAATGAATTTTTTAAAGTTTACATTCAGTAAAATTCACTCTCTGTAGTTTGCAGTTCTGTGGGATCTGACAGTGTATAGAGTCATGTGTATATACCAGTCATGTAACAGAACAGTTACATCAGCCCCCTAAATCCCTTATGCAGCTCCTTCATAATCAACCCCCGACACACACACACACACATGCCCTATTTTTGGCAACCACTGATCTGGCTTTTGTCCCTATAGTTTTGTCTTTTCCAGAATGTCATATAAGTGGATTTGAATATATAGACTTTGGGGTCTGGCTTTTCTCACTTAGCAAAATACATCCATTGTACTCTCCAGGTCACAATCCACTGTTATTATTTATCTTACTGCTCAGATTCCCAAGATCTGGATGTTTAGAACCATTTCAAGCTGGCTCCTATGATCTTCGGACACATCCTCATCATTTTTCTAGCATTTCCTTACTTTCAGGCACCTCAAGCTGGTTCAGGATCATCTTGCACTTTCCCTTTCCCAGCGCTGGAGTCCTCACCCCGTTTTTCCAAGGAGTGGTGGAAACCTCAAGAATCTCCCCTCCAGTGGGCAAAACAGCCCACTCCACAGAAGGCCTGGAGAGAAGCTTACTCATCCACTGTAGTGTACGAGAGAGAAGAGAGAGGAAAGAGCGGTTCTCATCAGAAGGTGGCCAGGTGGAGGGGTCGAGTGCAGACGGGGGATTAAAATAGAATTCGAGCTGGTGGTAGTGCATACCAACGCTGGCACCATGAAGCATCATGGCTTCTGTGATTCCCAGCAAGATTTCCAAACAGCATTGGGCGTAAAAGGCTAGTCAAGGTTTCCAAATACCATGCGAAGCCTAGAATGCCCCCTTTCATCTTGATATGTAGTCTCATTGCCTTCATACCAACTGTGCTCTGGCCTCTCTGCCATTAATAGCCACAGCAGAGACGGTGCATTCATTGACTGAACCCTCACCAATCCGGTCAGTTACCTCAGTTGAGGAACCCCTTGATTTCTCCCTAAAAACTTTTAAAACTTGTTTTTAAAACATTTTTTGACACCCCTTTGCTAAAGCAGTTTGTGTCAGGGGCAGCTGTGACAGTCCCCTGGGGTTGCAATGGGAATGGTGTCCGTGGATTGCAAGCAACACCTAGCTAGCAGTGGGCAGCGGGCAAGCTTTGTGGAAGGAAGGCCTTTCTCCTTTGAAAGCAGAACATCTCTTCCTTCAGGTTGTGAACAGTTAGCCCCGGGGGGTGGGATTTTATCTGGGAAAGCAAGGCACCTGTGGGACTGGGCACCCACTTGGCATGGCAGCTGGGAAGGTAGAGGGGTCAGTGGAACTGGCTAGGACTCATGCTCCGAGGACACACACGGACCAGGTCGAGCTGCCCTTTAGCAGCTGAGGCCAGTGGCTGTGGGTGAGGCAGGGGAAGCCAAGCGGAGCCTGGGGGTGAAGGACTGCAGTGGGGGTCAGGGGGAACTGCAGGTAGCAGGAACCACACTGGGTGCCTCAATGCCTGTTAGGGCTCCATGCCTGCCCAGGGCCAACACCAAATACCAGATCCCTGGCCGGGGCTGCAGTCCCACTGCTGTATCCCCCAGATGCCCTTGCAGTCATTCACAATCACTTTGAGTGAGTTGCATTTGTCAGTCAGACTGATCCCAGCCTATTCCCCATATTCCAAGCATGATGCAGAAGCCTTTGCTCCCAAGAGCCTGCTCCTATGTGGCCGACAATGGTTTGGATAAGACTCACGTGCCTGGGTCTTTATAATAAGCCCCAGTCCTTGGCCGACTGAGACCAGGAAAAATCACCCTCTCCGCTGCTCCTGCAGGTCCAGCGCCAGCCTTCCTTGCTGAGTGGATAGAGCACCCTGTGAGTTTCAGAGCGGCATCAGGCACCGGGCCAAGGGTATACTCCAAAGTCCTAGTTCTTAGGGCAAGCAGTGACCCAGGAAGGAGGTAGGTGAGGATTATCCCACAAGGATGCACCAGGGCTGAAAAGCTGGGACAAAGCACCAAGGAACCCAAGAGGAAATGGGGAAATGGGGTTGGAGAGACTGTGTGGAGTGAGCCACCTTCCTGGACCAGGGCCAGCGGGATCCATGAGGTGCTGGGTATTGTCCCTTTGGGCTCTGAGAAGAGAGACAGCAGAAAGAGTCCACAAGTATCTCACCAATGAGCTTCCAGATAACCTTGGATTCTGAGCTGGCCAGAAGGCCCAGGGCTGAGATCCAGGATTCCAGGAGGTAGGTGCCATCTGGCACTAACATGACTCAGGTCAGTTAGGACAGAGCAGCTTCTAAGGTAACAAGTAAGGGTCTATGGATGGTGTTGCTCTTTAGATACTAAAAAAAATCATTGTTTTTGTAAATAGCAAAGGGAGAGGCAGGAGTAGTGATTATTACCTCCGGCAGGGGAGTGGTTCTCAACTTGGACCGCACAGCAGAATCACCTGGGGAACTTTTTAAATCCAATGATTCTGTGGCTCTAGAGTGCAGCCTGGCTTGGATTTTTAAATACTCTCCCTTGAGTGATTCTAATGGGTGGCCGAAATAGAGAACCCCTGCTGTAACGTAGGATACCTCTAAGCTAAAGAAAATTTGGACCCCATGAGTATAACATATACTATTGTACCTTGGAGGTAGCATTCCATGATGTGGTTCAGTTATTAGGCAAAAGTTTCCTCGAAGCTGAATCTGCATTTACACATATTATATCACTGTCTGGAAACAGAGGTAAGAGAGTCAGGAAAGCAGATGTCCCCACAAGCGCTTATAATTATAATGTAGCCCGCCTGTTAGAACCGTAAGGCTTCATTTTCTCTTTGCATTGATTTGGTGATTGTCCCTGGTCACTGAAGAGGGGGAGCTTAGTGGTCACACACTGATATGAGGAAAAGCAGCATTTACACTCCACGCTTTGGTGAGACCAGCATCACAGGCCCCGGGGCATGTCTCAGGGTCTGAACCTGAGCAAAACTGTGCAACAGGCGTTGCTCCCCATACTTCATGGCTGAGAATAGGGAGGAGAGGTTTCCCACGGTTGGGGGTTCTGGGCAGCAATGTCTACCATGCCCTTCAAAGTGAACCTCTGGGCAGGGGCCCCAGAGAGGGGGTGAGAACAGAGTCAGTGAGGGCTTGGGGTGCTAATTAATGACCTTGGCGTTGGTATTAGACTTTAAGAATGGGACCAGACAGAGAGTGGACACTCAGGAGATCTGGCAGCGGCTCCAGTGGTAACACATCAGAGAGTCACTGCCAAAGTCACCCACCCGTGAGGTCATCAACTCCCTTACTTAAGAAACATGGGAACACAGTCGCTGAAAGTGAGGGGACCCACCCATGGTCACACAGCCAGATAGAGGCCTGCAGAGAGCAGATGCTCGCTCCTTCATCTCAGTCAGTCCTGTTCATTCTGAAAATGTTTCCGAGCACGGGCATAGGGCCAGCTCGTGCTCCATGCTGGGGACATCGTGGAGAGCCCCGTCCTCGAGGAGGTCACTGTCAGCTCACACACCCTGCACTACTTTTCCATGGTCTCTGTAACCAATTACCGCTAAGTGACTGGCTTCAAACAATACACATTTATTATCTTACAGCTCTGTAGTTCAGGAGTCCAACACGGGGCTGACTTGGGCTAAAATCAAGTTGTCAGCAGGGGTGCATTCCTTTCTGGAGGCGCCAGGGGAGAGCCCATTTCCTTCCCACCGGAGGCCCCCTTCCTTCCTCTTAAAGGCCAGCAACTCTGAGCAGGTCCTTCTCACACAGCAACACTCTGCACTCCTCTGCTGCCTCCTCCTCCACTTTGAGAGACCTTGATGATGATATTGGCCCCACCTGGATAATCCAGGCTCATTTCCCTGTCTTGAAGTCAGCTAATTAGCAAGCTTCATTCCACCTGTTACCTTCACTCCCCTTGGCCGTGTAAAAACACACTCACAGGTTACAGGGACGGGGACGTGGAATTCCTTGGGGGACCATTACTGTGCCCAGCACACTTCCTGTGAGACCCCGTGACCACCTGGTTGTGGCGGGAGAAAGGCTGGGAACCCGAAGCTCAGCAGGGCTGATCTAGGTGTCAGTAGAAGAAAATTCCCCCCCGGGGTGATCGTCCCAGGTTGGAACCTTTGTGCGATAAACACAGCGGCCAGAGCAGGGCGGTCTAGGCATCAAGGATCTGTATTCGCCAGCCTTTTCTGATCATGCACACGCTGTGTTTGCCGGAAAGTGGAAATGTTATGCGCGGTCAGGGAAGCCAACTTCTCTCCCAGGGCCAGAGGCATAGTGTCTGGAATGAGTCAGAAGTTTAAAAGCTAACCTGTTATGAAATCAGCCAGGAGCAAAAAGGGCAAAGCTTCTTGGTCCTGCCCCCACCCCACGCCCGCTTGCATAACTCTGAGCAAGCAATTGAGAGGGTTTAGAGGCCCCAGAGGACCTCCCAGTTCCAGCCAGCAGGTGGACGGTCACAGAAACCCCAACCGGAAAGGATGTATTTGGACTGGAAAAAGTCTCTCAACTGGTCGCCCGGTCTTTAGCTCCGTCCTCACCTCCCTGCTGCTTCGGCAATCTTTCAGAAAGGCCAAGCAGAGCGCACTAGTCCAGCTGAAGCCCTGTGCTGACCTCATGGATCCTTCACAGTAAAATCCTCGCAAGGTCCCTCACAACTTTGGCCTTGCTTTTCACGTAAGCAGCTCAGTTTCATGAAAACACAACCATCTTTACATCCTCAAGGCCTCTGGCATGAACTCCCCTTCCTTCTCTTTCTGGGAAACTCTAAGTTGCTATTCAAGACCACATACCACTTCCCCGGCATTCCCATTAGAGCTGTGTGGCCACCGCCTCTCTATTCCCAGCCGGGATTCTCCTGCTGTGCTGAGTACCGGGAGGGCAGAACTGTTGTTTCATACATGTCCCAGGACCTGCTGAGCCTGGCTCAATGGGCGCTCCAGAAATGTTTGTCACATGAAGAAGGATTATAAGAGGTTGGCACGCTCTGCTTTTCCAGTTCTCTTGGAATTAGGAATTTGGAAATGGAATCCTAATTAGTTTTATTAATGTCTGAAATCGGACTAAGTCCACACCTAAAAGAAAAATTACATTGGCAGGTCTGATAGATTGATGGCATTCATGGTCATAATTAATGACCCCCCAGTATCCACACCTCCGCAATATGAGTTACAATGCCTCATTAAAAGGTAGAGTATATTTTCTCACCCCTTGTATCTTGACGGGCCTCGTGACCTGCTTTGGCCAAAAGAATATAGCAGAATATAGCAGAACTGGTGAGGTGTTCTTCAAGTCCAGGCCTCATGAGGCCTTGGCTGCTTTTGCTGTTCTCTTAGGACCCCTGTCTCTGCCCAGGGAACAAGCCTGGTCTAGCCTGCTAGAGGAAGAGAACAGGCAGGGGCCCATCTGTGGAGCAGAGCCGACTCTTCCCACCTGCCACCATGCTAGACGGGCCAGCCCCCAGCCCAAATGCCAATAACCACTCAACAAGCCCACCTGAATTCAGCCAGCCTGGCCCAAATCACCAAAACCACCCAGTCACCATGTACACACGTGCCATAATGAATGGTTGTTGCTTTCAGCTACTAGATTTGCGAGCGTTTCATTACACAGCATAACAGATAACAGATGAGGACAGCTGACAGCTGAGAAGCAAATGAGAAATGAGTGCTTGGCTGTTCTAGGAGTGGAAAGGAGGAGTTTGTTGTTTTCATTATTAAAGTTTCATTCTAAGGAAAATGTTCTTTCCTCCTTTGATCTACACACACTATGACTGCTTTTCTTTTTTTTTTTTTATTGAGACAGTTTCGTTCTTGTCACCCAGGCTAGAGTGCAGTGGCGTGACCTCAGCTCACTGTAACCTCTGCCTCCCGGGGTTCAAGTGACTCTACTGCCTCAGCCTCCTGAGTAGCTGGGATTACAGGTGCTTATCACCACACCTGGCTGATTTTTGTATTTTTAGTAGAGACAGGGTTTCGCCATATTGGTCAGGCTGGTCTTGAACTCCTGACGTCAGATGATCCACCCGCCTCAGCCTACCAAGGTGCTGGAATTACAGGCATGAGCCACCATGCCCGGCCTATGATTGCATTTCACTTGCTTTTTCCTGGAATTCACTTGGGATTGAGAAGAAGCAACGGACTCCAACATAATCTTTTCCTGAGTGGAAATAATTCAGTGCTTCCTGAAATAAGGAAGCTGCTGGAGACCCATTTTTTACCTACCTAATGAGTCTGGTATCTGTGTTCTGGACGCTGGCTTAGAAAGAGGCCAGGTACGGTGGCTCATGCCTGTAATCCCAGCACTTTGGGTGGCTGAGGCAGGCAGATCACAAGGTCAAGATTTCAAGACCATCCTGGCCAACATGATGAAACCCCATCTTTACTAAAATACAAAAAAAATTAGTTGGGCATGGTGGCACACACCTGTAGTCCCAGGTACTTGGGAGGCAGGAGAATCGCTTGAACCCGAGAGGCAGAGGTTGAAGCGAGCCGAGATCGCACCACTGCACTCCAGCCTGGCGACAGAGGAAACTCCATCGAAAGAAAAGAAAAGAAGAAATAAGTTACAGGCATGGTAGAAAAGATCACTTGAGGAAGAGTTTATCTGGGACATCAAAAATAAAGATAAGAGCCAACCTGATTCTGAAATTTTGACAGAGGTGGAGGTGACATGTCAGGCCAGGGAGCCAAGAGCCTGGAATATGAAGTGTGAGGTGGTGACAGTCATCTTACAGGCATCCTGAAGACCTGAGGACCTTATTCTCAATTCAGCACATCCAGAACTCATGTCTGTCCCAGACGGTTTGGGCTTGCTCTAACTTCCCCTCATAACTCACTGGGCCTGATTCAAGGATAATTTGGGAATTGTCTCAAAGTAAAGTTCAGAATTTTTCTTAGCAAAGGTGAGTAAGAAGAACAGAGGAGTTTGTTACTGTCACTGAACTGTATCCACCACTCCAAGCCGAGCTCAAATCCCACTGCTTCACTGGACACCTAACTGGAAGATGCTCCCTCTCTCCTCTGAATTCCACAAGCAACTCCTGAGGGTTGCAGGGCACGTATCTTGACTGGCTTCACATGTAACTTAATGTTATCCGACCGCTAGTCTTTACCAGGGCCCTACCTACTTCAGGTACAAATGCTCAGCCTTTAAACTGGGTAAATAAACTTTTGAGGAGGATCTTGGGAACCCAACCACCATTTACAATGTTGCTTCCATGAGGAATGTGTTCTCTGTTCTCAGAGAAAGGCTGGGAAATGACCTGTGGTTGGGGCACCAGGCATCTCCAAGATTGGTCAGCTTTGGGCATGGGAGAAGCACATCCCCCAAAGGTCTTTTTAATTTTACTTAAGAAATACATTCATGTATATTTTGCATGATTTATGTGTCACTCTAGTTCAGTTCAAACTCCTTTAGATTCTTCTCCAACCTCTGATCCAGAGGTAACCTCCCCTCTTCTCTAACCGGCACCATGCTCTCAATCAAGAAGGCTTCCCCCACCCCACCCTTCTCAAACACCTCAGCCATTTGCTTCCTCTGTTGCGCCGTGGGAAGGGCCGTGGTTTGGAATCATTGTTCCACAAAGTTTGGTGGCCACATGGGATCATCCATTCTTTGTGCCTTGATCCACAGGAGACAACTTTTTCTGCCTCCAGAAACAGTTGTGAGGCCAGGCCCAAGAGGGCATAGCCTTGGGGGGTGCTCCCTCTGGGAGGGGCCCGCAGGATGGCTGGGGAGGGTGCCCAGGGGCAGATGGCAGATCAGCAAAGCAGGCCTGGGGGGCAATGGCTGATGGACATTAGGCCTGACACCCTGCCTCAGACTACTACTTTGCCCATGATTCTCTCTTCCAATTCCTCTCTTATTTTCCAATAAGAAGTAAATATGGAACTATGGTAAATTTCAAACATATACAAAAGCAGCTAAAACATACAAAAAAAGCCCATACACCTGTGCCTCAGCTTCAATTGTCTACTTACAGCAAATGCCATTTTATCTATTCCTCCACCCATTTCCCTTTCTCCTTATTATTTGGAAATTAATTCCAGGCATCAGATCATTTGTTTTAATTTCAGTAATTCTAAAAGATAACGACTGTGTTTTTTTATAAAGAAAACATAATAAAAATAAATTAACAATAATGGTTCAGTATTATCAAATATCCAGCTAGTGTTCAAATCTCCAAATCTGTCAAAAGCCACAATTTTTTTAATGGATTATTTGACTCCAGACCAAAGAAGGTCTACATACAGCAAGTGGTTGATGTGTAACTCTGAAATCTCTTTGAATCCATAGGTTCGCCCTTGGTTTCGTTTCTTTTCCTTTGGAATCTGTTAAAGTGACTATAAAAGATTGGGTGGTTTGTCGAATGGAATTCCCTGCAGTCTAGACTGCATCCCCAGTGGTGTCATTTAGCCCATGGCTGCCTCTGTCTTTCCCGTACATTTGTGCTGGAGCTAGGGGCTTGACCACATTCAGGTTCACTTTCTTGGCAAGACTCCTAGGTGGGTGTGTTTCTCAACAAGAGGCGCAGCACGTCCCCTGCTCTCTGTTTACTGTGTTAGTGGTTGCTGCTACTTACTGCCTAGATTCTTAACTCTCAGGAGCAGCCCTTGGTTTTTGTTTTTAAAAGTAAAATATAAGGCACACACTATAAAAATCACCATTGTAAAGTGTACAATTCAGTGGTTTTTAAAGTATATTCACAAGGTTGTACAACCATCACCATCATCTAACTCCAGAACATTTTTATCACCCTAAAAAGACACTCTGTTAGCTGGGTGTGGTGGCTCACGTCTGTAATCACAGCACTTTGGGAGACCGAGACGGGTGGATCACCTGAGGTCAGGAGTTCAAGACCAAGCCTGACCAACATGGAGAAACCCCATCTCTACTAAAAATACAAAATTAGCTGGGCATGGTGGCGCATGCCTGTAATCCCAGCTACTCGGGAGGCCGAGGCAGGAGAATCACTTGAACCCGGGAGGTGAACGTTGCAGTGAGCCGAGATTGCACCACTGCACTCCAGCCTGGGCAACAAGAGTGAAACTCTGTCTCAAAAAAAAAAAAAAAAGAAACACTGTTGGCGTCATGGCTTAATCTCCCCTTCTCTCAGGCCCTGGCAACCACTAATCTACTTTCAGTTTCTATGGATTCTCCTATTCTGAAATTTTCATATAAAAGGAATCATCTGTGGTCTTCCGTGGCTGGCTCCTTTCATTTAGTGTATTGTCTCCAAGGTCCACTCATGTCGTAGCATGAATCAGTACCTCATCTGTTTTAACTGCCAAATGCTATTCAGTTGTGTTGATGGACCACATTTGGATTATCCATCCATCAGCAATGGACATTTGGGTGGTTTCTGCTTCTGGCTACGAACGTTTGCGTGCAAGTGCTTGTGTGGCTGTGTCTTCATTTCTCTTGGGCACAGCCCGTGGAGTGGAACATCTGGTTCATATGGCAGCTCTACACTTAACCTTTTGAGGAAGTGCCAGGCTGCTTTCCACAGCGGCTACCCCATTTTCTATTCCTACCACCACTGTAAGTGGGTTCCTCATCTGTGCCAACACTTGTTATTGTTGGCATTTTCATTACAGCCCTCCTAATGGTACCCATGGTTTTTGAATCATTTCCTACCCAAGCTTGAGCTGTGCACACGCAGGAGTACAGCTCAAATATATGGTATTTTCAAGGCAGGTAGCTCTGGCCTCAGCTTGCTACTAGACAGGGAAAAATTACATGCACACTCTCACATTCAGACATACTCTTGCACGCACACACACACACACACACAAGCACGGTCCCTACCCTGTTGGGGTGATGCAGGGAATCGAAGCTGAGTCAGACACAATCCCTGCCCTTGAGGAGCTCGAGGTCAGTCCAGGAGACATGGCCTGGAGCTTCCACTGGCAGGAACAGGGGCCCCTGCAGCAGCTTGGGTACAAGGTTTGCTGAGAAGTCGCCCAGGGATCTCACAGGTGAGGGCTGGATGGAAACCAGGCCATCCTCAGGTCAGGGTCTCTCTCCACCCTGTTCATCCCCCCTCACTCTTTCCTTGGCTGCCTAGCTTCCTCAGTTTACTCCCAGCCCCTGCCCCCCCAATTCCTGATTCTGACTGACAAGTGGCTGTGACTTGGCCTGGCCCCTGCCACCCAACACCAGCCACCCTCACCCAATGGTGCAGCCTCCATGTCTCAGTTCCACATTCTGTAGCAGGCACGGGTTTCTGTGTCAGGCCACCAAAGACCTGTGAGGGGTTCTGCTTGCACCGGGGTCCCTTGGTTCAGTCAGCTGTGGCCAGAGAGAAGAGCAGGGGCCTGCAGAAGGAGAGAGAAACCTTCCAGCATGAGCGGTCAGGGCGAACACAGCCACATCAGAGGTTTTGGGGTCTGAGCCAGGCCTTCAACCACAGGGAATCAGAAAGAGAACAGCGCTTTCCAAGCACAAAGGTGGGACATAACCAGGTGTTTGAGGGCGAAGTGGGCGAAGGAGAAGGAGAAGTGGGCGAAGCAGAGAGGTGGCCTTTGCCTGGTTCGTCCAGTCTTGATTGTTAAGCTGGAGAGCACAGGCCCTGTAGAAGTTCTGTTGTTTTCTAAAGTATTTTTAACTACAGAGACCTTTTGTTTCCACATCAAATATTTCCCAGAAGCTTCCTGGGTGAATCCGAGGAAAGCAGGGTGGCGCTGGTCACAGCAGAGGTGAGGATAAAGTCACTGGCCCGGGACCCCGTGTTCCCCTCATCATCACCCCACGACTTCCTACAGGGGCTCTCCCCAGCTCCCCAGGCCCTGTGGAACAGGGACAGCCGCTGGCAGGCGATGCGGAGCTGGGCAAGGGTTTTCTGCAGGAGAATGAGGGGGCAGGGAGGCAGCCTCACATTTGATAGCCTGGGCCAGAGATGGAGCCACCTTGAGAAGGAAAAGGAGGTAGCATTTGGGCAGTTTGAGGATGAAAGGAGAAGCCAAGGTAACAGAGCAGGTCTGAGCCTAGGTGTCTGGAGTCTGGGTATCAGGCAGGGGCCACAGTAGGGGAGGAGAGTGACAGCCGCTTTTTTTTTTAAACAGAGTCTTGCTCTGTCGCCCAGGCTGGAGTGCAGTGGCATGATATTGGCTCACTGCAACCTCCGCCTCCCAGGTTCAAGCAATTCTCCTGACTCAGCCTCCTGAGTAGCTGGGACTATAGGCATACACTGCCCCAACTGGCTAATTTTTTTGTATTTTAATAGAGACGGGGTTTGATCATCTTGCCCAGGCTGGTTAAGAACTCCTGAGCTTAGGCAATCCGCCTGCCTTGGCCTCCCAAAGTGCTGGGAATACAGGCGTAAGCCACTGTGCCCAGCCAACAGCTGCTTTTTAGACATGATGAGTTGGTGGTAATGGCAAGTAAAAAAAAAAACAAAAACCCGAAAGGTTACCAGCTGGGCACAGTGGCTCACACCTATAATCTCAGCATTTTGGGAGGCTGAGGAGGGAGGATCACTTCAGTCCAGGAGGTTGAGGCTTACAGTGAGCTGGGATCATGCCATCACACTCCGTGGGTGACAGGGCAAGAACTTGTCTCAAAAAATAAAAATAGGCTGGTCTCAACGGCTCGTGCTTGTAATCCCAGCACTTTGGGAGGCTGAGGCTTGAGTTTAGGAGTTCAAGACTGGCCTGGTCAACATAGCAAGACCTTGTCTTTACCAAAAAAATTTTTTTTAATTAACCGGGCATGGTGGCACATGCCTCTAGACCAAGCTACTTGGGAGGCTGAGGCAGAAGGATCACTTGTACCCAGGAGTTCAAGGCTGTAGTGAGCCATGATCGTGCCACTATACTCCAGCCTGGGCAACAGAGTGAGACCCTGTCTCAAAAAATAAAGAAAAATTAAAATAATTTTTTCTAAAAATGGTTACCCTGTACGCTGCTGAGCTCTGAGCAAAAGTGAGATCACCACAGCTGCCCAAGTAAGCAAGACAAGGTGGGCTTTCAGAGAGGCCCCCTGTCTCAGGAAGCAAGCAGGCAAGCTAGGCTTTTCTTGATTGGGGTGAAGAGGTTTAAGGCCTGACACCAAGTTGGAGTTAATTAAATCATAAAAAATTAGTAGAACCTCATTATTTCAATGTTGGTTAACTAAAAATAGCAAGTTTTTTGTTTTGTTTTGTTTTTGAGACGGAGTTTTGTCTTATCACCCAGGCTGGAGTGCAATGGTGCAGTCTCAGCTCACTGCAACCTCTACCTCCCAGGTTCAGCCTCTGGAGTAGCTCCTGCCTCAGCCTCCGGAGTAGCTGGGATTCCAGGTGCCCACCACCAGGCCCGGCTAATTTTCGCATTCTTGGTAGAGACAAGGTTTTGCCATGTTGGCCAGGCTGGTCTCAAACTCCTGACCTTAGGTGATCTGTGCGCCTTGGCCTCCCAAGGAGTGCCTGGGATTACAGGCATGAGCTACCGCACCCGGCCAAAAATAGCAACTATTTCAAGGCTATTGCTAGTCCCAACCAACGAGATACCTTATTACTGTTTAATAAAAGTGCTGAAATAAGCCAGACCTGGTAAATGCAAAGACCAGCGGGGGTTGGATAATTTTTCTCTTTGTTCCTTGGATATCAAACTAATAAGGTTTTATTGTAGAAGCTGAGGTACCTGTACGCAGTGATGCCAGCAGAGCATTGCCTGCCAACTAATATTGCTCTAAAATAGTCAATTTTTCTCTTTGGCCTGGGATCCTAATACATTTAGAGTTGTAAATTCTAGAGGTTCCCCCTCCGCCGAGAATATTTCCTTTGTGTGTTAGGAGAATATAGTCAGTCTACATAAAGTCAGTTTTTGAAAAAGCGCTATTCAATCAACTATTTTGAAAACAGGGCCAGGTGCGGTGTCTCATGCCTGTAATTCCAGCACTTTGGGAGGCTGAGGCGGGCAGATCACGAGGTCAGGAGACCAAGACCATTCTAGTTAACATGGTGAAACCCCATCTCTACTAATAATACAAAAGATTAGCTGAGCTTGGTGGTAGGCACCTGTCATCTCAGCTACTGGAGAGGCTGAGGCAGGAGAATCACCTGAACACAGGAAGCGGAGGTTGCAGTGAGCAGAGATCACGCCACTGCACTCCAGCCTCAGTGAAAGAGACACCATCTCAAAAAATAAAAATAAAAGTTAGTAGTTAGCTATTGTTTTCAAACTAGAGCACCAAACGGGGCTTGGCAGCTGATGCCTATAATCCCAACACTTTTGAGAGGCCAAGGTGGGAGGATTGTTTGAGTCTAGGAGTTGGAGACTAGCCTGGGCAACACAGCAAAACCCCATCTCTACAAAATAAAAAATAAATAAAAATTAGAGCAGTGACCAAGTGTGGCCTCCCATGTGAGGAGGTCAGCCTGGCCTCTGATCCAGCTCAGAGCGGGGATCCTGGCTGGGACCTGACTTTCCTGCAGGTCCCAGCTGCAGCATTTGTTCTTGCCCACAGGGGTCTTCAGCCCCTGCTCTGGGTCCCTGTCAATTTCACTGTGGCTGCAAGGCCCTGGGGGTCACCTCGCCATCTGCCTGGCCTTGCCCAAGTCCCTGGGGTTGCCTGTACTTGTTTCTGACAATTCCATGAGAGCTCAGCTGTAGCTCAGAGGCCAGACAAATCTTCTCATTTATCTTCCCAAATTGGAGTCCCTGACACGGCATGGTTTTGGTTAGCAAGGGCCAGTCCCGTCTAGAAGATGGGGGGGGGACTCTCTCAGGCGGAGGACTGTCACTTGGAAGCCACACACAGTTTTGCAGAAACAAATGAACCTGTTTGCAATTTGAAAATTCATTATCCTCTCTTTTGGTGCAAAGAGCCACTTTAAGAAGACAGGTACAGATTATTCTGCGAAAAGGGATTTATCATTAAAAGAAGCTGTCTTAGCTCCCCTCTCTCCTCACTGCCTCTTCCCTGTCAGCCTTCACAACTCAGTGTATTCACCTGCTAGGAGGGAAGAGCCTGGGTGGCTGAGCAGCAGGGCTGGAGGCCAGATGTCTGAGATCAGGGGCCAACCGGGGTTGGTGTCCCCGTGGCTTGTAGACACGGTCTCCTCCTTGTGTCTTCACGTGGTCCTCCCTCTCTGTGCGTTGTGCCCTGATCTTGTCTGCTCATAAGGACACCAGTGACATTGGACCTAATTTTTCGTTTAACACTTTTCTGGTTTGCCTCAAAAACACTTGCCAGTGGCTCTTGTGGCTGCAGAGTTTACCTCAAAGTAATTTGGTCACAAAACGTCTCGCTTTTATTACTTTCACTTGATCTAGTATGCCAACTTTGGAAACAAAAGACATCATTCTATGTATAGCATTCTGTTTTTAGTAGTGGTATTTCCATTTAGAAAATACAGTAATTCTTGATCGCTGAAAATGTCAAATCCTAGAAAACGGCATTCCTACACAATGGTTCTCAAACAGTTGTGGGCCAAAGATTCCTTTGATGAGTCCTGTTTTTCTGAGATAGACTATTCTCATGATTGAGATGATTCTGATGTTAGTTCTCTTTAGAAAGAACTCCAAGAACAGTTTTTAAATTTTACTTTCACACTGAAAATTAGTCAGGTTTCTTTATGTAAAATAAATGAGTGCTGGCAGAGCACAGTGGCTCATGCCTGTAATCCTAGCACTTTGGGAGGCTGAGGCAGGCAGATCACTTGAGGTCAACAGTTCGAGACCCGCCTGGGCAACATGGCGAAACCCTGTCTCTACAAACAATACCAAAAAAAAAAAAATTAGTCAGACAAGGTGGCACATGCCTGTGGTCTCAGCTACTCAGGAGGCTGAGGCAGGAGAATTGTTTGAACCCGGGAGGTGGAGGTTGCAATGAGCAGAGATTGCGCCACTGAATCCCAGCCTGGGTGCCAGAGTAAGACTCCATCTCAAAAAAAAAAAAAAAAAAAAAAAATTAAATGAGTGCTGACAGTGGGCTGCACTTGTTTTTTCTAAACAGGAAAAGGGTGAATTATTTCTCTAAAGGACCTCGCACCAAATACAGTCACATTCTGAGAAACTGGGGGTTGGGACTTCAATATATGAATTTTGGAGGGGCACAAGGCATCCCATGACGTGTGGGAAACAGTAAAATCTCTACAGAGACTAGAATTTATATTTAACAGCTTGAAACAGCTTCATGTTATTGGTAACATACAAAACAAAGAAAATTCAAAGCCTTTGCATTCAAATTATTAAATAAAAAATAAGTATTTATACAATATATAAAAGGTATGCTATGTTCATTAGTCTTCCTTGTTGCTAACCTACTTTTACATTTTCTTACAGAAAATTCGTGGCATGTTACGCTTCTATGTAAGAGATTGTACGGAAGGCAAATTGTTGTGAGTTACACAATAATACTTTAATGCAAATTCTGTTATGAACTTTCTTGTCACTATATTTAAATATCATAGCAATTATTTTTATATGGTATTTTAAAATAATCTAGATTTCATGCAGCATTACAAAACTAATTGGGGCCGGGCACACTGACTCATGCCTGTAATCTCAACATCTTGGGAGGCCAAGGTGGGCAGACTGCTTAAGACCAGGAGTTTGAGACCATCTTGGGCAATATGGTGAAACCCTGTCTCTACAAAAAATACAAAACAAAACAAAAAATTAGCCAGACATGGTGGTACACACCTGTGGTCCCAACTACTCAGGAGGCTGAGGCAGGAGGATCACTTGAACCCGGGAGGCAGAGATTGCAGCAAGCTGGGATTGTACCACTGCACTCTGGCCTGGGCAACGGAGCAAGACCCTGCCTCAAAAAAGAAAAAAGAAAGAAAAGAAAACAGTGTGAGAAGTGTTCACTATCCACCCACCTCCCACTCCCCAAAGCTTTCCAAGTTCCCAACCCCATACAGAGGCAAAGGATGAACTGTGCAAAGCTTCCTGCCTGGCCCCAATTGCCATCAAACCCACCCCTGCCCTTGCACGACCTCTGACCCTTCCACCACCTATCCCACCATCATCTCAGGACAAGGCAGACCTTGATTAAAGGCCTCCTTCCTGTTCCTGCATCTCCAGACAAGGAAGTACAATGTTTTTAGAGACAGATCAGATTCTGTTAAAACATTTAACCAGGTCAAGATATCTTAAAATAGTTACCAGACACAAATAGATGGACTAGTACATAGACAGCAGCTGAGACATGAGATACTGCATTTCTTATTCACACATCAGCTCTTGACACCACATTAGTAAATGTGGGGGGACATGCCATGGCCAGGGTAGGGACGCAGCTGGTCAGACTGAGCCCACCCTTCTGATGAACAGAACCCTGGGGATATGCAGCTACTGTGTAATGGTGCCACCTACTGGTACTTTGTAGAATAACCAGTCTCTTGGTTTCTCTTCCATCTGTAAGTTCCTACAGAGAGACTGAAATTTCAAATTGATTTCCCTGTTGTCCGTCGTTGCCAAATGAAAAGCACAACGTTGGTACTCAGCTCTCTTGATTTTTATCTCTCTAAATGATGAAATCTCTCAGCTATATTCATTGATATGTTATGGAAAGAACACCGGACTTGAGAGATTTGGGTTCAGATCCCATTTTTGGCAACTTACTAGTTCTAGGATTTGGGAAAGTTACTTAACATCTGCGCACCCATTTTATGATCTAGAGAATGGAAATAATAGGATTCTTGTGAGGATTACGGGAGGTGATATGTGCATACCTGTGTCCATGAATCACCAGCTGTTGAACATGTGGAAACGTGAGCACGGCTAAGGTTGTGATGGAGGCCACCTCTCAGTAGGTGGGTTGAGACCATCCTGGGCAACATGGTCAGGACCACCCTCAGGCTCCTGTGCCGGGCAGTGCCCACCCTGATGCCTACACTGGTCAGACTGAGAGGGCAGACATGGAATCATGACCTCCCTAAACCCCCACCTAGTGCCACGTGGCAGCACAAGGAACCCTCTGAGCCCTGCACTCTCCATCTGTAAAATGAGGCTAACATAACAAGGGTAGCTACTGAATAAAACGAAAAACAAAACTGAACTCCAATTGGTCTTCTGGGGTGTTTTGTTTTGTGTTGGAGTGTTATTTGGCTACTGCTTTTGCTCTATATTCCCAGAGACAAGAAAAGCATAAGAGGCTGTTCTTGCATTGCTATAAAGAAATACCTGAGGCTGGGCATGGTGGCTCACGCCTGTCATCTCGGCACTTTGGGAGGTTGAGGCAGTCGGATCACGAAGTCAGGAGTTCGAGTCCAGCCTGGTCAACATGGTGAAACCCTGTCTCTACTCAAGATACAAAAAATTAGCTGGGTGTGGTGGCACACACCTGTAATCCCAGCTACTCGGGAGGTTGAGGCAGGAGACTCTCTTGAACCTGGGAGGTGGAGACTGCATTGAGCTGAGATCACACCACTGTACTCCAGCCTGGCCAACAGGGTAAGACTCTGTCTCAAGAAAAAAAAAAAAAGAAAGAAAGAAAGAAAAGAAAAGAAAAGAAATACCTGAGACTGGCTAATTTATATGAAAAGAGGTTGAATTAGCTCATGGCTCTGCAGGCTGTAAGGAAGCATGGCCCTGGCAGCTGCTTTTCTTCCGAGGACGCCTCAGGAAGCTTATGGTCGTGGCAGAAGGTAAAGGGGAACAGGAAGGCCACGTGGTGAAAGCAGGAACAAGAGCCAGCTTGGGGTGGTAGCGGGGGTGCCACACACTCTTAAATGACCAGGTCTCATGAGAACGCACTCACTATGGTGAGGACAGCACTAAGCCATGAGGGATCCGCTCCCACGATCCCAACACCTCCCACCAGGCTGCACCTCCATCACTGGGATCACAATTCAACCTCAGATTTGGGCGAGGACAAACATCCAAACTCTATCAAGCGTCTTCCTTCCCCTTTCTCCCTTCCTCTCCTCACCTGCCCCCCCCCAACCCCCAAAGTAAGGAGCTCTTATGTTTCAGCCCCATGGGGTATGCAGAGAGGGGGTCCCAGAGGGTCAGGGCCTGAGATAGGCAGCTATAGTTGAAAAGGCTGGGATAGATTGGGGGCAGAGGTGGTGGTCTCAGCAAATGATGAGGAATGGGAGGAAGGGTACCCAAGACTGCTCAGCGGGTGAAGCATGAATACCCAGGGGCTGAGCTTCGACTCATCAGCACTGCCCAGGAGACCACAGTGAGTGAAGAGCAGATCTCTCAGCAGTGCCCAAGGCATCCTGAGGCCCAGAGAGCCAGTTCTCTGAATGGTGTAAGACCCTCTCAGGTCCATAGGATCCCAGGAGCCAGAAAGCACCACAAAATTGGATTTCCTTCCAAGCTGAGTGGATGGGAGCTTTTAAACCAAAGAAGGCCGGGTGCCCTGGCTCACACCTGTAATCCCAGCACTTTGGGAGGCTGAGGCAGGTGGATCACTTCAGATCGGGAGTTTCAGACCGACCTGGCCAACATGGTGAAATCCTGTGTATTAAAAATACAAAAATCACCTCGGCATGGTGGCACACACCTGTAATTCCAATTACTTGGGTGGCTGAGGCACGAGAATCACCTGAACCCATAAAGTGGAGGTTGCAATGAGCCGAGATTGCACCACTGCACTCCAGGCTGGGCAACAGAGTGAGACTGTCTCAAAAAACAAACAAAAAAGAAAAGAAAATCCATGGCTCTTGCGCCAGAGTGTGGTGGAGAGTCCACCCTGACACACCCCCTGGGGGGAGCTGCTGGGAGGCTCCCCAGCCCAGTGCCGCCCCCTTTCCCGACCACTGTACCTAGTTTGTTCATGTTTATAGACCCGGAATGTAGAGACCGCACACAAGACTAGAAAGGCTCAGAGAAAGAATGTTCTGATCTACTTCCCGAGGCACCCTGCCTGCAGGGAATGCTTTTCTCAGCGAGAAATTTTGACTCCAGGACCCACATTTTTAGCAGGAACGTGTCAGTCAGCACACATCCTGCGGGCCTGCCCTGACCAGAGGCCGAGGAGAAAGCAGTCATGAGTCACAGGGAGAAAGCCGGTGGCTCTGACGGGGTGCTCCGGGAAGCAGCTCCCCCTGGTTTCAGTTAGAAAGTCAGGGACACCTGCCACACCAGGCTCACGGAAGTGTGGAGGGCGGCCCCGGAGGCCACACGCAGCAGGGGCCCTCCATGGCTTCTCTCCTGGCAGGCAAGGACGTCAGCGTCTCTCCGTGGCTCGGACCCTCTGCCCTTGTATTCTCAGGGCCATCATCACCCTCCTCCTGCCGTAGCCTGGAGCGCTCTCAGCCGCTCCGCTAGAGTCATCAGCACAGCCCAGAGAGGGCAAAGTCCTCCCCGTGCCCGAAAATGCCACCGTCCTGTCACAGCCAGGCCCAAAACGTCCCAGAAGAAAAACTCCAACTCACACCAAAAATGCACCACAAAAACATGAAATCACACAATTTGGGAAATATAAACATAGTACCGTTTGTTCTGTAACATACTTTTCATGACCAGGAAATGAAGACAAAAGGCGGCTCTGGGAACGGCATTATGTGGAGGACACCATCTTCCAGGTTCTCCCAGCTCAGGGCCCCCCCTCTTCCAGTCCCTCCAGAACGGAGCGCGCACAGCTGGGGTGGCCCTCTCCTTGCTCCTGAGCCGCAGAAGCCCAAGGCTGGCCCTGAAGACCCAGCACCCTCAGGCATTTGCAGCCCTGTGGCCCATAGGGGCTGTTAAGAGAGCTGTGGACATGGGCCCTGCCCTTCACCCTCACAAAAGGCTGGGAATTCCACCCCAGCAAGAGTACTCCTAGGACTGTGGAGTGCAGAGGGCAGTGACCGGTGACGAGGTTTGCGATGCACGGTCTTACCTGCCTCTCTGCGCCCTTATACGGGGAAGGGCCACGGGCCGAGCCCCTGTTCATGCTGCTCCTCGGGAGGCCTTCCTTCTCCAGGCCGAGTGACTCAGGGATCCCCACGTGTGAAAGAGACCTTGAAAGAGAGCTCTCTTCTTGCAAATGAAGAAACTGAAGACCAGAGAGGTACTGGGATTTGCCACAAATCACACAACCAGTAACTGGCAGAGCCAGGAGGCTCCTCCGGCCTCAGGACAGACAGGGCTTGTAATCCGGCTTTGGAGCAGCGGTTCTCAGCCCCGGGGGGCCGTCTACAATCACCTGAATCACCTACAATCACCTGAAAGCCTTAAAGTCCCCCGCCCAGCTTCCACCAATGGAATCACTCTCTTCTACCCATGGAAAGTTCCCCCTGGTGATTCTCATGCAGCCAGAGTGGAGAACCCTTTAGATTCAGGAGTGGAGGTTCCACCTGGTTGCAGACCAACCATGTGGTCTCAGGAAAGTCACAGCCTTCCTGAGTCTTACTGGCAAATTGCTATGTAATAACACCCATCTTTGAGATAAGGAACTCATAGAAGGGTCCAGACCCTGGACCTCGTCAGGAAAACAGAGCAGGCATTATAAGATGCAATTGAATAGGGAATGCTTTTCATCAGCTGGGGAGGGTTATGGTTATTGGATTCAAAAGAATAGCTTTCTGTCTTGTCATGTAACCATTTGAAAAGTAGTAATAACCATTCTTTAACAGAAGCGTATTTGGGGCCAGGCGCGGTGGCTCACGCCTGTGATATCAGCACTTTGGAAGATCAAGGTGGGTGGATCACTTGAGGTCAGTAGTTTGAGACCAGCCTGGCCACCATGGTGAAACACCTTCTCTATGAAAAATACAAAAATTAGCTGGGTGTGGTGGCACGCACCTGTAGTCCCAGCTACATGGGAGGCTGAGGCACGACAATCACTTAAACCCGGGAGGTGGGGGTTGCAGTAAACTGAGATCACGCCACTGCACTCCAGCCTGGGCAACAGGAGTGCAACCCTGTCTCAAAGGGGGAAAAAGCATATTTGGAATCAGTGTCCTCCCACAGGGACCTCTTTCGGGCGGTCAGGCCACAGCATGGTGGCAGGCACGAGGTAGCCCCCTCCTTAAATGGCTGAGCGCGTGCAGTTGAGGTGGGCAGCCAGTGTTGTTTGAATACATTCTGTTGCATTGGGGAGAAGCCCATGCAGGACCGGACATTTGGCTTCTGCGGTGGGCTCTTGCCTGCACCCCAGTTGAGTGCAGCTGTCCTGAGACAGACCAGCGGCGCAGCCACTCCCCATGGGGCTGTGAGGTGCCCTCACAGTGAAGACCAAGTGCAGGTAGCACTCGCTTTGTGGTTAGAGAAAAGCAGACGCTCATTTCCTTGGGGAAAAAAAATATTTATCAAAGCAGGTCTTTCCCTCTTGGCAAAAACAGAAACAAGTCATTTCCTCCGGCAGTCTGGGCAGGGATTTTGCGGCAACTAACAATTAAACAGAAAGACCTGAGGGGCTGGGATAGTCACTGTGGCAAAGGTCAGCTAAAAAAGCAACAGGTAATAGGGAGCCATTCCGGGTTCTTGAGTGGAGGAGGGGCATGATAAAGCAGGGCTGGAGAGCAGAGGGAGGACAGTAGAGCATCACAAGGTGCGGGGGCCCTGACTCCCTAAGTGCAGGAACCTGCTGAGTCCTGTGGTCACCTGGGCCTCCTGCCTGTCTTATAGCTCCCCGCCTGCCACAGCGATCAGCCACTCAGTCCAATGTCTCATCAACTGCTAGCATATGCTGAGGAAAGAAAGTGTGTGGCTGTCCCGTTTCTTCTGAACCAAGCCCTGAGGCCAGAGGTACCACTCCTCTGCTTGGAAGATTCTGAGCATGGTGGCAGTTGTCATCTTTCTAGGGAATGTGTGACATTCTACAACCTAATCATAGTGATAACCATAACTGCCACTTATGGAGGACACGCATAGGACTCTCCTGGGCCTGGGCCTCATCCTGCCACAGAGGCTCCTCGACCTCACCTTCGCCTACTCTCCCCCTCCCCCCAGTCTGTCCCACTGGCGGGCCTGATGCTGTCCTCGGCATGCTCCTACCTCACACATGCCGTTGCTAAGGGACAGGGTGGCTCCCTGGGATGCCCTTCTTCTTGGTGCGCTCATGGCTCCATCCCTGAATTCATTCAGGTCCCTCCTGAAATGTGACCTTCTCTCTAACACAGCTCCCACCCATCCATGCTCCCTCTTGATTTTTCTTTCAGCGACCACACCTGACAGATGTAGTTGTTCCTTTGCCTATGGTCTACCTCGGGCCACCCACCCTTGCTATGAGCTGCCCTGGAGCGGGCACTTTGATTGGTCCCCCACCACCTCCGAAGTGAGTAGCAGCGAGCTCGCACTAGCACAGACACTGGGTTAATGCACCTGTGGAGTGAGCACCTGCGAGGCGGGGCCCCAGGACTGTTCACCAACCCTCTGACAGCGGCAGACACCAACCCTCTGACACTGAGAGGCTGGTTGGAGGTGGTGACCTCCAGAGGGCCGTGCAGCGCCGGGACCCCTCGCTCAGTCGGGGGAAAAGAAAAGACCGGTGCCTGTGCAGCTCCCCTGGATTTCCTTCCTCTCCTTCAGGCCCGGAGTCCTCGCAGGGTAAGAAATGACATCCTGTGCTCACTTCTCGAGGAGGAGGTTGCAGTGAGCTGAGATTGCACCATTGCACTCCATCCTGGGCAACAGAGCGAGACCTCATCTCAAAAAAAAGAAAAAGTAGAATGTCAGTGAGTGACTCAATCTCTGGGTACCCCCGGAGCAGGAATGCACAGTCCAGGTGTGGGGGGTGAGTATGTGTCCCTGTATGTGTGTTTGTGAGCGTGAGTGCCTTTGTAGTGCGAGTGGCACTCACACACTCACAAACTCTCTGAGAGAGTTCAGAGCTCTGAAATTAGACAAACTGTATCAATCCACCTCTACCCTTTCCTTTGGAACTTGGCTATTCTTTTATGTGAAAAAGGGGACGGGGGACACCTTCTAATCACGGAGTGCGGTTGGGAAGATTCAATGAGATGGTGCCTATGAAAGCAGAGGGTGCTGGCCAGATAAACGGACGCTTCTTTTCCGCCCTTCCTCCTGCCTTCCAGCTCATGCGCTTGGTCGCTGTGCTGTGAGGAGAGTGGCACATATATGCCAGGCCCCATGGGCATTTGCTCACTGCGGTATTTCCAGCTCTTAGCACGGTACCTGACACATAACAGGCACTCAGCATGAATATTTAGTGAGTGAGTGAATGAAGGAATGAATGAATGGATAAGGGGAGATTGTAGCTTCTGCAGCTGGCAGTGTGCCCACAAACCAGAGGAAGGCTCCCTGCTGCGGGAGAGCCTGGCAGGGTGAGAGGGACGGGCGTGGCTGTGCTGTCCTGGGACCTAGGCTGTGAGCTCCATCCACCTGTGTCCCCAGGTCTGAGCCGTGGCTGTTGGTGGGTACAGCTGTGGGACTGCTCAGCCTCCCTGCTAAAGGTGGAGGTGGGTTCTTCTGAGGAGCAGGTCCTGATTCCCTCCTTCTTGTAACATTTACACCGCAAAACAAGGCCTCGGGATTCAGGTTGTTTGGGTTTTAGAAATAGGTAAAAGTCATCACCCAGATTTATTTCTAAAATGGGCCTGGAAAATGTTTAGGGAAGAATTTATTTTTGCAAGTGGGCTTCTGCCAGACACAGATTGTATCTTTTGGGAAAACGCTGTCCAGGCTAATGAGGGAGGAGAGACACGAAGTAGGTTGATGTGTTTTAGTTCAAGGCCATTGCTGAGCAGGGGCCGGGGGCTGTGAGAGTAGCTGGGGGTCCAGGATGAGCTCAGGGCTCAGCCCATGGAGGGTGACTGGGGCTGCAAAAGGCGTGGCCTGAGCAATTTTCTCCTGCAGAGGAACCTCCTCTCTTACTTCGAGTAACAGCTCTTCTGTAAAGTCAGGTGGAAAGTGGATTACAGGATGTCAAATCCCATCTCCCAATGCACCAGGAAATCCTCTACGTAAGGAGCGCACGACTCTCCATTATCTGAGACAGAACCACTCGGTGAGCCTGAATGTGGCCCTAGTGCCTCCTGCTTTCCATATGAACAGTGGCACAGGTTCTGTTCAGCAAGGATGAGCTCCCTGGGCAGAGGTCTCTCCTTCGAGGGGGAGGAGCAAGCCAACCGCAGAATCCTCAGGGATCTTTAAGCCCCCAAGGGCTCTACTAACACTGAAGGTGGCCATGACATTGCATTCACTCACCTCATGGTAGCTCGTGATTGAAAAATGCACCAGGGAGGTCTGGGGAGAGCATCCCGGCAAAGGAGCCCACCTCACTCCCCTTTGCTCTGTCCTCCTCCCCCGCCCTCTTCTGGGTCCTGGGGGAAGGGTAGGTGCAATGCAGCCAGGTACAGAGGGGAGGCGCTGTGCCCAGGTTTTTGCCCACATTAAGAATGCACCATGAACGTGCCTTTGGCTAGTGGCTTCTCACTTGTTCACCATGATCTGGACCCCCGGCCAACCCATGGAGCCCCAGGCTTCACAGTGGCTGTAGCCACATAGTCTCTACTACCCACAGTGTCCTGGTGTAGCCTCAGTCACCACCCCCTCCCTCCTTCCCTCCTAACAGCTGTGCGTCCTCTTTGCATTTCCGTCCACGGTCCTGCTTCCCCACCCATCCTGCACTCCATGAAGGCAGCAAGGGGGGTCCGCAAGCTATTTTCAAGATATCAAAAAGCCCAGAGGAAACCATACATTTACCTCAATGAGGTTCCCAGACTAAATAAAACATTAAATTTATTTGCTCTGGGCTGGAGTCATATCAACTCTGTGTGGCAACCGTGGTTATCTTGACCGATCAGAAGCCCTAATTGGCAGTTGGATGTCTTTGATGAATAAAACTCAAAGAAACAAATTATTATTCAATAAATGTAGTTTGTTGGGTAGATAAAAGCCTTTAAAACATGGAATCCCTTGAGGAAAGAACTAAAAAGGTTTTTTGTGGTAAGAAGGGTGGGAACGTCTGATCTGCACCAATGTCTTATTTTCATTTAAACACACACACACACACACACACAACATTTTCCATAGCCCTCTGCTGCCAGATTTCTCATTAGTGAGTTTGACTTCACAGCATTCCTACAAATAATATGTTGTTCATGCCCGTTTTTCTCAGAGTGTGATTCACCAAATACTGCTAATAATTGTTTCCTGGGAGTTCATACGAAGGATCCACGATCAAAAATGTTTGAGCAAAACTACTAAGCAAAATTAAACCATTTATTATGGGATTCTTCAGGGTTATTAGAGAAACTGAACTGCAAATCCACAAGAAGGAAATAGAGGATCTGGCATTCCCAGCTGCTAGACTCAGGATCCATTTTACAAAGCACTGTTTTAAGTAACAAGTGTTCCACCAAGCGCACTTTGGAACGCACAATGTTCCTGATGTGATGACATAGGTGACTCAAGACCCCACTCACAGCCATAGGGACGGACGCAAATAAAGAGGAGGAAGAGGGACAGAGAGGCAGCGGAGGGGCAGAGGCGGAGGCAGGTCCCAGGGCAGGCAGGCAGGCCTTCCTAGCATCCCTGTTGCCAGTGCTCCCAGGAGTGGACCCTTTGCTCCCCCTGCAGCATGGAGCTGCCAACAGGTGTGAAACGGGTGTGGCTGACAGGCAATGCCATCTCAGAGACCTAGACTCAGAAGAAATAGCTCAAGGGACCCCAGCAGACTTGGCTTCATTTCATCTCCAGTCCTTATCATGTCATCGCCTGTGAAAACCACAGCAAGCGGGAAGGCATCTTGCAGGCCACCCGACTCCTCCCTTCTTAGCCCTCGGAGTGGCTCTTTCCTTTGGGGTCACCCAGCACCTGCACTGGGCTGGGTTGGCAGAGAGCACACAAAGCCACCTCTTCCGCTTGCCCACAGCACAAATGACATGATTCTCCATGTACAGTTATGGTTGTGGCTATGTGATAGTTCCAGATGTAACATGATAAAAAAGTGACACCTCCCGATGTTCCCTCCACATACACACAATTCCAAAGATGCAAGAACCTGAAGTAGTGCAGAGAAGGCCAGTATGGAAGGCGAGGGCGTCGGTCTGCTCCTGGGGAGGCCTTCTCTGGGCAGATGCACAGGAGAGTGGAGACAGCACCTTGCAGGCAGCTGCACAGGGAAGGAACAACGTAAAAAGGAAAAAGGAAAAGGACACACGTTCAACTCCTGTGACACCAGGCCCTTTCACCCATGCTCTGCTTTGCTTTTGTTTTCATTTTGAGATGGAGTCTTGCTCTGTCACCTAGACTAGAGTGCAATGGCGCGAGGTCAGCTCACTGCAACCTCCACCTCCTGGGTTCAAGCGATTCTCCTGACTCATCCTTCCAAGTAGCTGAGATTACAGGTGCACGCCACCATGCTAATTTTTGTATTTTTAGTAGAGACAGGGGTTTTATCATGTTGGCTAGGCTCGTCTCGAACTCCTGACTTCAGGTGATCCTCCTCCTCAGTCTCCAAAGTGCTGGGATTATAGGCATGAGCCACCACACCCGGCCTTCATATTCTTTTTATTTCAAACTCATAGATGCCCAGGAAAGTTGCTTTATTACCCCCATTTAACAGATGAGAAACCAAGGCTCAGCAAGATGCATGGATAATTAGTAAGGGTCTGTCTGGCTGCAAGTCCCACAGCTGCCTCCTATGCTATGCTGGCTCTTGGAAATCGGGAGACTTGATTTGGTTTAAGGAAGCCAAGAATTCTGTGAGAAGACCTGGGAGACACAGCTGAGAAGCTGAGGAGGGCAGTTTCAGGAGGAAAACTGAGAGGTGACTCTGTGGTCCTGGCTTTCCTGGTGTCCGAGGCAGAGCGCATGAGGCAATGGCGGAACAAACAGGCAGGTGCAGGACGACGGCCCCCAAGCCTCCGGCCCGAGAAGAGGCCACGCCACTGACTCTTCGGGTTGTGCCATTTGAACGTGCACAGGCTCAGCAATGATATGCTTTGGAAAGTGTTGAAAAGCTTCAGCAGAAAGAATCTAGAAATTATTTCTGCTAGTGATTTCTTTCTTTTTTAGAGACGGGGTTTCACCCTGTTGGTCAGGGTGGTTTCGAACTCCTGACCTTAGGTGATCCGCCCACCTCAGCCTCCCAAAGCGCTGGGATTACAGGCGTGAACCACCACGCCCAGCCTTCCGCTAGTGACTTATATTTGTGTGGAACTTTTACCTTTGTATGGCAAATTCACATCTTCACATTTTCTTCCTATTCATGCGAACAGTCCTGGAGGTGAGGGGTAGGTAAGTAAGCAATGAGCATTTCCATCTGACACATGGGCAGACTGTGACACAGGAAGTGGAGGAAAGACATCATTTATGTCTGACAGCTGGCTGATGGACAGAACTCTTACTTTTCTGTCTTCGTAATGCAGTGCAATAAATATCTAGTCTAGAAAAATTCTGAGATGACCCACTCAGTGACTTGAATAGCTGAGCCCAGTTAACATCTGTGGCGGAACTAGGACTCCAGGCTCTCGGCACCAGAGTCCCAGTTTCTTGTCCTCCTGCCATCCCATTTCCAGACTTAATGTAAGAAGTCACCTTCCACAGCTTCCAAAGGCTTTCCAAGCCACAGTGGCATCTGTCTTTGGAAACGTTTTCCGGTGTACTGAGACATGGTCACCAGGAGTCACACTGACCAGGTTTCAGTGACTTCATGGGCAAGCTATCTTCCGCCCAGGCAGTTTCTGGGGTTTACCCAGAGGTCTGGTGGAACCACAAGTAGACGACTGTTTAGTAAATTGACCCTGGCATTAACGGTAAATTTAATGCCACCACTTTTTCCCAGTGACCTTATTTGTTGAGTCAGACTTAATTCTATCCCAGTCTTTCTGAGATCGAGGATCCAAGTCCCTGGGTGGCATGTCTCTGAGGCTTTCTCAGACTGGGTACTGCAACTCAATCATCTTAAGTGATGGGAAAAAATTTTGTCAATCAACAGTTTGGCTGCCTTTTTTTTTTCCACAGTCAACTCAGTCGGGTACTTTGGAAGGCAGACGTGAATTTATCATTAGTTTTCTATGAGTGTTGTCAAGAAATATCGGAAGGACTGAGTGAAATTGAAATTCATCTGAAAGGGAAAACATTCTAAAATCTCTGATAGAGACAAGCAGCCAGTTTAGGGCAGTTGAATTTTGGAGCTCAGTGATTTCCATTTGTTATTGACACGACTTCTATTCTGTGAGAATAAAAAAGGGCTGATTATGAAGTTCCTTATTAGGTCCTGTCAGTGGCAGAGACGACTGGCATTTTAAGACACAAGAAAAGAGAGTTACAGAGTTATCAAGTCATGAAGATAAGGAAAAAAGAACAAGAAGGTAAGTTAAAATAAAAAAGAATTTTGGATACCACATCAAGTAAACAACTCTTTTTAATTAAGAAAGAAATTTAAAGCATGAAAGAAAAGAAAAGGGGCTTAAAGGCAATTTCTGTTAGTGTGAGGTATTTTCAGGAAAGAATTAGGGCAACCAAGGATTATTATTTTCTTAAGCTTTTGATTGAAATCTCAGACTTTCATCCCTTCTGCAGTTAGAAAATCAAGAGACCAGGGGCTCAACCTCCAACCAGGGGAAACTAAAGGCTGAAAATAAGCTGAGGCTATAGAGATTCCAGGGGGCGGTCAGCGGGAGGCAGGAGGCTGCTCAACCAATCTGAGTAACCGGGTTTTTCCTGCCTGGCTTTCTGGCTTGGCCACACAGCACATCAGGTCACTTCTGACTCTGCACCTGCCCTCCCAGGCTCTCCGCCAGAGCTGCCCCTTCCAGCAGGCCAGCCTCAAGCCCTCTTTCCTGCAGGCTCCATTCAGTTCTCCTCCATGCAGCTGCCAGGGGCTGCTGTCTCATGGCCACGTGTGGCTCCTCCCCCTGGTAAGAGCGCAGACTCCTTGGGGCAGAGTCCATTTCTCATTGATTCATTCATTTATTTAGAGCCGAGTCTTGCTCTGTCGCCAGGCTGGAGTGCAGTGGTGCAATCTCAGCTCACTGCAATCTCCACCTCCCAGAGAGTTCAAGCGACTCTCCTGCCACAGCCTCCCAAGTAGCTAGGATTGCAGGCGTATACCACCACGCCCAGCTAATTTCTGTATTTTTCGTAGAAATGGGGTATCACCATGTTGATCAGGCTGGTCTTGACCTCCTGACCTTGTGATCTGCCTACCTCGACCTCCCAAAGTACTGGGATTACAGGTGTGAGCCACCATGACCGGCCCATTTCTTATTCTTTGCGAACATCCCACATACAAGGCTGCTGAACTTAGCTTCTGAACCATACAGATAGTTCAGCTCCTTGCCAGGTAAAATGAATTCAGTAAAATTTCAAACATAAAAAAAAAATTTGTTTTCCCCTTCTGGGAAACAAATCTCTTGGCTGTGTAGGATTCCTTTATTAAGTCCACATCGGGGAATATTACCCCAACATTAAAAGGAATGATTAGGCCAGGGCAGCGCATTCGGGCGTGGAGTCCACACCTGCCGCCACCATCCCAGACAGCTGAGACAAGGATGTGTACCCTGAGCCCCCCGAGATGCATGCGGGCACTGTTGTCGCAGACTTGGCTGCCCAACTCCATCAGGTACCTGACGAAGGCCTTTGACTTCCTCATAGACAGACCCGTGACCCTCATGAAAAAATTTATAGAGGAGAAGGACATCTTGTGCATATATGAAGCTGAAGCGCAGTGGAAGAAAACTAGAAAGTCAATCAAGAAATCATCAGCTTTATCCAGGAATGGCCTCAAGGCCTGTTGGCACAGGGGAGGAGAGAACTCCAGGCAGAAGTGTGCCAGGCAGTGGAGCAGTTCACCCAGGCTGCCGAGGCCTACCGAGACCGCTGTCAGGACCTGGGGGCCACTATTCTAACACCAAGTCCCCGGCCAAACAGAGGCAGAGGGTGCTGGAAGAGAGAAAAGCTGCAAAAGAGGCTGCCGCTGCCACCTCCTGAGGCAGCTGTGGGGTGCCCCTGCTGTGTGGCTCTGCTTGACTGTCACTGTGTTGCTGAAATAAAGCCCAGAAATCTAAAAAAAAAAAAGAATGAGTAAGAGGCAGGGCACGGTGGCTCAGGCCTGTAATCCCAGCACTTTGCGACGCCGAGGAAGGCCGATCTCTTGAGCTCAGAAGTTTAAGACAAGCCTGGGCAACATGTCGAAACCTTGTCTCTACAAAAAATACAAAATAAGCCAGGTGCAGTGGTGCCCGCCTGTAGTCCCAGCTACTCAAGAGGCTGAAGTGGAAGGATCGACTGAGCCCTGGAGGCGAGGCTGCAATGCGCTGTGACTGTGCCACAGTGCTCCAACCTGGGCAAGGGAGTGAGACCCTGTCTCAAAAAAAAAAAATGAATGAACAAGATCTGTATCTACTCATCTGAAGGGATTTTCACAGTGTATTTATTGTTAGGTGAGAAAAACAAATAGCAGAGAATTATTTATGGTATGATTCAATTTTTGTAAAGGATTGACAAAAAGGAATAACACCCTTTGCATGTGAATATGTTTGAATGAACCAGGAGAAACGTCATTTTCAATAGCTGGTACCCAGGCTCCAGGCATACGTAAAGGGACTGAAAGGATGTAAGAGAAAAACAGTTTTAAAGGAACCGCTTACAAATAAGCACGGAAATGCATGTATTTGTGTAGTCATTGCAGGTTCTCATGCAAAAGTAAAATTAAAACATACATAAACTCTTAAAGGTCAACTTTAGAGTTTTAAAGTAATTGTGCAAACACACTGAGAAATCTCTACCGTCTGTGAAGACAGAGGGATGTGAGTGGGGCAGGGACCTGAGGGGTGGGATGGACCTGAGGGGGAGTGACATGAAGTGGGGGAGGGACATGAGGGGGCAAGGAACATGAGAGGAGGAGCGACCTGAACGGGGTAGGGACCTGCTGGTAGGAGGGACCTGAGGCGGGAGGGACTCGAGCAGGGGAGGAACATCAGGGAGAAGGACAGAGGGACAGGCAGGGAGAAGGGGCAAGGGACACAAAGCAAGGAAGGACAGGAGTGGGGGGAGGGACCTGAGTGGGGGAGAGATAGGATGGCAGGAGGGACACAAAGAGGGGAAGGACCTGAAGGAGGGGGAGACCTGACGGGAGAGGTCTGACTGAGGAGGAGCCCAGGGCCCTGTTGAGGGGGATGACAGTGTAAGACAGAAAACAGGTTTTCTCCTTTCCTTCCTCCCCCTCCTTCCTTCTCCCCCTCTGCATCCTCCCCTCCTCTTCCTGCCCTCTTCCTCTCCTTCCTCCTCCAGAAAACTCTGCCTGGCTGAGTAGGGGATGTTCTTACCCAGGGCCTGTCGTCTCTAGGGGACGGGAGGCAGGCCTGGGCCTCACTCCTCCTGCCCTTCCCAGGATCTGTGAGAGAAGTGACTCATCCAAGGTCACCAAATTTATTACCCCGAAAAACAGGCCTCAGATCCCACTCCCCCCAACCCAAAGGCCCTAAGCCACAGCAGCAGGTGGCTGGAAGACATCAAGTGCGGGGTGGGAATCGCTCTGTGAGCCTCTCTCATAAAGGGAGAGGCCAGAGCAGCCCACTCTCCTCTCCTGGGAACCGCTCCCTTCCATGCCCCCAGCTCCGTGTTCATCCTTCCAGCCCTGCCTCCCTGGGAGCCCCTTGCTAAGTTTTCATTTCCTGCTGGGAGGCCTTGGGCAGCATTGGGTCCTGGCACTTTGTGCCTCAGAGACACTTCTAAACAAGCCACCTGGTCCTCTGAGCACATGGTGGGCTGCCGGGGACACTGGCTGGCTTCCTCCGCCTCTTCCTGCCCTTCCTCTGGGCCACAGTGTGTCTCTCCAAGGGCTGCTAAGATCAAGGCTGCCTGGTGGGGGGGTGGGTACCCTGCCAAGGCCTGCTCCCCACCCACTGTGGCCTCTGCTTGTGAGAACTTAAATGGGCTACAGGAGTCTGCGGGAGTCCCCAGGCCAGTCCCCAACACTCCTTCCCCATGCTCCTGCGCTTAGCAGATACCCCCTTTCTGTTTATTTGCAGGAGCTAGAAACTTATGGCTCAATTGTGACAATTTCTTCTCTTTCATCCCATGGGAATTCATGGCCAAACCTTGCCCTTTTGATCTTCCAAATGCTCCCCTCTTCCTCGAGCCCATCCCTCTCCCTCCATCCCTGTCCAAGTTGCTTCCATCTCCTGGCTGGACCCCTACAGGGGCCCCAGCTGCACCCCCTGTTCTCTTCTGCCTCGCTCCTAACCAGGTGACTGGGGCTGTCTGGGGTGTGGAGGGGGAGGCGGGGTGTGTGTGAAGGGGATGCCTCAAAGGATTCCCAAATGGATGGCTCCTCTGATCATGACACACCCTCTACCTCTCCCATCCCGGAGAGGCCAGCGCAGCCCACTCTCCTCTCCTGGGAACCGCTCCCTTCCGCGCCCCCCGCTCCGAGTTCATCCTTCCAGACCCCAGGCAAGCTCTTCAGAAGCTGTTTTCTCTTTCTTCTTTACCCTTCTCTGTCTCTAATCATGCATGAATGAACATGATCATTTGATTCATGTCTTCCTGTATTGGAATTTGTTATTGCCACAGCACATGCTAATCATTACAGAATATTTATGAAATGAAGGGCTAGAGAATTACAGTTGCATTCAGGTGAAGGCAGTGACTGTAGATACAGGATTGGGAAGATCAGGACCCCAAATTGAGGATTCCAGGAAGGGTTCCTGAAAAAGGAACCATCTCCATTGAGAGCTGAAAGACTAACAGGACATCCTCAGATGAGGGCATTGGGCGGGAGGGGGTGTGCTTTGCTGGTTTGAACAAGGACTGGGAGGCTGGAAGGACAGAACAATAAGTAATCTACAGGAAAGGGTAAGCGGGAGATAGGACAGGTGAGCAGCGGTCAGGTTATCCGGAGCCTTCAGTTCACAGCCGAGAAGGCTGGGCTTGATGTTGCGGCCACGTGGAGTCCTGGAATGATGAGTTTTAGCATGGAGAGCTTTCTAGTATTCCTAGCACAGGTGCAGTACACAAACACCATTGCTGGAGGGAACCCAAGCTTGTTCAAGCTCAGCCCCTTTATGGCAGGTGAGAAAGTTGGAAGGAGGCCAGGCGCAGTGGCTGATGCCTGTAATCCCAGCACTTTGGGAGGCTGAGGCAAGTGGATCACAAGGTCAGGAGATCGAGACCATCCTGGCTAACACAGTGAAACCCCGTTTCTAAAAAAAAAAAAAAAAGTTGAAAAGGAGAGTGACTTTCTCAAGGTCACACAGCTCACAGCCAGTGTGGTACTCTTCTAAAGAAAAGAAGGATTTCTAAAGAAAAGAAGGATCATCTCTATCAGATATCCACCTGATTTGAGCTCCTCATCCTTTTTTCTCCTTGTCACTCCCAACGACCAATTTTTTTTTTCTGATGTTGGAAAATACGTTTGTTCATAAACATATTCTTCCTGGCTCGCACTCTGTTGGTCCTAGCTGCTTAGAAGGCCTGGCTTCCTGGCCTAAGTAATTATATGTACTCACATACATCAGGGACCTGGTTCAGTCCCTCCCCCTCCATATATCTTAGTTTCCAGTCTGTGCTGCTAACTCCAGGCTTCCAGGAGAGTCAGTGCAGGGAAAGCCCTCTGCCTGGCCAGGCACAATGCAAATGAATGTGCAAAGGCCCTGCGGCACCCTTGGACTAGTAACTCCACCCAATGAGCGAGGCCTAGAAGGGGCCATGAAGACCCTTTTGGAAACTCTGACAGTAACTCTCTAGGTTAGTAGAGCTAGGCTTTTCTTTTCTTCTTTTCTTTTCTTTGGGACAGGATCTTATTCTGTCTCCCAGGCTGGCATGCAGTGGCACAATCATGGCTTATTGCAGCCTCGACCACCTGGGTTCAAGTGATCCTCCAGCCTCAACCTCCCGAGTAGCTGGGACTACAGGCACACACCATCACACCCGGCTTATTTTTTTGTTTTAATTATTTGTGGAAACAAGGTCTCACTATGTTACTCAAGCTGGTCTCGAACTCCTGGGCTCAAGCAATCCTCCCACCTCAGCATCTCAAAGTGCTGGGATTGCAGATGTGAGCCAGTGTGCCAGGCCCTAGCTAGCCATTTGTAAATTATTTTTAACACCTGCCTTCAGATGTCGCAAAGAAGCAAACGGTGATGCCAAGACACCCCAGCCACTGGCGGGCTTCAACCACACACGAGGATCAGAGAGGAAAAGGAGAAAGCCACCAACTGCAGCCCGTCAGAGTTCCTCCTCCAAACTCTATTAGATCATATCGCCCCTGAGGATTGACTCTGTTCCCCCTTAAAGGACTTGTGAGTCATTATTTTTTCTGAAAACTGTTACTATACGAATGAAGGAATCCCCATAGCAACCGTTCTGTCCTTGAAGCTGAAAGAAGGGAGTACAGCGAGAGGCCTCCCGGTCTCCCCAGGAGCCCTGGCCTGCTGTTTACAGATGTCTGAGAGACCACGAAATTGGCCTGATCTTCAGATTTCAGTTGCAGCAGAAGCTAAAAGGAGCACCTACATGGAGAGTGTGGCCAAGGATATCAGCACCAGATTAACGCATGCAGAGTGCAGAGTAGGGCTGGGCCACTTGAGGTCTGCAGGCTGGGGACTCCACACCACCTGGTCTCCTAAGGAAGTGGCTGGGCCTAGGATAGGGCCCAGACCCCTCCCCAGGCTGCTCTAGGGGGAACCTCCCTCCCTGCCCTTTCTTCCCCCTTTCGCCTGCCTTTTTCCCCCTTGTATCACAAACCATCTCCTCTGCCCTTGACAGAATGGGAAGAGAACTGGAAAAACCATCACGGGTCACTTTTGCTCTCTGGCACTCAATTCATAGGGAGGAAACCTGGCTGGGCACCCTCCCAGGTGAGCCCAAACGGAGGGGCTGTGCTGGTCCCGGTAGAGGAGTGGGGCATGTGTGTGCTCATCTGTGTGCATGTGTGCATATTTCTGCATGTATGTGCATGTGCGTGCATGTCTCTGTGCATGTGTGTGTATGTTTGCATGTGTGTGGGACTGTGTACATGTGTGTGCGTGTGTGCATGTATGTGTACATGTACATACATGTGTGCACATGTGCACGTGGGTGCATGCAAGTGTGCATGTGTGTGCATGTATGCACATCTGTGTACGTGTGTGCGAGTGTGTGCATGTGAGTGCACGTGTACATGCGTTTGTCCATGTGTGCGTGTGCATGTGCATCTGTGTGTACATGTGCATGTGCACGTGTGCATGTGTCTGCATGTGTGTACGTGTGAATGTGTGGGTGTGTGTGTATGCCTGTGTGTATGCCTGTGTACACATTTACGTGTGTGCGCAGATGTGCCTGTGTACATGTGTACATGTGTGTGTATGTGTGGTGCCCTCATCTCTCTAGATAGCAGTCTCTTCCCACACCACCTGCCACTGCTCCTCTCACCCTCCCCTGAAATCAAAGCAGCCCCCTGTTTATAGCTGCAGGGGCTTCTACAGAGTCCAGGCAGGCAAGAGGCCAAGAGGGCTTCAACTCCTGACACAGGAACTCTCACACCTCCTCCCCACCCACCAGCCCACCCTGAACCTCCCAGGCACAGAGAAGCAAGGCGCTGGCAAGTGGAAGGTCTGGCCGAGCCCAGCTGGAGGCAGAGGGTGCTTTCCCATAGTCGGGGTGCACCTGTCCCTCTCCCGTTAGGCTAGGTGCTGTCTATGGCCCGCCTGGTCCACACCACCCTCCTCCATGTCCAGGTCAGTGTCCTATATAGACCTGCCCTGCGCACCCTGACCAGCCACACCCACTTTGCTCTGGGCCTTAGCATGAGGAGCCGGGTGGGAGGGAATGACAGGATTTCAGGCTGCCTGGGGCCTGGGTCTCCTCAGCACCACCCAGCCGCCACCTCCTGGCTGCCGTCTCTCACGTCTCTCAGGGCAGGAGCAGGGCCACCACCTGCTGCCTGAGCTCCTGCCAGCTGTTTCCCTCCCCCCAACCAGATCCTCATCTGGGGGATTGGATTTGCCCACACTTGGGGACCTAGGGGAGGGAGGGGAGCAGGAGGGAGGGGGAGGCACAGCCACCCCGGGGGAAGGGGAGGAAACCTGGATACTCTCACCTGTTTCCTTCCTGGACACCCAGAGCTGGGGCAGCAGACTCCAGATTGCACGCGTTTCCTCTGCGGGGCGGTGGGTCGTCCATCCCCAGGTATGCGGGGCTGGGCCCACAGTCAGCCGCTTCTCCCCCCACTGTGCTCCGCGTGCTGACCGCGTGTGCTGGGACTGCAGAGTTTGCTTCTCGGGGGAGTGCCTGGCTCACTCCTCACCATCCTAAAGAAAAAAACTGAGCCCCTTGCTCCCCATCCATATTTTAAGGGAAAAACACTGTGCAAAGGGCTGCACTTGTGTCGCTGTTTCCAAGCTCCACGATGGCTGTTCTCAGTAACCCCCTCCTTCTTCCTCAGCGGCCCTTCCTGTTCACCACGCACTCACCGCACGTTTCCGCGGCACCACTCTGCCTGGGCCCGTATTTGTTACTGGGAAAAAAACAAATTCCTGTGCTCAGCTCTGAGCAACTGTGCTGAGAAAGGAATCAATCCCTAGGGGAGGCTGCTCACCATCGGGGATGAAATGCAGGTGTGTGCAGCCTGCAGCCTCCTGCCTCCTGCCTCCTCCCTCCTCCCTCCTCCCTCCTCCTCCTTCACTGAGGCCTGCTTTAGTTTCTGGAGTCAGGTTTAACTGTCCATTCAGCCTGCTGTAATAAAAATATCATAAACTGGTTGGCTTGTAAATAATAGAAATGTAGGTACTGCTCACAGTGCTGGAGTCTGGGGAGTCCAAGATCAAGGTGCTGGTAGATCTGGTAAGGGCCTGATTTCTGGGTCATAAATGGCCTCTTCCTTTATTATTATTATTATTATTATTATTATTTTAATTTTAGAAACAAGGTCTTTCTTTGTTGCCCAGGCTGGAGTGCAGTAGTGTACGTGTATGTGCATGTGTGTGTGCATAGTTCACTGCAGCCTCAAACTCCTAGGCTGAAGCAGTCCTCCCAGCCTCCTGAGTAGCTGAGACTACAGGCACACAGCACCACACCAGGCTAATTTTTTTTTTTAAGATAGAGACTCGCTCTGTTGCCCAGGCTGGAGTGCAGTGGCACGATCTTGGCTCCCAGCAACCTCCGCTTCCCAGGTTCAAGCAATTCTCCTGCCTCAGCCTCCCAAGTATCTGGGACTACAGGTGCGCACTGCCACTCCCAGCGAGTTTTTGTATTTTGAGTAGAGATGGGGTTTCACCATGCTGGGCAGACTGGTCTTGACCTCAAGTGGTCCACCTGCCTTGGCCTCCCAAAATGCCGGGATCACAGCCATGAGCCACCATGCCCGACCTAATTTTTGTATTTTTTTATAGAGACAAGGTTTCCCTATGTTGCTCAGGATGGTCTCAAACTCCTGGCCTCAAGCGATCCTCCCACGCCGGCCTCCCAAACCGCTGGAATTATAGGCAAGAGCCACTATGCTTAGCCAGCCACTTCTTACTGCCACCTCACATGGCAAAAGGGATGATGGTCCTCTCTGGGTCCTCTTTCCTAAGGACGTTAAACCCATTCCTGGAGCTTCACTCCTTATAGCCCAGCCTTCTCCACTAAACCCTACCTCCTGATAAGACTTGGGGGTTAAGATTTTAACATATGAATTTTGGGAGACACAGACATTAGGACGACAGCAAACAGTAAGCATCTTCATCTTACAAATGAATATACCTGGGGTGAAGTTTGATCCTGGGTTATGAAATGAGTCGTTAGTTGTTCAGATGTCACCCAGAATGCCACAGAAGTGGGGGCTCTTCCCTCAGGCTGAGTAGGCCTCTCTCTAGCCTTGTTGGTGGACTGCCTTGGTGATGGGCCTGCCTTCCCCCACTAGGCTGAAAGTGATTTGAAAGCTCTCTCCTAACCTCCAGCCCCACCCATGTACCTTAGAAATCTCAGGGATGGGCCCCTCCCTGGCACAGAGTTGACTCAAAGCAGTATGGAAGTGACCAGATCTTACCTGATGGGCGGAGGGAGCTCAGAGATGGGAACAGAGCTGGTCCTAGGGTGCTCAGGGGGCATATCCTGGCCTTGCCACTTCCCACCTGGATAGGCTCTGTCCTGGACATCCTTGACTGTAACACAGGAATAACAGTGCCCAGGTCAGCCAGGCGTTGTGGCTCATGCCTGTAATCCCAGCACTTTGGAAGGCCAAGGCAAGTGGATCACAGGGTCAGGAGTTCAAGACCAGCCTGGCCAAGATGGTGAAACCCCATCTCTACTGAAAATATAAAAAATTAGCCGGGCATGGTGACGGGCGCCTGTAATCCCAGCTACTTGGGAGGCTGAGGCAGAGAGTTTCTTGAACCCTGGAGGTGGAGGATGCAGTGAGCCGAGATTGCACCACACTGCACTCCAGCTGGGCCTGGGTGACAGAGCGAGACTCTGTCTCAAAATCAAAACAAAACAAAACAATGCCTGTGTCATGGGATTGCCATGAGGGTCACAAGTTGTGTACAGAAAACGAGCAACAGGTGGCAGGCACTCTCCCACAGAGAGTTCTCTAAAGCAGCTCTCGGATTTGGAGGTGAAATTTCCAAGGAAGAGTTCCCAGTCAATAAGTGTTTTTTGACTGAAGCAAAAACTGCTGTGAACCTAACACTGCTCTAAAAAATCAAGTATATTTAAAAAGAAAAGTGAGCTTAGGATCAACGTGGAAGTTCCTGAACCTCTGTGCTAAGTGCTGGGGCACCGAGGCCTGAGAACAAGGGACTGATGAGTGAGGAGCATGGAAGGAGAGAGCAGAGGTGGGCAGGATGAGCTGGGGGCCCAGAGACTAGAGGGGCCAGGCGGGGCCTCACAGTGGGGACCGAGTGGGGAGCAGAAGGGCCCTGCGGAGATTCCCCCCATAGACTAAGCGGGAGAACATGGCTTCTGCCAGTGGATCCTACGGCTGCCAGAATGGTGGCTTTGACTTAAAGCCAAGGAAAGTGGCTTTAAGGCTTGGAGATAATAGACTTTCTCTTCAGTGACCCAGGAGAAGAAAGGGGGAGCTGAGCCAAGGGCTGGGGCCGGCAAGAGGTCCCACACCCAGGCAGGGCCCAGGAAAGAGTTCCCTGGAGCAGAGGGGAGAGACAGCAGGGGGCACCCCCAGAAATGACTTGTCCCGGAAATGACACCAAATCATTTCTGGGGATGACTCTGCTGACTTGGACCTGAAAAGGAAAGGGAGGGCTGAGGCCACCTTGGCATGCACGTGGCAACAGGCAAGTGGAGGGCAAGCATGACGTGCCACTTCAGGTCCAGGAAGACCAGTGGCCAGGCGCTTCCGGTTACTGTGTCCCATGCACATGGTGAGTATGAAAGGCTTTTCCTGCTTTCATATGAGGTGAGGTCCTGACTTCAATGATCAGGAACTTCCCCGTGGATTAATCCTAAATTCTTTTTTCTGTTTTAATACACTTTATTTATTTATTTATTTTGAGAAGGAGTATCGCTCTGTTGCCCAGGCTATAGTGCAGTGGCACGATCTCGGCTCACTGCCATCTCCACCTCCTGGATTCAAGTGATTCTCCTGCCCCTGCCTCCCGAGTAGCTGGGACTACAGGCATGCACTGCCACACCCAGCAATTTTTTGCATTTTTAGTAGAGACGGGGTTTCACCATCTTGGCCCAGATGGTCTTGATCTCCTGACCTCGTGATCGGCCTACGTTGGCCTCCCAAAGTACTGGGATTACAGGCGTGAGCCACTGCGCCTAGCCAATACACTTTATTTTTTAGAGCAGTTTTAAATTCACAGCAAAACTGAGCAGAAGATATAGAGATTCCCCACAAACTTGCTGATATTCACCCAGGGTACCTGGGAAAACAATAAGGAGAATATTAGGGAAAGTTATAGGTTTTAGTCTCAAACCTTTTGGAAGGCTGAAAGGTTTTACTGGGGCAGGCTGAGGGTGGCTGGCTGGTCCCTCACTAGGGAAGAGACAGGGATGATAAGAAGCTTTCCCAGTTTAGGTCTGTTTATCCCACATCCCTTTGTCTCTACTCTGTTTACTCATGTAAACTCTGTGCTGGATGGTCCTCTCAGGGGGAGATCAAAGGGGAATTACCCGTTAATACTGTTTGCTCTGGGCCCGAAACCTAAAGCTTTTATCATTTTTATAACTATTCTTTTAACCATGTTAATTATCCACAAGTGTGTTAACTTAGAGCCTCTGTTGGGAATAATTGTGGATGGGCAGTGAGTCTTGGTTGACTGGCAGCATTTCACCCTCTGAAAGCAGCCAATGGCCATCCCTAGCTTGCTGGAATCACTGTAACGGTGTGAGAGTGCATTCATTCATCTGCCGTTGCGTCAGGGTCTGCAGGCCAGACAGCCGCAGGTGGTGCTCAACATCTCACAGACTCCCTGAGCCCACGCATTTGTCTCTGCCCTCATGATCAGCACCCCCACCGGAGTGGTACATTTTTTGCAACTGGAGGACCTATACTGACATGTTATAATCACTCAGAGCCCACTGTCACTCAGTTTACATTAGGGTTCACTCTTGGTGTTGTATAGTCCAGGGGTATGGACAAATTTCCAGTGTGCGTATCCACCAGTATAGTAATATACACAGTTGTTCCAAAATACACAGAGAATTCTTACAACTCAAGAATCCAGCCTGGGCAACAAAAGGAGACCTCATCTCTACAAAAAATAAAAAATTAGCAAGGCATGGTGGCGTATACCTGTAGTCCCAGTTACTTGAGAGGCTGAGGTGGGAGGATAGCTTGAACTCAGGAGATCAAGGCTACAGTGAGCTGTGATTGTGCCACTGCACTCCAGCCCGGGTCACAGAGCAAGACCCCATCTCAAAACAAAAACAGAAACAAACAAAAAAACTTCACAATGAGAAAACAGACAACCTGATTTTAAAATGGGCCAAAGACCTTAATAGATACCTCACCAAAGAAGATCTACAGATGCAAAATAAATATGAAAAGATGCTCCACATCATACATCATCAGGAAAATGCAAATTAAATCATCAATACCACTGCACACCTGTGAGAACAGCCAGACTCCGAACACCAACAGCACCCAGTGCCAGTGAGGATGTGAGGCAACAGGAGCTCTCACTCACTGCTGGTGAGAATGCAGCCACTTTGGAAGACAGTCTGGCAGTATGTCACAAAACTAAGCGTACTCCTACCATCCCATCCAGCAATCACACTCCTTGGTATTTACTCAAAGGAGCTAAAAACTTATATCCGTGCAAAAACCTGCACATGAATGTTTATAGCAACTTTATTCGTGAGTGCTGAAACTTGGAAGCAACGAAGATGTCCTCGAGAAACCAAAATGTAGCTGACTGCATACATAAACTGTGGAACAGCCAGACAATGGAATATTGTTCAGCACTACAGAGGAGCTACGAAGCCATGACCAGACATGGAGGAAGCTTACGAAGTGAAAGAAGCCAGTCTAAAAAGACTATGGACTGTATGATTCCAACTAGAAGACATCTGGAAAAGTCAAAACTATGGAGACAGTGAAAAGATCAGCTGTCACCAGGCTTAGCGGGAGGGAGGGATGAGTAGCTCTGCAACACAAAAGATTTTTAGGATACTGAGTTTGTTTTTGATTATTTATTTATTTATCAGATGGAGTTTTTCTCTTGTTGCCCAGGCTGGAGTGCAATGACACAATCTCAGCTCACTGCAACCTCCGCCTCCCAGGTTTAAGCAATTCTCCTGCCTCAGCCTCCCGAGTAGCTGGGATTACAGGCACCCACCACCACGCCTGGCTAACTTTTTTATTTTTAGTAGAGATGGGGTTTCACCATGTGGGCCAGGCTGGTCTCGAACTCTTGACCTCAGGCAATCTGCCTGCCTTGGCCTCCCAAAGTGCTGGTATTACAGACATGAGCCATCGCGCCCGACTGTGAGTCCTTTTTTAAAAGATGAAATGCTGTGAGCCAAATGTCCATCAATGGATGCATGGATAAACCAAATGAGACATCTCCATGCAATTATTTGGTCACAAAAGAAGATGAAATACTGACACATGCTACAGCGTGAACCTCAAAAACATCAGGCTGAGTGCAATAAGCCCGACCAAGAAAGCTCACATATTCTATGATTCCATGTATATGAAATATCCAGAGCAGGCAAAGCTCTACAAACAAAAAGCAGATTCGTGGCGGCCAGGACCCCAGGGAAGGAGGGGGATGGGGAAGTAACTGCTTAATGGGTGCAGCGTTTTCATTTGGGACAATGAAAACATTTGGAAATGCAATACAAGAGGACTGTCCTAAATTCACAATGTTGACATTCAAAATCATGAATGTCATTAAATGCCACTGAATTGTATACTTTAAAATGGTTAACTTTGGCTAGGTACGATAGCTAATACCTTCAGTCCCAACACTTTGAGAGGCAGAAGTGGGAGGGTTGCTGGAGCCTAGGAGTTCCAGACCAGCCTGGGCAATGTGGGACCCCGTCTCTAGAACAAATTTAAAAATTAGCCAGGTGTGGTGGTGCACACCTGTAGTCCCAGCTACTCAAGAGGCTGAGGCAGGAGGAGCACTTAAACCTGAGAGGTGGAAGTTGCAGTGAGCCGTGATCATGGCACTGTGCTCCAGCCTGGGTGACACGGTAAGACTCTGTCTCCAATAAAATAAAATGGTTAATGTCAGCCCAAGGCAAGAGGATCACTTGAGGCCAAGAGCTCAAGACCAGCCTGGGCAACAAAGTGAGATTCCATCTCTATGAAAAGTTTAAAAAAGTAGCTGGGAGCATCTGTAGTCCTAGTCATGTGGAGTCTGAGGCAATAGAATCGCTTGAGTCCAGGAGGTAAGGGTTACAGTGAGCGACGATCACTCCACTGCACTCCAGTCTGGGCTACAGAGCAACACCTTGTCTTTAAAAAATAAAAGAAATAGCCAGGCACAGTGTCGCGTGCCTGTAGCCCCAGCTATTTGGGAGGCTGAGGCTGGAGGATCTCTTGAGTCCAGGAGTTCTGGGCTGTAGTGCACTATGCTGACTGGGTGTCCGCACTAAGTTCGGCATCAATATGGTGACCTCCCGGGAGCGGGGGAACCACCAGGTTGCCTAAGGAGGGGGTGAACCAGCCCAGGTCAGAAATTGAGCAGGTCAAAACTCCTGTGCTGATCAGTAGTGGGATCACACCTGTGAATAGCCACTGGACTCCAGCCTGGGCCATATAGCAAGACCCCATCTCTTTAAAAAATATAAAAATAAAAATAAAAGAAGTAAAATTAAAAATGGTTAATCTTATGACTACATTTCACTTCAATTTTTTTTAAAGCTTTGCACATTGAAAAAGCAAGATGAAATGCTGTGAGAGATTCTATAACTACAGTCCAGGTCCCCAGGAAGGCAGGATTTAACTCTTGCAGCTGCTGGGATGTCACCCACAGACAGACCTCAGCTGTCAGCTCCTTCCCTTCTCTCCCTTCCCCTTCACTCTCCTCCCCTCCCCCCTCCCAGGTGCGGACCCCAAGAATTTACCCTAAATAAACCTCCTTGGTGCTAACCTCCCTCTCTGAGATGGCTTCCTGGGAACCCAGCACTACAATTCCGTATGTGAAAGCTTTATGTACACATGCAAACAGTGTATATAATCTGATAGCCTGGGGACCCAAGGCCAGAATGTACTCTTTGTCCTCACGTAGGACAGACTTCGAGGGCCCGGTGCCTCTGGTGTTTGTGTGTTTATCATCTGAGGAGCAGGTTTGCAGAGCGGGCCCCGTTTGTAGCGTTTTGGTTTGGCAGTTGCTTTGGAAAGCTGCCAGGACAAGGCCTCCGACTGGGGGGAGCTCTGGAAAGACATTCACCCAACCACTCTGATCCCCCAGGTTACTCGTTCCAAGGCTTTTAAAAATAGAAGTGTGAAAACCATTTAATTGCCAAGATGCTGTAAGGTTCTGGCTTCTATGGCCACGGCCAAATTGGAAATGCAGCCTTGGAGATGCATGTGGAAAACAAGTCCGTGTTTTCCCCCTCGCCTCTGACTCAGATGAGGCAGTCATACTCGGTGAATGTCATCTTGTTGCCAGGCCAACAGTCATGTGTTGGGCAGCGGTCACTGGACCATTGGTGTGGCAAGGAGGTGAGCTGTGGGTACTATAATTACACTGGGCGGCAGGGGTTTCCAAAGCAGCCTCTTTCCACCTTGGAGCCAGTGAACGAGGTCAGAGATGGGAGTGAAGGAGCCCAGCCTTGGGCACTCAGGCTAGCCAAGCAATCAGGGCTCCCCACATTTCTGCCGTCTTATCTTCAAAAAGCAAACATATGAACCGTCTGTTTCCACAGGTCCAAGCAAGTGCTTTTGTAAAGCATTTTAAGAGCCTGGGATAAAGAAGGATAACATATCAAGAATTTTCTTAAATGCAGCAAATTGAAATGTGTGATAATTTGCAGAATCAGGCTTGATGTTTACCTTGGAGGAAATTATGAGGGCAGAGTAGGCTGAGCACATGATGATATAAACAAGAGTCACTGTGGAGAAGAAGGAACGGGCTTTTCCAAAGCTACAAAAAGCTTTCATTTCCATCTAGTAACTGATAAGCTAATGATAAACCATTTTTGTGTCTTCACTAAAGATCCCGAAGGAATTTTCCAGCCTGAAACTTATCTCACCTAAATTTCTATATGTGCTGGAAATAATAAAACTGTTTCATTTCAAAGATATAATTCAGATTGCACTTTACTAATTTGGTGAGGCTTCCTCCACTTAAGTGAGGTCGTAGTTGATGAAATGCCGCATAGATTATGTAAAATATGAAGATATTGATGATTTGCAAACATGGAAATGATATTATATTGAAGGAGGGTTGACCAGTTTCGTTGATGGAGTGCAATGCCAACACCAGCTGGTGATCACTTCTCAACAGGTGCCATAGTGACTGCACTGAATGGCTAGGCCACCAGAGGTGGGGAAGGGTATCTAAGAACTGCCGGGATGGGAAGCAGGGCCCACTGAGCCTAACAGGTGTAGCTGTGTCTGATAAATTTCCGCGCCACCAGCCTCCAGCAAAACATGTGCTGTTTTCTGTGAGAAGAAAGGAAGCAACAAGAAGTGTGTTTTGGGGCCGGGCACCATGGCTCACCCCCTGTCATCCCAGCACTTTGGGAGGCCGAGGCGAGTGGATCACTTGAGGTCATGAGTTTGAGACCAGCCTGGCCAACATGGTGAAATCCCGTCTCTACTAAAAATGCAAAAATTGGCCGGGTGTGGTGGCGCCTGCCTGTAATCCCAGCTACTCGGGAGGCTGAGGCAGGAGAATCGCTTGGACCTGGGAGGTGGAGGTTGCAGTGAGCTGAGATCGTGCCATTGCACTCCAGCCTGGGCGACAGAGCAAGACTGTCTCAAAAAAAAAAAAAAAAGTATATTTGTGATGAAATTGCCTGGGAGCAGAGGTGAGAGAGCTGAGGAGCAGAAAGAAAAAAGTGTGGGGCCTGTTCCCCAGCCTGGCCCCAGGAGCTAAGTCAGTCCACGGTAGAGAACAGCCCGGTGACCGTTTTCACAAAGGTCTTGGTGAAGCACAAAGCACAAGTCGAGGCTCTAGGCCTCAGTGAGAGGGCAGGACACGGACTGCGGAGCGGTCCTCATAGATGCACGTGGAACAGTGTGGGTGCAGGAGCACTGAAGCAGCTACGGCACCATTTAGCTACTTGAGAGGTTTGCTTTGAAGGGACACAAGCCTCAAAGAAGCCAAGGTAGGGAGGGGACAGCACAACACACACACACACGTGCGTACACATGCGCTTGTCACCCGAAGCTCCAGTGGGAAGCCATGAAACGAACAGGGACCGGCCCCCGCAAGACCGCATCTGGAGGTTCCCAGAAGGACCTGGATGCATTTCTGGGGTGCCTCCATGGTCCTGGTTATGCGGAGTGAAGGGGGTAGAGGAAGGAATGAGCGCTCATGGAGCTCGGTGGCTATGAACTTCACTGCATTGTCCTGGCTTTGGTGGGAGGGTGATACTGGGAGAGACACAGCAGATGCGAATCTCATCTATCATCCTGAAAAGCAGGCTTCAGATTTCATGGCTAAAGTCCCCAGAAAGACCTCCCGCTCCTTCCAGGCACTTTCCGGGAAGAGGGCCGGGCAAGAGAGGAGTTTGTGGTTCACACTGTTAGCAAAGGCAAGACGGCCATGAGCGCATCTCACTCCCAGTTTAAACTCTTCGTTCACAGTAGTTTTGGGGCTATTGTTATTCTGCGCAAGTAACTCTGGGCCAAATGGCAATCGGGGTGGGATTTAGTGTTCCTCCAAAGCCCGCTCTGCATCTGGAGGCCTAAGCAGAGAGGTTTACTTTGAAGGAGATGACACAGCTGCACTGTCTCCCCTCGTTTCCCTCGGCTTCTACCCCCAGGAAAAATGTGGGCCAGTACTCGTGGTCTTAGGGTGTTAAGAGAGAGCCAGAAGGATCACCGCCAAAATGGGTAAGATTAAACAGTGATCCTCCAGCTCCTTCCGATTTTACTAGCAGGAGAATCGATGGGCTTGGCACAGAGACCTGGCACTGGAGAGCGGGAGGGTAGCACCAGCTTGAATGATGCCAAGCAGCATTTTAGCGTAAAAAAATATTTTTTTAATTTTCAGCTGACTTTGAAATACAGGAAATAATTCTTTTTCAGAAATATTCATCTTCCCCACTTTGTCCTCTTAAGCTTTTTGAATGAACCTGACTCCTTCAAGCAGGTACCAGCCAGATGAGCAGGACACGAAAGTTGGGGGCAGAGGTGGGGGTGTGGGGGGGGGGGCATGAGAGGTTAGTTTCTTTCCAAGAATGTTAACCCCAAAGACTGGATACGCCTAGACCAGGTCTGTACAAGATTCCCCTACTGATCGGCATCCTCCACGAGGTTCTCCATAAACCCTGTTTATGACCCTAGAGCTGTAGCCATTGAGTAATTGTTGGAAGAAGATCAGAATTTTTGGTTTGAAAAAGGCAGGTATGGTCAGGGTAGAGACACACTGGGTTAGAGAGCCCTGGTGGATGGGATGCTGCTGGTTTCTATTGTAAACGTGGAGTTCAAAAAAGTATCCATAAATGCAGATTGAGAGGCTCTAAGTCCTTCCTGTTGACAATGACTGTTTTCAAAGGCAAGCCAAGTGGACCCACTCACGGGGACCCCTCTCCCTCAGCAGTGCCTTCATGCTGGGCAGGTCTCAGCAGCGCTTTGTTGGCGTCCTGGGTCCCACCGTCCTTGTCTGCAGCCCTCTCAGCTCTGTCTCACTGTTGCTTATCAAATTGTCACCCCACACAAGCTCATGATCTGTCGTTCTGGCAATCATTCTGTGCATGGAAGTGGAGGTGGTGGTGGGTGTATGGACTGAATTGAGTCCCCCTCAAATTCACATGTTGAGATCTCAACCCTAGTAATGCACAATGTGACTGCATTTGGAGAAGGCCAGGCGCGGTGGCTCACACCTGTAATCCCACACTTTGGGAGGCCGAGGTGGGCAGATCACTTGAGGTCAGGAGTTCAAAACCAGCCTGGCCAACCTGGCGGAAACCTGTCTCTACTAAAAATACAAAAAAGTTAGCCAGGCTTGGTGGCACACGCCTGTAATCCCGGCTACTCAGGAGACTGAGCCAGGAGAATCCTTTGAGCCCAGGAGGCTGCAGTGAGCCAAGATCGCGCCACTGCACTCCAGCCTGGGTGACCGAGTGAGAAGAGAGAGAGTCTGTAAAGAGGAGATTAAGGTCAAATGAGGCCATATGGTGATCCCTAACCCACTATGACCGAGAGGAGATCAGGCATAGAGGGAAGACCCTACGGAGACACAGGGAGAAGAGGGTCTTCATAAACCAAGGAAAAGGGCTGCAGAAGAAATCAGCCCTGCTGATACCTTGATCTCACACTTCTGGTCTCCAGAACCGTGAGAGTACAGATTTCCGTGGTTGAAGCCCCCCACGCTGTGGGGCTTTGTTACGGCGGTCCTAGCAGGCTAAAGCGGTGGACACGGTTGCTAGAACCCCTGAGAAGGCCAGCGTTGAGGACACATGGAAAGCGGGGGTCTGTAGAAAGAAGAGTAATTGGGGGAAGGCAGGGGTGGGGCAATACCAAACAAAGCCCTGGGAGCAGAGCTGCTGGGTCTGGGAAGGAGACCAGCCAGGAAGGCAAAGCAGGGATTGCAGGAAGATAAAGCAGCCTATCAGGGAGGGCAGGGCGAACAGAGGGCCGTGTCCCCTGCCCCAAAGCCCCTGATATATGGTCCCTCCATTCCAGAGGGGGTCAAATCTATTACTGCTAGGAACACGAAGGAACAGCCAAAAGTACACAAGACCCATTTCGTAAGACGTGCAATACAAGCCACGGTTCTGTTTGTTTTCTGACAATGTAAACATCATACATTTTTATTAAGAGAGAAAATAAAAAGCAAAGAATCCACATGAAGCTCTCTAGGGAACTCCCATCACTGCCATGTGCAAGAAATCTGGCCTTCACCCTGGTTTTAGCTCTGTTGGCCAGGGGGAGCACGAGGTCCCTCCAGGTCGTTGCTGGGATGCTCGTGACCCGGGCCCTTCTGCCTACATGAGCTCCTTTCTCCATCAATAGAATATTTAAAGTTATATTTTATGGTTGTTGGATAAAGATAAATATAGTGATACTGTCTACTAAAACATTTTCTTCAGCCTAAAGGTTAACGTCTTCCTTCTAATGTTAAAGACACAGAACAACTTCGGAGGGGGCCCAGGGCACTGCGTGCCTGGCACGGTGCTGACTGGTTGGCCCCATAGGGGACGCGCCCTGGTCACGGTGCGAGGGGCCCTGGAGCCCAGGGGGCACACGGGTCGGGAGGGAAGGGGTGGCCTGGGCCCCTAGCTAGCTGAGAGTGGCTTCCAGCTCTTGGAAGCCAGTGAACCAGACTTGGTTCTCAGTAGACGGGGCGGGGGAGCAGGGCACGCGGGGACGAGGCCGAGATCCAGGCACTGGTGTCACCTGGTCCCCAGAGCAAGCAAGGACTGGAGGGAGAACCCGGCGGGGCCTGTAGCCAAGGGGCCCCCCACATAGCCGCTCCCGACCTTCCGCTTGGGGTCTTTGGCTCTCCCTTGATGAGGGGCACGGCGGTCCCAGGGCCGGGGGTCAAGCTGCCGTGGGGGGGCGCGGCACGCTGCCGGAAAAAGGCAGGGGCAGGGGCGCCGGGCTGGCCAGTGCCGGCTCTTTTCTGATGCATCATCTGCCTCTCGGTTCACAGCCCCCGGCCTGAGAACCCGGAGAGCCCCAGGTGGCCCCTCTGCCCAGTACAGCCGCTTCCGGCAGCAGGGGGCGCCCGCGCGCTGGAGGTGAGAGGCCGAGGGCCCGGGCGCGGGACCACAGAGGCCGCTGGGCCCAGAAAGAGCCCCGGGAAGAAGTCCAGTTGGAAAAATAAATCAAATGTTAAAAATAATGCACCGCTCCTTCGCCCGCACCCCCACCTCTAAAAAGCCCTTTCCCGTCTGGGGCTCTCCCTCCCTGGGTTGTGCGCGTCTTCCCAGAAGGGCCAAGACACCAGCTCCTCCCACCCCGTTCAGGAACACACACGTGACGACGGGCAGGAAGCACTGGGGGGGAAAGCCGGAGCTGCCCTCCCTTCTGAAGGCTGGGAGTCTGGACAGCCCCCCGGGCCACTTGGCTTGGTCTAAAAATAAACACGGGGAAAGGGAAGCAGAGACCCACCCTCCAGAGAGAGCCTGGCGGGGCTGCCTCTGAAGACTGCTCGAGGCTGCTCCTGCCCCCACCCCCACGACAGGAGCCTACTCGGTGGTCTTATTTGTAATGAAAACAAACGTGGCCCTTTCAGCAGCTGAGGACAAACACGAGACAAGCATAGTGAGGGACAGAGGTTGAGGAGAAACAAAGGGAGGTGTGTAGGAATCGCAGGGCAAAGGCAGGCCGAGCCAGTATTGCAGCAGCCTTTCCTGCGCGCTGGGAAGGGCTCTTGGCTAAGCACTGAGATTGCAGCATTTGTTTTGATGGCCAGGCAAGGAGTCACAAAGTCAGGCAGGATCATGGAAAATGGGGTGACAGAGGGAGAAGTCCAGGACGCCGGCTCTCCTCTAAGGCCTTAACCTAGTCCTTATCTCTCTCTAACCTCTTTACAATTTTCATCCGTGAAAACTGAAGCCCAGAGAAGTTAAGTAACTTGCTTAGGGTCACACAGCAAGTTGGCAAAAACAAACATACACAAAAAAAGAAATCAGGAACGGGCACAGTGGCTCACGCCTGTAATCCCAACACTTTGGGAGGCCGAAGCAGGAAGATAACCTGAGGTCAAGAATTCGAGACCAGTCTGACCAACATGGTGAAACCTTGTCTCTACTAAAAATACAAAAATCAGTCGGGTGTGGTGGTGCATGCCTGTAATCCCAGCTACTTAGGAGGCTGAGGCAGGAGAACCACTTGAATCCGGGAGACAGAGGTTGCAGTGAGCATAGATGGTGCCACTGCACTCCAGCCTGGGCAACAGAGTTGAGACTCCGTCTCAAAAAATAAAAAATAATAACAAAAGATAAAAATAAATCAGGAATGCAAGACCCAGATAACTGGACTCCCAGGCCCCTGTTCTTGGTCGAGTTGCTCTGGGGGCCATTCGATCAACCAGTCATTACTGAGAGCCTGCTATGTGTTAGGCCTTACTCTGACCCTGATCTTCAAAGTGGTTTCTCAGGTGTTTGGTTCTTACCGTCTACCAAAATCCAATCCATACACTATAGCTCAGCCGAGCTCCTCTATGGTTCTTCTCTAGACCTGATCCCTCTCTGGACTGCAAATGCCTTTAATGGGCTTTTGGCATTCGGTCTCCAGATCTCCCTTCTCATCTGAAGGGCTCTCAGGAGAACAGAGAGCAAAACCAGCCTGTCTCCAAACTGGCCCGTCTCAGGGACTGGGGGACCTTCGCCCCCAGTGAAAGACCGACGCGACAGCACTGCAGAACAGTAGACTGAAGTGACTCCTGCAGATGGTTTGATGGGTCTCCGGATCATCCCTGTTCATAACATTTTCCTTTGCTAGGTGCTTTCCACCTAGCACATAATCTTCTAACAACCTTTTTGGTTGGGAACAGGTGTTAGCCCTATTTCACAATTAAGAAACTGAGGCTTAAGAGGATTAAGGAGTGAGAGAGGACAGATAGCTCTTCCTTACAGAAGGATCCCAAGTAGTAAAAGTGAGCGTTCACCCTCCAGGAGGTGGCACTTAATTCCCTCGTCCTGGAGTTTGACCTCGCTTAGTGATTGGCTTCTAATGAATAAAACATGGAAATGGAAAATAGTAACTCCAGTGGACAGAGCTGGCAGTCACCACCTGGACCACGAGATCAAGGTTAACGTCACCAGCAGTAAGTCCCATTGGTACCATGTACCTCTCAAATAATGTGATGAGGAGGACATTTCACCTCTGTGTGGCACTCTCCCCCCCAGAGCATATCCCCCGGTCTCAGACACACCCAAATTGAAGGACACTCTACAAAATCCCTCCCTGTACTCTTCAAACTGTCAGAAGTCAGCCTGGGAGTCATGGCTCACACCTGTAATCCCATCACTTTGGGAGGCTGAGATGGGCGGGTCACCTGAGGTCAGGAGTTTCCCACCATCCTAGCCAACAGGGTGAAACCCTGTCTCTACTAAAATTACAAGAAATTAGCCAGGTGTGGTGGTGGGCGCCTATAATCCCAGCTACTTGGGAGGCTGAGGCAGGAAAATCATTTGAACCTGGGAGGTGGAGGTTGCAGTGAGCCGAGATAGCGCAACTGCACTTCAGCATGGCGACAGAGCGAGACTCAATCTCGACAAATAAATGTCAGAAGTCAGGAGAAAACAAGGAAAGATTGAGAAATGGTCAGAGACTGGACACATCCTAAATTGCAACGGGGCACTGGGAAAGGACATGAGTGGAAAGAACGGTGAAATCTAAAAAAAAAAGTCTGTAGGTTAGTTAACAGCAATATACCAATGTAAATTTCTTAGTTTTAATGAATGAATTATACTCACCTTCAAAGGAGAACTTGCCGCCTCGAGACCCCAGGGTTGGCAGGAAGGGCACAGAGCTCTCTGGGACAGCACCCCTTTTCCAGGAGTCAACCAGCCATGTTTTTTTCTGAGAAGCCCTACAGTCTCTCTGGGCAAGGTGTAGCGTTACAGATAGAGAGGAGATGGGAAGAGTCTGACGCTGGAAGATTCCCCCGTCTTACCTTCTACAGGCTTTTTAGCTTCTAACGAAAACGATTTTAAATTTCCAAAAATAAATCTAATTTATTTAGTTAGTATAAATCATCTAATGTATTTAGTTAGTCTACATAATGAAATCCTTATTCAACGACTGAGGAAACTTTATGGCCCCAGTCCGCACCCAGCTCTGCCACTGGGAAGTGTGGTTTCTATCGATCAAGCAGAAGAAAGGGTATCAGAGAAACAAAAAAAGAAGTGTGCTCTCAGTTTCTGCTTCTCAGTAGCAATGAGGTCTGAGCTAGCATTGCATCGGAGCTTAGGTTCCTAACTTGGCTTTGGGAAGGTTAGAACGCGAGGAGACAGGGGGAGTCACAGGCGGGGGTGGAGAGGGTGCAGTCTGAAGCGAAGGAGGCTTCCTCCTGATTGCTACAGAAAGAAACACTGAGGAGCCTGGAAAGGCTGGACTTCTGGCTCCGGGATAAGTGGGATCAGGTGTCAGACAATCTCAGTGGCTCTGATTGGATCATTTGCCCATTCCTAAACCAATCGCTGTAGCCGTGGGGGATGAGGCACTGCTAAGGTTAGATGTGGAGCGGGCATTCTGGGACCTAGGAGCAGGATCAGAGCACATGAACCATAAAGACAGAGGTGGCTCCTGCAGGGGTTGCTGCCAGAAGTCCTGTGGATGGATATGAGGCAGGCACAAAGCAACCACGGGAGACACACCGCCAAGATGAACCTGTCTCATTGGGTTCAAATACCTGCTCTTTCCTGGACACATGCACTCACCAACGCTAGGACAATCAGAGGGACACTTCCTTGTGCAAGCTAGAGAGACAAAGAGTCTTTTTGTGTAGTGACCCCCAGAGGATATGCTTACAGGAGGCTCAGCTTGGCTGTGTACAGGGTCTCATTGTCTTCCAGATGCTCCATCTGCAGCATCTGAGGGCCCCTTCCCTCTGCCCATCCAGAATAATTGGCATATCCCTGGTTTGGCAAGAAAAGGTAAGATCCAGAAGAGGGAAAGGAGTTGGAGAAAGAGGGTACCATGAAGGAGTGGGTGGGGGAATGAGGGAGCCATCTGTGGAGGCAGCCCTGCAAGCTGTGTGCAAAGGACACCAGGCATACGCACCTCTGCCCTGCCCCGGGCAACCTGTATGGGCTGAAAGAGATGACTTAAACTAGGAGCAAGGTACCAAATTGTACATTCTTTATACAGCCAGACCTCCGTATTCATGGATCAAAAATATTCAGAAAAAAAGAATGATAGCATTTGTACTGAAGTTGTACAGCCTTTTTTTCTTGTCATTATTCCCTAAGCAATACAGCGTAGCAACTACTTACACAGCATTTACATTGCATTAGGTATTATAAGTAATCTAGTGATGATTTCAAGTATATGGGAGGATGTGTGTAGGTTATGTGCAAATACCATACCATTTTATATCAACGACTTGAGCATCCACAGGTTTTGGTATTCACAGGGCTGGGGGGTGGCAATGTCTCGGATCAATCTGCCACGGATAGCAAAGGACAGCTGTACTCCATGTGTGCTTGGCTAGCTAAAAACAGGAATAGAATTTAGCAAAAAACTCTCTCCTCCACCACGGAAGACTCACACCCATGGAGACTGAAAATTGAAGATTTGTAGATTTTTCTTGTAGTATAGTAACTTTGTGTTAACCTATCTCCCACCTCCTGTTACACCGTGATCTCCTCAGGGGTAGCCTGTTCCCAGCCAATGCCACGTGGGGCAGAAGAACTGCCCAGCTGAGCCCTGCCTGAACTATTGACCCATAAAATCATATTGAAATGATTTGTAATTGAACAATTGATTGAATGAGAGAATGGACATAAAACTGAGGATTGCCTGGAAAGTCTGATTTATTTCTACCAAGGGGACCCAGGATCAATGGCTGGAGGAAGCTTGTAGTATCCTGCCAATTCAAAGGGACCCCTATCTTGGTGAGAGCCTCCTAATGGGTTGAGTGAGAATTCAGTACAACTTAGCAAGTATAAGAATCCATGTAGTACAGTGGAGGCATCCCTGCTGCAAACCTCCCACCACATTGGGCCCATGGTCCACCAGACCACTGTTTGTGGCTGTAAAACCATTGCTCCCATTATTAACATGACTGGCTTTGTCACCACGGTCAGGTCCTCCCTGACTTGGGCCCTCTCTGAGTTAACTGCTCCCTCCTTAGGTCCCAGAGTCCTGTGTCCTGACCTTGGGGAGCATGTGCTATGATGCCTTAAAATTTCTCATCACCTTCTTGGTCTCTCCTGCTTGTCTGAGTTGTGGCAGTCTTCAGATCTCCCTCAGCACCCAGCATCCAGCACCCCTCATGTTTTAGGGATGAGGGAGAAGAAGTAGGGGGTGCCATAGCTTAGCTTCAGCTTCTCCTGGCAGGGAATTGGAGCTTGAGACTGAAATGTATTTTGTTACTTAATTAATTTATTTAGGGATGGAGTCTCCCTCTGTCACTCAGGCTGGAGTGCAGTGTCATGATCTTGGCTCACTGCAACCTCCGCCTCTGAGGCTCACGTGATTCTCCTGCCTCAGGCTCCTGAGTAGCCACGATTACAGGCGCCCACCACCACGCCCAGCTACAATTTTTTTTTTTTTTTTTTTTTTTTTCTAGTGGAGCTGGGGTTTTGCCATGTTGCCCAGGCTGGTTTCAAACTCCTGACCTCAAGTAATCCATGTGCCTCAGCCTCCAAAAGTGCTGGGACCACAGGCGTGAGCGGCCAAGCCCAGCCTATTTTGTCACTTTAACTTACTATGAAAGTTTCCTAATGCACAGAAAGTAGGTGAGAATAAAACTTTCATGTATCTTCTTCTAGTTTCAATAATTATCAACACTTTGACATTCTTATTTTGTCCACTATGTACTTTTGGCTAGAATATTTAAAAAATAAATCCCAGTATTACATGATTTACCTATAAACACTTCAGAATATGAGCTTGAGATGTAGAATCACTGATTTTGGGGTTAAATGAACCTCAAAAGTCCTCCTGCGTTCAAATGGGCCTGGGCTTGGAAGCTCTGAAGTAGGTGCTCGGCTCTGGGAGACCCCGGCCCCAAGAGGAGGGGGTGTACGGCAGGTGCTGAAATCAGCTCTCTGCCTAGGTCCTGGGAAAACCCCCGCTGGAGTGACTGGCCTAGTTCTTCCTGGGCTCATCCAAATGAGCTTTTGATTGCTCTTCTCCATCTCCTGCATCACGGGGGCCATTTCCTCTCCACACCACACCCTTGTGATTTAGGGAGCATCATCTCCATCAAAACAATTTCCCCTGCCCCTTATTATTTACATTTTACAAGCAAAGCAGTTTATGCTCGGAGAGGCTGAGGGACTTGCCCAGGTGATGGAGGGAGAAGCGGAGTTCCCCACCCAGCTCTGCTGGACTCCGACGCCCCAGCTTGCCTGGTGGCACCCACAGCCGGCCCTCAGTGTCCACTTCTGAGTTGATCCTGGGAAAGAGAATGGTCCATAAACGACTTCCTGCCCAATGGTAAACAGTGGAAGGCAGGCTCCTGTGTTTCTCGTGGTTGGTGGTAAACGTTGCTTTTGAAAAGTAGCTTTCGGGGAGGTTTAAGCTTCGTCTGTGAGAGAGATTGTAGGAAGTGTGTTCAATGAGTGGGGAAGTGTTACTTGTGGGCTTCCCAGCTCTCAACACGCACTGCAGGGGCCGCCCTCCCCCGCAGCACACTGTGAGGGCCTGTCCTCCATCGCTGCCCACGCCCGGCCGTGGGCCTCATTCCCCCACTGGATCTCCTGTCTTTGATGTCGGATAAACCCAATTCATCTCTTTCATATCACTACAAAGGAGCCTCTAATCAGTTTGTTTAGACAGCCTCTTCTCCAAGTACTAAACATTTGGTCTTCCCAGGCCCCCCCAAGCATTTAACATCATCAAGGTTGTTGCAAAATCCACCTTTCCCCCAACTGGTTGGCAGATTCCTCTCTCTCCATTCCCAGCCTCCCTGGGCAGATCTGGACACGTCACCCCACATATTCTTTTCCCAAGCAGGCTGCTCTGGGGACACAGCCCTTCTCTTCTGGTGAGAGGATCGGGGAGCAATGGGGTGGACCTTGCCTGTTTCCTTCAACCTCAGCCCGACTGGGAAGCCCTGGAGAAGCCTCGGGGGAGATCTAGGGACTCAAGGGTGACCTGTCATGCCTGACGCAGGCATGTGGGGGCAGCTCTGACTTTGGAGGTGGCAGGCCCAGCACCAAGGCCAGAACGTCTGCTGGCCAGTGGGGAAACAGACACTTCCTGGTTTCAGATCAAAAGCTGCCTTGAGTAGCTGCGTTTCTCCAGACACCAGCTGCTCGGTACCTGCCGCTATAGCAGCCTTTCCTAATTCAAAAAAAAAAAGCACGCTAATCCTGGAAGCTGTCCCCCTCCCGAACCTCCACGGCTCTGCCACCACTTCCTTAGGTGGAGAAGTTGGCTCACATTTCTGTCTACTCAACAGCGGCTAGCGTTCGCCCTTCCAATGCCTCCCTCCTGGTCCCATGGCCCTTCGCCACCTGATGTCATGGGCACAGTGCTATGTCATGGGTCTGTACTATGCTCCCAATCCTGGTCTCTCTCCATGGTGTGGCTGGTCCCCAGAAGGACTCTGTGGCTTGGGGCTGCTCCCCAGACGTCCCTCCTGTTTCCTCATGGGCCTTATTGCTCTGGCTGAGCAGAAAACAGCCTCCGGGTTCCCCCTGCCCTGCACCAACGCGGGGGGTCAAGGAAGGTTTCCAAAGGGACATTTGAGCAGAATCTTTTCCTTCTCTCCTTCCTCTTCCCCCCCCCCAACCGCCTTCCCATCTCTCTTCTTTCTTTCAACTTTTTATTATGAAAAACTTTATTTTCAAAAGTAGAGTGTATAATGAGCCCCCACGTACCTATCTCAGCCAATGTCCATGCTGATTGACCAGAGCCAATCTTTTTCCTAGAAACCCCCAGCCCCACTCCCCCGCCCTCCAACACTGGACGGTATTGCAGCCAATTCCAGACAGCGATTGTATCATTCTCTCTGTAAACACTGCAGTGTATATCTCTAACAGACAAGGACTTTTGGAAAAACATAACCACAGTATCACATGTAAAAATATAAACAATAGTCCAGTCAGTGTTTGAATTTCCCAAAGTGTTTCATAATTGCACTCTGTAAGCGGCTTGTTTGGATCAGGATGCTGAGAAGACAGACTTAAAGTGACTGAAGGGTGGTTACACATTTTGGTGTGAGTGTGGGGTGGTGGTGGTGATGGGGAAGGGCACGCTCACCATTCTTGGACACACGATTGGCCTACTGCAGACAGCAGGGGCTCCCAATTTGTATTAACCTCTTCTGAACTCATTTGTAGCAAAACATTGCTCTTTAATGGTTTCCTGGTCAAAAATGTCATTTCAGACTCGGGGTGTGTGTCACTTCCTCCAGGCAGCCTTCCGTGCATCCTGGCCCCCAGGCAGCCCAGGCCAGGATGTTCTTGTTCTATACCTGAGGGTCCACTGTCTTTCCCAGGTGACACTGTAGTTCTCTGTAGTAAGCCTTTCCTCACGCAACTTGATCTCAGCCAACGCAGGGGCAGCATGTGTGGGACAAAATAGGGTCTATGTGCTACTGAGTAAGGAGGAGGTCAGCTCTCAGCTGTTTCTGATTTGCTGCCCTGTTGGTTTGCTTTCTTTAGGTGGGTTAGGAAGTGCCTCCTGTGTGCCATGCATCTCTGAATTCCTCAGTGAATTCTCACAACCATCATGTAAGCTAACATGACCATCAATTATCCCCCATTTCACAGAAGAGAAACTGAAGCTCAGAGTGGGTAAATTAATTGACCAAACCTCACAGCTGCTATATCGCAGGTCACTCCTACCTCTTGTTGCCCTACCCACCACCAGGGAAGAGCCATTTGGGCCGCTGGTCCTGGCTGGAACATTCTAGAAAATGCCCACCACAGAACAAGATGGCTCCTGCTTCTCACTTGCAGGAAGTGGTTCCTTTCACTATTTCTACTCAAGTCTCAGAGCCACCATCCCCTCCCCATCCAACCTTTCTTCCCCAGCCCCATGGAGCTGAATTCTCTCCTGCTTGCATCCTCAGCCTCTGGTGGCCAAGCAAGCCTAGAGCAGGTTCTTCAAAGCTCCCTGCTTAGTGGTGCCTTCCCTGCACATCATCAGGCAGAGAGTACAGCAGACAAATTAAATGCACATTTTCTTCTGAGACCTGTGCAGGACGGCACCGGCACCATCCTTGGTGGTGTTTGTGCTGATGGGCTGGTTGCCCAGGTTTGGACGGGGCAGGAAGCACTCCAATGCTGGGACATGCTTACCTGTTTCTTCCTCCTCCACCCCTGGACGGGAGGTCGGTGGTTCTTGGAAAAGAATGGTTCCTTTGTGTTTTCTTTCCTTTCTTCCTGTGCCTAATTAGGAATTATGCTTGGGAATCAAGCTAATTAATCTCTGCCAGTTCAGGGTGAGATGAAGCTGCTGGCACTATCAGTGTTGATCAATAACTCACTGCTGAAAGAATCTGGAAAACAGCCCTGCTCCTTTCAGCACAGGCTTTAATGAGGAAGAGGGAGGATGGCCCCGGGGGAAGGTCTGGACTGAGCAGGCAGAGGATCCTCTGGTGAAGCCACAAGCCATTGCCTCCTGCATGTGAGGGGCCCCACAGTCAGGGCTTCCAATGCCCAGGCCCAAGCCAGGGGTGGGAGCTTCATTATTGTGCTGCTTTGTTGCGTAACCTAACGTGTCTTGAACTGCAAGGGTGGTCACTGGGAATACTCAGAAGATGGTGGAAAACATGGCCAATGGCTGGGTTGTATTTCAGGGCAAAGTGATGCCTCTGGCTTACTGACCAGAGGCCAGACATAGGCTTGCTCCCAACACTGGGCTGCCACCTCAGCCCAGCGAAGACCAGCTATCCAGGAGAAAAGATGCAATCTTGCAGGAAATAGAGCTGCAGAAGGCCCGGAAAATGAGAGACAGCATAAAGTCCCAGAGGGCTGCCAGGGACAGCGAAGGAAGGGCCTCACCCTGGGAGTAGGCGAAAGGTGGTCTGGTTAGAGCGTCTAAAACATTTGTGTTGTCTTGGGGTCCTCATGGCCTGGGCAGGTATCTTAGTCTATTTTCTGGTGCTATGACAGAATACCTGAGACTGGGTAATTAAAAAAGAACAACAGACATTTAATTCTTATAATTCTGGAGGCTGGAAAGTGCATCTGTTGAGGGACTTTGTCCTGTGTCATCCATGGTGAAGGTGGCAGGGCAAACCAGCTCGGGAGCAGAGCTCTCATGACCTCTTCTGGGAAGTAAAAAAGTTCCTTTTTAAAGTTTCTTTCTTGTTAAATCATAAGTGTCTAGTAACTCTTCGTTAAGCTGTATCCTACGTAGCTGTTAGACATGCTGTGCTTACAGGCACGTGGTACATTCTATGTACTTTAACCAAGATATCTGTGCTAGACGTGCTCACAGGCATGTTCCAGCTTTCCATTGCTTTTACCTGCTTAGAAAAGTTTTAGGTTGTTAGCCAGTTGGGTTTTAGTTGAGATTGTGAAGTCTGGCTCCAGCCAACGGAGAGCACACACAGCAGTAAGGACAACCCCAAATGCGTAAGGAATAAATTTGTGTGTGTTCCCTTTGTTCTTTGTACTCTCGTGGTGAGATGGCTAGTGAGTACCCTTCCTGCAGTCCAGGAAGTAAAAATTGTGTTGCTGAAAGATCCTTTGTCTCATTGCTGATTTTTCTTTGCCGCACAGAGCATCTATTTCCAACATCTACTTCCAACACCTCGAATTAGGCCTCAACCCTCGACACTGTTGCATGAGGGATTATGTTTCCAACATATGCTTTTCTGGGGACACAGTCAGACTGTGGCAGAAGGTTCAGTCTTCAGAGATACAGAGATGTCCCTCGCCTCTAGAGGGAAAGATGCCGTTGTTTTTCTTCCAGGGAGACGATCAAGAAGCCAGAGAACCAAAAACAGTGGTAACGGAAAAGAACTCTAGGACTGGCAGAACCTAGGATGGTTTTTAAGACTTTTGGAAGTCCAAGCCTATGTCGTATCAAATAGATTTAAAAGATTTTTGTTTTTTTTGAGATGGAGTCTCGCTCTGTGGACCAGGCTGAAGTGCAGTGGTGTGATCTCGGCTCTCTGCAACCTCCGCCTCTGGAGTTCAAGTGATTCTCATGTCTCAGCCTTACAAGTAGCTGAGACTACAGATGCACGCTAATACACTCAGCTAATTTTTTATTTTTTAGTAGAGACAGGGCTTCACCGTGTTGGCCAGGTTGGTCTCGAACTCCTGACCTGAAGTGATCCTTCTCCCTCAGCCTCCCAAAGTGCTGGGATTACAGGCATGAGCCACTGTGCCTGGCCTAAAATTCTTTTAATTGAGAAAAAATATTGTTTGTATTTATTATATACAACATAGTGTTATGAAATATGTATACATTCTCAGTTGAGCTGATGAACATATACATTATCTCATTGCATTATCTCACATGATTTTTTGTGGTGAGAACACAAAATCTTAACAATTTTCAAAAATATAATACACTATAGTCCCCATGTTGTAAAGCAGACTGCTTAAACTTATTTCTCCTGTATCACTGAAATTTTCTACCTTTTGACCAACATCTCCCCAACTCCCTCACTGCCCCACCTCTTGCCACCCTCAGCCCCACCATTCTACTTTTTTTTGTCTATGCATTCAATTTTTCTTTTTTTCCCCAAGACAGAGTTTCACTCTGTCTCCCAGACTGGAGTACAGTGGTGTGATCTCAGCTCACTGCAAACTCTGCCTCCCGGGCTCAAGCGATTCTCCTGCCTCAGCCTCCTGAGTAGCTGGGAGTACAGGTGCATACCACCACGGCCGGTTAATTTTTGTATTTTTTTTCCTTTTTTTTTTGAGATGGAGTCTCGATCTTTTTGCCCAGGCTGGAGTGCAATGGCATGAACTCGGCTCACCAGAACATTTACCTCCCAGGTTCAAGCGATTCTCCTGCCTCAGCCTCCTGAGTAGCTGAGATTACAGGCATGTGCCACCACACCTGGCTAATTTTGTACTTTTAGTAGAGACAAGAGTTTCTCCATGTTGGTCAGGCTGGCCCTGAACACTCGACCTCAGGTAATCCGCCCGCCTCAGCCTCCCAAAGTGCTGGGATTCTAGGCATGAACCACCGTGCCCGGACTTAATTTTTGTATTTTTAGTAGAGATAGGGTTTCACCACGTTGGCCAGGCTGGTCTCCAACTCCTGACCTCGTGATCCACCTGCCTCGTCCTTCCAAAGTGCTGGGATTACAGGTGTGAGCCACCATGCCTGGCCTCAATTTTTTTTTAAGATTCCACATATAAATGGGATCATGTAGTATTTGCCTGGCCTACTTCACTTAATATAATGTCCTCTGGGTTCATCCATGTTGTTGGATATGACAGCATTTTCTTCTGTGCCCTGCCATCTTTGATAACAGCCATTCTGCCATGTGTGAGGTAATATCTCATTGAGGCATTAACTTACATTTCCCTGATGGTCAGTGATGTTGAGCATTTTCTCATATACGTGTTGATCATTCGTATGCCTGTTTTTGAGAAAAGTCTATTCAGGTCCTTTGCCCAATTTTTAACTGGGTTCTTGGTTTTCTTGTCATTGACTTTTATATTTTGGATTTTATCACCTTATCAGAATGTGGGGCTTACATATATTTTTTTTCCAGGTTGTCTCTTCATTGTTTCCTTTGCTGTGAAGCTTTTTAGTTTGATATAATATTATTTGTCCATTTTTGCTTTTGTTGTCTGTGCTTTTGGGGATCATATTAAAAAACCATTGCCCAGACCAATGTCATGGAGCTTTTATCCTGTTTTCTTCCAGCAATTTTATAGTTTCGGGTCTTATGTTTAAGTCTTTAATCCACTGTCAACTGATTTTTGTATGTGGTATGAGATAAAGGTCTAATTTCATTCTTTTGCATGTAGACAATTTTCCCAACACTATTTATTGAAAAGACTGTCCTTTCCTCATGGTGTATTCTTGACACCACTGTCAAAAATCTATTTTCTATAAATACACAGATTTACTTCTGGGTGCTTTATTCTGTTCTATTGGTCTATGGGTCTTTGTTGTCAGTACTGTACTGTTTTGATTACTATAACTTATTAGTATATTTTGAAGTCAGTTAGTGTGATGCCTCCAGTTTTGTTCTTTTTGCTCAAGGTTGCTTTGGCTGTCTGGGGTCTTTCATGGTTCTATTCAAATTTCAGAATTTTTTCTCTATCTGTAAAAAAAGTCATTGAAATTTTTATAGGGGTTGCATTAAGTTTGTAGATCACTTTGGGTAGTATGGACATTTGAACAACATCAATTCTTCCAGTCCATGAACATGGGATATCTTTCCATTTATTGGCATCTTCTTCAATTTATGTTTTATAGTTTTCAGTGTATTGGTTTTTCACCTCTTTGGTTTTATTCCTAAGTATTTTATTTTTAGCTATTGTGAATAGTATTGTTTTCTTGATTTTTTTTCATTGTTAGTGTACAGAAATGCTACTAATTTTTTGAATGTTGATTTTTGTATACTGCAACTTTACTGAATTCGTTTGTTCTAAGTTTTCTGGTATAAGATTATGTTGTCTGCAAATAGGGACAATTAAACTTCTTCGTTTGGATGTCTTTTCCTTCTCTTGCATAATTTCTCTGGCTAGGACTACTATGTTGAACAGAAGTGGCTAGAGTGGGCGTGCTTGTCTTGTTCCTGATCTTAGAGACAAAGCTTCTAAATTTTCACGAGTGAGTTAGGATGTTAGCTCTGGGTTTGTCATATATGGTTCTTCATTGTGTTAAGGTACATTCCTTCTGTACCAAATTTAATAAGATCAAATACATTAAAGTGAGCTCAAGTTCCACATTAAATAGTAATTTAATTTTGCTGTAACAATTTTGTATGACTTTTGTAATTGTTTTTGAAATTAATTTCATTTGCAGTCTTTTTTCTCTTTGGCACCGTAGTATCTTTTCAGATTGCAAATGTTTTCACAAGCTTTGAAAGACTTGGAAATCTTGCACATGGTGCTCACCAGGCCCAAAGACAAAATGGCCAGAGATCCTATGGGCTCAGCCTAGTGGAGCACTGACCCTCTAGAGTGAGAAAGGAGACCCTGGCAGAAGGCAGCAGTGGTACCGAATGACTGTTTGGGGAAGGCATTGAAAGTCTATGTCAAAGAGAACAGAAAACCTTTTCAGGTTGTCTTCTGGCAATAATTAAAGAGAGAAAGAAAATGAACACAGGAAAGATATTTCTACTCCCATATACATGCTCCAGTATAGGCCCATGTAAGAAAGCCTAGCGCTGAGGGCACTCACAGGGCAACACCTCCAAAAGATGAGGACGTTGTGAGCTTCCTAAGCCAGGTAGCCACAAAGACGTTGTGGACCATCCACTGACCTAGCAGGCAAGGAGTGTCACTTGGCCTGTGAAGAACACCAGAATACAGCCGGCCTTTCTTATCTGCATTCAGGTCCAACATCCACTGATTCAACCAACCACAGATCAAAAATATTGGGGGGAAAAAAAAACTAATTATAAATTAACAATGGGCCAGGTGCAGTCTCTATAATCCCAGCACTTAAGGAGGCCAAGGCAGGAAAATAGCTTGAGCCTGTAAGTTTAAGATCGGCCTGGGAAACACGGGGAGATTCCATCTCTACAAAAAATAAACTAGCTAGGCATAGGGTGCACACTTATGGTCCCAGCTACTCTAGAGGCTGAGGCAGAAGGATTGTTTGAGCCAGGGAGGTTGAGGCTGCCATGAGCCATGTATGTGCCACTATACTCCAGCTCTGGCAATTACGTAAGACGCTGTCTCAAAAAGCAACAACAACAAGAAAACATTACAGGCTGGACATGGTGGCTCATGCCTATAATCCCAGGACTTTGGGAGGCCAAAATGGGAGGATCACTTGAGCCCAGGAGTTTGAGATTATATTGAGCTAGGCTCATACCACTGCACTCGTCTGGGCGACAAAGCAAGGCCCTGTTTTCAGAACAAAACAATGCAACACTGAAAATACTACAGATGAAAAAGCCAATACAGCGTAATAACTATTTACATAGGATTTATATTGTATTAGGTGTTATGAGTCATCTAGAGATGATTTAAAGTATGTGGGAGGATGTGTGTAGACTGTATGCAAATACCATGCCCTTTTATATAAAGGACATGAGCATCCAGAGATTTTACTTTTCTTAGGGGATCGTGGAACCAGACCCTAACAGTCACGGGGGGGATGAATGTACTAAACACAGCAACTTTAGGGGCTCATATCCAGATTACATAAGCCCACACCAGAGCCAAAGAAGATGGAGGACGAATGGGATTCATTCTTCCAGATAACATGTGTAGGTTTACTTGACCGTGGAATGCCAAAGGACAAAGAACTGCAAATTTTGGAAGACTCATTGGCCCAATGAGACCAGCTATTGTCCCAGTGACTTCAGAAGACTTTGGTTTTATTTTGCCCTTGTGTAGGAAGTAGATGAGGTGCTGTGGAAGCCAAGAGGTGCACCTGAGGTCTCCCTTCAAAGATAAGCTGTCTGTAGCGTAGTTGGCTGTCAGCTTCTGGCTGCAGCAGTTTTGTTAGTGTTCAAACTAAGGCCTCAGTCTCCCCCAGGTAATTCCCAGTCAATGACTAACCAAACAGGGACGCTGGTACTTTGCCATTCCTGCCTAATACACGCCTCCTTTATGGACAATCTTTGTGGCAGAACTCCCCCCACCGGGCTGCTCAGGCCATCTTCAGAAATGCAGGCAGTCTGAGGCTCTCCCTACCTAATCCTTCTTCCTCACGCATCCTTTTTTTATAGATGTCAAACCTGCATCATGGTCTGAAGGCCATTCCTGTCTACTTTTCATTCCTTGCCCCTTTGACTTTCACAGGTACATCTTCTAATAAATCCTTCACACTTCTAACTTCATCTTGGGATCCACTTCTTAAGAACCCAAACTCATAGAGCTGTCTACCCTCACAGTGTGGCTGGGCAAAGCTCACTGGCTCACTTTTTTTTTGGAGACAGTTTTGCTTGTTCCCCAGGCTGGAGTGCAGCGGCATGACCTCAGTTCACTGAAACCTCCTCCTCCCAGGTTCAAGTGATTCTCCTGCCTCATCCTCCCACATAGCCTCCCGAATAGCTGGGATTACAGGTGCCTGCCACCATGCATGGCTAATTTTTGTACTTTTAGTAGAGATGGGGTTTTACTTTGTTGGCCAGGCTGGTCTCAAACTCCTGACCTCAAGTGATCTGCCTGCCTCGGCATCCCAGAGTGCTGGGATTACAGGTGTGAGGCACCTCACCCAGCCAGACTTACTCTTTTGAAATGTGAAGGTCTAAAGAAAAATCCTCTTAAAATGTAGCCATGGGAGGGCACTGAAAAGAAAGGCAATGTTTCACTGGATGGCTGCAAAAGACTGTAGACTCCTACAAAGATGGTTTGACATCTTCTGGGGGTTTATTTTACCATATACCTCTGACAGGATGGCTGAAGAGGAATCATCCTGGGAGCTGGTTGTAATATTATTTATTTTAAAAATATTTATCATTTATTAAGTACGTATTATGTGACAAGAACCATAAGAGCTTTCCATACATTGTTTCATTCAATACTTACACAATTCTAATAGTTATCTCCATTTTTCAGATAAGAAAATGAAGTTAATCAGACGTTGAGCTTAGATTTGAATCAAGGACTATTTAATGCCAAAGCTTACATTCTTTAACCTTTAAGTCTCACACACACACACACACACACACACACAGACACACACACACACACACAATGTGTGTTTAAATTTTGAGTTTCCAAGGAAAAATAAAACATGAACTAGAGGAGAGAAACATGAAATAAAACAAATATGGAGAAAAATGAAGACATTGAGTAGAAGTGGCCAAGAAATCTGCAAAGACAAACAGAAAGTAAAGGCAGGGAGGTTTTGTAGGGAAAGTTTTGTGTCGATCTTTTACTAATTATGTGTTCCTAGAAACATACAGTATCTCTGAGTCTCAGTTTTCATATATCTATTAATGAGGTCATTTACTAGATGGTTTCTAGATTTCATTTGAGCTCTAACAGTATATATTTTCTTCTTAGAGCTTTCTATTTATCATTTTGTATAAAAACAAGTTTAAAAGCTTTCACTAAATCCCACAAGACGCAAATGTTCTGTTAGGCACCCAGCGTGAAGAGTGGATTTCATAATTCACCAAGAGAAGCAATCTGCCAACATACCAAGAGGATGTGACAAAGACCACGGGTTTTGCATGCACAGGTCCTAATAAAAGTCCTTCACTGCCAAAAAAAGTCTGTCCAGTTTGCTTCAGGCTCTTGCTTGGCATGAAGTCCTCATGAATAATCACTATGCATCTTTTTGTGGTTAAAAACTGGGATAAAAGGAACCTTTTAACTTTTAAACAGTACACAATACCATTACCTACTTATGACACACTTTGTGTGTGTGAAATGTGAAAAGTGCTTTGAAGAATAACTTAAAAAGCCTCATTTGAGTCTTTTTCCATCTTCTGCACTTTTCTCTAGATCTACAAATGAGTAGATTTTCTATAACTGCTAATTGCTATTTCATCAATCTTCAGGGAAAAGTGAAAAGGCCAGCCACCATCAGTAGTGAGGGCAACAGGAGAAGCACTAGACCAGATTACCAACTCAGCTCCACAAGCCTGATTCTGTCCTGAAGGGTTTCCCAGATAATGTAGATAATGCAGTTAGGAAAAGCAGTGTGAGTGTTTCTGGGAGGAATGAGATGGAGAAAAGAAAACAAAATACATTATTCTTTGAGAAAGAGGAATGTAAAAAACTCACTAGTTTACTGTGTTAAAAAAAAGATGGCACATTTATTGCTACATAAATGTTATATACATATTGTGTTTTCTGTTACAGTGACAGAAAAAAATTTGAACTTCTTGCTGCTGGTTGAAAAGGTTTATCAATAATACCTTGAATTTGACACAGGATACAAATCTGCAATAAACCAACAATGGAAACTGGAGAACAAGATGAGAAGCAATTCATCTCCAACAATTAGCTCTTACAATACTCCATAGGTACTACACGGTATGCTAGAATCCTACTATGGTCTTAAAATGCTATTGTAAATTTCTGATATTAATGAACAGGTTATGGTAAATAACCCTACATTTTTACTACCTAATATAATAAAATAAAGTAAGAAACTTTTTACTGAAAACTTTTTGATTTCAAAAATCTAGAAAGAGTAATATTTAGAATTCAAGAAATTTTCTTACAAGATTATTGTATAAAAGACTAGCTACAGTGAAAAATAAGCCAAATGTTTTCTTCTTTCTATTTTATGAAGGAAAGCTTCTGGGCATACTGCAAAGTCTAATATAGCGAAAAAGACGACAAGCTCCGAAGAAAAAAAGGCCAGGCAGTGGCATATGTTCACTCACACATCATAAGCAACAACTTCTGTTTAGCTGATTAACACTGAAATGAAGAACAAGGCCACAGATAGAGTCTGATGTAACTGGAGAATATATGCAAATTAAAGTAACCAAAAAGTCCACTAAGTTCACAAATGACTGATTTGTTAGGAATCATCCTGATTAGAGTATCAGAAGTTCTGTCTTGTTTTTGTTCTTTCAAATTAACAGAAATCTTTAAGCTACATAGTGATTTGGGTCCTTTCTTCTGTGTGCTGATTGCCAGTGTTGACATTGGCTATAAGGAATTATTAAGCCAAGATACCTTGCTCAGCGTGTTTTTCTCTCCCAGGGTGGTTGTGGCGGAAGACAGGTTCCATGGAAGTTCAGAGTGATTATGTCTTTAAAAACAATCCTAAGGATTAGAGACAGAGAGTGCCTGAATGCACAGTATTAAGATGGACTGACAAGTACTGGTTTAATGCTAATCTGGCTCATCATTTTGGGACAGGGGCAGATGGTTTGCAGTTGATTAAATCACCCACTGAATTCTTCCCCATTGACCAGCCATCCAAATGACAGAGAAATAAAGGCTAGGATAAGGAAACACGGGTGACCATTGCTCTCGTATTCCATTAGGTAATTAGCCTCAGAGTGGTGTGTTCATTTATCACACTACCTGCCATGGTGACTACTGGGTTTTGTTATGTTCACCATAATCACAGCCTGAAAAAAATCGTCTTTATATTTTAAATGTATTTTGTGCTTACTTACAGCTAACACTTTACAAGTACTGTATGTAGTACTTACTGCTTGGAAAACAAAGCAATTTCTAAAAAGTAGATTCTTCCCTTGTAATTTACACTTTTGCTATTACAAGCTTTCCTATGAGATCTAGAAGCCTGAAAAGTCTTGGTTATTATTAGAAGTAAAGCAACGTTTATTTGGGGGAAAACCTAGAGAACAAAATTTCCCCTTTTAAAATCCTAGCTAGGCTATGGTCACAGATGGTCTCTGCTTACCACTGTCAGGTAAATGTGCAAAAGCACACAGGGTTGCATGGAGGCAACTGGACTGTGACCATAAACTATTCAGATTCAGAGATCTAATATAACACCCACAAAGAGAAAATAAACATAAACCAAAAAATGAGAGCAAGAGAAATGCTATACCAAGTAATATTTTCCTATTTCATGGAAAACACTATTCATATGGCAAAAGGATAGGAGAGGGCAACAGAAGACTTTTCCCTTCCTTTTTAAGACACTAATAGGTATGCCGGGAATGCTAAGGGCCAATGGTTGTCACTGCTTTGTTCTCTGCACGTGAACTGCTTTAATGTATGCTGGCATCAGCTGAGTGTAGATCAGCTTTCCACATTAACTTTTTCCCTTTATATGTAGACCTTACAGTTTCATAACAATAAATAAAATTTGTAGTTACAATGCATTTGTCAATTCAGTTTAGGCACAAGGCAACTTCCACGGTGAGTGGAGAGATCGAGACAGTCTCTGATTGTGCAGAAGCGACACACGGCTTGCAACAAAATGATCTGTTGCAAACATTTCATGGGCTGATGTTCTATCTGATGAGCTTCCTATCTTCACTTCTGATGGAAGTGTTGACCAGTTGCTTTGATCGTAGGATTACATTTGAGTTTCTTGCTTCAAGTGTTTTGTTTTTTCTTCTCCCTCCTGTCAGGTCTGTGTCTTCAGATAATCTGAGTTGTCCAAGTCCTTATGAGGAGAGGTCACCTTCTATCTAGCCTACTGAGAACTCTGTAACTGTGGCAGGGACAGCCAAGGGAGAGGACAATACCAGTTAGTACATACTTGTTAAAAATAAAACACCTTCCCCTCCCACCAGCAAAACAAGTTGGTATTCCTCATCTATACTCAGGTCTGCACTAAATTTGTAGTCTGCTAAGTAACTTATAAATGAACTTCTTCCTTTTAAGGTATAATGAAATGGTTTTACTTGATGTGTATGGAGGGTTATTTTTGTTTGTTTGTTTGTTTGTTTTGAGACAGGGTCTTGCTTCATCACCCAGGCTGCAGCGCAGTGGCATGAATATGGATGGCTCACTGCAGCCTTGAACTCCTGGGCTCAAGCAATCCTCCTGCCTCAGTCTCTGAGTAGCTGGGACTACAGGTGTGCACCACCACACCCAGCTGTATGGTAAGATTTTTAAAGGAGATCATGTGATGACAGAATCACAAACTATAGGAGTATAAAACAGCTGCAGTAATTATGTAAACCTTCATTTTAACAACACTCAAGTTGGCAATAACTGAGCTCTGAGGTGCTACTCATTCATTGTTCAGTAGTGAGATAATAGTAAAGCACTCATTTCACTGCTGCGTCCACTCAACCATACTGTGTTAACAGCTTACATTTATTTCATCTACACTGAGAGTGTGAGGTCAGAGGCTACTCTGCATTCATTTTCATATTGGTGTCAGTTCCTGGTCCACAGTAGGTCCTCAACACATGTTTGCTCAATTTTTATTAAGAACATTTTACTCTATTAGTACAAATTCTATACATACCTATGTTCCAATATGTATAGTAATTCTGAAATTTTCTACTTTAAAAATTTTTAATAGTTTTAGAAAGAATCATAACTTTTACTTCCTTATTAAACAATAACCACACTATTATTTGGGTACACAGTGATGCTCTTAGGGATGGAACACTAAGAGAGTCAAAGCTACTTGGCCTATATTATATGGTGGCAGATTTTTGTACGTTTACAGCCATTCTGTGGTCATTTCTTAGCCATTTTGATTCTAGTGGCATTTTTCCTCCTGCTCTGTCTCTTGCTGCTTTTAACCTGCTATCCAGATCGTGAAACCAGATAACTACCTTTATGAAGTTAGTAACCTTAACACATATTCTAAGATGGCAAACACTAGCCTACAAAATCTACGTAACAAAGTACATTCACTACGTGTTGCCTATCTTGATGCCTTTTTAAACTTAAAAGATTCTTGATCTTTTTTTGATAGGTGGGAATGCTCAAAGTTTAATTTTAACCTAAGTTAAAATTAATGTGAAAATTTCCACATTATATAAAGATGTAAGGGTAGAGCTATGAAAGCAGTATGAGATACAAAATTAGTAAAAACACAGGAAGTAAACAAGGAAATGAGAGATGAGAATGAGAAGACAAAGTTGAAAGAGTAAGAGAAAGAGACTGGGAAAACAAGAGGAAATGGGTAGAACTAACTTGAGAGAGGCCAGAAAAATAAAACCAGTCTCCAAGAGGAGTTTCGGAGGAGAATGACAAGTGCTCTTTTTCACAGCTTGGTGGTTATCTGGGACCTGAGCATAACAAGTTACCTCTCCCATCACTCTTCTTTGAAATAATCTATCAATTTAGAAAGTCTCTTTTGCACTTGAGAAATAGTGGCATGTTTTTATTTTAAAACTTCCAAGTTTGTTTCTGGCTGGGCTCAGTGGCTCACGCCTGTAATCCCAGCACTTTGAGAGGCCAAGGTGGGCAGACTGCTTGAGGTCAGGAGTACGAGACCGGCCTGGGCAACATGGCAAAACCCTGTCTCTACTAAAATTACAAAAAAATTAGTTGGGCGTGGTGGTGCACGTCTGTAATCCCAGCTACTCAGGAGGCTGAGGTGGAAGAATTGCTCAAACCCAGGAGGCAGGGGTTGCAGTGAGCTGGGATCAAGCCATTGCACTCCAGCTCGGGCAACAGACTGAAACTATCTCAAACAAACAAACAAACAAACAAACTAAACAACAACAAAAACGAACAAACAAAAAAACTTCAAATTTATTTTTGAAAGAAAAATACTTATTGTTTCATAGTAGCCTATATTTTCCACAGAATATGAAACAATCATTTAGGTTTCAGAGAATCTGTAAACCAGCTCTTGCCTAAAGTCTCTGACATGAGAAATCTGTTAGACTGCTGGGTACTTTTTGTGGGGGGAGGTAGTCTGAGGTCTTCTCTAGTGTCCTAACGTTACAATTATAACTGACTTTTGAAATTACTGCCTTAACTCTTACTTTCTTTTACTCTACATGAAATCTTCAGTGTGTCTGGTTTGACCCTCTGTGGTCTTGTCTGACCCTATACAGGTAGTGGTGGTAGGAACTAAATCCGTAGGAAAAGGTGGGTTACTAATATTTGTAGTTTATCAAACATTCTATCAAATTCCAGACTTTCAGCTCAAAATGAGATAGCTACAAAGCTGACAAAATGAAATTGTATGATATGTTTTTTTCTGTTCCACATCTCGCACTCATCTGCCTTTACTTACTACTTTTAATCGGTTGATAAAATTGGGGAAAAAAACAACAAACTGCCAAAGGCAGATTATAAAAATCAAGTGATCGGTTCTATTCCTAATCCATTCTGCTAGCCAAATATGTAATGATAGTCTATATTAATTTCAGTTACCTAAATAATTAGGTTACAACTTAGATTACAACTGTGAATGTATACTGTTAAAAAGACAAATCACAAGGGGCTAAATTATGTTTAGTCCATGAAGAGGAAGCAATAAAGAATAATCCTTGAACAAGTAAAATTCCGAGAGATAAGGGCATTCTAGCTATACTATATATAATAACTTCACACTCATTAATAGATTCTAGAGGGTGTTAACTGATGTGCTTATAAGGGAAGAGGAAGCATTATATTGCAAACTTGCATTATTGATCTAAACAGAAGCAAGCAATATCTTTTTCATGTAGAAAGGCTTTATGACAAAGAGCTAGAGAATTAGCAGAAAACTGGTTGATGATATAGTCAACCATTTCTGAATAAAGAAATGAAGAACATGCGTGGTAGCAGGAGTGTTTTCTGATGGTTGTCACTGTACTATTTCTTCTTGGATCAGGAAGATACTTGTGTTAAGAGAGTACACATGATGATTCAGAACACAAGAACCAAAGTCACAACATACTGTCACACTTTGAAGAAAATGGTAATTTGGTATAAAATGACACTGGCTAAGTCTGCCAATGTAACAGAAAGACAAACTGTTGCATTTCAAATTACATGTGACCATTACAATGGCCACTGCCCACTAGAGAATTCTGTTCAAAGATTTTTAACAGCCCAGTTTAAGACGCAACTTAAGGTGATTTCCTTGCTCTTTCTTTTCAAATCCATACTTACCTGGCTGATGTTTACATATGACCCATAGGGTTGGTAGTTTCACTAAGCCCAGGATGGGTTCCTGGCAGTGTGGTTGGCGGCTCTGCCGATACGACAGAAACTTTTTCTTCTTCCCTTCTCTTAAGGCAGGCTGCTTTGGGGTTCAGGTTCCTCTCTGAAATAGGAGGAATGAATTTTTATTACTACGGTTACAAGTTATGAATTAGCTCTCAAGCTGAACAAATTGCAGTTATTTTTTCTTTCTGTGGGGATTACCAATCTCTGTGTAACTTCATTCCTATACTAAGTCCCATTTTATAGGCTCACATAAAACCTCAGCATTAAACTGAGTCTCCAAATTTATACTTCTGAGTGACTACTTTGTGTTTTCTTCATGTTTTGCTAATGATTTAGTCTTCTAGGGTTTGATTTGATTTAAATCAACATGCTACTCTTCACTCAAACATTTTGGCAAATGCTGTTGTTATTAGTTACCAAGTCTCTTCAATGTCTTGCTAAGACATAGTACACTGAACTGACATGAATGCTGACCTCTTGTACTTAGAGAGAGACATCTGTGCTTTATCTAAAATGTTACCAGTTCAGAAAATGATAAAGTAAGAGACATCTCCAGCTATTTCTCCCAAGCAGTGGTCCCCATCCTTTTTGGCACCAGGGACTGGTTTTGTGGAAGACAATTTTTCCATGAACTGGGGGGGTGGGGTGGGGATCTTTTCAGAATGATTTAAGCACATTATGTTTATTGTGCACTTTATTTCTATTATTACACTGTAATATAAAATGAAATAATTATACAACTCACCATAATACAGAGTCATTGGGAGCCCTGAGCCTGTTTTCCTGCAACTAGATGGTCCCATGAGTGATGGGACACAATGACAGATCATCAGGCATTAGATCTGACAGGAGGCGGGAAATGCAAATGATGGGGTGTGTCTGTAAATACAGATGAAGCTTCGCTGGATTGCTCTCTGCTCACCTCCTGCTGTGCAGCCAGCCTGGTTCCTAACTGGCCACTGGTACTGGTCCATGGCCCAGGTGCTGGGGAACCCCTCTTCTATAGGAAATGTACCGATTCAAGGAAGGGAGATAGCTGGTGCACATCTTACTTTTCTACTTTGATATATATGTGAAACAAGATGACTGAGTTGGTCTTTCTATTGCTGGAAGTGTGATTAAAAGGGTGGAAAAGGGTCAGGCGTGGTGGCTCACACCTTTAATCTCGGCACTTTGGGAGGCCAAAGTGGGCAGATCACTAGGTCAAGAGATTGAAACCATCCTGGCCAACATGTTGAAATCCCGTCTCTCCTAAAAGTACAAAAATTAGCTGGGTGTGGTGGCGCATGCTGTAATCCCAGCTACTTGGGAGGCTGAGGCAGGAGAATCTCTTGAACCTGGGAGGCGGAGGTTGCAGTGAGCTGAAATCACGCCACTGCACTCCAGCCTGGGCGACAGAGAGAGACTCCATCTCAAAAAAGAAAAAGAAAAGGTGGTAAAAACCTCTGCTGCTTCTTATAAAAGATAGCAAAGAAGACTGGATGGAATCTGCAACATGGGCATTTTCAAAGAGGTTAAAGAATGAGCTGAGAGGCACGAGGTTCGCTAGAGCCCAGGAGTTGTCAAGGCTGCAGTGATTGTGCCACTGCACTCAGCCTAGATGACAGAGCGAGACACTGTCTCAAGAAAAAAACCCAAAAAACAAACAAACTAAAAAAAAAAAAAAGAATAGGGTGCTACTGTGAGAAATAAAGGGAAAGAAAATCTATTAGAGCAAAATCCACTTAAACATTACTATACCTGTTGGATTTTTAAAAAAATGAATGTGAAGCCCAAGATATCCACAGCTTCCGATATAGCTTTTTATTTCCAATTATAACATATACTATAGGTTAAAAGATGTTCCACGTATTTTTATAAATGGATTAAAAATGTCCTAATGAATATAACATAAAGGGATCGCTTGTAATTAGTCTGGAATGAAAATAGTATTTTTTAGAAGTTGTAATTTTTTAAATTTAGATTTTCTTGAAATGAGGGCATAGCTAGCTTATATATCATTAGTACAGCTCTCCTTTTTCCATGTCCCCGCCCCCAACCATTTTTTTTAGAGGTGGGGTCTTACTACATTGCTCAGGCTTGCCTTGGACTCCTGCGCTGAAGGGATCCTCCCACCTCAGCCCCCCAAAAATCTGGGACTACCAGCACATGCCACTGTTCCAGCTTCCCCTTTAAAGTAAGGTAAAAATGTATTTGAATGTATACATTTCAATACACATTTATAATGTTCACATCCAAGTTTTTAAAAAGTAAACAAACAATTTCATTATGGTAAACTTAGCTGACTCTTGACTATCAGTGATGCATACTAATAAAATTTCATTTTAGAGTTCTAATTTTCTAAGCCCCTGTATTTAGGGACAGACATAGGGCCTATACAACTATAAGGAGGATTAATGAAGGAAGAAACATACACTCTTAGTTTATTTATGTCCTACTAGGTATTTCTATACCTAGTAGGAAAAAAATAGTATGTTCATCATTATGTGAGAATGAGAAATATAAAGAGCTGCTTTCTTAATTAGTAGTTGTGCACCTCTGACAAATAGAAGTTTGTCCTTCATCAGTTTGTCTTTTTAGCTATCGAGGTTAAAGTTTCACGTAATGACCAGAAGACTGAGAAGAGGGCATAAATTAGTATGTAAAATTTAAAGAGTAGAATGTGAGATGTCAAAGTTTTCCAAATGAAAAAAGGCTCACATTTCTCTTATAATGGAAAATTGCTCTCAGCTAACTAACACTATCACAACAGAATCTAGGAGGCATGATGAGAAATGCTGGGAAGGTCCAGAACCAAAAACTCAGTAAGTTAGGCAGGATCTTCCAGATTCCTAGAGTAAGACAAAGAACACTTCAGGCAGGAAGAACAATACTACAGCAGGCTCTAGGAAATGTGCAGTAAATACAACTTTGATTCAAAAAAGGCTAAGGCTACTCTTTCATACCTCTTGGTGTGTGACAGCAGCCCAGAGCAAACGTTTGTTAAGCAGCCAGAAAGGTGTGGTGCTTCTCATTACCTGCAGCGCAGGAGAAGTATGTCTTCCCACATTTCAATTAAGGGAATTCGATCTATTGACTTCTTACGCAGCTGAGGACTTGACTCTCTTAAAACATCAACTTCTCAACATGTTTATAGCAAAATTTTTGGTTAACTCACTAGTCACTTCTTACATTATTATGACTAGGAAAATATTTATGTTATTATGACTATATGGAGATAGCTGCCGAGGTAAGAATTTTACAGTAGCCTGGGCAACATAGTGAGAGCCTGTCTCTACAAAAATTTAAAAATTAGCCAGACATGCTAGCACCCAGCTGCAGTCCCAGCTACTTAGGTGGCTGAGGTTGTAGGATCACCTGAGCCTGGGAGGTTGAGACTGTAGTAAGCCATGATTGTGCCACAGGACTCCAGCCTAAACAAAAGGGCAAAACCCGGAGGAAGAAAAAAAAGAAAAGGAAAGGAAAGAAAAAGGAAAACATAAGAAAAGAAGAAAAAGAAAAGAAAAGAGAAAGAAAAAAAGGAAGGAAGGAAGACAGGAGAAAAGAATGAGAAAGAAGAGAAAAAGAAAGAATGAAAAGAAAGGCAGAAAGAACAAGAAGAGAAAAAGAATTAATGAAAGGCAAAAAGAACAAGAAAAGAATTATGAAAGAAAGGCAGAAAGGAGAGAAAAAGAGAAAGGAGGAAAGAAAGAACAAAAGAATAAGAAAGGAAAAGAAAAAAAGAAACGGAGGGAGGGAGAAAGAGAGAGACAGGGAGGGAGGGAAGGAAGAAAAGGAAGGAAGGAGGGAAGGGAGGAAGGAAGGGAGGGAGGGAGGCAGGCAGGGAGGTATGGAGGGAGGGAGAAGGGGAGGGAGGGAGGGAGGGAGGAAGGAAGGAAGAAAGGAAGGAAGGAAGGAAGGAAGGAAGGAAGGAAGGAAGGAAGGAAGGAAGGAAAGGTTTGATCCCTTTGTAGTTCATGAGCAAGAGGACTGGGTGTTCACGAGTGTGTGTGAGATGTATCACCCTCCAACCTTGTTAAAACCTCAGCACATTACCCATCTGACCTGAACTTGGGGGAAGGAAAAAAAAGAATTTTTTTTTTTGAGACGAAGTCTCACTCTGTCGCCCAGGCTGAAGTGCAGTGGCACAATCTTGGCTCACTGTAACCTCCACCTCCCAGGTTCAGGCAATTCTCCTGCCTCAGCCTCCTGAGTAGTTGGGATTACAGGCATGTGCCACCAGGCCCAGCTAATTTTTGTATTTTTCATAGAGACAGGGTTTCACCATGTTGGTCAAGCTGGTCTTGAACTTCTGACCTTCTGATCTGCCCGTCTCAGCCTCCCAAAGTGCTGGGATTACAGGCATGAGCCACCGTGCCTGGCCAAGAAAAAGAATTTTACAGTGATTGCTCCTTTCCCCCATACAATTGTTTATTTTTCCTATAGCTAATAGTTGCTTGCTTTTTTGCTTGTTAGTAATGCAACTTCCATCTCCTCAACCCCACCGCCAAATGCCCCGAGGTCTAACAAATGTACCAATGTATTTTCCTAAAACCTTGAACATATCGTATCATCAATTAATTCCATTTTCCTTCCCTGGAAACCTTTCTTCTGCAGCTAATAGTACTCTATTTTCCATGGACTAGTTGCTCTCTAGGCCCAGTAGCTCTTGTCATGGGATTTCTTTTTGCTGTTTTTCTATGTTAAATCCTTTGTTTCCTGGATCCTATAACACTTGTCTTTGTTGATTATGCACTTATTTGGCTAAAGCATATGCCAGATGCTTTTTGAAAAAATATACACGAGCCAGGTATGGTGGCTAATGCCTGTAGTCCCAGCTACTTAGGAGGCTGAAGTGGGAGGATCATTTGTGCCCAGTTCAAAACCACCCTGGGAAACACAGTGAGACCCTGTCTCAATTTTTGAAAGAACATACGGCCAGGCTCAATGGCTTACGTCTGTAATCCCAGCACTTTGGGAGGCCGAGGCAGGCAGATCATGAGATCAGGAGATTGAGAACATCATGGCTAACATGGTGAAACCCCGCCTCCACTAAAAATACAAAAACTTAGCCAGAAGTGGTGGCACACACCTGTAGTCCCAGCTGCTCGGGAGGCTGAGGTCGGAGAATCACTTAAACTCAGGAAGTGGAGGTTGCAGTGAGCCTAGATCGTGCCACTGCACTCCAGCCTAGGCGACAGAGTGAGAGTACGAGTCAAAAAAAAAAAAAAAAAGAACGTATGTGGAAGGTTATTTTTTTTGTTTTTGTTTTAAGACAGAGTTTCGCTCTTGTTGCCCAGTCTGGAGTGCAATGGTACGATCTTGGCTCACCACAACCTCTGCCTCCTGGGTTCAATCGATTCACCTGCCTCAGTCTCCGAGTAGTTGGGATTACAGGCATGTGCCGCCACACCCGGCTAATTTTTTGTATTTTTAGTAGAGACAGGGTTTCTCCATGTTGGTCAGGCTGGTCTTGAATTCCCAACCTCAGGTGATCCGCCTGCCTCGGCCTCCCAAACTGCTGGGATTACAGGCGTGAGCCACCCTGCCCGGCCTGGAAGGTAAATTTTTAAAGGATTTGCATATCTGAAATATTTATTTTATGTTTGAGATAAGGTCTCACTCTGCTGCCTAGACTGGAGTCTGGTGGTACAGTCACAGCTCACTGCAGCCTCAATCTTCTAGGCTCAAGGGATCCTCTGACCTCAGACTCCCCAGTAGCTGGGACTATAGATGTGTGCCACCACGCCCAGCTGATTTTTAAAATTTTTTAGAGATGGGGCCTCACTATGTTGCTCAGGCTGGTCTCAAGTGATCTGGGCTCAAGCGATCCTCTTGCCTTAGCCTCCTATTGTGCTGGGATTATAGACATAAGCCACTGTGCCCAGCCAACTTAAGTTTTGTTTAGAGCAGGGTGGTCTTGGCTCTGTCACCCAGGCTGGAGTGTAGGAGCATGATCATAGCTCACTTCAGCCTCAAATTCCTGGGCTCAAGTGATCCTCTTGCCTCAACATTCCAAGCAGCTGGGACTATAGGCACACACCATGCCCAGCTTATCTGGAATATCTTCATTCTATTTTCAACTTTTGATTAATTGTCTGGCAAGGTATAGAATTCTAGGTAGAAATTGGCCGGAGGTGGTGGCTCAAACCTGTAATCTCAGCACTTTGGGAGGCTGATGTGGGTGGATCACCTGAGGTCAGGAGTTTAGGACCACCTGGTCAACATGGCTGACACCCCACCTCTACCAAAAATACAAAAAATTAGCTGGGCATGGTGACGTGTACCTATAATCCCAGCTACTCAGGAGGCTGAGGCAGGAGAATTGCTTGAACTCAGAAGGCAGAGGTTGCAATGAGCCGAGATTGCGCCACTGCACTCCAGCCTGGCGACAGAGCGAGACTCTATCTCAAAAAAAAAAAAAAGAAAAAGAAAAAAAAAAGAATTCTGGTTGAAATTATTTTCCTCAGAAATTTGAAGGTACTCCTCCACTATCTCCTGGAATCCGGTACTACTGTCCAGAATGCTGGTATTTTGATTCTTGTTTCTTTATCTATAAGCTATTTAAATTTTATCTCCAGAAGCTTCAGAATATTCTTTTTACCCTACCGCTCTGAAATTTCATGATTATGTATTTTAACTTTGGGTCATTTTTAAAAAATCATTATATTTAGCACAAGGTTAGATCTTACCACTCTTAAGACATGTATTCTTCAGTACTTAGAAACAAGTAAGTCAGTTAACACTATTCCATCGACTTTCCATCCTACATGCAGCTTTTGCTATCTCATCCACTATGGTCTGCTCTCTCATCTGTCCTTGTGGGTTAAAATAAATACTATTTTTATTTATTTTAGTGAGGATGCAGGAAAGACTGCAGTATTACCAGTGCATATGCTAAGTCTAGCACATTTAACCATCTCATTGCACCAGAATTTCCTAGGGGTAGGTTTTGGAAATGTTTGAGAAAAGAAAAGTTTCAGGCCATTCTGAGACCAGCCAGATTTCAGAACCACTATCCTACACCATTTATCTTCAAACTCACTTGGAGACCAGGAAAACAAAAATCTAAAAGCTATCTTATCTCTAAATTATCAAAAGAACAGTGAGCTGATGGAGCTGACCTGTGAAAGAGTTTGAGAGGAGAAAATGTTTAACTACTAACAGAGTCTTGAGTAACGCTAAGAGTACAGACTTGAAGGTAGTATGATTTATGTGCTGGGGGAATAAAAGTGGCAAAGGTACAAATAACGTAGTCATGATAATGGAAAAGCTTAAATTGACAGTGGGGACTCAGCGTTTGACAGATGGGGCAACAAGGCACTAGGAGTGCTCTGGCAAAATCTGAGGCTTAGAAGAGAAACCACTCTTCCCACTCTTCTCTGGCATGAACTGCTACACCCGGATCTGCTTGCCTCCTGGTATAACTACTTATCCAGGGATTGTGACATGTTGTGTCACAACAGACACAGGCTTGGAGCATCATCCCAAACTAGAAGGGGGAGCCCGAGTGCAGAGGATGCCCAAATAGGTCATGTAAGCAGAAGATATGTTTTAATAGAAACTGCTGGATCAGGGACTACTAAGGAGGGTCCCAGTAGGGATGAAGAGGCTCTCAAAAGTGATCAAGTTACCAAATAACTCAAAACTGTTGGAGGTACGTTGAGGCAATGACAGCGGCTACACAAAACTCTGAAGGTGTTGCCAAAGACAAGGAACAGGTATTGTGGCCTGTATGAAGGATTCTAAACCCTCTTTGACAGACAGTCACTGGAGTGTCCTTCAAGGAGTCTAAGCCCAGGCATGGTGGCTCAGGCCTGTAGTTGCTTGAGGCCAGGATTTCAAGACCAGCTTGGGCAACACAGTGAAACCATCTCCACAAAAATAGACAGATATACAGACAGATAGATAGATAATTTAAAAAAGAAGTCTTACAAAGAACCCTAGGCTTTTATGTAAAGTCCTAAGATAAGGCTTCAAGCCTAGTCTGAAGGTAAGGGAGAAGTAGGCTTTTCTGAGTATCAGAGCAATCCCTAACAAAGTTACAGTTCAGTGTATTTGAAGTCTGTTCAAACTCTCATCAGTCAAAAACTGATTAGACAGAGCTTTGCGGAACTGTGTGAAAGTCAGTACCCATAACAGACCAGAAAGTCAGGAAGTTGAATAAGCATAGATGATAGATCCTCTCTCAGACTCAGCTTTTCTGTTCTAGGTGGCTGCATGCAACCATTTGCAAAGTCCAATGTTACAAATGAGTAAGGTCCATCCAGGCATGGTGGAATTTATGTTTTATTTATTTATGTTTGTGTTTGTCAAACACGGAAGTATTTCTCATTTTGATGGCTTAAATCTGAAGTAGGGATCTCTGTTCTTAAAAAAAAAAAGTTTTTTAAAACACAAATGACTGCATTCTGATTCTAATGCACTATGGGAGGAAAAGATGCTGCGTACTAGAATTAATTCTGGTACTCCTGTTGACCAGACAGTAGACTTTCACAGCCCAGACTGAGACAGTGGCTTTAACAATAAATGGCTGGGTGAAGTCAGGGTAGAAGATATCCTGGGCTGAAGAGGGGGAGAATGAATATACCTGAACCACTGAACACAGGTGCCTTGTTGCGTTCAGACTGAGACAAAGGGTGTCAGGCACAATTCAAGAAAAAAACCTTTGGTAAAGTGACAGGAGGTATCAGTAGTTCAGGGAACAACTACTTCTCCCACAGGTGAGTGGGTAAAAATTGCCTCCTTGCAGATATCCCAAGGGCGTCTATAGCTCCTTGAAGGTTAAGTTTCAGCAACATTTATACTCCACAGATATTTCAAGGATCTTGGGAGAAGAGGATCAATCACTTTTAATGTTAGGCTGATTATACACAAAATGATCTATCCTTCATTCTTATTCATTAAATATACTGGAGAGAAGTGGATGGATGAATTTACTACTACTGTATATATTTCTGAAAGTTTGTTCAACTTCTCTAACTCTGGTTTTCCTAAGAATGAGTACTCACTCTTTAATCGATGCTGAGGTCCATGGTTGTAGTTTTCAAGCATCTGCCCACCCTACTCTTTTTCCTGTTTGAACCTTCTTCAAACAAAATAGAAAGAATTGCTCTCAGAGAGACTAGTGGTCAGACCTGGAATCTAGGGCCACATTTATGAATTCCCTGCAAAAAGGCTTAGCATATTTTAAGACAATATAGAAACACATGGAGAAACTCAACCTTGATGGTAGAACCTGTTAAGGACAAGAAGCTTCTATTATTTGATAAGCCAGGGTCTAGGACATAGCTGGTTGGAACAGAGGAGGTACGCAATAAATACATGTTGAACAAATGAAGTTTCAAAAGTTTTTCAAGATTGCAACAAACTTCGTGAAAAATGAAACTGAGTAAGCAATGGGTGAGCTGTTTTTGCCCTTTAGGACACACAGGCATGACAATGTATGTTAGCCCAAAAAGTTCCTGGTGTTCCTGGTCTGGGTCAACAAAGAAGCCCTGAGACCTTATTGATATGGATGTAAAGGACATCCATGTCTGGCGAAGGCAGAAGGGTCCATGACAAGGCATCCTAGTAACCAGCAGGGCACAGCAGATACTCCAAGGTAGAAAAGGCAAGAAAATGAATACAGAGAAGTAGGAAAGACATAAAGAGCAGGGAGGAGGGCAGGTCCAAGCAGGTAAATGTAATGGTTGAGGAATGAGAGCAAAGGGACACAAAGCAACTATTGCTGAGCAGCAGGCAGAGGCTGTTTGTTCTCTGCTTTGCTTCACAAAATTACTCTCCATTGGTGGAGAACACTGAGCCCACAGATATTGTGCAATACAGTGAGACGGAGGTGAGAATTACAGGGAAAATGACACTCAGGATACAGTGGCAGAAGTACTGGGAGAAATAACAAACAACTTCCCCAAGCAGAAGAGCAACTGTAAACAGAAATGTCTGCCCATCTGAGGCAGAACAGTTACACATCTCGGCTGAACCTGCTTACCTCTGACTTGCTGTTCTAGACTAAGGATGACTGCCACAGCTTGATGAAGAATAAGGAGTTTTGTTTGGGGTTTTTCACTCTTCAAGTGAAGCTGACACATTCGCCCAAGCTCTTTGAATGCTTCATTAATATCCCGTACGCGTAAACGTTCTCTGGCATTGTTAGCCATCCGCCTCTCCTTCTCCCTTTCTATCTTCTGTTCAGGGTTCAAATCCTCATCTTCATTAGTACTGCTAGAAAATAAAGTAACAACAAAGTCTATTAGGTTCCCTATAAAGTAAGATATGCTGATTGTGCACAATTACAAAGCATAAAGATGGAAATGAAAACTACCTATATAAATCTTGCTAAACAGTAGTAATAGGTCCAGTTAACATGACTGTATATTCATTTCCAGTTTTTCTTCAATGCACATATACAGTCATATAGTTGAACTATACCACATACGCTCTCAAGTGCATTTTTCATTGTAAGTCATAGCATGAAGATCTCTCCAGAAACTCTTCATAAATATAAGATCAGTAACTACATAATATTCTAGCACCTTGATACACAAAAAGTGATCCACCAGTCAGCGGCATCAGCATTACTGGGGGCTTGTTAAAAATACTGGAGTAGAATCTCTCAGGTTCTACTCCCGTATTACTGAACTAGAAGCTGCATTTTAACATGTTCCCCAGATGATTCATATACACATTAAAGTTTGAAAGCTCTCCTAGTACATTAATGTGTAATTTGCTTAGCCTATGCTCTTAAATATACTCTAGCAGTTACCTGGTGAGAAGAAAGAAGAAAAGCTTAAGATACAGATTGAGAGAAGTATCTCAGAAAATGGCTATTTTTTGTTCTACAGAGAAATTGTCATCAGTGGTGATGACTATAAAACATGGGAGAAATGACACAATTTTTTGAAAGACAGATTGGCAAAATGAATCCAGAGCCTCAATGTTCATTACCTCTTGATCAGCAATTCCAACTTTGGAAATTCATCCTAAGGATATAATTAGAGATGTACACAGAAGTATATGTAAAGGGAGATGATCACAGAATTATTTACATTAGCAACATACTGGAATATATTAATAGGAAATGGGTTAAATAAATCATAGTACATTCAGATAATGGACCATTATGTAGTTTCGGAAATCAAACTGCAGATAATGCTAAGTAAAAAAAGCCAGCATGAAAGATCACATACTCTATGATTCCATTTACATAAACTTCTAGAAAACACAAAACTATAGTAACAGAAAGCAGATCAATGCTTGCCAAGGACTGTGGGATGGAGGAAAGAGACTCACTACCAAGGGGAATACAAACATTTTTTGAGGTGGTGAAAATATTCTACATTTTGAATATGGTAGCTGTTATATAACTTTTACACTTGTCAAAATGACAAAATATATACATTTTAATGTACATACACAAATGTATATATTGGTCAAATAACTAAGACTGTATATTTAAAAGCAGTAAATTTTATTAATACATGTGTATTAAGCCTCAATAAAGCTGATCCAAAACAAAACCAAAAGTTTTCAAAAATACATTGCTGAATGAAAAAAAAAAAGGAAATTACAACACATATATCCAGTTTATTAAGTCTCAGGTATGATAAAAATAAAAGAAAAAAAAAATCCCTAAAAATAAATCAGTAAAGAAAACTTATGTCCAGTTTAATTCCAAATTTAGAATGCATTCATGGAAAAAGAGATACTCTTTAAAAATGTAAACAGTGAGTCTGAGCATGGTGGCTCACACCTGTAATCCCAGCACTTTGGGAGGCTGAGGCAGGCAGACCACCTAAGGTCGGGAGTTTGAGACTAGCCTCGCCAACATGGCGAAATCCCACATCTAACTAAAGATACAAAAAGTAGCCAGGCGTGGTGGCAGGAGCCTGTAATCTCAGCTACTCAGGAGGCTGGGGCAAGATAATTGCTTGAACCCAGGAGGTGGAGGTTGTAGTAAGCTAAGATCACACCACTGCACTCCAACCTCGGCGACAGAAGGAGACTCCATCTCAGTAAAAAAATAAAAAAAAAGAAAAAGTTAACAGTGGTTAATTCTGAATAGGGAGGTTTCTTGTGATTTCTGTGTACACTTTTCTATATTTTCTAAATTTCTGTAATGAAAACAGACTACATAATTAGAAAAAAACATGAGGAAGATGCTTTGTAACAGTATATAGAAAGTTCAATTTATGACTCAGATATAAATTACTGACCAAAGCTTCTCAGAACTTGAAATCATGTACAAAAATATTAGACATTTTAATCTTTTCTCTAATACCCTAGTATTCTAATAAAAGAACAAGTACACAGGCCAGGCATGGTGGCTCACGCCTTGTAACCTAAGAGGTTTCGGAGGCTGAGGTGGGCATGGGGGAACTACCTGAGCTCAGGAGTTTGAGGTTGTGGTCCACTGCACTCCAGCCTGGGAGACAAACAGAGACCCTGTTTCTAAAAAGTATGTAATATTTTACCTGCTAATCATTAAGAAATATACAAATGCATTCTTTTAGCAAAAGAAAGTAACTGGTTCTTTGACTTCAAAAAGGCCTTTAAAGATCATCAAAAGTGTCCGCAGATGATAGCCACTCATTAGTATCTCCAAGAGCACTTTAAAAATACAACTTTCCAGGTCTCACTACCAGAGATGCTAGACTCACTAATTTAGTGAGTTTGGGTTGGGGTCCAGGCACCTGTATTTCTAAAATGTTCCAGGGTCTGTGCAGCAGGGTTTAGAACCACTTCTAGACCCAGGATCACACAGCTAATTGGTGGTAGTATAACGATGAGATGTCAGGTCAGTGCACTGTGGAAGCAAACCTACACCATATACCTAAAATGACCACCATTAACAGTAGACACAGTATCTTTATTGAGTGCTTACTGTGTGCTAGACATTGTGCAAAGGGTTTTACATGCATCATTTTCAGGTTATTCCTGTAAGAATCCTGTAATAGAAAGTCTCTTTTTAGAGAAGAAGAAGAAACTGAGCTCAAAGACTTGCCCAGGGTCACTTGGCAAGTATGTAATGGAACCACGATTCAAACCCAGGTTAGTCTTACTTTGTCCAAAGGCCATGTTATTAACCTATTCATTATTATGGACTATTACTAACCTATTACACTGCCTCCTAATTTCTGATGATCTATAATATGGGTAAGCAAATTATGATCTATGAGCTGGTCATCTGTTTTTGTAACTAAAATTTTATTGGAACAGCTATATCCATTTGTTTTTGGCTACTTTTGCGCTGTAATAGCAGAAGTGAGTAGCTGTGACAGAGACTGTATGTCCAATAAAGCCTAAAATATTCACTATTTGGGCCTTTATAGAGAAAGTCTGCCGATTCCTGAGCTATAAGAAGATGAATATGGAGGAAAGATGTAAATTGTTTCCCTTAAAATTCTATTTTAATAAAAACTATGAAAGAGTTAAGATGCCTTGAAAGAGTGATCTCTGAATTCCTTGAAACAGTTTCTCCTTCCTTATGCCCCGATAGTTGAGTACAACGCATATTAAAGTAATACTACTAAGATCTTAAGATTTCCTTTTCCCAAGAGAAATGTTTAAGTGTTGAGAACAGTGAGAATGTCAAAAGAGCAAAAGGACACCTTTTAAGTATGTGAATGACGGAAAGAACCATTCTGCTTCTTTTAGTTTTATCTACCATCCTCATTGTAATCTCCTTTGCACCATAATTCAACACAAAGAACAATGTTTTAAATCTGTATGAGCTATATGCTTACCACTGATAAATGAATATGTATGCCAAGAAATAGGGTGTACCACAAATATACTAACTGATCTAACTTTTAAATTTTTATTTAAAAAAATTTCTTTTAGAGATAGCATCTCTCTGTCACCCAGGCTGGAGTGCAATGGCATGATCATTGCTCACCACTGCCTCAAACTTCTGGACTCAAGCAATCTTCCTGCCTTACCCTCCCAAGTAGGTGGGACTACAGGTGTGTGCCACCATGTCCCAATAATTTTTATAACTTTTTGTAGAGACAGGATCTAGCTACAATACCAGGCTGGTCTTGAACATTTGGCCTCAAGTGATACTCCTGTCTTAGCCTCCCCAAAGTGCTGGGATTACAGGAGTGAGCCACTGTGCCCAGCCTAACTCATCTAATTTTAATGTAGAACTGAAAAAAAAAATTTGAAGGAAAAATCTGGAAATCACTTGAAACTAATGTACTACGTGTCTATATTCATATTTCACAGCAAGGCCTCAAGTCCATTTTCTAGAAAACGCCACGCAACATCATTCTGCCTAGAGTACTTCCTTCTTCATACTTGAGAAGAATCAGATGGTAAATATTTTCAGCTTTGTAGGCCATATAGTCTCTGTGGCAACTATTTTAGTTCAGCAATAAGTAAATGAATGGGGCATGGTGGTGTTCTAATAAAACTTTTTAAAAATAGGCAGCAGCCGAGTGCGGTGGCTCACGCCTGTAACCCCAGCACTTTGGGAGGACAAAGTGAGCAGATCATTAATGAGGCCAGGAGTCTGAAACCAGCCTGGCAAACACGGTGGAACCCTGTCTCCACTAAAAATACAAAAATTAGCCAGGCATGATGGCATGCGCCTGTAATCCCAGCTACTTGGGAGGCTGAGGGTGCAGTGAGCCAAGATCACCCCACAGCAGTCCAGCCAGGGTGACACTGAGACCCTGTCTCAAAAAATATATATATACATATAATTATCATATGATATATCATATATATAACATAATAATAAAAACAAACACAGGCAGCAAGCTGGGTAGGCCCATGGGCCATTATTTGCTGACCCCTTGTTTAAATCAGAGTCTTACGATATATTCAGCCCTTATATTAATATACAGTTAAGAGGCCCATAATGCTGTTTTAGTCAATGAGGGACTACATATATGACAGTGTCTTATAATACTATACTGGAGCTAAAAAATTCTATCATCCAGTGATGTTGTAGCTGTGGTAGGGCTGCAGCACAATGCATTGGTCACATAATGCATTATTTGTATAGCTGCTGGTATAAACAAACCTGTGCAGTTGTATAAAAGCATGCAATTATGTATGGTACACACTACAGTAAGACCTCACTTAATGTCACTGATCAGTTCTTGGAAACTTCAAGCAAGATGACATATAATAAAACCAATTTTATCATAGGTTAATTGATATAAACAAGAGTTAAGTCCCTACAGTACATTTCTGGTGGCGAAACATCACCAAAACTTCTAAAGAAAGACCAAAAACACTTCTAATATTAAATACTGAAATAAATGTGAACTATATATAAAAGAAAGACTCGTAAAAATAAGTAAGATAATAATTTACCCAATTATTCCAGTTCAGTGTCGGGGGAAGCTGAAGCCTATCCCAGCAGCTCAGGGAGCAAGGTAGAAACGACCCTGGACAGGACACCATTCCATTGCAGGGCACACTCACACACACCCATACTCTCTCATATTGGGACAATTTAAACATATTAATCAACCTAACACGCACATCTTTGGGATGAAGGAAGAAACCAGAGTACGTAAGAGAAAACCCGCATGATGAGACATGGGAAGAATGTGCAAACTCCACACAGACAGAGGCTCCAACTAGGAATCAATTTTTTTTTCATCGTCAACATTTCACAAAATGATGTTCTTTCAGGATCTGCTGTACTTGATAATAACTATGTTATTGGTTTATGTATTTATACTATAATATACTATACTAACTATACTTTTGTCATTAGAGTATACTTCTAACTTTAAACAAAAAGTCAACTGTAAGACTTGACGGCAGGTCCTTTAGAAGGTACTCCGGAAGAAGGCTTTGTTACCATACGAGATGACAGCTTCATGCATGCTACTGCCTGTGAAGACCTTCACTGGGACAAGATGTGGAGTTGGAAAACAATGATATTAATGATCTTGACCTTGTGTAGGCCTAGGCTACCATGTGTGTTTGTGTCTTAGTTTTTAACAAAAAAGTCTGATACGTAAAAAAATAAAACACTAAATTTTAAAAACAGAAAAAAGCTTACAAAGGCCCAGCATGGTGGCTCACACCTGTAATCCCAGCACTTTGGGAGGCTGAGGTGGGCGGATCACTTGAGGTGAGGAGCTCGAGACCTGCCTGGCCAACATGGTGAAACCCTGTCTCTCTACTAAAAGTACAAACCCTGTCTCTACTAAAAGTACAAACCCTGGAGTGGTGGTGGGTGCCTGTAATCCCAGCTACTCAGGAGGCTGAGGCAGGAGAATCGCCTGAACCTGGGAGGTGGAGGTTGCTGAGATCATGCCACTGCACTCCAGGCTGGGTGACAGAGCAAGACTCCATTTCAAAAAAAAAAAAAAAAAAAGCAAGAAAAAAGCTTACAAAATGACTTAAAGAAATTTTTTTTGTATAGCTATATAATACATTTGTGTTTTAAGCTGTTATTGCAAGAGTCAAAAAGTTAAAAATAATTAAAAATGTATAAAGTAAAAAACATACAATAAGCTAAGGTTGATTTACTATTGAAGAAAAATATTTTTTAATAAATGAAATATAGCCTAAATGTACAGTGTCTGTAAAGTCTATAGTAATGTACAGAAATGTCCTAGGCCTTCACATTCACTCACCACCCACTCACTGAATGACCCAGAGCAATTTCCAGTCCTGGAAGCTCTATTCATGATGAGTGCTCTATACAGGTGTACCATTTTTCATCTTTTATTTTTACCGAGACTTTTATGTGTTTAGATACACAAATTCTTGCCATTGTGTTACAACTGCCTACAGTATTCAGTTCAGCAACATGGTATACAGATATACAGACTAGAAACAACAGGCTACGTTTGTGAAAGTATACTCTACATTTGCACAATGATGAAACTGCCTAACAATGCATTTCTTACAACTCGTCCCATTGTTAAGTGACACCTATGTTAAAAGATTTATTGATCAAATCTATCTAAATGTCTTTACCACACAATTTAACGTCTTTTAGCTATTTTACCTTCTGTCTAACAGACTAAGCAACCTGAGTGAAGAGATATAATTACTTTTTATATACAGTCCCTAAAGCAGTGTAGTATGAAGGAAAACATAATTTTGAAGTCAAACCTTCATATGCTTCTCTTTTATAGGGAGGACGTGGTGATTAAACGAGACGACATACACAAAAATCCTAACACAATATCTAGAACATTTATTAACATAGAACTTGTTAATAAATGCATGACATCCAACTTCTCAAGAATTTTTACCTATGGCAAATAAGTGAAATTTAAACCCTGGATGCTAACAAATACCTTGTTCTGCCTCTAGATGAAACCTTGATATCTTTTTGGGAGGATTCATCATCTGACTTCATGTCATCTGATGAAGGAGGTTCATGAAGGTTTTCATCCTTTTCTTTGTTTTCAGTCTTGATTTCTGTTGTAACAACAGTTCCAGACTGACTTTGCAAGCCACCTAACAAAGAAGCAAAGGTAACATAAAATAAAAGACGAGACTCATTTATGAATTAGAACTAACACAATAAAAAGCTTTCTAGCAGGTGAATATCCTTAGTGGTTACAGGGTTATGATGGAATTTAGAAGATGTAGGAAAGCAGATTATTTAGAGGTGAAAAGAACATGTCAAACATCCTTGTGCTTTTTTACAGCATTTGTATTTAAAAGAACAAGTCTGATCCCCATGACAAGTCTAACGTTCACTTTCAGGCACTATTCTACAAACGAACAAGGGTGAAAAACTATGGATTGTAGAAACTAACTTCTAAGATGCTGCCAAGGTAAAGGACATAAGCTTAACATCTTCCTGATAAACAGCAAAATAGGAATCACGGTTAAATATAACTGGGAGAACTTTATTTTGGTGGTCTTATTTGCACTTACAAGTGCTCCATATTCACACTTATTTGTAAGCTCTATTGGAATAGTGATCAGTGGCTTTTTATCAAAATTTTATGACTCTCCAATCAAATGATAATCTCTAAACAACAGCTTCCACCATTCGGAGGTCTCAGTATAGTCAAAAATATCTCTGTCCCTGCCTCTAGGGACCATGAAGATACATACATTCATGAGGGTAAATGTCTGAGGAAGAAGGACATGAAAGAACAGGAAGAGGTGAAAGATAACTGGTAAATACTGAACAATGGTCTGTACGTGGCTCTATTCATCAACAAGTATCTGTAATTGTCAACTTAGGTGGGCCAGTTGGAACCCTAAATATCTGCTTTCCATACTACTATTTGGAACTCCCTCACCTAAATGACTTTTGATTCACAGATGTCATCTAGCTGTGAGAAAGGTGACAGTGTTCCAAATGGTATCTCTGCATCATTTCTGAAAACCAACAATATAGTTACCTCGATAATTTTCTTGTGTTTTATGGTTCAGGTCTGTGCTTGAAGTAGTGACTGTACTAGACAGGACTGAATGATTGCCATTGAGACTGACAGAGTCTTCCCGATGAGTTCCAACCTAAGGTTAAAGAAAACCCACAAAAACCCCAAAATAAAAAATGGTCAAGATAGTTCAGGGGTAATAACTGTCCAAATTATTTTACTAGGTTTCATAGAGAAAACAGTATTACTCATTTGAATTCAGCAAATTTTTCTGGATGTCATTATTTCATTTTTTGAGGAGAATTTTAAAATATTCATACTTCATAGAAGTACTGCTTTTAAATCAAACCAAAACATACGTTTTTTAAAAAATGAAAATTCTAATTTGTAAACTGTAAATCCAACAGAGGGTTGCTGTTAGAAGCAAATGAGCTGATAAAGCATTCTGTAAGCCACAATGCACTATATATTATAGGGTCTAATAATAATCCTATATAATCAATCTGAAAATCTATTTCACATAATACCTAAATATGTTAAAGTATGCATGAACTGGCATTTAAGAAAATAGTGCTACATTCCACGCAATAGTAGTATTTATCTAAGTTTGTACCCTCCATCATATATAGTATCTTGCCCTCAAAACTTTTGAAAAAGCAGCATAAGCAATATAAAATTAAAAGAATTTAAAAGCTGTGCATTGCTAGGCAGCAAAATTTGCATGTATTTTTAATTTTTAGCTTTAATCAAACTTACACAAGTCACAGTTAACCTGAAATAGGAAAGCTAAAGCATGCGAACACCACCAAACATTCACCTAATGCAGTATTACTATACATAAAAAATTGTTACAGACGAAGTTTTTATTAGAATAGTAGCAGACATGTCAACTAGAAGATTAAGCTTCTAATTAAATAGTTTTATTGCCTGAGTTATACTACATGAGAACCACTGTTTTTGAATAAATCCTTCAATCCCAGTAAACTGCCAAGCTCTGAATTCCTCTTGAGTAATTATTATAGCTTTTATCTTCCATGACTTTGTACGATTTTACCCTAAGAAGCATAAATACCCCTATGCAAGTTTATCTTTGGTTTCCTGTAAGCTAAACAAAAGGGACCAAAGCAAAGTTTTAGGCAATGCAAGCCATTTGGCAATAGATCAAATTAGAATAGATCCATTATTCCACCACACTTTGTAAGAAATGTTTGTCTTTTACACTTATTCTCGTCTTTATTTAAAAAAAATACTCATTTAGTGGATTTTAAAATTTAATGCAGTAGTTACTTTTAAAATTATTTTAGAATTGGCCATTGCTAAGCATTATTTGTGTCACTACTCCCTTGGGTAACAATCATGCATCCACTATACCTTTTCTCTAAATCGCCCAATTTTATCATGTATTTCAATCACAAAATCTTAAAGCTGAGAAGGGATCACAGAAACTATGGCAAGCTTCCATCCCACTTCCCACTTCAGAAAGTTTCAGTATTTAGTTGTTCCCCTAAAAAAACCTGAGAAGAATTTGAAGTACTCAACCTAACAACCAGTAAAGAAATGGATTGTGAAAACTGAATTCAAGAGAACAAATTATTTTAAAGATATTTCATGAAACTCTGTTTCAAGAGTATCCTGGTCTTGTTTATTCTTAACAAATGAGCTTGCTTTCTTACTATGAATTACCCAGTGATCCATTTTATAAAAACAGGTATGAGCAAACACACATATGGCTGTAAATTTTTTTGGAACTTTAGAAGATTAGGCCTACTCTAAAGATAAAATAAATCTAGGAAAATTTTGATGGGTTGAGAAAATAATTATAAGTTAAAGTAACAGCTGAGGTGTATTTGCATTTATAATAATGTGGACTTAAAACTTCTTACCACCCCTGGCAATATGTGCTAATTCTGTTTTTACATAGTATTTTGAACTATCACATCAAGTAATTTAAAAAAAAATAGACTTCTAAATTTAAATTTAAAACACATTATACTTAGTATATATTATACATGTGAAACATTTTGTAGCTCTGTAAGACAATACTACTGAACAGTAACAAACTGAATTTTCCACTTATCTGAGTGATGACGCATCTGGTGAATTCTGATTTCCTTTTACTTCGTTAGCATAAACAATTCTTTGATTTTCTAAAACTCAACTATTAAAATATGTCTCATGATTATCTAAATAATAAATACTAGAAATTTTACTTTTCCCTTCAGGAAAATCAGAAAGGATGCTAGATTTGTATTGCAATAGAAATACCAGTAAATATTTTTACAGCTATAGAATAATACAAACTAAGTGTTTTTTCACACGAACTTAAACATAATTAGCTTACAAAAGAAAAAATTTAACCAGCACACACAGCAAAAATATAAGCCTTTTAAAAAAACAGTCTCAGACTAGAAGAAGGCTTGAAGTCTGGAGTTTTTCACATTAATGAAGTTAGCAGAAACTTTCTCTTTGTAACATGATTCCCCTTGCAAATGGCCCTCATGTATTTTCTGGAGATTTTGACTTTCACAGTTCTTATAGTTCTCTTTAACCCTTGCTCTCCTGGGCTCCCAAGTCTTCCCTTTAATCTGCAGCTTCACATTATAATGGCTCTGTCTACACATACAACAGGTGTATAAACAGTTCTTTGTCTGGGCCTAGAGCCTGTGGGGCCAGCCAGATAGGACTCTGTTTAATTGTTCATCTCGTTAGCATACAGCTGACAGGCTGCTGCTGTTGGGGGGAGTAGTAGGGCAAGGCAAACCCCAAGGCTTGCTACCCTCTAAGTTTCAATGATTATGAAGAGCTCCATTTCAGAATAAAAGACCCATGCCATTAAATGACACCATCCTGCATACTCAATCTGTGTATGGCCTTACTTTTCTGGGAGCACCCAACAAGGGACTTGTTTTCATTTAATTTGGCCAATGGCTTTAGCATTCACAATAGAAAAATGTTAAATCTAATTAGTTGATGAATAAGAGGTCTGTGAATTAAGAGACAAACTGAAAAACAGTATGAATTCCTCTTGATTTTTAATTCTATTCTAATAATTTGTTTAATTTGTATCATTCGCTGAATACTAATGATTTAAATTAATCAGTATTAATTTACAGATTGGTTAAAGGATCTTTATATACAATCTACTCCAGGACTGTATTTCATCTGAAGAGAGGTTTTACTAGAAACTTCGTAGTATTACATTTGTTATGGTTCCTTTTAAATATTTCCATAAATGTGTAACTCCCATGGTTTCCAAATTTTAAAAAAGTTGCCATTTTGAACAATTTTGAATTTTAAAATGTAACCAAAACCCTTAAAAAGCACTACAATGTTGTCTTAATAAAAATCAAAATTTTAAAGATTGCCCATTTAGGAAAAAATTACTTGGAAAAGAATAAAAGAGTGGTTAAAAGTAAAATCCTTCTATTGAGCTGAAACATAGACACACAATTTCTACCGTATTACAAACCCACATTGCTAAAATTAAACACTGCCCAAATGAAGATTAAAATGATTTCAAATTTATTTTGATAAATGACAAAAATGCCAACTACCCTATTTGCCTAGCAGTCTTTAATAACCTAGTCTTAAGTCTCTTATAACTAAGAAAAACATAGTTTCTCCAATTGCTTTAAAATTTAGAAAACAGACATGACACATATATATATCATATACACACATATATACATATGTATGTGTGTATGTGTGTGTGTGTGTGTGTGTGTGTGTGTGTGTGTATTTATTTATTTTGAGACAGAGTCCTGCTCGGTTAGTTGCCCAGGCTGGTGCAGTGGCACAATCTCGGCTCACCGAAACCTCCACCTCCCGGGTTCAAGCCATTCTCCTGCCTCAGGCTCCCGAGTAGCTGGGATTACAGGCGCTCACCACCATGCCCAGCTAATTTTTGAATTTTTAGTAGAAATGGGGTTTCACCATGTTGGCCAGGCTGGTCTTGAACTCCTGACCTCAGGTAATCCACCTGCCTCAGCCTCCCAAAGCGTTGCGACTACAGGCGTGAGCCATGGCGTCTGGCCTGATTTATATTTTTAAATCATTACATAAGGTAGCCTTACACTTTACAATTTAACATTATTTACTATGTTCTCATAAAATATCACACTTCTTCAACTACCCCTTAACAAAAAACCCAAGCAATACCAAAAAAATAATTAAGAGAAATGCCTGGATTAAATTTTCTCAGGACTTGTAACAATGAAACCAAACGATCTCAGGATGAAATTTTATCCTATGTCATAAATAAGAAACTGTTTTAGATCTGCATCAAGCTTCCATTAGTACAAAATGCTTCGAATCTCAGTTAATTTTGGTTTGAAGTTGAACTTACTGTCTGACTGAGGAATAACCGTACTTTTCACTAAAGAGAATGGTGCTATCACGGAGTTATCTTGTTGGGCATAGGTATTTAGGTATTACAGCCATAAATCGATGGGATGTATGCTAACTTTCTATTGCTGAGAGCTCTTTGTAATGCTCATATGAAATTCACGACTGCCCCTCCCCTTTCTTTAAATTGATAAAGGGTCTCACTTTGTCACCCAGGCTGAAGTGTGGTCGTGTGATTATGGCTCACTGCAGCCTTGAACTCCTGGCTCACGTGATCCTCTCACCTCTGCCTCAAAAGTACTTGGGATTACAGGCATGCACCACCACATGTGGCTAACATAAAATTTTTTCCTTCTTTCTTTTCTTTTCTTTTTTTTTTAAGAGAGGAGGTCTCCCTATGTTGCCCAGGCTGTTCTTAAATTCCTTTTCTTTTGTTTTGAGATGGAGTTTCACTCTTGTTGCCCAGGCTGGAGTGCGATGCACAGTCTCGGCTTACTGCAATCTCTACCTCCTGAGTACAAGCGACTCTCCTGCCTCTGTCTCCCCAGTAGCTGGGATTACAGGCATCTGCCACCACGACTGGTTATTTTTTTTGTATGTTTAGTAGCAATGAGGTTTCACTATGCTGCACAGGCTGGTTTCAAACTCCTGACCTCAGGTGATCTGACCACCTCGGCCTCCTAAAGTGCTGGGATTACAGGTGTGAGCCACCACACATTGCCAAAATTCATGATTCCTTTTATTTTCAGTGTTCCATTTAAAAACTTTCCTTCTTCTCAGCATTTTATTCTGAAACTTTAGCCTTATGCTAAATAAATGGGAACAAAACTAAAGCCAATTGCTGACATTTCAGTAGTTCTAAAACCCCTGATTTTGTGTTTTTTAAATGACGTATCAGTATCATATACTGATGAGAACAATGAAATAGCTTGGCCAAATCGTTACTGTGTCCATGTAGACTTTACATTACTAGTAACCTTCATCAGTGACTTGTCTGTACTGCAGACTGGGAGCTGACCTGTCTGTACCACTATTTTCTTTTTTTTTTTTAAAGAGACAAGGTCTCACTCTGCTGTCCAAGCTGAAGTGCAGTGGCGTGATCATGGCTCACTACAGCCTCAACTTCTGAACTCAAGCAATCCTCCTGCCTCAGTTTCCTGAGTAGCAGGGACCACTGGTGTATGCCACTATGCCCAGTTAATTTTTTTTTTATTTTTGTAGATACAGGTTCTCACTTCTTTGTCCAGGTTGGTTTCAAACTTCTGCTTCTAGCAATCCACCCACCTTGGCCTCCCAAAGTGCTGAGATTCCAGGTGTGAGCCACTGTGCCTGGCCTGTACCACTTTTATCCTACCATCAACTCTTACTCTTTCACTACCAGTATATCCTGGTTCACCTCAAGTATTCCAATTACTTAAACAAAACTCTCAAACTACTCATTAACATATGCCAAATGTTATAGGCTCCAAGAAAAAGAAAAACATGCTAACCCCATTATACCTGCTGGGGTGCCAACTTACGTAATAAATCAGGAATCCCCAAGGTCTGGCCTGTAGCCAAATCTTGACTTTTTAAAATTTAATTTAAATAAATAAAGGAGCTTGTTTTTGTGAGTAAAGTTTTACTGGAATACACTCATACCCATCTCTTTTCATATGGTCTATAGCTGCTTTCATATTACATTGTGATAGAGACTATATAGCCTACAAAGCTGAAAATATTTACTCTCTGGCCCTTTATAGAAAAAGCATATTGAACCCTCTTTAAATGCTAGGAGAAAAAGTGATATATTTAAACCCTACAATTAGGATTCTGCCCATCAGGATAAAGTTCCATTATAACAAAAATGTCATCTGAATGTTCTGTGGAGGTCCTGAAAATATAAACGTTTATCAGAGTAATTCTATTCTCTGCAGTAAATACATGGAATAATGATAAGCAAATGTTTTTGAAAGAAGCTGACCTCATGAATTCTATATGGTGGTATAAAATTGCTTATCAACAGGTATTTCTGTGGTCACTTTGTAAGTTGGGCCACCTAGCCACCATTATAAGGAGCCTGACACAAATACTAACATTTGTTAATGCAGAAAAAGATATACAAACTTCTGGAAAGTTACAAGAGCCCAAAACAAGGCGGGGGTCGGGGGCGGTGGGGAAGCAAGTGCACAATGTCAAACCACATTATTTCTTGGTCACGATCGAGTTAAGAGGATGCATGGAGGGGGATGAGGGGACAATAAAAGCTGGAGATTAATGCCTGGAGACAGTTGGCAAGAGTTACAAAAATGGGCTGGGCGTGGTGGCTCACGCCTATAATCACAGCACTTTGGGAGGCTGTGGGTGGACTGCCTGAGGTCAAGTGTTCAAGACCATCCTGGCCAACATGGTGAAACCCCGTTTCTACTAAAAGTACAAAAAATTAGCTGGGTGTGGTGGCGAGCCCTGTAATCCCAGCTACTCAGGAGGCTGAGGTAGGAGAATCGCTTGAACCCAGGAGGCGGAGGCTGCAGTGAGCCGAAATTGCACCACTGCACTCCAGCCTGGACAACAAGAGAGAAACTCCATCTAAAAAAAAAGAGAGAGAGAGAGTTACAAAAATGTGCCCCCAAAATCACATACTCTGCAAGAATAGGAAGAGTTGATTCCATATAGTGGGTGTTGAGCATGTAAACAAAGGGCTCCCAGCAGTATAATGTAAGTCCTCAGACATGGAAAAGAACCACATGATAAGACAGAGTCTTCCTCAACAACATGGCTAAGACTCAGCTGGGATAGTCAGCGGCAGACTAATCTTCATTTCATCCTTTGCTCTTTTTGCTGAAGCTGAGAACTGAGGACTCAACAGCTAAAAGGCTTACTTACTTCAGGACAGGGGATGAATGTTGACTCACCTAACAGTGTCAGATTTTGTCAGCTAGTAACTTTATGTTTCAAGGCTAATCCTGGCAAGATACATCTGATCTCTACTGCTAAAAGTACTAGTGATTGTGTCTGGATGAGATGAAGATAGCAGATGACTTCTGGCAGATTTTCCACAGCTCTGTACCCGCTGAGAAGGTGATAAGGACTGAAAAGAAGGCCGTGATAGACACACTGAGCAGCAGCTTGGGCTAGCTGCTGTGGCACTGATGTTGCTGCTCAGACTAAGCCGGACTCACCTCATGTCTCAGGGAACCATTTTTTCTAGATTATTTGAGATTTTTTTTCTTTTTAAGAATATCTCTGGCAGACCTTTTGTTGTGGTTCCGAAGTGGGCAGCACATTCCTTTAGCATATAGTGGTAGCTACTTTCTCAGTTGTAAGTTTTAGGGTGACATCCAATGAAAGAGTTTTTCCCTCTACCAGTCCTTCTAAAATGCACTAGGTTTCTACGGGGCTTTGGAGGACTGGATTTTGATAAGTCTCCCTTCCTATTATGGAATATCCAAAATAGGTTTAAAAAAAAAAACAAACAAAAACTCAGCTTTCTCAAGACAGAAGTTACGTCTTATGCAAACTCCGAACTGGGAAAAGCCAGATATATATGAAATACTGTAGCAGATAAGTTGGAATAGGGGCCGTAAGGTAGTAAAAGTAAAGAATTAAAAAATCATTAAGAGGTAAGGAGTAAGAACTACAAATGTTGCTGCTGAGGCTAACTTAAGATTCAAGTATATTGATTTTTAAGTCATGCTTCTAAATAAGGATAAATAGTATTTCAGCAAATTATTAATATTATTCTGCATTTATATTTGTAACAAATACCTTTTATTATACCATTAAAAGAATTTCATTACTACTACCAAAAGTGGTAACAATACCTTCTCATATTTTTTCTTTCTTTTTTTTTTTTTGTGAGACAGGGTTTCGCTCTGTTGCCTAGGCTGGAGTGCAGTAGCACAAACATGGCTCACTGCAGGCTCGACCTCCTGGGATCGACGGATCCTCCCACCTAGGATGTAGCTGGGACCACACCACATGCCACCGTGCCAGGCTAATTTTTTTGATTTTTTGTAGAGACAGAGGTCTCTCTTTGTTGCCCAGGCTGGTCTTGGAATTCCAAGCAATCCTCCTGCCTTGGCTTCCCAAAGTGCTCGGATTACTGGTGAGAGCCAACTGACATTCCCCCGTTTTACTAGTTTAGTAACTCATAAATGTTTTGACACTTATTAGCTTATCAATAGCAACAAAAAGTACTTTAAAAGGAGACCGATTTTCAAGATTTCCTGACATTAAACACACACACACACGGCATCTAATGTTACCTATGCTGGTGAAAATATAGTTCTCAGAAAATAGGCAGCCTTGTGTGTTGTTTACTACAGAGGCTCAAAAATGGGTATAAATGGTTGTATGATATGGGTGAAAATCTGAAACCAATCCTCTTACAGAACGCAAGCCTTCAGCATTTGGGGCACCTAATTATTTTGATGATAGATACGTTTTAGCCTTCATCATATGGCTTAAAGCTAAAAATCTGTTTCAGTGAGTAACACTTCAGAGCATGCAATGAGCCGTAAAAACCATGCCATAAATATGCAAACACATGGTATAAGTTTAAAATAGCAGGTTCCAAATGACCTTCATTTCTTTAAAAGATAATTTGGATAAAAAATAATCTAAGATGGTAAACACAGAATTTTTGATGTGTATTGGCTGTAGAAGTCTACCTTTTCCCCACTCTAAAAAAATTACTGTGTTTTTAAAAAGATGGACAACGTTCTTAAAAATTCTCTTTCTAGATTAATCTAAAATTGTTTACTTTATTACTAAAGTTACAGCCATTCTTAAAACTACCTCCCCCACAATTTTGGAATAAAGTTTAAATTTGGACCTGCATAAATTATAGTTTCACATTCTTTCTACCATTGAAGGCTGGTTCTAAATTATAACAAACAACTTTTCTAGATTAGAATTCTTGCTGTTCAGATTTCCTATGCACTATTTCAAGGCAAAAACTGTTGTGTCAATTCTTACACATCTGGGAAAAAAAACAAGTTTAAGCTAAAAATAATCTTTGTAGAAAGCTTCTGCTTTTTTGCACAAGGTCACAAGAAGATTTTACAGACTAACACTTAGCCAATACTCTATTGCCAAAGAAAGTAAGTAAAATTCTGAAAAGTCAGTCTTTGCCTTTCAGAAAGATCCTCTTCCCAAAGATTACATTAAAGACACTTAGGACAAGAATATTTAGGGTTTACTACAAAAAAGATGAGCATGATTTTACCATTGAAGCTGATCGACTGCTTGCAACAAGGCTTGATCCTCCATAGTTTGAATTGAGGCTTCCAATTGGTGCATTATGGGATGGTCCCAATAAACTGTGTATATCACTGTGACCAGCAGGCAAACTGGTGGAAGGTCCCACAGCATGGTTCCGCAGCACATGGATTGCATCATCCAGTCTGTCTAAACGATCCTCCATTCGAGACTGCTGTATGGATTGAAGAAAACATGGAGATTACTGCTGGCATCTGTTAGATTCATTAACTGCTATGCTTCCTATTATGTGATACGGAAGACAGCAAGTGAAATGCAATATCAAGTAGCTTCAAAAGCAACTACCTGAACTACAAATCAACAAAAATAGAAAGGCTATCTGTACGCAGACTATGGTAAATTTTCAAAGCGTCAGAAACAAATCACTGCTTTATAAAATGAATTTACCAAACTACCATGAGGTTATTTCTTTTAGCTTCTATAAAAGATGAAGGATACTACGTCAATAAGCAATTATAGTTGCTAAAAAAACAAAATAAAGGACAACCTAAACTTTAATACTGATCTTTGAACGATGGCAATTTGGGGAAGGGACCTCACATCCAATAAGTTTAAATTCTAATTTTGTCTGAAGTATATAAAGCACATGTATCTTATATGGTGAACACATCCAGATATGTTCTTAGACAAAACTAAATAAATGGTATTGTCTATCTGCAGATACACACATGCCCCATACACAAACATATTAGAATTTTAAAAATCAAAAGCACATGCCAGTAGAGCTGTTTTAAAAAGAATCACTTTCAACAACATAAGAGACAAAAGTCCATTCCTATATACCGTGATAAAAACTGAAATAGTCAATTGTCTGATTTTTAAAGACTGGAGTCTGTACAGCGTAAAGATTTTAAATGAATAATGGGAAGTATAATTGAAACACAAAAAAGGCACCATCTAAAAGAAATAGTACCTCACAGACATCCTTTAAGAAGGACATTGCATCTTGCAAATGCTCGTGAAGTTGCTGCTCAACTCGATTTTTCTGGCAAAGTCAAGACAGAACAGGAGGCAAAGCACAGGTTAAGATTAACTCCAAAAGAGATGAGGAAATAGCTGATATGCATGTAAGCATAACATGTTAGTAAAGTTAACGCAAAGACCTGAGAGATCTATTTTATTAAGATATGAAAAGGCTTGGATTCAACAGGGAAGTTATAAGGTTAGCATCTAAACAGCACACATTGCTTATAATTGCTTGCGAAATACATGAGAAGCAAATGTTCCTTCCATTTAAAATGTTCTGTTAGTCACTGAAAAAGAATGTTTCTTTTTGCAACCTGGAATTACGAATGAGAGCATGATTTAGCATTCCATCAAATCATCCTTATTTTGTTTTTAGTATACCATGTAATTCTGGGTTACAAATATAAGTATACAAAAGCAACAGTAGTCAACATTCTCCCACAAATTCTTCACGCTCAAGTGTCTAGACGCTTCCTTTACTGCCTTGTGGGTTAAATAATGTTTTGCTTGTATGATTTGCACAATACACGTTTTTTCCCATAAGAAAACACGGGAAATAACACTTTCATAACAAAAACAACTGGTATTCACTTAAAATTTAATGGAAATGTAATAAACCACACATAGTATTATCACATGAGAAAGTAAAATACAACCATTTCCCATTAAATTTTCTTGCTTTTACTTGTCTTTTTAAAAAAAGTTTCCCTTTATATGTAGACATAAAAGTATAGAAAGATTAAGCCCTAGATTTGTCAAAGAAACAAAAATCATCAAACACGATTTTAACATCAGCTGTCCTGACACCAGAAGCCTAATGTCCCAAAGAACAGATGGCAAAAGGCATACCCAGTGTGTCTTATATTGTTCAACTGAATCAGGCCATTTGTTAGCAAAGAATTCGTGTGCAATGCTAGCCTACTGTTTCTTTGTTGTTATGCCATATTTACTAAAAACAAACAAACTCCCAGCTATCAGATAAAATTGATGTATAAGAGGCTCTTTCTTACCAAGGAGTGGAGTGAGTTTTCATAGCTTGGGGGATGAAGGTGCTTGCCCTCCAGATCTGGGCCACTGACTGGTACCTGTTAAAACCCAAAAGCACCCACACACCTGGGTTAACTCAGTAATCTTGATAATGTTGTGAAGGAAAGGGTAAAGATACTGAATAACTAAATAAAGTTACATGAATATTTTTGTTCAGCCTTCATCATAGTATTGGCTACTAATAAGCCCAATACATTTTTAAAAACCTTTCATTAATGAAAAACAATGTAGGGATCTGAGAAAACAGAAAAAAACAAAAACCCCTGCAATTTAAAATACAGCTACCTTTATGTTTGCACATTCTTTAGACTTTGTCCACGTGCCTATATATCTTGAGAAAATGCACTTACAATATACATACTTTTAAAATTCTGCCCCCTCCCTCTAGCACTGTACATTTTGATAATCCGATTAATGACAACATTAATATTCCCCTGATTCTCTACACTTAATTTTTTTTTTTTTTTTTTTGAGATGGAGTCTGGCTCTGTTGTCCAGACTGGAGTGCAGTCGCAGGACCTCGGCTCATTGCAACCTCCACCTCTCGGGTTCAAGCGATTCTCCAGCATAAGCTTCCCAAGTAGCTGGGATTACAGGCGTGAACACCACGCCTGGCTAATTTTTATATTTTTAGTAGAGATGGGGTTTCACCATGTTGGCTAGGCTGGTCTTGAACTTCTGGCCTCAAGTGATCTGCTCGCCTCAGCCTCCCAAAATGCAGTGGCATGCCCAAAGTGCAGTGGCATGAGCCACTGTGCCTGGCCGGCGGTTTTTTTTTTTTTTTTTTGAGATAGAGTCTCACTGGCGCCCAGGCTGGAGTGCAGTGGAACAATCTTGGCTCACTGCAACCTCCGCCTTCTGAGTTCAAGCTATTCTCCTGCCTCTGCCTCCCAAGGCTGGGATTACAAGTGTGTGCCACCATGTTGGCTATTTTTTTTTTTTTTTTTTGAGATTGCATCTAACTCTGTTGCCTAGGCTGGAGTGCAATAACACGATCTTGACTCACTGCAGCCTCTGCCTCCCAGGTTCAAGTAATTCTCCTGCCTCAGCCTCTCATGTAGCTGGAATTACAGGCAGGCACCACCACGCCAAACTAATTTTTGTATTTTTAGTAGAGACATGGTTTCATCATGTTGACCAGGCTGGTCTTGAACTCCTAACTTCAGGTGATCCACCTGCCTCAGCCTCCCAAAGTGTAATTTTTGTATTTTTAGTAGAGATGAGGTTTCACCATGTCGGCCAGGCTGGTCTCGAACTTCTGACCTTAAGTGATCCACTTGCCTCAGCCTCGAAAAGTGGTGGGATTACAGGCGTGAGCCATTGTGCCTGGCTTCTACACCTAATTTGCTTAGCTACTATTATTTCACTGCTAGACTTTTTGGTTGTTATCAACTGGCCATTATGAATAGTGATATAGTAAACATTACTCTGTTTCCTACCCCCAACCCCAGGGAAAACAATATGTCTTGAGGATAAGTAGCATTTCTGAATAACAGGGTATAAATGTATTAACATAAGGCCAAATTGCCTTACTATGGGATAATATTAACTGATGGTGCCTTTAGTAATACACAGATGAATACATTTCACATGACTGTAAATGAACTTGGGGTCATCTGTTAAAATATGTCTCAAAATACTATATACCAGAAACATTAATTTAAAAAAAGTATAAAAACTTGTTAGATGTTTATTCTTTGATGTTAGAAAAGTAGGAACATAATTTTAAAAATGAAGACAGAAAAAGAAAAGACACAAGTTCAGAGTGTAAAAACAAAAAGAAATAAGGAAAAAATAAAATGAAATAATTCATCCATAAGTTAGGGAGAAGGCAATGTTTTAATGGTCTTGCCAAAATACCTTTAAAAGGAAAAAGACAAAAACAACTAATCAAAATCTTCATTATTTCATGATTGTGCATCTGAAAATGAGTCATTTACAGAAAATAATAAAGACCATTTAATTAAACATATATTTTTGTTTTTAATAAAAGCTTCAGTGACAATTTGAATTATATTAGAAATCAAAGTTGGAAGTTGAAGGTTTGTCTCACACTAGAGGCTTTTGTTGCAGGTCCATTTGCCATATTTAGGAAGCTAATTGACACTACAACTAACTGTAGTGTCATACTTTATCTCAGAAAAAAAAAACTTGAGGTAAACTACAACTATACAATCTATTTCAATGAAACTAGACTTATTCATTTTAGCTGCGTAAGACTATTTAATTATGGAACAATGTAGCGATTGTATTCAACAATCATATACATTTTCCAAGTTGAAAAGCTGGATACAGATTCTTCATAACCTGATTAGATTTCATAATTAATTATATGCAAATTGTTATTATATAAATATATTTTAAATGCTAAAATTGTGAGAAAAAATACATACTTCAGTTAATAACCTTTTTTTTTTTACTTATAAGCAAATTATAAACAAATTATTTTGGGGATCATTAAAGGCTTCCTGCTAGACATACAAATGTAATCATAAATCAACTACAAACAAACAATGGACAATCTAAAATTGCTTCTGTTTCAAGAAGCTTGTGGGCTAATTTTATTTTACTTTATTTATTTTTTTTTTTTGAGACACAGTTTCACTCTTGTTGCCTAGGCTGGAGTGCAGTGGCGTGATCTCGGCTCACCACAACCTCTGCCTCTCAGGTTCAATCCATTCTCTGGCCTCAGCCTCCCGAGGAGCTAGGATTACAGGCATGCCCCACCTCGCCCAGCTAATTTTTTATATTTTTAGTAGAGATGGGGTTTCTCCATGTTAGTCAGGCTGGTCTCAAACTCCCAACCTCACGTGAGCCTCCCTCCTTGGCCTCCCAAAGTGCTGGGATTATAGGCATAAGCCACGGTGCCCGGCCTAATTTTATAATTAAAAAGGACAACTGATCAACCAGAAATCACGATAACTGATTATATTAAAAATGTATAGAAAAACAAGCATCCAACACCTTACTGCTGATTTCAGTGCATTACTGCTAAACTGCTACAATGATGCAGAAATTATGAATTTTAGGTGACCAGGTTAATCATAATCTGTTTTGAAAAACACCCTTAATTATTAAAAAAGAATTTATCTTAATGTTTATAATATTTTACTTTTCAATCACTTTGTTCTAGACCTCCCTTAAGCCCCCATGATAGGAGCCTAATCATCAAATTACTTAACATTTTGTGCAATACTAACACAAGTTTTATTTCCAAATGCCTCAGAATAGTCAGCATGCATCTCTGCTTTTACAAAACAGGCAGTTTTTATGATTCTTCACTAGCTTAATGTTGAGGAATCAGATGTCACACTAAATTACTTGGGTAATAAATCATCTAGATAACTTCTGGCACTATTAAAAAAACTGTATAAAGGTCTATCTACAATGTGTAATTCATTAAACTGGAAAAAAATATACAAACACCTACACTTATTTTGTTTTTATTACAGAATGGGCTGTTCTAGTGTAACACACTTGGTTAAAGCATGCTGAAGTCAGGTAACTGACTTAACACCAGGCAATCTGACAGATAATAAAAATAAGCAGCTCAATGATTAAACTAGCTGAAACTGAGAATTTCTCTTTCTCTCCTTTTTATTTTTTTCTGCGAATGCTCTTAAGATTACTACTGAGTACTACAATTTAAACTTTTATTCATTTATATTACAGAAGGAGGTAATGAAAGGCAAAGGATGACTTTGTCTGCCTCCCAAGCTCCCTTAGTAAACCTATTCTCTTACTGCAAACACTCATCTTTTCCTAAATAACAACTGTGGTAAACAGCCATTCCTCTCTATCTTGTGGCCGGAGCACGCTGATTTTGTTCACAAGGGGTGTGGGAGGTGGGTCTGTCCTTTCCTAATATGAACCAGGAGACATCAATTCTATTCTTAGCCCTAGGGATAAATCCAGATGCTAAGATAAACATGGTGGCATCATTTCTGTTGCAAGCAACTGCATTAGGCCCAGTGTTGCCCAATAAGACGTAAGGGGGAAATCTGTTTAAGAAGCTTCTGGAAAAGGATCCTTAAAATAATTTTTAAAAGACTCTTAAAAGAAAGACATGGGATGCTGAACTTGTATTGGAAAAGGTGAGTCCGGTCGTCTGGTCTCAAAATGGAGGTAAAACTGCTTCCTGGTGGCCCCCAGCCCAACTCTGGCCATTGCCACCACCATGGAGGGGGTGGGGGTGTGGAGGAGGGCCATGATTCAAAGGAACCAGAGGATTTGAGAAAACTTTTTATTGGTGGTCTGAGCTTTGAAACTACAGATGATAGTTTAAGAGACATTTTGAGAAATGGGGCACATTCACAGATTGTGTGTTAATAAGAGACCCCAAACAAAACATTCCAGGGTCTTTGGTTTTTTGACTGACTCTTGTGTTGAAGAGGTAGATGCAGCAAGGTGTGCTAGACCACACAAGGCTGATGGGTGTGTAGTGGAACCAGACAGCTGTTAAGTCTGGTGCCCATCTAACAGTGAAGAAAATTTCTGTTGGTAGTATTAAAGAAGACACTGAATAATATACTCTGAGAGACTACTTTTGAAAACTATGGCAAGATTGAAACCACAGAAGTTATGGAAGACAGGCAGAGTAGAAAAAGAGAGGATTTGCTTTTCTAAGTGTTGATGATCGTGATACAGTTGATAAAGTTGTTGTTCAGAAATACCACACTTAATGGGCATAACTGTGAAGTGAAAAAGGCCCTTTCTAAATAAGAGATGCAGTCTGCTGAATGACAAAGAAGTCACAGAGGTGGATCAGGCAATTTTGTGGAGGAAACTTTGGAGGTGGTAGAGGTAATTCCGGCCATGGTGGAAACTTGGGTGGTAGAGGTGATGGCAGCAGAGATAGTTATGGAGGAGGTGATGGGGCATATAATGGATTTGGAGGTGATGGCGGCAATTGTGGAAGTGGTCCTGGCTGTAGCAGTAGAGGGGGCTATGATGGTGATGGACCAAGGATATGGTGGTGGTGGTAGAGGATATGATGGTTACAATGAAGGAGGAAATCATGGCGGTGGTTAACTATGGTGGTGGTGGGAACTATAATGATTTTGGAAATTACAGTGAACAGCAACAACCAAATTATGGACCCATGAAAGGAGGCAGTTTTGGTGGAAGAAGCTCAGACATTCCCTATGATGGTCAAAGTGGTGGATATGGTAGCAGAAGGTTCTAAAAACAGCAGAAAAGGGCTATAGTTCTTAGCAGGAGGGAGAAGGAGGAGTTGTCAGGAAAACTGTAGGTTACTTTGAGACAGTTGTCCCAAATATATTAGACAAACTCTAAAAATCTGCCACAGAAGGAACGATGATCCACAGTCAGAAAAGTTACTGCAGCTTTAACAGAAAACTCTGCTTGTTCAGGACTGTCACAGCCAGTTTGCAAAAAGTGCAGCCACTGACTAATGCAATGTGCTGTCAATTCGATGTACACTCCTGCGGTCTTTTATCCGTCGTAGCTGTGTCTTTTTCTTTTCATTACATCAGGTATACTGCCCTGTAAATTGTGGTAGCGGTACCAGTAGTAGAAAATAAAGGATTTTTTTAATTTAAAAAAAAAAGAGTCCTTTTTTTCATCTATTGGAAATGTCTGCTATGTAGTACCTTGAACTGCTATCTTGCTAGTATTCTGAGGAAGAACTGCAAAGTAGAGTAGGAGCCCTGACATAGGGGGCCAGGATCTTGACACTCAAGATAATAAATCCTCTTATTGTTCAGTCTAGTTGAGACAAAGTTTCTTTTTGTTTTAGCCTAAACCATCCTAACTAATACAATATTTCATAAATTTCCTCCTACACACTCTCTATGTAGAAATGTATGCTCCATACCTGAAAAGTTTCCACGGAAAACAATGCGGATTTAAAGAATGATGGCCTTGGAAGCTGCTTATGTGGCTCTGCACCTGTGTATCTATCCTTAAAAAACTTGTGCTAAGTCTAACTGATGTTTAAAAGCATAAGGAATAGGGCAAGTGTAGAGAGCACATAGTGGGTAGAATTTTTTATTCTAGACAACAGGCCACTGCCACACAAGATGCAAACAATTTCTACATTTCCCAGGAGCTTTGGTTTGCTCTGTTCTTTTCCTTTGACAGTGAATATTTTATCACATAGTGCTTTCCTTTCTTCTATCTCATCTCTGTCCTGCTATGAGTAGGTAGGGTGTGTGTGTGTATGTGCGCATGTGCATACAGATAAGCATAGATAAAGAAGGGAGAGATACACCCGTCTAAAATCAGTCTTTGGTTTGCTGTTTCAACACAAATATGAGTATTTTTCTTTAATTATGACTGCTGAATTGAAAAAGCCTTCATTACACAATTCAACAGTCCAGATTTTCATTAACAACCTGAATTAAAGAAAAAAACAGAGCATCACACACTAAATATCAAATATTGGAAATGTAAGAGGAAATGTGAGATTTTAACTTGTGACCCTTATTGTTTGGAAAATGTCTAAATCTCTGATTCTGCATTTCACTGATGACCCTTCACAGATGCTGAGCTCTGCGATGGCCTGCCTTCCTACTCAGTGTTAATTAAAACCAAAGGATACTTGAGCAGCTATCTTACTAGACAGACAAGAAGAGGTAGTGGGAATGCTGATATGGATACCTCAGTTGAGAAAGTGAAACAAGGTGTGGCAAAAATGACATTGATAATTTTAGTAAAACTGTGCAAAGAGGGTGAGTAGGGTTAGAGTTACATCATTCTTTCCGTAACTTCAGCTCTGCTAAACAACAACTTTAAGTCAATGGGTCTTTCATAGTCTTGTCTATGTAGGGAACAGCTGTTTAACTTCTACTAGACAGCTGAAGCTCTGATGTCTGAGAGAGTGGCTGAACCTGCTAATAGCTGAAAGCAGCTGCCAGTAGTTCATCATCCCCACACCACAATGCTTCTTAGTAGAGCTACAAGGCTAATACACAAAGTACAGGTGATGGCCAGGGCCACAATGCAAAAAGGCTTGACAACAAAAACAAAACACAAAACTGCATGGACTTAACTAACAGCTTGATAAGGAAATCAGAATTATTTCTGAGGTCAACTGTTGTTGGAGGAATATGGCAACTTTACCAAGTTGCCTAACATTTTTCTTCAAAACAATCTAATATATTTTTCCATCATCAAGGTTCTTCTCCAAACACTGCTCAGAAAAATATAGTTCAAGTTTTAAAATTACATCTTAAAAGATATTAAACATTTTTATATATTATATTTATTCCTAAGAAATAAAAAATTCCCATTTACAATAACACCAATCATGTCTCAACAAGTTTATACTGTAGGATAGTATTTAGAACTTGTCTAAACTAATGTGCAAAATTTAAAAAACAAATGTGGGCCTGGCGCAGTGGCTCATGCCTGTAATCCCAGCACTTTGGGAGGATGAGGCAGGAGAATCATTTGAGGTCAGGAGTTCTAGACCAGCCTGGCCAACATGGTGAACTCTGTCTCTACAAAAAAAAAAAAAAAAAAAAAAATAGCCAGCGTGGTCATGTGCACCTATAATCCCAGCTACTCGGGAAGCTGACGCAGGAGAATCCCTTGAACCCAGGAGATGGAGGTGGCAGTAAGCCGAGATCATGCCACTGCACTCCAGCCTGGGCAACAGAGTGAGACTCCATCTCAAACAAAACCCCCCGGCCGGGCCCGGGAGGGGTCTTTTCAAAAAAAAAAACTGAACCACTTATCTCCGCTTACAATATTAATCCACCTTCTCAGAGAGTTCTTTTCCTTGGCAGAAAAACTACATCATTTCCAGTAATTTTTACATCTATGTGAAATAATAACTTAGTTGACCTAAAAATAAAAAGACTATCTAGCAGAAATATCTATTCATATTTGAATCTTACCTGTAGTACATGGCAAGTATGGAGAACAAGGAAGAAAGAAGTTACATGTACTTTTAAAATCGGTTAATCTTGTTTATTTTACATGCTATCTTATAAAAACATTTTTTTGAGGGGGTAGGTATGGTGGCTGACACCCATAATCCCAGGATTTTTAAGGGTCAAGGTGGGAGGATTGCTTGAGCTCAGGAGTTCAAGACCAGCCTGGGCAACACAATGAGACCCAGTCTCTACAAAAGGTAAAAAATTAGCTTGGCATGGTGGCATACACCTGTAGTCCCAGCTACTCAGGAGGCTGAAGTGGAAGGATCATTTGAGCCCAGGATTTGGAGGCTGCAGTGAGCTGTGATCATACCACTGTACTCCAGCCAGGGCAACAGAGTAAGACTCTGTCTCTAAAAAAAGTAAAATTTTTGATTTCATGATTTCTCCATACTTTACCTTCATTCCAATTGCCTGGTCTTATTTTTATCCTGTTGTAACTACTGCTTAGAAATGATCACAAATTACATTAAGAATCAGGGAAGATACTAATAAATAATTCAAAACAAGCAAATATTTCAATATTCTCTAAATGAATTCAAGAGGATGGTTCTCTTTATATGCTTTCTTTTTTTTTTTTTAAAGACGGGGTTTCACCATGTTGGTCAGGCTGGTCTTGAACTTCCTGACCTCAGAAGATCTGCCCGCCTTGGCCTCCAAAGTGCTTGGATTATAGGTGTGAGCCACCACGCCCGGCCACATGCTTTCTTACAGTCAAAATCTAAGTAAGTTTTTCACAAATTTTTATTGGTTGAGAAATAAGTGACCTAGAAATATTTCCAAGTGGCCCCACACATGTTACAAGTGGTTAAAACAGAAGCCTACCTGTGAGAGGTGAAGGTGATCCAACTGGTGTTGATGGATTTGATGGAAAACTGCTGCTGGTATGGTCAGGAGAATAAATCTAACCAGAAAACAAGAAATATCCATGTATCAATATGTGACAACATCACATACACAAATCCATTCACATGGAGCTATTTTTATAATCTAGTTGTCACCCCTAAGACTTCAGAGTGAAAAAATTTCTCATCAAGTTTTGGACTTTTTCATCATAAAGAAGCCTTAGTTTAAAAAGTATGATTAAAAAGTATATATATTCTAATATGAGAGGAATAAAATAAATCATATATATTCATTATTCTAGGGGAAAATAAAGTTTTTAATTGTTAGAACAGAAAAATGAGAAGCATCTACAAAGTTAACCAATTTGACAATCTTTCTAAAATATATTGTCTAAATAAGTGGTACCCTTTAAAAATAATCACCTCAGAAAACTGTTAGTACTATCTTTTGGAATGGTCTTTAATGACAGTTTAAAAGCTGAACAAAGAAAATAATCTTTTTGATAGTTACCCCTTATTTCTCGTTTAAAAGTTACTCAGTTTGAGCAACCACATTTTTGCGAATTTTAGTTCCAAATGATTGACTGTTATAAAAAAATTAAAACTTATTCTCAGAAGATACTTTGTCACCCTTGAAGAAAATGAAAAATCCTGACATGGTTCAACAATTGTTTCCGAGATGATTTGTGAACTTCAAATCCCAATAGGTCTTCTTTGAAGAGGATAAATTATCGGGATGCATAAATTTAGGTATTCTAGCTTAAAGTTTTGTTGCAATACTTTATATGTATTTCATACTGCCCAAAATAAATGGTGACAGAGATTAATTCAAGTTTATCTAATTCAACAGCAAACACTTTTTTTGACATGCAGTCTTGCTCTGTCACCCAGGCTGGAGTACAGTGGTGCGATCTCGGTTTACTGCAACCTCTGCCCCTCCAGGTTCAAGCCATTCATTCTCTTGTCTCAGCTTACTCACTGCAAGTGCGTGCCACCACACTCAGTAACTTTTTTAATTTTAGCAGAGATGGGTTTTTGCTACGTTGGCCAGGTTGGTCTTGAACTCCTGACCTCAGGTGATCCACCCACCTTGGCCTCCCAAAGTGCTGGGATTACCGGCCTGAGCCATGGCATCTGGTAAACAACATTAAACACTTTAAAAGGCATCAAGGGACCATCCCTAAAGGTCTCTTCCTGGACAATCCAATTCTTTTAATAGGCATAATAAATCATTTTCCTATCTCAGCACTTACCTTAGGGCAGACAAAGCAACTTATGTGGATACACTGTGGCCAAATATTTTAAAAAGGAAAAACACTTGTGAGTGTAAAAAGTCATCTGAAGCCAGGAGCGGTGGCTCACGCCTGTAATCCCAGCACTTTGGGAGGCCGAGGCCGGTGAATCACGAGGTCAGGACTTTGAGACCAGCCTGGCCAACATGGCAAAACCTCATCTCCACTAAAAATACAAAAATTAGTCAGGCGTGGTGGTGCACGCCTATAGTCCCAGCTACTAGGGATGCTGAGGTGGGAGAATCACTTGAACCCAGGAGACGGAGGTTGCAGTGAGCTGAGATCGCACCACTGCACTCCAGCCTGGGTAACAGAGGGAGACTCCATCTCAGGAAAAAATAAAATAAAATTTGGCCACACCTGGCCAAATTACATTTTTTAAAACGGTAACAGGCTTTTAAATTGTAAGCAGCCCAAAGTCTACCTTCCTTTGACTACAAATGGATACATCCACTTCAAATAAAATATGCCAATTTGTATGTTAGTGAATTATAATTGTAAATGCCTTTAAACATGAACTATCTCAAACTGTCAGGATCCAGACTTTATACTCTATTTAGAAAGCTATTTTGGAAAAGTAAAGCTACGGAAAACAGTTCAAAACAATTTGGGAGGATTTAGTAACAAAGAGGTAGTGTAAGATCAATATTAGGCTGGGCACAGTGGCTCACACCTGTAATCCCAGCACTTTGGGTGTCCAAGGCAAGTGGATCACCTAAGGTCAGGAGTTTGAGACCAGCCTGGCCAAAATGGTGAAATTCATGTCTCCTAAAAACACAAAAACTAGCTGTGGTGGTGAACGCCTGTAATCCCAGCTACATAGGGGGTCTAAGGCAGGAGAATCACTTGAACCCAGCAGGCGGAGGTTGCAGTGAGCTGAGATCAAGCCACTGCACTCCAGCCTGGGTAACAGAGTGAGACTCCATCCCATCGCCCCCAAAAAATCAATACTGGTTTGTTTTTTTTTAAGACGGGGTTTCACCATGTTGGTCAGGCTGATCTTGAACTCCCGATGTCAGATGATCTGCCCGCCTTGGCCTCCAAAGTGCTTGGATTACAGGCGTGAGCCACCACGCCCGGCCCAATACTGGTCTTTAAGTTGTTAAAAGTTATTGCCTTTTAAAACATTCATAGGACATATGGGAAAATTAGCTTAGAAAGGTACATTTTTGTTCTTAGTGACTTTGCACACATACATTGATTTATTTCAACCACATAAGGAAGGCCACCAAACTTCAACAAAAACATGTTTCAACGTATCTTTTCCTTTTTTTTTTCTTTTGAGACAAGATCTTACTTTGTCACCCAGGCTGGAGTGCAGTGGTGCAATCACTGTTCACTGCATCCTCAACTTCCTGGGCTCAAGCCATCCTCCCACCTGGACTTCCCAAGAAGCTGGGACTATAAGTCCTCACCACCACACCCAACATTTTTGTATTTTTTGTAGAGATGGGGTTCCGCTATATTGCCCAGGCTGGTCTTTTCCGCTCAAGCGATCTTCCGCTATATTGCCCAGGCTGGTCTCCCAAATTGCTGAGATTACAGGTGTGAATCATTGTACCTGGCCCTCAACATAACTCTGCATCACTATAAACTACCATTTTTTATGTTCAAAATTCAAATAATTACATCGTTTATGAGAAACTGATACGCAATTTTATGAAATGTGTCTTGACTACCATACTGGTAAGGGAGGGAAAGTTTGACAACACTGATGGTGGATGGATGAGTGAGAAATCTTCAGTTCTATGCAAAGCTGTGATTATTATAAACTAGCCCAATTCATGAAACAGTATTTTCTGTCACATCCTCCTGTTTTTGTATTCTTCATAGTGCTTTCACTGTATTTCTAATCATGTAAATTTGTTCACTTGTTACCTGTTTCTTATCCTTTCTCCTAGTAAAATGTAAGCCCCAGAAGCACAATGACTTTGATTAAAGTAGCTTCAGACTCCACAACAGTGCACATAAATGGTGAGGGTTCAATATATACATATACAGTTGTTGTTAAGAATGAATAGCATAATCCTTGCTAGGAATTTTCATTTAAGTGATTCTTTTCAGTCTTTGCATTCGATAAGGTCCCTAGGGTCCACCTCTATTTTACTCTTCCATTTCCCTTAATATAGGTTTCCCCCAGAGTTCTAGTCTCAGTTTTCCTTCATTTACCTGTCTGTGCTTTATCTCTTGGTAATAGTATTCTTCGTCAAATATCAACTATTGCATCCAGGTGAATGACTGCTACATTAATATCTCTTCTGTCACATTGGATGCTAGATTTTTCTATCTGGACATACTCTTTTTTCATCTCAAGCTCAGTATGTCCAAACCCAAATTTTATTATCACCACCTGAAGGTCCCCATCCTTCCCATCTCTACTCTTCTGTCTCTTCTGCTTTGGTTTGTAACACCATACTTAAGGTCACCATAACTACTCTCTCCTCTTTTCCTCTGCCACTCTACCCTTCCCTCTGCAGACACCAATATCCGCAATTCTCTAATGCTTCTGGGACAGGCAAATGTCATAACCACTGCCATGACACCACTTTAAATCTTTACTCAAACTTGTGGCTGGACTACTTAAGTTTTGTATTTCTAGTTACTCCTCTCTCTTTCCATCCTATACATAATTGCCTGAACTACTCTGCTCAAAAACATTTTTTTTTTTTTTTTTTTTTTAGACGGAGTCTTGCTCTGTTGCCCAGGCTGGAGTGCAGTATCGAGATCTCAGCTCACTGCAACCTCCATCTCCCCGGTTCAGGCGATTCAACTGCCTCAGCCTCCCAAGTAGCTGGGATTACAGGTGTGTGCCACCACACCCAGCCCATTTTTGTACTTTTTTTTTTTCTTTTTCGAGATGGAGTTTCACTCCTGTTGCCCAGGCTGGAGTGCAATGGCACGATCTTGGCTCACTGCAACCTCCGCTTCCTGGGTTCAAGCAATTCTCCTGCCTCAGCCTCCCAAGTAGCTGGGATTACAGACATGTGCCACCACGCCCAGCTAATTTTTTATTTTTAGTAGGGATGGGGTTTCTCCATGTTGGTCAGGCTGGTCTCCAGCTCCTGACCTCAGGTGATCCGTCCACCTCAGCCTCCCAAAATGCTGGAATTACAGGCGCGGTGGTGCCTGGCCCTTATAATCTTCTACATACCCTAGTATCCAAACAAAATATTTTTTTCATTTTCTAAACACAGCTTGTCCTCCTTTCACAATGCTTGTTTCTTAGCCTCCCCCAGATGGAATTCTACATATCAAAGCTCAGCTCCAATGTCACTTCCCCATTTATACATTTTCACCTTCCTTATACTTTTAGAAAATAATCTGAACTTCTCTTTGGTCTTTTACTTCACACTGTTCTATGCTACCATTATTTGTATATCTGTCTTCCCTCCCTGACTATAAGCAATTTAAAGGCAGAAAATGTATACTGGTCAACATGGAATCCATTATTGCACACCAGTATCTTGTACAAGAAGGTGCCCAATATATATATTTTTAACTTGAGTGATTAAACTACAACTAAAATTTGCTATAATACCAACTGATAAAAAGCAGGACTCACTAAATGGTAGTATTTATCTTGGTATTTATGCAATGTGGATCAGTAACAGAAACACCAAAGGCAAAAGAGCTTGTTATAAATATGATGTAATTTCAAATCAGTTTTATGGCATAAGCTTTGAGAATAATCACATGGTGAGGATTCACTACTTCTGGGAATTAGTGTTAATGTACTAAGCTGTCCATATCACATTGTTAGGTGGTAGGTATTGGTTTTGGAGGGCAGAAATGGACTACCAATCTGAATTTTCCCTGAAAACTCTGTCCTTAGTTAAACCAATCCCTAACCACGTCAACAACTGGTGAAAGCTCCTTTATATCAAGGAAGGAAGAGGTTATAATTTAGCGTCATATAAGAGCACTATCTTTAAATGACTTAGTGAAATGCCTCAATTCTATATGTAAAATTGGTGTAAACTTAAAAGAAAAAAAATCACTGTGTAAACAGAAGCAGCACCAAAAACATATCAAATATAAAAATATATCATTTCTGCTATTTTTTCCCAAAACAGCTTCTCCATTTGTATAATAAAAGCCACTTTTCCCACTCATCTATCACATTCACTGGTTCTACTTTGCCAATTAAAGTGATGACAGAAAGAATTGTTATCAGTACTTCTCCTAAATTTACAGATAGCCCTGCAAGTTACAGGACTTTTTTTTTTTTTTTTAATTTACTTTTACTTTCATAAAAAGAATGTGTATGGTGGGAGAGGAGGAACAATACAACATTTGAAAAGTATGATAACACAGCCTTTTGGATCACAGGTCATTTCACTAAGCTTTATCACTGAGTTTTATTTTATTACCAAATCACAGACAAATCATACTTATTTTATAGAAATTGTGCTACTTTAAGTTCTAAACACAGGCTTTCTTTGGCAGAGTATTCTAAATTAGGAATATATTTCTTTTCATACTTCCTGGCCTTAAAAGAACTCAAACACTGATGTTTGAAGGTAAAAATAAAAAGAAGAAAAAAGTCAGTCACTTAAAAAAATGGGGTAGGAGTGATTTAGAGTCTAGAGCCTAAACAAAGTAAGAACTCATTCTGCATGCAGTCCATGGTTCTCATACTGTTAAATGACCAATAATGAGTAACTCCCAATACCTTCTGCCAGGCTTAAACGGTAATATGCCTCATTTTACTCCAACAAATGAGGCTCCTCCTCCTATCAGTCATGGTCTATTCCAATCAGCAGGGTGCCAATAAGCCAGAGGCTAATGAAAAGGGCTTTAGACAAAAAAGAAACAATGGAGTGCTCCCAAGCCCAACCCTAGAACTGTGAGCCCAATTTTTTAAACACTACAGTGCACATTTCAGTTAATCTTTATTATGCTAATGTTATTGAGTCTAAGGAACAAAGAAAGTTATTTCATGAATTACTTTTAAACATCAACTTCCCCTGAATTTTCTTTTCTTTTGTTAGAGACTACTGACCATTTAACGATCCAGATTAAAACACACATACACACTCTCTCTCTCTCACTTTTTCCCTTGCTCTGAGGTAGAAATCAAAACATAAATTATCACAAAGAAGTCTGATATAATCAACAAAGTTAAACAGCCTTCTTGTTTGATCTCCTCTAAATTAAAGACCAAGTGTTTTGATATGGTATTAGGCACTGAAATAAACCAGATGTTTCTTCCTCTATATAACTCTCCACGGGCACAATCTTAAAGGGTTATTGTCTGGCAAATGTTCAGGGAAACACATTAGAAATGGCACGAATACCCAGATTTTCCTTTCCTTCTATCTACCCTAGTTTTTTTTTTTTTTTTTTTTTTTTTTATCTAAACTAATGCATAATCCACAGGGCTTTGGGAACTTTGTGTAAATACTCTCATGTACAATTCTCTTGCTTGCTATCCTGAGATTAAGACCACAATTATCCAGGCTTAAACCTAAAATAAAGGAACCTTTGCAAATGCATTATCTGGCCTTACATGTTTAATCACACAGTATTCTGTGTGCTCTTTAATACCTAAACTGAAGAACAAAGGTTGTACTCTCTGATGTTGCTCAACATGAAAGATCTTTTAACACATATAACAGACAATTGGGGAAATAGAATTATTTTTTAATGACAATAGCATAGTGTTTCCCCATCTAAAACTAGATACTAAAAAGTCACATTCTAAAGAATTTAAAATTTCAAAATAGTCATAGTCACCATTTCAAAAGATCTACAATACCTGACATAAAATTCTGATATGCATGTCAGACTCAAACGTAATCCTCATTAAGTTCCGTCTCCTCATCTCTTCTAATCCTTCCTATCCCCAGATAATGTAATGTTTTTCTTTTCAGTACATTTTAAGGGCACTAAACACATATTAAAGTGAATCTGAGTCTGTAAGGAAAGTTAGAAAAAGAATGTATTTGGGGAGGTGACCGGCTGGGAAGTGGAGAAGCAGATGGATTGAAGGAAAGGATTTGTAATGTGCAGACTATGGCATGCAGTGATGGAGCAGATGGAATGCATCACCGTCAGCTATGACAGAAATGATTTATGGAATGACCTGGCTGCTCCTGCCTAGTAACAACACAGAATGACAGAGCTGAGTTTCCATGACAACCAAAGCCCACCCACTAACTAGATTAAACATTTTTTCACTGGATTCCATTCACCGTGAATTTGAGTATTCTTCTCCAAATGCCATTTTGGGTTGGCTAGTAAGCTGTTCATATTATGGGAAAATACTCAAGGATCTGAATGAAGGGCCAACAAAATGAGCTTGAAGGGCCACAGAGAACATCACAAATTCTTGCCTGCCTATATGCCAAGGTTCCGTGATAGAAATTTTTCTTTAATAAAATAAACAAATGACCTTTAAGAAAAAAGTCCCCAAAATCAAGGTTATATTTTTAAAAATTATCTAGCACTGAAAGTTCAAATCTTATTTGTCTTCTTACATGTGAAATATCTGTTACTGGATTCTTCCAGAATCAGGAGACGCAATATAGCAAGCTAATCAGATTGCCATATTGACTTCTCAGATTTAATATAGAATAAAATTGCCTGGGGACTTCTCAGATTTAGTACAGAATAAAATTTTCTTCCTATATAGGTCATTTTCATCAGGTGGCAGTAAGTCCAGAAAAGGGTGAGACATTTTTCTTTCATTCTCATCAATACCCTGTAAGACAGTTACCATTAGCACTGCACTTTCTTGATGCATGGAACAGTGGTTAAGAACAGTCTGAAGCTGGTCTCATCAGGGTTCTAATATATATGGGCTTTATCCAGGCTAGCTCATGATCCCCCTAGGGCAAGCTGCTTAATCTTTCTGAGCTCAAGTTACTTAACCTTTAAACCTTAGTTCCTCATCTGTAATGTGGGGGATAACAATGCCAACCTTACAGGGCTTTCTTGAGGATTAAATGAAACAGGGCATGTAAATGCTTAGTACAGGGCCTAGTACCCAGTAAGCACTCAAATTATAGCTGATAAATTGTGTGGGTTTTGTTATTATCATTACTATTCATTATATGATTCAAGACGGAATTCAACAAACATTCACTGAGCTCAATTTTGTGTGGGTCTCTACTAGGTAGCAGATGAGTCTGACTTGGCTTCATTTTCCAAGAAGCTAGTACTAAGCTGTAGAGAAAAGTTTATTTACTTAAACAATATATAAAGAGGTTTATCTCCTTAAATGTTCAACAGTTGCTTCCTACCACTCAGGTATTAAAATGTTCTACATTCTCCATGAATGGCAACAAGTATATGACAGTTAATCGCACTTCAGAGAAAATAAAAGACAATTCTGTGGGAATTCTAAGAAGCATATTGCTTAGAAAAAAAGAAAGAAAAAAAATCATCTAAAGTAAAATTTTAGGAAGTGCAAAGCACAAGTGCTTCATTTTAACAGATTTGAAATCGTTACAAAAATTCTACAGATTTACTGATAAATGCTCTCCCTTCTAGCTTTAGCATTCCCAAAGAAGAGTTTTTAATCTTAATGTCTTAAGAATCAGACACTAAAACATAACCATTGCTTTGAGATTAAGGTCCTGATGTGATGTATGTAAACTAGTTGCTCAAGAAAATACTATCAGATTCCTTCAAATCAGTTTTACTCATTTTAGCATGAATTCTTCAATGAATGTGGCTTTTTTGGAAAGAAGGCTCTCATTTCCTATCCCTTGAGTAAATCAGGTGCAAGTGACTTTAAAAAAAAAAACAAGCATATAGTACATAAAATGCTTTTGATCTTGGAAAACCTTCTCATAAAGGCATTTCATCCTCTGGATCAGAATACTGAGTTATGTTTTGTGGTTCCACTTGACTTATTTTAGTGGGTCACTTACTAGGTATGTATTTAGAAGAAATAGATTTAATGATTAATCTTAGCAGTTTGTGCTTTAGATGGCTTCTTTTTCCTCTTATCAGCATTTGCTATACCATAGGCACAGCATTTAAGGGCAAGTATCACTACAGACAGAGAATAACTCTAAATGTGTAATGAAATTGATCTTGTTACATCTACACTCTTCAGATACTTATCACCTACAAAATCTAATCACTGTATTCAGCATTGTAAAATGCATTCAGTAGAACCTGCAAAATCAATACTCACAGATGCCAAAGCCTTTCCAAGTGCATCACCTGTTTGTGAGCTTCCAGCAGCATTCCCTCTGGTTCCTATAGAGAAACAAATTAAGAATGTTAGCAGCAAGAATGCTATTATAGCACTCTGCCATTATTTTAAGGGTGTTCTCTATTGTCATCTCAAATCTGTTACATTAAACTAGGAAATACTCTGCATGTGTTGTACTTACTAATAATAAACTAAAAATGAGTTTCTTACCAGTCTCCATATTGATGAAAATAAAAAAGCTTCTTGTCTTCCTGCCTTTCATTTTTAAATTTAACACCAAAAAATATATTGAAAGAAGGGGCCAAGCCAGGTGTGGTGGCTCATGCCTGTAATCCCAGCTCTTCCGGAGGCTGAGGTAGGTGGATCACTGGAGTCTAGGAGTTCAAGACCAGCCTGAGATACATGGAGAAACCCCCATCTCTGCTAAAAATGGAAAATCAGCCAGGCATGGTGATGTGTGCCCGTAGTCCCAGCTACTCGGGAAGCTGAAGCTGGGGGATGACCTGAGCCTGGAGGTGGAAGTTGCAGCCACAGAGTCAGAGAGCTGAGAGAGAGAGAGAGAGAAAGACAGACAGCAGAAAGAGAGAGAGAAAGACAGAAAGAAAAGAGAGAAAGAAAAAGAAAGAAAGAGAGAGAGAAAGAAAAGGGAGGGAGGGAAGGAAGGAAGGAAGGAAGAAAGGAAAAAAACAAACAGGGGCCACATGTGTGTGGTGGGTCATGTCTATAATGCTAGCATTTTGGGAGGCTGAGGTGGAAGGATCACTTGAGGCCAGGAGTTTGAGAACAGCCCTGGCCACATAATGAGACCCTGTCTCAACAAAAAGTCAAAAAAAATTAGCTCAGTATGCTGGTAGGTACATGCCTGTAGTCCCAGCTACTGGGGAGGCGGAGGAAGGAGGATCACCTCAACCTTGGAGGTTGAGGCTGCAGTAAACCATGATTGTACCACTGCACTCCAGTCCACTGACAAAGACTCTGTCTCAAAAAAACAAAACAAAACCCCAAATATATATATATATATAAAGATATGGGGGGCGGTCACTGAAAATCCCCAAACTAGGTTTTAGGAAGTTTTGCCAACTCAAAAAAGCTCACCTAGAATGCTATCTGATCCATTGATGGGAGGAGTGTGTGAGGCAGCAACATAAGGTGAACTGCTGGTACTGCTGCGATGAAAGCTGGACATTGGTGGAAGACTCGTGTTTATGTCTGTTGGTGAAACTGAGTGTGGAGGATAACTCTAGATAAGGAGGGGAAAGAGATATGATCTATTAAATATATTTTCTGAATAATATGTACATATAATGGACAACTATGATAACAGGTCAAAAAGAGCATTTACAAGTTAGCAGCTAAAGAGAGCTACTATTGTCATTTACTTTTTTAAAAGGCATGGTAAATGCAGTAAGCCTTGAAGTACTTCAAACTTCAGAAGTTTTGGCAGAATCAGATTTTACACTTGTAATCCAAAATGAAACAAAAGTGAGGACAAAGTGTTGCTGTACCCTAGTCATGTGTTATAGCCTACCAAGCGGTCATGTGAATGAAGGCTGCCATAACTACTTTGAGACATGTGGGAAGTGGAGGTCCCCAGAATTCCACCAAAACCAGGCTGGCTCATCCCATTTGATGAACTCCAAAGGTCAGAAGAATTGTGGGTCCCATCTAAGACAAAAGAGAAATATAAAATTTTCCTTAGCTAAATTTTTTCTTGTATTTCGATGATGCTTATAAAAATTCAAGGGGTACCCTCCAGATATTTTTCCTCCCTTTTCCAACCTAGTCTTCTACCCAGTTTTCTTCCCTCTAAACTGTAAAATTACTATTTAAAAGGAAGAAATAAACGTTTTAGTTAGAAAAAAGTATTCTAAGCTGTAATAGGCAGGCCATTATAAAAATCTTCAGAAGATCTAAATTCTTATCAAGAAAGATAATAAAAATCCCAAATTTGGGGATAGGCTAGATTTATTTTTAGTTAAATAGTATACTTATAAATAAACAGAAAGTCATAAGTCCGTAACATGCAATGTGCATTATACCAAACACTTTGAAATCATGGAATTAAAAAGTTTCTCTAATAGTAAAATTAAGTAATTGATAATTACCATATCATAGTTAGCTTTCAAATGAAATGTGTCAGCAATGACGTCACTCAAAAATATAAAGTCAAGGAACCATTTACGTAATAATTTATTGCTCCCATATATTTGCTTCCCATAGTCCAAAACCACAGGAAACCAAATAAAAATGATTTGCTAGACATGAATTTAAAAAAACTGCAACACTTTTTCCCTTGACAAGTCTTACTCTGTTCTGTGATATTCACCCTTTTTTTATATTTGTAATTCTAGGTATGATATGAATTCATAAATTAAACAAGAAACTAGATTTGACAGCTTTCATACATTTAAATTCTAAAATGAACAAGAACGGTTCTATTCTTTTTTTTAACTTAAGACCTTATAAATTCAATTATTACTGGACCAGCACTCCAAAGGTTTGCCAGATAATTCAATTAAATTGCAGTCAGCAATAAACAGCACTGGAAAATTATAAAGCTAAATTTTAATTTATTTTAGTCAAAAAAATTACCTAAATAGGCCTGAATTCCTCTATAGGTATTCTCTTTCCTAATACTTTAAAATACTAGCTGATATACAGATGACTGCAGTAGTATTTGGCAACTATTTGGTAGTACTTACCTTGCATAAAGAAAGTGCTAGCAAACATACTGGTTGGTGGCTTAGGAGATGGATAACTAGGAGATTCACGGTTGAAATCATCTGAATTTGGGGATGGTGCATATACCTTAAAATTAAACAGTAAATTTAATTAAAATGTAAATGACTATCATATTACTTATGTAAAATGAGTTCTATATGCTATAAGGGGCTTACAAAGGCCTATCTAATTTTTATGAAGGGCTACCACAAATGAAAAGAATACTGCCTAAATCCAAATAACATCAAACTTAATTACCATCCACGGTTTTTCTGAGCTGGTTATTAGAGAAAAATACTATTCCAAATATCTCTCTAATGCATCTTGGTACGACAGTTACACCAAGTGACTGAGTAAGTGTTAACTTGGCTTACCAAACACAAACCTCACATAGGCTCATGATTCAAAATCTGATGGACCAAACAAATGTTCTTTGAATACAGCATGAAATAAAATTTGGGTTCATAAAATTCATTCTTTTCAGTTATAAGATTCATCAAATAAATTCAAAATGAGATTGATTAAATGTTGGTATCTTTGTTACAATTAAAAAGTAACTATCAAAGGCATAACCATTGTTTGGGAACTTTCTTAACTTGGTAGATTTAGCAAATAAATTAAAAAAACATTTCAAGTACACTTTCAAGTCTGGCAAAGCTTTAGAAAAATCTCATTTAATTTGTTAGAGCAGTATTAATTTCCTTTGATAAACCCTTGCTTTAGATAAGCAAACTAGAAACATTTTGATTTAGCAAATGGCTAACATATGCGTTTCTCTGGAAAACTAAATGGGCAGCCAAATAACCTTAATGATCAAAATGTGATCACAATAGTCTCATAACTACTGAAACAAAGGTGGAAAACAAATAATATTTAGAGTGATATACAGTCTATAAAGGTAAACCAGGAGTCAGGAAGAAGGGAAAGGTAAGCTATTGTGAGCAGTGTGTGAAACAAACTATTCATTTTGTTTCAGTTTGAAATGATACATCCATTAAATCCAACAAAATAAAAATTTTAAGTGTTGATTGAATGAGACTAACATTAAAATTATGGAAGCATGTATTTTAAAAATCATGTATGTTTACATAAGCAGAGAAAACTTCTAGAATTACACACAAGAAACCTAACAACGGTCACATCTTTGGACTTTGAATTGGGAAGGAGGACTTTGATGTTCTTCTACATAATTTGATACTTTACCCCAAGCATGTATTTCTATACACTAATAGAAAAAGAGTTAAGGAAGCACACCAAGATTAAAATGGGATCCCAATTTTTTATTTACATAAACTGACAATTATATTAATTTATTCTTTCTTGGAGGTATTAATTGTAAAGACCCCCTGCAAATTACCCTAACTTTCCCAAAACTCAATTACCTCTTTTGTAAAATGGTGTTAATACTACCTGCATGAGAAGACTGATGAGCAGATCAGATGAGATTATATATAAAATGCTTAATACAGTGCCTTATACAAAGTATGCAGGCAACAAGTATTAGCTAATAGTATCATCTTTCATTCTAATAGGAGCAGTTATGTTGTTAAATATTACCTGTTCAATACTCAAATGCTGTTCCTTACAGTTTTTGTCTGACATGAGGCTAGTTATATACACACCTTGGCCGGGCGTGGTGGCTCACGCCTGTAATCCAAGCACTTTGGAGGCCAAGGCGGGCGGATCACCTGAGGTTGGGAGTTCAAGACCTGCCTGACCAACATGGTGAAACCCCATCTTTATAAAAAAAAATATAATATATATATATATATATATATATGCAGCTAGTCCTAAATAAAAGGTTGCAAAGTCAATTTTTACTCCTCGTGCTAGCCCTGATAATACTATCACAGGTGATTTTTTTTCTTAATGAATCGCCATTCAGGTTTGTTTCCTACTTTTCACATCCCAGAGATAAAAAGACACAGCTATGGTACCTGAGAAGTCTTGGATAAGATACAGTATATTCCTAAGAATTATCTAGAAGCATCCTCTAGTTTGGGGAATATGGCAGATAAAATAGTTGGCTCATTATACATACTAAACACACTTTTCTGGTTTAAAGGTATTTCACAAATTATTGTGTTGAAATAAAATAATTGAGTATATACAAATGTGTCTGCAACGTATTGTACAGGCTGATAGGCAGATAAAGTTTTCAGGAAAGGAGCTTTGGACTATTTTCTTTTAATCAAGTTTCACCTTCTAAACTTAGCCCTAGCTAGAAGTCCTCTGTCCCCTTTCTATATACATTTCTTCAAGCTAAGCGAAAACCACAAACAACAACAAAAAAAACAGAATTAATCCACAGACCTAGGCAGAAAATACAAAGAGAATCAAATTTAGAAGACAGCACCTGAATATAGGCTTTTTATCACAAATGTGCACTTACTATACACATCATCCTTGATATATAAGTATGAAATATAAAATAATCTAATTCTATCCAGGTTATAGACTGAAACAGTATGTAAGAATCTCATACCTGATAATTATGAAAAAGCTCCAATTCTGATGGGTCATTTCACACAAAAAAGCACATAATTTGTCAGTTTAAATTTCTACATAATTTGTCAATTTGTATTTCTTTATCCTTATTCCCATTCAGTTCACTGTACTTCACAAATTAATATACTCACACTTTTAAATTTTAAAAATGGTTACCATTACAAAAGGAAGTAAAAGAATGAACTTTACTGATTTACAAATCGCTGTTAAATAAAAAAAAAATATGCTGATCAGATAATCGTTTACTGATGACTGTCATGGAAAGCAAGAAGACTAAGATAAATCACACAAAGCAGAGAAGGGGACTTGCCTTCCCTTATTCAAAAATTTTGAAGCTGTATAGAGAAAATGGCACATTTTAGAGGTAAAGTTTGTTTTGAATGCTAGTCCTTTCAAACAGACTTTGAAAACAATGGACTTTTAAAGAACAGACCTTATAAATGAAAATGTCAAAAAAAACTTCTACTATATTATTTTTGTACTAACACAAGTTCAAAATTTTTATCGTAAGAATGTTTTGAAATATGTGACTTTCAAAGAGGTACATTTACCAGCATTTCTAACACAGGCTAAATAACTTTACTTTTGGTATCTTAACTATAGCTTGCAAAAACACAGATGCAATGTTATGAAGCAGCAGTTGTGCCAGTCTCGATTTTTCAGATCAAAGACTTCTTGCGGCACAGCACAACTGATGTGGTCTCAAAGACTTTATTAACTCCAGATGTAGGGAAACAGTCACCCAATTCCACAAAAAGAGCAAGTCTCTCTTAGTTACAATCAGTACTGGCTACAAATTAAAACCAGACTGCTTATGTCATCTGATCACCTGAACATAGATGTCAGTTTTTTTCCCCCTAGTAAATGATCTAATCATTCGTTTAAATCTGAAGGATGATTTTGTACCATGACAATCAATCCTAAAATTAAGAGAAAGGAATAGGTATGCTTTAAGATTATTAAAATCTACTAGGAGTCAAACTGTTTTAAAGAGAATAGAAAAAGGGTAAAATTAAGTAATTTAAGATGTTCTATTAAAATGTGGTAGACATTTTCTTTAGAGTTCTAACCTCCTTTTCATAATGCCAAGCTCACAGTAGCTCTCATGGGACTAACTTGTTTCCCAAGCACTGGTTTCCCCCTCTAAGAGTGGCGCTAAGAGAAATTTTGAACGTGTAGTGAATAGACAGTTCTAACCTGAAAGAATAGAATTGAAAATCTAACAGATACCTCCCTTTCATTATTAAGTCTGTTGAAAGAACAAACCCACATTAATAATATCTTGAATGTCCTCATCATACTCACTAAAGCAACTTTTAAAAAGGGATAGCATACTTTAGGGATGAATCTTTACAGTTACTATTTACAGTGATTACACAATTATCCTTGATATGTTTTAGTTCATACAACTAATTTGAGTCAAACTGGCATAGACAGATCCCTTTTTTCCTGCTTGGATGATTCAGTTTAGTCATATGGATAACCCCCAAATTCAGAGCATATACTCTGTTCAGCTCTAGAGGCTGGAGCTGTGGACTGTGCTCCTGATTTCAATACGTCTTTCCTGTAATTAATATTGGAAACATTGCTGTGAGGCAGGGAGGTGTAATGACTTTCTGATAGTTATTGAGAAAAAATGCAAAGCAGCAGAGGTTTTTGCTAAAGAAGATAGTTTGTCTTTTTTATCTAGTTTCATTCAGTGATAAGACAGAGTTGAAGTGACTATCCATACTTAAAAAAATAGATCCACAGCCTGTGTGGTGGCTGATATTTTTTAAGGTCCAAAATGATGAAGAGGTGGGAATTTTCTTTAGTATGTGAGAATAACTATATACCCTAATTGAGATATCCTTCCACAGAAAATGAGAAGAATGCTTTATATGAGTACTGTACAATAGGTTTCTGTGATGATGGAAATGTTATGTATCTATGCTGTAAAATATAGTAGCTATTAATCACATGACTACTGAACACTTGAAATGTGAACAGTGCAACTGAGAAACTTAATTTTAAATTTTATTTTAATTAATTTATATACCATTTGTGGCTACTGGTTACCATACTGAACAAGGCAGATTTAGATCCTTCTTACCTAGCAGTTTAAGACTGCATAAATTATTTTGAAATATATTCTACATTTCTTATAAGCTCCAAGGCCTATGAAAACCAAAGTCAGTTCTGAAACATTATGACAACACCTTCACCTATTTTGGAATACAAAAGTATGGAGAAGGTTATCTACTTTTCTGAACATGGTCCAACACAGAACTAATTACAAAGATTTCATTACGTTTGGGCTTCTATTAGATCTTTTGTAAAGATGGTTTGAATAGCAGTTCTCTTTAAGTTCCAGTATGTTCAGTATCATTAAACACTAACACATGCTAATGTGGGCCTCAAATATATGAAAGGTCTATGCCAATAACAGAAATTATATCCACACTAATTTACATCAATTTACCAAAATAACAAAACACAACAAAATTATTTGACTAACTTACCCTGACATCATAATTTTAAAACAAAAATATGATATATTCAGGAACATCCACTTAACTTTATGTGGTATCTTATATAATTATATTTAATATTAAACAATAAAAACTTTACAAGATCTAGCTAAGTACCTGAGGCTTGAAAAGAAAAAAAGGGGGGGTCTAGGTCAATGAAACATTAATAAAAGAATATCCCAATCCATGTCAAACCCTATATTAAGAAACTGTAATTAAGACTCTAGGCCTATAGTTTTAAGAATATGTACATTTAAGAGTCATCACTCAAAAAACTAGGTAATTATAAGATTTTTAGTGTTTAAATTATTAATTTAATTTAAACTCAATAATCTACACAAGTTCTACACAGCAATAATACATAACCAACTTCTCTTTCTCAATTTTGTGGGATAAGAATTTAGTAAAAGAGGCTGTCTTCAAAAGAGTAAATAAAATGTTGCTTTAATAACTATACCCATTTGTATAAGAGTGCTAGGAAGATATCAGCGGAAATTAAAGACATTTGCTAAAAATCATTTCCTATATACTTTTCCGATCATTTGGCTCTGTTACTCTGTCTGAATACTGATCTCATATATATCCCTCAGATAAAAAGCATATATCCTTAATCTAAATGACAACATTTAAACATTTCTAAACTTAGGCCTTCTCACTTTCCTTGTTCCTTTTCTAATCAAAATTTAAACAATGTACTCCCAAGGAAAACCTAAAAATCTAGGTAAATACTAAAATGACAGTCTAATTTACTAATTCCCTAATATCGAAGAATATTTCAACAAATGACAGATTTGATAAATATTTTCATATTACACAAAATGGCAAATTCTGCCATAAAATCCAATCTGCTACTAGAGTTTTTAATGGTAATTTCAAGCCTGAGGGGGGAAAATATTTAGATAGTTCCAGTAAACATACCACAAGAAGTGAAACCACAGGTATTATAAGGTAAAACATCTGAAGTACAAAGACTGACTCAGGCACATACAAGCCATCTCTACAGAAGATTCTTTTTACCTTAATTAGCCTGTTAAAAAACAACTTGAAATTCTGTAAAAGGGATAAATATGTATTTATGTTTTCAACAGTTTCCTAATAAAAGGACCAATATCTCTTTCCAAAAATTTCCAGGGAAAATATAATGAAATTCCTTTTCTAGCAACAATAAGAAAAATGAAATCTAGCTTTCAGTACAAAGCATTTTAAAATCAATTGCTACTCCTGCTGTGTAACAAAGAGTGGATGGAATATTACTGGTTTTCAACTGTGAGAAAAATTCCTTCTTAGGTAAAATGAGCACATTTAAATTAATCTTAAATTAACATTACTGGGCATATCACCGGTTTTCTAGGCAAATCAACCACATTTTAGTTAATCTTAAATTAACATTACTGGACATATTACTGATTTTCTATAGTAAGTGCTATCACTTTTCTAATAATCTCAATGTTTTTCTTGAATTATGGAATTTCTAAGGGACAGAGTTTGAAACTTGTTTGCTAGGATAATATACTGAACAAATCAATGACTAACACGTTACCTTCCTGGATTTTACAAAAAATTTAGATTCAACAATATTGCACCTGATCCCTTCTGATATACAAGTAGAAAGGGACACAAATTTCTCTCAAAAACATTTATAAAGTTGACCAGTGACAACATACCCTCTTTATGTAAAACTGTAGCAAGAAATAGTTTTAACTCATTAGTAATTGTACTCACTTGAATCAAGAGAAGAAAACTTTCTTGGGCTCATACACTATAGTCTCAGATATTTTTGTAAAGAGGAAAAATGTGAAGTAGGTTTATGCGAAGTCCCTGTCATTCACTGACTTTAGCATTCTATATTAAGAGATTTTAAAAATGACTTCATATTTTCCTTATTATAAAAATGTTAGATTTAACTCTATTGGGCCCATGTACAATCTGGAAATTTGAATTAATTTAATTGTATTTTCTCCTCTCATGTTAACTAGTAATAAACATCCCAACAGAACAGAAATGCAACCGTATACAGTCACAATGGTTTCTGTACTTTTATTAAATGAAAATGTTTATTTTAAAAATAAGTCTTATAAGTATTTACAATGTAATTTTACTTACTTGCTACTCTGATTCTTATTAAAAAAAATTCATTGGTAGGCAGGTGCCAAACCCATAGGTAAACCAATTTTCAGTATAATTGTATTAGAAGAGGAGACTTGCCAAAATGTATCTGAAAGTTTTAATTTTAAATTCTTAAAAAAAACTGATAAAAGTTTTCTTGACTAGCCACATCAATTAATATTCATGAAATTGTTACTCTAATCATACATGCAAAAAGATTTGTAAGAATGGCCTAGTATTTTTCCCTGTTACATTTTCTTTCCAATGTAGTATATATATATATATTTTTTACATATCCAAATACACATTGGATCCAGTGTAGTATATTTTAATGCAAATGGGTAATTAAGATAAATTCAGTTTGGCCCTTTGCTTATGGAGACTAATTTACATGTCTTTGGACGATATAAAGGAGAAAAATCTGCTTTTGGAAGATAAACCTGGGTTCCAATTCTGATCTCAGAACTTACAAACTAGGTGAGGTTGAACCTCATTTTCCTTATTTAAAAAATGAGCTAGTAACAGCTAAATGACAGAGTGGTTGTGAAAATTAAATGAGATTAACAAAGGTCCCAGCACAGTTCCTGGTACAGAACAACCCTTAGAGTCACGTTAGTTTCTTTCTCTTTTTCCAGATTCCATTCAAAGAATCTTAATATTCAAAATGTGTTTCTAGTTTGAGTTTTAAAACTTGGATTTCATATTGTTTTCAAAAGATTAAAATCATTTCTGCATACAATGAAAAGGCCATCATATCTGTTTGTGTGACAATTTTTATACCTGGAATACTCTGGAGTATCTTTAGTCCAAAACCAATAAAAATGGAGGCTAAGCAGAAAAATGGAGGAAGGCACTCCACAATCTTAAAGGTGAAAAAGACATAGGAATCCTTTTTGCCCCGAAACTTTTCTTTCCTTTGCTCTCAAGACTTTTCTGACTTTCTGTGTACAGAACGAAATTTATTTAAATCAATGAGAAAACTGAATGCAGGCAGAGTTCTTTATAAAGAAGGAACCTCAGAAATCCATTATTCTCTCCTATTTTGTAAATCACAAAACAGTATAAGGTGCAAAATAGCTTTTAATTACCTTACAACATGATACAGAATACAACTGCACAAAAATTACATATAATACAAAACATTAACCCCTTCTTTTTTTAAGCAGTAGGAAAAATAGCATTCACATTTTTGGCTTTGCTTTTCTACACCTATATGCCCAAGTCTGTTAAATATCTGACGATACAATACTGGCCATATAATTTTAGGTAATAAAATATTAAAAAAGCTCTTTGGTCTTTTCCTAGAGTTTGCTGAGTTTTATTAAAAGATTCGAAATACTCTTAAACATATGGAATCAACTCAAAAACTAAAAAATAAAAACTGGAAAAAAAGGGAAAGAAAGCTTTCTGTTTAAGACCAGGACCACTTAGGGTTTGTCACTCTCTCATAAAACCTGTAATGAGATGTTAAAAACGAATCAATGTGAACCTATTAGCATTTTGAAATATTAATTTGTTCTATCATTTTAAAATAAATCTATAAAATGAGATTAAAGAGTTTAAATTTAACCTTTACACAAGAAGTATATTAAAATTCCATAACTTAAGTGAAGAAGTTTATTTCACTTAGAGTCTAAAAATGTTAATGAAAGTGCTAGTGTTTACTTTGAGGCAATCACAGGTAGATATTCCCAATATACACTAAAATGATACATTTATACAATCTTGGATTTTCTTATTGAAGAAAACTCAAGTCATCACAAAATAATAATGTTGCTAATGATTTCTAATTACTAGTGAATAATCTTAAAAACTAGAGGTGGGTAAAAATAAAAATCATGCAAGTCCAGGGTCTTATGATTTGGAGGACTTAAGACAACATATCATCTCTTCATATATCTTTCCAGAACGTAAAAGTCACCTTTGACCTGTATTAGCCACAGGCTATCAATTTTTCCAGGCTACACTTCTCTACTGTATCAGCTATGCCATCCACCGTAAGACTGGAAATACCACTATCAAAGCTCCCTCCACCCCCCTCCCAATGTAGAACAAAGAGAAATGTAATAATCTGTGCTTTCAAAAGAATAAAATCTAAACGCACTTTGAGTTATTCTGTTTCAGGGTTCTACACAATTAATTTTACTGAACTTATACATGCACGCCCCCACCCACATACCATCTTCAGACTGTTTTACTTAAAATCAGACACAAAAGAAAATTATTTTCACATTTGAAAGACAGCAGGCAAGAAAATTATATAAAGATTAAATAATTTCACTCATCCATCTAAATCTACCTCTCACAGTATACAAAGCTCTGCTTATATGGGCAGCTTGAACGTATACTTTTTACTGAGTTTAAAGATATTTTGGCTTGCTTATTATCTTTTTTTGAAAGCTTACCGAAAAGTTCATAACTAAACACTGGCCCAGTCCACAGAGTCCTTACTAAAGCAGTCAGTGAATGAAAAAGTGCTTATATTAGTTCTCAGTACTCTAGTTGTAGCCATAGGCTACTTTAAAACATTTCCAAGTGATAAAAAGAGAAGAGAAAAAACATGTCTAATTTTAAGCCTATTCTAAAAAAAAAAACAAAAAACTGAATTTTCTCTGTAACTTAAAACATAAACGTTTTCATAAGACAACTGAGGGAAAAATTATTTTTGAAAAATTTAGAAAGAAAATATTGAATTTCTGACATAAACCAACACTGTTACTCATTAGTGTACATTTTAATAATATTTATGAAGTATCTTACAAAGATAGCTCCCACTAAATCTTTCGGAGTTTACTCTTTCTTTAGAATACATAGAATCCTCTGGCTTACAGATTTTTTTTGTAGAAACAAACTAAATTATTAATACTAGGTAATTAAAGAATAGAATTCTTGTTTAGCTATACAGAAAAGCATTATTTTAAAACACCTAGTCATGTGCTTCCTGTAAATCAACCAGAAGTACAGTGCATTCTTTGGTAAATGTATAAATGCATTCTTTTAAAAAATAGTGATTTATTTCATGAATCCACACAAGGTCAAAATTCTAGTTTGATTGGAAACAGATGGTATCCCAGAAAAGTCAGGCTCTGGACCTGAAACTCCAAACAGGAAATACAGCCCTTACTAGCTGACTGCTTCCCTAATCATTACCAGAGCTTCATACTTGTTATTTTTATGAATATCCTAGATGACTTTCATCTTTTCCTTCCATCTACAAAGCAACAAATAATTCTCAATACATATGTGTGTATATACATATTTTACATAAAGATTTGTTTACAATATACAAAAACATAAAAACAAATGTATTTTCAAGCTCATCGCTAGTAAAGATATCAGACTAATAATAACTCACAAATTCAAGTTTCTTTTCTACACTATCTTAAAAATAAAAGAAAAACCAACAACTATTGCGTAGCTATGTAGCACATAGGACTTTACTGACACCACTTCTAAAGAAATCTACAATCTAGGCCTGGCACAGTGGCTCATGCCTGTAACCTCAGCACTCTGGGCGGGTGAGGTGGCTGGATCACCTGAGGTCAGGAGTTCGAGACCAGCCTGACCAACATGGTGAAACCCTATCTCCATTAAAAATACAAAAATTAGCCGGGCGTTGTGCCGGGTGCCTGTAACCCCAGCTACTAGGGAGGCTGAGGCAGGAGAATCGCTTCAATCTGCGAGGCAGAGGTTGCAGTGAGCCAAGATCGTGCCACTGCACTCCATCCTGGGCGACAGAGCAACACTCTGTCTCAAAAAAAAAAAGAAAAGAAAAGAAATCTATAATCTAATATATTACAGAAAAGGAAAAGACAAAACTTCACAGGTTTTAGTAAAAAGCAATTAATCCACACTGCTTTCCACTAAACAAGTCAGTTAGAAGCTATTCGAACAAAGAAAAAGGCTTACCGTTTTCCCATTGTAGTAATACATCAAAGAATTGCTGCCCATTCCAGGGACAGGATAAGCACAATACATGTTGATTTTGAAAATGTTACTATTTGTAGCTAATGCACACAGCTTCTCTCCAAGACATACATCCACACAGGCAAAGAGAGTAAGTCTTCAGTACTATGCATCCACACATGGATCTACTCAAAAGGAACTTATGCAAAATAGGGTTGAACCAACTCACAGAGCACAGAGGGAGGGTTTATGCTGTAAGTAACCTCTTTCAATTTCCATCAAGTCCTTGCATTGGTGGAGGATACCAACCAATAAGACAAAATCTGAGGTATTAAAAAAATACAAGTCATTTGTAAGTGCTAAATAAAGAGAAATGTCCTGAATAAAAATAACCCAAGGAATTTTAGTTTTTGTCATATATATACATGTATACACACACAAAGGAAGGCAATGACAGATTTTCGGCTAATCTGTTTTTAGTTTTAGCTAAATTAGAGCACTTGTGGCATAGAAACCTAGCTTGCTACACCTCCAGTGTTACCATCTGGCATGGTCTAAAGTTGTTTCAACTTTGATAAACACCAATCAAGTAATCAGGAATTGGAAACACTGAATCATGTGTAACAAGAAGGATCTAGACAGTTAAGCCTTGTATAAAAAATCACTTCCTGGAGAAAGGAGACCATCGTGTAATTACCTCTTAACTAACTAGAACAAAATGTACTTTAAGTTACAACAATTGTATTGAGGAAAATTGAAAGGAATACATTTTATTAAAAAGTTTAATCCAAAAATCAGACAGATTATCTTGAAAATAAATTACCTGTTTTTAAAATGGAAACATTTAATAATACAGATTTTCAGTTATAAAGCTCCTTGATTTCCTCATACACCAATTACAAGTTTATAATGTCTTACAATAGAACTGTTCTTAAAAAAATCCACAAAAAAGTTTCTTTTTCTTCATATAAAGTATGAAAGAATAAACTAGTTTCCTAGAAGTCTTTGCTCCAAGTTTATTATTGTTCTTAATACTTTGTATATTCATATTTTTATGTTAATGCTCACATTTCTCAGAAAGGAAAAATAATCAGTGTGGGAATAAATGTCTTACAGATATTTCTAACTCATACTTTGAAGTCAAAAGGTTTTAAAAGCGGTCTACAAAACATGTGTCTCTCACACAGACACATTTTGCTATTTACATGTTTTCCCATCATTCTTTTCTGTAATTATAACCTGGAAAAACAGAATAGCAACTTTCCCTTTTTGTCTCATTTCCCTTCATCAAAACCTCTTTGTACTATCTCTTCTCTCTGTGACTTGTAGGTTCTAAAGAGATTGTATTAATCAGAGCAGAGCTCACAAGCTGCAAAAGGGAGCAACACCACTTTTTTTAAAGTTATCTTTCATGAAGCAGAAAACCTCTATGAAATATTCTAGGAATATACTATAAAGGACCCCCCCTCTTCCCCCACAAAACCCCATTTTTATTAACATACTGATCAAATTATAGTACTAAAACTAAATCAGACAATAAGACCAACTAACTTCACAATGTTTTAAAAGCTGATAGTATTGGAACAACAATAAAACCTCCCCCACATTCTCCAGATATAGAAAAGGCTAAGCAGCAGCTGCAAAAGAACATCGCTGTACAGCAGACTATTAAAATGCCAGTCTGCAGAGTGGTTTGTAACTTCCTCCCTCCTGAGAGACCACAAAGACCCATTTCAATCCTTGGAGAACTGTGTATAAAGCTTTGATTTACAATTAACAATAGCATGCCTTAAAGCCATTCAAGTAAATTTTAGTCTTTTATACACAGTCTTTCTCTACTGACAGATCAACTATTCTCAAAACAGAAAAAAAGGAAAATCAAACAAAATCGAATAAAAAATTTCATTTATTAATCATTAATAAAACTTACTTTTCAATAGAAATTGAGGAGGAATAGGAAGAAGAGCCTCAACATTTTTATAATCATTGCTCCAATCTGAGAAAATTTTTAAATATTGTTTAAATAACATCCACCTATGACAGTTAAGCGCATTTCTCTGATGCCTGGCAAAAAACAGAGAGGGTACTATGCTGTCTGATAAAACAAACAGCATAGTGTAAATCCGACTAAACAACCTTGGTTATTAAAGCACAATGAAAATTTTAATATTTTAACAAAAGTTTTTATTTTAGAGGCAATTATATGATAATCTAAAGAGAATAAACATACATTCAGATAAAAAAGAAATTCAGTGTAATAGCCAAACACTATAATCAAGCTTCTTTAATGAAAACAAAAACAAAATACGCCATTACTTTTGCACCAACCTAATAAAATAAGTTTATTAAACACCTAGGTAAGATTTACTGTTAAACACGAAACCTGAATATGAAACATAATTTCTAAAGAGAGTTCAGTAACTAAATAAAAGCTTTTGCTTCTACTTTTCATTATTCCTCTCAAAAACATAAATATAAAACTCGTACATGTGTAGGTAATACCTCCCCTGCCAATACATATCATAGTCACTTGGTATATACTACTGCCTAAATTAAGGGTAGACATAAAAACATAAAAAAAAAAACAAAAACCCATGCCTATATCTATAACTATATGATATTAAAAGCTCATTCTTCAAAAACAGTAAATCATTAAGAAAACTGGTGGTAATCTAAATAAAATGTCTCCATATGCTACTTGAATACTATGGAAAAGTCTTTTAAGTTTGTCGCTCCAGTATAGCATTTTTCTTGAAGTACGCCTTACCCCCCCCCCAAAACTACAGCTGTTTGATGTAGATGGTCATTTGCTTGATTGCAATTATAAATTACCTTCTATAGTAAAATCTTTTTTCTCTGCTCCCCCAAATTTTTAAAAATTAATTTAATCTATGCAACAGCTGTAGCATAATTTCTTTTCCTAAGGAGAATCATATTACAGGAAAAAAATGCATATAGATGGATCAAGTGCTGCTTTAGTCAATGCAGTTGTTTAATCTTTGCTTTTTTTTTTTTTAAAGGAACATGTCAAGGGTTAATCCTGTGACTCAGTATGACAAAATGAGTCAGCTGGAGACAGGGCCAATTTTTAAACCTGATTTCAGACAGGCGTGCAGTCTGCACAAGAGTTCTGAACTGTCATGTTCTTTTATCCTGAATTGTTTCCACCTACAATTCTACATAATCACTTACGTGTAATTCTAAGATTATGTGATCTGATTCAATATTCATGTCACCTAGTTCAACAATATAAAAAATCACCGAGTTTTACAGCAAAATAGGAATTATTATACACACTGGTAAAATGATTAATGAAAATGCCAGAGGACCCTGAAAAAATATGTATCTTGGAGTCATACATATTTTATTAGCAAACTGATGATTCCTGGTTTAAAGTTTATTGTATTTCACCAATTTTCAAATATGCCTTTTCCTCCCAAATGTTATCAGGATGTTATGTTTGTTGCTATTCCAGTAATCATTAAGCACAGACCCAAACTAGGCAAAAAAAAAAGCCATAATGTGCTTTGCTTAAGCAAGTTACTTCTTTACTGACGATTTAGGAAAAGATGTTTTCAAAAAGTCTACCAAGTAAGAGCTCTTTGGAAACTTCAGTTTAAATTCCAGGCTTCCATGCAAAATTTCCCTCTTCCACCTTACTTTTCTGTTGATTGGGAAATAGATCTTCCTTGGAGAGCTATTTGTATTGATTTTATTAGCTAATTTTAATCCTGATATTTGGATCACTATAACAGTTATAGCTATTTTTAAATGATCCTTAAGCAAGAATGTTTCAAAATGTTACATTAAATTCAAAATAGTTTTCAAAAGAAAATTTTTATTTGAAGTGAATTATGTATCTGGAATTAGTTAACACAGGCCAGTTAGTGGTTAATTTTACTGTATATTCTTCTAAAACAAACAGGCAACATTCCACTGTCCCAACAGCCAGAAGATCTGGCTGGAAAAGTAAACCTAAAACCCACTCATAAGATTCCTTATGAAAAGTTTCAACATTATTTCTAAGTGAATCAAATCTTGGAAAACAGACTTTCAGAGTAATAAATGAAGCCAAACTTAAAAGCTGACACATGAATAACTACACAAATGAACTCTATACTTTCCTAAAGGATGAACTCAGTAAATAATAAATTACTGGCTGCAAGGGAGGTAGGGGTGAGGATAGATTTAAGAGGATAATAAGTGAGAGAATCTATAACTGGACAAATTCAAAGCCAAGGAACCTTCTCCCAATGCCTCTTCTCCCTTATTTATCTTGTAAAGAGATGACGTGTGAATGACTGCTATCTCTTAAATGTGCAGTATTTCAGTTAGCCTTGCTAATTAAGTCAGACATCAAAATTCCAGGTTTTATATCAGAACATTATATTACAGATTTTTCTTCTAGTATATACTACTTTGTAAGTAAAGTCATTCCTAAATGTTCAGAAAGTTGTTTTTCTAATATCCTCACATTTTAGAAAATTTACTTCTGCAAGAAAGAAATCAAGAATATAAAACTCCAGTGAAATAATGCATCCTTTTCAAACCAATCCACTAGCATTCAATGCATATTATTTAAAGTTAATAGTGTTATTGATCTAAAATCAATAGTGCACTTTCTAATTCAACAATCACTCCCATCTTGCTGATACCCAGTCTATCCCTAAAAAGGCTTCTAATTACTATCTTTCCACTGTATGATAATCTTAAAAATCAAAGACTTGATTTTGTGATCTTTACTCAAGTGACACTCCATAAAAAAATTGTTCCAATTAAGCCTTAATTGTGACCACCAAAATCTTAACCAAACCAATAACCAGTGGGCATTAAAGATTAGCCTGAGCACTGGTAAACAATTTATTTGAATATCAACACACATACACATACATTTCTCAACACAGTGTAAAGACACATACTAAAATTCATAAAATAGCATCTGTCTCAGATACAGAATATCAGATCTCTTACTGTTTCTTTACAAATGTCTCATGTCTAAATTTAATTTTAGAAATGCTTAATGATCAACAAAATAGAAAACACCTATCTATATAGCCGATGGAAACAAGAACCTCTGTAAACTGCATTTTTAAGGCAAAAGAACAATTTCCTTTTGACAACCATATGACTATAATGAAGATAAGTAAAAACAGCCATACCTTCTGGAGGAGAAAGCAAATAAATCTTTTTCTGAGGTGAATAAATAGTATCCCTCCGACATCAACATGAACAGAACTGACAGATCATACAAAGCTTCTAAAAGGCAATCATTAGATAACCCTTCAAATGAGACAGAACTATATAATTACTGAGAATATGCAAAATCTGAAGCAAATTGCATGTTTCTTTTGATCACAAACTCACGATGACAAAGCAGTTTTCTTTGAAAAATTAAAGAGGGGGGGTCCCCCCTGCCCCTGCATCTCTTGGCTATCCCTTTCTTTCCCCTGTCCTTCCCCATGTGAATTGCAGTTTGTCACTTCTCATTTACCACTTGAAATAACACAGTAAGAGAATCATTAACTATGTTGCAACTTGATAATTTTCCTGCAGATGGCTCTATAATCACAGGACTACCTAATGGTGTGTGTATGCACACATTAAAAAAACTATGAGGATGACCCCCAGGTTTTTAAATTCCTCAATAAACCAGCAACTCTGAAGAGCTTTCAAGACTGACACAGACTTTGCGCTACTGACTTGTTAGGCAATCTAACAACGAAACAAAACTGTAGGCAAACAAAGTTATGATTTAAAATCATCTGTAAAGGTAAATAATTTTTGTGAACATGACATCTTGGGTCAGATTATCTGTCCCTTGAAGGAAGTGCCACCGTTTTTTTTTGTTTTTTCTTTTGGCCTGTGCATTTTTTTTCTTCTGAGTTGGAAAACGCCAGATCCTTTCAATTTATGAGAACTAGAACACCACCAAGATATTCTATTCCATTTTAAATTTATTTTTAAAAAGACCAGAAGTAACATCTGCATCTTAGCCCAGAACCATTTCAAGAATTTGTAATCCAAAGCTGTAAATAACTTATACACTAAGTCATTTTTGGTCCCTAATCTATAGTTTTGTTTCAGAAAAATTCTTGCTAGTGGTAGCAAAATGTTAACACTTCCTACCTCTAAATACTTAAATATTGAGTCTGTCAAAACATCCTGCTTCACATTTGTGATAAAGTATAAAAGCAAAGCTAATTTTTGCTATATTCACTAGAAGAAATCATATAGATCTTGAATTTATGAAAAGACCTATCTTTTAAGCATGGTTTCTTATTACTAAATTCTGGTGGCCATTCTCAACAAAAGCCAAATAATACTTCACTTTGAAAACACATCTAAGAAGAATAAAATCATCAGGGAAAAAGATGGGAAATGGTGTCAGTACATTTTCCACAAAGAACAAAGCAAAACAAGCACTGTTTGACCAGTATTTGGTATGCTACACTATTCCTAACAATGACAAGTGTCTAAACAGACAAGATACAAAACTTGGAAGAAACTTGTTAAGCTACTTGGTCTATGTAGCTGTAGCACATGTGTATCCAGTAAGGCAGAAGTATTCTCCCTATCATTCATTAATATTCTATGTAATATAAGATGGGCTACTCAGGTCCCAGAACACTGTGGAGTTATATCTTGTAACGCAAAAGAGCATTAAACTGGGAGTCAGGAGATAGGGATCCAGGTTTCAGCTCTGCCTCTCAAGAGGCATGAGAGCTTAGGGTAGGTCGTTGGCTCTTCCTGAGCCTAATTTTCCATTTCTGTAAAATTCAGGCATTAAACTAGGCCAAAGACTTTCTAGCCATTTCACCACTAATAAAACATTTCATCATTTATTCCACCCCAAAACTCTGAATTCCTATTCTGAAAGATTTTTGTCTCCCAGACTCTTTTTTAAAGTTCCATTATGATGAATATTTTTCTCTCTTAAAAAGAAAAATCAAGGTTGGGTATGGTGACTCATGCCTGTACCTACCACTCTGTGAGGCTGAAGTCGGCAGATCCCTTGAACTCAGGAGTTTGAGATGAGCCTGGGTAACATGGCAAGACTCTATCTCTACGAAAAGTTTGAAAATTCGCTGTGTGTGGCTGTGTGCACCTGTAATCCCGGCTACTTGGGAGACTGAGGTGGGAGGATTACTTCAGCCCAGGAGTTCATGCCTGCAGTGAGCTATGACTGTGCCACTGTACTCTAGTGAGGGTGACAAAGACCCTGTCTCTAGAAAAACAACAACAACAAATGAACAAAAACAAAAAAGAAAACTCAAAGCCATGTAAGTGTAGTTCAGGAACTTCAGATTAAAAGGTCAATGAAGCACTGCCATGCTGAGCTGAAATAATTCCAGTGAAAGAAATCTGATGTTAGGTTGCCATTTTATTTCAGTAAACTACAGAATTCACAGAATTTGTTAGGTGTTTCTGCTATATATTTTGGATCTTCTTGTATTCAAGATTCAAGTTGTGACCCACTGGCATAGATGATGTCTGGTGTCCACACCTATTTCTTTCCTTTTTTTTTATGGCAAAGTCTTGCTTTGTTGCCCAGCCTGGAAAGCACTTGTGCAATCTTGGCTCACTGCAACCTCCATCTCCCGGGCTGAAGCGATTCTTGTGCCTAAGCCTCCAGAGTAGATGGAATTACAGGTGTGCACTACCACACCTAGCTAGGTTTTGTATTTTTAGTAGAGACAGGGTTTTGCCATGTTGGCCAGGTTGGTCTTTGAACTCCTGGCCTCAAGCGATCTGCCAGCCTTGGCATCCCAAAGTGTGGGGATTACAGGCGTGAGCCACGATGCTCAGCCTTATATTGTATTTTTATAATCATATCTGCAAGAGGCATAATTAAATATCCAAAACCTCACATGAAATGAAAGGCTGAACCAAGAAAGGAATCTAAAAACATAATTACAACTTCTCAATTCTAAGACAAGAGTCCAAATGCTTTGTATTTCAGTAACACTTATGCCAGGAAATGAATTATCTAAGAGGCTAGATATGCAACTCCATTGCCTAGTAATATGTTCATTTAAAGCTTCATCTTTTTATTTTATTTTTTAAATATAACTGACACAAGGTCTCACTTTGTTGCCTAGCCTGGTCTTGAACTCCTGGGCTCAAGGAATCCTCCCACCACAGCTTCCCAAAGTGCTGGGATTAGAAGCGTGAGCCACTGCTCCCTGCTCCTGGCCCTACTATCTTTCTTAAAAGACATGTAGTATAGGCCGGGTGTGGTGGCTACGCTTGTAATCCAAGCACTTTGGAGGCAAATGCGGGCGGATCACCTGAGGTTGGGAGTTCAAGAGCAGCCTGACCAAAGTGGTGAAACCCTGTCTTTATATATATATATATATATATATATATATATATATATATATATATAAGATATGTAGTATCTAGAACAAAATGGTAAAACAAAATAAAGAAATGCAGTCACATCTTACCAATAGGTAACAACTCTTACCTAAGTTTGTCATTGTTTAATTTACTCAAAAACAATTTTGGTTTCTCAATAATGTGCTACAAGTCTGATATTTTAGGTTTAATATAGCATCAACTGGAAAATAAAACGTTTGTGGCTACGCCCTTCAAATAATACATAATCCTCTCCAGAGATGGCTTTGTTATAATTTTAGCAAGCAACACAGAGTTAAGGAGTCAATATGGGAGCTCATCTTAAGTAAGTGGGGTGTGGCTCCTGCACTATTCTGTAATAAAGATGCAGTGCCCATCAATGACTTGGTTTTTTGCTCCTTTTGGCTGGGGAATTTAATAGAGCGGTAAACAAGACTATTATTATAAACAAATGTGGCTGTAATGAATATGTAGGTTCGAAAGTGCACAGGATAAAGTAAGAGAGTAAAGGGTGAAAAATGGGTGGCAACACTAGAGTAACTTTATAGGTGCGTGATCTTCAGGACACTTCCTTGGCATAACATTGGTAATTTCAGACTGAAATTGTTGTTCTTTTATATAAAAAGTTCAAACTGTGTTACTGTTGTTAAAATGGGAATAAAGATTACATGAATTTAAGAATACCATCTCTAATGCTAAGACCTCACATCGGAACACAAATGCATGACTTCCTAGCTCTAATATATTTAACCAAGGGGCACACTCTCCATGTAAAAAGAAAGAACTACAGTGTTTTTTGCTGCTGAAAGACTTTACGTTTCTTATGAAAAACTGGAGCTTTCTCTTTCCTCCCCAAAAGTGTTTACAAACTATGTTACATGTTTTATAATATAGTGAGTTAAAATATACAGTTATGTAGTTATCTTCTGAAGATAACTCAGATATCTAGTATGTAGTTTATACCTTCTCTGAGTCAGCTGAGCATGGTCCAGAAAGAGGTATGGCTGTATTGCAATTCATTTGACTGTGTTCATTTATTCAGCAAAGAGTTGTTAAGTATCTGTTGTGCACCTCTGTGCTGCAGATGCAATAAACAACATAAATAAAATTCAAAAACAGTAAATAAATTAGGGCATATCAAATGGTATGAAGTACTACAGAGAAAAATCAGGAAAAGAGTGAGGAGATACTAGGGTATGCTGACATTTTATATAGGATGGTCACAAAAGATCTTCATTGACACAGTGATATGCAATCAAAGAGGAAACTAGCCATTTGGATACTAGGGAAAGTGTGTTTCATGAGAGAGAATTGTAAATGCAAACGCGCTGGGGTAGGAGTGTGCTTGATATATTTAAGAAGCAGTATAAAGGACAGTATAGCTAGAGTGAAGTGAGGGACGGGTAGAGTAGCGTTAAGACGAAGTCTGAGAGGTAGCAGGGATCTTGTAAGCCATTTTTAAAGATGTTGATTTTACAATAAGGTAAGCTACTAGAGGATTTTAAGCAGAAGAGTATATGATCTGACTCAGATTTTAAAAGGATCTTCCTGTATTAAAGAAAAGAAAAAAGAAAACCAGGAGACCACTTGTAAAGAAAGCTGTTGCCATAATTTAAGAGATGGCCAGACGCTGTAGCTCATGCCTGTAATCCCAGCACTTTGGGAGGCCGAGGTGGACAGATCATGAGGTCAAGAGATGGAGACCATCCTGGCCAACGTGGTGAAACTCCGTCTCTACCAAAAATACAAAAATTAGCTGGGCGTGGTGCCGTGTGCCTGTAGTCCCAGCTACTTGGTAGGCTGAGGCAGGAGAATCGCTTGAACCCGGGAGGTGGAGGTTGCAGTGAGCTGAGATTGCACCACTGCACTCCAGCCTGGCGCCTGGCGACAGAAGGAGACTCCGCCTCAAAAAAAAAAAAGAAAAAAAAGAAAAGAAAAGAAAGAAAAGAGAAAGAGAGAAAGAAAGAAAAATAAAGGGAAGAAAGGAAGAAAGAAAGAAAAAAAGAAAGATAGACAAAAGTGGTTTAGACAAAGATGATAGCAACAAAGGTGAGGACAAACGGTTAAATTCTTAAAGACAACTGTAGTAAGAGAAATATTATATACGACTATCTCTGTTTCACATTTATGTCAAAGAAACCATTTTCTTTAGATTTCTTGTATTGTGGTTTTTCCATACTTTTCTGTCACGTGAATACCATGGCCCTATATTTTTATATTAGGTCATCCTAAAGCAACGTAGAATTAATGCTGATGGCTGAATTACCTGTAATTTTCCTGCTTTTTGTTTTGTTTTTGGTAAAATACTCCTATTTTGGTAACTAGGAATTAACTGCATAATTGATGGGAGAAACTGGACAAATAATTCAGTTCCTTATACAAAGAAAGCCAGTTAACATACTGAAGGTTTGAACATCAGAGGAGAAAGAAGTTAAAAAGTATAGCTTAGAGCAGGAAGTCATTAACGGTGATGTTTCCTATTATAGATACATAAAATAATGGCCCTGTAGTCCTCATTTTTATCCCTTTAATTCAAAAAGCATTTCCTGAATACTACATCATATGTCTGGAGAATAACAATTATGCCACAAAAAACATTTTGGGCTGGACACAGTGACTCACTCATGTCTGTAACCCCAGCTTTTTGGGAGGCTGAGATGGGAGGATCACTTGAGGCCAGGAATTTGAGACCAACCCTGGCAACACAGCAAAACCTCTTCTCTACAAAAAACAGAAAATGTAGCTGGGTGTAGTAGCATGTGTACTCCCAGTTACTCAGGAGGCTGAGGTGGGAGGATTGCCTCTCTGCTTGAGCACAGGAGTTTGAGGCCACAGTGAGCTATGATGGCACCACTGTACTCCAGCCTGGGCCACAGACTGAAACGCTGTTTCAAAAACATTTTTTTTTTTTAAGTTCTTTCTTTCCAGGCTGGGCACAGTGGCTCATGCCTGTAATCCCAGCACTTAGGGAGGCCAAGGTGGCTGGATCTCTTGAGTCCAGGAATTCGAGACCTGCCTGGGCAACATGGCAAAACCCTGTCTTTACAAAAAATACAAAAATTAGCCAGCTGTGGTGGCACTTGCCTGTAGTTCCAGCTACTTGGAAGGCTCAGGTGGGAAGATCATTTGAGCCCAGGAGGTGGAGGTTGCAGTGAGCCAAGATCATACCACTGCAGTCCAGCCTGGGCATCAGAATGAGACTCTGTCTCAAAAAAAAAAAAAAAAGTTTTTTTTCCTCCAAAGGACAAAGTTATCTTTTGACTATAAGAATCTTAAAGGCAGGGTCCATATTTTATTCACATTTAAATTCCTAAAGTGTAAAACAGTTTTTAATTCACAATAAGGACTTAGTATATATTTACTGATTTTGACAGAAGGGATTCATATTCTCCTCATGGGGAATCTACTAGATGGAGACCATACTAGTAGCAAATAATTTTTCTAATTCTCATTTAAGTTACTGATTTTTGAAATTTTAAAATATCTTTTGTAATACTGGAAAAGATACTGAAAACCGTGATTTTAAATAATGTTGAGTGTGACTGCTTAAAAAATTAACAAGCTCAAGTCAGACAACTTTTAGTTTTCTTAGTTCTTATTATTTTTGTCATGGTTGTTGTTTCTGACATGAAGTTTCGATCTTATTGCCCAGACTGGAGTGCAACAGCGCAACCCCGATCTTGGCTCACTGCAACCTCCACCTCCCAGGTTCAAGTGATTCTCCTGCCTCAGCCTCCCAAGTAGCTGGGATTACAGGCATGCCGTACCAGGCCCAGCTAATTTTCGTATTTTTAGTAGAGATGGCGTTTCACCATGTTGGTCAGGCCAGTCTCGAACTCCTGACCTTAAGCAATCCACCTGCCTCAGCCTTTCCAAGTGCTGGGATTACAGGTGTGAGCCACCACACCCAGCCTATTTATTATTAATACTAGTCTCCTAAGAGCAAAAAAGGGAACTATATAAGAATCATATAAAATTTACTTAAATTCATAGAGATTAACATTGAAAAAATGAATTTTATAGGGAAGGAAGATATTCTTAATTTTTGTATGAAGGTTTTATGTTTAGACCAGAAACATATCACATGATTCAAAAGAATCTGTTTCACAGGCATACTTGGGTTGGAACCAATTCCCAAGCTGCTGCTAGCAACTATCTTTAACTTTAGGTTCTTCTGTTTTTTTGTTTTGTTTTGTTTTTTTTGGAGACAGGATCTCGTTCTCACCCAGGCTGGAGTGTAGGGTGTGATCACAGCTCACTACAACTTGAACCTCTGAGGTTTAAGTCATCCTCCAACCCTAGCCTCCTGAGTGAGTAGCTAGTACTATAGGCACACACCACCATGCACAGCTAATGTTTTTTTCTTTTTCTTTCTTTCTTTTTTTTTTTTTTTTTGGTAGAGACGGGGTCTTGCTACATTGCCTAGGCTGGTCTTGAACTTCTGGGCTCAAGCGCTCCTCCCATCTTGGCCTCCCATGCTGCTGGGCACATGGGCCAGCTTTAGGTTCTATCAGAGAGTTGGACCAGGAAAAAGACGGTGATTAGCACAAATATATCTAAGTTTAAGTTAAAAATTTTAGTAGGATTGTTTATATCAAAGTCAAACTATTTAAATACAAACAATTGGAATTTAAATCTAATTGTTTCAAATAACCATTTATTAATATATCTATTCACAGGCTGCTTTTGATGTCCTGCATATTATTAACTAATATGACACTTAAACCCTAGAAAAGTAACAACACTGTAGCACTCACTTTATAAATTGAGGCTTTGCCATTATCCTAGTTAGGAATATTTTAGAATAAGGCAAATAATAGTCCTGGAAAGTGTCTGTCAATACAATAAACACAGGGCCTTAAGAAAATGATAAAGGGACTAAAGAACACAGGTAATGAGGCCAGGTGTGGTGGTTCACTCCTGTAATCCCAGAACTTCGGGAGGCCAACGTGGGCAGACCACTTGAGGTGAGAAGTCCAAGACCAGCCTGGCCAACACCCGTCTCTACTAAAAATACAAAGATTAGCCGGGCAAGGTGGGGCGTGCCTGTAGTCACAGCTACCCAGGAGGCTAAGGCAGGAAAATAGCTTGAACCTGGGAAGCGGAGGTTGCAATGAGTCAAGATTGCGCCACTGCACACTAGCCTGGGAAACAGAGTGACACTCCATCTTGAAAAAAAAAAAAAAAAACATGATAATGGATCTTAACAAAACCAAGGAACAGGCCTAAGAAGTCTTTAATTTTATTTTTAACTCTTTAGGTCTGTTTTTCACTGGAACTACATTTATGAAGAGGTATATACTTTAGACATATACTTGTTTTCTTTAAATCTAGTGCAGCTTGGGAAACTTTCGCTTGTGGGCCAAGTGTGGCCCATTATCTATTTTCTTAAGTGAAGTTTTACTGGAATATAGCCATGACCACGTGTTATGTATCATTTGTGGGTGCTCTCGTGCTACAAGAGTAAAGTTCAGGAGCTGCATCAGAGACAACTGGCCCACAGAATCAAACACATTTACTATATACCATGATCTAGTGCACTGAGGAAGAGCAGAAATACAGGCTGTAACAAAGATATAAGTTGGTTCTAGCACATTTTACAGAAAACATAATTTCTAGAACCAAATTATTTTTGAAAACTGATAAAATGTTGGCACATTACAGATATTGGATTAGGTAGTAAACAATTACAGATAATAAAAAGACAAAATCCTTGAATTGTCCATACTTTAAAATGTCTTTGAAATCTATTAATGAATATAAACATAAGAGAGAAATTAGAAACCACCCTGAGGCTAGCAATGTTTTTAAAATGCTTAGAAGTTTAACTACAAATGTAGCTATAGAGCATACATTACAGTCCTTGAATAAGATATTAAGTACAACAAATAACTTGTCAAAACAAAATCATTACAAAGGGAGTATTAGTGTAAGCAAATTACTCTGGATATAAATGCCATTCCTAACTTAGAAAGAAATCTAGAGCCCCAAACAGCCCTGGTGACAAAAATGTGAATTTCTTAATCTAATTCTTCTTTCTTATACTTGAAAAAAAATCCTTAATCATGTTAGGTAAAAATTAAAGCCAAAAAAATATATATATAATGGTTCTACTAATGCTGAACACCTGACAGTGGCCTTAAACTCTAAAAGCATTTACATAATTCAACCATATATCCTTTAAAAATCATACGAGTTACACACACACACATATTAAAAACCATACGAAGTTACACACACACACACACACACACACACACACACACACACACAATACTGATTTGTGAAGTCTGAAAGATCTTACCAGCAGCCAAAGAGTTTAGCAAAACTTAAAAGCTACCTGTAAATGAAATGTAGCCATGTTCTTCTTTTAAAAAGAATAGAAAAGTGAGAAAATAACAAATAACAAGTAAGACTGTATACAGCCATATCAGTACAAACAATTTGATCCACAGGATTCACTCACTGGTTACTCTTCCTTCTGCTTTTTGGTTTGAAATTACATCAAAGACATTATTGACTTCTCACAAAAATGAACATCTTAGAACTACACATTAAAGACTTAATTCTGACACTGTTCTAAACAGTGGTTACTGTCGGCATAAACAGTGGCTACATCTTATTAATGTATGAAGAAAATCTTTCACTCAATGAGCAAACTAATATAAATTTGGAATAGATTATAGGATACCATATTTATGTACTTTACATACTAAGATTTTTCTGCTAGTCTGACCTATAAGGACAGAGAATGAATAAGCCACTTTGGAAATTTTCTATCACAGTAGGCTTCAAATAGAGATACCTTATCTAACAGCCCGAAATAAGAAACTCTTAAGTACATACAGTTGCTGTGTGTCCTCTATGCTGTTTGCCAAAGAAACTAATCAAATGCCTATTCTAACTCATGTTCAAGATCTGGAGGGTTTACTCATGAAGTTCAGCAGAAACAGGTACTTCATGTAAATACAATTTATTCTAGATTCAGTAGATTTCTTGCTAGTCTTAAGGCCCTTAGATAATTGTCGGTTTATTGATTGATGATTCATTGACTGAGACAGGGTCTCACTGTTACGCCACTACAAGGGCAGTGGTGTGATCCCAGCTCACTGCAATCTCAACCTCCAAGGTTCAAGCAATCCTCTCCCAGAACAGCTGGGACTATAGGCACATACCACCATGCCAGCTAATTTTCGTATTTCTTTGTAGAGATGGGGTTTCGTTATGTTGGCTAGGCTGGTCTCAAACTCCTGGGTTCGGGCAATCTGCCTGCTACAGCCTCCCCAAGTTTTGGGGTTATAGGTGTAAGCCACTGAGTCTGGCTGGGCCGGATAATTGTCTATAAACACTCTGTTATCTTGGCTTCCTACTGACTTCCATAGGATGCCACTGAGACAGTATTTTTCTTGCTGCTCATCTTATTATTTTCATGGATAAATTGGAGGTGTCAATTTTTCTATAGTCCTAACTCTCAACCTTTTTCTTACTAGTTCAGATGGCTAGCAAGGTCTTTAATCATAGTTTTATAATTATTCATTTCCACCGCCCCAGGAAGTTATTTGTCATCTCTTTTCTATTAAAAAAAATCTTCAGTTTAGATACCCTCAGGATTTAGTATTTTTTTCTTTTGAATATTCTTATTCTATTTAGTATGTACACGAACATGACAGAATATTAGATGTGGTCTAGTAGTCTTCATGGTTTTGGGAACACGTCAGATGTTTCCAACTGTCTCATAAGGTATCCCTAAACTTTCAAATTTAACAAATGACTCAAAGTTCACATTTTTAAAAAAGCCATTCCCAACAAAATGAAATTCCATAAAAATTTTAAGAGAAAGAAAGGCATCACTTTCTTACTTTTTTTTTTTTTGAGACAGAGTATTGGTTCTGTCACCCAGGCTGGAGTACAGTGGTGAAATCATGGCTCACTGCAGCCTTGAACTCTTAGGGTCAAGAGATACTCCTGCCTTAGCCTCCTAAGTAGGTGACACTACTGGCACATACCACCATACCTGGCCAATTAAAAAAATTTTTTTTTGTGTAGACAAGGTCTCACTATGTGGCCTAGGCTGGTCACAAACTCCTGAATTCAAGCGATAATCCTACGTTGTTGGTCTCCCAAAGTACTGGGATTACATGAGTCACTATGCCTGGCCCCATCACTTTCTAAATTAGTCAATGACTAATTCAAAGGTCACTGAACTCTGTATCTGTCTGCATCAAACCAACAAAAAGTAGAGTCTATGCTGCTTTGATTCATGCCAGAAACAATGAAGTTCCTTATGTTGCTGGAGAAGAGTTAGCAATTAAAAAAATTTTTTTTGAGACAAGAGTCTTGCTCTGTCGCCCAGGCTGGAGTGCAGTAGAGTGAACATGGCAGGCTCAAGTGATCCTCCCACCTTAGCCTCCCAAGTAGATGGAACCACAGGGGGTGCCAATCACATCTGGCTAATTTTTTTGCAGTGACAGGGTCTCACTAGGTTGCTCAGGCTGGTCTTGAACTCTTGGGCTCAAGTGATCCTCCTGCTTTGGGGATTACAGTCACCATGCCTCGACAAAATATTTTTCTTGATGGGGCAAATTACACTTTGAGAGTTCAATCAAGAAATTTCAGTTAACACCTTTTATGGGAATATATACATACACACTTCAAAACAACGTACAAAAGATAGCATGACATTTGATGAAGAAACAAACAGTCATGTCATCAGGCTATGCATTGGACTGCAAACAAGTTATATTCAAAACCTGTAAGACACGTCAATTTGATGCAGAGTTAATATTTGATATGCAAAGATATTTTCAAATGCTATAGAACAAGAATACAACTTTAGGTATTTGGGTCTAGGAAGGCATTTCAAATCTCTCTAGGTATTTACTTCCCTTGTGGAAAGACTTTTTCTGCTGCATCTTGCTTCTTACTTCAGAATTCTGTACCTAATGCAGCATATAAAAGAAAATGATCTGTGTTTCGAAATACTAACACCAACTTAAGAAATAAAGAATAAAGAACAAAGAAACTTTTATCCATCTGATAAATGCTTCAGAGGGCCATAAAGATGTTCAACCAATGATTCAAAAAAGGGAAAATAAAGCGTAGACTCTGGAGAGTTAAGACAAAAATAATTAGAATGAATTTTCTAGGGGCAGCCAGATTTGATTAATCAAGTTTTCCTTCCTTTTATAGACTGTTTTTCTGCAAGTGAATGCTTTCTGAACAACAATAGGAGCTACAATTTACCATGTAGTCATTAGATGCCAGGCACATACATTACATACGCAAGTGGAGGTAGCATGATAATGTTTTATTTTACTATAATACTTATCCTTTCTTGTATGTTCAAACTTTTTTTTTTGTTTGCTTTTCAACAAAATTTGGTAAAAATGAAACGCTAATCTTCTTTAAATTTCAGGCTATAGTGCTATGAACTAGATACAATAAAGACGGAACATTTACTCTGAGTATCTTGAATACACCATGCACATAGTACGTACTTATTACTCTCTCAGTAACATTTGAGATAGGCATTATCATTCCCTTTTACAAACAGAAACTGGAGGTTCCGAGAACTTAAAAGCAACTTATCCAAAGTTATAAAATAAAAAGCTGCGGCACATAACCATTATTTGCTTAATTGGGAAGTTTGTGGTATCCTACTACTATAGGTTCTTAAACAACAAAGCCAAATAAAAATAAATTTGATCAGTAAAAAAATAAATTGACAGAATAAATTTATATTTCAATTTAATATACTAAGCAAAACATTTTCTGAATAAACCAAAGTATTAAAGAATCAGATTTTAACACTCAAAAAAAAAAAAAAAAGAGGGTCTTTGATATTAAATTAGGTTGTTATTTTGGCCCTATGTGTGATTTTTGGCAACTTAACTTAAGGTCTTTGAGTCTTAAATTTTCTTATTTGAAGGTAGGGAATATTAAGTATAAAGTTGTTTGGCAAAAGGCTGAAGATTAGGATATGGGTAATGGTTAACAAAGTTCCTCACACATGAAGTCTTGTACCACTAAAACTGACACTAAGGCTGTAAAGGATGCTAACAAATATATTACAAACGTTTCCTTTTTCCCCCCCCAACAAATTACCAGGAAAAAATCCTGCCCCAAATCCCCGCCCAGGGCTTCAAACTTCCCCTTAACTTTATATCTTAGTAAAGATCTGATATAGATGAAAAACAGCTGATGTACATTCAAAGAACAAATACAAGAGTTGGCAGTTAGAAAATGGGAGGGGAGGTTTAAGGACCCTAAAAGAGAAGGAAAACACCCAGCAAAGTACCACCCATGCCTTTGGAAACTCCCACATAAAACTTTAACAATTATAAATGCCTTCCATTATCACTTGGCCAGAATAGTTGAGGTGTTTATCCAGGGTAGACTGATAAGACAAATTGTCCCTTCTCATATCTATACTGATTTTATGTGTTCCCCACTCAATCCATCTCCAAAGTTGGAGAGTGGGTCTGCTATAGGAAAATTACAAAGGTTGCAACTTGTATAGAATCCAGTAATACTGTACTTTTAGATGTGACCTCCACATGTGTTAGTTTTTTCACACTTCCATGCTTTTTACCTGTCGGGTCCATTCTCTCCTTCTCTAACAGATGAACTGCTACATATCTTTCCAGACACATCTCAAATGTCAACTCTTCCTGAAGCCACCACAGTAGGGTTAGTTCTACCTACCTTTTGTCACCAGAGCACTTGGTACCCACCCTTTTATTTGCTTCACTGCAATATAATTAATTACCTGAATGCTTGTTTCTAAGATAGTGAGGTCCCCAAAGACAATGATGGTGTTTGTATATGTTTGAATTCTCAATGTCCAAGCATTATTCTACTGTTGTTGCTCCAAAAGTCCACTTTGCCCAATCTTAATCTGTCTAGAGAAGCAAGTGGAGAATCTCACATGCTTAAAAAACATTATTTCTTCATGAGGAGGAAGAAAACTATGCTCACTATTCTTTTTGGTTATTTATTGAGTATATCCGTTTTAAAATCATTAAGTATGAGGCATTTTAGACCTGAAAGAAACTTCACATTTCCCACTCCAAACTTCCTAAGGACTAACTGACTAGTCTAAGGCTATACAACCAATCAGCAATTGAGCTGGGCAGATTTGGGTGAACCATTCACTTAATGTTACTGACTGTATTGCTCCAGTGATGTTTAATACACCCTAATTAGACCTTCATCCACAAACGAAAGTTACTATTCAGTTGTTCTGCAGAGAGGAACAGAGAAGTTGAGGTATGCACTTATGATACCTAAATATAAATCACAGTTTACAAAAAAAGCCCTCTAATTAATGCTAGATGATCAAATTATGTAAATTATCAATGCTTTGCATGCTAAGTAACCCTGCCTATTATGTTTTGTATCAGTATCAGCAATGATACTAACCTAGTCTTTTCACTGTTTCTTTAGAAAAAGTAATGTACATTTTACAGATTAAAGATAGAATGAACAAGCAGCAAACTGATGAAATCTGAATGTTACTGCCAAATTTCCAGTATAATCTGGAAAGTATAATATTCAAATTATCGTAAAATAAAATATACATGGTAAACTTTCATTTTTATACTCAATTTTTCTTAAAATTTGCATGTCAAAAGTTTGTAGTTTGCATATTTCTCAATAAAAGCTCTGAAATAGGAAATCACAACTTAAAATTTCATTTTAGATACTGAGAAGGTAAACAATATAATCTTAAGTGTTCTCAGGACTTAGTCATTATTCATTAAAATATCTTCTTTAAAAATCTTTTCAGTTAATCCTAGTAGTGGGAGAAGTATCTGTCTTTAAAGTTTTTCTGCTTTCTTTTTTAAATACTTGAGATTTCAGCTGGGTGTGGTGGCTCATGCTTACAATCCCAGCACTGTGGGAGGCTGTGGCAGGAGGAGCACAGAGCCCAGGAGCTTGAGACCACCCTCGGCTGGAGACAGACCTCCTCTTCTCTACAAAAAAAAAAAAAGCCAGCCATGCTAGCCCACCCCTGTAGTCCCAGCTACTTGGGAGGCTGAGGTGGGAGGGTTGCTTGAGCCAGGGAGGTCAAGGCTATAGTTGGCAGTGATTGTGTCACTGCACTCTAGCCTGGGTGACAGAGTGAGATCCTGTCTCAAAAAAACCAAACCAAACCAAACCAACCCAAACCAAACCAAACAAAAACAAAAAGGCTCCGAGGTTTCAACACAGCATTTAATCCAAAACATAATTTCAATTAATTAAAATGAATGTATTGGCTGGACACAGTGGCTCACGCCTGTAATTCCAGCACTATGCGAGGCCAAGGCGGGCAAATCACTAGGTCAAGAGATCAAGACCATCTTGGCCAACATCATGAAACCCCGTCTCTACTAAAAATACAAAAATTAGCTGGGCATGGTGGCACGCACCTGTAGTTCCAGCTACTAGGGAGGCTGACACAGGAGAACTGCTTGACCCAGGAGGTAGAGGTTGCAGTGAGTCAAGATCGCGCCACTGCACTCCAGTCTGGCGACAGAGCAAGACCTTGCCTCAGTACAAATAAATGAATGAATGAATAAATGAATTAATTTATTATTTATACATCCTTGATAACATTTAATGTATGCTAATATAACTAGTAAAATACAATATAAAAGTAGGCTTGGCTTGCAAAATTTGCTAATGGTTCTCAAAGAAATCAAGGTTTCATCAAAATTCAATGACTTGCTCAGATACCTGAGACAATACAGAGAACTAACCACCTCCAGGTAATGAATGCTATTACGATCACGAATGTAAGGAACGCTGGTGACCTCCAGTGTCTACTTTCTTTCCAGACTGTTGTATCCATTTTGCCCACTGCTTTAAAAATCAAAGAACTATGGAACACTGAAAATACACTGTTTCTTAATGTCAGGTTAAGAAATGAGATGAATTTTTCATTCACTAATCTGTTTTTTTAATCTGTATAGTTCTTCTAAATATTAATGTGTAATTTAACTTTCACTGCTCTCACTGAATTATAGTAACAAATTACAAGAAAATTGCACTGTTACATGTTTTAGCAGTTCTGTCAGTTTTAATATGATTTCTGTTAATTTAACAGAAATCATCTGTTATACTGTTGAACCACCTACCCCTGCACAGCACACAACTGTTAAAATGTAAATTGCCCGACTATTTTTAGCTGCTGCTGAAAAAAAATTCCTGTCTTCGGGAATAATGATTTGAGGCATTGTGTTCATTTTGTTTATCAAGCAGCTATTCAGCCTCTAGTGGGCCCAAGTGCTTATGCAAGCAAAAGCTTTTAAGAATGCCTGCAGCTGCAATCCAACCTTCCAGGTAGGCTGCAGGTTCGGAGCACAGCTGCCCTAGGCGTCATAAAACTCTGATCCATCTGGAACTGAGTTTCAAAGAGGATTTCAAATTCGACTTTTCATGTATCACACAGAAGAAAAGGCAGGGGAAGAACACAGAAAAGACGAAAGGCAAACAACCAAAAAGATGGTATCTCTACTTTAGCCTTAATAAAAAATAAAAAGCTCAGACCCTGCTGCTCTTTTCTAGATTACTACTTGCCAAGCCGGATATTCCATTCACACTCTATACTTCGATGAGCTGACTCATCGGGCAGCACCTGCGCCCATGTGTTAAGTACTGCCAAATAAAAGCCCAACATCCATTTACACAACAAAAAGATGTACCCTACAAGGCAATGGGGCCTCAATCCAACAGCCTCCCTCCCCCATTTGTTCTAAGCAAAGGGAGAAGAAAAAAAACTTCCTTTTTGCACCAGAGATTTAAAAATTGTAGGTGGATTTATCATGTAGGTTCATTTACAAATACTTTTACTTCTTTAAAGAATAAAGTATATTTAATAGCACAATCGCCCTACAGTATTAAATTATCATGGCCATTAATGATTGTTCCATCAAACCTTTCCAACCTTCTTCATCAAAGCCCTTTATTCTCAAAGGATACATTTTTCAGGAAGAGGGATCAACAAACTAGTTGCTTGAAAGCTTTCCTGATACTAGGCTGAAGTTAGGAAAGGCTTAATAATGAAGGCTTTAAAACCCACAAGGGCTTCACAATGAACATCTGACTTGGTGATTTATGCATATTAATAACCTCAGTCCTACTGAGGCAAGCTGAGCCAAACATGTACTCCGAATCTTAATGTCTTTAGCTCCATTGGGATTATTACAAATGTAAATTTCTAAGATTTTCAGCTATTAATCTCTGTCTGTCCTCCTGTTCAGCAACATAATGACTAATTAAACATCAAAAGACCTGTATAGGAGATCATCTTTGACAGCTACCGACCTAGTCCTCTTCCCAAGAGGGGAATTCAAATGACAGGGACACAGAATAAGAGCATATGAGTAAGCTACAAATCATTGCAGAGAAATCTAAAAACCAAATATTAAACGTGGATTTACCTCAATCAATTATTTTGTTAAGCACTGAACAATTACTATGTAAAGTATGCCTACTAGCATCAATCAAATGCACCCTTGTAGCAAGGAAATACTGAACACCTTAAATCAGTTTGTTTACCATCAAGTTAAAAAAAATAGGTACTTACAGAAGAAGGCAAACCAGGAGGCACCTTTCTGACTTTTTTTGCTTGCAAAGGATCTGCACATGGAAAACAGTACATTTCATCAGCACATTATACTGAAAAAAAAATGAGACTTCAAATGAACATAACTTCTTCCCCTAGTGTCTTTCTTGTTTTCCAATATTTGGGAGTAAGCAGCAAAATACAGTAATGGGGGCCTCCTTCCTTTTAACTAATCCCAGTAAAAAACAGGTTCTCCAAATAAAGTCATATCTTCTGAAAATACATATTCCATAAGTTTGGGAAGATGATGGCAAATGAACCAATATAAGAAAGAAAACAACAAACTGGTAAATGTATGAGGGAAGGGAATGAACATTTCTTAAGAAACTGTTCTGCCAGGTGCAGTGGTTCATGCCTGTAATCCCAGCACTTTGGGAGGCCAAGGAAGGTGGATCACCTCAGGTCAGGAGGTTGAGACCAGTCTGGCCAACACGGTGAAATCCCATCTCTACTAAAAATAGAAAAAAATTAGCTGGGCATGGTGGCGGGCACCTGTAATCCCAGCTACGCAGGAGGCTGAGGCAGGAGAATTGCTTGAACCTGGGAGATGGAGGTTGCAGTGAGCCAAGATCATACCAGCCCAGGCAACAAGAGCAAAACTCCATCTCAAAAAAAAAAAAAAAAAAAAAAAAAGCTGTTCTGTGCCACGTACTATACTAGGGACTTTCCAGTTTCATTTGCAGAGGGGCACTTAGTGCACCAGGTCATGTTAATAATATGACTCTCTAGCAGCACCATGTCTACTATCTGCATCACATTGAAAATTAGGCTTAAAAGTATATTTTAACAACTGAAAGCTAATGCTATGCTATAATTTGTTAAAAATTTGAAATAAATTAATAAAATTAAGGTTATAATAATGTCAAGATATATGAACCACTAAATATGGGCATCGACATACACAGTGTCATTCGGTATTAAGCACATTGACTTTTAACATTATGTAGCTTCAACCACAACTACATCATTCATTATAATTTGACCCTGAATGTTTATATTTATTTCCAGGAAATAACTTGACAAAGAAAGTATATTTCTTTCTAAGATAGAATTTATCAATATAAACGAAAATATGAGTATTTTATATGTTAATCTGTCTCATGTGATGTAATTTTACTTATCTGTAAAATATAGTAAAACCTGTTCATCTTATTTACCGTAAAACAAAGTGATAAACTCAGCGTTCCAGGTTTACACAAATAATGGCTCAAATTCAGGATTTTCTGAGTGGCTCATTATTAGGAAGAGAGAACACATCAGGAAGCTGATGTAAAGTTTATACTTTATACTTCTGAAAGCTGTAAAAATGAGAATTAAACAATCACAGCACAATCATTCCTCAGTATCAGTGGGATTGGTTCCAGGATCCCCCAAGGATACAAAAATCCACAGATGCGCAAGTCCTTTAAATGAAATGATGTAGTATTTGCATATACCTATATACATCCTCTTATATACTTTAAATCATCTCTACATTATTATGTATAATACCTAATATATAAATGCTATGTAAATAGTTATTATATATATTGTTTAGGGAATAATAACAAGGAAAAAATAATTCTATACATGTTCATGACAGATGCAATCACCCAATAAAAATTTTTTTTCTTATCTGTGGTTAGCTGAATCCACAGATGAGAAACCTATGGATGTAGAGGTGGCCTCAAGTGATCCTCTGGCCCTGGCCTCCCAAAGTGCTGGGATTATATTTTCCTGGGCCATAAATGACACCGTACAATAAGACACTGAATAAAGGAATGAAATTAAGGTTATAATAATGCCAAGATATGATACATGAACTATTAAATATGGGCACTGACAGAGGCAATGTCATTCAATCACCCATCTATGGTTCAGAGACAGGATCTTGCTCTGTTGGCCAGGCTGGAATATAGTGGTATGAGCATAGCTCACTGCAGCCTTGAATTCCTGGGCTCAAGCAATTGCCCTGCCTTAGTCTCCTGAGTAGCTAGACTTCAGGTGTGTGCCACTGCACCCAGCTAATTAAAAATTTTTTAATTTTTTAAATAGTGTTTCGCTGTTGCCCAGGCTGGTTTTGAACTACTGGCCCCAAGTGATCCTTTAGCCTTGGCCTCCCAAAGTGCTAGTATTATAGGCATAAGCCACCATGCCCGGCCCCTAGTTTAACCCATTTAAATTTGGGCTGGGAATCTCTACAGTAAATATCCCAGGAGGCTGCAAAGTTAAAAAGGCAAACTTTATATGTAGCATATGAAGAAAACTGTACACAAGAGCAAAGGGTGAAGCATTCATTCCCTACCCCAAAAGGCAGGCCTGTATTTCCTTAAAACAGAAGTGCCAAAGATAAACAACATCTGGCACACTCTATATTTGTAAAACTCCAACTACTCATAACTTAATACAGTATTCCCTTGAGCAAAGTCACACTCTTTGTACCAAAACAGTCAACTGAACTACTCCTACCAGTTTAGAGCCTACCATTCTACTTTGAAGGCATTATTAGTAAAGGATGTTGCTACTTAGTTTAGGCCAGTTTTTCCATTGCCATGTGAATAGAAATTTTTCTGTTTGGTTACCTACCACTACACAATCAATACAGAATGTCCAATTTAAAATCATGAACCTAGGATTCACATATCACTTCTGGGAGGTTGCAAAGTGTAACAGTTCAGAGATGGCTGGGAGCACTGGCTCACGCCTGTAATCCTAACACTCTGGGGGGCCGAGGCAGGCAGATCACTTGAGGTTAGGAGTTCAAGACCAGCCTGGCCAACATGGTAAAACCCCGTCTCTACTAAAAATGAAAAAATAAGCCGGTCTTGGTGGCAGGTGCCTATAATCCCAGCTACTCAGGAGGCTGAGGCAGGAGAATCACTTCAGCCTAGGAAGCCGAAGCTCCAATGAGCCGCGATCACGCCACTGTACTCCAGCCTGTGGCACAAGAGTAAAACACCATCTCAAAAAAATAAAATAAAATAAAATAGAGGAAGCTGACTGGATTGTAATTTCAGCTCCATCATACAGCAGTTAATTACTTAACTCTCTTTGAGCTTTAGTTACCTCCATGTAAAAAGGGGGCAGCACATCCTTTTGTGTATTTCATGTACTGTGTTAATACATGAAGACACTTAGGGGAGTGCCTAACAAGAGCATGACACTTAACAAATTTTAGTCATTATTATTAGGTTTCCATTAAATTGTGAGAAAAAATAATTATAAATTGGGTAATTAGATACTGTTGTGCAGCATGCTGATTTCCTAAAGCACCTAAACAGTTTATGAAGATGCTGAGGTTGATGTAAATGATCTCAAGAATACTTTTAAACTCTGAGACTTTATCAATAGCTGCAATGCTAAGAAAGAATGGCTAACACTGAGAAATAGCTTTAAAGAACATAATAAGAACCCACTAAATGACATTTACACAAGAGATAGGTGGGCGACTCTGGGCAACAAGAGAACTACCATATCCCAACCCAGTCTTGGCCAAGTTATTTAGCTTCTCTGGGTCTTGGTTTCTCACTTGTAACATGAAGTTACCATTACAACCTCATAGAGGTTTGTAAAAATGTAGTGTGTACAGCACTGTTCCTGATATGGAGGAGACAATCAACAGCGTCGATCATCATAATCAAAATGAAAATGAAGAAGATACAAGTTGTACTTTATAGAAAAACCAGAATTTTAAGTCTGGATTTTTCTAAAATTTACTCCCCCTCTTTCCTTGTTATTTCAATAATTAATTTTCCCCTGAACTTAATAGAGTATTGGTTTGTATTAGCGCTTTTTGTCACAGTATACACTCACATAGCATACTAACAAGGTATTTTTCTAGAGTAACACTGACTAACACTGAATCTAGACTACAATTAATGTTCCTATCCTGACTAACTCATCAGGTAGGAAACAAGACAGGAGATGGAAAAATACATTTACAATTTATCATTTCTTTAATAACAAAAAGTGTACTGGTCTAAATCACCTGGGCTGACTTAACAGTATATATACTAAAGAATCCATAATACTGAGAAGTGGATACATCTAATCAGAGTTCTCTACGCTGAATATGATGACCCATCATCATGCTCTTTTATACCCTCCAGCAGACCGTAGCCCCAGACCAGGAATATTTCACCAAAACACAGGTTAACAGAAAGTAGATACATAAATATGAAGCAATCAACAAATGCCTGCGCAATAAAAAAACTGACGATAACTTTTTGGTGGACTATATTTTAGAAGCTGGCCTATTTTAAATTTTATAATGCTTTGCAGGTTTAATTTTCTTGTTTAAAAGATCTTTCGTAGAAATCATCAAAAATTCTGACATTTAAACATAGTTTGGATAAAGCATTAGAGAATACCTAAGGTTTGCTGTAAGCAGCAACACAAAATAGACTGACCTCGTTACTATGTATAAGACATAAAAGAAGGAAGCTAGTGAAAAAATAATGAGGTTTGAATGTTTCATATGCACAAAGTTTCCTTTTGCAATAATGTTTCAGAACTAGATATGGGTGATGGTATAATGTAGTGAATGTAGTATATGCTACTCAACTGTACAACTTAATGCGGTAAATTTTACCTCAATTCAAAAAAACATGGAGTGTAGAAGCAAGTAATATGCAAAGGATAATGACCCTGGAGTCAGAAAATCTTAAATTTTATTCTAAATACTAATTATATGAATGTGTCCTCCCCTTGGATCTTCAGTTTTTATATTAAATCTAGGATTATATCCACTGACTAACAGGACTGGTGAATTGATGAGATGAGAATGTATATAAAACCACCTTGCAAACTGTGTTGTATCATTTTTAGTAAAGAATAAGGTATTAACATTAGAACATGAAATTCTAATTACAAGAATAAAAAGTAGTGAAGTCTCATTTTTACTTTACAAGTAAAACTGGTTGTTTGAAACTTGTTATAATTATGGCTTACAAATTGAACAGTCATCCAAAATTATTCATGGCCAATCCTTCCATTAAAAACTTGTAATGTATTTATAAAAGAATTTTGATAATTTCATTTATTAAATATCTAATGGATATATTATTTTTGTGCAAATAAGCCCTGACACCAACATGATACCCAAGAATCCAAATCTCCTCTAATTAAAAGCACAGCCAGGGCTGGGCACGGTGCCTCACACCTGTAATCCCAGCACTTTGGGAAGCTGAGATGGGCAGGTCACTTGAGCTCAGGAGTTCAAGAGCAGCCTGGGCAACATGGCAAAACCCTGGCTCTACAAAAAATAAAAAATCAGCCAGGCACAGTGGCAGGTGCCTACAGTCTCAGCTACTTGGGAGGCTGAGGTGGGAGGATGGCTTGAGCACAGAGGCTAAGGCTGTAGTGAACCAAAATTGTGTGGCTGCATTCCTGCATGGGTAAGAGTGAGATTCTGCCTTAAACACAAAGGAAAAAAAAGCACACCAAGAAGTACAGACTAAGGAAAGAAACAACAACAACATTTGTGGGATGAGATTTGTTGTGTGATACACTCACCAAGCGCTGTAGAGTCATGAAGTGGTCTCCTCCTAGAACTTGTGGCAGAGAATGAATAGTAGGCCGTCCCTGGTTTTCCTGAAGAAGACAGCTGTGCTGGGCTCCCAAGCCCTATATCTTGTCTCAGGAGATTAGACTATAAAACAAGACCAAGGAAACAAGTTATTTTCCTGCTGATACTGACCCAAACCTGAAAATTGCATCACTTATGAATTATTTATAGTAACTCTAGCAATGTCTTAACTTAGGAAGCACCCAATAAGTACTTTTAGAATTTAATTAGACCACTGGTTTAAGCCCAGAACTTTCTTTTTTTCTCCACCCTCACATTGTCTGCTTTTTTTTTTTTTTTTTTTTTTTTTGAGACAAAGCCGTCTCAATTACTCACTCAGGCTACAGTGCAGTGGTGAGATCTTGGTTCACTGCAACCTCTGCCTTCTGGGCTCAAGTGATTCTCCTGTCTCAGCCTCCTGAATAGCTCAGATTACAGGTGCACACGACCATGCCTGGCTAATTTTTGAATGTTTAGCAGAGATGGGGTTTTACCATATTGGCCAGGCTGGTCTCAAACTCCTGACCTCAGGTAAGCCAGCCGCCTCAGGCTCCCAAAGTGCTAGAATTACAGGCTTGAGCCACTGCACCTGGCCACATTGTCCGCTTTTAATAATTATGTAGATCTATACAATCTTAGGGTTGAAAGACACTTTATTGGCTGTCTGGTCTCACACTTTTTAATCATCCGTATTTTGAAAAATGGTCACTAGTCTTTGCTTTAATACTTTCATGGACACATAAGGCAGCAGAAATTCTGTTCTTCTTCCTTTCCTTTTTAGAGATGGATCATGCTCCCACCCAGGCTGGAAAGCAGTGGCATGGTAACAGCTTACTATAGGCTGGAACCTGGGCTCAAGTAAACCTCCTGCCTTAGCCTCCTAAAATAGCAAGGAGTACAGGCACATGCCACCACACACAGCTAATTTTTAAATTTTTTATAGAGATGGGGTCTCCCTAACCTGCCCAGGCTGGTCTTGAACTCCTAGGCTCAACCAACCTTCCTACCTTGGCCTCAAAAAGAGCTGGGATTACTGGGGTGAGCCACTGCAGCTAGCCCATTGCTGATTTCTTCACTTGTGTCTCATGACATCGAGTTTGAGAGTCCTCCTCACCATCTTTTTTAACACTATATTTAAGTAACCTATTTATGTTAGCTAATATTAAGAGGTTAAGAGTGATCACATGCTTATGCGGGTCTTCATTTTGTTGCACGTGCTGCTATTAACTCATGTCCCTCCAATGTTGTACTTGCATAGTTTGTGCTTTTTGGTCCCAAATACAAGACTTAACATTTCTCTCTAATAAAATTCATCTTATTATACTTGGTCCATAAACATCCAACCATTCCTATCTTTTTCAGGTTCTTAGTCTGTCAACCAATGTATTTGCTAGCCTTTTTAATGTCTTAGGCATAGAAAATATGATTAAGAGAAAACCCATCAGGATGGCAAGGATGAGAAGAGAGACCTGAGGTAGTACAGTGACATTATGGGACTGTCAAGTGCTTCATTTCTAATTCAGATTCAGCAGCCCTAACCTACTAAGCCAGTAACCCTATTACAAAACAAATGCGGTTAGTTTGGCAGAATTTTGCTCCAAGATTTCTGGTAGCTGAGATGAAATGGGATCACAGAATTGAAAGACAGGAGAGAGAAAGAAGACCTCAAAAGGAAGGAGGGTTGAAATACACTTGAGAAGATACTCTCAAGTGAAAAGAGCTGTGATTCCTTCGGTACATTTACTAACCCCTTCACCATATGTTTAATACCCCTTATTGCCGTCACCATACTCTTAGTAGTAGTTGTTTTAGCCACTGAGTATCACAAAGGAACTGAGAAATAAACTTCAGTTCTAATCAAAAAGAATCAGCAGAACTTTTGAACAGCAGCCCTAGCAGCCCAATCTCTGCCCCTAGTCTAACAGTTAAGAAAAACAGTCATTTAAATGACTTTTCTTTGGTGTTTAAGCTTTTTAAAAAGGTGAGGTGGAATTTATATAACATAAAGTTAAACACTGAATATTTTCAAGCAGTACATTCATAATGTTGTTCAACCATCACCACTCTCTAGGTTCCAGAACATTCTCATCATCACAAAAGGAAACTCCATATCCATTAAGCACTTACTCCCCCATTCCACCCTCCCCCCAGCCAATGGCAACCACTAATCTGTCTCATGAATTTGCCTATTCAGGATACTTCACACAAATGGACTCATACAATATATGGACTTTTGTGTCTGTCTTCTCACATTTAGAATAGCGTTTTGGAAGTTCTTCTATATTATATAGCATGTATCAGAGTACTTCATTCCTTTTTAGGATAATATTCCATTGAATATGCATATACACAAACTGTTTATCCATTCATCCACTGATGGATGTTTTACTTGTTTCCAGCTTTTAACTACTTTGTATAGTACTGCTATGTAGATTCGTACACAAGTATCCGAGCACTTGTTTTAAATTCTTTTGGGTATATAACTACCAGTGAAATTGCAGGGTCATATGTGTAATTCTATGTTTAACTTTTTGAGGAACTACCAAACTGTTTTCCACAGTGGCTGCATTATTGTACTCGCAATGTACAAGGGTTCCAATTTCTCCACATCCTTGCCTAGTTTCTGTTTGCTTTTTAAATTACTGCCATCCTTGAGGGACAAAGTGGTATTTCATTTGTAGTGGTTTTGATTTGCATAACACTAACGACTAATGATACTGAGCATCTTTTCATGGGCTTGACGTACGTTACAGTATCTCCTCTGCAAAAATGTCTAGTCAAGTCCTTTGCCCATTTTTTTTAACTGGGTTATCACTTTGTTGTTGAATTGTATGAGTTCTTTACATATTCTGGATACCAGACTTATCAGACATATGAATTGCAAAATGTTCTCTCATACTGGCCCAAGTAATTTATACATTCAATGCCATCCCCATCAAGCTACCGTTGATTTTCTTCACAGAATCAGAAAAAACTACTTTAAATTTCATATGGAACCAAAAAAGAGCCCACATAGCCAAGACAATCCTAAGCAAAAAGAACAAAGCTGGAGGCATCACGCTACCTGATTTCAAACTATACTACAAGGCTATACCAATCAAAACAGCATAGTGCTGGTACTAAAACAGATATATAGACCAATGGAACAGAAGAGAGACCTCAGAAATAACACCATGCATCTACGACCATCTGATCTTTGACAAACCTGACAAAAACAAGCAGTAGGGAAACGATTCCCTATTTAAGAAATGGTGTTGGGAAAACTGGCTAGCCATATGCAGAAAACTAAAACTGGACCCCTTCCTTACACCTTATACAAAAATTAACTCAAGGTGGATCAAAAACTTAAATATAAGACATAAAACCATGAAAAACCTACAAGAAAATCTAGGCAATACCATTCAGGACATAGGCCTGAGCAAAGGCTTCATGACTAAAACACCAAAAGCAATGGCAACAAAAGCCAAAATTGACAAATGGGATTTTAATTAAGCCAAAGAGCTTCTGCACAGCAAAAGAAACTATCATCACAGTGAACAGGCAACCTGCAGAATGGAAGAAAATTTTTGCCATCTATCCATGTGACAAAGGGCTAATATCCAGCATCCACGAAGAACTTAAACAAATTTACAAGAAAAAAACTAACAACGCCATCAAAAAATGGGCAAAGGATATGAACAGACACTATTCAAAAGAAGACATTTATGTGGCCAACAAACATAAAAAAAAAAGCTCTTCATCACTGGTCATTAGAGAAATGCAAATCAAAACCACAAGAAGGTATCTCATGCCAGTTAGAATGGCGATCATTGAGAAGTCAGAAAACAACAGATATTGGAGAGGATGTGGAGAAACAGGGAATGTTTTTACACTGTTCATGGGAGTGTAAATTAGTTCAACATTGTGGAGGACAGTGTGGCGACTCCTCAAGGATCTAGAACCAGAGATAGCATTTGACTCAGCAATCCCATTACTGGGTATATACCCAAAGGATTACAAATCGTTCTGCTACAAAGACACATGCACACGCATGTTTATTGCAGCACTGTTCACAACAGCAAAGACTTGGAACCAACCCAAAAGCCCATCAATGACAGACTGGATAAAGAAAACGTGGCACAAATACACCCTGGAATACTGTGCAACTATAAAAAAGGATGACTTCATGTCCTTTGCAGGGACATGGATGAAGCTGGAAACTATTATTCTCAGCAAACTAACACAAGAACAGAAAACCAAACACTGCATGTTCTCACTCGTAAGTGGGAGTTGGACAAGGAGAATACGTGGACACGGGGAGATGAATATCATATACTGGGGCCTGTCGGGGATGGGGACTAGGAGAGAGACAGCATTAGGAGAAATAGCTAATGTAAATGACAGGTTGATGGGTGCAGTAAACCACCATGCCATGTGTATACATATGTAACAAACCTGCATGTTCTGCACATGTATCCCAGAACTTAAAGTATAATAACAGAAAAAAATTCCACATAAATTTAAGGATCAACTTTTCATTTCTGCAAAAAAAGGCCATTGGAAGTTTGATAGGAATTGCACTGAATCCACAGACTGCTCTGGGGAGTATTGAAGTCTTAATATTAAGTGCTCCAATGGACTGAATACCAAAACTTACATTTATTTATATCTTCTTTAATTTCTTCTGGCAGTGTTTTTTAGTTTCTAGTGTACAATACTTCACTTTTAAATAAATTCTTAGTGATTTCCAAAGGAAACAAAAAATTAAATAAATTAAACTAATTCTTAGGTATTTGATTCCTTTAAATACTACCGTAAATGGAGATGTTTTCTTAATTTTGTTTTTGGTTTATTACTAAATAAACCATACATCCTGCAACTTTACTAAATTAATTTATTTAATTTATTTATTTTGAGTTGGAGTCTTACTCTGTTGCCCAGACTGGAGTGCAGTGGCACGATCTCGGCTCACTGAAACCTGCCTCTCTTGGGTTCAAGTGATTCTCTTGCCTCAGTCTCCTGAGTAGCTGGGATTATAGGCTGTCTGCTACCACATCTGGCTAATTTTTGTATTTTTAGTAGACACAGGGTTTCACCATGTTGGTCAGACTGGTCTTGAACTCCTGATCTTGTGATCTACCCACCACAGCCTCCAAAAGTGCTTGGATTACAAGTGTGAGCCACTTCGCCCAGCCTAGTTTATTTATTAACTCTAATAGTTTTATTGTGAATTCCTTAGGATTTTGTATACATAAGATTGTATCATCTGCAAATAAGGATAGTTTTACTTCTTTTACAATTTGGATACCTTTTATTTCCTTTCTCACCTAACTAATCTGTTTATTTGTTTGAGACAGAGTCTTGCTCTATCTCCCAGGCTGGAGTGCAATGGTGCCATCTTGGCTCACTGCAACCTCCACCTCCCGGGTTCAAGCGATTCTCCTGCGTTAGCCTCCTGAATAGCTGGGATTACAGGCGTGAGCTACCACGCCCAGCTAATTTTTTTATTTTTAGTAGAGGCGGGGTTTCACCATGTTGGCCAGGCTAGTCCTGAACTCCTGACCTCATGATCTGCCCACATTAGCCTCCCAAAGTGCTGGGGTTACAGATGTGAGCCACAGTGCCCAGCCACTAATCTGTTTAGAACAAGCTTGTCCAACCTGCAGCCTGTGGGCCAGATGGCCCAAGATGGCTTTGAATGTCACTCAACACAAATTCGTAAAACTTTTTTTTGAGACAAAGTCTTGCTTTTCGCCCAGGCTGCAGTGCAATGGCATGATCTTGGCTCACGGCAACCTCCGCCTCCTGGGTTGAAGCAATTCTCCTCAATCCCAGAGTAGCTGGGATTACAGGCACAAGCCACCATGCCCGGCTAATTTTTTGTACTTTTAGTAGAGACGGGGTTTCACCATGTTGGTCAGGTTCGTTTGAACTCCTGACCTCGTGATCTGCCTGCCTTGGCCTCCCAAAGTGCTGAGATTACAAGCGTGAGCCACCGCACCCAGCCTTGTAAACTTTCTTAAAACATTAAGAGTTTTTTTTTTGTAAGCTCATCAGCTATCATTAGTGTTAATGTATTTGATGTGCAGCCCAAGACAATCATTTTTCAAATGTGGCTCAGGGAAGCCAAAAGACTGAATACCCTTGGTTTAGAACTTCCAGTACAGTGCTGAATGTAAGCAGTAAACATAGACAATATTGTTTTGTTCCCAATCTTAGGGAGATGATTTTCACACTGTTAACCTCGAGTACATTACCTGTGGATTTCTGGAAATGACTTTTACCAAATGGAGTAAGTTATCTTCTCTTATTTCTAGCTTGTTAAATGCTATGATCGTGAAAGTGAAAGAGTGTTGGATTTTTTAAGATTTTTTTTTTTTTGAGACAGAGTCTCACTTTGTCACTCAGTCTGGAGTGCAGTGGTATGATCTCGGGTCACTGCAAGCTCCACCTCCCAGGTTCAAGCAATTCTCCTGCCTAAGCCTCCTAAGGAGCTGGGATTACAGGTGTGTGCCACCATGCCTGGCTAATTTTTGTATTTTTAGTAAAGACAGAGTTTCGTCATGTTGGCCATGCCGGTCTTCAACTTCTGACCTCAAGTGATCTGCCCGCCTTGGCCTCTAAACGTGCTGAGATTACTGGGTGAGCCACCACATCCAGCCAAGATTCTTTTTTGGCATCAATTGAGATAATCATATGACTTTTTCTCCTCTTCATTATATTAGCGTGGTTAATTACAGAGACTAATTATCATAGGCTGAACTATCCTTGCATTCCTGTAATAAAACTCCCTTAGCTGTGACATATAATCTTTTCGGTATGTTGCTGGATTCACTCTGCTAACATTTTTGCAGAGGAATATGCAAAAAGGATATTGATCTATAATTTCCTTTTTCCTCTATTATTTTTGCCTGAATTTGGTATCAGGATTATGCTGACTTCATAGAATGAGTTAGGAAGTATTTGAGAGGAACTGGCATTATTTCTTCTTTAAAGGACTGGTAGAATTCACTAGTGAAGCCATTTGGTCCTGGACTTTTCTTTTTTCTTTAGATGGTCTCGCTCTGTTACCCAGGCTGAAATGCAGTGGCTTAATCATGGCTTACTGCAGCCTTGACCTCCTGGGCTCAACTGATCCTCTCATCTCAGCCTCCTGAGTAGCTAGGTTTGTGGGTGGATGCCATTACACTCAGTTAATTTTAAAATGTTTTATAGAGATCAGATCTAACCACATTGCCCAGACTGGTCTTGAACTCCAGGGCTCAAGTGATCCTCCCACCTCAGCCTGCTAAAATGCCAGGATTATAGGCATGAGCCGCTGGGTCCAGCCTTTGACTTTTCTTTAATGGGAGGGTTCTTATTACTAATTCTACCTCCTTACTGGTTTTAGCTCTGTTCAGATTTCTATTTCTTCTTAAGCCAGTTTTGATAGTGTGTTTATTTCTAAGAATTTGTCCATTTCATCCAGACTAATTTTTTAGCACATAATTATTCATAGTAATCTCATAATCTTTTTTATTTCTGTAAAGTCAGTAGTAATGTCCTGTAAGGAGTTTGACACTGTTCCTTTTTTTCCTTAGTCAATCTAGATAAAGGTTTGCCAATTTTGTTGATCCTTTTACTTACTTTTATTCTTGTTAGCTTTTTGAGACAGGAGTTTGCTCTGTTGCTCTGGCTGGAGTGCAGTGGCATGAAAAGGGCTCACTGCAACCTCAACCTCTCAGGCTCAACCGATTTTCCTACCTAAGCTTCCTGAGTAGCTGGGACCACAGATTTGCACCACCACACCTGGCTAATTTTTAAATTGTTATGTAGAGATGGGGGTCTCACTAGGTTGCCCGGATTGGTATTGAACTGGCCTCAAGCAATTCTCCTGCCTTTGCCTCTCAAAAGTGATGGAATTACAGGTGTGAGTCACCATGTTGATAATTTTAAAGAATCCATTTTGATTTTGTTGATTCTATTGTCCTTCTGGTCTCTATTTTGTTTACTTCTGTTGTAAGCTTTTGTTATTTCGTTTCTTCTGCTGGTTTTCAATTCAGTTTGTTCTTCTTTTACTTGTTTCTTAAGGTATGAAGTTAGGTTACTGATTTCAGAGCTTGCTTCTTTTCAAATGTAGGCATTTACAATAATAAATTTCCCTCTGATTATGGCTTCTGCCGCATCTCCTAAGTTCTGCTATGCTGTCTTTCCAATTCCAGTTAATGCTTCCGTTTCTTTAAATCTTATTCAACAATGCTGAAGCATACATGAAGCAAACACCAGCCAAAGGTCATTCATTACATCTTTCAGAAATACTCATAATTAAGAATGTAATTTTCCAGACTCCCCAAAATGTACAAAAGAAAAGCTGATACATTCCCTTATAAAGGAGGAAAGCAGAGAGAAGACAATTTCAGTTACCAGGCAATATAATGTGTCTATGAAAGGACTACATAATATTAATTTAATTATTTAGCATTAATTGTACAAATTCCAACAGATACAACATTTGGTAGATTGGGAGATAAAGATGTGATTATCAGACATAAAGAAGAAATAGTCTCCGTTAAAATAATAACCTCCAGAAGAAATGATAAAAGGGAGAAAATGATCAATATAAATACAAACAATAGGCATATGTATTCTATTTATCTGACAGACCATGAGCTATGGATTTTCTGATGGTGTGATCTGTCTGAGAGTAGTATGATCTAGGAATCATTAAGCCTCCCATAGATGTTATGCTGAAATGTTCATTGTCACATCTGTTTTACATTTCTTTCTTTTATTTTGCCCATGCTGGCACATTCAACATTGCTTAAATGGCAAGATCAGAATATGGTTCGTAGTACACTAGATGGAACATATTATTACCATATGCTTAAGGGCAGGGGTCAAGTATCTTGAAGTTTTCCTTTAAACATCACTGGTATTTCAACAGGATGTTTCCTGCTCAGTGCCAAACTGACTTTCACTGATATGTTTTCAGGTACCTGCTGCATTTACTACTTCATCTGCATTTTCTCAAGTGGAAGGCACATATGAAGCTGGTCATAATATACACATAAATGTATCAGAAGGAAGGACATGTGTATGTCTCTCAACGGTGTCCCTTACACTAACATTCCCTGGCATACATATTCTAATGGGAATGTAAGATACTGATTTATATTAGGGATCAACAAACCAGAGCTTAGAGGAGAAAGTGGGTCTGTTTTTGAAAATATTCTTGAAATACAGTCTCAAATGAAACACAATATATTTATGTATTGGCTATGGCTGTTTCATGCAACAGTGTAAGAGTTCAGTGTTGCGACAGAAAAGTATGGTCTGTTAAAATGTAAAATTTGGCTCTTTTTGGAACTTTTTTTTTGACTGCTAATCTAGTATGTCAGAGGAGGGACAAAGGACTAAGTCTGGAGGGTGGTTAAGAAAAATCTGTTTGCTTAATAAGGTAAAAATAAACTTTCAGACGAGTAAAATTTAGCCAGTGAGTTGTTTCTTCAAACAAATAAAATAGTAGTCATAATAAAAACTAGAGAGGAATGAAATAATCTAAATGATGAAAAGGAAGTGTAAAGTCTACAAAAGTACTGATGTTCTGGAAACAGCACTAGTTTTGGAGTTAGTTGTCCTGAGTCCAAATCCTGACTGGTAATCTTAGACAAATTATCTAACATTAGTGAATCTGTTTCCTCTTCTACAAATAGCTCACAAGGCTGTTGGAAGAAGTAAACAAGGCGTAAAAGTATACAGCACAGTTATTGGCCCTGGTTAATAGAAAACAACTCAGTTTCATTTTTTCTTTTCCCATTAACTCACCACATTCTAAATATTACAAAATGACTCAGATGAATGATATTTTTATTCTGTGTCCTGGGCATAAACCTTTTGTCTTAAGTAAGTGATCTAAGTTTTCAGGAGACTCTGTCTGCCCCTGAATTCAAGCTGACTGGGTTACAACTCCCAATGGCTATGGTAAAAAAGGATGCTGGAAATAGGCAAGAGAATAGGGGCAGAAGTGACAGATCCCTAGAGAGGACTGACAGATGCTAAATCCAAAGAGGGTTGTGACAGATCCAAGCAATATCAATTAAGATCAAGAATAAACAGGAAACTGTCAACTTATTCTCAAATGATTTAGCAGAAGTGTGTACATTTGTGTATATAAAGTCACATGCAGCATACAAACATATTCATACACACAGAATGAGCAGAAAGAAAAGGAATGTGTATACACAAATGTGGTGAAACGTGAACTGATGACTCTTGATGAAAAGCACATGGATGTTCATTATATTATTCTTCATCTTTTTCTATGGGTAGGTAACTTTTCAAAATGAAAAGTTGTAGAGAAGAATAAAATATTGAGGACTCCTTAGTACATTTTCAAAGGTACCATCTCATTTAGGATTTACAGCAATCTTTTTTTAATTTTTTTTGCAATCTTAAGTATTCTATAGATTTCATATATTACAGTGATAACAAGTAGTGAAACCCTAATAATGTGAATTTAGGTCTCCTCAGAAAGCCCTTTCCTCAATACAACAAGAATTCTGTATTAGTTCAGGAACACATACCATTTTTAAAATTAACTTGAAAACGTAAGTAATTTATAAATGAACTTGTGCATTACAATTCTAAGGCTGAGGTAGCTACAGAACACATAATGGTAGATTTTCTATCTATGCAATCAATAGTAAAGAAAGAAAAAAAGGAGAACAAATCTTTTTAGGAAAAAAACAAAGTTTACTTGCTACCAGTTTTAGTGTTGATATTTTCCTCACTATACACAAATCTGGATATGTGGTTAGCAAAGGCCGTCTTCTTGTTCCATAATATTAATGCCAAAAAAGATGCACAGGCTATACTTCACTCAGCTCTCCTAATCACAGCAATAGCCATTTTCCTGTGTTTAATTTGTATCATGATCCATGTGATTAGGCAAAGAAAAAATTGCTCCTTTTTAAGAATATAAGACCATATTTTATCCTGTTAACTAAAATAAAATGTTCAGTACTCTAAGAATTATAAAAAGTTTAAAATAAAATATTCTCCACAAGGACTTGACAATCTACAAATATTTAACAAACCAATGGAAAAAAAAAAACAATTTAAAAAAATCAAGTGCTAAACTATAAAAGCCTAAGATTTTGATATTCTAACTTGAAGAAAATAATGTATTTTTCTTTGAGTCTTCAAACATTTAGACAACACTAAAGCCACATAAACTATTTTATTTTTCTCCTCCTAAAATAAAATTAGGTATCAGCTCATATTATTGATTTTTCTGTCTTCCTAAAACAAATGAGAAGCATTATTGATTACCACTGATCTTGTCCTGGAGGTATCTTCGGCAAAAAGAATACAGAAACATCCCAGAGGATACAGAACTAGGCAAAGCAGTTTTATTGTGCCGAGCTATCTTATTCAAGGCAGAATTAGTATTCTGAAATTGCAATGTATTAATTTCTTAACATATTCTTGGAAAATAGTCTTTTTACAGTCATCTAGACTATAAAATATAGTCTACATGACTATCTCTATATTTTGGATATATTTTTCTAAAAATATATATGACAAATATATATGACAAAATATATATAAGACAACCCTTCATTAATTTTTCTCACTAGAGAAAAATTAATGAAGGGTTGTCTCCCAAAACCCTAATGTAGCCTGGCATAGATTAAGTGATCCAACCTACAATAAGTGAGTTTTATTTTGAATTACATATGACAAATCTCTAGCCCGTGAACAAAATGCCCAATTTTTAAAAATAGGGAAATTCAACAGCCTATGTGATACATATATTTTAAGTTTTCTCTCTCTGTTCATCTGTAAGAAATACTCCTAATTCTCAAATGTGAACTTGATGAGTGTAAGCTTTGGTGGTGGTAATGAACAAAAAGTAAAGGAGAGGAATAAAGTAGTAGGTAGGATTCGCCAACATCCTTTATTAATGGTAACTCTTGTTAATTATATTAGAAGGTACTCTAAATACGATTTTATGGGAAGACAGAAGAATATCCTATGTAAAATGGTGCTGTTCAGTAAGCTAGGAGGATTCAGAATCATACTGCAATAATTTGGATATTCTTTATTCTCAAAAGGGAAAATAAACCGGACACAGTGGTGTGCATCTGTAGTTACAGCTACTTGGGAGGGTGAGGCAGGAGGACTGCTTATGCCTCGGAGTGTGAGGCCAGTCCAGGCAACATAGTGAGACCAAAAAAAAAAAGAAAAAAAACCAACAGAAAAAAACAGAAAGGTAAAATTAAGTGTTGGAAAACAGGCTTGCTTTCTCAGAACTGGGTTTTATTAAATGGCTTTGCTTAAACGCCACATTCAACATACTGTGATATCAATCATAACTTCACATTAAGTAAGGGCCTAATTAACCCTAGGTCAAAAATTATTAGCATCATTTTATGATTAAAATTTGGAAGTACTAACCTATTAATTTATTTTTAAAAATAAGAGGAGTAACTAATATGTTATAGTCACATATTTCAAAAAATTAAAAATATTGATATGAATTCATGGAACCTCTGCTGTGTTATTAAGGAATTCTATTTCAAGTCTATCTTACACCTCTGAAATTCTATGCACTCTTAAATAAATAAAGGCAAGTAGTTGTTCAAAAGATTTATCTTTTTGAGGAGGGAGTGTGAGGGAAATTAAAGAAATAGAAAGGCATAAACACAATTAAAACAGAATATATAAACTGTTAAGATTTCTTAGATTCTTTATGCTACAGTACCACATATTTCTTTTATCACTGAGGGATCAAGAAACAAAATTGTTCTAAGAGCAGAATTATTACAGTATTACCATATTTGCAGTTGTTCTAATTTCTAAAAATCACCACATGTTTTAGCTGTGAGTCCATTTGAAGTGTAAGTGATCATGACAGAGTAACCCAAGTCACAATCAAATCAAAATGAAAGGGTGAGGGCAACTCAGGGCAAAAAATAAATGTTGGGCTTTAATAGTATGTCAGTCTTCTGTTAATTTTCTACAAATGATTAAGAAATCTAACACATTTCAAATTTGGAAAATATCGCCATTTGTGAAATAATTGTATTATGATGCAAATTCACTTATATTGAAATTTCAGGGATATGTTAGCAATTATCAGCATGTTGTTAAAGAATTCTATCCTGAGAATCTCATTAGATAGTGATGCAAACTACAGTTATCATTCTGAGAACAAAGGGATCTTGAATGAGTAATCAATAGCAACTGGCAGAAAATGAGACATTAATTATGATCCTCTCTAGTGTTTTGTCTAAGACAAGATTTCATTAAATGCTTTGTGCAATCTGCATAGTTCCAAGTCATTACTAACACTTTGGACAATATATTAATTTGGGGCAGAAGGGGCGGGGGATACAAAAAAACAAAGTGAAAGAAAACTGAGATGCTTCTAATCCTTTCCTGGGCCAATAGAAAACCACCAGCCACCACTAGTCAACTGCTATATTGGTTCTTTTACAAATCCCAAATCTTATAATCTCAACATCGACACTAATAAATATTGTACATATTTAAAGTGTCATGCAGGTTTGAGGAGATAATGACACTCATCCATCAAATGGATCCTGCCAACGAAATTAGCCCAATCATTTAAAAAAAAAAATTTTTTTTTGAGACGGAGTCTTGCTCTGTCACTCAAGATGGAGTGCAATGGCCCCATCTTGGCTCACTGCAGCCACCGCCTCACGGGTTCAAGTAATTCTCCTGCCTCTGCCTCCTGAGTAGCTGAGACTACAGGTGTGTGCCGTCACGCTCAGCTAATTTTTTTTTTTTTAGTTTCTAGAAGAGATGGAGTTTCATCACGTTGGCCAGGCTGGTGACCTTCTCACCTCAGCCTCTCAAAGTGCTGGGATTACAGGCATGAGCCACCGCGCCTGGCCAATCAGCCCTATCTTTCCAGCTTAAGAAAGAGAATAAACTATGCATGTAACATTACATTGCTAAAACATGATAATACAGCAGTTTCAGTTTCCTAATCTTTAATTATTAGTAGCAATAGGAAATTTTACCATCTGAATTTTGTTTTTTTCACTATTTTTCTTTTTTTCAACGTCTCTCCCAAATCTTTTATCAGCCAATGAGAAGATATCACAGTAGAGAGATCTGGGAGGTAGATCAATAAAGACAGACTTGGAAATAAAAGCAATATGAAGAGAACAAGCTAAATGTCATTTTAATATATCCAATATTCGAATAATTACAAATATACAATAAGAATGACTTTCATTTAGGAATGTATAGGCTTCCATTAAAAAGTCCAACTTCCAAAAATCCTATAGGGATTTTTTTGAAAGCAGAGTATTATGAGGTTAGCAGTGACCATAGTCTCAGCTTGTCTACCTCAAAGTGAGTTGTTTTTCTGAATGTCTGAATTTATAACTCTCCTATTAAAAAGGGCTAACCAAATGATTTCCTGTGTGTTACCAGTATGCCTTTATGCCTTTTCTTTATTGAATAAAAGAAGCCAGCTATGTGAGGTACTAACTAACATTAGAAGAATAGGAGATGAAAACTTATTTCTCTTTTGTTTTAGTGGAAATAGTGTTATGTAGTCCTAATATTTTCTGAAGACTTCTAATACTTTGAAGCCACTTTTTCCCTTTAATACTAGCTTTAATGTAGCAACTAAGTACCCTCTCATCTCAATTCCTTGCATTTTCATAATTATAATTAAGAGTAGGCATATAGTTAGGCATCCAATACTTTATAAACTGAAACATTACATACTGGACATCTTTAAAACATTAAGCTTTTTAGTTTAGAAATTTCATATACACAAAAGTAGGAGAAAACAGTAAAATTAACCTTCACATACCTATCACCCAGCTTCGACAGATGTCAACATTCTGTTCTTCCTGCTTCATTTGTTCTGCCATCTCCTACTCCTTGTTACATCCTCCAAAACTGACAATAATCCCTTATCATGTAATAGCCACTATGTTGTCACCTCTTTTTCTTTGTTTTCAGATGGCATCAAATCTCTACCCATTATTTTATAGGCTCTTTTCTCCTCAAATAAGTTTTGCAAAAGAATAAATGGAGTTTCTGAAACCGCTTCCAAAGAGCACTAAGTATCATCAAAAGTATAATCATCAATTTTTATGGAGAGAATAGAAACAAAGAAACAATGAATGCAGCCTGGGCAACATGGCAAAACTCCATCTCCACTTTCTAAAAATATAAAAATTAGCCAAATGTGGTGGCACATGCCTGTAGTCTCAGGAAGCTGAGGTGAATTACTCAAACCTGTGAGGGCAAGGCTGCAGTGACCTGTGATCACGCCACTGCACTCCACCCTGAGTAACAGAGCAAGACCCTGTTTCACAAAAATAAAAATAAAAAATAAAATAAAATAAAAATAAAAGAATGAATGAAGCTTTTTCCCTGCCAAGTAAACCCTGCAGAATCCAACTCTCTTTCTCTAGCCTTTTAACAGAAATAGGACATGAAGTGTCTACTGGCCGGGCGCAGTGGCTCATGCCTGTAATCCTAGCACTTTGGGAGGCTGAGGCAGGTGGTCACATGAGGTCAGGAGTTCGAGACCAGCCTGGCCAACATGGTGAAAACCCGTCTCTACTAAATTTTTTTACAAAAAATTACCCCGGTGTGGTGGTGGGCACCTGTAATTCTAGCCACTCAGGAGGCTGTGGCAGGAGAATCGCTTGAACCTTGGAGGCAGAGATTGCAGTGAGCTGAGATTGCGCCACTGCACTCCAGCCTGGGCCACAAGAGCGAAAAAGTATCTAGTGCCTGATACTTCAAGATCAGACTTTCTTCCCACAAAACAATTTATTTACCTATCCTCCAAACAACTCAGATCACTCTGCAGGCAGCTGAAGGCTTGTTACCCTTACCAATATGCTCTTTTCTAGATCACATGGTTCAGACTCAAACAACATTTTCTCAATGCCTACTGTGTGTCAACTATTGCGCATATCCCTTTCACATGCTACCTTATGAGTCAATCACCTCTGGATTGCTTCTGCATCAATCCAAGAGCTAGTCTTATGTCTTCCTAACCTTTGTGACTCCAAAAATGTCTAAATCACCAGGCTACTCGGTAAAGGAGGATGGTGTTAGCCCTGGGAACCACTTGACTTGTGACATTTTAAGTCCAATATTGAATTCAACTCTTTGACATAACCTCCTATTATTACACTGCCATCATTCTCTTATTACTTATGCACCTGTTCTTTCCCTGCATGACAACCAATATCTTGACCTTTTTTCCAGTAGCAAAGTTTAATCATGGCTTCCATTTCCTTCCTTCAAAACCTGGACTACACATGGTTTATTACTTCAACCATTCTCTTATCACTACATCAATTCTCCTTTCCTAATATTTATCAGCTATGAAGTCTTGTGTAAATCATGTAACTGCTTGAGGCTTCAGGTTCCTCAGCTATCAAACGGGAAAAATAGTAACAGATGCATCAGCAGCAACAATACTACCACTTGAGTTCTGTAGGGACAAAATGAAATTATGCTTACAGGGTCAAGTGTCTGATACAGGCTAGTCAATACGTAGTATCATAATTGTTAACCTATCTAACTGGCCTGCAATTCTGATCTCTATATTGATTCAACCATTTGCCGTCTGTGCTTATACATTTAGTCTGCTGGGTGGTATTAGAATAAAAGTTGAAGCACATATACAACCATATAGGTTAGAGTCAACAGTAATTTCTGGTCACCAACCTCAGATGGATCATAACACCATTTGGAAAGGTTTTTACTTGTCACTAGAGAGCTCATGGAATTGAGGAACACTTTAAGGTCTTCTATTTCTTTTCCTTTAGAGACAGGGTTTCTGTCACCTATGTTGGAGTGCATTGGTGTGATTATATCTCACTGTAACCTTGAACTCCTAGGCTCAAACAATCCTCCTGCCTCAGCCTCCAGAGGAGTGAAAATACAGGCAGGCAACACCATGCCCCTTTTAAGGTTTTTTACTTCTATCTAACAATAGGTACTGTAATCTCTTATAAAATACCAATAAAGTGGATGTCTAACCTCTTCTTGGAAACATCCAGTGAGAGGAAAGTCATTTATCTACCAAGGTTTAATATCCTACCCCATTAACAGCTCAACACATGATAATATTTCTTTTTAAAATTAAGCTGAGATGTGGAATGCTTAATTTCTACCCATTGTCCAACATTTTACCAAACTTTTTATAGAAAAGTCAAATTATGCTTCAAACACTAAAAGATGCTCTTCATGTTACTTGAGTAACTAATTTCTTAGTTCTTCTCTGAATGAGTTTACTTATGCCTGTTTTGAAACACATTTGCTCAGAATAGAATGCAGTGTCAACTTTCTTGTTCTTAATATTATGTTTTTAATAATTCTGCCCAAGACTGAGGTCCCTACTATTAGGTTTGTTGTTACATAAAAAAGGAATCAAAACTCCTATTTAAAACAACTAGTTTTCATTAATCCTTTTGGGGAAACAGCAGGCCAGTGTAATCATGTTACAAAGCAGAAACGATCTTGTTCTTGACATTACCATAAAATGTAATTCTAGAAAAGACTAGAAACTTGTTAATCTATTGTACTTAACCGTCTTGTCATGAAGAGAAACACTGTAGAAGCCTTGGGTAACTTTACAGAGATGTAGGAATTTTTTTATTTATTTTTTATTTTTTATTTTTAAGAGACAAGATCTGGCTCTGTCACCCAGGCTGGAGTGAAGTTGCATAATCATCACTCACTGTGATCTCAAACTCCTGGGCTAAATTTATCATCCTCAGTCACTTGAGTGATCAGCTTCCTGAGTAGCTAGGACTACAGGTGCACACCATCACCTGCAGTTAATTTTTAAAATTTTTTGTCGAGATGGGAATCTTGCAAAGTTGCCCAGGCAATCTGAACTCCTGGCCTCAAGCAATCCTCCTGCCTCAGCCTGGAATGCTTTATACATCCTGGATATTAGTTCTTTGTTAAATATATGTTTTGCAAATTCTGAACTTGTAGACTGTGGCTTGCCTATTTATTTTTTTTCAACCTACGTCTTTTGATCAGCAGGAGTCTGTACTTTTTGTTTTCTTCCCCTAAAGAGACAGGGTCTTGCTATGTTGCCCAGGCTAGCTTTGAAATCTATAACCCAATTTAGGAAGAACTGACATCTAAGTGACAGCAAGCCTTCAATGGACATTAGAAGTTTTCATTGCTAAAGCTTAACAATCTTCTGTGAAATTTTTCCCTCAGTGTTTCATGCTTTTGGATACTACTACAAAGGGTATTATTTTATTAATTTTCTAATTTTCACTGCTGGTTTACAGAAATACAATTAATTTTTAGATTGACTTTGTATCTTGTGATATAGCTAAAATTACTATTTAGTTCTAGAAATTTTCTTGATGATTCCTTCGGATTTCCTATATACACAAACACATCATCAGCAAATTCAACTTACTCCTTTCCAATTATTACGCCCTTTTTTCTTGTCTTCATACACTGGCCGAGACATAAAACGCTGAGAATAAAAATTCTTACCTTGGTGCTGACATTAGGTGGAAGGCATTTAGTCTTTCATCACTAAGTATGTTGTTAGCCATAGACATTTTTCATGCTTGTCTTTTATCAAATTGAGGAAACTACCTTCTATTAGCTTCCTGAGAGACTGTGTCATGAGTATTCAATTTTATCAAATATCTTGTCTGTATCTATGGAAATGATCATAATGTTTTTCTTCTTGATTCAATTATAATGTGGTGCACTAAATACATGGATTTTCAAATCTTAAACCAAACTTTCACTTCTGGTACAAACCACATGTGTTGTTTGCGTATTACTGGAATGTGGCTCACCTGATAAAAGAGTTGAGAAATGTTCACTCCTCCTCTACTTTCTAAACTATAAGACTGGTATTATTTTTATCCTAAGCATTTGAAGGAATTAATCATTTTGAAAGAAGCCATATGACCCTTATGCTTTCTTTGTGGGAAGGTTTTTTTATTTGATTTTACTTTCATTAATAGATACACATCTATTCAGATTTTGTTTCAATTTGTCTCCTTTTGGTAAGTATTTTTCAAGAAATTCACTTATCTAATCTAAGTTGTCAAATTTACTGAATTAAGTTATGAATAATATTATATTCTTAATGTATATACGATTTATAGCAGTAACCTCTCTTTCATTCCTGACACTGGTAATTTGTGTTCTTGCTCCCTTCTCCTCCCCCAACTGGTCTAGCTAGGAGTTAACTTTAAGATTTATTTCAAATAGCCAAAGTTTGGTTTTTGTTAGTTTTTTTTTATTACATTGATTTCTGCTCTTATTTGTAGTATTTCCTTTTTTCTATTTATTTTGGGTTTACTCGGTGCTTCTTTTTCCAGCTAAGTTCTTAGAGCAAAACCTTGGTCATTCACTGTAGATCTTTTCTAAAAGAAGCATTTAAAGGTATACTTTCCTTCTAGGCACTGTTTTAGCTGCACCAACCAATTTTGTTATATCATATTTTCATTATTTTTCCGTTAGAAATACCTTCTGAATTACCTGTGGTTTCTTTTTAAAATGATGGGTCATTTAAGCATGTCGTGTTAACTCCTGAACATTTGGTGTTTTTCTAGGTATCTTCTTAACATTGTTTTTTGAGACAGAGTCTTGCTCTCTTGCCCAGGCTGGAGTGCAATAGCGCAATCATAGCTCACTGCAGCCTTGAACTCTTGGGCTCAAGCAATCCTCCCACTTCAGCCTCCAGATTAGCTGGGACCACAGCTTCATGCCACCAAAGCTGACTAGATTTTTGTTTTCTTTGTTTTTGCTTTTTTTAATTTTAGTAGAGACAGAGTCTAACTATGTTGCTCAGGCTGGCCTGAAGCGATCCTCCTGAATTGGCCTTCCAAAGGGCTGGGATTACAGACATGAGTCACCACACCCAGTATGGTGTACCTTTGCTTTTTATTAAACTTTTATTTTAGATTCAGGGGTACATGCTCAGATTTGTTATATAGGTAAACTCAAGTCAGGGGGTTTGTTGTACAGATTATTCATCACCCAAATAGTAAGCCTAGCACTCAATATTTTTTCTGGTCCTTTCCCTTTGCCCATCCTCTACCTTCAAGGAGGCCCCAATGTCTATAGTTTCCCTCTTTGTGTCCCTGAGTTCTCATCAGACTTCTTATTTAAGTCTTTTGTGTCCAGAGAACATACTTTGTATGATTTCAAACCTTTTCAATTGACTGACACTAGTTTTACGGACCAGAATATGATTCCAGCCTGTTAGTGTAATGTGTGCCAGTGTAATGTTTGCCCCTGAAAGGAACTTATGTTCTTCAGTTGTTGTATACAGAGTTCTATACATTATCATTTAGGTCAATGTTGTTGACAGTTAATTTTGTTCTACATTTTTACCAAGTTTTTTTGTCTAGTTATTCTATAAAATGCTAAGACAGAAGTATTCACTTTTTCAACTAAGATTGTCAATTGGTTTTTTTTTTTTTTTTTTTGAGACAGAGTCTTGCTCTGTCGCCAGGCACCAGGCTGGAGTGCAGTGGCGCGATCTTGACTCACTGCAACCTCCGCCTCCTGGGTTCAAGCAATTGTCCTGCCTCAGCCTCCCGGGTAGCTGGGACTACAGGCACACACCACCACGGCCAGCTAATTTTTCTATATTTTTAGTAGAGATGGGGTTTTACCATGTTGGCCAGGATGGTCTCGATCTCTTGACCTCGTGATCCACCCGCCTCGGTTTCCCAAAGTGCTGGGATTACAGGCTTGAGCCACCGCGCCCGGCCGTCAATTTGTTTATCTCTTTAATTCTATCAGTTTTTGTCTTGCTTCATTTGTTTTGAAGCCTTATTAGGCATATATACATTTCTCATTGTTATGTCTTTCTGATATATCAACTCTTTTATTATTTTATTATTATAAATGTCTATATATAATGAGATTGGATATAACAGGAAAAAAGAACAAGGAAAAAGGGAATGGTGTAAGTGTATTTCCAAATAACTAAGAGTTAACTAAGGTATAGTTTTTAAAGCTGTCATTTTCTCAAGGGTATAATATCTGAACTCAGATGAAACTTCACACTTTCTGAAAAAAACCAAGACCCTGCCATCTTCTATATTTAAACACTTAGAGAAAAACTTATCAAACTACTTGAATAAATACTTGCTTAAGAGGTATAAATAAAAAACTTTGTTATATTATAAAAGGATTTTTCACCTAACTGTGATAGTTTTTAAAGTAATATACCTATTGTAAATAAAGACGCTGGATTCTATGCTCTGTGTTTGATCAATAAAAAAAATTTAATTGCAGAATGATCTATCAGTGTTTCCAGTAATACTGCGACATGAGTTTCCTTTTAATGGCTCATCAGTTAATGTGATTGTTGTGAATGTAATATAAGGAGACTCATTTAGCAACATATTATTACATCATCTTAACATGAAGTAAGGCCCATCAGGCATTATTAAATTAGCCTGAATTTTGCAGTATGTCAGCAGCGTTTTATGTACATTAATAGCAGAGTTAATGTTCCTTGGGGGGATTCTGTTGAAGAAAAATGGTTTCAAGGTGGTGTTAGGGTATAATTTTGGAGTCACTGTATTTCCTTGGATTTTTTTATGTCACTTGTGAATAGGTAAGACAAAATGGCAGCCAGTTAGTTAAAGTGAATTTTTTCCCCTTCTCTGACTTATTATAATAAATACTGGTTGGAATACATGTTTTTCTTTGAATAGTTTGTCCTTGCTGCAGAATAATCTTTCCACTCTGCTGAATTTTGGGCTTCCTTTCTGGGGCTCTATGAATTCTTAAAAAATTCTTAAAAACAAAAACACATCTTTCTCTCACTTGAATATCTTTAAATCTTGTATATAACAATATTATTTTGCATCAAACATTCTAGTAACCTTGTTCTTCTCTCTTCCATAGGCCTTCCTGATCTCTCCAAAATGTTTATAAACTGTTTATTGAACAGTAACCATATAGTTTCCTCTAAGGATAACTCCTATAGGCTTATATTTGGCATATACAGAGGAGTTGTTAAAGCATGAACTCCAGTCCCTGTGAATCAGAATCACCTGAGCATTTGCTAAAAATTTAAATTCCCTCTGGTAGTGGTGGCTCTTGTCTGTAATTATAGCACTTTGTCAGGATGAGGCAGGAAAATTGCTTGAGCCTAGGAGTTTGAGACCAGCCTGGGCAACACAGTGAGACCCAATCTCTAAAAAAATATATAAAAAATTAGTGGGGTATGGTAGGTGCGCACCTGTAATCCCAGCTACTCAGGGAGGTATATGAAGACCCAAAATACCTTTTGTAATGTGGGCCACATGAATTGAGAAATTTAATATTATGTATTTATTTTTGGAAATGTTTTCACCAGCTCATACAGTTTAACCTTCAGAGACCTACTATGTAGGTAGAAGCAGAAACTGCTATTCTATCTTTCAGATGGAGAAATCAATGCAGAGATGGGACATGAACCTAGGTCTCTTGACTGTAAACCTTACATTCCTTAAGCCGAGGAGGTCATGTGAGTGCCACTGCACTCCAGCCTGGGTGACAGAGTGAAACCTTGTCTCAAAAAAAAAAGAAAAAACAAATTTAATTCTCTGTCTCCTTCTCAAACAAATTAAAATGAAGGAAGGTAATGAGCACAGAGTTGAAATCTGAGGGATTCCTATGCAGCAGTATAGTCATATAGTCAAAAAACTCAAACATGAGTTTAGGTTTACCACTTGCTAGATATCTAGCTTTAAGCATAATACCTTAGGAGAACCTCTATTTACTAATCTGCAAAATGAGTTGTTAAAACAATTAAATGTAATTATGTTTAGTTCAATGATTACCTCAGTTAGTCCTCAGCAAATGGTAGCAAATGTTATTAGAGTGCTACACATTTAGGTTTAAAATAAATGTCTTTTGATAGAAGAATCTGGTAAAAATGTACATTAATCCTTGGTAAAAACCTTAAGATTCACCTTTGCAAAACTGGACAATTACATTAAGAGAACTTATTGCTGATTCTAACTAAACAGCAATACCTTTGCCAAGAGGGTATAAAAAATATAAGTGAAAACATTTGAACGTAATAAAAACATTAATATAAGCATAAGCTATGATTTATTAGATGTAGCTGTAGTCTCAAAAAGCTTACAAAAGTCTTTTTCCCCCGCCTCAAGTTTAGCAGTAATGTTAACATTAGACCAGTGGCTCTCAAACATTTAGGTCTCTTAAAAATAATATTAAAGATTCCAAATACCTTTTGTTATGTGAGTTACATGAATTGAGAAATTTAAAATTATGTATTTATTTATTGAAATGTTTTCAAAAGCCCATACAATTTAACCCTCAGAGATCTACTAAGTAGGTGGAGGCAGAAACTGCTAATCCTATCTTTCAGATAAGAAGTCAGTGCAGAGACGGGACTTGAACCTAGGCCTCTTGACTCTAAACCTTATGTACCTTCTGTTTTACCCCCCCTCAATTGACATTTACTGACCTTCTACTGTATGATCAGGAACTGAGACTAGCACTTCCATATATCTGATAAGTAAACAAATCTGTTATGGTGTTATGAGGTATTTTTATACCCTAAGAATACTTACAAGATTTAGTACTGCCTAACTAAGCTGCTGTCTTACATTTAAGAGGAAGATGAAAAGACTTTTAAGGCCCTGAAGCAGGTTGGCAGACAAATCTACTTAATGATTTGTCACAGAGGCAGTTTGCAGAGCTTACAAGCTTATACCTACAGGATTCTTTGTAGCTACTTTTATCCATCATTCATTGTCAAATGATGTAACTTAGTGTCTTGTTTTGGTTTTTTTGAGATGGAGTGTGACTCTGATGCTCAGGCCAGGCTGGAGTGTAATGGTGCAATCTCAGCTCATTGCAACCTCCTCCTCCTAGGTTCCAGCGATTCTCCTGCCTCAGCTTCCTGCGTAGCTCGGACTACAGGCACCTGCCACCAGGCTTGGCTAATTTTTGTATTTTTAGTAGAGACGGGGTTTCACCATGCTGGCCAGGGTGGTCTTGAACTCCCGACCTCCGGCAATCCGCCCACCTCAGCCTCCCAAAGTGCTGGGATTATAGGCGTGAGCCATCGCGTCCAGCCGTAACTTAGTTTTTAAAATTTTGTTTTACTCTGAAGAGATTCAGAAGAGTGATGGTTAGGTGACCTGCCAAACTCTTACAATGAGTAATGTAGCCGAGATCAAAAATTACAACCAGAGCCTCCAGTCCAAGTCATTAAAGAACTAAAATTCAGACTATGAAATTCAAACAGTAACTTGTATTATAAAAAAGAAGGAGTTCTGATATCAATTATGAATTGATAATTACAATCACCCATATTACAATCACCCATTCACATTTCATTTGGACCAAAAAGAAGATATTTCAGTTTTCATGAATGGATACTGCTAAAACTATACAGAACAAATGGTACATCTTAGTTGGCCTTAAAGCACTGTCACCTTTGAAAAGGGTAAGAAAAATACCTTAATAGAGGCTAGAAGTTCAATTGCTGCTTTTCTATTTTTTACTGTGATCTGAATAAGCACTTACATTCTTTGGTTCTCTGCAATTTTTAATTAGGCATGAGCAGTATGCTGGTAAATGTTTAACAACTGTTTAAAAAATTAAAGCCCTGATTCGTAGCATTTTTGGATTCTCACAGTATAAATACTTCTTTGAAGGCCATTTTGTTTGTTTTTAGTTTTTTTTTAGAGATGCAGTCTTGCTACATTGCCCAGGCTGGACCTGCACTCCTGGGCTTAAGTGATCCTTCTGCCTTTGCTTTCCAAGTAGCTGGGACCACAGGCATGCACCACAGTGCCCAGCTCATGATAGCCAATTTTAAGATACAAGTGTAATATCAACTGTGCTTGCTAAATTCCTAAAAATTTAACAGATTTGGCTCTTGTGAGCTAGTAAGAGCTGGTAAAGCAAAACACTGGCTATGACATGATGCTAATATATATTTTAAATGACTAGAATAAAATAAAGCTAACCATAAATGGAAAATAAAGCAATCATTATTAGCATCGTTAAAACTTTTAAAAATTATTTGGATAAAAATAGGTTAATACTGCTTGGTCTGAAGCCAAGAAATCTTAGTGTTGGTCCAGCTACTACCTCTCACTCTATGATATTTAACAAATCGCTTATGCAAACCATGCCTATTTGCTATTAAGGACATGGGAATAGATGATCCTTAATTTTTACAGTATATTTATTTTTCTCTCTCCCCCCGCCCCTGCCCCATTCTCTTCTTGAAACAGAGGCTCACTGTCAACCTGGCTGTAGTGCAGTGGTGCAATCACGGGTCACTGCAGCCTGAAACTCCTGGGCTCAAGTGATCCTCTTGCCTCAGCCTCCCAAGCAGCTGGGACTGCAGGCATGCGCCACTACACCTGGCTGATGTTGTATTTTAAGTAGAAACAAGGTCTCATTATGTTGCCCAGGTTGGTCTCAAACTCCTGAGCTCAAGCGATCCTCCTACCTCACTCTACCGTGAACCACCATGGCCAGCCTACAATATATTATCTTATACTGGGAAGGCACATCACAAAACAGAATGTTCCGTAAAACTCTCCTAGAGGCACAATTATGAAATATGTATTAAATGGATTAATATTATTAGCATGACAGTTAAAACTGGCTCACATGCCCATGCCTGAAATTAGGGTGGGCCCTCATGTAAAGCATGCAAATGGCAGAAAACAAATTTAGTATGTTCTGCCTTTCCTTTCTATTCTTTTTGGCTTGATTCTGACGGGAATCTGCAGGTGAACTGTGTATTCAGGATTCTCAGTCTAAAGATATGAGGAAAAAGGCAGAGAAGATGCCCATTAGCAGAAACACAAAATGCTAGAGAAGGTAAAAGAGTAGAAACAAAGATTCCAAGTCAGGGAGGGTGTGAAGCCTAAAAACTGGTTAGATACAGGAATGCAAACAAAATACTTCCAATATTAATGATCAGTCTGACATTACAGGATATTCAAGCTATGCAGATTAATCATATATTCTTTAGGTACCAGCAATTACGTTTTCTGTGAGAAAACATGCAAAAAAATTCTGAGAAACGATAGGCATTTTGGAAAGTGGTAGAAAGATAACTGCTACTTTGTTCCCAGTTAAAATGGAGGCAGGTTATGAAAATCTTTGATGATAAAGATAGCTTGGTAAACTGGGGAACTGAAACAATTTTAAGTAAAGAGAGCAAAAAGTTTAACAGCTAGAAAACAACATTTAGTTACAAATTAAACAAATTAATTGGTATTTATTTCTTTAGAAATAAATTTCCTGGAAGAATAAACTGGATAATTTCTATCTCCTCTATTAATATGACTTTTACTTATGTGTTTAAAAACCATCTCACTGCTTTTTTCAAAATCATTAAACTTACTTGACAGCCTGGTAATCCGGTATCTCTGCTGTACAGGGAAAATGAGCCTCTCTCTGATGTTTTTCCTATAAAACAAAGACATTAACTTTATATAAAACCCCTCATTTATTGACAATCAATTAAACTAGTAGACTATTCATGGTAATTATATTGCAGTTTAAAAATAGAACAAATTAGAAATAAGAGGATACAATCCAATAATTTGTAAAAACTTGCTATCATTTCAGTCAGTCTGAGTCAAATTCTGGGAAGGACGTAGTGACTCATGTCTGTAATCTCAGCACTTTGGGAAGCCAAGGTGGAGGACTGCTTTAGCCTAGTAGCTCAAGACTAGCTTGGGCAATAACAAAAACCTGTCTCTACAAAAAAATTAAAAATTAGCATGGTGATACACGTATGTAGTCCCAGCTACTTAGGAGGCTGAGGTGGGAGGATCACTTGAGCTACATAAAGTAGCATGCAAACACTTTATTTTCAACATGTAGTATTTTAAAAAACATTTAGAAGAATGAAAAAGACTTTTATATAGCCAACAATATGATCCATGTGCCCCCTAGTTAGAATGTTTTCCCCTGTTTGCTTCAGATTGAATGTTCTTATCTTCTTTCTCGCTCAAAAATTAATAACAGTATTGGGCTGGGCGCAGTGGTTCACACCTGTAATCCCAGCACAAGGTGGGTGGATCACGAGGTCAGGAGACTGAGACCATCCTGGCTAACATGGTTAAGCCCGTCTCTACTAAAAATACAAAAAATTAGCAGGTGCTACCACACCTGCCTGTAGTCCCAGCTACTCAGGAGTCTGAGGCAGGAGAATTGCTTGAACCCAGAAGGTGGAGGTTGCAGTGAGCCAGGATCGAGCCACTGCACTCTGTCTCAAAAAAAAAAAAAAAAAAAAAAAATTAATACAGTATAGATATAGCTCAGACCACACCTCAGGGTAACCATTATCCTAATATTGATGTGCATGATTACCATCTGTTTTTTACTCTTAAATATATAGTCATGCTCTCAAACAATATACATTACTGTCTGCACTTAACATTTACATAGATGGAATTACATGGTGTTTATCTTGAAACCTGCATTTTTATATATTATATTTTTGAGCTATGTATTGATTATCAGAGCCCAAGTTTGATCTTTACTGCTATACAATGCTCCATTATACAAATAAAACCAGTTTATATAGTCTCCTATTGTATGATAGTTTTTACATTTCTTTGTCATGAGCAGTACTGAAACAAATCCTTGCACATGTCTTGCACACAGACACCCCTCCTCCTCCTCCCCCTCCTCCAGGATACATGCAAAGAAGCGAAACTTGTAGATAAAAAGATACAAACTTTCAGCTTTACAGATATTGATTGCCTTACTACTCTCAGAAGTCATCATGCCAATTTTTATTTTTCCCAGCAACATTAAGAATTCTTGTTGTGGCCGGGCACGGTGGCTTACGCCTGCAATCCCAGAATTCTGTGCAGCCGAGACAGGCGGATCACTTGAGGTTAGGAGCTCGAGACCAGCCTGGCCAACAAGGTAAAACCCTGTCTCAACTAAAAATACAAAAATTAGCCAGGTATGGTAGCACACACCTGTAATCCCAGCTACTCGGGAGGCTGAGGCAAGAGAATCAATTGAACCCAAGAGGTGGAAGTTGCAGGGAGCCAAGATAGCGCCATTGCACTCCAGCCTGGGTGACAGAATGAGACTCTCTTTCAAAAAAAAAAAAAAAAAGAATTCTCATTGTGACTATACCCACTGATATGGTTTGGCTGTGTCCTCACCCAAATCTCACCTTGAATTGTAGATCCCATAATCCCAATGTTTAGTAGGAGGGACCTGGTGGGAGGTAACTGAATCATGAAGGCGGTTAGTCCCGTGCAGGTATTCTTGTGATAATGAGTTCTCATGAGATCTGATGGTTTTATAAGGGGCTTTCCCTGTTTGCTCGGCACTTCTCTTGCTGCTGCCATGTGAAGGACATTTTTCTTCCCCTTCTGCCATGATTTTAAGTTTCCTGAGGCCTCCCCAGCCATGCTGAACTCTTTCCTTTATAAATCACCCTGTCTCAGGTTAAGTTTTTATTAGCAGCGGGAGAATGAACTAATACACCCACAGTTCAAAACTTTCATGGCCAAGTATCAGAAATAGTATGGCCCAGCTCTTGAGGGAGAATGGATGTTAGTCTCACAGCACTAACCGTTAACAGTAGTAGGGTACTCACTCATTTGTATTCAATATACTAGAGTTTCAGTATGTTCAGTAAAGTGAATTGGCAAATGTGGTACTTTTGAGGCTCAGAAACTAATGCCCCCAAGCATGGTGCTTTGACATGCTGGATTCGAAGCAGCAGCCTCAAGGTCTAACTCATGGCCTCTCCACCAGACCCCTCTCCACAATCGTCTGTTTTCTGCAAAGCATAGGATGAAGCTGTTTTATGAAATTCCCTATCTACTTAGAAACTAGACCTGTCAAAGAACGCATTGCCTTCCCTGAGTTTCAGTAATTCCTTCTATGCCAGTCATTCTAAGTTGGCATTTCCCTTCAGTCTCTGCCATATTCTTGGTCCAAGAGGATTTCTGATTCACTTTGATTAGATGCAGGAAAGGCTGTGTGTGCCAGAGTTGCAAGTGTACAATCCTTTAATGGTTTTATTTTGTAATAACTTGTTTTATTTATTTATTTATTTATTTTGAAACAAGGTCTCGCTCTGTCACACAGGCTGCAGTGCAGTTACATAATCACAGCTCACTGCAGCCTCCAACTCCTGGGGTCAAGCGATCCTCCAACCTCAGCCTCCCAAGTAGCTGGGACTACAGGCGTTTGCCACCAGCCTGACTAATTTTTAAAATTTTTATTTTTAGTAGAGACAGGGTCTCAGTGTTGCCTAGGCTGGTCTCAAACTCCTGGGCTCAAGCAATCTTCTTTCCTCAGCCTTTCAAAGTGCTGAGGTTACAGATATAAGCTACCATGGTGGCCTAGCATTATTATTACAAGGATTATTTTGCATATCTAAAGGGTTAATAGATGTCAGATTTAGAGCTGTAAGATTTCTACATCAATTAGCCAGCATGATATATATACTTTAACAAAAATGATACTAGTTTATTTCTAAGGTTTTAAAAAAATAATAGCAATAAACAGTTTTGAACATCCTATTCATGTGTAGAGCATTTTATTAGTGAACTACATTTTCAGACAATCACAAGTTAATAATGTATTGTATTTTCACTCACATGTCCTAGTAAGAACTCAAAATAAATGTTGAGGTGGAAAAAGGAACAAGGTTAGAGATGCATATTAGCTCTGTTTTTTAATAATGTACAGCTTTTAAATACAATGTTAATTATCTATGTGGAGGCTACTCCTTTGATCATTTTAAAACACTTAAGTTTTAAACTTAACTTCCTGTGCTTATTAAAATTCCTAAAATTCCTTTTCCTTTCATAGAGGACACTGAATTCAGAGAGAATGAAAACTGATTTAACATAAGCTGAAGAAGTTACAAAGTAAAAGTTTATTCTGAAATGGAAAGTTGATAGCTTGTTTTCAAAATGATAATCTATTTAAATACGATTTTGAAACGTAAATACATTTTTATTTCACTTTTCATTTATTAGAAACTAGTTATTTTCTTAAGGACTTACAAGTTTGAGTATCCTTGAAATATAATAATGCATACTCAGTCTAAGACTTAGAAGGCATTCATTTTTAATTCTTTCAAAATTACTTTTCACAAGAACTATTTTCATGAATTAAAATTAATCATATACATTCTCTTTGTTTTATCTTAGGCATCTGAGAAACAACAAAAATCTCTGGCCACTGTATTAGCAGTTTCTACCAACTTTTTAACATAAATATATATAAATGGAGTATACAGACAATTTTAACTGGTCAACTTCAGCTGAACACAGTTTAAGAACTACTAGTAATGTAACATATACGTAATTTTCCTTGAAACACCCATGAAAAATTATTACAAAGAATTCTCTGGGATAGTCTAGTACAGAGTTTTTACTAGACCCTTGTGTTGCGGTGGTATGGGTGTGTATAGGTATGGGTGTGTGCACACGTGCATGGGCCTCTTTGGCAGGCTTTTCAGAATCATGTTTTTAAATGTACAAAACAAAATGTAAGTATTTTAATGTACAATGACATGTAATCTTCAAAATGTTCTTTTAAAGACCAAACATTTGCTGTAATTTATTAACAAATTAAATAATAAGATTTAGCAGCAGGCCTAATAATGATAATTTGAAAGCATAAATGATAGTTTAAGATATCTCAACAATTATATTATGATATGAAAATATCTATTATTCTACTGGTGACAAAAACCATAGGTAATGATTGGACAATTTTGCTATCCTTATTCAAAATTGAAGGCCATGGTAAATTTCACTTAGAGATTGGTAAAAATAAAGATGACAATTTTTTTCCCATTCAAGTTCGATGATTTTCCTTCTGTCCTGGGAGTCTCTATACTCCAGGTTAAGGAACTCAACTCTAGTAGAATAGCAACATATGATTGGAAAATACACAAGTATAATACATATATATGTATATTAAGTCATCAGACACATAACTTGTGTGCAAAGGTATTTTAAGTAGCTAAACTTACATGGTTTACATTAACCAGATTCAGCATTTTCTGACATAAACTAAAAACTGCTCAAGATAACTAATTTACAGAGTATTTAAAACATTTATTCAAGAAACAGCAAATGACTGAAATTCAAGAAATTATTTTCTCCAGACACATAAACTATTAGAGGCATTAGTTACCTTAACAAATATTCTTGGACTTAAAAAAAAAAAGTTATCTTGCTCTCTACCACCAATATACTTAAGTTACAACTCTCCAGTGCTTACAGAAATACAAACTAATGCTGTTATTTTGACATAGGATACAATCAGCAGTCAAATTGAAGCTGGGAATGGACAGGCACAGTTCTACATTCCCATTTCTCCCCATCTCAATTACAAATATCCAAGCATTGACTAGACAGAAGAATCTAAGATTCATACATTCTATCAAACATTTATGGGCCAGTCAGTGATAGATAAAGAGGTTAGGAGATGAGTAAGACACAAGCTTCTGGCTGGGTGTTGTGGCTCATAGCTGTAATCCCAGCACTTTGGGAGGCTTACGTGGGAGGATTACTAGAGCTAAGGAGTTTGAGACCAGCCTGGGCAACACAGTGACATTTGGTCTTTATAAAAAAATAATAATAATAATAATAAAAACTTAGTTGGGCATGGTGGTGCATACCTGTAGTCGCAGGAGACTGAGGTGGGAGGACTGCTTGAACCCGGGAGTTTGAGGCTGCAGTGAGCTATGATCATGCCACTGCATTCCAGCCTAGGAGACAGAGTAAGACTCTGCCTCAAAAAACAAACAAACAAAAAACCCCCACAAGCTCTGCCCTCGATAAATGCCAAACAATGAAAAAGCTTATAGCCTAATGGATGACGAAGTTTTAGAAGTACTGCTATGTCTGTTATTTAGCTCTTTTTAGTGAGATAAATTAAGTATTTGATAATATGTATTTATTAAAAATACCACAAAGGTTAGATAGTGCCTGATATGGTTTGTGTGCCCACCCAAATCTATTCTTGAACTGTAATTCCCATAATCCTCACATGTCTTGGGAGGGACCTGGTGGGAAGTAACTGAACCTTGCGAGTGGTTACCTCCATGCCGTTCTCATGATGATGAGTTATCATGAGATCTGATGGTTTTACAAGGGACTTTTGCCCGCTTTGCTCTGCAATTTTCCGTGCTGCCACCATGTGAAGAATGTGTTTGCTTCCCCCTTCCACCATGATTGTAAGTTTCCTGAGGTCTCTCCAGCCATGCTGAACTGTGAGTCAAATAAATCTCTTTCCTTTATAAATTTCCCAGTCCCAGGTATGTCTTTATTAGCAACCTGAGACCAGAGTAGCCACAATCCACACTTGGGAGAATAGTGTTCAGTTTCATTCTTCCTTCAACACGCAAATTTAGACCAAAGCAACTCTACAATACTCTCATGGTGTGTGCAGTTATTATCAACAGAAAATACTGTATTGATGAGGAAACAACCAGAGATAACGATATTATGGAATACAAAGCCTACTTAGCATTTATTTCTGCAGCAGTCTTAGTAAATACCTAAAAATTTCCAGCCAAATAAAGTTTATTAGTTTCAATGAATAGATACTATTCAAAAAACAATTGTTGACTTAGCAAGTAACAATACAAAACAGAATAGCTTCTCTATTTGTATGAAAGCCAGTATTATTTCTGTTCATTTCTGTAAGACATACTGATCTGCATTTATCAATTTGAATTCAGCATCTTTTACAAGGAAAAATTCCATGTGTTATAATATAGTTAGTATTGAACTGGTTTTTCTTAAAAGCTAAAAGCTTAACCTAGAAACAATTCCTGAATGTTTCAAACAAGTTAATGAGATCAATATTACTATGTTCAAAATGAAATATTTCAATGTTTAAGTCATGTGAGCTTTTCCATATTTACTTTTCAGAGAAACAATATGAAATCCTTACATAGGCAAATCTAAGTATTTGTGCACAAATCTAAATTTGGTGAAAGTTTTATGAGCAGACTATCCTCCTCCCCCTTGGGTGTCTTTCAAAACTCATTATTTACCTAACCTTTTTGCTCATGGAAAAGCTACTCCCCTTTTGTGGGCAAACCCTATACAAAATTCATATGATTTGAATCATACTAAACATTTGAAGAAACACAAAATGCTAACTTACAAAGTAGGCAAATCTGCAATGTTGTAGGGTATGAGAGCAGAGACCTGGGAATTCTGATTATTGGATTCATGTCTTGGCTCTTGTTTCTCTCTCATTGAGTGAATTGGGAAAGTTACAAGTCATTTAACATCAATGACCCCACTTACTCTTTTAGGAAAATCAACTGAATAACATGTACCTCACAGAGACCCTGTACAATTTCATTAATGTTTATAAAGTATTCAGAAATTGTCTAGAAGATACTGTTAGAATTGTAGACCTCATTTTGGTAGTAATCTGCTCAAATGTACAGAAAAAAAAGGATCTTAATTGACCATATTTTTTTTTTTAAATAAAGAGAAAGGGGGTTTTAAAATAAACCCTTGCCTATTTTCTTCAGGACAATTTGTTTAAGCATTATTGGCTAACATTTGTGCCAACCACGCTGCTGGCTACATTGAAGATATTTAAATATCTACTGCCAACAGGCACAGCTGCTGGACTCTCTATGCCCTCCTCTTGTTCACTCCATGCCAAATTACTCACACAGCTATGAATGATGAGGCATCAGCATAGGAAAATGCCAAGTGTGAGTGAGATTAGTGATAAACCACAGGATCCCTATAGAGGTCAGTGATTATCAAGTTCCCAGTTGTAATCACTTTTCTAACCCAGCCTTTATCTCATCACATATGCCATCTTAATTTTGACCAGCTTCCTGTGATGCGCATCAAAACTGTAAGCAGCTTCCCAATCAATAATTCCTGCAGAATTGCTCAGGTGCTAATGGTGTATCTTATCCTAATAAAAGCACACAGTCAGACCTGGGCAATTTGAATAGGCTTTAGAAATGACTTTCTAGGCTGGGTGCACTGGCTCATGTCTGTAATCCCAGGACACTAAGTGGCCGAGGCAGGTGGATCAAGCCTGGGAGTTTGAGACCAGCCTGGGCAACATGGCAAAAACCCAACTCCATAAAAAATTCGTTGGGGATGGTGTACACAACTGTGGTCCCACCTCTTGGGGGGCTGAGATGGGAGAATCACCTGAGCCCAGGAAGTCAAGACTTGCAGTGAGTCATAACTGTACCACTGTACTTCAGCCTAGGCAACAGAGTGAGATACTGAAGAAAGAAAAGAAAAGAAAAAAGAAAATAAAAGAAGAATAGAGAAAAGAAAGGAAAAGAAAGAGAGTGAGAGGGACGGGGAGACAGGAAGGAAGGAAGGAGGGAGGGAGGGAAGGAAAGGAAGGAAGGAAGGAAGGAAGGAAGGAAGAAGGAAGGAAGGAAGGAAGGAAGGAAGGAAGGAAGGAAGGAAGGAAGGAAGGAGGAAGGACTTTCTGAGACTTTAAAATCTGTGATGAAGTACTCTAGGATGCAAACATTTACCAACCCAACTACTCTTCCCCATGCTCTCCACCTCTCTCCCCTTAACATCAGATTTGCAAATAAAATAGGTGAGGATAAGAAGGTTTATAGAAAACGGTTTACCTTTCCATCATGAAAATGGCCAGAAAAGAACATTAAAATGCACAATTCAATCTGAGAGGGTGAGTTGGGTGGGTAGTTGAAAATTATAAAGGAATGAACAGGGCAGAATTACATAAATACATTTTGATCGGTTTCAGTCACTTATCAGAACTTTCCAGACCTGGCACAGTGGCTCATGCCTGTAGTTCCAGCACTTTGGGAGGCCAAGGCAGGTGATCACCTGAGGTCAGAAATTTGAGACCAGCCTGGTCAACAAGGTAAAATCCCATCTCTACTAAAAATAAAAAATTAGTTGGGCGTGGCGGCACATGCTTGTAGTCCCAGATACTCGGGAGGCTGAGGCAGGAGAATCACTTGAACCCGGTAGGTAGTGGGTGCAGTGAGCCAAGACCACACCACTGTACTCCAGCCTGAGTGAAATAGCAAGACTCCATCTCAAAAAATGGAAGAAAAAAAAAGAAGAACACTATAATTATAGGTAGCTCAAAGTCTAATTTCCACTTTGGAGTAACTTTACTCAACAACTGGATTTTTAAACTGTCCCTGATAACATAATTTACGTCTATATTGTACTGTTGCTTTGACTAAAGTTCAGAATTTAAGCATATTATTCTTAATGCTACCATATTTCCCCAACCACATGTTGTTTAGAATTTAGAAATAAAGACATTTTCATTTTTTATAGCAATTCAATAGATTACAGAACTAGGGGGCAGCTTTTCAGGAAAAAAAAAATCATGAATGTGTATTCTTTAATCAACTCACCTTGCTACCTTCATATCTTAATGTTTCTCATTCTTAAAAACGGATTTAAAATAATTTTGTGGTTTACAACTTTCTAATGACTACATAAACTGAGCTAATCACTCAATGCCTTAACCCTATTTACTCCACTTACTCCGAAACAAAGAAAAAGAAAGTCAGGTAACAATCACACCACCACATAATCTGGAGGAAGACAGAGGGAGGAAATTATCAAATACACCTACTTTGGGGATCTCATTTCCTTCCTGACATTAATGTATCTTGGTATTCACACACTTAAATAACCTACTCCTTCTGACACACTGACTCTGTTTCCAACAGATCCTCATATCAACGCTTCTCTAAGAAATTTCTCGCATTATACAATGGTAAGCAGAACATTAGGCTCATTGTTGCTAATTCCCATGATTTTCTCACATCTTTTTGTATTTCAACAATTTAATTTAGACCATGACCTTACCAGGCAAGGTCAGTGTCTAAGTCTGTTTTTATGGCACACAGGGACCACAAGGCAGATGCCACTTGTTCAGAGAACACTGGTCTGGAATTCTAGACTTGTTTTGTTTGCGTGCCAGGGACAGATTCTACTCCAAGGCTTCATCTATGGCATAGAGCCACGTGAAGGCAGAGAGACAGCTTAAGAGAACTGTGCTCTAAAATAGTGGATAATAAATGATTGTTAATTAGCCAGTTCCCCTGACAGTAAGAATTGGAAGAGAAGGAAAGAAACTAGTCAATGGGACTGCTACCATTCATCAACTATCTGGTCAAAAACAGGGCAATGGAATGAAACAAACATGGAAATAAGAGTCAAGGGGATCTATTTCTGTCTCTGCTGTGAACTAGCTACGGGAGATACACAAGTCATTACATCTCTCTAGGCCTCAGGTTTTTTTACTTTAAAAAGAGTGGGGTGGGATAAGTTTGCACTAGATTATTTCTTTTAATGTGCCATGAAACTGATATCCTCATCAACTCTTTTGCTATTAATCAGACATACCTTTCTGATGGAATGTTAATTTGGGCACTGCATGTAGTAAAAACGGTAAGTTGCTAAACATGTAGGAACTTTTGTAATAATGATGATACGCAGTTATAAAAACAAAGTATAAACATTTAATATGTTTTGAGATATTTACCTGTAAATATGGTAGGCTGAATAGAGCAAATTGAAGTCAGTACATTAAAAATTACCAAGACTCAATTCTATTCAGATGAAGAAAAACTCTAAATGCCAATAAAATTTTTTACCGAGACTCAACAGCCTATATAATATAGAAACAAAACACATTTTGTATACTTTGTGTACAGAAAATACATAGCCATCATATGGTGACTATTCCATTTTGTTGAAACACATGGAGAAAGCCCAGAAGAGGGCCTTAAATTCCATTTATGTTCTACTAAGACTGCCTGTATGTGTTTTATGTACTCATTTATTTATGAACGCCAGGGTCTTGATCTGTTGTCCAGGCTGGAACGCAGTGGTGCTCCACAGCCTTGAGCTCTTGGGTTCAAGTAATCCTCCTGCTTCAGTCTTCCAAGTAGTTAGGACTATAGGCACGTGCGCGCGCGCGCCACACACACACACACACACACACACACACACACACACACACACACACACACTGGTTAATTTTAAAACATTTTTACGGAGATGGTGTCCCTTATGTTGCCCGGGCTGGTCTTTAACTCGTGTCCTCAAGTCAGCCTCCCACCTCAGTCTCTCAAAGTGATGGGATTACAGGGGTGAGCCACCATGCCTAGCCTGCTAAAATTTAAATATGGTTCTTGCTACATGAGGATAAAATATGACATGGTTCAATTTCATTGAGCTGTCTCCTGTATTGCTATTTACTGTCATCCTATGCTTGAGTTTGAAAATAGGTAAAGGCCAGTCTCAACTTCCTTTTTTTTTTTTTTTTTTTTTTTTGAGACAGAGTTTTGCTTTGTCGCCAGGCAGCAGGCTGGAGTGCAGTGGCGCAATCTCAGCTCACGGAAATCTCTGCCTCCTGGGTTCAAGCAATTCTCCTGCCTCAGCCCCCCAAGTAGCTGGGGCTACAGGCACGTGCCACCATGCCCAGCTAATTTTTATATTTTTTAGTAGAGACAGGTTTCACCATGTTGGCCAGGATGGTCTCGATCTCTTGACCTCGTGATCCACCCACCTCGGCCTCCCAAAATGCCAGGACAACAGGCACGAGCCACTACGTCCGGCCCAGTTTCAACTTCTTAATGGGTCATAATCCAAAGTTCATTTGTGAGTAACGCAAAACTGAAAAATCTTATATATTAATTCATATAACTGGATACACAAGTAAATTAAGGTCACAGTGTGTCTGAGTGGAATATTTGCTAAATGGAGGAATGAGGAATGAAGGATGGAAGGAAAAAATGAAGGAAGAAAAAAAATCCTAACCTAACATACTGTAACAATAAATTAGAGAGGAGGCATGTGGTAATGGTAAAGAACGAAGACTCTAGATGTAAACTAGCCAGGTTGTTGCTTACCGTCAGTATTACCTAACAGCTCTGTCCCTTAGATGCCTAATCTGTGAAACAAGGATAAGAACAGTTTTACCTCACTGGGTTTTCATGAGGATAAAATGTATTAACATCTGAAGTGCATGGAACAGTGAAAAACAAGGGCTAATTAAATTTTAGTTATTATTTTGAACTAAAATGTATTGACTACAAAATACATTTGACTATATTATACAATACTATACTGACTATATATGTCTTAAATATCCGTGCTTAAGAAAAAAATCTTAATTAGAAGAGGAAAAAAAGCAGATCTAGGCAAAGAATTTAAAGAAAACTTTAGGACACTTTCAGAGGTTTTAAAATTCTTTACGCCTTTCATGTCATTAAAATTTAACGGCATCACGCTTCTTAGCATTAATGAATGGGTATCTGGATCCTTTTGTATACATAGCCGTGATCTGTTCACAATTGAAAAAAACAAGAAAGCAAGAAAGTATGCACAATCCAGAAAAGGTGATAGAGAGAGCTGAGGAGAAGTCAAAACATAAAGAACAGTCTAAAATTAATTTTAAGAGAGTTTTAGATTCTGTAATATAAAGGAAACAGGATAGACATGTTTGAATATAATCCTTAACCTGCCTATTCCTTTTTCCCTAAGGTTCAGGCAAAGTGGTTTAGGGGAGTACCTTGGGTCTGATCATTCCTAGTTACTAGTTCAAGACAACTTGGCTGTTGTTTGAAGCTCACAGGGGAAAGAGAAGCAGACCATTTTTATTAAGTGAAAAAGAGGGCCAGTGTTAGTAGTGTGTAAACACAGATGTTAAGAAGTTCACTACTTAAATTTTTTTTATCTAGGGAAGGCCCTACTCTTATGTGCAAAAACCACTGGAAAACAGAGAATGAAAAAAGCCAAACGTTTATTTCCTCTATCTCGTGGCTTCTGTTTCATTTAGAAAACTTGCATTGTATTACTGACAGGACTGGCTTTACGTTGGCTTTACGTTTGCCATTTTGTTAGATGTCTACTATTTGTCTCATCTGTTCTTTGTTCTTTTTTCTTTCTCAAACTTTTATTTTTTTATTTTTCATTTTCTTAAAGAGACAGGGTCTTGTTCTGTCACCCACTCTGGAGTGCAGTGTGGTGATCATAGCTCACTGCAACCTTGAACCCTTGGGCTGAGATCCTCCCATCTCAGCTGCCCAAACAGCTAAGACTACACCTGGCTTGCTTTCTTCGTGGTAGAGACAGAGTCCTGTCCCAGCTTCTTTCTTTCCCTCCCACCCCTCCACCACTTTCTTTCTTGCTTGTAGTAGAGACAAGAGTCTTGCCCCAGCTCGTCTGGAACTCCTGGCCTCAAGCAATTCTCCCACCTCCCAAAGTGTTGGCATTACAGGTATGAGCCACTATGCCCTGCTCTCAGCCTGTTTTTAGATTGAACATTCCATTTAGTAGCCACTCTTGGTAGATACATTACAGTTCTTTTTAAATTTTTAATGACTGCCCTCAGTTTATAATATACATCTTTAATTTAACAGAGTCTACCTTCCAAAATCCTTTCTCCCATCTTTTAGGTTACTGTTGTTATATATTTTATAAAACCCACAATATAATGTACTAATTTTGCTTTAGACAGTTATTTTATAGTGTGATTTAAAAGGAGATAATGAATGTCTTTCATATTTATTTCATTATTACCATTTCTGGAGCTCTCATTTCTTTGTATAGATCAGGGGTTGGCACACTATAATTCAGGGCCTGCTTCCTGTCTTTGTAAATAAAGTTTTACTGGAAAACAGCCATGCTCACTTGTTTATGTATTGTTTATAGTTGCTTTTGTGCTACAATAGCAGAGCTGAGTAGTTGTGACAGAAATTATCTGACCCACAAAGCCTAAAATATGTAGTATCTGGCACCCTACAAAAAAAGTTTGCTAAGTCCTGGTGTAGATCCAAGTTACTGTCTGGAGGGACATGCCCCCTGCTTGAAGAACTTACTCTAACAGTTATTAGCACAAATCTGCTAGGAATGGATTTTCTCATATTTTCATATATCTAAAAGTCTTTATACCTCTTTTTAAAAAAATATTTTCAACAGATAAATAATTCTGGGTTGACAGAGTTTTAAAAAATTTTAATACATTAATCATCTTGCTTGCAAAGTTCCTAAGATAAGTCTGCTGTAGTTTATCTTTGTTGCTTTATAAATGATTTTTTTTTCTGCCTCTGGTTATCTTTAAGATTTTCTCTTTATCTTTCGTTTTCTGCACTTTAAATATGTCTAAAAGTGGGGAGGGGAGTTCTTGTTGTTTCTTAAATCTTGAATCTATGGTTTGATGTCTTTCATTGCTTTTGGGAAATTCTTGGCTATTATCTCTTCAAATATTTCTTCTGCATTATTATCTATCTCTTTCCCTCTGAAACTTTAATCATACACGTATTATACCGATATTGTCCTGCCGCTCTGTTTTTTTTCCGTTCTTGTTCTCTTTGTATTTTAGTTTGGACAATTTATACTGGCCTATATTCAAGTTCGCTCGTTTCTCCAGCAACTGGGTTGTCTACTGATGATCACAAAGGAATTATTTACCTCTAATATGTTTTTATTACTACCATTTCAACTTGACTCTTTATTATTTCCATCTATCGGCTAAATTCCCCATTAATTCATACATGCTGTCTACCTTTGCCACTAGATCCTTTAAATATCTTAGCCAGAGTGACTTTCACATCTTTATCTGACAGTTCCAACAACAGGGCCATCTTTGAGTCCTGTTTTGTTAACTGTTTTGCCTCTTGACATTATTTGTTTTGTTTCTCTCTTGCTTATGTGCATGTCTTGTAATTTTGATGGATACAGGATATCATGGGTAGAACAGTAGTATATTTAGGCCAGGAAATGGGTATGCCTCTTTCCATATAAGGCCTTTAGAGTGAGAAATTCAGACAATCTAATTAGGTGTTTAGCTTGGTGTGGCTGTTGTTGTTATCTAGTGATCACCTGCTTTGCTTAGTGCTTAGCATGTGACTGGGGTGCTGTAAAGCTTTCCTGTTAGCATTTCATCCTCAGCTTTCAACAGATGCTAAAAACCTGTGTTTCAGAGTCAGTCTCCCTCCATGCTTTTGCGCCCCTGCCCCCGCCACCCCGCCCAGTGGTAGACTGCTATTGCTTAGTATTCATTAGGCTGTGATGGAGGTAGTTCTCTGCTGTTTTGGTCTGGCCTCAGAACTTACAGAAACCGTGTGCCTGGGCCTCTCTGAAGGTTTCAGAAAAGTTAAAAGTTTATAGTTTATCAGGCTTTCCCCCCTCACCATAAGAATGAAAGCAGCATTCTTTTTTTTTTGAGACAGAGTCTCACTATCACCAGGGTGGAGTGCAATGGCACGATCTCAGCTCACTGCAAACTCCGCCTCCTGGGTTCAAACAATTCTCCTGTCTCAGCGTCCCGAGTAGCTGGGACTACATGTGCTCACCACTACGCCCAGCTAATTTTTGTATTTTTAGTAGAGATGGGGTTTCACCATGTTGGCCAGGATGGTCTTGATCTCTTGATCTGGTGATCCACCTGCCTCAGCCTCCCAAAGTGCTGGGATTATAGGCGTGAGCCACCATGCCTAGCCAAAAACAGAATTCTTTATAGTTTTCCACACCCTAGATAAAAGGTGGAAATCCTCTGATCATTTTGAATAGTTTCTGTTTCTATGCCTATAAATTCACTGATTTTTTTTCTTCTGAAGTGAATAAGCTGCAGTTAATCTCATCCAGTGTATTTTTATTTCAGATCGTATTTTTCATCTCTCCAGAAATTACGTTTAGGGGGCTTGGTGTGGTGGCTCACACATATAATCCCAGCAACTAAGGAGACAAGGCAGGAGGATGATTTGAGGCCAGGAATTCAAGACCAGCCCGAGCAATGTAGTAAGACCCTGTCTCTACCAAAACACACACACACACACACACACACACACACACACACACACACACACTAGCCAGGCATGTTGCATCCTTGTAGTCCTAGCTACCTAGCTACTTTGGGAGGCTGAAGCAGGAAGATTACTTGATCCAAGAGTTCACGTTTTCAGTGAGCTATCATCACTCCACTGTATCCTAGCCTGTGCATTGGAGACCCTGCCTCCAAAAAAAGGAGAAAAAAGGGAAAGGGCAGAGAGGAAAGGGAAAACAGAAAAGGGAAAGGAAAAGGAAAAGGAAAAGGGGAGGGGAACGGAGGGAAGGGGGAGGGAAAGGGAATGGGAGGGAGGGGAAGAAAAAAGAGTTATATAAATAAATTCAGTTTTTTTCATAGCATTCATTATCCCTACATCATATTTATATTTTCCCCTACATTCTTGAGCTATCAAGCATATTTATAAAAGCCATTTTAACATCCTTGCCTGATTACATAAACTCTCTAATTCCCTGGACTCTTGTTTCTACTGATTACTCCTGGTTACAGGGTATATTTTATTGTTCTTTTCATGCCTAGTAATTTTTAAGTCAATGCCAGACCTTTAAAAGTTTACATTTTTGGGTGCTAGATTTTGCTGTATTCCTTCAAAGAACGTCAGACTTTGTTCTGGCAAGCAGTTAAGTGACTTGGAATCAGTTTGTTCCTTTTCCAGGTTTGCCTTTACTATTTCTAACACTGGGTCAAGAGTACCCTTTAATCCAGGTCTAATTTAGCACCACCAACACAATATCCTTTTGAAGACGACATATGCCCTATTAATTATGAGATCTTTCCACTTTGTGGTTGGTTGGAGGAAGAATTATTCCCAGCTTTGTGTGAGCTTTCCCTGGTCTCAAGTTGTTTCCTCTCATGCGTATACATGCATGTACATATCAGTACTTGGTCAAAGACTTGGAACCAAACTCTGAAGATCCTGAGTTCACTTGCTTTCTCTGCTCCCTCCCCTTCTTACCCTATAGATCCTAGTCCCTTTGCTTCTCTGAATTCTGATCCTTGTCTCCTCAATTCACAAAGACTGACAGACTGTGCTTCATTATCTCTTTGTCTTTCTGCTATGGCCCAGAATGTTCCTCCAGGCAGTGAGTGAGTGGGGATAACTGTAAGACTCACCTTATTTGTTTTCCTCCTCTCATGGAGTGCCTACTGTCAAATGTCTGAAAAGTAGTAACTTTTAGGACCACTATGAATCTTCCTAAGGTTTTATACCTCTTACAAATCCTTCCAAACACCCCCTTTAAAGGAACAAACAAATGAACAAAAGCTTTCTCCTAGTCTTCCTCTAGCAAATACATTTTTACAGATCAGAAAAAGCTAAAACACAACAAAACTTGACTTCTATAAATAATCAGACTTTCCAACCAACAGAAACTGCTCAGAGTAGTGCATAAGGTAGAAGATAACCTGAAAGGATGGATCTACATTTGTTACTATATTTACATTCTGAAGTCGCCTAAATTAAATACATCCAACTCAGCTAGACTTAACCATCATAAATAAGCAGTTTGATAAACTCTTGGATAATCTAGAAACTTTGTTAAACTACTTCTGTTTTTATGATATTGTAAAGAGGTTCTTTTATTTCCAACATTAGATGTTTTATTTCTAAAATACTTGGAATTCTACTGTCTGCTGACATATTTGAATTTAGATTAAACTGCTCTAAGAATATGATCTCCTGCACTAACTACATACATAGCTATTTCTAAAAGGTTAAAAAGCTGGCAATTTTCCAGTTCTTTCTCAACTTTTCAGTTATGAAATACAATGTCCACTTCCTAGTTCTCTTCTGTTTTCTTTGGCATGTTGTTGACCAGTTCTCTAAATTCAGTATCATGTATTCCATTCCATAGGTCTTCAATTCCTGGCCCCAACCCCTCTCCCCCACATACATACACTCTTATGCTACAGATAACCATAGGGCATGAAAAATGTTGGTGAAAATTGCTATTATTAAATTATATTCTTTTAGAGGTTACTGCTTCTTAATGTAGAGGTCTGTCTCTCACTATGTAAGTTAAGTCATTCATTTATTTTGATACTTTTAGATTCAATCATTTAAAAACTCACTGATTTCATTAAAATACTTTGATAAACTAAACCAATTAACAGTAAAATTTATACTCAAAAATTTTTAAGCACTCCTGTTCTTTCTCTGAGGTATTCAAATATCCTGGCAATGTAAAAATAGATTTAAGACTACACCTAGACCCGTCTCACATGAGAAAACTGGTCATGTTGTTAATTACAATGCTTGTAAGTATATTTGAGCATTTTGTTGTTGTTGAAACTAGGTCTCATTCTGTCGCCAAGGATGCAGTGCAGTGGCACAATTTGGCTCACTGCAGCTTCTACCTCTGGGCTCAAGCTATCCTCTCACCTCAACCTCCTGAGTAGCTGGGACCACAGGCACACACCATGACGTCTAGCTAATTTTTCTAATTTTTTGGCTACATCACCCAGGCTAGTCTTGAACTCCTAGATTCAAGTGATCTGCCCACCTCACTCTCCCAAAGTGCTGGGATTACAGGCATGAGCCACTGTGTCTAGCCATTTGAGCATTTTTTTTTTTAAAAAAACAATTTTTGTAAACTTGAATTTTGTCATTTTCCTTGAACATTCCAAGTTTCTAAGTTCACTCCCACTTAAGGCTGCTGGCTTGGCTTGTTAGTCCCTCTGTATGAACTGTTCTTTTGTCACACCATTTAAGTTTCCATTCAAATGTTTTCTCCTCAGAGAAGTGTTTTCTGACCATACTATTTAAAATAACCCCATTCTAACCTTTCCTTCTTTTTCTTTTTTATTAAAATGTTTAAAAAAAAAAAACTGACCTGGTGCAGTGGCTCAAACCTGTAATCCCAGAAAGGAAGGCCAAAGTGGGAGGACTGCTTGGGCTCAGGAGTTTGCGACCAACCGGGGCAATATAGCAAAATCATGTCTTTACAAATAATAAAACAATTAGGTGGGCATGGAGACACGCACCTATAGTCTCGGCTATTTGAAGGCTAAGGTCAAAGGATTGTTGAGCCCAGGATTTGGAGGCTGCAATGAACTATGATCACACCACTGCACTCCAGCCTGGGCAGCAGGTCAAGACTTTGTTTAAAAAAAAAAAACTAACCTTTTGTAAAACCATTATAACTCACAATTATAACCTCCTTTCTTATTATGAAGAAAAGGGAACCATTATAACTGCAGAGATTCTCCTCTGTAGCTACTTTATGCTACTACCGGTTTAACCTGGGACAACTAACGAGTTTGAAGCTTTACTTAGAGAACAAAACTGTATTAAATTACAAGGTTTAGGAACTCTGCTTTATATTGCATTGCCACTCTATCTACATTTTACTATCATTTTCCGTATTTGTATTTTGGTATTATCACACTTGTGATAACTGAACCCACAACTCCTTTGCATTTTCTGTTCCCTTGACTGTCTCTTTCCATTCACAACTTTATAAAATATACACAAGGATTTAATTGCATCTTTATATGTTTTTTATTTTATACTTTCTTTTTTTCCCCCCAGAACATACAATGATCTCACTTAGTGCTTTGTTAAGAGTTTCTTTATTTTGGGTAAATAAAAATTTTATACTTTAAAAAAAAAGTATAAAGTGCTTAAAAATATTTTAATGAAAGATTACAGCAGATAAGCAGCATGAATTAAAAAAAAAAAAAATTTGAGGATCAGAAGTAGTTGTTTAATAGGATACAGGTTTAGAGTTCCCAACAGATATCTTAAGATTAAGGAAATAAATACAAAGATAGCTCTAAAGGATTAGATACTATTATACTGATGTTAAACAAATACCGTGCTTATTGGAATTCAACTTTCTAGAAGTAATACGCTTAATAACTGAATATACAGTTACATTGTCAGTACTGAGAACAGAAGAAGTGATCCAGAAATGACTGCATTTATTTCACTTTTACTTCCTCAACTTTTTGGATTATATTCAGCCAATATCTATTTAAGGAACTGCTTTGGAAGGCCATTATGTTTTATGCAAGGAACTGCTATTTTCCCAGATGAATAGAATATCCATTCTCCAGTTCCAAGTTTCCATGACAATAAAAACAAAACATTCATCAGCACCAACTTGGTATTTTATGGCAAATGCAGCTGCAGCTTGTAACAGTTCAATCTTTATCCCAACTCTTTTCTGCCTAACAGAGGCACTATATTTCTCTAAAGCAACTGAATTATTTTTTACAGTGATTTTCCCCACTGCAGACCTAAACACTAACAGCACATTACACCATCTCTAATTATCATCCACTCTTCCCAATTTAATGCCAAATACAATGAAAGGTTCCCGAATGTTGTTAGAAGCACATCTGATTTGTGAACTCTGAAAGCTTATTTGATGTAAGTATTACAGCATTAGAGGAATGTATAATATTTAAGTTTTCATGATTACAGAGAAGACAGATTTTTGGAAACAAAAGACATTCACAGTAAACAAAAAGCTAAATTAAATTCAGTCAGATTATGGTAAGACAGTGCCCCCTTGTGTCTTGGTATTTCTGCCTTAACTAAAAATCCAGTATTCATTTCCTTAGAGTTATATGATACAGATTTGATCACTTTTTCTATCACAGAAATAAACAGAACTCGATAACTCTCCTAAAACAAATTCCTAATTTAAAATAATATGAATACACTGGTTATTAAATATCAGTAATTTTTACATGAATACTCTGTAACATGGTGAAAATGTAACAGATTTGTGCATTTAGTAATTTTATTTTAAATTTCACATTTAATTTACTATTAGTGAGAAATGTTGACAAAATTTTAAGAATGAAAGAAAAACCTAGCTACCATCGGCTACACTGTCCTTTGGTATTGGTTCTCTTCTGCAGCTACTTTATGCTAGTACTGGTTTACCCTGGGGCTACTGAGTTTGAAGCTTTACTTACAGAGTACAAGACTGTATTAAATGGAAGAAATTAACATAAAATCTTAAAGGGCATATGTAATAATAATATGAGTAATACTCTAAGTCACAAATAGCTTTAGAAAAAAAACAATCACATAAAAACATTATTCATGTTTTAACCCCACTCAAAGTATAATATTCAGACCAGGGGGAAAGGCCATGAAGTCTGTAAAAAATTAAGAATCTTGGGTACCACACTGGATGATCTGAACTATAACTTGGATTTTACAAAGATCCTTGGATTCTCAAAAGCATTAAAGTTTGAGAAACGCTGCTCTAAACTCAAATGCCCTCCTACCTCAACTATCATGCAGCAGAATAGAGCAAGGAGGAGAGACTAATTGACCATTTGAGCGTAATCTCTTTTAAAGATTAGGTGGATTCAAAGAAAGAAAAAATCAAAAACAGCTTAGGAAAGGCATCCCTGTGTATATAAACTGGGGCTAGGTCAGTCTGCTTACCAAAGTGACTCCTACACCAACCATTTTTCCCTTTTCTATTAGCTGAGATAATTTTTTTAAAATGAACATCTAAGATTCTACCAATCTGTCATCAATATGGGTGATCAAGAAACTTCAAAATGCAAATAATGTAAAAGTCAGAAGTCCATCACTCATTATCAATGATCCCTAGTATGTATGTTTTTTACATATTTCAAAACTACATTTAGTATCTATTTTCTATCATATTTGACACTTAACTAATCCCCTGATAATCAAGTTTTATTATTCCCATTTTATAAATGAGAATCACTGAGGTCAACTAATTACCCAAGGTTATAAATGTAGTAAAGGTTGAGGAGATTGCTAAGATTCAGGTCCTGATTTCAAACCCTAGGTTCTCTGCACTGTAACACATTACCAATACTCCTTAATGTAAATAAACTTAATTAGATTGCCTTTCTCCCAATATTACCTGAGATCAGCTATACTGTGGCTCTAGTAAACAACTGGAGAGAAAGAGGTAACTATGGACAGAGTACTCTGCAGAGTAACTTTAGAGCAGAAGACTAAAGCAGCACAGTAGCCCCGGGCATACGGAAATGTTCTTACTAAGATGTTTAAATGTTCTTAAATAAGGCACGTTCTTATTTTCTTTTGGCTCATCCATATTTTGATATTCTATAATAAACATGTATTTAATATAGGAAAAGCATTTTTAAATGCACACAGTAAATGATATATTCCTTATAGATATGCTAAAACCTTTAAAAGAATTCAGGCATGTAAAGTATCCCATATAACATGTGCACAAAGAAGTTAAGTCTGCTGGGCATGATGGCTCACGCCTGTAATCCCAGTACTTTGGGAGGTTGAGGCAGGCAGGATCTCTTGAGCTCAGGAGTTCAAGACCAGCTAAGCAACATGGTGAAACCCCATCTCTACAAAAAATTCAAAAGAAATTAGCTGGGCATGGTGGTGTGTGCCTATGGTCCCAAGCTACTTGGGAGGCTGAGGTGGGAGGATCGCTTGGGCCCAGGAGGCGGAGGTTGCAATGAGCTGAGATCCTGCCACCATACTACAGCCTGGTCTACAGAGTGAGACTCTATCTCAAAAAGAGGGGGGGGGAAAAATAAAGTTAGGTCATTTGATGATTTGACTTACCCAGTCATTAGTACAAAACAGTCACAAGTATAGGAACCTAAGTGTAAGAAAACAAAGCCTAGAAAGTATAAAAGCTCTAAGTAATATATGTAATTAAATGCTACTTGTTTATATTAAAAGCATTTACATTAAATGGTAACATGTCATCAAATTATTTTCAAGTAAGTTCAGGAATATGCCCTATTCTGGTCCAGAATGTGAACTTATTTGTATTAAGCATCATCTATTTTTCTTTCTGTCACTTTCATTTCAAGAATGAATAAATTCCAAAAGATAATCCTTAGTATGTGCCTCAGATCTATCCCTTTCTTTCTGCCTGTAACCACCACCATCTTGGTTCAGACTCCTGTGGATGAAAACATAAGCATTTGGCTCCCAACTGATACCCCTGCCTCTAGTTTCTCTTTGCTTCCATCTATCCATACAAGAACACCTTCATCATTACATTCCACTGTTTAAAAACTAATAAAAGTTTCCCAGTACATGTGAAGGTGGGTCAGCAGAAGTTACCCTAAAATATTCCACTTTGACATAAGAATTATTTTGTGCTGAAGGCATTTCAGTTTCTGAAATCCTTATCTGCCTAAAAGCAGAGCCTCCTAAAAGTCAATTGTCATAAAAACCCTCCCCCTGGAGAAATTCTAATCTCTCTTCTTAGAGATGGAAGCCAGCACCACACCCAGACAGACACTGTCACAAAGGAGCCTATCTCCAATCTTTTATCCTAAAGACCCATTTATTTCTACAAAAAGTCATCTGCTTTCTGTAAGCAAGCCCTCACTTCCCCCCTCTCTTTCCTCTACCAAGTTAGGCATACAAACTCAAAATTTTAAACTGCCTTTTTGAGTAACTCATCTCTGGGTACACTCATGTGTATATGCAAAGCTTATGTAAATAAACCTCTGCTTTCCTTTCTCTTATTAACCTGTCTACTGCCAGACATATAGGGCCCCAGTCAGAAAACCTAAAACCCAGCTTAAAACCTAAAAGATTTTTTTCCTTCTTTCTACTTAGAACACAAAATTCATTTTTAAAATATCCTGAAACTGAGATCTCCATGTTCAGATTCAAAACAATCCATTTTTGTTGCTGTTTTGACTTAATTTTTAAAATGTTCCATGCTTACAAACAGTTGTTAGTAAATGAAACTTAACCATTAGTTATTTTTGAGAATAAATGGCAGACACAATGCTGTACCACCTATGAATACTTCAGCGTGTATGTGTTGATGTGTATTGTACAAATAAGCAAGATAGAACCATCAGAATCATCTAATCAACATTTATATAGTACTATCGTCTCATCTTCAGACCCTATTTGAGTTTTGCCAAATGTCTCAATAATGCCCTTTAACAAAGGACCAAGTTCAGAATCACGTGTTTACATTTTTTAAAAAATTTTTGTGGGTACATAATAGGTGTATATATTTATGACATACATAAGATATTTTGATATGGGTAGGCAATGCATAATAATAACGTCAGGGTAAATGGGGTATCCATCATCTCAAACATTTATGCTTTGTGTTACTATCAATCCAAATATACTTTTACTTATTTAAAAACTTACAATTAGATTACTGACTGCAGTGCTATCAAATGCTAGTCTTATTCATTCTCTTTAACTTTCTTGACTTTCGCATCCTTGATACTATAGCTTAGAATGTTTCCCAATTTATTTTGTATGATATTTCCTTAAGATTAGATTGGAAAGAGCATCACAGAAGTGATGCTGTGTTCTCAATGCACCCTGTTACATGGTACATGAATCTGAATTATCCCACCATTGATGTTGAATTGATCACTTCATTATGCTGGTGTCTGTCAATGCTCTCCATCTGAAAAGTTACCTTTTCCCACTATAGCTGACAAGCATTTTGTGAAAAGGTATTTTGAGACTAGGTAAAAATCCTGTTTCTCACAAAACTTTATTCATTTATCAGCACAATTTATTTATATATCAGCACAGACTCATAGTTTCCTACTTTATTCAAAGAATTATAAATACATTAGTATCCTTATTTATTTTGTTGTTTAAAATGTACAGATTTGGCCAGTGGGAGCCCTTTCAATCTGGCCTTTGCGACCTTCTAACAATTCATCATCATTCTTTGAGCCTGTCCTTACTTTCCAGAAAAACAAGATGCTCCAGGTTCATCTTGTACTCTCTCTGCCTCAGCTCTAGAATCAGTCATTTCTCCAAGGAGCCCTGGTTCCTTTTGGTGGAGAACAGTATGTTAAAACCAAGATCTGGACACTAGAGAAGGATACTAATACTGGGGTTTTGCTACTCCCAGGCTCTCTCAGTGAACACAGCTGAGGGAATATGTTTATACATACACATACACATATATATGCAACACAGTTATACTGTATTTCTATGTCTTACGATAGATAGATAGATAGCTAAAACTATGAGTTAATACTGATATAAATATTTCCCATCAAACACCACAGGATTCATTCTGGTTTTCTTCTTTCCCATATTTGTGATTTCCTTCTCTAATAGTGAGAAGGGGCCTTTTATCTATGTTTACATATTTCATCAATTCCCCTGTACGTAACTAACTTTCATTTGCTGCTGCATCCTGCACCCTTCTGTGTGGATACTCTTCAGCACAGAAGCTCTTATTTCATCTCCTCTTGTTTTTGCTGTGATCACTAACTTCAAAGAGAGTGGACTGTAGCTATATAATTTCTCCCTTAAGCTATTCAACACCCAAAACTATTCCTCTGGTTTGTGCTTCTTCTCTTTATGGCATTTGAGTTTGACATATTCTTCAACCAAGAGTTCCTAAATACTTGCCTGACTTTCCCACAATCTAGCTAATCTTTCTGTTCCTACCTACCCACAGCAACCACCCCTCCATGCTCCACCACTACAAATTAAGGGAGATGTGCCTACACTGACTGATTTCTGATACTTGAGTACAGAATTATAAGGTCCACATAATTTAAAAGAAAAAGATATTTCTTTTCTGAGTTGCAAAATTTTCAGCTGTTTCCAGTGAAATAATTATTTTAATTAAAAATAATGGAGAGTGGGAAATGGTTAGTTAATGCCTGCTTTTAATTGAAGCGTGTTTGCTGTCTTTCCTCTGTATCTGAAGAAAATGCATCAATATCTGGGGTCATAGTACAGACAATCGAAAACTTGTTCACCGACAATGACTAAGAAAATAAATACATTTGAAATTGCAAGCTTTGATATCAGTGGAGAATAATTCTGGAGAAAAAAGGTGATAGCCTGATTTAAATATCTGAAGGGCTGGCTGTCACGGTTTGGTGTGATCCTTAAAACATGTTGGGAAAATTCTAGAGATTGATTTTTTTAAAAAACACATCATAAACACCTACCAGAGATATGCAAAGATTAGATAACTACCTAGAGAGAGAATAAGTACTACATTATTAGAGATGTTCAAAGCACAGATTGAACAATACTTTGACAGAGATGTAAAGGCAGGCAAACCAGCAAAAAAGGGAAGTACTGGACTCGAAGTCAGAGGTCATAACATACTAGTTAAAACCAGATTGCAGAGTAAGAGAGACCTAGATTTGCAATGTAACAAACCAATTAGCTCAGCATCAGTTTCCTCAAATGTAAAATAAAAATTTTATTTATATCTCATAGAATTTGAATTTAACTCAATAATATACACAAAGGCTTAGCCCACTATGTGTCCCAAATAAATACTTGAATAAATGCTACCTATAATAATTACGTGACACTTTTTAATCAGCAGGTCCTACGTGATGGAAGGCTTTACTATTAGACCTTAGCTCTATGAATGCAGGAAACTTATCAAACTTGTTTCCTTTGTTTCCCCCAGTCCTTAGCATAATGCCTGGCACTCAGCACATGACTTTTAACTATTTGTTAAATAAAAAGGTGATTAAAACATTAAAGGGTTGTTGGATTATGGACCTTTAAGGTTCCTTCTGATCCCGATAATGTCTTTATGAATCTGACTACTCTAGGTACTTCATAGAAATGGAATCATACAGTATTTGTCTTTTTATGACTGGTTTATTTCACTTAGCATACTCATTCAATTAGGACATTATCAAGATCCATCCATGTTAATAGCATGTGTCAGAATTTCCTTTCTTTTTAAGGCTCAATAGTATTTTATTACATGCATATACCACATTTTGTTTATCCATTCATCCATCAACAGACACTTGGTTGCTTCCATCTTTTGGTTAACTGGGAATAATGCTGATATGAACATAGGTGTACAAATGTCTCTTTAAGATCTTGCTTTCAATTCTTTTGGGTATGTACCCAGAAGTAATATTGCTGGATCATATGGTAATTCTGTTTGATTTTTTTGAGGAATAAACTGTTTTTAATTAAATGGTAAACTGCCTGCTCAATTCCTGTGGGAAAGAGGACTTCTACTATACTCCAAATGTTAATACTGATAATCACTGAATGATAGGACTGTGAGTGAATGAAGTTTATTGTGTCCTTTTTCGACTTACTGTAATTTCCAGATAATTAAAGGGAGTGTTAGTACGTAAACAAAAGAATGAAATCACATATAGAGCTTTTTTGCTACTATTACTTTTTTCTTGTGTCACAGCAAATGCTTAAATATTCCTAGCCCCTAAACATAAGTGTAAGCATACTTTTTCTGTGAGTGCAGGCCACACCTGTAATGCTTTTTTTTTTTTTTTTGGTTGAAAGAAGTCAACATTCGAGATTTTTTAGTGTTTGCAAATAAAAGTGATGCCTAGGAAGGTGGAAGATCTCCCTGGTGGTATACTTAGGCAGGAGCAAAGCCCTGTGTAATGAGTGATAATGTTAATTCTTCCAGGGAAAGTACTAAGATTCACTAAAGTTTGCCTAGTCCAGATAATATATCTTCTGCTCCCAATTATCCGAATCACTGCTAAGCCCCTTAAACTGTTTAGGGATGAATAGTAACAGGCAGCTGAAATCTAGTTGTATGTATTATGATTTCTAAAACATCTATACAATCGGACATTAGGTCTTAGCTTTGGAAATTTAGTGTATGCAATTAATAGCCATAAAATGGATTATAAAAGATCATCATTCTTGTGGTACAATGAGTAAGAAATTTTAGAGCAGAGGAAATAAGGGGACAGAGATTATGAGATTACAAGAGCAAGAGAAAAGGATAGTGGAGGGGAAAGAGTAGCTAGAAAGACAGATGTCAAGGAGGGATGAGAAGGGAGAAAGACTGAGACTGAGAGAGAATAACTTTTTCTAAAGTATAGACTAATGTATCTGGGACAGTCTAAATATGATCTTATCAAGAAGACTTCTCAAGGTCCTTTCTTAAACTGGAATTATGCATAAAGCTTAATTTTAACTCAGCTTCTCAACTGAAATAAGTAAATGATCTCAAGCTATTGGTTAATATAATCATATATTCACTTACTTAAATTTTCTTAAATGTTAGAAACATTAGTTACAATATTCTAAACCTAAAATTTTGACCATTTAGTAACAGCAAAACTCTCAGTAACTGAAAACATCAACTGGTAGCACACATTTGAAAAAGAAACAACTATAGAATGGCTTATAAGGAAAATATCTGCTCATTTGCTTTTCATCTATTAACCCCAATAAACATGGTTAGGTCTCTTCTAGCCCTACCTCTTTCTGCCAACTGCCTTATTTTAACTGTCTCCAAATGAACTCTTTTGAGAATAAGTCATTTTAAAAACAAACAGCTGCCCTCTTCCTATAACTGGTTGCTAGAATGGCTTATAAAGTGGAATATATCAATTACTCCTCTAAGTTTTACACTTTTCCTATGGTTACATAGGAAACAGATACAATTATCTGTGAAGTACTTGTCTGGAATAGCCATAGCAGTTGCCCAAATTTCCACTGGAGGCAGTATATTCCCCAAGCAAATCCACATCCCATGACTTCTGAAGGGTTTAATCCAGGAATAGTTAACAGTGTAAGAGAAGACGGCTTTAAGGTAAGGCCCATTCCAAGCTTAGAGAAAGCTTCTTCCAAGATCTGATTTAAACACTGAAACCCAGGCTCAGCAGTGTTAAATGAAAAAACATGAAAAACAAAAATCTTCAGGTAATGCTGAAATGTCATTTTAGACATGAGCATCAAAGTTTAATCTCATGAAATATTCAGCCATCAGTAATGTTAGCAAGTAAAAGTAAAATGGAAAAATTGGAAATTCTTCTCTTTTGCCTGTCTTTGTTCTCTACCAAGGAGAGAACTGGCTTAAAGATGGGCCACTGAAAAGATAAGACAAGTAGAACTGGTGGTAATGTTCTTTTTTTTTTTTAAGAACGAGTCTCACCCTGTCAACCAGCCTGGAATGCAACAGTGCAATCTTGGCTGACTGCAGCCTCCGCCTCCCGGGCTCAAATAAGTCTCCTGCTTCAGCCTCCTGAGTAGCTGAGATTACAAGCACCCGCCACCAAGCCCAGCTAATTTTTATATTTTTAGTAGAGACAGGGTTTCACCATGTTGGCCAGGCTGTTCTCAAAATCCTGATCTCCTGATCCGCCCACCTCAGCCTCCCAAAGTACTGGGATTACAGGCATGAGTCATGGCACCAGGCCTAATATTCTTTAAATTAAGTCTTTCTTATATGCATAGTATCTCAGAATTATAATCTCTGCCAATATAAAAATAAACAAAACATTTGCAAATTATTACACTCCACAAGTGAAACAAATGTAGACAGCAATTGCATTATGTATTGCATTATCGTATTGTGGAAGCAATGCCATCACCATCAAATATCAATAAAATATATTAAATTCTTCAACTATTCCTACATTCTAGGTTAATCCACAAATATTTTTAGAAATAATATTTTAAGCAATTTAGATGAGCAACTTCTAAAATATTTTGAATACCACAGATATTTTTCAATATAATATAAGCCCTTTATACCTGTGTCAAACTTTTACCTAAGTAGAAAAAATATTATTTAATTATTCATTAACATATCCTTTATAAATTATAATATTTAAAATACATGGGGAAAATGTGTTTTATTTATAAGCAATGCTGGGTATCACATTAAGAAAACACTGTCAGGAACAGTGGTTATTGTCTGTAATTCTAGCATATTGGGAGAACAAGGCAGGCATATCATTTGAGCTCAGGAGTTGAAGACCAGCATGGGTGACACGGGAAATCCTGGTCTCTAAAAAAATTAGCTGAGTGTGGTACTCCCATCTACTCAGGAGGCTTAGGCAGGAAGATCACTTGAACCTGGGATGTAGAGGTTGCCATTAGGTATGACAGCACCACTGTACTTCAGCCTGGGTGACAGAGTGAGACCTTGTCTCAAAAAAAAGAAAACATCTGCTATGAAATGAAGAAAAAGGGATCTTCAAACCTAAAATACTTATTTTTGATGTCTCTGAAAATTTTACTGTTTCTTTGAGGGTAAGTTCACATATTTCCTTTATATTTATTAGTGTGAGATAATACACTAGAAACTGATACCTATTTATCTTACCTTGGAATGTAGAGATAAGAAATACACATTAACCTGTTAAAAGCTGTAACTTAAATCATGGGAATTATAGTTTTTATGTTCAAACATTTAATCCATGGTTATGATAGGCTACTGTGATTTCATAAGAGGCATAAAGAGAAAACATCTCCCAAAAGAAAAGAAAAAAAAGAAAGCATGGTGTTCCACATGGCCTCCCAGCCTAGTCTCCTTCCTACTTCCAGTGTTTTTTGACACAGCAAAGATGGTTAAAGAGCTTGGCCTTTAACTTCTGTATATGTCCCAGGTACTCAAAATAAACTTGCAAAGATGTCAGCAATTTTTAGTACTTAGAGGGTGCAAGAAATAGCTGTCTTTATCAACTGTGCTCAGAGACAGCACATTACCTAATGTTTCAAGGAGATTGTGGGATCAATATTATAGATCAATGATTTTACTTAGACAAATTATGGAATTCTACATAATTTAGTTGATGACATAAACTCTATATTCTACCTAAACACAGAGTGGAAGATAAACAAAGATCTAAATTATTTAAAAAGAAAGTTAAAATAACCAAGTCAGCTAGTATTTTAGAATTTCAAGCCCATTTAATGAACAAAATATTCCAGATTTTTTCCTCCTCTAACAGAGCTAGAATAGATGTCAGTTCTTAACAACAATGTATTTAAACATTCTCAGTAACTAACCTTGGGTTACAACGATCATTTTGTCAAAGTGGCTTTTAGCTCCTTATTCCCACCAGATAAATTAAGAGTAACTTTCACAGAGATACATACAAACCAAGAAGCCAACAGTCAGCAACTTTATTACTGCTTAGCAAAATAACAAAACTTATCTTCTATATTGTATGTGATATACTGCAGTTAAAAAAAACCTGGATACTTTTTAAAAAAGGTTTTCTATCTCAAATCTTACAAATCCAATTCATCTCAGAGAGGGCTACTATTTAATAGGCACTACTAATTTCAAAATTGACACTGCTTAATCATTTATGTTTACAAACCTGAGTTATTTGTAAGGTTGATACATTTTCTAATCTTGAGAGGAAAATTCATTTTGGATACTACTGTAAAGACAAAAACAGTATCAGTTTAAATATACCGTGCCTTCAATGTGCTAAATATACAAAAATAGTCTCTTTCATAGCATTTGACCAAAAAAAAAAAAAAAAGTGCACAGAATCCATGTTTTCATTTGAACAATTTTTCCTTCTTTGTTTACTTTTTGATATTTTGATACTTTTTAAAAAAGTTCTTTTCCAATTACAGGAAGGAAGTAAAAAGAAATACAACTCTTTTATGTAAAGTAAATCCATCTGGATGTTTGCTGCATCCCATACTATAAACCTGTGATCCCCAACCAGAATGAGTTATAGTAAAACTGCAGGCAAAATTGTCTCCATATACCACAATCCATTATCCCTGTCAAGTTAATGTTCCATGTTGAGCCATATGGCACCGGTACACATTCAACAAAGGAAATTCCTTAAACTTGTTATAATCAGCACTTGCAGTCATCCAAAAAACTGACATAAACAGCTTTATTGTGTTTAGTGCATTTCAGTTAATATCCATGACAAAAACAGGAAACAGTACAGGAAAAGGGGGAGGAACGTGGGGGTGCACAGCTATTAAAAAAATACACAAAAAACCCCTCAAACTGTACATTTTATAATTTTATTTTTTTTTCCCTAAGCAAGTGATTTTCAATTACAGTAAGCTCCAACCTCTTGACAATGATCCACTGGGCCAGACTTAAGTGAGAGAGAGAAAAAAATTAATGGCATCAATTTTCCATGGTATGAGCAAATCTAAATCTTGAAGTCTTAATCGTATCTGATTCATATAAGGCAGTTCTGGCAAAATAATGAATGATCTGAATTTTCATGTTTGTTTTCTTTCTACAGTTGTTTCATAATTGCTAAAATCTAATGGTGCTTCATTAAAAAAATAAGGCAATTTAAATAAAGTATCTTTATATGCATTAAGTGTAGGTCACAAGTGAATTAAGGGCTCCCAGAAGCCTTTGGTACCTGGCACAGCCCTGCACATCAAATTCCAGTCAAGGTACAAGTAGAGCAGAACTTCATTTCAGCCCCCGCAGTGACAACAATAAAACGCTGAGAAAACACACTATCAAATACTGAACTCAGCATCAATTTCTGTTAATTACAGCCTTGTCAGCAACGTGATTATTCAAACAACTCATGCAAATGTTAATGAGGCCTTATTTGCATATTTATTTTTTCCTTTGTTGAAATGTCATTGATTATTACATTCTACTATGATGAATGTGGCTGATGATGTGCTCTGATATGTAATTAGTCATTAGGTGGAATGAATAGATCAATTATGAAAAAGGACTAAGATTAAGAAATATCAAACAAGACCGCCCAATATAACTATAGAATCTTTTTTAAAAAAGAACCTAATAAATAATTTCTTGACATTTAAACTGCAACATCAGTAGTTTTCAATAAATAAAACACTACTCTTGTGAGGTTAAATGAAAGCTTAAAATACATCAGTACTCTGATAATCCAATTATGATCACAAAAACCATCTTTTACAAAACTACAAATCACCTCAAGTGGCATGTCAAAACAACAGCAAAAAGAACAGATTTTGCTTTAAACTTCCACAAATTACAAATATAGAAAGTGTAATCTAGTATGAAGAGGAGGCAGAAATCAGGTAAAAAGAGAAAGGCATGTAATATCATAGACAGAAGGAGTAGGAACGTGATGAAGAATGACTACCTTTACACAAGGCAAGGCAAGCAAAAACAAACTCCTTCATATCCCAATTTGTTCTTAGAGGAAAAGGATTATTTAGCTTCTCAAACTGTTTGCTGTAACTATTCAGCCAGCACTTGCTATTCACAGATGGAAAAAAAAAAAACACATTACTGCAGACCAGATGGGAACATTCCACATGACCAAACCAATCAATCACCTCGGTGGGGCGCAGGTGCAACACAGCCGTGTAGCAACACACCATTTCACAGTCTATCGGGCACAAACACATGGCCACCAATCAATGGCACCCTGAGGACCTCGGAGGGGGCAGACTCTCTGGAGTCTTACTGGTCCATGCCTGATGACTTCATAATCACACATCATTTCATTCACTAGAGGATACAAACTAGCATTCTAATAACCTTCCACTGAAAATGGTCATGTTGTGCATATTAATACAGGGCTGCTTGGAGTGAAGCAACTGACTTTACACGGCAGGCTAGGCGAGGCATGCAGGGCTGAAACAACCTGAAGCTAGAAACTTCTTCCTATTTGAAGATGGCTATTCTGTTCAGGCTGAGATCAATGGTAACATGATTCATTCTGCCACATCAAAGTTGGCAATGCAAGGCTCGTATCCTACACAAAACAACTGTTAAACAATAGTATGCTTGAAAAGATAAAGGACAAAGGAGGATGAAAGTAAAAATGGTAGTTGGTAACCTTGTATGAAAAATAAAAAGGCTTTGCATCTTTCTAAAATAACCTAACTGAAACTAAATTGCAAATAAAAATCAGGTGACCATGAATAAAATTTAAACGTATAGTCAGTGGCTTTGTTTTCCTCACATTTTCTTGGTGTTTGTGGGATGACTCTGCATAGTGCACAATTACAAGAGAAGATAAATAGAACAATTTTCAGCAAACATTGCTATTATTTTACAAAGGCAGAGCTCCATGCTCTGTTAGGTAGCATTCACCAAGCTCCTGTCAGCTCCTTTCACTCAGAGAGGATGTAGGCAGGGATATCTTGGATAACTTAGTATTTTAAATAACTGATTCACTATATACCATATACAGATGACCCAACTTAAAAAGAAAAACCAGGAAAAATAGGTTTCATCTTAAAAAAAGCAAACCAGCAAACTCAAATCCTTGGTGGGATGAAAATGGGCATACATGTTTTTAACCAGTAGATTTCTTTGATAATTAAGAGGGCAATTTGGCACCTTATACGTCCTAAGATTCCATTAGGAAAATCAATCATCAGAACCAGAGATCATGTGGACACCAGTGTAACACATGTAGCTGAATCTGAATTGACCCTTTGACAACCCTGAAAGTTGACTTGGGTGATTAATTTTTGTTGCCAGTATGTTTATTTTCTCTCTCTCAACAACATCATCTAGAAAATCTAATTATTTCTCATTTCAGATTTGGATTCCGGATACATAAGTACTTACTTGTAGATATAAATACTGCACTTTGCACAAAAGGCTAATAGTGATTATATATTCTACAGTCTAAAAGAAAATAAGTACACATTTGATGAAAATATGCCCACTATAACAGAAGTTCCCTTTGGGAAAGAAATCCAGTGATTATTAAAAGTATTATTAGTATTATTTTTGTTTATTATTATTGGTTGGTTTGTTTTGCTCTGTCACCCAAGCTGGAGTGCAGTGGCACAATTATAGTTCACTACCACCTAGAATGTCTGGGCTAAGGTGATTCTCTAGCCTCAGCCTCCCAAGTAGCTGGGACTACAGGTACATGCCACCGTGCCAGGCTGAACGACATTCTTATTCCACAAAGAGACAGCTGGCTAGATAAACTCACTGGTCGTTTACTGTAAACCATTCACTTTAAAAAGCACACCTAACTTCTTTTGCAAACCTTAAGACTAGAAGAAGATACAAGACTCAAATCAGAAGACTCAGATTCTACTTAAGGTTTTTACTATTTGTTGAGTAGCCTTTGTGAGATCAAATTATACCGAAGACTTCAATTTATTAACCTGTAGAATGATCAGAGAGGACCCTGAAGTTTCTTGTCATTTATGAACTCCCTTTGTGTTCTGACATAATTTTAAAGGCTCTGTCTAGTCATCTTCAGAGTATCATGTAGGAAAGATGAGGTCAAATGTGCCAGTTCCAAAAGTACAGCAGGAAAAGCATAATGGGATATACTTATTGTTGTAAGTGGTCATCTAAAACTGATGATGAGTGACTGCTCTTATGAAGATACAAAGACAACCATTCCTTTAGTTTATAGAAGTATTAGTAAATAAAAACAATATTGGAGCTGAAGTTTTCTTGCTTTATAAACAGAGTAACACCACCATTTACAAAATGGTATCATGTTACCCACCCATCCCCCAAATCACCTAATAAAAAGATCATAAAACCTCTCCAAACAATTTTCTGTAGTAACTAACACATAGGTTGAGCTTTCCATGCAACAGCTCAGTTAAAGCTCAAGATAATGTAGATTACATCCATTCACCAGAAATTGAAAAACATAAAGAGTAGTGACTGATCTCATGAAATCAGCAGTCAGAATTAAACAGCATTCAAAGCTGTTAACCACCAGGTTTATCTTGTGAGACTACCAAAAGACATTTTTCTCTCTTTCTGATTCCAAATTCAATCCTACATGAAAGTACCTATGTTTGAACCTTTTGTCCCAAAGACATAGAAAATATATTAATAAAAATGTCTGACAATAATGCTCTGAAAAGCAAAATAGAAAATGGAATGAACCCTCACTTTTTAACTACTATGAAAACAGAATTAAATCAAAAACAACACAGAAAGGTGAGGAGGGAAGCTCTGGAGTCAGATAACATTTGGTTTAAATCCCATTTCCATGACTTATTAATTTTGTGACTTTTGGACCAGTTACCTAAACCTTCTAAACTTCAATTTCCTGATTTGAAAAATACAAATAGTAATTCAGGCAATACATACAACCCATGAGTTATCAAGATTTTATGAGCTAATATATGTAGTACTTAACAACATGTGTAACACAACAAGCACATTTTCCATTATCATTTAATACTAATAATTAAAAACAGACTAATTTGAAAATATTAAAACCAGAAAAAAAATGAATCTCTTTAATGCTCTACTTTCAGTTCATAAACAGTTCTGATCCCAACTCTGTTTAAAATAACAGTACTTCACTAGAAAATAGATGGCTCTCTTCTGGTCATCAACAATAATTGCAGACTGGTCACTGTATTCCTCAGCTGGTCCCCTGATAATACATGCTAGAGAATCTGAGTTTGCAAAGCCCTGCCAAAAGAGTAGAGGTTTCTCTTTTATCTACAAAGACTTCCTATTTTTTTTTTTTTATTTCTTTGGAGCTGTGCAAAGTTAAACAAACAAAAACAGCAGTCAATATGCACATAATTTACAGATGCTGCCTCCCTAGAATTCACAAAAAAACACAAAATGGCCAATAATCAATGTTAGCTGTCCTTCTCACTATAAACTACATTTTAAAACAGGCTAGTTTTAAGGTAGTAACATCATCTGGAAACCAGAGTTCTTCAACCATTCAAGCTGAAATAGCCTTTGGTGGTCATGCATCAAAACATTCATCCAAAATTGAGCCTTTCATCTGTTAAGAGACATTTTATCCTAGAGAGGTCAAAGTGTAAGGAAAACACAGTTCCTCAGGCACATTACATTTCAAATGAATCTAAAGACAGAGTCTATTAAATTCAATTCCTTGAAAAGTTTATTTTTTTTTAAATTTATTTATTTATTTTTTTTGAGATGGAGTTTCACCCCTTTTGCCCAGGCTGGAGTGTAGTGGCATGACCTCAGCTCATCGCAACCTCCGCCTTCCGGTTTCAAGGGATCCTCCTGCCTCAGCCTCCTGAGTAGCTGGGATTACAGGCGCCCGCTACCAAGCCTGGCTGGTTTTTGTATTTTTAGTAGAGATGGGTTTTCACCATGCTGGCCAGGCTGGTCTCAAACTCCTGACCTCGTGATCCATCCGCCTCAGCCTCCAAAAGTGCTGGGATTACAGGCATGAGCCACTGCACCATACCAAAAGTTTTTTTAAAACAAATCAGCTACTTTTGCCTTTATAGCAAAGATATAAAAGGCAGTATCACATATAGTAACTAAGTTTACCTACTCCAAGGAGCCACTTCACAGTAGAGAAGCATAGGCAAAAAGGAGGGGTTGTTGGGGGAGTACAGTGTTGAATCTAGTAGGAATGCAAAAAACCTGCATTTGAATCTAGCGTTGACAAGCTAACTGTCAGATGAACCCTGGTGAATTACTTGTGTGTCTTCTCTCTAAGCCTGTTTCTTCATCTGTGAAACTGGAGAAGGAATGGGAAAGAAGAAATTAACATTTAGCAAATGTCTTCCAAGTGTTAGGCCCTGTGCTGGGAATTAGATATATCTTTTTATTACATCATTCTCAAAAATAAAGCAAGGCCAGAACCACTATCTCCATTTCAGAAATTCACTAAGTCTCAAATAGGGTTTCCTCCAAAGAAGATAGACAAGTGGTCAATAAACCTACGAAATTATGCTCAATATATACTTGAGACAGGGTCTTACTCTGTCTGTTGCCTAGGGTTGGAGTACAATGGTGCCATCAGGGCTCACTACAGTCTTGACCTCCCCAGGCTCAGCTGATCCTTCAACCTCAGCCTCACAAACAGCTGGGACTACATGTGTGTGCCACCACACCTGGATAACTTCTGGAGAGATGAAGTTTTGCAATGTTGCCCAGGCTGGTCTCAAACTCCTAGGCTCAAGCAATGTGCCTGCTTCAGCCTCTCTAAGTGTTAGGATTATAGGCATAAGCCAATGGCATTCAGCCTATATTCAGTATCAGTCATTAGGGAAATGCAAACCTCAATGAGGTTTTCATACCATTAGGATGGCTAAAATAAACGGACACATGTTGGCAAAGATGTGAAGAAACTGGAACCTTCATAAGTTGCTGGTGGGATTGTAAAGTGGTGCAGAACCACTTTGGGAAAAGGTTTGGCAATTCCTCAAATGGTTAAACACCAGAGTTATATTACCTGGTAATTCCATTCCTAGGTATACAGCCAAGAGAACCGAAAATATGTCCATACAAAAACTTGTACAGCAAGTTCACAGCAATATTACTCATAATAGCTAAAGAGTAAAAGCAGTCCAAATCTCAGTCAACTGATGAATAAATAAAATGTGGTATATCCATACAATGGAATATTATTGAGCTATAAAAAGAAATGAAGTATTGATTATGTGACATAACAAAGATGAATCCTGAAAATATGCTAAGTAAAAAGCCAGTCACAAAAGACCACATATTATGTGTTTCTATTTATATGCAATATCCAGAATAGGCAAATCTACAGAAACAGAAAGACAAACTGTTGCCAGGAGATGGGTGGAGGGGGATAATAGGAATTGACTTATAATAGGTACGAGGTTTCCTCATGGGATAACAAAAATGTTCTGAAATTAGTGGTGATGGTTGCACAACTCTGAATATACTAAAATCCCTTGAACTGTATACTTTAAAAGGCTAATTTCATGATATGTGATATTTTCCAATAAAACTATTATTAAAAACACTGAAGTAGAGAGAATTGTAGTTACTAAAGAACAAAAAGCCCACTGAATTCCAAATATTCAAAAATGGCAAAACTTCTCACACAGAGTTGTGAAGATTAAATGAACAGAGCAAAAGCACTTCGCATGGTGCCTAAGACAACTGAAGGTTCTTAATGAAAACGTGACCTCCTTTTTCCTTTGTCAAATGCAAAAACAAAGTAAGTTAAATATGATCTTGATTCTAACTCGATAGCTTAATAAAGCTACCTGTTTTTTGTCATCTGAATAGCAAAAAAGGAGTACAATTATGTTTATAGATGTATAGTAGGAAAATCAGTATATACCTATCATTAGTATAAAAGAAAATGGACTTACTAACAGCCCACACTTGAAGCTGACATAAATATAATGAAAATATGACAAAGGAGTTACGTACAACTCCACAAAACTCCAAGGAATCCCTTTCAAATGAGTCAGTCATGGATCATGTCAGGAACAATGGAGTTGTATCCATAAACACTATATCCCCCTTTTTAAAAAAGAACCTTGTTATTAAATGAATTTGGTAAACTAATAATATGGTTCTAATTTCAGAATTAGATATTTTGATGCCCAAGAACAGTACTTAACTGTCAAAACAAATAAGCAAAAAATCTGTATTCCATCCCATTAGATGGTGCCCCTGAGAATTTTAACAGTGATCAAAACAGCACCCTATATAACAATTAATTCATCAACCCAGTTAATAGCGAAGAATAAGTAGAGACAGCTCTTCCTATGGGGCACCATAATCTCTAAGAGTTCTCTGTACCTATTCTTACACTTTCATTGGGAGTGGCTATCTGATTAGGTAAATAATTTTTACTACTGATTACTAACTACATAATCACACTCATTCACTCGACATTTCACATATACTTCTCAAACTCAGTAAGTGCACTCACTTTGTTTAAATTGGTGCAGGAAGCACTGGGAAGATATTCCGAATCCTGAAATGTAAGGATATGAAAAAAATTTCTATATAAACACTGACAGTATTTATATGATAAATGCTACTCTATTATAGGTTGCTTTTACTTGTGTGAACTATGGATGACCAAAAACAATTAACAATAAAAATATTAACCATTTTGTCCCCTCAAAGTTTAGCAGAACTTCTCGTATACTGTAGTTGTTTTATAAATATTTCTGAATGCATGACTAAAAAAAGAAAAAGTACAAGAGGGCTAGGCGAGGTGGCTCATGCCTGTAATTCCAGCACTTTGGGAGGCCAAGGCAGATGGATCACCTGAGGTCAGGAGTCTGAGACCAGCCTGGCCAACATGGTGAAACCCCATCTTTACTAAAAATACAAAAATTAGCTAGGTCTGGTAGTGGGTGCCTGTAATCACAGCTACTCAGGAGGCTCAGGCAGGAAAATCACTTGAACCTGGGAAGTGGAGGTTGTAGTGAGTTGAGATTGAGCCACTGCACTCCAGCCTGGGCAGCAGAGCGAGACTCCATCTCAAAAAAAAAAGAAAAAAGACAGAGTACAAGTGAAGACTAAGAATGTATTTACTGTATTGATTTGTTTCCATGAAGAAAGGATCCTACCCATGCTCCCATGACACAAAATAGCTACAATGGACAGATGATGGCCAATTACAAAGAATCTTGATAATCTACAGTTTTTGTATGCTGCCTTGTCACAGAAAATTTCCATTAAACATTAACAAATATGTAGCATAGAGATCTTCACTGTGACCTTTTGGTAATCACTGGGGAGACCAGATATTAAGGGAGATCAGATAATAAAGCAAGATTGGTAGATACAGGCTGGTTTAGGGCAGGCATATCAATGATAAAAAGATGGAATCTGACTAAGGAGCCAAAGACTGACATTATCAGAGAAACATATTTAACTTCCAGCAACTGTGGTTTTGCCAATATGTAGATTAAAGGAAGGGTTTTGGTTTTTTGTTTCTTAAAGCAATATGCATGAGCAATGAGTCTCCAATAGGACTGAACAAACCATGTTATATTGGAAAGGGTGGAGATCAGAGATTACGAAATCTGAAAAACTCAGTTAGCTTTTTGGTTTTATAAGTAGAAAGGAAGGTTCAACCAAATTTTTCCTAATAACATTATAAAGATGACTCAACAAGGAAGCATCTTTGAAAAAAAACACCCCATCAATAACAAATTACTACAGATTGTTGAGGTCTCAATTTAAAAAATCAGATACTTTTGTTTTTTGAGGGGGGGGATATGGTTTCGCTCTGTCACCCAAGTTGGAATACAGTGGCACAATCTTGGCTCAGTGTAACTTTCTCCTCCTAGATTCAACTGATCCTCTCACCTCAGCCTCCTAAGCAGCTGGGACTACAGGTGCCTTCCACCATGCCCAGCTATTTTTTTCTTTTTTTTTTTAGTAGAGATGGGGTTTCATCATGTTGCCCATGGTGGTCTCGAACTCCTGGGCTCAAGCAATCTGCCTGTCTTGGCCTCCCAAAGTGCTGACATTACAGGCGTGAGCCACTGCTCCCAGACCTAAAATCAGATTCTATATGTGAAGAAAACAAGCTAAGAATAGCTTCTATTTACAGAAATGTATGCCTTTTACTTAAAGGGTTAAGAAATAATTTTAAATGTACATAACAATAAGCAGGAAAAAATTTAAGTACAGCACATTCTGTCTTTACCAAAAACACAAGTATTAATATTAAATTCACCACTGTAAAGAGAGAATCTCCTGCTTTCTACAAATTAGCTATGTGTTACAAAGTAAAAAAGTAAAACTTAACCAGTCCACTACCATGGCTGTTCAGAAATTCATTGTGAGCTTGTCTAGTATTTTAAAGTTTAAGGGCTAATACATAATAACTTTCTATTTATTTATTTCATAAGTCCCGTCACTCATTCTACATGTAGGTTTACCTGGGGTAACAGTAACTGATAGTAATTGCTTCATTTGTATTTGCCTTAAGTTAACTGGGTCCATTATAACATCAATTATAGCAGTAGTCATATGATTTTACTCACGCTTAATAGCTGCATCCACTATAATAAAACTTTAAAGTCTTTAGTCAACATTTCATTTTTAGGCCTTACCATTGGATAAAGGAGAGCAAGACCAGTTCTCAAATCATACTTGGTTTTCTTAGGTTTCCCTGCATATAAAAGTTTCAAGTAATTTTTCATAGCAATCTGGTGAGGATGCTGAACCTGGGCATGAAAGCTTGGTTATCTGTCCTCAGTGGGATCTGTATCATCATCCCAGTGAAATTTCCCATGCAGTGGATAGTTTCTTCCTGCTAAGGCAACGCTTAGACATAAGTTGGGGGGGGGGAAAAGAAATACAATCAGGTTGATGTGACTAATCTAAGAAAAAAATAAGTATTTTTAAGAGCCAAGACATTGCATCTGGTAAAAATGTCAGGGCACTGACAGGGTATTAGCAGTTGGAGGCCAGCATAGGGACTTCTCAAACATGACTGCCTGCATTTCTTCATTATGTGGAAGGATGTAGCTGTTACCTGCAACACCTGGGAAGTATGGTAACATCCATGGCCACCAATCTAACCAGCTCCATGAAGAAGGCTCCTACCGTGCTGGCCAAGGTGAAGTCAACCAGAGTGCCCAGAATTCTACAGAGGATTACAGAGCCAAAGACACCCAAACATGCTGGCTCCTAAATTCCCTAGCCAGTCCCAGCACTGTTTGCCATAGCTGTGCTATTTAATAGTCTCCTCACATCAATGTTTTGCTTAAATCAAGTAATAGAAAAAGAAAATGATAAATCTTTGTGGAACAAAGTGGAATCAAAAACACGGAAACCAAAGTATATGAAAAGCTTCACTAGAACAGAAAGGAAAAAGCAGCAGCATCTGCCATGAACGGCAACTTCCTGCTCTAGATTCTGAGCCTGAGGCCTTTAGAGGGAAGACTCAATAATTAAACCAGACACAGTGCCTCAAATGTGTAATTCCAGCACTTTGGGAGGCTAAGGTAGGAGGATCACTTGATTTCAGGAGTTTCAGACCAGCCTGGGCAATATAGTGAGACTGTGTCCCTACAAAAAAACACTTTTTAAAAAATTAGCTGAGCATAGTGGTGCTTGCCTGTAAGTCCCATCTACTCGGGAGGCTGAGGGTGCAGTGAGCTGACATTGTGCCGCTACACTCTAGCATGGGCAACAAAGCAAGATCCTGTCTCAAAAAAAGAAAAAAAAAATTAGAGAAGTGGTAGAGCTGCCTTAGCAGCAAATGGAGATTGTCTACCTAATTAGAAGAAATGACAGACTTTCAAATAAAAGACTTTAAAAGAATCTTACTATGGAACTTGCAGTTATTTAGCTCTGTGTCAGTATCCCAAATAAATCATTTAAAGAATAAAAAAATTAAAAAAATTTAAACATTGTTAGCAGTGGTTTCAGCTTCAAAATAAAGCTCATTACCAAAAATAATGCTAATTATATACTTTCCATTGCAAAAGCCTCAGACTTTCATTCACTTAAAAATTCTTTTCATTCACACTCATTCACTTCATTTAAATCATCAAAGTCATGTAAAAGCAAAATTTTTCTGACATAGCAAAGAGCTAAAGTTTAAATTAAACAAGAAAGAAACACACACAAAGACAGGAGGTTTATTATTGCATCTTTCATTGTTGTGAATGACATCTGTCTTTTTTGCTTCAATGTCAGTCATTATTTTGCATAGTTTAAATGTTTATTTTCTCATCCACTCAACCTCCTTTCCATAATAATTTGAGACCCCTTTTCATTAAATTATCTTTAAAAGCTGTTTTTTAGTTAGTCTGCTGTTTGATTTATTTTATGCAGAAAGAATAAATCCCTTTCAAATCTCTATTTCTTTTCCTACAACTAATGGACAAACACATCCTCAAATTTATGAGCCTCACTCTTATAAGGCTTAGTTTATGACCAGTTTGTAACAGATCTAATGAATATACATTTTTTTTAAAAACTGCATTCCAAATTTAATGTTATTTAACATATATATTTCAAAGGTCCTAACAAAAACGAAACCAGGAAAAAAAATGATGCGATGAATTGGCTCTTCCGGTGGTTCTCTTTGAAGCTGAGAATCTATAGTAGTAGTACAGCATTGTATTTTAAGAACAGGTACTTTGGAGTCAGAGAAATCTGAGTTCTTTCTGCTTCCTCAATACAACTTAATAGCTGCTGAGGCAAGTTTGTTAGTTGACTTCTCAAGTTTGTTCCTATACCCATAAAATACTGCTGGTAGAAGAACTGAATGAAATAATGCAGACAAACACTTCTTAGAACGTCTGGCTCAAAGGTATGTCCTGAACAAACTGTAGTTACTAGAATATGATCATTATTATGAGAATTACATTCTCTTTCTGTCTTGTTTTTAGGCCACAAACATGAAGTTCAGTGATAATGTTTCAGGAAGTCAAATATGCACCTCTCCTAAGATTGCTTAAGCTCTGAGGAAAGGGGACTTAAAGCTGTAACACAAGTCAAATTTTGTATTTCCTCAAAGGTGCCACGGGAAAAAACGTGGGGAAAAAAAAATCAAGCAAGACTTTAACAATGAGGTGATGTTTGAACAGGATTATGAAGCATGGGCAGGTTTAGGGTGATTTTTTTGTTTTAATTTTATTTTTGTACAAGGGAACAAGGAGATGAAAAGCGAAAACATTTTAGATAGAATAGCATATATATATATATATATATATACACACACACACCCACAAAACTCCAAAGAATGTTTCCCAAGCACTCCAGGAACAACAGAGCGGTATCCATGAATATTATTCCTTTTTAAAGAAGAACACTGTTAGACCATTTGTGCTGCTATAACAAAAATTCCATAGACTAGGTAATTTATAAACAATACAAATTTATTTCTCACAGTTCTAGAGACTGGGAAGTCCAAGATTAAGGCGCTGGCAGGACTGGCATCCGATATGGTTTGCTCTCTGCTTCCAAGATGGCACATTATTGCTGCATCCTCGAGAGGGAGGAATACTGTATCTTCACTTATCAGAAGGGCAAGAGATACATGCTGCGTCCTCACAGGGTGGAAGAGTGGAAGGGTAAGAAGGTGTGCCTTTCAACCTTGAGTCACTTCCTAAGACATTAATCCCAATCATGATGGTGAAGCTCTGTCATAATTTAGTAACCTCCCACAGGCCATCTATACCTTTTGATACTGTTGTAATGAGGATTAAGTTTCAACATGAATTTTGGAGGAGGCACCATCACTGAAACCATGGCAAACAGTATAATTCAAGACTAGCAAAATAACTTCAGTTTCCATGTCAGTCATGTAGCCTCACTGGTAGATGTCATCATCTACATGGCCTCTGGAATGTATGTCAGCTCTAGACCACACCAAAATGCTACTTCTTCCAGTATGAAAAACTGACATCCATAAAACTCCTGTTCCAGATTACCTTTCAGTATCAGCTCATTTGCGGAAGAGAGACAACAGGCATTTTCTTTTCTTTTCTTTTTTTGAGACAGAGTCTCACTTATTCACCCAGGCTGGAGTGCAGTGGTGCAATCACGGCTCACTACAGCCTCGATCTTCTGGATGCAAGTGATCCTCCAATCTCAGTCTCATAAGTAGCTGGGGCCACAGGCTTGCCAGAACAGACATTTTCTGAGGCCACTTAACAATCAAACTCTTTCAGTCTCTCATTAAAATTGTCTGACTTCCCTAGACACTGAGATTCCTCACTCAGGTGGCTCTCACTACAGATCAGCATTTACCAAAAACATTTTAAGAGAAAAATCAAAATCTTACAGCTTCTACATGTAAAATTAGGTATGGTGGGGCATAGCAAAAAATACATAGAAATATAATTGTCTGTATAATATAAATAGAATATACTGATAAAATCGTATTCTTCAAGAAGCTGGCAACTTAATAGGAGAGACAGACATGCACGCAAATAACTATAATGAAAGCCAAAAACGTATACACGACTGTAAGTCCTGAGATTTCATCAATGGCAGGGATCATATAATCTATCTACAGTTTAAAAACAGTTCAACAAAGAATAATTAAACACCTGATATATATCAGGTATTGGATAGGGCCAAGGGAAGAAATGAATCAAGACATCCTATCTTCAAGAAAATTCCAGTCTAAAAGCAAGTACACACAAACAGCAAATTTCAGCATGACATGTATAGGGAGTCACAGACACAAAAGCAAGGGAGCACTAAATCCAAGTTGGGAGTTTAGGCAAGGCTTTCTGGAAAAGCTAAAGCATGGGTTGAAAACTCCAGGACGGCAAAGCCATAAATGCTTTCATACCAATGTATACCCGAGTAGTTAACACAGTGTCTAGCAAATGGCAGAAATGCATGAGTATTGATAAATGAACTGACAGATTTAATCAGACAAAGAAAGGTGTGAAGGGCATTTCGGTTACGGGAAATAGTGTGAAAGAAAGGCATGTAAACACAAAACACTTCTAACTAAATAGGTAATTATAAGCAGGTAAATAGTAGTAGGACCTAAGACTCATGACAAGAAATGACAGAAAATAAGGATGGGATATTTGAATACCCTGTATTTAGCTAAGGTCATGAGACAGAAACAAGATTGGTGGTCCAAAAAATTTTTAATGTAGTAATGTAAACAACTGACTTTTTAAAAAAGAGATACAAAGTACGATGGGAAAGCATAAGAGAAAGAGATTAATTCCTATTTAGTATTGCCAAAGGATCACAAGATGAATATTTACCAAGGATCTGCTAAATCAGCGATTTTACTGTGATTCCACTGCCCATTCCTTTATGAGTTACAATATTCTAAAATCCAAGGTATACAGTATCCATATGGAGTGAGGGCTGTTGGATAAAGTAGGAGGAAGAAAGAGACTCTATTTCTTGATTTTGTTTCCAAATAATACAAGCATAAAAAAAGAAACTTAAATTTTACTAGCTGGTTTACAACTACACTAGACTAGAGAGTCTCAAAAATAGCATTTAGTATCATGTCTAGTAAAAAGAAGATTACTTAAAAAAAAAAAAAAGCTGTGGGCCAGGTACAGTGGCTCGTGCCTAAAATCCCAGTGGTTTGGAAGGCTGAGCGGGGGAGGACTGCTTCACATCAGGATTTTGAGACTAGCCTGGGCAACAATGTGAGACCCTGTCGCTACAAACACTACCCACCCCCTGACCTGCTGCCTAAAAATACCCACCACTAGCCAGTCATGGTGGCTCATACTTCTAGTCTCAGCTACTTGGGAGGCTGAGGCAGAAGAATCACTTGACCTTGGGAAGTGGAGATTGCAGTGAGCTGAGACCGCACCACTGCATTCCAGCTTAGCAATAGAGTGAGACTGTCTCCAAAAAAAAAAAAAAAAGAAAGAAAAAGAAAAAGAAAATCCGTGAGGGTAGGCATGAAATAACTAGCCCTTCATTAACTGCAAATTCATGACTAATCTATCATAGTATATGATAAAACAAAGGAGTTATTCTGAGAGAGTGGTTGATAGATAATACATTATCTCCTTTGGGGGGAAAAATGCTAGCTTTGAAAATCTGAATACTTTCTTTTTAACTCTACCTTAAGGAAAAAAATCAAATACCTTCAGGCAAGTATGTATATACACAGATATGAAATTCAAGTGTGGCTAGTAGAAGAATTAAATCAGTTTCTGGAATTCTAGCTAATAACTCTAAAGACACTTAGGTTGCCTTTACACTGGTTAAATAAGACAAGAAAAACTGAAAAAGAAAATATTAGACATACAAATCTGAAAATATACTGGCTGCTTGGATGTCTGCCTGGTTGTTGAGGCAGAATGACCAGTGATTTGATCCAGATAGGTAAGTCTCAAGAAGTAACACATATATGCACAATGCAACCACTAACTGAAAAATCTATGGTAAACATTTTCCACAGGTAAAGTTCAGAAGGTTTTTGATAATTGGGAGGCAAGTTAAGGGTAACAGCACTGTCTAAAGCTTAGGCTAACTGGTAAGATGTCAAAATATAATTCAAAAAATTTTTTTAAAAAAGATACTTCAAATAAAAAGCACACACTGCCAATCCAAAGTACCCATTAAAGGGAAGAGAGGCCCTTCGTCTGTATAGTTTTCTAGTTTCACTGCATCCAAAGTCTCAAGAGACAGTCAGTGATTCTTTAACATGGGTTAACAGAAATAAGAGTTAATTTGCTCAGACAAAATTCTTTCCTAATGAATCACTGCCCTTGAATCTGCTCTTTTATTTAACATTTACAAAGGTTGTTATTGACGTTTGCTGTATATCACTGCCAGGGGACCAAGCTGTGTCTGTGCTTAGAAAGAACACAATGGTGACAAGGCAGAGTTATAATCAACATAGAAGCTTGCCTTCCTCATACTGCCAAATATATCCTGGCCAAGCAACCTCATCCTAGACACTGTAGATCCAATTAAATTGATCATTGTACTGAATACAAGATAAGCTTTCTGCAATGCTAGAATTGACAGAACAAAGTTAACAGACAAAAAAGCCTCAATGAAATTATCAACAACAAAACTTTATTTAATATGCCTTCCCCCCCATTATATGTCTATGGACAGACTACTGAAATACAGTCTCTTCACAAAATAGAAACAATTTTTATAAAATATCTGTAAGCTATGTTTGTAGACTATAAACCACTGTGGAAATTATACAAGTATTTTAATAACAGTTTTCTTATTAAGAATGGAAAGATTCTAAATGAAATAAAATGACCTTCACCCAAAGTTGGGGGAAATGGTATTATAAATTTTAATTTACCAATAACAGAAAATGCTTGAGTACTATCAACGTGCCAGGTAATACTCTTTGCATCAAGCATGTCCTTTAATTCTCAAACAAATACTATGATGTAAGTATAATTACTATCCTCATTTATATGTTAAGAAACTGGCCAGGCACAGTGGCTCATGCCTGTAATTCCAGCACTTTGGGAGGCCAAGAAGAGTAGATCACTTGAGGTCAGGAGCTTGATAACAGCCTGGCCAACATGGTGGAAACCCTGTCTCTACTGAAGATATAAAAATTAGCTGGGCGTGGTGGCACACGCCTGTAGTCCCAGCTACTCAGGAGGCTGAGGAAGGAGAATCGCTTGAACCTGGGAGGCGAAGGCTGCAGTGAGCTGAGACCAAGCCATTGCACTGCAGCCTGGGCGACAGAGCAAGACTCTGTCTCAAAATAAATAAATAAATAAGAACCTGACACTTAGAAACAGCCAGAATTTGATCCCAGATCACACCTGCAGGAAAGTAGCTATAATCCATAGTAATGAAGTTTTGCTCATTCATGGCAAAGCTTAAAATTATAGCAACATAAGAGGTTATTTTCTTTTCTCTTTAGAGGCTATTTTCTGTCAAAGTTAATAATATCTAATTTAGACCTAATTTTTACTAATAAAGAAGAGGCTAAGATCCTTTTTTCTACTTATTTTATTGGGTTTTAAAGATGCTAAGATGGCCAGGTGCACTGGCTCATGCCTGTAATCAGAGACACTTTGGGAGTCAGAGGCAGGAGGACTGCTTGAGCCCAAACTTGGCAACCTAGTTAAGACTCTGTGTCTACCAAAAAAAAGAAAAAAAAGTCGGGCATGGTGGTGCATACCTACAGTCACAGCTACTCAGGAGGCTGAGGTGTGCAAATGACTTGAGCCCAGGAGGTCAAGGCTGCAGTGAGCCATGATCGCACCACTGCACACCAGCCTGGGTGACAGAGCGAAGCCTGTCTCAAAAAAGAAAAAAAAAAAACAGGTGTTTAACAGTTAAATTTTAACATAAGGCATGTTTTTCTACTTCAGCTGTTTTTCTCCATAAACAAAACTGTCATTAAAAGAACAAAACTAAATGACATCATTAGCAGTTTGACACTGATGCCAAATAATGATGAAATTTGGAAACTTTTAGTATTCAAATCAACTCACATCCAAAAAAGGGAGTAAATAAATGTTTCTAATAAATTACTTCATTATACTGTCCCCAGGCTTCTTCTCAACTACCCTATCACAATTAACCAAAATACTTCCTTCTCAGCTATTAAATTATATAGAGTAAAAATAAAATAATGAAGCACTGTAAATGACATGAGAATGGCAATTATTACATAAACTATAACCTCCCAGATGGTAAGATCTTATAGCTCTCATGTATCACTTAAATAATTATTAAAAGAAAATTTATACTTAGAAAATATTACATAATAATATCTACTGCTGGGTTCAGTGGCTCACTCCTATAATCCCAGCACTTTGGGAGGCCGAGGTGGGTGAATCACTTGAGCCCAGGAGTTTAAGACCAGCCTGGGCAACATAGCAAAACCCTGTCTCTACAAAAATTAGCCAGGCATAGTGGCATGTGCCTGTATACCCAGCCACTCAGGAGGCTGAGGTGGGAGGATCTCTTGAGTCTGGTAAGCAGAGATTGCAATGAGCTGAGATCGTGCCACTGCTCTTCAGCAGAGCCAGAACCTGTCTCAAAAACAAAATAAAATAAAAAATATATCACAGTAAAAAATAAGAGATTATTTATCAACCTCTGAGATCCATCACCTTATTTGAAAGTCAGCTACATAAGGAATCTAAAGTTTATTGATTACCTGTGAGAATGTGTGTATGTGGAACCCTGGGTCAGTACACATGATAGTTAAAATAGGCTCTGGAGTCAAGAATACCAATATTTCCTTATCACTACTAATAGTGTCAAGTAAAAAGACACTTAATCTTGTCATGCTTCAGTTTCCTCATCTGTAAAATGAAATAATGATACCTACCCCACACTTTTTCCTAAGGATAAAATGAGACGATGTTATGGAAACAATCAGGACAGAATCCAAAACAGTAAGGAACTATGTAAATGGTAGTCTGGGAACTGGACAGAGAGAGAAGGAAAATGGCATTTTCTTCCTATTTTTCTGAGTTCAGGCCTGGAAGGAATACATCTTTGTTTTCCTCTTCTTTCTCATCTTACAACCTTCTCCTACTGCCTAGCATCTCTCTGCTTACCTGGCGTCCTGGGTGCTAAACTCTTTACCACAGATCCCATCTTTTCAGTAAAATGTCATTCATAGTACACCACACTCCAGAATGAGCGACCTTTCTCACTGAAAATTTCTCTGCTAGGAGTTAAGCAACGCAACTTGACTAATTTGTAATAATATATTAACATTCTGACAGATTATGTTTATCAATCCAAATCAATCACTAATGGAATACAAGGCATTAGTGAAACACAATTAAAATTTAGGCAAAAACAGACAGTATGGCCTTTCCTAAAAATCTGACTACAGGCTTGTGCTTTTATATCTACTTACTACAGATTCTTCCAATATAATTCACATCTTTGCCAGGTCCTAAATATTTTCAAAATAGCTTCTATGACAGTGTGCAAGTAATAATAGTTGTTTGTAAGATGCTAATGCTACTAATATCACTGCCAATTTCACCAAAAATTACTAGAATGTAATTTTGATGTTGAAACCTTAGAAATTATATGTTTTTCTTTATAATCAGAAGCTAACATCTAGACTAAAATACACTTACATCTCATTTATTAGTTTATGTAGCTCACTCCATAAATAAATGAAGTACATTAAAGTTATTGCAACAAGAGGAATATAATTTTTGAATAGAACTTTGAACCCCTCATCTTTAATTTTTCCAGTTAAAGGGTAATATAACCATTATCCTTTGAGGTAAACAGAACCCAAAAGAATATTTATTTTCCCAAATTACAGTAAGAGAACAAATCTAAAAGTTTAAAGTACTGTCAGCCTAAACCAAAGCTCAATAAGATATTTAACTGTCTGAGAATTAATACTGCTGTTATACAACACAGGGATCAAAATAAAGATGGTTCCTGTTAATTTTCAATTTTCCTTCTTTGTTGCATTACAAAAAAACAAAACAAAAAACCCACCTCATTTTAGTCCTGAGTTTGGTAAAAAAAACCAGCTTTCATTCATTCACTTATTCAGTATATATTTATTAGTGCCTCCTTTAGTCAAGGCATTATGCTAGCTGCCAAAGATATAAAACTGTTTTAAACTAAAGCAACTCTGAAACCAAGAATGTTGTCTATTTGGAAATATAAACAATGAGATTTTGTGAAACTAGAAACAAATGAGAGGATTTCACGTATCCTAAAAATGCTTACAAAAGCTAACCCTTTCCATCCTACCTGTCTCACCACTACCTCCACTTAAAATAGCAACTGTTTATATAAACATTATACGTGGGGCATGGTGGTTCACACCTGTAATCCCAACACTTTCAGAAGCCCAAGTGAGAGGAATGCTTAATTCCAGGAGCTCAAGACCAGCAGGGGCAATAAACTGAGACCCTGTCTCCACAAAAAAATAAAAATAAAAATAAAAAAAATCAGCTGGATGTGGTGGTGTGCATCTGTATTCCCCAACTACTCAGGAGGCTGAGGTGGGAAGATCACTTGAGCCCAGGAGGTCTAGGCTGCACTAAGCCATTACTCCAGCCTGGACAACAGAACAAGATCCTGTCCTAACAAACAATTACAATAGGTTAACCACCTATATTTTCTTCTACTAGCTGAAAATACCTTGGGATGACTGCCAACTACAACCACTTCCCCAAGTAACAAGCTCCTGACAGAGTAATAAATAGAACATGTAATATGCTCCTATGTCAAAAAGTAATAAATAATCACATATTACTGAAATAAACAAGATTTCAAAAAGAGATCACAAAAAAATTAGTTGTTAGGTTTAAATATGGTTCTCAAAATTTAAGCCACTCACTAAAGTTCTCCAACACTACTGAGAAGATCCAAGACTCTATTTCAAGACTGGGGCCATAGCCAGGTTTCATCTCTAAATTTACTAATTTTTTTATTCTTTTTTGTGACAGGGTCTCACTCTGTCACCCAGGCTGAAATGCAGTGGCATCATCATGGCTTACTGCAGCTTCTACCTCCTGGGCTCAAGTCATCCTCCTTGTCTCACACTCCTAAGTAGCTGGACTACAGGTGCATGCCACCAAGCCCAGCCCAGCTGATTTTTTTTTTTTTTTTAAAGTAGAGACAAGCTCTTGTTATTTTGTCCAAGCTGGTCTTGAACTCCTGGTCTCAAGCAATACTCCTCCCTTGTCTTCCCAAAGTGCTGGAATTACAGGTGTAAGCCACTGAACCCGACCTCCTTTTCAAAAGGAGTTCTGTATCTTCCAACAGATTAATGACAGTATTCCTTTCTTGAAAGGTAAGGGAGAGCCAGTCAAGAAATGCTAATTTACTGAATATTGCTATAGTTCACGCATATTGTAGATGATACAGTTACAAATATAATAACAAAGAGACCTGCCCTCAAGGAATTTATAACTCGGCAGAAAGACAGAGGTGTACACAAATGTCTATGATAAAAGGTAGTAAAATATGCTACTCAGCAAGCTGCACAAATTAAGGAAATACAAAAGAAGCAGTGATTGCCTATTTCTGAAGCTACCGATGTCAAGCGTAAGTTAATCTGTGATGGATAAGAAGAAACTCAATGTCATCTAGCAAAGGCAAAAACCTGTGAAACTGAGTATTAGTTCTAGAAACAGGGAGTCATGGGGATATGGCCACAGTGTGGGGTACTTGGTAGAAATGAGGATGAGAAAAAACAGCGCTTGAGCCAGAAAATGAAGGTCTTTAAGTACTACACTAAGAAGCCTAGAGGCTGTATCTTAGAAGACACATAGAACAATGATGTGCAGGAGATCCATGATAGTTTTCTTGTCATGAAAAAGCAGAATTCTTAACTGAAACTTAAAGTATTCAAACTGAAAATCATGTTTTAGTTAAATGAGTTTGGATTTTATTTTTATTCTCCTACTCAAATAAAATGCTCTATATTACTACAGCTTAATATGGAATATAATGTCTAGACAGTATTCTATTTTTATACTCATCATAAGCTTATTAAGTACAGAGTCTGAGTCTTAGTAATTCTTTTGAAGGTAATGTCTTCTTCATCTTGATATTTCCCACACTCTTAAGCACAGGGTTTAGCAAATAGAAGGCACTCAATAAAACATGAGAGTATAGGAAAACTCTTATGAGAAAAATCATTAGAATTTGTGCTATACCAAATCAATTTCACAAAAATGAATTGCCTGTCCACTGGTTTTCCACAAATAAATCTGGGCCACCTACACCTTGCTGGAAGGTTAGAACCTCAACTGTTATACTGCAGAAATAGAGCAATTTAAGTGGCCCTATCACAGCTCCTTTCCCTGAACATTTGTTGAGATCAAGTTGCAGCTGGGCCAGGCACAATCAGTCACAGTTAGACAGCTGAGAGCATTCCAAAGAGCAGTGTTCCTTCCTCCACATTATCTGCCAAAGTAGTCATCCATCTTCAGGCAGAGCTAAACCAATGCCTGTCCTGAAAAAAACTAACTGAGACTTGGCTTCTTTGCATTACAGTCTTAGATCACTGGAAAGTCAGATCACCTGAAAATTCAAGTGAGATCAGGCCACACGGTTAGTCCTGCCTACAGGACATTCCCAGCCCCAGGCCTTTCCACCCAAATCTAGAGAGCTAGAGCCCTCAGCTGTCAGCAGGATCATGTTTCTGGACTAAAAAAATTTGTGAATGATTCTCATTCCCACCTTCTTAAGACTGGATGAGGGGCAGAGGATTTCCTTTCCTTGTAAATCACATGAAAAATAAAAACTATACTCCAGAAATATTCCTGTGATCACTATGACGTTAGTTTTCTTTGGTAATCTAAAAGAAGTGGAGGAGACAGGGGTTAGCATCTTGTTCATATGGCACTCTTGGGTAACTCTTCACTTTCTCCTCTTCCACTTAGAAACTGTTTATTCTATTCAAGATAAACAAGACACCCGAGTGTGGTGGCTCATGCCTGTAATTCAGCACTTTGAAAGGCTGAGGTGAGTGGATTGCTTGAGCTCAGGAGTTCAAGACCAGCTTGGACAACATGGTGAAACCCATCTCTACAAAAATTAGCTGGGCATGCTGGCTCATGCCTGTAGTCCCAGCTACTTGGTGGGGCTGAGCCTGGGAGGCAGAGGTTGCAGTGAGCCGAGATTGTGCCGCTGCACTGCAGCCTGGGAGACAAAGTGAGACCCTGTCTCCAAAAACAAATAAACAAACAAACAAATCAAACCTACCTATTTCTCTGCACCACAAAGGCAAACTAGAGAGGAGACAGGAGTTGTACCTTCTGTGGCTGACGGTTGTCATTGGTGATGCCCAAATTGGGCTGCAAGCCTACTGATTGGTTCTATTTCCCTTTGTGTCATCTTCCCTCAACAAGAATAGGCCAAGGACCTCACTCTAAATGATCTCTCTTGCTTAGGTCTTAGAGAAAAAAGGAATCATCCCTACCCACAGTGATCCCAACATTTCTCTTTCATGAACGCAATGAACACCTAGAAAAAGCTGTAGGCATTATGTTTTCATAGAGTTTGGATGGAAACTCCCTGGGATCCGGATACCCCATGCCTCTGTCCAGGGTGAAATAACACACTCCTTCCACCAAGAAGCCAACCAGAAGTCAATTCAGCTTTAGCTACTTGTCACAAACTCCATTTTTAAAACAAGAAAAACAGCTAGAGTAGAGTAGGATCACAGGAAGCCAAAAAAGAGGACAGTAAAAACATGCTTCCATTTCAAATCCAATGTATGGGACTAACACCAGGCACAATGCATCTGGGACAGGACATAAATGTGTTCCTCACTAACTGGAATTCTACATTTCTGTGCACTGACCCATTTTAGCCCAGGAAGCTCTGTCATTTTAATCTCCTACTACCGTAGCAAAGTTCCCCCCTTTCACTTAACAAGTTAAGTGAAGTTGGCAATAATCAGAAGGTAAAGCTTTTAGAGTGTTTCAACCTTTTTAATATCAGTTGGTACTCTAACCAAACAGAGGCTCACTTTCGGTTTCCTCATTTGTATAATGAGATGAACCAAGTCCCTTTTTAGTTTTTAACACCCAATGTATCCATTCTATCTAGGCCCAGCCCAAGCAACCTGTAAAGATAGACTGAGCTTCCAAAAGAAAGGGTTTTGTGAAACTAGACAGAAAGCAGCAGCCTTCATTATTACTCTTGCATTATTTTGTTTCCTGTACACAAAAAATCTCAGCTTCTCCAATTAAAGGCAAACTTTCAACCAAATTCGTAAGAGCCAGTCAGAGAAAATAAGTAATGAGCACCATGGAAAGAGGACTCCAGTTTCTCAAGTGGCACAGCATTTGTTTAGATTCTGTATTAAAAATGAAAATGTGATACACATTAGGTCAGAACCTGTTAACACAAGACAAAAAGATTCAGTGTCATAGTTTCACACTATCTGTGACACTAATCTATTCTGCCAGTGCTTTTAAGGCAAAAGCATGGTTCTTTTCCCCTGACTATGGAATATTTAAAATAAAATTTCTTAAAATAAAAAAATCTTAATACTCAGATTTTTTTGAGCCTACCTGGATCACGTTAATTAAATCTTTCTTACTGTGTGCTTTATTGACCCTTAGAACCATCATCTTTCAAGGTAGTCAATTATGACACTAACCAGATATATTATACATTGTTATGCTATCACAAGAATGCATGCTGAGAAAGGTGTATCTTTACAAACTGCTGGGTAATTTAGGAGTCATTTTTACTTTTTTCAAACTTCTAGTTGATCTCCTATGACATTAAATGATCCACATACTTTCTCAGTAGAAGTATTAGAACTATTTGTGTCTTCAATTAAAATATTTCATACATCATATATAGCTCAATAGCCATTCTAACCTCTTTAATTTGTTCCCTCACAAATAACTGCTTTCTAGATAACTTATGTATTAATTTGCAATAAGTAGGAAATCTTTATGGCTGATTTAAATACAACTCTGATTTATGGTAATATATAAATGATTTAAATAAGAATATTTAATAATATTTTTAAAATCCTGTAACTTTAACATTTTTATGAAGGTAGAAAGTCCAATTAAGTTACCTCTGACAAGTTCTATGCATTTTTTTTATATACAGTAGTATCCATCTCAACAAAAACCTGAATATTATATGCGACAACAAGTTAAGATAAATAATCTGAACTAGTTCAGTTAATGGCTAACCTAGGCCACAGGTTCAAGTTAACTATAAGAACAAATTAAAATCTCTGATATTAAGACAAGAGAAACAGAAATTCCAATACAGAAAAAAGGATAAACAAAATACAAAGAATTACAAAATTATTTAAATACCACAGAAATTAACAGATATCCTTAATTAACATAACAATAATTATTATTGTACAGACTCCGCCTTATGAGAAATAAGAAATATACATATTTTTAAAGACCAGATGTCTTATTCCCTTCCTAAAACAGGATCTCAGTACCTTTGCAATAGCTGACATCTTGGCCCTTCTAGCTTTCCCCAGCTGACCACACACACTGAGACACAGCCACAAATACCCAGAGAAAATAGACCCACTAGGGAAAATTGTACCCTGCTTCGCTTTGCATGCATCAGTGGGCTTCACAGTGGATAAATATATCCTACAGCCAGATTAACTGACACACTGAAGCAAAAAGGGAAATTTGAGATTTATCCACTTCATCCTGAACCTCTTTTTAAGCAAGGTGGAGGTTTATTTTTACTTCAGACTTAATATAAACAACAACAACAAAAACCTGTTCTAATGACTCATCCTCACTAATAATACTAACCATTTGAAAAATATTTCTGAAAACTTTAAATTTATAATGCATCATAGCTTATTATGATTTTAAAAGAGCCATAATTATAGGTTTTGTTTCGCAGACTACAAAATTTTTGACAACACAGAGGAAAATATATTTCCATGTTATTGGCTCTTTGTATACATTTTTTTTAAAAAAAGTAGAATTTTTAAAATAGTAGATAAAAAGAACAGAATCTTTAAAAAACCAAGGGGAAGTTATGAATTAGCTCATTAACATTTTTCTCAACTCTATTTCCAAGAACCCACTCCCACCCCACAACAATGTCCCTCACCCCGACATCGAGAGCCTCCAAGCCAGATCTCCCCTCAAAGGAGTTGTTTGCCTAAAACACCCAACCCCGGGGACCATCAGAACAACATCACCCAGATTCTCAAACTCTTCCTTTGCAGCCAGTTTCCTCTGGTTAGTAAAAAACTGAAATTGTGTGAGTTCCCTAAGAGAATTATCATTTTAGGGAGAAAAAGGATCTGATTGAAATTATAAAAGACAGTTAAAACTTAATTCTCAAACTCCATTTCTCACCCAAGTCAACTTGAGGACAGACCCAGATATAATTTGTTTTTGTGTCTATCATCTTGCCTCTAGGGTTGGGGTAGGGAAAGAAGAAAGGTGACAGGGATCAGCCCTAGCTAAAATTTTATCACTAAAGAATTAACTGAGATGTTCCAGTATTTTTCTCCTATAGTACCTTTCCCTTACCCCAGACATCAGTATCTCTTACTAGGATGTTTTATGTAAATACTAAATTCTGAAATACAGATTATCTTGATGTTTGAATATTCTCAGGTTGTTGACGGTCTTTGATGCTTCCCATATCCTAATGCCCAAAGGCACAAGACTGCTGTGCATTCAAGGGAAAGGACTAAATGTTGACCAAAAAGCTCTTCTCACTTGCTAATATCACTCATTAGAATTGCAGTTTCTTAAAAATAAAAGTTTAAAAATATTCTTGACTTAGAAATCCACAAATCTTCAGTATTTACTTATTTATTTATTTTTGAGGTAGGGTCTCACTCTGTCACCAGGCGGGAATGCAATGGCATAATCATGACTCACTGTGTCTTGACCTCCTGGCTTAAGTGATTCCCCAACCTCAGCCTCTGGAGTACCTAGGACAACAGGTGTGCATCATCAACACAGCTAATTTCTTAAAATTTTATTTTTGTAGAGACAAGGTCTCCTTAGGTTACCCAGGCTGGTCTTGAACTCTGAGCTCAAGTGATCCTCCTGCCCTGGCCTCTGAAAGTGCTGGGATTGCAGGTGTGAACCACCATGCCTGGCCAATGAACCTATATTGACACATCATTATCACCCAAAGTTCATAGTTTACATTAGAGTTCACTCTTGGTGTTGTATATTTTATTGGTTTTGAAAAACATATAATGACATAGATCTACCACTAAAGTATTATACAGATGTAGTTTCACTGCCCTAAAAATCCAATTCATCTCTCTATCCCCCCTTAACTCCTAGTAACCACTGATCACTTTTCACTGTCTCCGTTGTTTTGCCTTTTCCAGAATGTCATGTAGTTGAAATTATACAATATACACTCTTTCAGATTGGCTTCTTTCACAGAGTAATAGGCACTTAAGTTTCCTCCATCTCTCTTCATGGTTTGATAGTTCATTTCTTTTTAGCAGTGAATAATATTTCACTCTCTGAATGTACCATGATTTATCCATTCACCTACGAAGGACATGTTGGTCCTTTCCAAGTTTGGCAATTATGAACAAAGCTGCTAAAAACTTCTATGTGCATATTACTGTGTAGATTAATTTTCAACACTGTTGGGTAGACTCCATGGAACACAGCTGTTGGACTGTATGGTAAGAGCATGTTTTGTTTTATAAGAATCTGTCAAACTGTCTTCCAAAGTGACTATACCATTTTGCAGTCCCACCAGCAATGAATGAGAATTGCTGTTGCTTCATACTGTTAGCAGCATTTGGTATTGTGAATGTTTTGGATTTTGACTATTTTAATACATGTGTAGGGATATCTCATTGTCTTTTAAATTTGTAATTTCTTAATAACACACAATTTCAAGTATTTCTTCATAGGCTTATCATCTTTCTGGGTGAGATGTTTGTTCAGGTCTTTTGCCAATTTCTTAACCAAGTGCAAGTTTTCTAACTGTTACATTTTAAAAGTTCTTTACATATTTTACATACATATAAAAGTTATTTATATCTTTATACGAGACACGTCTTTTCCAAATATTTGTATATCCCATTCTGTGGCTTGTCTTTTTCATTATCTTGAGCAATTTACATGCACATGGTAATAACAGGCACAAGGTACAAAATACAAAAGGCTATACAGTGAAGTTTCTTTCCCACTTCTGCCTGCCAGAAGTTCTCTTCCCAGAAGGCAATAATTATTGGTGATTTCTTATATATTCTTTCAGAGATACTCTATTCAAACACAAAAGTGCTAATTTTTAAATAAACTTTTTATTTTGGAATAATTTTACATTTATAGAAAAGTGTCAGTTAGTAAAGAAAATTCCCCATATCTCATCTAGTTTCCCCTACATCTTACTTAACCATGTTACATTTGTTAAAACTAAGAAATTAACATTAGAGCATTACTATTAACTAAACCCAAAACTTTATTAGAATTTCACTATTTTTCCACCTATGCAATTTTTCTGTTCCAAGATCCAATCCAAGATACCACATTGCACTCTAAGATACCACATTGCATTTAGATCTGTATCATTTCTAAAACAAATTAGAACAAGTTTCTCTGTGCTTAGCCTTTTTTATTTAATGTATCTCAACACCGAAGGATAGCTCATCAACACCTAAGGATATGACTGTGATGTCTGTATAATATGCCATGTATGGATGTGGAGTAATTATTCACTTAACCTTTTCTCTAATTTCTGGCTGCTTTGGTCATAAACAGGATTTGTTGCTGTTTCCTATGTGATCTGCTTTTTATCCCTATGCTGAGAGTAATCAACCACTTTTTAAACATCCCTTATAACGAACATAACAACTCAAATTTATCAAACACTTTACAGTTTATGAAGTGGCCACAATGTTCAATCCAACAGTCCTGTAAACTTGCACCGATGTCCCGATTTTGCAAGTGAGAGAAGACTGTAAGTGACTTGTTCAAGAGCATAAATAAAGACACAACCAGGGTTTCTCATTAAAAACTTTTCATGGCTGAGCTCACACCTGTAATCCCAGCACTCTGGGAGGCCAAGACAGGCAGATCACTTGAGGTCAGGAGTTTGAGACCAGCCTGGCCAACATGGTGAAATCCCATCTCCACTAAAAATACAAAAATTAGCCAGGTGTGGTGGTGTACGTCTATAATCCCAGCTACTTGGGAGGCTGAGGCAGGAGAATTGCTTGAACCCAGGAGGTGGAGGTTGCAGCAAGCCAAGATCACACCACTGCACACCAACTTGGGCAACAGAATAAGACTCCATCTCAAAAAAAAAAAAAAGATTTATTCTCATAGCTCCACAAAGGGGATCTGGCTGAAGAATCAATGTGCTTAGCACACTGATCTAAGTACTAAGATTGTGTACTTAATATTGTGATAACTATCTTATTAAGCCTCCCTAAAAAAGGCTGTAAATATTTTTGAATTTTGTAGCTAAACATTTTTTTCCTTCCTCTCATCTTCCAATTATTTTTATAAAATAGTCTTATTTAAATTTCCGTATAAATGTAATGCATGCTAATTGTGAAAATATAGCATATTTTCACATATACAGTGTATCTCCTGATACTTCCAATCAGACCAATGTTGACTTTTTCATATTAATCTTTCGATTTTATAATCTACACATATTGCAGTAATATGTTACTCTGCCTTTCCACTATGAAATGCTGTGGAAAAATCATATGACAAAGTATTATTTTGAAAAGTAAGTGTTTTTTTGGTTGTGTTTTTGAGACAGAGTTTTGCTCTGTCACCCAGATTGGAGTGCAGTGGCGCGATTTTGGCTCATTGTAACCTTTGCCTCCCAGGTTCAAGAGACTGTCCACCTCGGCCTCCTGAGTAGCTAGGATTACAGGCACCCACAACCACACCCAACTAATTTTTTTTTTTTTTTTTGTATTTTTAGTAGAGACCAGGTTTTACCATGTTAGCCAGGCTGGTCTTGAACTCCTGACCTCAAGTGATTCACCTCTCTCAGCCTGAAAGGTAAGTTTTAATGAGTGCAATGTTATCCATCATATGATCATATTATAACTTAATTAGTTCCATACTGCTGGACATTTGGGTGATGTTAATTTTTCTTTGTAAAATACTGTGTACGGCAAGCATTCCTGTATACACATCTTTATGTGTATTTTCAATTACCTTCTTGGGTTTAATTCCATTGTGGTAGAGCTAAGATACAACGTCTTCTTTTATTAGGTATAAAAATCCATCTGCATAAGTGTGTTTGGGGCTGTTTTCTTTATACAATTTGCATTTAACTTTTCCAAATATACATTTAGAAAGTAGCTGGCACCACAGCAGGTGCCACTGAACCCGGTTAATGTTTCAAAAACTGTTTTGTAGAGACAGGGTCCCAGTTAAACCCTTTATAGAGAAGACAGCTTTAAACTGAAAATGAATAGCATATAATCATCAGAAAATTCCTCAAACACTAACCATTAATCACTGTACATGAAATTTTAAAAATACGTATTTTATAAACTGCATCAAAATCCATAATTTACATTTATCTTACAAAAATTATTTATACACAAGCCTAGAAAATGCTATATTTTTATTGCACATACTCTTTGGAGAGATTTCTCATATGTTGGATAGTACAGATTCTCACTAGAGTAACAGTGGATTTTTTTCATTACTGGGCTATTCTCACGCTATCCTCTCATCATAGATTCCCTCGACACTCTTTGCAGCTGTTCTCTGAAGGCTTCTCTCTACATTAGGCTGCTCAATAGAGACGTGACTGCCCAATTGCCACACCTCTACTGAGGAGCCGAATTTTCACCTTTTCTTCTCCCAATGTACACTAAAGCTACAATCTTATATTGCTATCTTAAGAAGTAGGTTTTTCTAAAACACTTTTGATTATAGAAAACTAAGGGAAACAGGATTTCAGATGCAGAAAATTTGGTATTTGCCTAAAAAATTGCCAATATCATATTTGAAAAAAGAAAAACAACTCACCTAGTAAGTTACCATTCTGTATAGAGCCAGAATAGCTCTAGAAACTTTAGAAATAATCTACCACCACAACCACCAACCATCATGTCTGACTTTGTTTTTGAAATAAAAAAGAAAAAACCTGGTACTTTCCATCAAATTTCACATATATAACTTTTTTGTTTTAAAGACAGAGTCTTCCTCTGTCACCCAGGCTGGAATACAGTCACATGATCTTGGCTCACTGTGACCTCTGGCTCAAGGGTTCAAGTGATTCTCCTGCCTCAGCCTCCCTAGTGGGCTTACAGGCACATGTCACCATGACTGGCTAATTTTGGTATTTTTAGTAGAGATGGGGTTTTGTCATGTTGGCCAAGCTGGTCTCAAACTCCTGACTTCAGGTGATCCACCTGCCTCAGTCTCCCAAAATGCTGGGATTACAGATGTGAGCCACTACACCCAGCCATATATATTAATTCTTCAACAAAGTGACAGAGTTACTACTATTTGAAGTATTTTCATTAAATTACCAGAAGCAAGACTGCTAAATACAGCCTGTGGAGCAAATCCAGGCCACCAGCTGTCATTTTTATAGCCCCATATCAATGATATAGAAGTACTTACATAGCTATATAAACATGTAAGTAGTTGTATGTTTATGGCTTAGTTCGTAAACATATAACTACTTACATGTTTAAGTAGCTATAAAAGTACCTATGTGATTATCATTGATTTTGTATGCTCGGCCACAAACCTTAGACTATTTACTACCTGACTCTTTGTGTACAGTTTGCTAATCCCTAATCTCAGGGACAAGTGTGGAAACGTATGTAAGAGAAGTTAACAAAATTTACAATTAACTATAAATAAACTCATTGATTTAATTTGCTGGGAAGTGGCCTTGTAATGTACTCCCTTTTAATTGTGACTCTCTAGAAATTTCATGGAACTTGGGAAGTGAAGTATACTCAAACTGAAAAACAAATATGTATTACAAGGATGACTGTGGAACTATCAACCCATACCACGTATATGGAAAATACCCAAATAAACATTTTTCAAGATAAAGAATTATTTAAAAACTCAGCCCCCTATATATTATGTTTGTGGGTGCGTGCGTGCGTGCGTGCGTGCTGTGTGTGTGTATCAGAACGTCCTGAAATACAGGTAGAATGGGAAGTTGAAGTGTTCACAGAAACCTAAAATCAGGGGCCAGTCATGGTGGCTCATGCTTGTAATCGTTACACTTTGAGAGGCCAAGCCTGGAGGATCCCTTGAACCTGAGAGTTCAAGACCAGCCTGAACAACACAGCAAAACCCTGTCTCTACAAAGAATAATTTTTAAAAAATTAGCTGGGTGTGTAGTGGCACACACCTGTAGTCCCAGCTACTTGGGAGGCTGCATGGGAGGATCACTTCAGCCTGGGAAGTTGGGGCTGCAGTAAGCCACAGATGTGCCAGTACACTCCAGTCTGGGCAACAGAGCAAGATACTGTCTCAAAAAATAAAAACAAAAAACAAAAACCACTACCACCAAAAAAAAAAAAAAAGCTCTCTAAAATCTAAAATCACAAGTAAAAACAACAAATCCCAAACTGGAAGTCATAAAAACCATGAGTTATGAAAGGTAAAGGCTGAATTTTCTAAGAAAAAAAAGAAGCTGAGATGTGGAAATAAGGAGATTACAAAAATGATAAACTGATACTCAAAATAACCAACTGTTTTGTGGGGCTTCACTTAAAATGTGAGGCTTATTCAACTATAGCAACGTAGTAAAAAACCTATACAATTAAAGGATCAAGATGCAATGGAAACCTTCAAACAATAGTAAAAATTTGTATAATTTAAACCAAAGCAATTTAGTATATGCTTTCAAATTTTTCTAAAAAATTATTTTGGTGGCGAATTAAAACTTATGTAAATACCGTGACCACTAATCAAGCTACTTCTAATTCTTCACTTAGAAAGAGGTTCTAGAGTTTGCAGGATATGAGGAGTACCAGTAATACTGCCCCCTACTTCTATTTTTTACAACATATTACTTCTCAATACTCCCAATTGAGAACCACTCAGGTAGCTGATGGCTAAGGTCCATTCCAGTTCAAACATCTATGAGAATTTTAAGGTTAAAGCATTTATTTGAAATAAAACATTCTGAAAGCCTTTATTAAATGATGAAGGTATCATCTTTACTATAAGAAGTGAGTCTGGGCCAGGTACGGTGACTCCTGCCTATAATCCCAGCCAAGACAAGAAGATGACTTAAACCTAGGAGTTCAAGAGTAACCTGGTTAACACAGCAAGACCTCATCTCAAAGAAGAAGAAGAAAGAAGAAGAAAGAAGAAAGAGAGAAGAAGAAGAAGAAGAATAAAGAGGAAAAAGAAGAAAGGAGCAAGGAGAAGAAGAAAGGAGAAGAAGAAGGAAGGAAGAAGAAAGGAGCAAGGAGAAGAAAGAAGAAGAAGAAGGAAGGAAGAAGAAGAAAAAGGAAGGAGGAGGAGAACAAGGAGAAGGAGAAAAAGAAGAAAGAGAAAGAGGAAGAGAGGGAGGAATCTAAAATGTGGGGGGAGGGGGGAGGGGAGGCGGCTAATCTGAAATGTTACCACAGAGTAGGTATGATCTGTTAATACTGCTCTAGGACTTTTCCTAATCAAAACAGTGTCCGAAATTCTCCACAGTGTGCTATGGTGTGCTTCTGAAATTCTATGCATATAGCAGAACTGTAAAGTTACAAAAGCTCCTTAAAACCAATCTTTCTCGTGTTCTCTAGGGCCACAGCCCCTGTCATCCACCTCACTACAGGCAGAACTCAGAACATCTCCGGTCAAGAGTTCATGTTCACTTGGCTAGAACTAGACACAAAAATGGGAGGATTCAAAGAAAAACCATTTATCAGATCTATGCAACTGGCCCACTATAAAACAATAAGGATCCCTAGAGATGACTACTGATTATAGACAATGCACACTCAAGTGACAATGAGGAAATGATTGCATAAATAAATAAAAATAAAGTTGGACCACTTCATTTAAGTCCCTAGAGTGTGCAAGGAGGCACAGTTAAGTCAATGTTGTGAGCTCATGAAAAAATCCATTACACCAGACAATTTAAAAAATAAACAAACCACCTCTGTGAACTATCCTCTACAGGTAATACAGCTGTCTCAAGCTGGAGTCGATCACTTTGATTGATCTTTTGCTGAATATCCCATAATATGAAGAAAACAAATCCACTGTAAATTGAATACTATGCAAAAGACTGAAGATTTCATGAAGTCCATGAAAATGATGTTAAAGAACCATTTAATCAAATATAAAATCACTAATGGATTAAGATATGAGTTAGACTCAGTAGGTTAATAACTAAGGAGAAAAATCAGTAAGATTCGAATGTGAAATACAGGACATATGTACTACCATATAAATTTTCTGAGAAAAATACACCAAAAAATCTAATTCTTTGTTTACTCTAAGACCTAGTGAATAATACATAGCTCACTTTTTAATATTATATTCTGACTTTAGTTTTAATTTTTGAAAGTTTTAAGAATTCAAATAAAACATTTTTCCCTATATTTTCTGAAATCCTGGTTACTCTCTCATGTAATTCATTCTAAGATAAATTCTCCAAAGATAAGCGGGATCTGAGTCCATACAGGAGTACTGTGGAAAGCGTGGAACGTCTTTGAAACTAAGCTGTTAGTATTACTTTGGTCTCTCTCAGATTGGGTAGAAAAGAAGCCTTCAGGTCATCTCTGCCTCATAGAAACAGCTACAGAGAGTGACTATCCAAATTCATTCCAATGATGGAAAGAGAACTGCTTTTCAGGCTGTAGAGGCAGGGCAGGGTCATGGAAAAACATGATACTGCCAGGAACATAATGTTATAATAAATTAAGTGCACACGTCCACTGAAAGTAAACATTCCATACCACTAAGGAATAAGGTGCCTTACAATATAACAACCCAGAAGAACAATTTAGAGCAATTTGGAAATACTGGAGTGAGAGATACAAGAGGAAGAGAGACCAGAGCACTGTACTCCTACCTTTTCCCACTTCTCAAATCCCCTCTCCTTGGCCCAATTTGCTTCTTCAGTTCTTATTCTTTATTTTTTTATTTTTTATTTTTTAAACAAAAATTATGGGACGCTTCACGAACTTGCATGTCATCCTTGCGCAGGGGCCATGCTAATCCTCTCTGTATCATTCCAATTTTAGTATATGTGCTGCCGAAGCCAGTCAGTTCTATCTTATTCTTTCAAGAAAACATTTGTAAGGTGAAAGAGGGAGGCTTGATGACACTATTTAAACTCCTAGGTCCCCCATGCTCCAAATCAATCTCCTCCATGCCTTCTTAGATAAATGAATTAATAAACACCACTTTGTGTTTAACCTGATTTAAGTTACGTTCTGTCACTTAAAACAGAAAGAGTACTGACTGGATTAAATGCTACCCACAACAAAACTTTTCCTGATCACCTCTGGTTGTGCCTGAACGTAATCTCTTCTGAATGTCTGTAAGAATTTATCCATATCACTGACGTTCTGCCATCTATGATAAATACTGAAACTCTTATCCCTCTATGACACTAAAATAATAAAGTCTGTAAAAACAGATGGAATATTATTCACTTTAATATTTCACCATATAGTACTTTCACATGGTAAAGGGCAGAAAAAATGGACAAATGAATACATGAAAAAGATGGAGGAAGGTATTCAACAACTCAGACTAGTTAATGAGAGTTTAAGCAGTAGTGAAAGAAAGAAAAAGATAGCAGAGCTATAATGTAGAAAAAGGTAGCAAATGAAACAAGCAGTTGAACACAAAAAGTTAAAAAAGGGGGAGAGCAACGTAGTAGAAAGGGACTGTGCACTAATTAGAATCGAGAGAGTAAGGGCCGTGTTTCTTCTTCTTTTTTTTTTTCTTTTTGAGACGGAGTCTTGCTCTGTCACCCAGGCTGGAGTACAATGGCATGATCTTGGCTCCCTGCAAGATCTTGGCTCACTGCAACCTCTCCTACCTGCATTCAAGCAATTCTCCTGCCTCAGCCTCCAAAATAGCCGAGGAGATTACAAGAATGTGCCCCCACGCCTGGCTTTTTTTTTTTTTGTGTGTATTTTTAGTAGAGATGTGGTTTCAACATGCTGATCAGGCTGGTCTTGAACTCCTGACCTCAGGTAATTTACCTGCCTCAGGATCCCAAAATGCTAGGATTATAGGCATGAGCCACCATGCCTGGCCAGAGTCATGTTTCAAACTAATGCGTCATTTTATTTTTCTTGGCTTCAGTGCCTTCAATTGTATCCAGGCTCCTTTCATTCAAGTTTCCCTCAGTGCCAACATTTTGTGTTTGTCAGTACAGCCAAAGGCCAGAGAATGCAGATCAATGAATATACAACCATATTCTTTCATGAAACTTATGGTTAATAAAATATTGGAAAAAGTGTAAAGGCCTCATCCTTATGAAATACTGTCAAATCAGATACTGTTCCCTTAAACACATTTATAATCATTTTCAATATCTCATCTAGTGAAGAGATTTCAAGTATATCAAACTTAGATTTATATATGTATACACACACACACACACACACCTTTGTTCTGAGACAGGGTTGGCTCTGTTGCCCACGATGGAGTACAGTGGAGTGATCTGGCTTACTGCAACCTCCACCTACTTGGCTCAAGCAATCCTCCCTCCTCAGCCTCCAGGTAGCTGGGACCACAGGCACGCGCTACCACACCTGGCTAATCTTTTGTATTTTTTTGTATAGACAGGGTTTCACTATATTGCCCAAGCTGGTCTCAAACTCCTGGCCTAAAGCAATCTTTCTGCCTTGGCCTCCCAAAGTGCTGGGAAGATGAGCCACGCCCCTCAGCCAAAAAAGATAACTTTTGAGGGCAGGGTTGTATTATGCTTTGATAGTCTGAAAATGGTGATGCTACATGTTTTGTAACTCTAGCACATTTCTGGATTTTTGGTAAGTTACAGTGCAAGCAGTATCAACTTTACAAAAGAGTTTTCTTTGAAATTTGGTTGTTTGAGGTACCAAATATGCAGAGAAAAAAGTGTACTTGGGCTAAAATTCCCAGACAAATCCACAGAAACCTATTTAATCCCAAATGAAATGGAAATAAAACACAGAAACTTTGCCAGAGGGGCCCTTTAAGTTCTGAGATCGAGAAGGTAGAGTTAGGCAGAGATTCCAGCAGCAATGGCAAGACACCTGCTTTGCTTGTAAGTCAAATGCTTGTAAGAGAGGTTTGACAGTAATATATTTGAACAATTAGACCCAACCTGTTAAATCAGTTAACATGCCTAAAATAAGTTACAACAATATATATAGTCTGCCCTCTACCTGTGGGTTCCACATACGTGAAATCAATCAACCACAATTTGAAAATACTTAGGGGGAAAGAAAAGGGTGGTTGCATCTGTGCTGAATGTATACAGATATTTTTTTTCCTTGTCATTATTCCCTAAACAATTCAACGTAACAACTATTCACACAGCATTTACATTGTGTTAGGTATTATATGTAAGTTATAGATGATTTAAAGTATATGGGGAGATGTGCGTAAGTTATATGCAGAAACTATGCCATTTCATATATATAGGGGACTTGAGCATCAGGGGACCCAATCCCTCACAAATACTAAGGGATGACCATATAGCAATTGTATTTTACTTTTCAGAGAACTTTTAGGTATCTTTTTTTTTTCCATTAAACAACCAGAAACATTTCCCAGTGTCCCATGGAAAACCAGTTTCTCAGAAGCTAATGATGATTTTTACAAAAAGTCTTCTGTGCCTAATATGATTTGGGGGTGTAGAAGGCTAAAGAAAGTTAAATAAGCTTTTTCTTTTTTCAGAGTCTTTAACATTCCAAAGTACAATCTGAATTTCTAAGAGGGGAACAACTGATACAAAATGGTGTTCAAAGTTCTTTCACTGTGCAACCTTTTTTCCCCACGGTCATCCCTCAAGACCAATGTCTCCATAATAATGGATTAAGAAAATACTGAGCTAGTAAAAAACCTGAGATATGAAGAAAGAACAAGTATCTTAACCTAAACAGTGTGGTCTAATGGAAAGAGTATTCAACTACTAAGAGTCAGGAGATATGAGTTCTACATTTAGTTTTGACATTTACTGCCTTTGTGACCTCAGAAAGAAACAAATGTCCTGTCCCTTAGTTTTAATCATTTGCAAAATAGCAATTATAATTACAGTTGCAGCCTTTTTCAGGGTTCAATAAAGTTATTAAATTTATGAGATTATGGAATTGTAAAATTCTAGTGCTGATACAAGACCTCTGAAAATTCCCAGCATTACCTTATCATAAAGGTAAAGGTTATTTTCAGATCTAGATTAAAACCCACATCTCCTAACTCTCAGCCCTGCAATTTCCCCCCTGTATCATCACACGTTACACTCACTTTTTAAAATAAAAATTATTAACAAACCATTTGTAGAGGTAAAATAGAGTCTCAGAAAGGAACACAATTAACGGTCTCAGAAAACAAGCAAAACTAAAGATAATCTTATATCTTAATTCTTCCATTTATCACATATACACATAAATACATCCAAAAATAAGTAAAGCTTATAAACATGGAGGGATACAAAGATAATAGCAGTTTATTACACAGTCACTTGCGGATGAAAGGTAAGCAATTCTGTGAGAATAATTTGTTTCTAAGTTCAACCAGTAAACTGATCGTGACATCATCAAAAATATGACTAATTATCCACAGGTAAAGGAAAACAAGTATTACTGAAATTAATGAGAGGATCAAGGGTAGAGCAAATGGACCAGAGCTGGAAGAAGCTTGAGATAGACAAGGCTACTTGGTGATAGCAGCCTTAAACTGACCATGGAATTCACTGCTATGGTCAAAGCTTTTCATATAGTTTTAATATTACAGAGTACAGAACTGTTTGATGCTAATTACCTAGCAATGTGCCAAAATGATGTACTTATTTAACTTGAAACATAAGAAAAGCCCTCTTTCACATAGTGACAAATCAACAGGATAATTCTGCAATTCATAAAAAGAAACATTAACTGATTCAGCATAATGGCTTTACTTCCTGTGTAAAACACTTCAAAATATCTAAATGAATATATAAATGCACTTTCTGTTGCAAATTGTTCATTACTGAATCATTATCAACTCTTGTTAGACAAAATTTCTAATTTTTGCAATGTACAAAATCATTACAGTGTTTGAAAGCTCTATCAGAGAAGACAGTGGTGCTTTATAAACCACTATTACTGCAGGCAAATGTGCTTATGGCTGAACATAATACTCAAAATAACAACATTCCATAGACATACAATCCCTCCCCCCACTTAATGGTGCTTTCCTATTAGTTTTAACTGTTTCTGAGCATTCATCATTCACAGCACCACCTCAACTGTTACCTGTTGTGATGACTGGGTATCAACAGTTCCAAATGCCTCGACTACTACCATACACATATCAGCAGAACTTTAATAATTTAGGTTTTTTAGGCAGAAACTCCCCCTCAATTATCAAACAGCCAGAAAAGTTAGTCTATCTATTGTAACTCTACATATTGCTATCAAACCATGTTTGGGTGTCAGTTCAATTACTTCAGCTCATATCAAATTGGACTGCCTGCTACTCTACGGAACTGCATTGTGATTTAAGAGACACTGATTTCCAAAAGCAAGCTATTGTCGTGCAGATTGCCTACACTGTTGTTGGACTAAGGTACGTCATTTGATCATTTTTAACGAAAATAAAGGTAAGGAAGTGAAGTATATCAGATATTGCCAATGACCAGTGAATTTATTTTGAACCTATCTGCTTCATCATTTGAGGGTTCTCTCTCCTTCCTTTATATATAAGTAAACATTTTTACATTAGGTAATGCATAAATAAAACTTATGGTCTGGGCGAGACGTGGTGGCTCATGCCTGTATTTTGCAACATTTTGGGAGGCTGGGACAGAAGGATCATTTGAGGCCAGGAGTTCAAAACCAGCCTGGTCAACATAATGAGATCTCATCTCTACAAAAGAAAAAAATGTAAACAATTAGCTGGTGTTGTGCTAAGGAAAGAAGACAGCTTGAGCCCAGGAGTTCATGGCTGTAGTGAGCCATGATCAGGCCACTGCACTCTAGCTTGAGTAACAAAGTGAGACCCCATCTCAAAAATAAGAAAAGAAAATGTATGGTTTGTACATCTGCATCTGATATAAAGTCGTATCTCAACAACGTAGTTCAGATGAATGAAGATTTTTTTCATTTGAATCATGAAGAGATCAATCTACTTACAAATAATTATTTACTTCATGACTTTTTTTAGATGTTGATTTTATACATAGGGTATAGATGACTATTAAAAGTACTCTAGTAATTATCTGAAAACTGAAGACACTGGCAAGCACATGCTCTTAATTGTTCCAACTGAGAAAATGTTACCTCAAAGTGAATTACAGAAATATTGTTAGTCAACATCTGCTCAGAGCAAGTGACTGACATGCATACCTCTTAGGATTCATTTTAATTTCCACACTTGTCCCCCACCAAATTTTAATAGTCACCTTGGCACAAAGCTGTGCTAATGATGAAATTCCACTGGGTCTAAAAGTCGTCTCTATGAGTGAAGAATAAAAAGTAAGAACATAAATACAAAAAGAGCTATTTCTGATTTTTTACAGTTTGGAGTTACAGTCTCAATTAAGAAAGCTTAGTTTAATCCAAAATTACAAAAACACTGACTTTAACTTACCCTACTATACTCAATATAAATTAAATCCTATGTGGGGAAAAGTTATACTGCAAAGGAAATTATTTGGAGTGTTACATCAATTTTACTTTGATGGCTAGCTCAACTGAAAATTTAAAAAATAAATTACAAAGTTTTCCCTAGCCAAATAATTTACTCTAAACCTAACTCTGATTTTTATCTGGAATGATAATACATTTAATACCGTGATTTTCTGTGTGCATTTATTTATGCTGAAACAAAGTGTGATTTTTAAACACAACTTTTATTGCTGATTAGATTTTTTTCACTCTTCTGTCATACTCTAATGGTTCTTCTGGCTTCAAACTGTCAACCGCCTTAGGCAAAATCCACACTAGAATATCAGACTCTGTCTCCCTCAACACTACAGAGAATGAGGGAAACAAAGACTGTGCAAAGCAAATCATTTTAAAGAAACTGCAGACCACCAGGATTTGGGATTTGAGTAATCTACTTAGATTAGCATGGCTGTGTCTTAAAAGGACAATTCTAAGACCACAATATAGGTCATGTTCTTAAGAAATACAATAAGTAATGAAATCAATGTCAACTACACAAACTTTTTATATCATGCCAATAACAACTGGTATAACAGATTAAAGTTTTTGTAATATGCTCAGTCCAGTATAAGCAAGCAAAAAAAATGTCATAAATCATAGAGATTCTTTTCAATCAGGTTTAAAGGTAAAATATTTACACACACACACACACACACACACACACACACAAATGTTATGCAAACTGAAAAAAACAAGATTGGCTTTATAATTTTAGAATGAAGAACAACTTTAAACTTTCATTTGAGATACAGAGGGGAAAGGAAGGAGAAAGGAAAGGAGGGGGTGTTCTGCAAAGCATAGGGTAGACAGAATGATTAAACATAAAGGTTTTGCTAAATCAGGTTTAGATGGTAGTTCATATCCTTCTTGAAAGTACAACTTCACTTCTTCAAACCAAAACTCAAAAAAAAGTCCCAGTATGAAGCCAAGTGTTTAAAACAAATGCTGCAATATCTAAATGTACTAGGTTTTAATCAAATTGTGCCAGGAGAAACATCGTCCAATGCAAGTAAAGCCTAAAATCACTGCTTTGTCACATTTTTAATTATGACATAAATACAACTATTAAGAGAAACAGTAGTATCACAAATGCTCTTAAAACTTACTTCTCTGCCCCAGAAAACATATAAAGCTTGAGGTCACAAAGACATTGCCAAAACTGACAATCAAAAAACACTGCTGTTTCCTTTTTTGACACCAATAATGCTTTAAGAGAAGAACCCAAATTTTTTGGACATTTGATCCTCAAGCTGTGCTGAACAAGAAAAGCCCTACTGCCCCTGGAAACTCCAGAACTTTCTTCTAGATACTTATCTGTCCCTCCTGGACAAAGGGATAAAAAATGTCTCTGACCAAAGAAGTTTTGAAAAGACCACTTGCAGAGAATTACCAACTTACCCATCAGATTTGAGTTCATGAAAGGGGTTGGGGACAAGCCTTCATGGGCTCCTAATCGACTGTCATTCAAGTGATCACTGTAATGAGGGCTGTCTGTAAAACCCTAGGGGGAAAAAAGATCAGAGTATTAAAGAGATTATTTGGCAGTCCTGCTAATTGAGCATAATGACACTCACGTAATTAATATACAGACTTACACACGGTCATTTCTAATCAAGTTTCCCGTTCATTATTTGGAAAGCAAACAGCAGAAGTGCTTCTTTTACTCCTTTTAAGATTTTAATGTCAAAAAACATTTTTTTAATTGATCATAAAGAAAAGTGTGTTTCCATAAATACACACTAACCATGAGCACCAAATATCTGAAAGTCTCCTGATCAGATGGGGAGCTACAAAAATTCTGAAAACTATTACTAAAATTACCTGTAAGATTACACCCAAAAGGAAAGTACAATGGATCATTTTTTAAAAAATGAATTAAGAAACTATATTTCTCAGTTGTACTAAATTAGGGAAGTGCTTAACTTTATTCTCCTATTCATTCCAGCCCCCATACCCTAAAAATAAAGAGTTAGACAATTACAAGTTAGACTTAAAATACTAAAACTAATCCACAATGAATATGCTAGAAATGAATCCTTTCCCAAATGGCAAATATTCAACCAAAAGGTCTGTTTATACTAATTTTAACACTACTGTAGTATAACAATATATACTCCTACAGAAACTGAGCCATGTAAAAAAGAAAACGATTACTAAAAATAGCCAATTAAAATTCTTAAGAATGAAATTACAAACACCATAAAAACAATAAAGCTAATGTTATTTTTCACAGTAGCTGTTATTACATTTCTCCTTATAGTTTAAAACGTGTTTTTTTTAAGCCAAGGGGAAAAAACATAAAGTTTACAAATAAAAACAAGTGTTACAAAATTACTATGCATTAAAATCTGTCCTGGTTCTCAGACTTTTACACAGTTCTAAGTACATCATCATCTTCAAAATCATATTTTTTCTAAACAAGGCTTTGAACTTAATTAATTAAAACTGCAGGTCACACCTATGTCTGCCAATTTAAAACCAACATGGTAAAGACCAGAAAAATGTATACAAAGCCCAAGTAAGAGAAAAAACTATGCCGGCTCACAGAAACCAGAAACTACACAGAATCCCATAGGACTAAAAAAAAATCATCAATCACTGAACGTTTATCATTACCCAGACTGCAGGCTACCATTTAAGAGGACATTAATGGGGGTGAAACAGGCCTCACTATCTTTGCAGGCAAGCTGACAATGAAAGGGCTAGGAATCAAGGGCTAAATAACTGTCAAATTATTACAATTGCTTATAGATGCATGTCACAACTCCTTCTGCTAGTCTGTTTTAAAACTAATCTTCTGAGAGTGATACATAATGAAGCTTTATTTCATATTTATGTAATTTAGAATTACTGATACACATGTGATCGACATTCAGGAAGAATCTGAATGTCGATCACATGTGTATCAGTAATTGTATATTCACAACTTATGACCACGAGTAACCACAACCATAAGTCTTATCTGATATAGCCACATTTAGTAGAACCTATATACAAAATAGAATGGCTCTTAGCTAAGGTTACTCCACAGAGTTTACATTTTTTTTTTTTTTTTTGGAGAAAGGGCCTTGCTCTGTTGCCCAGGTTGGAGTGCAGTGGCATGATTACTACTCACTAGCCTCAGCCTCCCAGGCTCAAGTGATCCTCCCACCTCAGCCTCCCAGGAGTAGCTGGGACTATAGCCATGCACCACCACACCCAGCTAATTTTTAAAATTTTTTTGAAGAGACAGGGTCTCACTATGTTGCCCAGGTTGTTCTCAAACTTTTAGGCTCGAGAGATCCACTGGTCTTGGCCTCCTAAAGTGCTGGAATTACAGGCCTGAGCCACCACACCTCACCCATAGAATTTGCTTTTACTATTTTAAATAATACTAAGTGACATACCACTAACTCATATACATCTGGGTATTCTCTCTGCCATCCTTCTCACTGCCATTCTTAGGCACACAGTCAAAAGAAGGCATCAAAACCCTAAAAATGCTCACTTAAATATTGTCATCCTAAAAGAATACTACTCTAGAAAAATGCCAATTAAAATGTGCTTTCGGATCAGCTGCATTGTTCACACTACATGTGAATGCTAAAGAAGAATAAGAGAGTAATTTTGTATTCTCTTAGTTTTCTTCATTCTTGAACAACTAAAAGTAGAAACACTAGTTTTTTAAAAAAACTATTTCCTAAAGCACCATTATACAAATATATCTAAGTCTGAAATATATTTGTGGTGTCGCTAAATGACTACATGCAATTTATTAACTTTATAAATTGCATGTAGTGTCTTTTATCTTGCTAACCTAACTTTTCTCTGTTCCCACTGCTAATGACTGGGATTGTCAACAGTGCACCAGAAAATCAGTCTATAAACGTTTTTCCTCAAAAACAAGCAAGACTTGTATATGAATCCTCAAGACTGACTATATGCCCATACTATTAATCCACATATCAAATATCAGTAAGGCATAATTTCTCTCATTTAAGGATAAAAATCAGATATTTTCCCCAACACCTTACAAGTTCCATTTAGCAAATGCAACTTTGCTTAAAAGACACTGTCCAAGAGACAAGAAAGGAATAGATCTTTATCTACAGGTACAAACTGACGCTGGGAGAAGGCACAAAGAGACTTGCAAAACGGTTGTCATAGTTTTACATCAACTATGACTGTATACCACAACTTCACTTCAAAGACTGGGGGGTGGCTACTGTTTGGGATTATTCTTGTCATTCCTTTCGTACAGTAGTAATACCCACCCACAGTATAACTTTTGGTGAAACAAGATGAACAGTTATGAAATAATTCACAAATATTTAAATAAGATTACAAGTATATTTAAAACCATTTCTAGAAATGTACAACTATGAGCATGTCAACGTATCATGTAGTTGGTTGACACCTAGAGCAGTGCTTTGCAAACTTCAACGTTCTTATCAAACAAGCACACATCTTGCTAAAATGCAGATTAAGAAGCATAAGGTCTGGGGGGGTGGGACTTGAGATTCTGAATTTCTAACAAATAGGTGATGCTGGTGCTGCTGGCCCATGGACTACACTTCTAGTAGCAAGAACTGAGACAACCTGGAATAAAGATCTCTTTCATAAATACAGAGTCAAAAGGTCTAGAAAGGCGACAGCCAGGCACCGCCCCCCGCCACTGGAACCATATTAAAACACCAGAAGCTTCCAGATAAGCATAAACTAGGGAGAAACTCCACAGTTTAAAGAAAAAAAAAAAAAAAACTAAAGCAATTAGAATAGCAAAATATTTTTATGTATATGTGTATTCATCCATGTAGTTTTTAGAGTAGAAGACAGTTTAGCTGTCAAATGGAGCCCCCCGCAACGAAAGAAATGGGTGAGCTGACTAGGAGTTTAAACAACAGTCTTCTTAAATACCACACAGAGTTAGACTTGAAGCATGGGTGCTCATGGGGCAAAAGGGAAAAATACTATAACCCAGAGCACTCACGGGTGAGACGGAAGAGCAGAGAACAAAGCAAAATAATGTAGTAACTTTCAACAGGCTGCAGAACATTGGTTGAAGGTGAATGGCCTAAGGCAGTGGTTGCAGCGACAAGAAAAGAACAAAAACCAAGCAAGCAATGGTTAAAGTGGAACCCAAGTGGATCAGACAATGGAACTGGTAAGTGAATGCTATTTCAATTTTGAAATATAAAGGAAGTAAATCAGGGAGATCATTAAATATAAAACTATCATGTTGCATATTTTAAACTGATAAAAAGTTACTATGCTAATAGAAGGGGTGAAATCTGGCCCCTGGGATTCCTAATTAAGATCTTGAACTCTGTTAATAGCCATTAAGAAAAATGAGATTTTTCAATACATGAGATGATATACATCACGAAGAACAGAGCAATACTATCAGAATTATCTCTTATACTAGCCTTTTAGCCACAATATGGCACTGAACACAAAAATATCTCCAAATACACCCTAAACTATCACTGTTCCCATTTCATAAAAATGAAAAGCACTCAAGATATTAATAATTGATAAAATAAGTTGATGCATGGCAAGATTACAAAAACCATTAATTTATATATTTAAAATCTGCCTAAATTAAAATCTAGTTGGCAAATCTTAAATAATTCCATCTATGAATGCATAATACTTTATAAAAGCTTTGGTATTATAAAATGTAGTCTATAAAGCAGATTTCATATTTTTCTTTATGTTCATTTCCTGATGTAGGAACTTAGAATGTTTTTTTTTTGTTGTTGTTTTTTAACTTTAGGTGCATACTATATCTGGTATTTCTCCTCATGTTATCCCTCCCCCACCCTCCCCCACTCCCTGCTGTCTCTCCCCTACCCTCACGACTAACGGAACTTAGAAATGTTAATCCCTACTACAGTATGACAAGAGACCTGAAGTGATCAAAGCAGTTTCCATATTTAAACTAAACAGCACATAATCAATCAAAAAAAATTTTTTTTTTTTTGAGACAGGGTCTTGCTGTGTTGCTGGAGTGCAGTGGCATGATCATAGCTCAATGAAGCCTCAACCTCCTGGGCTCCAGCAATGCCTCCATATCAGCCTCCTCGGTAACTGGAACTACAGGTAACCACCACCATGTCCAGCCAGTATTTTTATTTTTTGTAGAGATGGGGTCTCGCTATGTTGCCCAGGCTAATCTCAAATTCCTGGGCTCAAGCGAACCCATTTTGGCCTTCCAAAATGTGGGCAATCATATCTTTTGTTCTATCAAAGAGGAGAAGAGAGAGACAGGGGCGGGTTGGGGGGAGGGGAGAGGGAGAGAGAAACTGTTCAATCAGTTTCTCCACAGACCTCACAGTAACTATCAGAAAGAAGGGTAATAAGAAACTAGCTTACCTAACTGTATTGAACAAGTATCCACAAGTTTCTGGTATTCAAAAAGCTACAAGATATCCCATGAATTACTGAAATCCCACAGCCTCTAAGTGAGCAAAACTCAGCAGAATCACCCAAAACCCATAAGCTACCAGAAAGCTCTGGATGAGGCCTGGATATAAATGAGTGGTTATGCTTCAAAGTGAAATACTAATAAAATGAAAATTTTTTAAAGTAAGAATAAATGAAGTTTCAAAGACAGAAAAGTGTTGTCACTGCATTTCTTTACTTATCCCTATAAATTACCAAAATTAACGTCTAGATAAATAACGTCATACTTTCTAAAACAAATCCTTGAATGTGACTGTCCCTCTCAGTCAAACACAATAATCAAAAAGCCAAGTGGGTTGACTTGATCACAAATGGGCTCTTAGCAGAGAGCAGGAATTATGTCTCTGTCACTCACTACTCTCTCACAAGGGCCAAGCACACTAATGGGCATGCAGTAGGTGACTAATAATATCTGTTAATGTAATCAATGAATGAAAAATAAAGACTGCCCCAGTTAATGAATCCGGTCTACATCTGAAAAAGTTACTTAATAGCATTTTAAGGTTCTGATATCCTTTAATAGGTCAATACTAACATATAGTAAAATTTCTTAACAGGGAGATGGATTCTGTCATCCAGGTCTATAAATTTCTGCAGGGCAAGAACTTTTTATTCCTTTTCATAATCCCAAAAGAGACTAGCACAGAATTTTGTGTGTAATGAAGTGCTTAAATTTTTGTTGAGAGGATGAATAATCTCTTCAGGTAACATTTTATTCATGAATGCTAAGTAGCGTTATAGAATTACTCTAATCCAGGAATGAACAGCAACTCTTGAATTGGCCTAGGTAGGAGGAAAAGGAAAATCAAAAACTTTCAGAAATAGAAAGAATATTCAAAAAATATGATGGATACACGAGATGCTACTTCACAGGGCAAGTATTTTTATAAAGTAAACTGTCCTTAAAAACTGTACTACATAGTATGACGTATCTAAACACTTTTTAGGAAACGTTAGTTTATCCTAAACTAACATATTGACTTTATACCTGTAAAAGGTTTGCTGAGAAATTACATTCACATTAATATACAATTTTCTCTCTTTGCCTTTATACATTTATTCTCTATTTTATTTCCAAGAAGTATCATTCCATAAAATACTAGATAATATTTTTTAAAAGCTAATCTTTTGCAGACAGTTTGAGAAGCACTAACCTACATCCTCGGTACTAAAAATGTGGTCCTTAAAACTGACTTATTGGCAAATTCTAGGAGTCTGCTGAAATGCAGAAGCTCTGGCAGAGTCCTAGACTTAGTGAATCCAGAATCTGCATCTTACTTAACAAGATTTACAGGAGATTTATAAACAAAATAAAGTTTGACAAGAACTGGTTTATATCATCCTATAAGTCACTGGGCCTGGTATATTGTAAAACAATATTAGCCCTATTATTTATTTTTCTAGTACCGCTAGCACTACATCAAATCCTAAAGAGTTTACACTTTAAAACCGTAATTCCACTGTCTCATTCATAAATCTGCCTATCACATACTATATGCAACCACTAAAATTAAGAGTTAAAATGTTACTGTTCCCCTCCCAAGAAAATCTCACATTTTACATAATTTAAAGCTTCTATCTTCTACTTCTATAAATCAACAGTATTATGACTGAGCATATAACTGCTCAGTCAAATTTTTATTATTTCCTGATATCTGCAAAATCAGTTAAAATAATCAAACATAAGGAACAATACAGTTTTATTAAAACCCATGCTTAAGAAGCAACAACTAATTGCAAGAAGAGAGACATCGGCCAATGAGCAAAACCATGTTCTTTAATTCAGAGGATAACATATTTTAAAACTTTAAAATACCAGTCCTATATGTTAAATGTTTATTTTATAACAACAGGTGGGAAAGATAAGAGCAGCAAAGAATACGTAATAATGCTTAACTTCTGTAAAATTTATAGAGCTGGGTGCAGTGGCTCACACCTGTAATCCCGATACTTTGGGAAGCAGAGATGGGAGGATCACGTCAGCCCAGGGCAACATAGCGAGACTCTGCTGCTACAAAATATAGGAAAATCAGTCAGAGGTGGTGGAATATGCCTATAGTCCCAGCTACTTGGAAGGCTGTGGTGGAAGAATCTCTTAAGCCCAGGAGATAGAGGCTTCAGTGAACCAATATATCACACCACTGCATCCCAGACTAGACAGCAGAGCCAGAGTAAAAAAACATTAGAAAATCAATTATAAAAAGTGCTAAGAATTTTTTCATTTAACTTGTCTATATTTTCCAAAAATTCCTAAAACAATTGTTTTTCTAAAAGATATATTATTTCTCAGTTTTTCATTTAACATGATTAAAGTTACATGTACCCAATGTAGAAAACTGAGCATGTATAGAAATAGTATCAACGAAGAAGGAAAAAGAAAAAGAAAAATTTCTCAGTGTATCTCCACTGAAATCCAAATGTCAACACTTGACACATTTTCTTTCAATTTTTAAATGTTTCTAAACTAGTCCAGACATACTGAAATGTACATAATAAAAAGCCATGTGCCCACAACTCAATATATACAACATTACCAGTATAGTTTAAACCCCTATGTAATTCTAATTCCCATTAGAAGCAAACAGTATCCTGAATTTGTTTTTTATCATTTTCACACATTATTGAACACTTTCATTATGCATATTATATACCTGATATATAGCATCATTTTGTATATATCTCAATACTATTGCTTTTCCTTTATTCAGTTAACATTCAATATATAAGAATGATGTATGCTGACAATGTATAGCACTGGTATATACATGCCACTCCTATGTAATATTCTATTTATAAACATACCATAATTTATCCAATTCCATATTGACATTCAGCTTGTCTCTAATTTCTCCCTATTATAAATAAGGTTGTTATAAATATTTTAGAAATATGTCTCCTTATAGATATGTGAGAATTTATAAAAATTTTCTCTAGGAGTCAATTATCTAAATGTGAAATTACTGGTTTACAGGGTATGCCCATGTTCAAATTTGCTAGATCTTGCCAAACTGTCCTCTAGGATAGAAATAAATGATTGTTTATGGGGAAAGTCTTGTATCTCTTACTGCATCATAAAGTTGTATACAGAAAGCACCAAACTTATGAAAGACGGCTTCCAAAATCCCCCTATAAGTTGTATGTAATTTGTGACACACTTCTCAAATGGTAAAAAGCAAAGCAATCATGATTACATTTCCTTATCTGTTCACTTAACTCTTAGTGTAGCTACATTCTTGTCTGAAATGGTTTGGCCTGGGTCCAAAGGCAGTCTTTTGCCATAAAAAATGCTCAAGACACATTTGTTAAATGAGTTCATCTTTGCTAGCCTCTTCAGTGCCTCTTAAATTTCTATAAAGTTGCACACATTACTCCAGGCACCAATAGATTAAAATCTGCAAGAAATACCATGTATTTTTAGTTTGGCACTGGTATCCTATCTTGATAGCCAGTGTTGTGTTGACTGTTAACAGTCCTTGCAACAAGGTTGACTGCTGCTGATTTTATAGATTCTGACCCATGGCCGTAATAATACATAGTTCATGACTAAAATAGTACTGTGTATCTTGGTAGGAACCATAAGACAATACTTTTGAATTATGTTACCAGCCAGGGCAGCTGACCATGAGCCATTTTATTTACACAGTCCCTGTGACTTAAGCCAATCATCTTTAAGGGTAAGTTCCAATTAAAAGTATAATAGTGAAAGAACATTTCTTTAATAACTGGCTCATATCTGTGCTAAATCCCTGGCCTACATTCATTTCCTTGAAGGTGAAAGCAGATAAGCCACAGCTGATAGATCGGTGGTTCCTTCCAGGAATATGTTACCAAATCTTCATTCATCCTTCCCATTTTTAGGTTTTGTGTAACAGCATTAACAATAAACGGATGGACCAGGTGCTGTGGCTTTTGCCTATAATCCCAGCACTTTGGGAGGTGAGGCTGGTGGATCACTTGAGGTCAGGAGTTCAAGATCAGCCTGCCCAACACAGTGAAACCTTATCTCTACTAAAAATTAAACATTTTTTAAAAAAATTGGCCAGACATAGTGGCACGTGCCTGTAGTCCCAGCTACTTGGGAGGCCAAGGCAGGGGAATCACCTGAACCCAAGAGGCGGAGGCTGCAATGAGCTGAGATTATGCCAGTGATCCAGCATGTCACTCCAGCATGGGTGACAGAGCAAGACTCCATCTCAAAAATAATAATAATTGTAATAACAATAATAATAGCATGAGCATACATTTGGTGATACCATTTGCCAGAACTTGGGCTACAGGCTTTATTCATTTAATCTTTACAACACTATGAATTAATTACTATTAATAATTACTATTAATTAATTATTCTCATTCCACAAATAAGGAAAGAGGCACAGAAAATTTACACAGTTCACCCAAAGTCTAACAGTAAATAGCAGGATGGGGGTTTCAATCCAGGCTTTCTGTCCAGAGCCCACCATGCAATGTTGCCTTTCTAGTAATAACTGCTCCTCCCTAGAATTATCGTGAATTGAATGGCTCAATGATAGGCTGAAGCCATACAAAATGAAGAATAAATCTGTTCAAACAGCAATTCATAAGTGACAGAGGAATGAAAGTAGGAAAATGCAACAACAAAACAAACAAAAACCCAAAAAAATTTTTAACTACCCGGTTTGGCAAATGGTGCCCAAAATAGTGGAGGCAGTCAGAAGAGCTTTAGTGAACTGTTTGGACTGGGAGACTCTGATGAAGCCACAAACAAAATGGGAAATAGAAAACTCTGCCGCTAAGTGGACATCTACTGCAGACAATCTTATCTCCTGTAGAACTTTTCTCTCGTCAAAGCTGGGAATAAGGTACAGTAGTCTTCTGGGACGCTAGGAGAATTCCCATGGAGAATGCAAACAGAGGCCTCAAAAAATCTAAAGGCAAATTTCTATAGCATTAGAGCCAGCAGTTGAGTGACCTTATCTTAGATAAAGTTTATCATAATCATTTGGCAATTATAGTTAAGAATCAATATTCATTATAATTAAATGGGAAAGGCTATGTAACTCTATTCTAATAAAAGGCAACTGAATGGCCTAGCTGTAATGCATTGACCATTGCAGAAAGGTAATTATTCGCATATATATAAAAATCTTTAGGGTCAAACACCAAAATTCAACATCAGTTGAATGCTCAATCAGAGAAACAGCATCACAGGAGGCACTAGTCTTCCTTAAGGACTCTGATTTGTTCTGCAGCACTGAAACTTCCTAGAAATAGCAACTGAATGCAAAAAGACTTGTTAAGAGACAGAACTATTAACCCCTTCCTCAATTCCTAGACCTCTGAAACTGACAGTGATTATCTGGCTAAAGGAAGTGCCATGTGAATATTCCAAAAAAGAACAGACAATGAAGGAAGTCTTCATTTCTACTTAACACCGAAGGCAGACAGTACCCCTGTCTTCTGATATACAGTATACAGTTTCTCTTGCAGAGTGCTCAGCAGCTGAAATGCTGGAACTCCCTTTGAAACACAGAAAGGTTTCACTATCAGGTTATGAGTGGTAGAGTACATTAGATATACAAAATCTAACTTTTAGAGATAATCTTTTGATGATAAATTGGCTTCTTAAAACTAAAATATAATCCTGTCAATAGAGACTTCTATTTTAAATGAACAGCTTAGTGAAGTAACTCATCGGGTTTCTCCTGGATTTGAAATAATTTCTCATTTTTAACTTCTGCAATTTTTCAATTTGAAAAAGCATCTGCATTATTTTTCTAGAAAGCTGCTGTTTCAAGTTGAGAAAACATTTTTTCAAATGATCTTTAAGTCTCTTTAAATATCCCAAAATTACAGCTTTAGAATCTCTGAGTCTTCCTATTAATATGTTAATACTTTACAGATGTATTTAAAGAAAATGTGTCTTCAGGTTAGCCCTTACTGCTACAAGGATCAAAGGAATTAAATTCTAAATACACTACCCTCCCACTTACATAGCACTTTTGTAACTAAAGACCATTTTATTACTTCTGCATGGTTATCAGTCTCCTTTCATTTAAAAAATCAGTAGGAAAAGCACTCCCTTGTCTATCCACGTTAGAGAACAAGGCTGAGGAACAACCACCAGGAGTTACTCACTTACCAGGGTGAGAAACATACATTGGAAGTGAATAAAATCACAGAGAGAAGGGCTTTTGTGGCTATTCATGTGTCCAGATACACTGACTCGTGTCTTAGGTCGATTGATCTAATCAAACTATGTGAATTTACAAAAAATGAAAGCAGAAAAAGAACTACTGTTCCACTCCATCCCTACTCTACCAAAAAGCATGGATTTGTATCCTGGAGTGAACATGAGATGTGGAAGTGAATCTACCCTGTCAGCAATTCACATGGATTTTTGAATGCTTCTCAGTAGCAGCATCTCCTTCTATGGCCATGATTCTAGTATTAAAAATAGTATTCTTCATATAACATGGTATGAAAACGAAAGTCAGCATTTTCACCTAGTACACAAAGAAACAGCTATCTGATCCATTACCAGAGAAAAACTCTATTCTGATGTGTGTATATAAACTGTGAAACAAGTTTAAGTGGCATTACTTTATTGGAATAGTTTCAGCTAATACATGTAAATAAAAGTTTTTTAAAAAGTTATTTCCTAAAAAGTAAAATTGCACTTCAATTCAGACATGTAGTCCAAACTGATACTGCTTTACTATATTTGCACCCAATACAAACTCTGCAGATACTTACAAAACTGAGTTAATTACATTTGCACGTAATATAAAATTTTCAGATACTTACAAACATAGAAGACCAGCATTCCTTTGATAACAATAGGTCACAGTATTACCTTTCCTTTTCTATACCCTTCCTAAGAGAGAGTGGGAGATGAGCCACTTTAATATTAAAGCTAATTGTGACACAAACTGAATTATCTATGTGATCAAATGTGATGGTTTTCATCAGCAGCAATAACCAAAAAGGATTTTCTGTCTGCTTTGAGTTCTAATATTTTCAATGCATACTATCAATCTCTACCATGAATGCCAGGTGTGCTTTTTGATACTTCATCTTCTCATCTTACCTTTTCTCAATTTTTATCCCCCATTTTCTTCCTCAGTACTCATCTTACTTTTTAACCTATCTTTTCATATTATGTTAGTTACTTATGAAATTAAAGAGATAAAAATATGCATATGGAAGTGTGACAATGCATATGTATATATGTGTAGTGTTGCCTATAACATAGTAAGCACTGTGCCAGATACCAGGATGCAAGAATAAACAAAAGTCTTTGCCTTCAAGGAGCTAGCTCACAGTTCAAAAGAAAAGAGAGACATTATCTGAAAATATTTTAATAAAATTAATAACCTTTTCGTGAGGCCTGGGCCTGAGGTGTATATACCACATTACAGCTTCCAAAGTTTGATGAGTACTACTCGACTCCCTAGTAGTCTAACAGGTAGGATGATAATAACCAGTAAAAATTTAAATGAAGTACAAGTCAGTCTGCCAAATTACAAGTTAAACTTGCTGGGTTTTGTATGACTACTTTAAAAGATGCTAATACACCAGCACAGCTTCAAATGGGAACATCAAAATCAGAACAAATTACTGTCAGACAGGCAGAAGTAGTATTAAGGTTTGCTAAAGAATGCCCTAAAGTAAAATGAAACATATTGAAAACTGGAAAATAAAGTGTCAATAAGCACACCTCTGGTGTCATCTTGATCATCACCACTAAGTTTTATTGAGTACATACGACGTGCCAGCACTGGGTTAAGGACTTCCATGCATTGTGTCAGCTAATTTAACCTCTATTAACCTATATATTGAATGCTATATTTCCCCCATCTCATAGACGAGACAATAAATGTGTTATTTAAGTCTGTGGTAATCTACTTAACAACAGGTAACTAATACAAGAATTGAAAAAGAAGAAAATATTATTAACAAGCTTGTCAACAAATTTGAAGTAATAATACTTCTCAACTCATTCTTGTAGGCCAGCATTAGCTTGGTAACAAATTCTTACAAAGAAAGTACAGACGAAAGTTTTCAAAAAAAAAACTACAGATCTGCTGAGCATGGTAGCTTACATTTGCAATTCCAGCACTTTGGGAGGCTGAGGCAGGCAGATCACTTGAGGTCAGGAGTTCGAGACCAGCCTGGCCAAAGTGGTGAAACCCTGTCTTTACTAGAAATATACAAATTAGGTGGGCGTAGCGGTGGGTGCCTGCAAAATCCCAGCTACTCAGGAGGCTGAGAGGAGAATCACTTGAACCTGGGAAGCGGAGGTTACAGCGAGCCGAGATTGCGCCACTGCACTCCAGCCTGACTCCAACTCAAAATAAATAAATAAATAACTACAGATCAGTATTATCTGGATGTAAAAATTCTTAATATCTTAGCAAATTAAATCAGACAATTAAAAAATGCCAATACATAATAACCCAGTACTAGTTATCCCAGGAATGCAACAATGGTTTAGTATTTTTGAAAAAATTAATCAATACAATTCCTATAGTAACACACTAAAAAGGAAAAATCATCTGACCATTTCAACAGATGCAGAAAAATCCTTTTATAGAACTCAACATCAATTTTTCTTAAATACTCTCAATGAATTAGATTTACAAAGGAGCTTTCTCAACCTAATAAATCACATCAACAAAACCTATAGCAATCATCATGCTTAATGGCAAAAGACTGCTCCTTCCTAACACCAAGAACCAAGTCCACTCTTAACCACATCTATTCAACATCATATTTGAAATTATAGCCAATTCCATAACGAAAAAAATCTATTAGAAAGGAAAAGTTAAATTCTCATAATTGGCAGACAACACATTGTTCAAACAGAATCCTCCAGAATGTACAAAAAAGCTACCACAACTAGTGAGTTTAGCAAGGTTTCAGGACACATGGTCAATATACAAAAGTCAACTGTGTTATATATTAGAAATGAGGCAAAAATTGCAATTAAAAATACTTATAACAGCATCAAAATTAATGAAATATTTAGTTATTAAATTAAACAGAAGTTGTTCACTAAAAACTATCTGAAAATACTAACACAGAATACATCACTGCATTCCAGTCTGGGCACTAGAGCAAAATTTTGCCAAAAAATAAAAGAAGAAAAAACCCATATATACACACACACACACACACACACACACACACACACACACAAACTCACACACAAACACACACATATATATATATATGGAAAATAAACACTTAAATACAGAGATATATCGTACGTATGAATCAAAAGCCTCCACAATGTTAAATTCCCCCTCCAAATGATCTACAGACTCAATGCAAACCCACACAGCTTCGTCGAAACTGACATACTGGTTTTAAAATTTTCAATGTATATGCAAAGAACACAGAATAGTTCAAAAAATTTTGAAACAGAGTAACAAGGTGGAAAACTTATATTACCTGATATCAAGATTTATTTTAAAGGTACAGAAATCAAGACAGTTATGGTACTGGTGTCAAGGTAAAATCAATAAAACAGAATACAGAGCCCAGATACTGATCCTCATATATATGGTCAAGAGACTTTTAACAGAGATAACAAGTTAACTCAATGGGAGGAAAGAAAATTCTTTTCAAAAATTGGTGGTGGCAAACTGGACAGCCTTATTAAAAAAAATTAACAATTGACTCTGATTTCTCATCTTGAACAGAAACAAACTCACAATGGATCACAGATCTAAGTTAAGACTTAAAGGTTTACAATGCCTAACTTACTATTTCTTGAGACTGCTACTAGCAAACTAAACTCCTTAAGTGCTATGGAGGGAATTCTATAATGGAAAAAAAAAATGTGGGAAGATGTTTATTCTATTCCTTTCTTAAAGACTTATAATTTACTATAACCTACTAAAAACTGAGAAATCTAATAACAAAAAAGACTATTTAATTTTAATTCAATAATACATAAATGTTTTGGACCACAAAGCTCTGTATTTGTACACTGCTTGTTAATATCCTATTAAGCAGAGTTTGAGAAACTATGATCTTACTCAAAATTTTTGTTTTACACATTAGAAATCTGATGCCCAGACGAATGCAGTGGTTCATGCCTATAATCTCATTACTTTGGGAGGCCAAAGCAGGAGAATCACTTGAGCTCAGGAGTTTGGTGAGAGCCTGGGCAACAAAAGTGAGACCCTGTCTCTACAAAAAATAGCAAGACATGCTGACACAGGCCTAAAGTTGCGGCTACTTGGGAGACTGAAGTGGAGGATAACTTGAGCCCAGGTGGTCAAGGCTGCAGTAGGTCATGATCGTGTCACTGTACTCCACCATGGGCAACAGAGCAAGACACTGTCTCAAAGAAAAAAAAAAAAAAACCTCATGTCATGTCCAGAAAAATGACCCATTTGACCAAGTTCATGAGTCTAATGAAACAAGTCTCAGGCTTAAATTCTCTGTTCCTTGTATTACAAAACAGATTATCATTTTCACATGGTATACAATATGCCCTGGAGGTTTTGTAAGCAAATATTCCTTCTATTTGTGGACTTTTACTCTCCCCTACGCCATCCTTATCATAGCTTTTATCATTTTACAGTACAATAATCACTGTTTTTCCCATAAGAATGAGGACTCCTTTTGTTTATAAAATATTAACTGAAGATTTTTGTTTTGTTCAACTAATTTCAGTGACAAGAAAACAGCAGAATCTCAGTAAAAGGTACATGAAGGAAAGGAGTTGGAAAAAGAAAAAGGTTCCATGTTAACAACAAACAGACGTACATACAGAAGCCCAAGAGACTACAAAACTCCAAGTAGGGAAGAAAGATACTAAGGAAAAATGATCTAAGGAAGTAAGGCAAAAATCAGTGGAAAATCAAGAGTAACATGTACACAGCAAAAACTCAGAAAAGTCAGCTCAATGAGATGCAACAGTATTACCAACATGGAGACAATTATTTGGTTCAGGACATCTGGCACTCAATTGCTTAATCACAAAATAACTTCCAGTCCTAAACACCAGAATATGCTCTGCTCCATGCACAAACAACAAACTGATTATGATATAAAATGATACTCATTTTATAAGAAGGTTTAAGCATCAGTTCAGTATGTTGAAGGGAAATATTTCAAGCTTATTCTCAGAATAAGTGTTTCAGTATATGACAACAAAAATACATGACACAAAAAACTAATAATTATTGATGACATCAATCCTTTGACCTACATAAGCTAATTTAGGTCTCTTAAATGCACTGTGAGATACATATTCTTTTAAACAGATTTGAGGAATTGAATCCTCTTCCTTTCCTAGAATGTATTAATCTACAATCTGTTAAAAGAATGTAGATTAGTATAAATTTACATTCATAAGAATGTGGGTTGCCCCATTTCTTTTTCCTAGTAATCTCCAAATCCCAAGATCTGTCATACAGTAAACTTTCAAGTGTAGTGGTACACCTCTGTAATCCCAACTACTCAGGAGGCTAAGGTGGGAGAGGCACTTGAGCCTGGGCGGTCAAGGCTGCAGTAAGCCATGATTGTGCCACTGCATTCCAGCCTGGGCAACAGAGCAAGATCCTGTCTCAAAACAAACAAACAGAAAAATGTCTTGTTGGGCATTTAAAAATCCTAACAGTTCATCAATCTTTTCAGGATATACTCTGTGAATTCAAAACAGCTGCCTCTCCAAGGACCATCCAAGATTTGAAAAATTCCTAACATAGTTTTTTTTTTTTTAAATCAAAATGGGCATGAAACTTCTCATGAGAATGTAAAAAGAAGAACAATGTGCAGATTTCTATATGAGGTAAATACTGTATAAAACCTCCTCTATTAATTCTTGCCTACTTCCTATGAGAAAAATCTCTTTGCAGATGAGAAATCTGAGGCTCAAAAATTAACTCTCTTGTCCAACGTAAAATAGAGCGGTGAAAACTAGCAGCAAACCTGTCTGATTCATCCTATGGCTCATTTTTTAAAATGTGTAAAATGTAAATTAACGTTTTTATAAGAAGTAAGATGGCAGTATTACTATCTTAAACCTTCTAGAGACTCTGTCCTTAAAGTCCTGTACAAGTAGCAACAACTGTTTTGGGGGGGGTCTCTGTTATAATCTGGCAAACACAACACAGTAGAAAGGAACAGTAATTTAGAGTCAGCCTGGGTAAAGGCCTAAGTATTTAATATCTGGTAAGTTATCTACCTTTTTCTGAGCTTCAATTCCCTCACCTCTAAAACGGAGAGGATTTTAAAAATGGCTTCTTGGTGAGTTGGTGTGAAGATCAACGCAGGTAACATGTGAAAGTCTGTAAGCTAAATTGTGACAAACACTGGTTATGATTTCATTCCTACTAATTTAAAAACCTATGTGGGTCCAAAAAAGTGTTCAGTCAGAATTTACTCGACTTTTTATTTCCACAAATAAGCAATCTCCAAACAGGAAAAAAACCTATTAAACAGGTTGTCAAAAAAGCCCTCAACAACTACAAAAAGGGACATAAAGATTCAAAGATTAATATGCTTTGATTTTTACTTGTGAACTTTAAAATCTCAACAATTAGATGATTAAAAAAGAGAACTGTATCAAGATGTTATTTCATGGGCCTACTAATTACAGCAAAGTGAGAAACTGACATGAAGGTTCTTTCTAAAAAGATGTACAGCAAAGCATCTCAGTAAGTGTTGTTCCCAGGAAGAAAGGCTAGTCTGAAAAAATAGAAGCTTTAATTGGTTTAAAATGGAAACATGGGCAATCTGATCAGTATGTGCTTTCTTTCACTTATCTGCTGGCAAGAGATTTAAAGGCACTTACATCATCACAACCCAATTTTTTCTTATCCAAAAACATTTAGGTTATAATTTACAGGCAGGTGCTGTTTCAAACAGAACTAACAGTAAAAACATTTTACTCTTATGGCTTGATTTAAACCTAATTTTAAAACACACCCCTTTTCTTACTCATAGCTTTCTTCACATTCAGAACATTCAGAAGGAGCAGTTACATAACAAAACAGAGATTAATGGGAACATAGATGCAATATATAGAAAACACTTACTTTAATTCTCTGTCCCTTCTGTCTTGCTTTGCTATTTAACTGCTTCATCTCGTGTATTGTACCTGAGATCAAGAGGCATAAAATACTATTTCAAAATTTGTGTGTCCTTTCTAATTACTGTATTTGAACTCCTAGTAGCTATAAAACTTATACCTTTTTTCTCTTCAAAAATAAAAACAATAGCAAATACACAATTTTGAGAGAATATCTACACTGCAGAAGAAAAAGTAACACTAACCTTTATTACCCATCAATGACAAATGGGACAACTGAATAAAAGCTATTTTACATTTCTTTATTCACACAACTCGATTTTCCCATGTATTAATATAAGGAAAACTATTTATCAAAATCAAACAATGTGGTTTAATACAACCACAGCTAACTTGACAAAGCCTAAATAAAACACATGAAGTTTAATTCAGGAGTTATCATTTTGTGGGTGAAGTGAGTCTATATGATTTTGTATTTTTCCCAGTCACCTAGTTATATCAGTTTTCTGTTTCGTCCTTTGTGAAATTTCTTACATAACTTTGCAACCTGGCTCCTTATTCTAATCCAAGTCTTATTTCATTATGAATGGGTCTATGTACCACCTTTCCAGATCATCCTATTTTCTGTCACTCTTTCACCTTGGATCCATTCTTCATATCACAATAAGTTAATATTTATAAAACTTTTTGTGTATAAAATTTTTAATTGGCTCCCAAAGAATAGGTAAAGTTTTTCTACAGAAATGTTACCTGCCTTATCTCATACTATTTATGCCTTATCTCATATCACTTAGCTACAAAGTAAGCTGATTTACTATCTACTGAATTCTGTGATGAGACCACTGTACTGTTTCCATCAATCTACATTTTGAGACTTTCTTCCAACCCTATTCAAATGCTATCTGTCCTGTAACAGTCTATTAAGTCTTTCTTGACCATCCAAAGTAATCGCTCCCTCCTCTGGAATCCCATGATAACCAATAAAATTATTTTGGAAATTAGTTATTTGCTGCCTAATTATAGCTTCTCCACTGCTGTCTTAAAAGAATTAGAAAAGTTTTTTCTTTGTTTTTTTGTGTGTGTGTGTTTTTTAAATGGGATTTCACTCTGCCACCCAGGCTAGAGTGTAGTGGTGCAATCTCAGATCACTGCAACTGCCTCCCAGGCTCGAGTTTCTCCTGCCTCAGCCTCCCGAGTAACTGGGACTACAGTCAACACCACCATACCTGGCTAAAAATTTTTTTTTTGTAGTGGTTTTGCCATGTTGCACAGGCTGGTGTTAAACTCCTGGACTGAAGTGATCCGTCTGCCTCAGCTTTCTAAAGTGCTGGGATTACAGGTGTGAACCAGTAACTTTTTTTTTCTCACTACAGTCTCAATCCCTGGGTTCAAGCAATCCTCCCACTTCAGCCTCCTGACTAGCTGGGACCACAGGTACACACCACCAGGCCTAGCTAATTTTTTTTCTATTTTTGTAGAGAGGCAGTCTCACTTTGTTGCCCAGGCTGGTCTCCAACTCTTGGGCTCAAGCAATCTTCCCATTTTGGCCTCCCAAAGTGTTGGGATTACAGGTGTGAGCCACCACACCCAGCGTAAAAAGTAACTCTTTAGGCAAATATGACTGACATGTCTAAGTATATTTCCTAAACTCTAAGATACACATTTATTCATCTTTAGCATTTAAGAAACTGAATGCATTTACAAATCTCAGCATCTTAAAACTGGAGGACCATGGTAAGTCCCATCTACTTAAAAGCAGATAAACTATACTGTTCTTATGCCACTGGGCTCTGCTGGAAGAAGAAAACTACAGGTTGCCTCTGCCCACAGATACATTCTTAAGGCATCTGCTGTCAAATGTAAATGAACTACCCACCAGTTGTTTCTAAACCTCCAGTCAGTGCTGAGGTCAGAATGATCTCTGTGTTTTTTGTATAGACAGCACGTTAGAGAAACCAAGGTTCTATTATCCTATTTCTAACTCACTACCTCCAAACTACAGAGAGGTTCTTAGCCAAGCTCTTCCACATTAACGAACAAATAATGAATACCTGCTAGGAATAGAGAGAGCACTAAACAAAATTAAAGTTCCCTTTAGCTATATCTGGCAAGAAATGGTCCAGGATTTGCAAGAGAAGTGCCATTAATATCTTCTAGATAATATTATAGGCTGACTTTAGTTTCCATAGAATCTGAAAGTTGTATGTTTACTTGCATTGAGTTTTTATTTATTTTTGTTTCCCTTATCCCAAGTCCCCAATCTAGGGCTTTGTCTATGAACTTTTGAAGACTTGGAGAAATACTTAAATCCTTATACCCACATATTTTCATTTTCAACCTAGCTGGGTCTATAAGTCGGCTGTCCGTGTGTATTTTTCACAACTGGTCTGTGAAATGACCACTGCTGGTGCTTTTTAAATAAACTGAATCCTCATATCCCTTTATTGCTATAGGTATCAGAAGTCATAGCACGTACTAAAAAAGCCTCAGAACATACCTATTATTATCCCTTAATTTAAAAAAACTCTGAAATCATCTTGTGCTGAGTCATATGCAGCAGCTAAATCAAGTATTTTAAAGCTAAATCACCATACAACTGGTTTCCCCTTTGCACTAACAAGTATAAGCCCAAAACTTCAGTGAGGTAATTATTAGTACCCCCCAACTTTAATCAAAAAGTAAAAAAGAAGGTAGATTAAGGTAAAAAGTAACTTGGCAGGGCGCGGTGTCTCACACCTGTAATCCCAGAACTTTGGGAGGCTGAGGTGGTCAGATCACCTGAGGTTGGGAGTTCGAGACCATCATGACCAACATGGAGAAACCCTGTCTCTACTAAAAATAGAAAAAATTAGCAGGCATGGTGGTGCATCCTGTAGTCCCAGCTACTTGGGAGGCTGAGGCAGGAGAATCGCTTGAACCCAGGAGGCAGAGGTTGTGGTGAGCAGAGATGGCACCATTGCCTGCCAGCCTGGGCAGCAAGAGCAAAACTCCGTCAAAAAAGGGAGGGAGGGAGGGATCTTGCCCAGAGTCACAAAGTGAGGACATAGAAGTGGCAGAAATAGAACCCAAGACAGCTTTATTTTAATGCTCAAGCTCTTAAATTCTATGCTATTCTACCTCACAATATACTATACTTGTTAAACTATTGTATCATATCATGTCCCATGCCCTCTTTTATCAGCTGCAGATCCTCTTCTCTTTCACCTTTCTCCTCTCTCTTCTCCCATTCCTTCAGGATAGGGCAGAAGATGTAAAGTTCTTCTTTGAGTTGGGAAGTACTAAAGTAAAGGGTTTAAAAAGCACTAACATAAGATTCAGAGTATCTTAGCTCTGTCATACCAGAGGCTGTCATTTGCTAGTGATATAGCCTACTCAAATCTCTACATACAGCACAAATCTACACCTGGCCAAATCTCAAACGCTGTGTTTCAGTTTCCTCACGTATGAAATAAAGAGAAAGAACATAAATAGCCAATGCATCTTTCAGTTTTGAAAATTCTATGATACTGTAAAACAGAGGAAAGAAAGAGCAAAAAGATAAATGGCCGTTTCATTCTGCAAGCCATAATACAGGGAGAAAAGAAAACCATGGTGGAAATTTAATAATTTATTTCTTTTAAAGGCCCCCAAACTCTACTCAATATAATGTTGCTTCTTTTTAAAAAATAACTACTGTAATAGATTATATATAGGCTGAAAAATGCTCATAATTAAAATGCCAATTCTTGATCACTGATGGTGCCTATAAATGTAATTCCTATCAGCGGTTTCCTACTAATAAACTCAAGTCTATATTTTAAATTAACGAATGACCAACTCTGTATCTTACAAAAGAGTATCAATATACTCTTCTCTCTCCTGAGAGCCCTGCCACAGTTCTTAAACCTCAATGGTACTTAAATATTTTACTCTAGAGATTACCTTAGGTTGGCTAACAGTTAAAAAGGCAGAGAAATCAAGATGACATGGCCTCTTGAAATTTCCACAAACTGAAATAACTACACAACCTTCTAGAAACAGAATCTGTACATCAAGAAATACAACCATGAAAATGTACTTGAAATTATTATAAATAATGCTAATAGCAGCTTTCATTTATATAAACGAAATACTTTATACCTATTATTACATTTCATCTTCACCAAACCCCTATAAAATGCATGTAAAATTATAATTTTAGCGATCAGAAAACTAAGATACATAGAAGTGAAGTAACTTTTCCACAGTACAAGTTTCCAAATCACTTAATAGCATTAATACCACCACCACCTACTTCAAGCTTCATCTTAAATCAACTTTTGATTCTTTCCTTCCTCAACCTCCCAGCCCAATTAATCTAGTAAATCTAATGACCGTTCCCCAATTTGATTATATCCAGCAAACACGTATAGAGCACCCATTATGTATAAGGTGTTGTACTAGACAGATTGAAAACTTTTATATCCAACTTTGGCAGGAAGAGACTATTGCTTTCCCCCTCTCAAGAAAGAAATGAACAGTTGAAGTAGAAGACAAATTGATTTCATTTATGTCCTTCACATATTTAAAAGAAATAAAAGTAGACTAAGCATGACTGAGTCGGTAAATAATTATTATTTATTACATTTAGAATACAGTACATTTACAAATGTATCCGTGCATTTAAATTTGTGTAACTGTTAAATATAGATCTAGTAGATGAATTTTGAGATACATAGGTTTAAAGCCAACACTTATATAGCATTCACCACATATCAGACATTGATCTATGCAATTTCCACACATTGCCTCATTTAATCCTCAACAACCTTATGAAACAGTTATCATTATCCCCATTTCACAGATTAGTAAACTGAAGTACACTAAATTTAAATAACGTCCAGAGTCACACAGGTATTAAGTGGTAGAGTTATGATTCATACCCAAGCAGTATGATTTCAGTCTGTGCTCTTAAGCACAGCCTTCTGAAGAGAAAAAAAAAATCTGCAACTGGAATAAGTCATTAACACTTTAGTGAACAGTAACAACCACAATATTCTCTGGCCTTATGCCTGGTAGAACCAACATTTCCATGTAATAAAGAATAAAAAACAAGGGAGGGAGGGAACAAACTCATTAATTACATCACTTGCCCACGTCTAAACTACCTGAGATTTTAATTGCTCCTTTCAGTCTCTGGTGCGTCACCTTGATCACCACATTCACAAATTTCTAAAACTGGAAGAGCTACCTGCAGCATGATTCTATCTACATGTTCATGTGTGTGTGTTCTCTCTGCACAGGTGGGCAGCAGATGAAGAGTGCAGAAAACAGGACTCTAACAAAAGTAGCGATGTCTGCAGCTTACAAAACACAAATGTTTGTTCCCCTCTGGGTGTCTCAAAGATGCTGAGACACACATAGGAAATGTGAAATCCACATTTCCTAAGAAAGCTGACCATGTCTACCATTTCTTTCTTCTATTACCACTCTTAGGTACAATGTCCTATTTTTATGTCTACCTAGCAAAACCTCTTCACTGAATAGTCTGCTGTAGGGGTTTCTGATAACTAGAAATTTAACCACCTCTACACTGTGAGGCTACTTTTTGGATGGATTTGGTAAAAGCAGGGGCAGAACACAGACTGGGGCTGTGCTAGAGTGACTTTCCCTAATTCTGAAAGAATGGGTATAAGCCTAACAAAGATGAGAAGTTTGTGACCACTTAACTTCATGACTCAGGTGGAGCTCATTTATACATCAAGGCTACAGTAGAATGGTATCTTAAAATTTAAGTCAGGACCCTAAAAGGCAAATAGTATACATAGCAAAAATTTCCCTTGAAAAACTATTAAATAAAAAGTAAGTTCAATCAACATGATTTTGTGTAACTACTTTCATACAGTACCATATAGTTATATAATATTAATAGGGTTCATCTGCCAAATACGGTTTCATATTATTGTTAAGAACTTATTGTCTCTCCCTTACAGTTTTGCATGAGAATAGGAGGGGAATATGGAATGGCAGCTCAGATAGTTCAATGCATGTAAGTTTAAAGCACGTATTTTGTATCTCCAATAAATTAATCATTTTGCAGTTTCTAATACCCTCTTTTTTTTTTTTTTACCTACTAAGCATTTTCAAATTTTATAAAAAGTAAAATAAAAAATTTCTATTTAATGATGTTACTGAAAATCAAATTATTTTGAAATAATACAATTTGCTGATGGAAATGTAATATTTATACAATATAATAAAGTTAAATAAATTTCATTTACATGATTTGTACAGAAGTATCTGTAATTTCATTAAAGTTTAAGCTAACACATTTTTAACTAAAGTCAAAACTAGTCTTTAGCCAGCATCCATATTTATTTGTGAATTTAAGAACCTGAACGTACTTAAATAGGAATTTAAGAAATTCAGTAATACTGAAATAGGAGAATGAAGTACTTTAGTTGATATTCTTATTAACACAATTATACCCATTTATGCTTACGATTATGAAAAAAATGATCAAGGTGGTGAATGATGTTAAAAGATGAAACCCCAAAAGCTGATAATTTTCCTATAAAGTAGTACTGACGGAGGCTTCAAAGACAACCATAAAGTTCTCCTTGGCAAGAAGAATTAAGGGGAATAATAACTTTAAATTGGATCCAAATTTTTGTTTGAAGACAACACCAAAACCTCTTAACTATCTCCCCCAAACCTTTTGGAGTTAGACAATAACTAGGATACAAGAAGAAAAATTAGTGGAAGAGTGGATTTCAATGGGAACAAAAATAAAGCAGGGGTAGTATTAAATCCTCTCTATCTGATCTCTCAATAGGCAGAAATACATACGTGGTTCTACGGTTCTATGAAAATCAGTATTATATAATCAATTTAACTGCTTACTGTACATAGTATACGCTAAAAATAAAGAAAGAGTAAAATACAGCATTTCACATTTGACCTATAAATAGCAAAAAGACAAGCAAGATTTGCTTTGGATTCTATCTCTGAAAGTAAACTTAATTTCAAGATCATACATTACATAAGTATTTGGATATATTAATGTTTTTTTCTTCTAAAATCCTATGCAGCACTCAAAGGCAGGAGAGGGGAGGCTTGAAAAGAGATAAATATAAGGCACTCAGGCACCATTTAAGGCATTCTAAGAAATAACATGTTATTACAAAGTAACTCAAGCCTCTGGAAAAAATAATCCAATATTAATAAATAATATTGTGAGTTTCCCAGTACATAAAACTCCTACCTTCAAAATCTAAACTGGATCCTACCTCACATATTCGTAATATTACTCAAAGAATCAGAAACTTTTAAGAGTGGAAGGAAATTTGGACACAAACCTGTTTAATTAAGTAGCCTCCCAGTTTAAGTAGCCTCGAGACAAAAATCACGTGTCCAAGATTAAACGGCTGGTTCATAACAGAGTTGAGTAAAACCCAAATCCTGACATACTCAGCATAGGGCTCTTTATACTATAATGTAGCTTTCTCAACCTCTGATTCCCAAACAGGAAACACAAAAACCCACCTTTACCAGCCTTTTTATATATCTTTTTGGATTCCATATGACTATCCCAGTTCTTTCCAAAGGATTTAAAATAAATTAAACATAGGCTACAGCCAAATACGACAGTAAAACCCTGTATTTCAAAAGGTATTTTGGCCAGGCACGGTGGGTTACACCTGTAATCCCAGCACTCTGGGAGGCTGAAGCGGGTGGATCACTTGAGGTCAGGAGTTCCAAGACCAGCCTGGCCAACAGGGTGAAACCCTGTCTCTACTAAAAAGAAAATACAAAAATTAGCCGGGCATGTGGCACATGCCTGTAACCCCAGCTACTGGGGAGGCTGAGGGAGAAGAATTGTTTGAACCCAGGAGGCAGAGGTTGCAGTGAGCCAAAATTATGCCATTACACTCCAGCACAAGCAAAGAAATGAGACTCAGTCTCAACAACAACAACAACAACAACAACAAAAAAAAAGGTATTTTAATTCAGCACTTTTCTTTTGAGATACAGTTTCCCTCTGTCGCCAGGCTAGAATGCAGTGGAGCGATCTCAGCTCAGTTCAACCTCTGCCACCCCTGTTCAAGCAATTCTCCTGCCTTGGTCTCCCGAATAGCTGGGACTACAGGCATGCACCACCATGCCCAGCTAATTTTTCTACTTTTAATACAGACGAGATTTCACCATGTTGGACAGGACGGTCTCCAACTCTTGACCTCATGATCCACCCGCCTAGGCCTCCCAAAGTGCTGGGATTACAGGCATGAAGACATGAGCCACCATGCCTGGCCAGCATTTTTCAATGCAAACTTGTGTAACTCATACTGAGACTATGTGTTTCAATCACAAATTCAGTTTTCTTCACATTAAGGCAATTTACTTCTACGGTTAATTACCTCTAAATTGTATGCTTGTCTTTCAGAGAAATGAGAAATTTATTCATTCAAAGTATGGCCTTTTGCAAAAGTCTCTCTCTCCTTTTTTTTTTTTTTTTTTTTTGAGACGGAGCCTTAATCTGTGGCCTGGGCTTGAGTCCAGGGGCATGATTTCTGCTCACTGCAACTTCCACCTCCGGGTTCAATCAATTTTCTTGCCTCAGCCTCCCGAGTAGCTGGGACTACAGGTGCCTAACCTACACCTTGGCTAATTTTTCTATTTTTAGTACAGACTGGGTTTCACCATGTTGGCTAGGCTGGTCTCAAACTTCTAACTTCAACGATCCAGCCGCCTCAACCTCCTCAAATGCTGGGATTACAGGCATGAGCCACTGCACCCAGCCTGGAAAAGTCTCTCTTAACCTCATCAGTTTACCGGGAGTCTGGGAGCAGAGTGTTTAATTTTATTCCAATTCTTTGATCTAATTTTCCATCTCCTGATGTAATTTTATAAAGTTTTGTTAATTTTTTGGTTTTTTGCTGGAAAAGGCTTTAACCTTGGGATCTCAGTGTGTACAAAGTTAGCTTGTCCTATTTTCTCTTAATTGTCAACCAAGGAATGTCATCAGTTATGTCTGTTTTGATATGCTGCGAAGAGACAGGGCTGTTATTCCTGATGCAAAGGGCTGAAGACTGTTGGAAAAACGATGAGGGAAAAAGGCCAGAAGTTGGTACGTTGAAAGCCACTGCCATCTCACAAAGCAAATAAACAATACATAAAGAAAAATGGCTAAATACATTTGGAGAGCACTTAGGCATTCCAAGCTCTTCAGTAAAGAGTACTGTAGACAGTCCAGGTGCACAAATAACACCAAGAAAATTTAACTGTAGGAAATAAAATAAATCTCCAAAGTTTGAGAGTTTATATAAAGAATTAAGTCTATCATAAAATTAATGGGTATTCTACTATACTTCCATGAAAATAAATTAATCTTCATTTCTCATAAGAAATAGAGCATACATGAAAGAAATTACTTAAGTCTGACAAATTACAGTTTTAGTCAAGGGTTGAGCAGCAAACTTACTCTAGATGAATCATAGGAAGGACTTGGTTGACCACTTGTTCCCCAAGATGTTGTACCTCCTCGTTCATCCATACCTAAAAAGAGAAGAGAATCAAAGATATATCTAAAAACATGCTTCTGTGGATTCTTTTTGGTACGGGACAGCAAAGTACAATTCAGCAAGTGGTATTTGCATTTTTGAGGAACAGCTAAGTATCAATTCTTGCCTCAGAAACCTGTAAAATATAAGTTACTTCAAAGTATCTTCATCACTGCTCCATCAATCTTCACGCAATACCCTATATAAATTATAGAATTTCAGAAGGAAAATATTTCTTTGCAGACTTTAGAATGGGGAATAGTCTCTCCATTCTGCCCCACGCCCTGCACTGCTACTTCTAGGAGCAGATAAACCCCCAAACTTTCCCTGGTTTAGTACTGCCTACATGAAAACATGAATAATTGAGTTTTCATAGGTAAGCCTTAGAAAATGAAGCAAGACAACCAACCATTCAATTTGATAAAGTTGGTTTCTTTTCTGATCAGTGATCAGATATTCATAACTGAAGACACAAAACTAAATCTGTCAACCATATCAAATCAACATTAGACATATAAAATCAAAATGACATGACAACTTGCCCTAGTAATTTTGTGGGTAGCACCTCAATCTCTTCTAAAATTATACACAATTTGATTTCAAATAAACAGTTCTACTCTTATGAGGGTGACAAAGGAAAATTCACAGTGAGAAAGAATTAGTTACCATAACCAAAAAAACAAAAACAATTCATTGTGCATCCTTAATACATCTTCTAACCCTTGGGCTCCATCACTTTCACCTCCCAATCAGTCTTCAGAAAAAGCTGGAAGACTTGGAGATCTCTCACTCCAGCCATTTCTACCTCTTCTGTTTTGAAGACTCCAGTCTTTTTCATCCTTGACCGCTAGGAGGGTACACTTCTCTAACCCCTTCTGATTTTCATTCTATGATAAAATTCATCAACACAGAAATAGGTGACTTCTTTCATGAGAACACCCTAGATATCACAATAGTAACATTCTGCTAAGTTCAGAAATTACCTTTCTTTCAAAATATTCTTGGAAGTCCCACTGTAATTTCTCTGTAATTTAGGTGAGAATGTGATATGTAATAAATTAATTACCACAAATTCTCCACTAATTTGCAAAGATTACCAAAGCTCTTTTATACTGACAGAATTGCCAAATTGAAAGGATGGGTAACAAAGAGCAGGGAAAGGGGAGGGGTCAGTTTCCAACGTAGAATGTACTAATTACTAACTTAGTTATTAGGACCTTATTCTTTTTATGAATCTGTAGTTCCTGTATCAAGTGATTAACGAATATTTTAATTACTTTTAAAAAAGAATTAATAGGAAAGATGAGTATTTCAAGTGAACCAGAAGCTTTGAAAACACAGTGCTTACATGAACAGTGTTTTGTTCATTCCTGTGGAGCCTGTATTAAAGTTCCAAATTTAAGAGATATAGATGAGTTTGGGGAATGTCATGTAAAAAACACTGTTACCGTCTCTCCAGTAACATTAGATACCAGTGAGCTATTTTCCAAGCATTTTCTTTGCAACCAACACTGTAGAATAGCAGCTAGTATTCCTCTCAGACTCAATCCAAGAAAAAGCGATTATAAATCGACAAAATCCACTAATACATAGAACTGCAAATAACTGTATGAAAAGTTGTATTTTTCACTTTTATTGAACATATAATGGAAAGTTATTTTGATGAACATTGTCCTAATGAAAATAATCAAACCATAACTTAGTCTATTTTATGACTTTGTATTTTCTTATATCAAATGATTAATAAATATAAGACTTATGTGTATTTTAATTTTTATTTCATTTGGAGGCAGGGTTCTTGTTCTGTCACCCAAGCTGCAGTACAATGGGATGATTACAGGTCAATGAAACTACAAACTCCTGGGCTAAGGTGATCCTCCTACCTCAGCTTCCTCAGTAGCTGGGACTAAAGGAACATGCCACAATGCTCAGCTAATTATTATTATTTAATTTTGTAGAGACAGAGTCTTCCACTATGTTGCCTAGGCTGGTCTGGAACCCCTGGCCTCCAGCAATCCTACCACCTTGGCCTCCTAAAATGCTGGGATCACAGGTGTGAACCACTATACCCAGCTTCGTGCAAATTTTAAATATATTTGTAAAATACAGAGAGAGAGGAAAGATGGTGTCAGTTACAGAGAACACCTGAAGCAAAATTTAAGAGACACACAAAATTATGTGAAACTACATATTCAATTTTTATCAAGTGACTCTACTTCCTTCTATAAAGAAAAGGCATAGAATAATTAAATAAAATGGTCATTAATTATGTGATGGAGTCACCAGCTAAAGAGTGGTATATATACCACTGATATTGGACATGACAAGGGGATCAAAGAATGCTACAGAATAACAAGAATCTGGCTAGGTTTTAAACTCAAAGCTCTGTAGTTTTATTGTTAACATATCCAGACTCTGAGTAAAAGGTCGTGGCTGGCACTGACAAAGGCAAGAGTCATCTTTTAGCATCAATGACTCCTTTTTGCTGAAGACAATGGCTGTACAAACACAGAAATATGACAGGAATAATAAACTTTCCAAAGCTTCAGCCATAAGACCAAGGTAAGCAGAAAAAGGAAATTACACACAGAAGATAAACTTAATGCAAATATTATACAAATTGACAAAATCTGAAAAAAAAACTTATTGACAAGAAAATACACCACGGTTGCAATACAGTGATGAGAGGTAACATTTTTCTGCATTTTTCTGTTAAGATATACCTGAATTATCATTCCCATATTATTTTCATCATTCCCATTTCTAGTATATGCATGCCAATTCAACAGTTTCAGAGAAGCCAGTTCCTTGATTCATAGACTAAAATGATACATATAAGAGAAAGTTCAGCAATAATTAATGATGGAAACACTTTGAATCTTATTTGACTTTCTAATAAATTAATATTTTTCTATTTCTATTCAACAGGATTAAAAGCGGTAATCAATAACAGAAAGACTTATATTCTTTTCCTTGTTAATCTTTTATATAGAGAATCTCTTAGTATCTGCTTTTCTGAATGGAACCAATTAAATAAAATGTAATATATTCTAATTCCATGTGCTCTATTTTTAAAAGCAGGTTATTTTGACTTAGTATTTTCCAGTAAGGAACATTAAATTCTAGACCTCATACGTAAAAACAACGGTTTGTGAATTTAACAAAAGCAATCTGCCTCCTTCTTTTGTAAAAACATTTAACAAGAAAAGTAACTAACAGCAATTATACAATTGCTACATAAACAGGCAGTTCCCTAACAGCCTGGGATCTTAAAGAAGGAATAAAAGGTAAAATTAACGTTTTCAGTTTCAGAGAATAAGAGTCTTAGAGGACCAGGTAAACTTAGCGAAGTCCAACATATGGCATTACTCCCTTTTCTAGGAAGAACACAGATTTAGACTACCTTCTTATGCTCTACTACCAACTTAGGATTTGACTAAGAGTATTTTCTTTCTATTGTCAATCAAAAACCTATCTCACAGCCTCTCTCGTACCTCTTCCCTTTCATCAAGCTATCAGAGTCCTATAGGCATCTCTAGGTTTTGATCCACTAGCAAAAACTGGAAACAGACTTTTTTTTTTGGTGGGAGGAGATGCTTTTCTAGGCCCCAAGCACCTGTTGTGTTTCCCTCCATTCACTCCCCATATAGGCCCTGTAAGCAAAGATGGTTAACACTGCAGAATCTGAGTATTTGGTGAGACTTACACAGGACCTGCCTGAAAGTAAAAGGGAAGATTCAAAAGCAAAGCTACTAACATGAACACCAGTTCCTTCTCTTTCCACTTGTCACTACCAGATCTATCACTAAAGACTGCACCTTGAACTAAGAGGAGGGTAAAGTGAGAAATAGGAAAGGAAATGGGAAAATATTTCAGGTAGCAGTGGTGAGTCTGAAGACCCAAGAAAGAATGAAAGTTAGAAACAGGGAGACAGAAAGTACAGAAGAAATGAGAGAAATGATTAGGATACCCCTGCAGCAAAAGCAGTAAGAAAAGCAATTCAATCTGGCCATACTGCTAGGGTATCATAAACAACAACCTATCCCTGTGGGAAAGAGACACACATACAGTTGGGAGCAAGGGCACAGGGAATTACATACACATTTCTCTATTTTTCTCCCCCTCACCCTCTGCTGCACATGTACTCTCCCTTTAGTAGCACTGAGATCAGATTTTTATTCTACAAAGTAAAATGTACTCCAAAAATATCAAATCTCAGCACTGTCATAAATAAGGAAAACATAATACACTTTGCAGGACTGCCATCTGCTGTAGGGGGATCCAATACATGATTTCATGAAAGAATTCTGATTACAGATAGCTACATCAGATAACCAAAGCTATAAATGTGTCTATCTTCAATAGTTTCTTGATTCAATTCTATTTGTAGAGTAAGGATATTCCTTTAGATAAGAATCAAAGGTTGCAATCAATTGTAAAGTAATATACATCTAAAATCCCAACATCAAGATTTTTTATTGTATTTCTCGCATTTTAGATGCTCATGAAATCTACAAATGTATTTCCTAGAAATTAACTGTGAAATAGGATCAATTAGAATACAATAACAAGTGCTTTGTTATCATGCTACATATTAATAGAAAAGGGAGGAAAATATGAAAACTGCAAGAGAATTGAACAGAAGTCAAAATATGCTACCTAATCTAAAGTATATAACATTATAGAGTTTTTTTTAACTTACAAAAAAAATTAGGTTATGTGAGTGAATTGTCAAATAAAACAGTCTAAAAACCAAAAAACACATATGTAAGAAAGTAAGTCCAGCAGAAATATTAGAAGAAATCACCCTTTCAGGTCATCTTTAATAATTCAATCAGAATTTTTGTTTGGCATTGTTGAGACCAAAGATTTACAAGTACAGATGTTCCATTAAAGTCGTTAGTGTCAAAGTACAGTACAATAAGGTAATAAACACATGGCTAATTTCATTCAAGAAAATGACTAATTCTGAAAATGACTTTCAAACATAGGTTTTGCTATATTATTGTTACTAGCCATATCACCCTCACATAAACGCCCTGTAAAGATACAAAAGGAAAATCCAGTGACTGATTTAATGAAAGAGAGAAAAATGCCAAAAGGAAAAGCAAAAACAGTCTCTTTAAGAAAAACAGAAACTGCCTGATGGTCAGGAATTTAAACTAATACATTCCTAGAGGGCAAGTTGGGAATTGTCTAATGTGAACTATATAGTGATCTGGTGGTATCTGGAGGATTTGTTCTATCTGAACAGACATTCCAACCTTGACAAAAGTTCTTAAGCTGCCTTTAAAACAACGCCCCTAAAGCTGTCAAATTTCTGGAAAGAAGAAAGGGCCCTCCCAATGTACCTGAGAAGCAAGTATTCTCCCATTCTAAACACCAAATCCCTATATGCACCTGAAGACCAATGCCAGTATTTTCTTTCAGAGGAGCGCTACTAACATAGTTTTAAAAAAAAAAAAAAAAGGCAGCTTGATGTTATTTCTAACACAATCAAATCATCTTTGATCTGCATTACTATAATAGCCTCCTAAATGTTATCCCTCTTCTTCAACCTTTTAAAAACAAACCAAATCATGTCCATCCTGTGCTCAAAATCTACTAATGGCTTCCTAACTCATTCAGAATTATTAATAAACCCAATGGTCTGCAATATTCTAGAGGTCTCGCCTCCCACCTTTCTGAATTAATCTCTTATTATTCTTTCTCTTACAATGTTACTATAAATCCTAGGGCGGGAGGAAAGAACATACCTAGCTAGCTTGCTATCAACTATATAAAGGCTCTGGGGAGTAAACAAAACCAGGCTGATTCTGAATGAAAACATAAACTTTGAAGAAGAGAACAAAATTGGTGAGTTTCTCTTTTATCAGCTCTCAGGGCCCAGCACAGGTAAACTTCCCATTCTGAAAGCTTTGTCCTGCAGGCAAGCAGCCATAACCTATAGTAACTAAAATTCCAATAAAAACTCCATTGTCTTTTTGGCCTGAAGGAAAAGAGGACAGAGACAGCAAAACCACAGTCACCAGAAAGTTGAGGATAGACTCCCAAAAGGGAGAGAGAGAGGTCCCAAATTTTTGGTTTACTTCTGCTCACATCTTTGGCTGAGCCCTAGAACACCATTCACAGGCCAAGCACAAGGCAGTTTGCAGCAGAGAATAAAATAATTGAATTGAGATTTGAGCAGCTACCAATCTCAGGCAAGAGATAATTTTCATCATGAGTCTAAAAGCAAATGGCTCACTAAAACAAATAAATCAAACTCTTTAGAAAAACATGAAATAAGCCAAAATTTCCACAAATAACATTTATAATATCCAAAATTCTTTGACAGTAATATGTAACCCAGTTTCAAGGGAAAAGATAAACAGAGGCCAACCTCAAGATGACCCAAAACACAATTTTCAGATAAGGACATTAAAGCAGATACTGTAACTATGCTCAATGAAGTAAAACATATATCCTTTTAGTTAAAAAAAAAAAAAGAGTGAAAATCTCATGAAGAAAAAAGAAAACATTTTTTAAAAAACTAAAATTAAGCCAGGTGTCGTGGCTCATTCCCATAATTTCAGCACTTAGGGAAGCCAAGGCAGGTGGACTGCTTGAGCCCGGGAGTTTGACACCAGCCTGAGCAACATAGGGAAACTCCATCTCCACAAAAATAAAATAAAAATTAGCCAGGCATGGTAGTGTACTCCTGTAGTCCCAGCTATGTGGGAGGCTGACACTGGAGGACTGACTGGAGCCCAGGAGGCGGAGGGTGCAGTGAGCTGAGATTGCACCACTGCACTGCAGCCTTGATGGCAGAACGTGATCCTCTCTCATAAATACATAAATTAATTAAAAACAGCTAAAACAGGCCAGGCACAGTGGCTCACTTCTGTAATCCCAGAACTTTGGGAGGCCAAGGTGGGTGAATCATCTGAGGTCAGGAGTTCAGCACCAGCCTGACCAACATTTTGACATGGCATCTCTACTAAAAATACAAAAAATTAGTCAGGGATGGTAGTGGGCACCTGTAACCCCAGCTACTTGGGAGGCTGAGGCAGGAGAATCGCTTCAACCCAGGAGGCAGAGGTTATAGTGAGCTAAGATCACACCACTGTACTCCAGCCTGGGCAGTAAGAGCAAGACTCTGTCTCAACACACACACACACACACACACACACACACACACACACACAATAAACAAAATATTTGAAAGACTCTGTCTCAACACACACACACACACACACACACACACACACACACACACACAAAAATATTTGAAACTTAAAAAGAAATTTCCTGAATGGTCTTAAAAGAAAATGGAGATAACAGGAGTAATAGTAAGTGAACCCGATAACAGATCATCAGAAATTATCCAATTGATAAAAAAGAGAAAAAGAATTTTAAAAAAATGAACAGGTCCTCAGGGACCTGAGGGGGAGATATTTAAGACTAATACAGGTAATAATGAGAGAACTAAGAGAACAGGGGTAGAAAAAGTGTTTGAAGAAATAAGGCCAAAAAATTCACAAATGCAATGAGAGACACAAACTTACTGATTAAAACTGTATTCAGTGAACCCCACAGAGTATAAAGAAGAAAAAAACATACATTGGCATAACAGAGTCAAGCTGCTGACAACCCAAAAATAAAGAGAAAAGCTTGAAAATGGCCAGAAAGTGACATAGTACATTGAAAGTAATAACATTTCAAGTAACTAAGGACTTGTTTTCAGAAACCATGAATGCCAGCAAATGTGGAAAAAATATCTTCAAAGTGCTTGGGTTTAGGGGATGTGGGAGAATAATTAACCAACCAGAATTCCATGCTCAGCAAAAATATCCTTCAAGAATAGAGCGGAAATAAAGACCTTCTCAAATAAAAGAAAATTAAGAACTCATTGCCAGCATAACTTTGGTATAAGGAATATTAAAAGAAGTTCTTCAGGCTGAAGGATTATGTCGTGTTTTTTTTTTTTTTTTTTTTTAAAGACGGATGTTTGCTCTTGTCGCCCAGGCTGGCGTGCAGTGGCGCAATCTGGGCTCACTGCAACCTCCACCTCCCGGGTTCAAGCGATTCTCCTGCCTCAGACTCCCGAGTAGGTGGGATTACAGGCGCACACCAAGACACCAGGCTAATTTTTGTGTTTTTAGTAGAGACAAAGTTTCACTATGTTGGCCAGGCTGGTCTCGAACTCCTGACTTCAAGCGATCCGTCTGTCTCAGCCTCCCAAAGTGCTGGGACTGCACCTGGCCCAGGATGAAGGATAATGTTATCGGAGGAAAACCTGCATCCTAAGGAACAGTATCATATATAGTAAGTAAAAAGACTAATTTTTTCTTTAACGTCTTTAAAACACATACAGCAACTTAAAGAAAAAAATAATTTTCTCTCATAAGAGTTACAATGCATTTAGATGTAACACACATGACAACAGCAGCATAAAAGAGTAAATAGACCTAAAAGGTCAAAAGATTTCTGCCTTTTATGTGAAGTGGCACAATATTAACTCTAAATAGCCTCTGAGAAGTTAATGACGTATGTTAACATCCCTAGAGAAGCTACCAAAAAAACAAAAAAGCAGAGGCATTGCAAAAAAAGCCAGCTAATAAAAGGAGTCCTAAGAAAATCACACCCCAAAAGAAAGAATGGAGGTACAGTAAAACAAAATACAGTTGGAACAGACAGAAAAGAAACAAATTAGCAGACATAAATCCAACCATACAATAAAACATCCCCCTTCTGTCTGGGAAAGAATACAAGAGAAGCAATCAAAAAGATACTCCTGTTTTCAGTGAGAACACAACTCACTGCTCTGTGAGCTCATAAAGTTCATGTTGCTGCTCTTCTTTAACAAGACAATTATATTTGGGTTTTGTGGTTAGAAAAGGAAGATGAACACATTACAAATGCACTTATACATTAAACAAAAAATATACAAAACTATACCAGTGTGAAAGTGCAAACAAAGGTTTTTTTTTTTATTTGTTTTTATGGTACCCATTAGGGCAGTAAGTCAGTACCAATAAAGCAGTTTCTGCATAACTATCAAGCACATTTTAGTGGATTTTTGCTGATTACCTAACACAATTTGCTATTGAAAAACAGCTGTGTGAGCAATTACTATTATTAACTTAATTCCACAAACAATTCTATTCATTTCCTGTAATGAGGCCCATGTACTCCCTGGTTCAAGTCTTAGACCATTAATTCCTATAATGACAAGATACTCTGCCTCTCTCAGAGGAACTCTAAAAATTTTCCTTTCATATTTTCCCTATATTTAAAAATCTCCCTCATAGTACCAAAATACCACTCAATTCTTTCCATACTCACAAAAGAAAAATTTATATTCATCACCTTCACTAATTTCCATTTACTCACTCATTAATTAATCTCTTGCTATCTAGCATTTCCTGGATCATATCAGCGAAACCAAATGCCAGGCACACAGCAGGCTCTCAGCAAACATTTGTTTACAGGATAAAACTGAATTCTTTCAGGTCATCAAAGGCATCTAGTCATAAAATATAACTCTTACTCTTATTCATCATTTCTCAGATCTCTACAGCAGAGGTCAGCAAACTTTTGCAGTAAAGGTCCAGATGATAAATACTTTAGGAGACTGGGGGCCGATCACTTCTGTACCAACTACTAAACTCTACTACTCTAGAGCAAAAAAGCAGCCACAGGCTAAATGCAAACAAATGGGAGTTGCTGTGTTCAAATAAACTTTTATCTACCAAAAAAAAAAAAAAAAAAAAAGGCAATGGGCTACAGTTTATATTTACCTCTGTTATGTGGTGCCTGTGCCTGATCCTGTTAACCACCTCACCTTCACGACACTGGTCTTATCAATGATGCCTTGGATGTGACAAAATAAAAATAGCAAAAACAGACAAGGAACTACATTACACTATAAAGCTTCCACATAACAAAGGAAACAACAGAGTAAAAAAGCAATCTACAGAATGGGAGAAAATATTTGCAAACCATAACTCTGATAAGAGGTTAACATCTAACATATATAAGGAACTCCTACAATTCAACAGCAGAAAAACCCAAATAAGACAATTTAAAAATGGGCAACAAATTGGAATGGACATTTCTCCAAAGAAGGCATACAAATGACTAACAGGTAAATGAAAAGCTGCTCGGCATCATAAATACCAGGAAAATGTAAATCAAAATCACAATAAGCTAAAACCTCACAACTGTGAGAATGGCACTGCAACCTGTGCCTCCTGGGTTCAAGCGATTCTCTTGCCTCAGTCCCCCAAGTAGCGGGATTACAGGCACCCACCACTAAGCCCAGCTAATTTTTATATTTGTATAGAGAAGGGGTTTAACCATGTTTCCAAGGCTGTCTCGAACTCCTAACCTCAGGTGATCCACCTGCCTCAGCCTCACAAAGTGCTGGGATTGCCAACACGCCCAGCCTAGCTATAGCTTTTTACTTATCCACTTAACGTTCACTCTCCCAGTCTTCCTGGTGAAGGGCATGACACTGCCAGGCAGGCTTCATAAAAGACACAACTGATGACCAAAGCACAGAACAAAAGCAACCACACCAAGGAGGTATTCATTGACAACTCTGATATCAGCAAACTGTTCTCATGAAATGGACTAAAAAATTCATACGTATTTGTCATATGTATGAGTGTACATAGGTAAGCAAAAATTGCCAAATAGACTTCTAAATTTTGAACTCTCATAATTATGTCTAAACCTTCCTGATTTCAAAATATTATTATAAAGCTCTAATAATTAAAAGAGTATGGTCTAGACTTAAAGTCATGTCACAAAGACAGACTTATAGACCAAAGGAACAGAATAGAGAACCTAGAAATCCATGCATGTATGGTCAACTGCTCTTTGACAAGGATGCCAGGAATACGTAATAGAGGAAGACAGTCTCTAACAAATGGCAATGGGAAAACTGGACATCCGCATGCAATAGAATAAACTGGATGCTGATCTCACACCCTATGAAAAATTCAACTGAAAATGGATGAAAGACTTAAACATAAGACCTGAAACTATAAAGCAAAGAACAAAACCAGACTCTGGGTAAGATTCAAATCTGTATCACTTGTTAAATGAAGCCACTCCCCCAGTCAACATGGCATGTGGTGGCTGGACAAGCAGAAAGCCAGTGTCTTCTTTGCTTAAGAAGTCAGAAAATAGGCTGGGCATGGTCGTTCATGATTGTAATCCCAACACTTTGGGAAGAGGAGGCAGGAGGATCACGTGAAGTCTAGGAGTTCGAGACCAGCCTGGGTAACATAGCAAGACCTCGTCTCTACTTTAAAAAAGAAGAAGAAGAGGAAGAAGAAAAGGCAGCATCCAGAAAATAGAATTTGAGAATGCCAATGTGACTGGAAACTATGGAGGAGAGTCATCAGGGAGCAGAAAGCCATGACTGAGGAAGTACCAAAAATTTATATTTAATTTCCCCTCCAATCTGTATAACCTCTCAACATAAACATGAGGAAGAATACAGGAATCCCAACTAAAAGCAACAGCTGGAAGGCTAAAATAACTGAGCACAGATTTCAGATGCTACATACCACAGCAGAGACTAATTAGAAGGGCTTGGTAAATAATTTAGGCTTTCTACAGACCTGCCTTAACAAAGCATAAAACCATGCCTCAAGGTAATCAACCAGTAATGTAACTACTTATCAGAGAAAAAACAAAACTCTGCAAAAAGTAACAAAAGCTAAAACTTCTACAACATATCATTTATATTTTCCAATATGAAATTAAAAATTACTAGATGTGTGGAGAAATAAAAACATGACCATTAGTCAACATACCACAAGATGACAAAGATGCTGGAATTAGAAAAGGATTTTAAAGCAGATATTTTAAATATTCAAACACTTTAAGAAAAAAGATAGTAAAAATGAATGAACAAATGGAGGCTCTTAACAGAGAAAATCATCTACAAAAAGAAAATTCCAGCACTGAAAAGTACAATATCTGAAATTAAAATTTCACTGGATTAGCTTAACAATGGACTGGAGCAGCAGAAGAAATGGTAAGTTAAACTGAACACACATCAATATAACATTATTCAATAGTAAAGCACAAAAAATACTGAAAAAAAATTAATGGTTTCAGCTACCTGTTAGATAAAATTAAATGGCCTAAATGCATGTAATGAGAGTACCAAAAGTATGTAATAGAAAAAAGCTGGCAAAAATCTCCCCAAATCATTAAAAAATTAGTGAAAAAAAACTTGCAGATCCAGTGAATTCAGCAGTCTCTAAGTAGGAGAGAACTACGAACCAAACCTCACCAATGCACCAATAGTCAAAATGCTAAAGTGCAACTGCAAAGAAAGAAATCTTCAAATCACCAGAGGAAAAAAAGATAAATTACACAATGGGAAAATGATATGAAGACTTAACTTACCAGTAACTATAAAGAAATGACATCCTTTAAGCATGAAGAAGGAAAAAGAATGTCACCTCAAAAATCACTGAGTAGAAACCCAAACTACAAGAACTACTAAGTAGAGTTTTTAGGCTGAAGGAAAATGATACCAGACAAAACTCAGAACTACGAGAAAAAAGAAAGTATATAGATGGCAAACATGTGAGTACAAATAAAGATGATTTCTCCTCTATTTTCTTTAAAATGCACATGATTGTTTAAAGCAGAAACTATAAAGTTGTTTTGAAAACCTTATAACATTTTTATGACAAAGAATAAGCAGAGGTATACAGCATAATACTTTTCAAGATCTTTAATTTTACATTGACATAGGAAACTACAAGCTCCAGGTAAACTGTGGTAACACTGTCTACTATAATCCACAGAGGAACCTCTAAAAATAACTAAAGGAGGTCCAGCTAAAAAGCCATGTTGAGGAATTAAAACTGAATACAAAAAAAATCTGATTAATCAAAAAGAAGTCAGAAAGGGCAAAACAAAGGCACAAAATAATGGCACAAAAGAAAACAAACAGTTATGTTACAAAACTAAATACATCAATTAGCACAGTGTTGGAGAGAATGCAGAGCAACTAGAACTGTCACGGTAAAATCAGTCTGGAAAACTGGCAATTTTTCAGAATATTAAAATACTTCTACACTCTGACCTTGAAATCCCAGTTCATGGTAAATGAAAATATATATGCACAAATTACACAAGACTGTTTGTAGCAGCTTTATTCATAATAGTCAAAAACTTGAAACAGCCCTAATGTCTATAAAGATACCCAAGGGGATAAATGTATGGTGGTTTATTGATACAATGAAATACCACTATTCAGCAACAGAAAGAACAAACTGCTGATACACACAACTTAGATAAATCTTGTGAGCAAAAGCAAAAGCAGCCAGACACAAAAGAGGACATACTATCTCATTCCATTAATGTGAAATTCTAGAAGTAACAAAACTTATCTCTGGTGACAGAAATCAAAACAATGGTTGTTCGGGGTAGGTAAGGGTTGACTGGAAGGAGACATGAAAGATCTTTCCGGAGTGCTGTGAGGTAGGTTCCTGGGAAGCAGATTAAGTTTCTATAAAAGAAATCCACTGAAAAATGCTCTCATGCTCAACCTGTGAGCTGAAGGAAGCATAAAGGGGTAGAAAGAGATGCTGAAGTGAATTTCATAGCAACAAATGCCTCAGTTGATCACATAGGAAGTTCTGAAGCTGTATGTAAATACATAAATAAAGTCATTTGAGAACTGTCCCAAATTGCTGCAAGTGGGCCAAGACCTTTATACCTCTCCCTCCATCCCATGGCAAGTCATTGGAGATAGGTGAGCCCCACAAAGTGGACGTGACCATGGTCAAGCTGGCTCCCTTTAGCAAAGGGTAACTCATGAAGAACAACTGTGATGAGTCATCCACCAACACTTTCTGCAGCTAAAGGAGTAAGTGTTCAATGCTGGAAGCCCTCTACTGTATCTACTACATGTTGTAAGAGAAAGATTTTATATCTTGATAATATAAATATTGATTTTGGGTGTATGCATTTATCAAGCTTACTGAGTTATACATTTAAGATACACTTACTTCACTGTATATAAATTTTTCCCAATATTCATATTTTACTCACATTCTTGAGTTTCCAGAGAATAAAGAGAACACACAGATATCAAACAAATAGCAGCAAATTATGTTCATCAACACTGTAACTTGATACAAACCAAAATGATAGGTTGAAAAAAAAAACCTACCTAAATGATATAGAGTGCCATGTCTTTTGCAAGATAGAAAATAAAATTTAGTCCTCTACCACAATTAAAACTTCAGTGGAGGAATATGAGTGGTAGCTTATGATTGGTAAGCCCACCCATCCAATTACACCCAGGAAATCAACTAAATTTATACAGTGAGAAAGTAAATGCAATGTTATTTTCAGAAATTTAATGCAGACAAAAGGTACAAAATTCATATGTAAATAAAGTCATGTACCACATAACTACTATGGAATGCATATATGACAGTGGCCTGAGAAGATTATAATATTGTATTTTTAATGTACCATTTCTATGTTTAGATACACAAATACTCATCATTGTGTTACAACTGCCTAATGTATTCAGTACAGTAACATAGCACGGGTGTATAGTCTAAGAACAAAAGGCTATACCATACAACCTAGGTGTGTAGTAAGCCATATCATCTAAGTTTGTGTAGGCACTGTTACATTTTATGATGTTAGCAACAGAATGAAATCGCCTAACAAGGCATTTCTCAAAACATATCCCCATTGTTAACTGACACACAACAATGGGAATGATTTGAGATATTGTATATTTACACTCGATACTCAAGAGGAAAGAAGGATTTTTACAGTTGAGGCTAAGACTTTCTTTATAAAATTTTCAGAAATATTTGTTTTTTCTCACAATCCAAAAAAAGAAGAGTAAAAAAATCAGGAATCCATTTCTGACATTTTTGTGGTATTCCAAGATACTCAATAGCTGCTCAAAGCAGAGATCTCCATAAGTCAATTTTTGCACATCTACCTCCATTACAATTTCTTAGATTAATAATCCTTATTAAACTATGCAAATTATTACTGTTTAGTAGTTTTAAGTATACAAAATCATTTATCTTGTTGAGTCTTTCTGAAAGATAGTAATCAAGATACCAATAGAAGAGAGTAACTTAACAGAACTATTTATAGAACACACTTCCCTTCGCTAACCTTAAAATACAAATGAAGGGCTAAAATCTCACCATTAATTCTACAAACATCTACGATAAAGTAACCTGTCTGTACTACTAAGCATCACTTAAAATGTTCAAAGTATTACACAGAATACCTATCAAGTATGTAAAACCCTTTAGAAAAAGCAATGTCGGTGGCAAAGGCTGGCAACATACTTATAGTTGATAGTATTTCCTTAAGTAAGAATTTATTTTGAGTTTGCTTTGTGTCCTTTAGCAAAATTAGCCTTGATCCTCCCTTTAAAACCTTCAAACCAAAGAACCTGTAAAGATGAAAGGCATAGTTTAGATACATCTGTGCCTATGAGCAAGGAACTAGACTTGGCTTAATTTCCTCAATTATATCATTAACAGGATTGGGGGGAAAAATGGGTAAAATATGAGGAGTTTATAAATTGTTCAGAGCTGCCTTCAGAGGGAAGAAGGAAAAATACTGTTCCTCCCTTGGTATGCCTTTAGTTAAAAGAAGATATCTAATGATAATGTGAAGGAAACTTGAGAGATTCAGAACATTTAATGTATGTATTCCAATAGTTTAAGAATGTCGACCGGGCACGGTGACTCACGCCTGTAATCCCAGCACTGTGGAAGGCTGAGGCGGGCAGATCACTTGAGGTCAGGAGATGGATACCAACTTGGCCAACGTGATGAAACCCTTCTCTGCTTAAAAACACACACACACATACACACACACAAATTAGCCAGGCGTAGTGCCACTTGCCTGTAGTCCCAGCTATTTGAGAAGCTGAGGCAGGAAAATGGCTTGATTCCAGGAGGCAGAGACTGCAGTGAGCAGAGATCATGCCACTGCACTCCAGCCTGGGTGATGGAGTCTCAGCAAGACTCCATCTCAAAAAAAAAAAAAAAAAAGAATGTCAGAAAAAATGAATCTGATTGATATCCTTCCATATCCAATTTCTTAAACTAGTTTCTGAGTCTGTCTCTTCAAGTCAACAAAGCAAGCAGAATATAGTGAACTATGTAATAACTATGTAAGTTAACAAACTCAAGGAAACACGATTTAGAATTAGCTAGATCCAGGTACAATGCCAAGTTTTGATATTTGCTAGCTATGTGATTACCCTATCTAAGTCTGCTTCTTCCTCTATTAAATATGGGTTGATAATAGTACATAACTCAGAGTAAGGCTGAGAATTAAATGAGGTGATGTTGCTGAGGCATTTAAACACAGTGTCTGTCATACAGTTAAATGCCCAATAAATATAAATGATCTGAAACTGTAAAGAAAGGCTTTTCATTCCTATTGTTAGAGAATTCATTTGGCAATTTTTCAATAAGGAAAATCGTGGGGAGACAGGAATCTGCTGCTTGTGAAGCTGCTGGGTCTAAGTTGCATTTCCCATTTGTGGTATTGCCTCTTCAAGGATCAGTCCCTCTCTGACTGGGATACTGACAGCCTGCTGGAGCAAATATCCTCTGTACATAAAACTTCTCAACGTGGCTGGGCGCAGTGGCTCATGTCTGCAGCCCCAGCACTTTGGGAGGATAATGAGGGTGGATCTCTTGAGTCCAAGAGTTCGAGACCAGCCTGGGCAACAGAGTGAAACCCTGTCTCTACAAAAAAATACAAAACATTATCCAGGAACGATGGCATGCACCTATAGTCCTAGATACTTGGGAGGTTGATGTGGGAGGAATCCTTGAGCCCAGGATGTAGAGGTTGCAGTGAGCCATGATTATGCCACTGCACTGCAGCCTGGGTTACAGAGGGAGATCCTACCTCAAAACACAGAAACAAAAACAGTAACACAAACAAATTAAACAAGAAAAACAACATGAATGACCTATTATAGCATGCAATATATAAGATATTACTATAGAGTGTAACACTGACACAATCCTGACTCCACTCTTCTTTAAAGGCAGTCAGGCTGCAAAGATATTCATTCATGTTTACCCTAAATCAACTGTTTTCTTACTTTTGTGAGAATAAAAACCTAGAAAATGAAAAAGAAACAGTATTCATCTTATGGGAAAAAAAGAATTTGAGGTATTAATCCACACATAGTTCAAGCTGTTTGTCTTGAATGCCACAACCTTTTTTCCTCAGTTTCCTCTTTTGTGAAAAGAAGATAACAGATTCTGCCTTCTTAAATGGGACAGCATATAATGTGCCTGGAACACATCTTACATGTGGTCATTTCTAAGTGTCTATAATCACTTACCATCACATAACAGTCTCCCTGCACTGTTTCACTGAGTTGTTTTAAAAGATTAACACATGACAGAAAATATGTTACTGTTTTCCACAATGATCTAATTATACCTGCTTTCCACTACCCAACAATTTCCACTCAATAAGCAGTTAGTGAAAATCTGGTATGAGTCAGGATACTTTGTCATTCACTGCCCCCACTTAGTTTATCTTCCTTGCTTTTTGTGTGGTAGGTTCATCAGTACCACAAATGATCAAGAAAGTTAAACTCAATTAAACAGATATTTTCTCCCAAAATGCCCCATTCCATTGTATGCTCACTAACCTCAAGACATGTATTTGTGTGGAAAACATAACAAACCCAGGAACACTTGAAAATAATGAATTGTTACTAAGCAGAAGATGTCATCCTACTATAGTCTTATAAAGAAAGTAACCTGAAAAATCACATAATTAAAGTCATCATAAAAGCGCTACTTAAAAGATCCATAAAATTTTGACCAGAAAAATGTATAAAAGCAAGCCTGAAAAAATAATTAGAAAAGCTAGAAAAGAAAAAAATTGGTAAGGTGAATCAGTCACAAATCTGGAACTCTCTCTGTGCATGATGATTCATTCAACAAGTACAATATACGCCAAATTTCTCTAATGAACAAAAAGTTCATTTTAAAATCCAGTAATTAAATGATGATATAAGAGACTTCACTTAAAGAATCCACAGGTAAATTTTTTTTTGAGACAGGGTTTCACCACGTTGGCCAGTCTCATCTCAAACTCCTGACCTCCAGTGATCTGCCTGTCTCGGCCTCCCAAAGTGCTGGGATTACAGGTGTGAGCCACCAGGCTGGTAAATTCTTAAACAGTGAAAAATTTAAAACTCAAATACTAGAGCTTATATTAGAGTCATGTGGCTCATTATCATAAAAATTTACTATGTGTTTTGACTCTGTCCGTGTTTTAAGAGTATATAAATTCCGTAATACAGTTTTAGCTCCTATTATCCTTGTTTTTTCACTTTCCCATTTAATTCAAAAACCAATTCTTCTTGTTTCCAATTTGGAAGTGTCCCATTTGAATGTAAAAATTGTACTACTTCATTTTTCTTTATCTGTTAAGCTTTTTTTTAAATAAAAACTTTCTTTCCATTGTAGTTTTCAGTAAAAAAGCAAGATACAAAAAAAAGTTTAACATAGTAACTTTAAAAACAATGCATAAGGGGGGAAACTTAAAAAGTTATAATAATTTTATTTGCAAAGCTGAATTATTTTCTTCCTTTCACTGTTTTCCAAAATTTCTGAAATAAGTTTATATTATAACTTAAAATGTTTTTTGAAGAAATAAACCAAAAACAATCAATGGACAAATACAAAACTACTAGCCTCATACTTCATACAATTCAAACACAGTCACAAAGACTTCTAGAAATTCAGTATCTTACTTTGCTAACATTCTGTTAGTTTAAATATTGCTTTAAAAGAATTAAGAATATGCTATTTCTCCAAAGAAGACATACAGGTATCTTTTCTGCATATTCTTATAGGTATATAAAAATGTGCTCAACATATCTAATCATCAGGGAAATGCAAATCAAAACCACAATGAGATAGATATATATCCTCACACCCATTGGGATGACTATTATTTAAAAAAAAAAAACACACACACACACACACACACACACACACACACACATAATATAAGAACATAACTGACAGTGAGGATGTGGAGAGACTGGAACCTTTGTACACTATTGGAGGGAATATAAAATAATATGGTTGCTATGGAAAACAGTATGGTAGGTCCTTAAACAATTAAAAATAGAACCACCATAATGATCCAGCAATCCCACTTTTGGATATTTATCCAAAAGAGTTAAAATCAGGATCTCAAAAAGATATCTGTATTCCCATGTTTACTACAATACGAATAGCCAAAATGCGGAAATAAACTAAATGTCTATTAATGGATGAATTTTTTTAAAATGTGGTTTTAGTGGGTCTTTAGATGAAAAAAATAAAGAAAATGTGGTACATACATGCAATAAAATATTATTTACCCTTAAACAAAAGAAACATTCTATCATTTGTGATAACATGGATAAACCTAGAGGATGATATGTTAATAAAGTAACCCAGACAAAAAAGGACAAATACTGCATAATTCTACTTATCTGAGGTATCTAAAGTACCGAAACTCAGAAGCAGAAGGTAGAATGGTGATTACTGTAGAGTGGGAAACTGTTATTCATTAGGGACAGAGTTTCAGTCATGCAAGATGAAAAACTACTAAAGATCTGTTGTAAAACAATGTGCATATAGGTAGTTAACAATGCCATACTGCACACCTAAGAATTTGCTAAGAGGGCAGATCTCATGTTTTTTTTTAACCACAATAAAAAACAAAAAAGTAGACCCCAAAAAATCATAAGAAAAAAATATTTATCTGTAAGGCTAGGCGCAGTGGCTCACACTTGCAATCCCAGTACTTTGGGAGGCAGAGGCAGAGGCAGGAGGATCACTTGAAGCCAAGACTTCAACAGCAGCTTGGGCAATATAGTGAGACCCTATCTCCACAAAAAAAAAACAAAAATTAGCAGGGCATGGTGGTACTTGCCTGTAGTACTGGCTCCTAGGAGGCCCGAGGCAGGATGATCAATTCAGCCCGGGAGTTTGAGGTTACAGTGAGCTATGAGTGTAACACTGCACTTAAGTCTGGGCAACAGAGTAAGACTCTGTCTATATATATCAGAGCAGGGAAATCATGTTTTTTTTGCATATACCAAACACTGATGTCCACTTCTTCAGGCATTATCTTTTAATTTCCGGAAGAACACTCTGTTTTCAATCCTTTATCTTCAAAGAAACATTACTACCTTTGTTTCCCCTTCATCCATGTCTATCTGATGAACTACAAATGAGCCAGACCCACACTTGCCAAGGATTCCCTTTATTCCCTCCCATATGAGGTGGAGGTTGCAGTGAGCCAAGATCATGTCACTGCACTCCAGACTGGGCAACAGAGCAAGAATGTCTCAAAAAATAATAAAAACAACTAAAAAATAGAATAAGGTAAAAGGTATTTTTGTAATTAAATCAAGTAAATGGGCATGCAGGCAACAGCAATTATAAAATGGCAATTATATTACCAATGTAAAATATGCTGCCAACATACCAAGAAAGGATTCTAACTATGGGTCCCAATCCAAGGCTTTAAAAAAAAATCTGTTCAGTAAATTTTTGATGTAATGTTCATGTCATCTTCTTATGTCATCCAGAATAACTTTCAAAAACATGAAGAAACACAGTATACTAGTAATGGGATTAAGTAAACAAATGGATTTTAACAAAAGTGAAAGGCAGAATTCTTCCTACGAACTAAATGGCTACTATAAATTTCCAAGACCATTTTCCTATTTAAAAAAAAACAAAACCAATTATTTTTGCTTTTGTGTAAGTGATGTCTTTTGTATTTTTAACTCCAAGAGTTGCCAAAATAAGTCCATTTACATGTGATACCCGCAAACTAGCAAATTTACATTTGGATTTTGTTGGCTTTGGACCCTGCATGCTGTTCTCTTCTTTGTGTCATTGTTGTTTTTAGGTTTGGCAGTAGCTCTAGATCTTTGTTTAACTTAGTTTCTTTGTCTAACTTTGCAGTATATACACATTATAAAATTAGCATGAAAGAACAATTTAGCTTTCATCACCACAATTAATTCCCACTGTGGCAAAGGCTTTTTTGCAAATATGCTTATGTGAATACAAAAGGAAAAAACACAGATATAACACCTAATTTATCCACCTGAAGATGACATAAAAAGTAAAGAAGAGAAAGAACTATTTGGTTCAACAGAACTAAGAAAAAATTCATCATTAAGATTAACATCCAATTTTAACATACTAAAAGCTGAGTAATCAGAAAACAGAGACCCCAGCAATCAGAGATAAATCTGTTTAACTGCCATATTGCCCACCTTTCTTTTAATCTCTATTGTACTTTTCTATCTATCTTCCAAAGTATTCCATCTGTCTTCCAATGCATTTTTAGTTTTATCAAATGCAGAAGTACCCAATGTCAGATAGGAGGATGTCCTGCCTCAAATTCTTCACGTAATTTTAAAGATGACAGCTCAATTTGTTTAAGTTAATACTTGAGAGCCTCATTATAGATTCATGTAAGTTAATCAGGCAATGAAAATCAGTAATTTTAACAAGATTTTTTTCAGTGTGGTCTTCAGAACTCTCTGATGAAATGTTAAAACGTACAAAAATAGCTTATATGCACTTAAGCAGAAATTTTGACTGTAACAACATTCACAACACCCAACTATATAATCACAAATAAAGTCAGTTGCCTTCATATTCATATTACGAGTAAGTTAATTACCTTAAATGCAATTTTTCACCCTAATCAAGGCAGTAGTATCATCAGGAAAATTCAAAAGAACTATTTATATTGGCTCTAAACTGTTTTTTGTGTTTACATCTGATCATGAGATATTCTTGATATTCTGAGAGCTCATGTCTCTTCAAAAATAAATAAATCATACAGTAAAGACCTCATTTGAAAGGGCTTTTATCTTCTCCTACTTAATATCAGCCTAAAAACAGTTGTCGCTCTTCTTCGTATCACTTCTGGAGGAAAGAAAAGGCAGTAACTTTTCAGAAAGTCAAACTCCTACTATTGAGCCAATTCTTATGGAACTCCTTTCCATCTGTTCTCTGACATTTCAGTCAGGTTATGCACTTGCCAAAGAGCTTTCTTCTGATACTGAATCACTGGTGAAGACAAATGGAATAAGATCAATTTACTTTTTACCAAATATAATTAAAGTATAAACAGCCATCATGATGTCAAGATAGGCTCCAGAGTCAAATATACAGTCCCCATTATAAACAAAATAAGGAATCTAGATTGAACAAGAAATTAACAGTTCAGAATTCTTTGCTGTCTTGTTGCATTAAAAATGTACTCGATAATGGGAAGATAAAAAGAATCCATATAATCGTGTTTTCACAGACAGAAGACACTTTTTCAAAAGGAAGAAATAAAAATCCTAAAGAAGAGTCTGAATATTATTTACAAGTTACTCAAAAAGCCAATAATAAAAGTTCCTGTTCAGGAAAGAGAGTGAGATAACAGAGATACTCATGGACTTTGCTTCAATATTTAATGGAATAAATGAATACAGTTATACTAATATAAAGAAATTATTAGGTCTGAACGACAGGCAATAATGACTTCTAACAATCTCAAAGAACCATAGCACCTAAGTGGTAGAGGGCAGGAATATTACTAGTAACTCTTCTTGTCCTTTAGGAGGTCCAGAAGAAACCTGAAACTATACAAATAAATGAGTCTCATGAATTCTGAAAAGCCAGTCTGGAACACGAAGATACACTAACTCAATTATTCAAAGCAATAATCCGTGTGGAATCTTCTAAAAACAAAAGCAGAAGTTAGGATGGAATTAAGGATTTTTTTAGTCATGGGAAAGGAAGGTCTGACAGAGAAACAAAACCCAGGACCAAAAAACATTTGCTGAAGTAGATGGAGAAGTATGAATGAATTCCACAAATGATCAGAAAACATAAATAACCTGAATGGAAAACCAAGTTAAATACCTGGGAATATAAATGACAATTAAGTAATTGCTAACAATATGAGAAGACTGAGGTTGAAATACTTCACAGAGCCTCAGAAAGAGGGTAAAGCAGGAGACGAGTTTCAATATGAACAAATATGTAACAAAAAACAACCCAAGCTCTATTATAAGACATCAGGCATTAATTAATGAACTCTCAATTACAGAATCAATTACACAGAAAAATGACCACGGATGTGTTCACTCAACCTTAACACACTAGAAGACAGTCTTCAATGTACATTTAAAAAAATTAATCAAATCAAAAAGGTAACAAGTGGAGGAACACTTTGTAAGTTTTTGTGAATTAATGGTATGAAATGAAGATACACCAAGCAGTCTGGCCTACACAATGAGGTTGAGTATATGGGTCAGATGTATAGAAGTTAAGGGGAAAGTATCATTTGACAATTAAGAGCTAGGCACAGTATGCCATACCACAGAAACCACAGCATTTGGAGTACCTTTTCCTTTTTCCTCATTCACACAAGAAAAAAACATCAGAAAAGTCCTAGTCACCTATCCAGTGTTCTCTCAGCTAACTACAATACAAATCATGTACATGTATTTGCATATGCCCAAGAAACCACTGCTCTTGAATACAATTCCAACTTCTACCTCTATGTCTACAATACACTTGAACAAGGACTAGCTAAAGAAAAATGCAGATCTCCCTTATCTTCCTTTCCCCTGCTCCCAAAGTAACAGTTTCCTATTAATAACAAAAGTGCTTACTATAAAAAATTTTACATAAACTCTATGGCTTCTTTGTCACTTTTCTTTTTGTTTTCACCTTGCAAGTTATATTTTATTACCCTAATTAAATGAAGGACATGCTTTGGCAAGAATGCAAAGATAAGAAAAGCGTATTTTCAGGCAGGTGAATCACCTCTAGAACTCTGAAGCCAAAGACTCAATCTGCGATATTACAAAATAGTACCCAGATCCTTTTTTCTTTTCTTTTTCTCTCTCCCTCTCTTCCTTCCCACATCTTCTTTCTTTATGAGATGGGGTCTCTGTCACCCAGCTGGAGTGCAGTGGTACAGTCATGGCTCACTGCAACCTCCAACTCCTGGGCTCGAGCAATCCCCCCTGGTCTCAGCCCCGAGTAGCTTGGACCACAAGCATGCACCATCTACTTTTTTTATTTTTATAGAGATAGTATCTCACTATGTTCCCCAAGTTGGTCTCAAACTCCCAGCCTCAAGCAGTCCTCCTACCTCAGCCTCCAAATGTGCTAGGCATGGGCCACCGCACCTGCCCCACACTCTTATTTACAGCTTGCCCTGCCCCAGAGCTTCCTAATCAGATGTTTTGAATAAATAGCTATTAATCCCTTTCTAATAAAATTAGAATACAAATTTTCTCACTTGATTTTGTTTTTCCTCAAACTCTCATAAATATCAAAGTCTATTTAGTTTTGTAATTAAAACTTCTTACCCCTAGAAATCCATCAAACTGTTTTTAAGATAGCTTATTTCACTTTACAGTGCTGAATGTGCTATGATTTAGTTCAATAAACACATGTGTTTTAGCACAAGCACGAGAAATAAAGTCCTTCCTGAAAAAGGAATACTGATTTTCTGCCACATCTAATTAAATGACATGTGTAAGTACATATATGTGAGACAGATCAACTACGTATTCGTAAGAATGGAAAAAGGAAAAGAAAATCAATACTAAAATTGATACTACCTTTCAGTTAATTTGTCCATTAAAAAGCAAGAGTACTTGTTACAACATCAGAGAACCAAAGGAATAAAACATACGCTCATAAGAAACTGAACAATTTTCCAAAGCAGTCAAAATTGCTACCAAGACCCAACGTAATCGAAGAGGACAACCGAGACTGGCTTCCTTATCTTCTTATCCTCTATTCTCACTATATCTCTTGATCTTCTGCTGTCCACTACCTCATCCTACAGTTACATAGCTTATATTACCTTTTTTTTTTTTTGAAATGGAGTTTCACTCTTGTCGCCCAGGCTGAAGTGCAATGGCACAATCTCGGCTCACTGCAACCTTTGCCTTCTGGGTTCAAGCCATTCTCCTGCCTCAGCCTCCGAGTAGCTGGGATTACAGGCATGAGCCACCACACCTAGCTAATTTTTATATTTTTAGTAGAGACGGGGTTCCACCATGTTGGTCAGGGTAGTCTCGAACTCCTGACCTCAGGTGATCAGCCTGCCTCAGCCTCTCAAAGTGCTGGGATTACAGGCGTGAGCCACTGTGCCTGGCCACTTACACTACTTTTTTAAATCTGCAGAGGATGTCATTCTTTAAACTACTTTATTACCAGATTTTATCACCTCACAACAATAGAAATAAGAAAATGGTCACACTTTAAATCTTTTTACTTCCAAACAACTGACTTCTCTTAATTGAAATAACCACATCATCCCAACATGCTAGTTATATGCAGCTCTCCCAATCCTTTGATTTACAATAAGGAAATGTTCAAAAAATGCTTCTACACAGAGGAAAACATTATGGAATTTGATTCTCTCTTTGCTCTGCTCTACTTAAAAGTCCCTGAGATGTGATACTAAAAACACAAGCAATAATTTAAAAAAAAAAAAAAAAAAAAAAAAGGGTAAAGACATCATGAAAACTAAAAGAAACCAAAAAGAATCTACAGAATCACATAAGGAATGTGTATTTAGAATACTTTATAAACAAATGTAACAACTCAGTGATTTTTTTTAATTTTCAATTTAAAAATGGGCAAATAATCAAAATTGTTCTCTAAAGAAAATAAACAAATAGCCAATAAGCACATAAAATAGATGTTTAACACCACTAGCAGCCACTAAGGAAATGCAGATCAAAACCACAATGAGATACCATATTTCACAACTACTAGGCGGGTTATAATTAAAAAGACAAATAAAGACAAGTGCTGCCAAGGATTTGGAAAATTAGAACCCTCATACGTTACTGGTGGGAATGTAAAATGGTGCAGCTACTCTGGAAAACAGTCTGGCAGTTTCTCAAAATATTAAACAGAGTTATTACATGACCCGGCAATTTTACTTCTAGGTATAAACCAAAGAGAAATGCCAGATTACAAATGCAGTCAACCACCCCTTTAAAATATCTCTTCTCCAACCCTTTTATTCCATTCCTATGACTTCTTCAGTTTAAAAAAAAACGCCTTTATCTATATCAAACCTTTATCTATATCAAGATGCCTTCATTACCATTATCACTGGTGTGCTGTTCAAAGAATTCCACGACACACTTAGGGAAAACCAAAATGATTTGAATAGCCACAGTTCAAAATCTTTCAAGAACCTTTCAAAGCCCAAAACTATTCGATGTGTGAGTCAAGGCAGCAGTCTCCAACCTTTCTGGCACCAGGGACCAGGGTCAGGGGAGGGATGGTTTTGGGATAAAACTGTTCCACCTCAGATCATCAGGCATTAATTAGATTTTCATAGAAGTGTGCAGCCTAGATCCCCCCCGACACATACAGTTCACAATAGGGTCTGCGTTCCTATGAGAATCTAATGCCATTGCTGATCTGGGAGGTGGGGCTTAGGGGGTAATGTTTGCTTGCCCACCACTCACCTCCTGCTGTGCAACCAGGTTCCCCACTGTGGGCCCGGTGGGGTGGGGGGGGGTTGGTGACCCCTGAGTCAAGGCTTCTCACAATCTGATCCTGATTCACTTTTCTAATTCCACAAGACCTCACTAGTCAGGAGTCTTCTAATCCTGACAACCAGGCTTTTGGTGTTTTTTTTCCCCAAAAATATAAAGAAAAAAATTTAAATTTTTTAACTTATCTAAACCACCCGTCCAAGTCCATTAAAAGCACCTTGTGACAAGACTACAAACACTTTTCATGCTCTTATTTATAAATTACTGTTTCAGAGGCTGGGCACCAGTGGCTCACACCTATAATTGCAGTACTTTGGGAGGCCAAGGTGGGAAGATCACTTGAGGCCTGAAATTAGCAACCAGCCGAGGCTATGAGACCCCACCTCTACCAAAAAATTTTTTTAAATTAGCCAGGCATGGTGGTGCATGCCTGTAGTCCTAGCTTCTTGAGAAGCTCATGCAACAAAAACACTTGAGCCCATGAGTTCAAGGCTGCAGTAAGCAATGGTCATGCCACTACACTCCAGAAGGGTGAGAGAGCAAGACACTACCTCTAAAATAAAATAACATAAAATTACTTTTAGTAAACACTATCTTTTAATCACTGTGGAAGTTTAAACCCCCAATTCATTCACTATGTATAACCCATACAAATTATTCAGATTCCCAGGACTGTTTCTTCATCTGGGAATTAAGGTAACTATACCTATCTCATTGGGGGGTTGTAAGAATAAAAGAATTCATGTTAAATACACACAAAAGCACTAAGAAAATCTTAATATTATTAACATTAGTTTCTAACGTGTAGTGGTCTGGAAACTTATATGTTGAGGAAAATATTTTATGTTGACATTATTTCTTCTGTGACACCCACAAAATGGGAAATTATATGTTCCTGAAAAAAAAAATAGAAATCAAAGCAAAAAGAATTTTAAGTGACAACATCCCCCTGTTCAAATAGTAAAATTTACAGATTCTTATTTCTTACTGTTTTGTTAAAGGCAGTATTGTGAAATGGATATAACACTGACCAAGAAGACGGTGTCCTAGTTCTAGGTTTAAGTCACTATTATACTCCTTATTAAATATATGGCTTTGGGAAGTCATTTAAATTAGGTACTGGTCCTTCAAATGTAAAACAGAGACAAGAGCATTGTTAAATTCACTGTATCATGAGTACGAAATGAAAAATATACATGTATGAGACTGCTTTTATAACTACATACATATCCTTAGAAATCTACATTTATGTGTGTATCCTTAAAAATGTATTCTATTAAATGTTAAATTCACTGTCATAATTTATGAACCTGTTCACAACCCTAAGAAACAAGGTTGAACATATGAAACCATAAGTGACCTTAAAATAAAACATTATTAATTTCCCTTGTTTCTCCAACACTGAAATCCCTTTCACAGGTGGCAAATCTTATTTAATTCAGCTACAAACTCAACTCAATAAAGGGCAAGCTCTCTCTTGACCACCCAGAAGTGGTCAAGTGTAATGACAAAACATAAGGCAAAAGAAAAAAAAGAAAGTCATCAACAAGAAAAGCAAAAACCTGAAGATTCTTCCATTCATAACATAACAGTTTGTTTAACCCAAAAACAACAAAAATAATCTTAGTGACTCAAGCAAAATCTGAAATATGATCAATTCCAATATATATCAATTAGGTGATCCAAGTACTCCCTAAGAAAAGAGAAGCCATTTGCCTAATGAAGTGTTAAATTGTATCCAAATCCAAACGGGTACTATCAAAACTAATGTGTTGATCAAAGATTAAAGGAGCTCACCAATAAAATTAAATTGAACTACATACTACTCGTGTCTGAATTTCATCACCAGGATATCATTAAATAAGTCTGCAGGATGAATAGCTTTAGGTAAACATTCTTTTAGAGAGCAAGCAGCATTTACATGAACTCTTAAATGCCAATTCATCATATCCATTTCTAAATCATTCTTATTTGTGTTCCCCTGTAGTAGCTACTCTGGTGTTTACTTTCCTTTTGGGCCTGTATAATCCCTACCAAATGTCTACAGAGCTGTGAAATTAGAGGTTTTTAGTTAATGGCACATCTTTAGAATTAAATAAGCAAGAAAGCTAACAATTTTTACTAATATATCATAAAATTCCGTAAGTAGAAAAATAAGAACCTACTTTCTTTCTCAGGGCTGTTCATGTCCCTGCAGTCCCTCACAAGTAGAAAACTTCCATAGCTTAGAAAATAAGAGCCATAATAAGCCAAACTATCGTATATACCGGAACTGCTCTAAAAAAAAAAAAAAGTCAGTATCTTGCCACCACTATTCACACCAAGTTTTGATTCAGTTCAGATAATAATGTGGGAAAACCATTTGCCATCATTAACTGTGAAATCAATAATACCCAAAGTCACAGGAGTCAGGATTTAACTACTATAAAATTAAAAACTCCATGTTACTGCCTTAATATAATACCAGTACCTCGTTAAATTATGTTTTAAATTCTCATGAAGTAAATTGACTTTTTTTCACTTAAATGTATACTTCTATGACTTTCAACACAATCATAGTTTTCAGCAATTATTTCTTCAAATATTTTTTTTTGCATCACACTATTTTTCTCTCCTTCTGGAAATTTAATGACACAAATTTTAGCCCTTATGTAACCAGCTCACAGTTTTCTGAAGCTCTGAAGTTTGCTTTTTCTTAATTTTTCTCTTTATTGTGCAGATTGAAAAATTTCTATTGACCTATCTTCATTCACTGACTCTTTCCTCTTTCATCTCCATTCTGTTATTGAGTCCATCCAGTTTTTCCAATTATAGTTACTGCTTTTTTAGTTCTAAAATTGTGTTTCCTCTTTACCTTCTACTTCTTTGCTGATACTTTTAGTGTAACATTTGTTGCAGAAATGTTTACAGTTGCTTGTTCAAGCATTTTCATAATGGAGAGTTTAAAGTCTTTGTAAAATAAGTCCAACATTTATATTATCTTGTCACTGGTGTCTGTTACTGCCTTTACCAGTGTGAATTATTTGTGGCCTTCTGCATATCAAGTAATTTTGGATTACATCCTTGACATTCTGAACAATGTGCTGTAAAACTAAGGATCAACTAGAGGCAGTGGCTCATGCCTGTAATCACAGCACTTTTGGAGGCCTAGGTGGGAGGATCGCTTGAGCCCAAGAGTTCAAGAACAGCCTGGGAAAGATAATGAGACCTCCTCTCTACAAAAAATTTAAAAATTAGCCGGGTGTGGTGGCATGTGCCTGTAGTCCCAGCTATTCAGGAGGCTGAGGTAGGAGGATCGCTTGAAGCCAGGAGTTTGAGACCAACCTGGGCCACACTGCGAGACCCCATCTCTACAAAAAATAAAAATAAAATTAGCCAGGTTAACCAGGTGTGTTGGTTTGTATCTGTGGTCCCAGTTATTCAGGAAGCTAAGGTGAAAGGATCAGGTGAGCTCAGGAGTTTGCGGCTGCAGTTTGCTATGATCACGCCACTGCACTCTCGTCTCACTGACAGAGCAAGACCATGACTCAATCAATCAATTGATCAATCAACTGATCAATCAATCGATTAATCAAGCAAACTCTACAAATTATCGTATGATCCAGTAATCTTATTCCTAGGTGAGATCTGAAAACTATAGAAATGAAAATTTACGTTCATATAAAAACCTGCACAAAAATGTTCACAGCCACTCTACTCATCTCCAAGAACTATAAACAACACAACTGTCCTTTAACATAAATAAATAAATTATGGTACATCCATATAATGTAATACCACTCAGCAATAAAAGGGAATGAACTACTGATATATACAACATAGATGAATCTCAAAGGTAATCATGTGTAGTGAAAGAAGCCAGTCTCAAAACATTACATACTGCATTCTATCATTATATTTATATGCAGTCTCCAAAAGACAAAACTATAGTAACAGAGAACAGAATGGCTGCCAGGGATTAACAGGTGAGAAAAGAGGAAAGTAACAGCCTGAACATGGTTTATAGGGTAATAGCACTGTATATATCTTGACCGTGGTATGAGTTACACAGAACTACACGTGTTAAAGTTTACTGAATTATACACCAAAAAAAATCAATTTTACTCCATGTTAATTTTAAAAATAAAACTGAAAAACAATACAACTGAATGACCCATAAAAGTAAACTTTTCTCCAAGTAATAAGGTGGAGTAGCAAAAAATAAAACAGATAATCGATGCAATTCTAATCAAAATTCTAGCAATTCTTTCTAAAATGAAACTGCAAGCTGATTCTAAAGTGCATATGGAAGTACAAAGGCTCAAAATAGGCAAAATAATTTTTAAAAGGAAAAACAAAGTCAGGTGGGCATAAATTACAATAGACATAATGACTAACAGAAAAATAAGAGAGTACAGAAATAGATTCAAATACATGTGGTCAAAGGATATTCAACTAAAGCACCAAACAAATAAATGAAGACAGGATAGTCTCAAACAAGTGGTGCTGGAACAACCAACTATGTAGTGGAAGAACCACTCTCTCACACTGTAAACGAAAAATTAATTTCAAATGGTTAAGATACATGTAAAGCCAGGTGCACTGGCTCACGCCTGTATCCTAGCACTTTTGGAGGCCAAGTCACTCGAGATCACTTCAGACCAGGAGTTTAAGACCAGCTTGGCCAACATGGCAAAACCCCATCTCTACTAAAAATACAAAAATTAGCCGGGCATGGTGGCACACACTTGTAATCCTAACTACTCATGAAGCTGATGTAGGAGAATCAATTAAACCCAGGAGGCAGAGGCTGCAGTGAGCTGAGATCGCACCACTGTACCTCAGCCTGGGTGACACAGCGAAACTGCCTCCAAAAAAAAAAAGAAAGCTATACGTAAAATCTAAAATTACAAAACTTCTGAAAAAAACAAGAAAAATTCTTCACAATTTTGCAGTAATCAAAGATATTTTTTAGACAAGACAGTGAAAGCTTAGGTAAATTAGTCCATCAAAATAAAAATCTAATACCCCTCCTAAAGACTGTTCAGAAAATGAAAAGGCTGGGAGAAAATATTCTATTATATTTTCAGTATTATAACGTCAGTTATAATACATATAACTGACGAAAGATTTTATATCCAAAATTATGAGGAGCCCTTTAAATTTAATAAACAGCTGACAACTTGATTTAAAAACAGGCAAAAGAAGATACATATATAAACAACAAACACATGAAAAACGTTCAACATCATCAACCATCAGAGAACTGCAAATTAAAACCATAATCAGGTACTACTACACAAATAACAAAACTTAAAATAACTGACAACACCAAGTGCAATAGAGGATGTTGAGCAACTGCAACAGTAGTGTGTTACATGTGCATATTAGTACATTTTCATACTACAATGAAGAAATACCCAAAACTGGGTAATTTATGTAGAAAAAGAGGTTTCGGGCTGGGTGCAGTAGCTCACAACTGTAATCCCAGCACTTTGGGAGGCCAACGTGGGCAGATCACAAAGTCAGGAGTTCAAGACCAGCCTGACCAACATGGTGAAAATCCCATCTCTACTAAAAATACAAAAAATAGCCGGGCATGGTGGTGCACACCTGTAATCCCAGCTATGCAGGAGGCTGAGGCAGAAGAATCACTTGAACCAGGGAGGCGGAGGTTGCAGTGAGCTGAGATAATGTCACTGTACTCCAGTCTGGGCAACGGAGTGAGGATCTCTCTCATAAATAATTAATAATTAATAAATAAAAAAATAAGAGGTTTCAGCTGGATGTGGTGGCTTACGCCTGTAATCCTAGCACTTTGGGAGGCCAAGGTGGGTGGATCACCTGAGGTCAGAAGTTTGAGACCAGCCTAGCCAACATGGTGAAATCCCATCTCTACTAAAAATACAAAAATTAGCTGGGTGTGGTGGCACGCACCTGTGTTCCCAGCTACTTGGGAGGCTGAGGTAGAAGAATCGCTTGAACCAATGAGGCAGAAGTTGCAGGGAGCCAAGATCGCACCACTGCACTCCAGCCTGGGCGACAAAGTGAGAATTTATCTCAAAAAAATAAGAAGAAAAAGAGGTTTAATGGATCACAGTTCCACATGCCTGGGAGGTCTCACAATCATGGTGGAAGGTGAAGGAGAAACAAAGTCAACGTCTTGCATAGTGGCACAGCTTGTGCAGGGAATTGTTCTTTGTAAAACCATCAGATCTCATGAAACATTCACTATCACAAGAACAGCACAGGGAAAACCCCGCCCCAATGATTCACGTGGGGAATCCCGTGACACATGGGGATTATGGGAGCTACAGTTCAAGATGGGATTTCGGTGGGAACACACTCAAATCCTATCAATATGGGACTATAAAATGGTACAACCACTTTAAAAAAGCACTTTTCCACTTCCACAGAATATTAACCACACAGTTAACAACGTGACTTGGCATTTCCTCTACTTAGTATGTATCCAAGAAAAATAATAAATGACCATAAAAAAATCCTTACATAGAACTTCACAGCAGATTGTAATAGCTTAAAAACTCTAAAACGTCCAAATATACATCAACGAATGAATGGCCAAATAAGCACTGATATGTGGAAAACTATCATTCAACTAAGATAACTAATTTCTGATGCACACAACTTAGATGAATGTTGAAAACATTTTGAGTCAAAGAAGCCAGACACAAGAGTTTATCCTGTACAATTCCATTATTATGAAGTTATTTCTAGAATAGGCTAAAGGGATTTCTATCATTCCCACAGTGATAGAAATCAGACGATTGGTTCCAAGACAAAGGTGTTGAAGAAAACTGACTGAAAGTGGGTAATTTCTGGAGTGATGGATATGGTCTATATCTTCATTAGAGTATATACATCTATCAAAATAGAACTCAAAACCAATTTTGTCATACATTAAAATGTGTATTGTTTTATTGTGTATACATCAGCCCGAGGTATGTTCAGTTTCTGTATCTGCAGATTCATTCAACCTCAGATCAAAACATTTGGGGGAAAAATTACAACAATAAAAAATAATACAAATAAAAAACAACATAGTATAACAACTATTTATGTAGCACCTTCATGGTATTAGGTATTATATGTAATCTAGAAATGATTTAAATTGTATAGGAGGATGTGCACAGGTTATATGCAAGTACTACGCCATTTTATATAAGGGCCTTGAGCATCCACAGATTCTGTTACCTGCAGGGGTCCTGGAACCAATCCCCCCCATGTATGTATGCTATATATATAATATTTACATATACACAGTAAAATACATACTTTATTATATAAAATGTATACATACAATAAAATACGTAAAATGAAATATTGTACTGGATAAAATACAGTGAAACTATAAAATAAGTTAAGCAGAATCACAGAAAGCCAAGTTTAATACAGACTTATTTACTGAGTTGGATGTTTTGCCATTAAACTGTAAATATTCATGACTAACTCAGAAAACTTTTGTCAGAGAAGCACAGAAAATTTGTGGCGAAAAGTTGGCAGAAGTCTTACGATTCCTCTGGTCCTCTCTTCTAGTTAGCTCAAGAGTCAACAGCATGCTAGACTGCTGCTGTAATAACATGACTCTAGGCCTCTCAAGACAGTCTTTTGCACTGCTAAAACCCATATTCTCTCGGAAAGTTCTCTTAAACTCTTAAGTTAAACTTTTAGACTGACATGGAAATGACGCTCTTTCAGAGAAGAGTTTCGCACACATGAAATCCAGCCCACTACCTGTTTTTACAAATAGGGTTTTGATGGACTACAGCCATACCCATTTGTTTACCATATATTGTCTATGGCCGCTTGCTTTCATATTACAATGGCAGAGTTAAGTGGTGACTCGAAGCCCACAATGTTTACCTGGTCTTTTGCAAAAAACAAAATTCCTACCTCTGTTCTAGAGGAACACCAGAAAAATCTATATCATCTTCTACATGACAGCATTCAAAAATCTGGAGAGTATTATTCCCATACGCTCTAGTCTTCCCATTCCCAGTTTTTTTTAACTATTCCTACAAGAACATTTTCAGTAGCTCAAATCTTAAACATGCCTTTCTAAGACACTACAGTTGATGAGTGATCCTCTTAAAGTATGAAAATGAATTCATCATCTCAGCTAAGACTACAAAGGAACCACTGCATCTATTAACTTCCATGTTTCACCACACTGGTGACTAACATTTTTTATGTAAGAACTTTTTTTTTTTGTAAATTAACGTACATGAATTACTTTCATTAAAAAAAAAAAAAAAAAAAAAAAAAAACAGTGTATGAGGAGCTATCCACGAATTCCTTCAGTGTAACTCCTCTGGATCTGCACACCAGATGCATTTGAAGTATTTAAAGCTCTTAGGTGGTAATCTTCTCTTTCTCTTCACTTTTTATAGGCTACAATTCCATCCCATTATGTCATTTAATACATGATTTCCAGATTGAGGATTATTCTAACTGAAACAAAACAGGTACTGTGGTCAAAGTCCCAAGGGAAAATGTAGGTGCATAGATAAGAAATGTGAAAAAGCAAGCAGGAGAATGCCCCAAAGAAACCTCAATAAATGTGATTTTAGTGAAATGCGCACAGGCTGGGTGCGGTGACTTATGCCTGTAATCCCAGCACTTTGCGAGGCTAAGGCAGGTGGATCACTTGAGGTCAGAAGTTCAACATCACCCTGGCCAACATGGTAAGATCCTGTCTCTACTGAAAATACAAAAATTAGCAGGGCATGGTGGCGGGTGCCTGTAGTCCCAGCTACTCGGGAGGCTGAGGCAGGAGAACAGCTTGAACCCAGGAGGCAGAGGCTGCAATGAGTGCCACTGCATTCCAGACTGGGTGACAGAGCAAGCCTCCGTCTCAAAAAAAAAAAATAGGGTGCACAAACTTATAAATCATATAGGACTAGACTTGAATGTTCCTTCTCAGCTATGCAACACATTTTCATAATTTCCAAAGTATATTAAAAATATAATGAATAAGCCAGATATTACCTTAAATATCTTAGGACATAACCAAACGTTTTAATTTAGGAATTACCTTTTTCTAACCTCAGCCTTCTAGCTTGAAGAACTCCTTCCTCTCCCTTACCTACCTTATCCCAAAGGGAAGCAAGCTTGTTGCCTGGTATGCATGGTTCTTGTATATGTGGAGCTAATGTAATAAAAAGCTGTCAATATTACTGATTGGCACTATTCTTCCAATTGTGGAATGGTCTAAGACAGAAATTCTGGGTATTTTCTTTGCAGTACTGGCAAGCTCCTTTGGCAGCAGCAGCTCTAAAGCCATGAATTCTTATCATCTTATCATTAATAAAGCTAGCATTCTAGTCTTCCTATGTCACTATCTTCTATCTTATTTTCATTCGGTTCCAAAGCTAGTATCAAGAACCTTTTTTGGGTGGCTCACGCCTGAAATCCCAGCACCTTGAGGTCAGGAGTTCAAGACCAGCCTGGCCAATATGGTGAAACCACGTCTCTACTGAAAATACAGAAATTAGTCAGGTGTGGTGGCGGGCGCCTATAATCTCAACTACTGAGGACTCAGGATAATCGCTTGAACCCGGGAGGCTGAGGTTGCAGTGAGCCAGTATCACGCCACTGCACTCCAGCCTACCAGCCTGGGTGACACAGCAAGACTCTGTCTCAAAAAAACAAAAAACAAAGAAAACCCTTTTCCAAGTATGGGTCCTCAGATTAGTTTTCCATTTTGCCTTTCTTGCCTGAGCCATACTTATAACACATTCTCCACAGTACTTACCTTGTTTCTTTAAAGCAGGGGTCCACAACCCCTGGGCCATGGATTGCTACTAGTCTGTGGCCTATTAGGAACCAGGCTGCACAGCAGGAGGTGAGCAGTGGGCAGGAACCATTACGGCCTGAGCTCCACCTCCTGTCAGATCAGGTCGCATTAGATTTTCACAGGCGCACGAACCCTGTTGTGAACTATGCAAGGGATCCAGATTGCATGCTCCTTATGAGAATCTAATGCCTGATGATCTGAGGTGGAATAGTTTCATCCCAAAACTATCCCCTGCAACGCCCATCATCCACAGAAAAATTTCTTCCACAAAATCAATCCCTGGTGCCAAAAACGTTGGGGACCTCAACTTTAAAGTATAACAAAAACCAATGTATTTGCAAAGAAATAAATTCAGTCATACAGATTTTTCTCCAATTTATTAATGTTGTCTTATTTACACCTAATTCAATAGCAAGTTTTGTATCTCCTTGTCTTTGAGTCTTTCCAAACATTCAGCTCAGCTTTCATAAGATAATCTTCTTTATGAATCCATCTGCTTAATTTTAAATAAGTAATTATTAAGAAGTTTGGGAACCAATAAAATTGGCTCTTGGTAAGGGTACAACTCATATGACTGAAGCAGAAGTATGAAAGCATACTAGAGTATAACGGACTAGACACAATGATCAATCAGTAAGTTGTGATCATCAATTGGTATATTTTTCAAGAAAGATGGGAGGGGTGGTTACTCTGTTTGGTAAAGAAAGCCTCAATGTCCTCACCTTTTAAAAATGAAAATACCACTACCTTTCTTTTAAAGTTCCCATGAAGATTAAATAAAATAAAAGGCATAAAGTACCCAGAAGTATCTGGCACATATCACATGCTCAAAAAATACTCTAAGCAAGCACTGAATGAAACCAAACTCCATACTTAAAAAAAAAAAAAAAATCTCTATGAAACAAGTCTTGTTCAAATAACCTGCTTGAGATAAAAACTGGAGACACTGTCTAGGACTATTTCTTATAATCCCAGCTAAAGTTTTAGTATGTCAACCAAAATAAAAATTTTAAATTCCTCAATAGCATAATTACCACATTTAATGTCTCTTATACAACAGTTAGAGGACAAGCCTCAATGTGCTTAGAAGAGAAGAAAAACCACCTGGAACTGTGCACATCATTCTACTCCTACCTGTGTAAGCTAGAAATAGTAACCTGTTCTCCTTTCAATTCAGAATCTCATTAAATTAGGGTATTACCATTTCCTTCTACTAGTCACATGGCCTAACAAGAAAAGATCTGTCTGACAAATATTGATCACTAGGGTTCACAATTTTAAAAAAATCTGTTAAACTATCTGGAATCATACTCCCTACCATTATAGGTCAAACCCACAAAATAAATACAGTATACAGTCGTCCCTCAGTATAAGCAGGGCACTGACTGAAGACCCCCTGCATATACCAAAATCAGCACATATTCATATCCCTGTGGAACCTGCCTATAGGAAAAGTCGGCCCTCCACATATGCAGGTTGCACATCTCATTAACACTATTTTCAATTCACATTTGGTTTAAAAATAATCTAAGTATAAATGGACCCATACAGTTCACACCCATGTTGTTCAATGGACAACTGCACTAAATATAAGAACTCATACATGTTAGGTTTCAGTCACTGTGGTAAAATCGCACAGGAAGTCCAAACAAGTTCTTCTCTGTAAAGAACAACCATTTTATCCTTGATGCTGTCCTATATAAGCCTGTTTTCCTAAGACAGATTCTGAGCCACATAGCTCATTCAGAATAGCATTCCCAAACTGTTTCCTTATGATTGGCAATAATCCTGATCCACACCTGTATGCTAAGCCACTGCTGATGTCACTGTTTCCTGCCTGATCCACACCTGTATGCTAAGCCACTGTTAATGTCATTGTTTCCTGTTCCATCACTAGTTTAACCTGCTACCTCAGGAGCTTACCCATGCCTTCCCATTTCAGCATGACACAATGGCCTCAGCTTGGCCCTTGATGTGAGAAATACTATCAATGTCTCTGCCCCAGTTCTTTGCCCTATGCCCTATCTTGACCCACATTCGGCCCAATGACTAACTAGAAATGCTCACACCTTCCATATTTGAAAGTTAAACTTCTTTTTAAAACTGAGATTTTTGTAAGTATGTCTATAATTTTGTTCTATATGGGATACCAAAGAAGCAGAAGAGATAATTCCTACTCTCAAGATGTTCTTAGTGTAACTGAAAAATATAAGGGGAAAGAAGTAAACATGAAATTAGTATAACATACATAAAATCTATAAAAAAAAAAAAGTGATATCTTACCCTCTCCATCTATCTCATATAATAAAAAATTAAACCTTGTTACTCTTAATTTCAAAATATGATATAGTTCCCCTTGGTTTTGAAGCTCTTTGCAAAAACAATCCATACCACCCCTCAGTATCTTATGCACACCTACTCATGCTCTTCTATGAAGTCTTCCCTGATTAACTAAAAGAAAGCTTAGCATTGTGACACCTACACATAGTCCCAAAATGCTTCCACATATGCCACCTGAAATAACATGCTTACCTAACTGCCCATATAGACAAATAACCCACTTAAACAATATATGTTTATTTAGTTGAACACATTTCCCAAGTGACCTTATTCATCCATCTATTTACTAGATGGTTATGTCAGCTTTGAGTAGGACACAATGGTTCTCTACAGTGCTTGTCTACCTTAGATGGCTTGAACATTTGGAAAATTTAATGTCTGAGGCAAAATATAATACATGGAAATTAGGCAACAGGTTAAATAACAATAGCTGTCCCTCTCACTACTTCCACATTTTTTCCAAAGGGAAAAGTACCCTTTCAAAAGGGTTAACCTACTAACACATGTGAAACATTGCTATGCAAAATACTGTTTCTCCAGCTCTATACTTCAAGAAATATAAACACAGGGATTACAACGAATTGAACCCTCTGCAAGAGGACCTCAAGATGAGCTCGACACATCTGCTTCTGCTCCTATCCCAATTATTAGCAGGTTCACCACTCATCCCCTAACCACATCAGTTAAAACTATGCTATGTCCCAGTTTTTCTGATGCAATTCTTATCTCACATACTCTTCCTTTTTCATGAGGTTGTCAAGTGCACACTTAACTATGACTGGGTTTTTATAAACATGAAATCACCTTTGCAAAGATCATGACAGTGAGAAAAATCTAGTGTGGTTGACCCCATCTTGCTTTAAGCCTCAAAGGCTGGCTGTCCTCACTCATTCCTGGATATAGGCCAAGTTAACCATGGGAGAAATTTAGTTTATACTTAAACTTGGAAGCAAGGATGATAACAGTCCCTCCCTAAAATTAACCCTCCTCCTTGGTCAGACAAAGAAAATTAATGAAAGGTCACAAGTTAGGATTATGGGAGGGGCATGAATTCTAATAAAATGTAGGCATAGTTTCTATAATCTTTTGCTTCTCAGGAGTCATGTGGTCAGAGGTCACAAGATTTGTGATTTCCCCAATTGCTCCTATAGGTAACATCACTATTGTAGAACCTAAGGGTGATCTTTTGAGATGTTTTTCAGAGTTTTTCATTCTGACAACAGACTGACTCCACTGGGACCAGTGACTCATGACTCAACCGGTCCTGCGGTCCCTACCCAGAGGTGGGTAGACCCAGCACATGAGGACCATTTTCTGTACCCCTATAATTTCATTGTCAACCAATCAGCAACAGGATAATTCTATATCCTCTTGGCCAGCACATTACCCATTAAAAACCTTAGCCTCCCTCCAAGTTCTCAGGGAGGCTGATTTGAGTAATAATAAACGCATTCTGTTTGGCCAGGCTTGCATTAATTAAACTCTTTCTTTACTTCAATAACACTGTGTCAGCAAATTGGGTTTATCTGTGCAGTGGGTAAGAAGAGCCCGTCAGGAGATTACAAATATGTGAGACTTTGTGAATAAAAGAAGTTTAATTCCTATGTCTAACCAAAGGAATTAAATAATACTAATCTGTTCAAAACACATGGTCACCACATTTATAGCAAAAGGCAGTGAGTAAAACACTTCTCAAATACCTTCAATATTGTCTGCTAGCAAGCTGAACTTTAGCCAGTGCTGGCTACCAAAGTATTAGAACCTTGCCTACTTTCTCCTTAGGTTGATTGCTAAAACTCTTTTCTACCAACGTATCAACTAATTCTTAACAGCTACCAAATTCCAAAAACAGTTTGGTCTTGACTTTCTTACCAAAGATTTATTCAAATTAAAGTCAATTTAATTCTCTTGTAAGCTTTAGTAAGCCCAGGCTTTTCACCTCATTCTAAATTTTTACCCACACATCTCAGCACAGAATCAGAGGGTTTCCCTTACTCTATAAAAATAACCGGTAGTGTGGCTCCTCAGCATCCAAAGCAACACCTTTTGTTGTTACTGTTTCAATCTCTCTCTTTTGATTTTGTTTTGTTTTACCTTGAGAAAGAACTTTTATCTGAAGAATGTGAGGCCTTTCAAATTATCAGGCCCCAGGTAAGGCACGGTGGCTCCTACCTGTAATCCTAGCACTTTAGGAGGCCAAGGCAGGTGGAGTGCTTGAGCTCAGGAGTTCAAGACCAGCCTGGGCAGTATGGTGAAACCCTACCTCTACAAAATAATACAAGCTGGGCATGCTGGCACGCGCCTGTAGTCCCAGCTACTCAGGAGACTGAGATGGGAGGTTGGCTTGAGCCCAGGAAGCAGAGGTTGCAGTGCACTGAGATCTTGCCACTGAACTCTAGCCGGGGCGATAGAGCTAGACTTGTTTCAAAAAAAAAATTATAAATCAGGCCCAAAGAGGCATTAAAATGAGACAGCAATTACACCCTACTTCCTCACTTTTAACCTATATATTCATCTGTCGACTGCCTCCTACTGCAACAACTAGCGATAAATTAACCTAATGGCACACAGACAGCTTAACAATGTATAGCCAATCACTAATCAATATTATTTCTGTAAACTAACAAAAATTTCTAACAACTTTGTATCAGTCCACCTGTTTTGTCTCTAAAAATCCACCTGTAACTGCTGCTAATCAATGTGCATATTCAGAGCAACTTTAATCTCTGCTCCCAGGTTGCAATCTTCAAGCTTCGCCCCAATATACTTTCTAGTTCTATATTAATTTTGCCTCAGCTTCTTCCTTTTAGGTCAACATTTTGTTTTCCTAAATTGCTTTTTGACTGGCTTTCCACGATCTTAGAACTAAAATCTAAAATTCAACAGCAATACCTCAACCCTCACTGAGTGATTCTTACACTCGTGGAGTTTGTGATACACAGAGGTTTGCCAAATTAATCTAGTGTCCCTTGCCTTCTTTCCCAGATTGTATTATGTGACAATCCCTTCTTTTCTAAAACTGGGTCAGAAGAAGAAATATACACGTATATTTAAAGAACAAGTATGTAAGGCCACATGCCAGACTCACCAGGAATTCAGTACAAGGTATGACTTTTTAAAATCTAAAGAATGCGGCAATGTTCAGGCAAAAAAAAAAAAAAAACTTCTCAAATTTCCTGAGGTTGTTTAGTTTTTCATTTCGTGGTTTTTTTTTTTTTATACAATATTACCAATAATTCTGTACTAAACAACTTTGTATACCTATTTTGATACACTTTTGCAAATATATTTAAAGTAAACAATGTTGGGCTAGAGGGCTAGAGCAGAGCTCTGCAACCTTTTTTGTAAAGGAACAGATAATAATTATTTTTGGCTTTGCCCATATGGTTCTGTCGCAACAATCCAATTGTGCCTTGTAGTGCAAAAGCACTATAGGCAATACGAAAAAATACTGGGGTAGCTGTGTTACAACAAAACTTCATTTACAAGAAATAAGTGGTGAGGTAGATTTGTCTCAAGGGTGCTAACTTGTGATTCTCCTTAAGTTAGCCAGAGGGCATATACATTTAAACTGGCATTGCTACGCTGAAGGATTTATGCCTTTGAAATTTTTATTTACTTCTCAAATGGATCCTTTTTTTTTGGCATGGGGCTATGAGGCCCTCAAATGGACACTCTAGAGAGAGCACGCATAATCTCAGTGTCAACTGTGTCAAGGGCCTGAGATTTTGCCCTACTTGCAAACTAACAAGGTAGCCTGCAACCCTTTCAAGGATGAACGTAGAAGACGTGACACTCAGATCAGAGACAAATGACTTTATTAGTCACATCCCAGCAAGGAGCATAAATATCAGCATGTTTCCATCAGTTCCCCTTATACCCACATATCATGGAAGCAACATGGAAGAGCCCAAATGGATGTCTGCATACCCAGTGCATTTACAAGAAAGTAAGTCTGAGTTTAGGAAGCCCAAATATATAATGCACAGTAATTATGGCTGACTTTTGCTCTGGAGAGAGAAATTATTTCTATTATATACACAGTAAACATACCTGCCCTTTGTTCCAGAGGGAGAAACTATGTCTATTTTCCATGGTTGTTTACTATACAAGCACCCCTGAAAGGATAGTCCAAAACAAAGGCAGTCAGTGCTTCTGCTTGCAAAACGTGGAAATGCAAGAGGCCCCAGGACAATCACCTTCTAACAAAATGTACCCCTTATTTCTACATTGTCTTAGGCTCCCAGTGAATTTTTCTATAAGCATGCAATTCTATCAACTAAGATGATTAATCTGACCAACAAAGGGAGGACCAAATGTATTTAATTTTCCTTTTGAATTATATAAAAGGCCACTACAAACAGGATCTCTAAGCGGCAAGATGAGGTCAATCTATACAGTACTGACTTCCACTAGGTCCTCTAGGGTCTTGGAAAAACTAAGCTCAACAAATCCCATAAAGTCTACCTTAGAAATTCAAGTGGCTTCCTCCTTATATTTCTATGTTGACCTTTCCACTTAAACTAAAGCATTAATCCAGGTAAAGCAAAATGTATGAGCAATTACACAGAATCTACCTTGTAATCTGTCTGGATGAAGAAGTCCAAGGCAATTTTATCATATGTAACAATTCTGGCTAGTGACTTGATGCTGACCTGAATACCTTTTAGAGATAAAATCGTAATACTGATAATTTTAGCTCAAGTCAGGAACTGATTTCATAATACCTATCCTAACCAGATGACTCCATCCTAGAGATAAACTACCTGCAGGGTACACGTAAATAATGAATGAGTCACAGCCCCTCCAGGAAATTCCCCCAAGTAATCTAGGTTAGACTCATTTTGGAGAAATCTCAGCAATCATATGAGAACTACATGATGTTTCCTCAAATACCTAAAGGTCTCTTAACATCACTCTTACAATATAAATCATTATGTTTCTGGTAAGAGGGCAAATTAATGTCTGGCATCTATATAAGAACTAAGGGACCAAGAGGACATAAGACGGCCCTGGAAAGAAAAATGTTGTTTACAATTGTTGGAACTCCACAAGTAAGATCTAAATCAATCAGGGCACAAGCCCACAGCACTTCAACAAGGTCTTCCATCAGTCAGAATAGTGTGGCTTAGGATTCTTACTGTAGTTCAAATAACTGAGTCTCTAAGTCCTTGTATTGTTTTGTGTTTTGTTTTGTTTTGTTTTGTTTTGGAGAAACTGTCTGAAAAACATGACATGGGGCTATGCAGCTCTCAAACAGACACTCCAGAGAGAGCGCCCATACTCTCACTGTCAACCATGAAGGGCCTGAGATTTTGCCCTACTTCTGAACTCAGCCAAACCTCAATCAGCCAAACCTCTCCTGTTTGTCCATACAACAGCCAGGTAGCATTCAGCCACTTTATGGAATGACTGAGCAATGGGTACAAGAATGGGGGTGGGCAAGACTTCTGAAGACATTGACAGGTATTTTGCATGTAAGGTTAGAGGGTTGGGGCCATATCTGGTTATGGGGAATGACAACTATACCAGAGCCATCTGGACGGGGTGGTAAACCCAGCACTATGTTAAATTTAAAGCAACTGAATTTTGTTTTTGGTTTTTCAGTTAAGACAAGGTCTGGCTCTACTGTCCAGGCTGGAGTGCAGTGGCGTAATCTCAGCTCACTGTAACCTCTGCCCCCAGGGCTCAAGTGATCCTCCCACCTCAGCCTCCTTAATAGCTGGGTTTACAAGTGCGCACCACCACACCCGGCTAAGTTTTGTATTTTTTGTAGAGACAGGGATTTGCCATGTTGCCCAGGCTAGTCTTGAAGTCCTGAACCCAAGCAATCTGCCCACCTTGGCATCTCAAAGTGCTGCGATTACAGGTGTGAGCCACCACACCTGGCCTATTTAAGGCGCTTGTCACTGCTGATAATAATTTTCTCCTCAGGCTCAAACCCTTCATCTAGAAGAGTCAGTGCAAAAGAAACAAGAGCATTAAAAAAAAAAGGTCCAGAGAACCATTATACCTCACTACCTCCATACCTTGACCCATAAGGACCACTGTAGGGAGACTTAGCTATCAGTATATTCACCAAATGGTTATCATACTTCTGACTTAAGACTGTCAACCTTGCAAAAGAATATAGGCGGTTGAACAAAAAATATTTTTTAACCTCCTTTTAGGTAGGCTGCCACCTGGGGGGGGGTGAACCTAGCAGGCTGGCCTGTGGCAACCTCTGAGAGAAAGAATTAAAAAAAAAGACACATCATGCCCAGGAATTTTCAAAATAGGTCTATGTAATTCCCAAGATCTTTCATCCTGATCGTTAACAAGGAAGCAGCAAAGAGGACATGATCTCTCTCTGGGGAAAGGCCACATTCAAGTGACCAAACTGCTTACTAAGGACCAGAGTGAAAGAGAGATCAGAAATTTTTTTTGAGTCAATTTTGTGACCACTCCAACACTCAACAATACTGGATTTCCACTGATGGTAGGGAATGAGGAAGGCCCACTGAATATCCTGCCTAACAGCCCACTGTACAGGGGCTTTTGAGACAGAAGGCATACGATCATTAAGATGCAAATGGTCCCACAAGCTGAGTAACACATCACACAAATTAGTTTCAAGGTTCATAAGTGTGGAGAAGTTGGCTCAGCAGACCGGTGCATCAACACATTGAAAAGACATCAACAGCAGTAAGGTAGTATCAATAGACCCAAGGAGTCAAAAGTCCAATGTAGTCAAGATGCCAGCAGAAGACAGGAACCCATGCAATGTGACCTAGATGACTTTGGCAAGAGCCACGAGTCTGAAATACAGCAGTGTACTCTCCATCAGAAACATAGTCCTTTACATCATCAACATCTTGCACCTTAGCATTGTTTTTTAAAGAGATGAAGGCAAGTATCAAATTGCTAGGGTATTTAAATTCCACTGGATACATTTAAAAGAGCAATGCAACCATTTTATTTTTAAATGTCAATACCAAATATCCAAATAGTATCTTTTGCAATTATTCAACTTATAATTCAGAAATTTAGTGGTTAACTTAAAAATGCACCAGTAGTTTCTTCAGATGAAAAAAATCTGATGTACTTCTTTCTACATTATAGTATCTTTACACACGGAAAAAAATCCTATAATTTCACTATTTCAGATTCGGATCTTGATGAGTCATAGGACTTTTGAAATGCTTCAATTGGGCCAGGCACAATGGCTTATACCTATAATCCCAACACTTTGGGAGGCTGAGGCAGGCAGATCACTTGAGATCAGGAGTTCGAGATCAGCCAGGCCAACATGATGAAACCCCATCTCTACTTATAATACACAAATCAGCCAGGCTAATTTTCATGTGTTGGCACACACTTGTAATCTCGGCTACTTGGGAGGTTGAGACGGAAGGATTGCTTAAACCCGGTTAAGTGGAGGTTGCAGTTAGACAAAATCACAGCACTGCACTCCAGCCTGGGCAACAGAGCAAAACTCCATCTAAAAAAAAAAGAAATCCTTCAATGTGGCAATACCTGCTTGTCAAGCTCATTTTCTTACTGTAAAATTCTGTTTCTCCCAAAGTCTATATAACACTGTCTGGAATACAGTAGGCACTCGATAAATATTTACTGGATAAATGAAAGTCTAATGTCAAATATTAATTTCTATTGTCCTTGCCTTCCTAACACACTGCAATGCCATCTGAGGCAGATTATCTCAAGAAACCTTGGGAAGAGACTATGTATATGAAAATACCATAGTGTCATATAGCTTCACACACATTAAAAAAAAAAAACTATGATATCTTACACATAATGATCCCAAAACAATTTCTAAAAGTACTGACTCTTAGAGACTCTTAGTAAATTTTTTTTTTTTTTTTAAATGAGACAGAGTCTTGTTCTGTCGCCCAGGCTGGAGTGCAATGGCACGATCTTGGCTAACTGAAACCTCCGCCTCTCAGATTCAAACAATTCTCCTGCCTCAGCCTCCCAAGTAGCTGGGATTAGAGGCATGTGCCACCAGGCCCGACTAATTTTTGTATTTTCAGTAGAGACGGGGTATCCTCATGTTGGCGAGGCTGGTCTTAAACTCCTGACCTCAGGTGATCTGCTCACCGCAGCCTCCCAAAGTGGTACGATTACAGGCGTAAGCCACCGCGCCCAGCCAGTAAATCTTTAAAGCAGTTAAATCAAAGCATCCTACTCTTGATTAGGGAAAAAGAAAGAAAAGTAATATAACTGATCCCTGAGGCACAAGTGAAAGCAGGAAGAAAAATAAGCAAAGAAACCAAAACAGATTCAAGAGAATATTCCTGTAGAGAATATTCTGACAAACCACCGAGTTCCCTTTAATGGAGGACTCAGGCTGCCTGAGCAGCTTTGCCCAAAATTATGCTCCTTTCTCAAGGCAGCCCACATCTAGTGCAAAGCTATAAAAGCATAGAAATCTAAGTCCAGCTCATGAGTTAGTTGAGGATGTCATTGGAACTGAATCACAACTCAACTTTTCCCTCTGTCCAATTCTACTTCCTTTCCCTGTTTCACAGATGCTGATCTAAAGGGCATTTACTGAACATCCTGCATACTAAACTCTATCTCAGGCTTCCCATGGAATCTAATCTGCAATAATTCCTGAGAGCACACTTGTAGATCTTTGCAGCATACAAGAGTTAAAATAATAGTTTCTACCTACATATCTTAACAGGTGAAGAAACAGTACTAAAGAAAAAGCTACTAATACTTCTCTAATATTTTCCTTAAAAAAAAATCAATGCATACCAAGTTATAAACATATTAAATACCTCAGTGTATTTATCTGTTACCATTATTTTCCAGGCTAGGACAACACTTCTTTCCTTCTAAACCCAAATAACAGTAACTGAACATATTAACTTAGTATATTAAATGTCAGATTATTCATCGTCTGTTTTATGTGATTTTTTCATGGTCTGGTTTATGTGATTTTTCTATTGTAATTTCTAATCAGAATAGAAATTCTCTATTTAAGTATTTCATTTTCTCTAAGCAAATTAAAATTCAGAAAAATATTCTCCTATTAAGATTCCCTGCTTAAGAAGAAGAAAATGCTGTCCTGAAACATAATAGCAGAATGTAAACACTTAGAAATGATTTAGAGATCCTATTAGTAAAAGTATCATTTCCTATATACCCCATTACAAGAAGCAAGGTTAGAATATGAATTAATGACATGGAGAAATACAGGAAAACACTTCCAGGTCCATTTTCATAGCTGTTTCTCAAAATGTAATCACTTCTCTTACAAGTTCTTGAAATCATAAAATACTTTAAAAATTGATGGAAACTCTGCCCACAGACTATAAATACCTGAACTGAAAATCAGTTTTTGCCAACACTAAAAATGAGAAAATGTGACTGACTGTAGAGGGCGGAGCTGTTTTTGTAAAAACAGTTTCTGTATTAAGCCGTTCTCACATTGCTATAAAGAAATACCTGAGGCTGAGGAATTTACAAAGAACATAGGTTTAACTGGCTCATAGTTCTGCAAGCTGTATAACCAAAGACCTACAATGTGCTTCTGATGAGGGCCTCAGGAGGCTTACAATCATGGTAGAAGGAAAAGGGGGTCAGGTGTCTCACATGGGGAGAGCAGAAACAAGAGAGGGAGGATCCCTGACTTATAAACAACCAGATCTCAAATGAATCAACTGAATGAGACCTTACTTATCATCAAAGGGATGGTTCTAAACCATTCTTGAAGGATCTGACCCTGATCCAATTACTTCTACCAGACCTCCACCTCCAACATTGGGAATCACTTTTCAAATAAAAGTTTGGAGAGGACAAACATCCAAACCGCATTAGTTTCTTTTGTTTAACATTTAATTTTTTTAAAAAAGACGATTGCTATGGTAAACAAAATTCTTATTAACCATTTTATACAGACTCCTAGATTGATGGAGTCAAGGTGAGTCTAGCATAAAGCCAGCGCAAACTCAAAGTCCCTCCTTACTTACCTTAAAAAGGACCTGGGAATTTTCCAACTCACAAAAATTTTAAAAAGTTCAGTTCTACCTGTCCAACCCTGACTCACAGCAATATGACTAAATAAAAATGGGGTCACATGAACTGCCAGAAATTATATTTTAAGTTACATAGTTATATAACACCAAGAACATCTAAGGACTTACCCTACCAAAAGACTGGTTATTAATTATCCTCCAAAATCAAGAGTCTCCAAACTTTTTCTAGAACTAGACTGGCCACATCAGTCATATAAGAAACTATCCAGGAACTTCAGTAAACATGTTTCTCACTCATCCTGGAGCTGTTTTTAAATACTCAGCAAATTAGGCAGTAACAATTTTCCTTATTTTTACTTTAAAGAGCAGGAAAAAAGCTTCCCTTCGGAAAGAAATAAAATTACAAACAAGATCAGCTCTGACCACCAAAGGTCAAAAAATTCTCTTCCAGTGGAAGAATGTCAACTGCTTCTAATGTGTTTTTCCTTCTACTCTTTGTCTTATCAGTACTATGGCAGACTTACTTTAAAAATCTTACTTTTATGAAGTTGTTTTTTTTTTTTTTTTTTTACTGAAAGTTAGGCTGCATATCTTGATTGTTTTTGTTTTTTGGGGGCTTTTTCTGGTAGAGATGAGGGCTGCTCTTGAACTCGTGGCCTCAAGCGATCCTCTTTCCATAATCTCCCAAAGTGTTGGAATTACAAGCTGACTTCTGCTTCCTCACCAGCAAATAAAATGAATGTTATCAATGTTCTCAACTTGAGTCCAAATTTTAGACTTTGAACATTCCCTGGCCTTCTCTTACAACTAAGGAGTTTTTAAAAAGTGGAGGGGACTTTGAGATTGGAGATAACTAAGTAAAACATACAATACATGCAAAAGGAAATAAAACAGTTATGCAGAGGTAAGAGTCAGAACTTGCTAACAAACCTACATTAAATATACAAACCCACAATGGATAAAGAAACCTGACTTCCATACTTATAGAGTCCCTATGCTTTCCCCAACAGGTTATTTATATTTACTCTCAAATATATAAATCCAAATACCTTATTTCATCCACAAAACAGTTCTACACAGAGTCACACAGAGCTTTATGTTATTTTCAAATTGTATGTGGAAAATTCCATGAAAAATGTTTAACTTCAACTTGGGTTCAGTATATGAGCCACCCACGGACAAAAAGAGCATCTTCTGTGGAACCTAGAACTTTATGTGGCACAGAATAATTTAAGTTGAGAAATCAAGAAATGTCCTACATGAACTTAATCTTTGCTTGTCTATAATCCTGTTATTTCTTCAGTGTTTCTTCTGTTTCTCCATCTCCCTTTCTGCAAAGGTAAGAGTATCAATTTAACACACAGCGTACAAAAAGTAAAAAGAAATATACAATAGATGCTTTCTAATGGTGATAGTAAAAATAGTACTGTGTATTAGGATATTTTGCCATTCTCATCTTTGGCTATAACAAGACACTCAATATTCACAGATAACTAGCACTGGATTTTTTTAAAGCCATCTAGTTCACCCATATAAAAACAGGACCATTAGGCCATGGCACAGTGGCTCACAGCTATAATCCCAGCACTTTGAGAGGCTGAGGAGGGCAGATGCTTGAGCCTAAGAGTCTGAGACCAGCCTAAGCAACATGGTGAAACCCCATATCTACTAAAAATACAAAACTAGCCAGGCCCGGTGAAGTATGCCTGCGGTCCCAGCTACTTGGGAGGCTGAGGTGGGAGGATCACTTGAGCCCTGGAAGCAGAGGGTGCAATGAGCCGGGATCGTGCCCTTGCACTACAGCCTAGGTGACAGAGAAAGACCCTGTCTCAAAACAACAATGAAAAAGCAGGACAAATTTCCATAATTAAGTATTGAAAAAAAAGTTTGATTGGAATTTTAATTTCAAAATGAAAGTTATTTTTAGAAGAGCTTATATAATTTTATTTCACAAATTTAGGCCATTATAACCATGTGCTAATTCTGAGGAGAATCAACAAAAGTTGACTTTGCTTATCCAAACAAAGGTAATTTTTCCACAAAGTTACCTCTTAATTCTTTGTTATCTAAAACACTTTTTGCTGAAGCATCTATTGACTCTATTGAGTCATTCTATTGGCAAATTTCTCTTCTATAATTGTTAACAAATCTACCTCTGTTACAGCCTCTCCTCCACAAGGGGCTTTGCATGTGACTGCAACTGTTCTCCAAGGGTTCCTTCATGAACATCATGAAATATTGCAATTTTCCAATCTATAATTCTGCTTTATATTCAATTCATCCTATACTGTCACTACAGAACCATCAATAAAGATTTTGACCCAACGGACATGGCTAGACACTATAAGCTGTGGGATGTTTGAATGGAAATGACTGTAGAGATGAAAACTTCTGTGTCCTTCTGTAATCTCTATCTATAAAAACCTGGGATTATGAATACTTATACAATAAGAACTTCAATAAACTAATGTCTCAGGGATTTAAGAAAATTTTAAAATAAACAGCAATTCATCAGGATGGGTTCAAGAAAAAGCAATTGAGTAAAAATAGTTAATGTAGCCAGGTGTGGTGGTGTGTGCCTGTAGTCCTAGCTACTTGAGAGCTGAAGCAAGAGGATCGCTTGAGCCCAGTTATGACTGCACCACTGTACTCCAACCTGGGTGACAGAGCAAGACCCTGTCTCTTAAAAAATTTATAAAAAGGATTTTTTCAAAAATTTTTACATGGCTAATGAGTGAAGTTACCATATATACCACGAGTAACATTTTTTTATAAAAAATGAAAATAAAATATATCCAAAAGAACACACAGTCAGGCACAGTGGTTCATACCTGTAATCTCAGCACTTTGGGAGGATATGGAGGGAGGAATGCTTGAGGCCAGGAGTTCATGATCAGTCTGGGCAACAAAGTGAGATCTCATCTCTAAGAGAAGAAGAAAAAAAAAAAAAGGCTGGGCAAGGTGGCTCACACCTGTAATCCTAGCATTTTGGTAGGCTGAGGTGGGCGGATCACAAGGTCAGGAGTTGAAGACCAGCCTGGCCAATATGGTGAAACCCCATCTCTACTAAAAATACAAAACCTAGCTGGGCGTGGTGGTGAGTACCTGTAGTCCCAGCTACTCAGGAATCCAAGGCAGGAGAATCACTTGAACCTGGGAGGCGAAGGTTGCAGTGAGCTGAGATCGCACCACTGCACTCCAGCCTGGGCCACAGAGTGAAACTCTGTCTCAAAAAAATAAAAATAAAAATAAATCAGCCAGGCCTGGTGGCATGTGCCTGTGATACCAGCTACTCAGGAGGCAAAAGTATGAGGATGGCTTGAATCCAGGAGTTCAAGGCTGCAGTGAGCTATGATCATGTCACTGCACTCCAGTCTCTTAAATATGCATATGACAAAATTACATACACGACAAAATCACATATATATATATATATATATATATATATATATATATATTTTCTTTGATTTTTCAGAAGTTATTTCTCAATCTGTCAGTATCTCAGACTTACTATATTAGTCAGCTTTCATCGTATATAAAATCACTGGGAAGCTGGAAAGGACCTTAGGGATAATCTAATACTACCTTTTCACTTTACAAAGGAAGAAACATAGGCTCAAAAACGTAAAGTGACTTGTCCAATATTGACAGTTTACAGCAGGGTGAGAGATCTCAGTATATAATTCTTTCTTTTATTACAAAGTGAAGAATATTCAACATACTCCAAAAAACTCTCTTAAACAAATTCCCCATTTTATCTTTTTTACCGATTGTCCTCTTCAAACAAACAGAATACAGGTGAAATAGAACATATCATATCTTTTTTTTTGTTTTTAATCTTCTCAAAGTAGGTTTGCTAGGAATGTCTTCCTACAAATAACTGTGGGGAAAGAGAAAATACTGTACCTTTCTGAAAAAAAAATTTAATGTTGGAAGATAAGGAAATAACCTTATTTTCATCTACATGGTTTACTGTTTCTTGCAGAATATTTAGCTATATATTAGGATACTTAATTTTCTTTAAAAAGAAATTCAGGAAGAAATGTTTCACATAATTATATGATGTGAATACCTGTATCTGTAGAATACAATGTATAGACTCTGAGAGAGAAGCTAAGAACTTTAAAACATTCATTAACCTTATATATGACACAACTACTATGCAGTGATTCCTAAAAGTGTTTACCCAAAAAAATCTAGCTAACATGGTGCCAAATACACTTTCTCTAGCTTGTTAATTGCCATGTCTCATTTTATTGTTGTTGTCTAAAATGAGATCTCACTCTGTCACCCAGGCTGAAGTGCAGTAGTGGGATCCCGGTTCACTGCAACCTCTGTCTCCTGGGCTCAAGCAATCTTCCCATCGCAGTCTCCCAAGTGGCTGGGACCACAAGTGCATGCCACCACACCCGCTAATTTTTTGTATTTTTGGTAGAGATGGGTTTTCGCTGTGTTGGCCAGGCTGGTCTTAAATTCCTTAGCTCAAGCAATCCACCCTCCATGGCCTCCCAAAGTGCTGGGATTACAAGCGTGAGCCACCGCACCCAGCCAATCATTTTTCAAAGGGAAACTATTTTAAATTAATAGCAATCTCAAACTCCTGAAATCTCAAGTGATCCACCCTCCTTGGCCTGGCTTATTTTTGTATTTTTAGTAGACACGGGGTTTCATCATGTTGGCCAGGGTGCAGTGGCTCACACCTGTAATCCCAGCACTTTGGGAGGCTGAGGCGGGCAGATCACCTGAGGTCAGGAGTTTGAGACCAGCCTGACCAACATGGAGAAACCCCGTGTCTACTAAAAATACAAAATTAGCCAGGCATGGTGGCACAGGCCTGTAATCCCAGCTATTCAAGAGGCTGAGGCAGAAGAATCGCTTGAACCTGGGAGACAGAGGTTGCGGTGAGCCAAGATCACATAATTGCACTCCAGCCTGGGCAACAAGCGCGAAACTCCATCTCAAAAAAAAAAAAAAAAAAACACTAGCTGGGTGTGGTGATGGACACCTGTAATCCCAGCTACTCGGGAGGCTGAGGTAGGAGAATCGATTGAGCCCAGGAGATGGAGCTTGCAGTGAGCTAAGATTGCGCCATTGCACTCCAGCCTAGTTGACAAGAGCGAAACTCCATCTCAAAAAAAAAAAAAAATTAATAGCAATCCTAAAACAAAGCCAGTACTGGCAAAGTCATAATTTCTGGCAAAAATGAGAACAGTCCATGAGAATAAAAACCTTATCTAATCTCATTGTGAAATTCCAAACATCTAATACAGCACTGCTTCCTTGTACTTTTTGTGGTGATAATATACTTAAATTAAAATCATAAAATAGTATTCAGTTCAATTTATTATTAACTAAGCACATAGTACAGGAATGGTACTATGACAGACACTGCAAACCACAGAAAAATTAGACATCCCTTGCCATAAATGACCTTACGGCATAATAAAAGTGATAGCAATACATCCAATAAAATATAGTAAGTATGGCAAAAAGGTCTATCAAGTAAGAGTATAGTAAGAATCCACTGAAGGACAGAGGACGTTTCACCAGGAAAAGAAAGAGCTTAGGGTAACTATTTCACTTCTGTAAAATACTCAGGCTGAGAATGGTGGTTCATACCTGTAATCCCAGCACTTTGGGAAGCTAAGATGGGAGAATGGGTTGAGGTCAGGAGTTTGAGAACAGCCTGGACAGCACAGTGAGACCTTGTCTGTACAAAAAAAAATTTAAAAATTAGCCAGGCATGGTGGCACACACCTGTAATCCTAACTACTCGGGAGGATGAAGTGAGAGGACTTCTTGAGTCCAGGAAGCCAAGGCTTAAAGTGAGCCATGACTGCACCACTGCACTCCAGCCTGGGTGACAGAGCAAGGCACTGTCTACAAACAAAAACAAAAAATCAAAATAATTTTTTAAAAAATAAAATACTAGAAAGGGTGTTTAAAAGAAGGATACAGGTTCATTTTGTTTTACTACAACAGCAGAAATGACATCTATGGGAGACAGTAGTAGGGAGGCTAAGTCAGCATTTCCTCACGCTTATTCCATAGACCACTGATCCCTTAAGCAACCTCTGAAAAAAAAATCCCACATTCATATAAATCTAGGAAATACATGCAGTGTTTACATGGTATATGCAATAATAGAGTAGTTCTGGGAGATTAAAAAAATGTGCATGAGTATTAAAGACCTATACTAAGGTAATCTAACTTTGTTTAATCAAGTATTCTCCAAATAGTTCACCACAGGTTTTGTTGCTGTATCTATTTTTCTTTATTTAAAGAACACCTAAGAACACCCAGAAATACTAGGAAGTATCAATTAATAATATTTTTCTGATAATAACATATAATCAAAAGTCTTAAAAAGAAAGACTACCCTTAAAATAGTAGCAGAAAAATATTTGTATTACAGTATTTGGCTGGTATCTCTCCACTAGACACAAAGTTTTGAACATAAAATGCTTTCAACGAATGGAAGAAAAACAGTTCTCTAAAGCAGCATATAGTACAGCTAACACTTTAAAGATCAGAATGAATTTCTAAATTTTCCTGAAAACTTAGAGAACAGAATATAAACTCACAATTTAAGACATGAACAACCTTTAAGTCCTATGTTTAGGTTCATTAGTTCAATTTTTTTTTTAATTATCAATATTCTCATGAGAGAATTATTATACAGCCAAAATTGATTATATGGAAAAAGTCAGAAGTTTATCATAACTTGAAGTGAGAGTCAATCTTTATAGAAATTACAACACTGAGAACAAAAGCAATTTTCTTCAGTTAAGGTCAAGAGCCCATCTTCTCCTCAAAATGAAGGCAGACCAATGCACTACCATATAAGAAGCCTGAGCCAACAACCCCTTAGAAGATGAAATCTCAAGAAAAGGTTCTATTTGATTTTATGTTTGCTTATGAGGCCAACCAAGTACTGAGGAGAGAGGAAGAAGTTGAAAGGACAGGAAACAAATAAGAACACTAGCTTCCTTCTTCAGTCTGCACAAGTGATCAAGGACCTTTAGATTCAGTTGATCTTCGTTATTCATGGATTTAACACGTGAACTTTGCCTATTTAATAAAATTTGTTTGTACAGTAGCTAGGCCTTCCAGTCATTTGCAGACACACACAGAATAACAAAAAACCTGAGTCACCAAACACACATTCCCAGCTGACAGCGAATAGGCCTTCTTGCTTCAGCTCTTATAATGTAAACAAGTGTTCTTTCTGCAGCCTATTTAGTGCCATGTTTTTTGTATTTTTGTGTTTTTGTTGATGATTTCACTACTTCATGGCCCTCAAGTCATTTTAAGTGTTGTCTAGTGTTCTCAAGCACAAGAAGGCTACAATATGCATTATGGAGAAAACAGCTGTGTTAAATAAGTTTAGTTCCGGAATGAGTTATTGTTTTGATAATGAGCTCAGTGTTTATGAAACAATAATATTAAATGTCTTTAAACAGAAACACACATAAAACAAGGTTACATACTGATCAGTTAACAAAAATGCTGTGACCAGATGCTCACAGGTACCTAACCCTGTATTTCCCTTAGGAGCAGTGGTTCAGTATTCACTATAAAGTTGTCCATGACAACTTTATAGACCATATTACCTTGACTGAGAAGTCACCATAGATACCCATTACTCTATGTTACATCACCTCCAGATTTCCTTAACCCATGGAAAGTGGGCATTTGCAGAAAAAGTTTTCAGAAATGAATAAATGTTGGTTAGATTTTTCATATAAAAGCCCTTAAGAAATGATCATGTTCCTCTTGTAGAAGAATGAATTTTTTCTAAGTTTGCTGTCAACCTAGTAGTGGCATACTATGAAAGACGTACAGTACTTTTAAACGGTAAACTCTTAGCTTACCAGTAAATTCATTTCACTGATTTTAGAACTGATCTTCTTTCTAAGATGCAGAATTCATATCATCTGTTGGTTTTCCAGGTGAGAGTATGAGTATGTAAAGGATTCATCTAAATCAATCATTAACTGCAAACTGTTACAATAGTACAGCATGAGAAACCACAGACTATGTCTGCTTTATTTATCTGTCTAAATGTAAAGCTTTATAGAGACATATAGAATGAAAACTGAGTCTCCCTTTTGACTGACAGCTTGTAGTATAGCTTGTCAGTCAAAAGGAAAGCTTTTAGAAACTTCTCTCAAGTCACTTAGTTTTCTTTTTGAATTGGGATATATCTATCTGGGACTCTAGAAATGACATGCTTGACTGATAAGGTCTTTTGCTAGTTCAGTACTCTGTATTGTGTCAAAAAACACATGAAGGAACCAATTAATTATAGTCAACCAACATGGGTAGATGTCTCTACACAGAAAGAAATTTCAGGTTCATTAATATGAAGATGTATGTGTTAGGTGGATTATGTTTGTTTTAATAGACTTTTTATGGTAAGCAATCTAAACATCGTAATTGAGTATGACTTTAAGGGCTCTCACCTTGGGAGGAAACACAGAGGGCTATTTTTGGGAAAGCATATTTGATTATCCTTTTGTGTTCTCAATTTGTTGGAGAGTAAAAGGTGGAAGAAGTGTTTGTTTCTCACGGGGCATGTGGAATAGGTGACTATATCCCTCCCAATTCCCTCCCCATCTCTTCATCTCCCATACACAGCACAATCACCATCACATGTCTTTGCCTATTGAGCCAACTCCCAATTTTAGTCTTTTGGAGCAACTAAGCACAGAAGCTCTAGTATTGATTTCTGAACACGGACAATGAAAACCACACCAAATAACTGGGGAAAGAGATACACTCCTCAACTTCGGAATACCTGTAATCTTATATCCAAATTGAAGGCTTATTGGTTTCTCTCTTTCCAGAAAGTTTCACGTTCCCTTTCTTTCAGACAGTTATGTTAGGGTTGTTATAACACCTTCTATATCTGGATTCACTCTTTTACTCCTATAGCTTTCCAAAGGCAGTGGCAATCCTTCTCTTGTGGCTTTCACCTTGAACTCTTACAAAAAGACAATCTCTAGAATATACAATGGAAGCAGGCTGAATTAAGAACCAGTCACTCAAAAATATGTCCTATTGATGTAATGATATACAGCATCAACTGTTAGATTTTACTGACAAAAAAAAATTATGTTTCAGGAAAAATGGGAGCTAGTAGAACACATGAATGACCTCAAGGAAATCAGAAAAATCCAGAACGTGAAACATTCCTAGACAGGTGCTCTGCTTTCTCTGAAACATCTCCAGTAAAAGGAAAAGTATTTTAAATGAAAAGAAACTAAAATATGAAACAATCGAATGTAATGAATTTTTTAAAAATCTACTGAAGAGATTTTAGGGACAACGAATGTAAATAGAAATGATGTCAGGGGAATTGCTGTTAATTTTCTTTGATAATGCAGGGTAAGTAGGAGAATGTTCTTTTTGGTGGAAATCCTTACTGAAATAATGCAGGCTGGTATTCAAATCTGTGAAACCCACAAAACTCAATATAATTTGTGGGATTCCTGGACAATGCAATATAAATAAAAGCAATCCCAGTACTTTGGGAGGCTGAGGTGGGCAGATCACGTGAGGTCAGGAATTCCAGACTAGCCTGGCCAACATGGCGAAACCCTGTCTACTGAAAATACAAAAATTAGCCTGGCATGGTGGCACACGCCTGTAATCCCAGCTACTCAGGAATCTGAGGCAAGAGAATCGCTTGAACCTGGGAGGTAGAGGTTGCGTTGAGCCGAGACTGTGTCACCACACTCCAGCCTGGGCAACAGAGTGAAACTCTGTCTCAAAAAAAAAGAAAAGAGAAAAGCACTAGAATAATTACACTACAAGAAAGGTAAAATTTATTTCTAGAAAAAAAAAATATGGCTGTAGAGTCATAATAAACAGGATACCTGCAAAATAAAGCACTAAGGAAGAATTTCAGCAGTGAAAACCTAGCCAAGCCCTGGTAATGGTACATTTGACACAAACCATACCTCAGTGGAGAAAATAATCAGGCTTCATGTGCAGAACTAGAAATCATTAACAAGGAGACACAGATAATAAAAACAAAATTAAGACTCTGAAAAGTGGCAATAGAAACATCATCCCCTATTTTATGTTTCTGAAGAACCAGCTTTTATGTTGACTGATTTCTTATTTTTAATTTCATTGATTTCTGCCTTAATTTTTATCATCTTTTCTTTTGCTTATATTTGATTCAATTTGTACCTCTTTAATTTCCTAAGGTGGAAGCTCAGATGATTAATTTTCAGTATTTCGTCTAGTTTCTACATTCAATGCTACAAACTTCCTTCCAAGCACTGCTTTTGTTGCATCCCACGAATTTTGATAAACTGTTTTCATTTTCATTTAGTTTAAAATATTTTCTCTTGAGATTTGTTGACCCACGTGTTACTTAGAAATGTATTATCATCCCTTATTTTATATGTTTTTCAAAAAAACAACAAAAAAAAGACCTCTAGCCAGGTGCAGTGGCTCACACCTGTAATCCCACCACTTCGGGAAGCCAAGGTGGGAGGACTGCTTCAGCCCAGGAGATGGAGCCTGCAGTGAGCTTTGATGGTGCCACCTGCACTCTATCCCTGGTTATACACAGAGATTCTGTCTTTAAAATTTAAACAAAACAGATTTCAAGAAATGAAGTACATTACAAACAGTCAAAAAGAAAACTGGTAACAAATTTTAGGAATAGGAAATGTGTTTTGTCTTCAAATATTACTGCACAAGTGAATGAATACTCCTAGTTATGAACAAGAGACAAATGAAAAAGTTTAGCATTTGATTAAGAAATGAAATTTAGGCCAGGCATAGTGGCTCATGCCTGCAGTCTCAACACTTTGAAAGGCTGAGGTGGGTGGATCACTTGAGCTCAGGAATTTTAATATTTATTAATTATGAATTCAACTTTTTTTTTTTAATTGAGAGGGAGTCTGGCTCTGTCGCCCAGTCAAGAGGGCAGTGGCTCCATCTTGGCTCACTGCAAGCTCTGCCTCCCAGATTCAAGGGATTCTCCAGCCTCAGCCTCCTGCACCACCATGCCCAGCCAATTTTTATATTTTTAGTAGAGACGGGATCTCGCCACACTGGCCAGGCTGATCTAGAATTCCTGGCCTCAAGTTATCCCCTAGTGCTGGCCTCCAAAAGTGCTGGGATTACAGGTGTGAGCCACTGCACCCAGCCAAGTTCAACTTCTTTAACAGTTAAAAGACTATACAAGATCAACTTTTATCTTAGCTGAGTTTGGTAGTTTACTGTTTGAAGGAATTAGTCTATTTCATCTATCAAATTTACGTGCATAGAGCTTTTTAGTATTACTTATTATCCTTAGAATTCCTGTGGAGTTGTAATGACAACCCCTGTTTGGTTGCTGATACTGGTTCTTTATGTCCTCCCTTTTTCTGCTGTATTGCTAAAGATGATCAATTTTACTGATCTATAAAAAGGAAACCCAGCTTTTGATGTCACTGATTTTGGCTACTGTTTTTCTGCTTTTAATTCATTGATTTCTCCTGTTATCTGGGGTTTATGTTGTTCTTTGACTAGTTTCTTTTTCCCCATTTTTATCAGAGACAAGGTCTCATTCTGTCACGTAGGCTGGAATGTAGTGACATGCTCATGGCTCACTGCAATCTTGACCTCCTGGGCTCAAGGGATCCTCCCACCTAAGCCTTCCAAAGAGCTGGGATGACAAGCACACACCACCCATGCCCAGCTAATTATTTTAAATTTTTTTCGTAAAGATAGATGAGGGTCTTGCTATGTTGCCCAGGATGGTCTTCAACTCCTGGTCTCAAGCAATCCTCTCACCCCAACTTCCTAAAACACTGGAATTATAGGCATGAGACTGCAGCCTAGTTTTTTGAGAAGGAAACACAGATTATTGATTTGAGGTCTTTCATCTTTTCTAACATTAGCACTGAATGCACTAACTTTCCTTTTAAACACTGCTTGGCTACATAAATTCTGACACATCGTATCTTCATTTACATTCAGTTCAAAATATTCTTTTATTTCCCATGAGACATTCTCTTTTACCCAATGGATTATTTAAAAGTCTACCGTCTAATTTCTAAGTACTTAGAGATTTGTTATCTTTCTGTTACTGATTTCTAACACATTTCCATTATGATCTGAGACTATGTTTCGTTTAAGTTCAATTCTTTTAACTTTGTTAAGGTTCGTATTAAGACCAAGATATGGTATGTCTTAGAGCATATTTCATGTATACTTGGAAAGAATGTATATTCTGCTGTTGTTGGGTAAAGTATTCTGTAAATGTCAATTAGATCTAGCTAGGCGATAGTGCTGTTCAGACATTCTGTGCCCCTGGTGATGCTATCTACTAGTTATATCTATTCTATAATTGAAGAATGTGAAGTCTTCAATTATAAATGCTGAGTTCCTCGTGTATTTGGAAAGAATGTATATTCTGCTATTATTGGGTATACTACAGATGTCAATTAGATTTAGCTGGCTGATAGTCTCCAAACTTTTTTTTTGAGACAGAGTTTCACCTCTGTCGCCAAGACTGGAGTGCAGTGGTGTGATCTCAGCTCACTGTAGCTTCCACCTCCTGGGTTAAAGCAATTCTCGTGCTTCAGCCTCCCTAGCAGCTGGGACTACAAGCACATGCCACCACACCCGGCTAATTTTTGTATTTTTAGTAGAGATGGGGTTTCACCATGTTGTCCAGGCTCGTGACCTCAAGTGATACACCTGCCTATGTCTTCAAAAGTGCTGAGATTACAGGTGTGAGTCATCGTGCCCAGACCACCTCCAAGCATTCTATACCATTGGTAATTTCTGTCTACTAGTTCTACTTCTAAGAGAACAATGTTGAAATTTTCTGTCGTAACTGTTGAGTTCCTTATTTCTCCTGTAAGTTCTATCAAATTTTGTTTCATTATTTTTAAATTCTGTTGTTAGCTACTTACACATTTAGGATTTGCAAATCAATTCTTTTATCATATGTAATGTTCCTGTTTAATCTTGGGTATTATTCTTAACTCTGAAGTCTGTTTTATTTGTTATTAATATAGCTACCAGGGTTTTCTTTACAATAGTATTTGCATGCTCTATCTTTTTCCATCTTTTCACGTTTAACCAACCTTATTTAAAGTAAGTTTCTAATAGCATAAAGTGGGGTCTTTTTTATATACTCTTGGCAAACTCTTTTAATTAATTTGTTTACAACATTTAAAAATTCAATGTAATTACTGATGTGTAAGAACTTACATCTACCATTTTATTATCTGTTTTCTAACTGATCCCTGTTTCTCCTTTCCTGGCTTATTTTGGGTTATTTGAATTTTTTTAACTTTTATTTTAGAATCTGGGGGTATATGTGCAGGTTTGTTATACCCCAACATACCATATTACACCCATATGGTATGCTGGGTGGTGCTGAGATCTGCAGTACAAATGAATCTATCCCCCCAGGTGGTATGCATATTATCTAATAAGTAGTTGTTTTTCAAACCTTACCCCTTTCCCTCCGTCACCCTCTTGTATTCCCCCAGTGTCTACTGTTATCATTTTTTTTTGACCACATGTACCCAATATTTAGCTCCTACTTTTAAGTAAGAACAAGTGGTGTATAGGTTTCTTTTTCTGCATCAGTTCCCACAGGATGATTTTCAACTGCATCCATGTTGCTGAACAGGACATGATTTTGTTCTTTTTATGGCTGCATAGTAATCAATTGTATATACATACCACATTTTCTCTACCCAATCCACCACCAATAGGCACGTGTGTTGATTCCATGTCTTTGCTCTGGTGAAGAGTGTTGAAATGGACATATGGGTGCATGCGTCTTTTTGGTAGAACAATTTATTTTCCTTTGGGTATATACCCAGTAGTGAGATTGGTGGGTCAAACAGTAGTTCAACTCCCAGGTCTTTGAGGAATCTCCAAACTGGTTCCCATACTGGTTGAAAAAATTTACACGCTACCACCAATAGTGCATGTGTTCCACTTTTTCCATAGCATTGCCAACATGTTATTTTCCTTTTTAGTTTTAAGATTAATTATGACATGTCTGAGCATAAATTTATTTAGATTTATTCCATTTCAGTTTCTCTGAATCTGTATGTTTGTGTCTTTCAATAAATTAGTGAGAACTTTAGCCATTTAATTCTTCAAGTATTTCCTCAGAACTACGTTCTTTCTGTATGTTGATCATCTCTTCCACTGTGAGTTGAAATCTTCCTGGTTATTCATACGTTAGATAATTTTGGATTACAACTTGGATGTCTAAAAATATTGTTGTGAACTCTTGCTCTTGTTTAAATGTCTAACAGGTTGTTATTTTCCCATCATAACCTGAGGCTCTGTTCAATTTCTTTAAATTCTTTCTTCTCTGATGTTCAGATTTTAAAATTTCTATTTATTTATCTTCAAGTTCACTGATTTCTTTTTCCTGTCACTGCATTCTGCTACTGAGTCACTCAATGGTCTTTTTTCCACCCACTTATTGTATTTTTCAGCTCTAACATTACCATTTCTTTACAACTTCTATTTCTCTGCTGAGACTTTCTCAAATATTTCAAGAGTATTCACAATTGTTTGTTAAAACATTTTTATAATAGTTACTATAAAATCTCTGTCAGATAATGCCAACGTTATTATCATGTGATGGTATATGTTGATCACCTCTTCCCATGTGACTTGAAATCTTCCAGTTTCTTCATATGTTAGATTATTTTGGATTATAACTTGGACATTTTAACATACTGCTATGAAACTCTGGTTACTGTTTAAATCCTGTGGACACTGGTATTATTTTTGTTTCAACAAGTGATTCATTTGGTTAGGCTTAGGCCGTGAGCTCTAACATGGCTTCTATAGGCATGGTTCCAGCATCAGTTCAACTTTCAAAGGTTTATGCTGTGCCAGCTGAATCTGGCCCACTTTTGTATCACCAAATGATTAGGGTGGATGGCAGTCTTTATTTCCAAGCATGCATAGCTCAGAAAATTCATAAATAACTTTATGGTATTGTTTTTCCAAGGTTCTTCCTACATGTGGTCTCACAACTTTCCAGTTCCCTGAGGCATCCCTTTTCGCTTCTTCATCCAGAATACCGGATCTTTGGTACTCTTCTTGGGTCACACTTCTGATACTGTGTCTGACTTGGAAACAAGAAATGAAAAGACAGAAAGATGAAGAATGGAAAAAAAAAAAAAGCAAAGGGATTTGTCAACTGTAGAGGAAAGTTCTCATCCCTCAGTTTGACCATGGGCTCCTGATGTAGCTTCTGCTGCCATTACCACAGATTGCTTGGGAACAGTCAATGAGAGATGGAGAAGAGAAAAAAATAATACAATTTTCTTTTTTTTTTTTTTCCATGCTTGCCTACATGCAGATTTTTTTTTTTTAATAATACAATTTTCATACTGAACTAATCAGCTATCTTTCCTGCTTTTTGAGCCAGAACTAGCAGACATCTTTTAGAGCTTTCTGTTTCAGATTGCCCTACTTCTAGGTTTTAGACTGTGTTAAGTTCAGGTCTGGGGACACTGGAAGAAAAAAAAAATGGTAAACTCACAGCCAGTGAGATGCTATTCTGAATTCTAATCTTTCAAATCCCACCTGGTACTATTTATTCTGCAGGGTCCAGAAGAGTTCCATCCATTTTGCCCAGGTTTTATAGATGCATTCGGTGAGAAAGACAGGGTGTATGTAGCTAATCCATCATACTTGGAAAATGAAACTAACCTTTAACTTAGTCTCAGTTCTTCAGTTCTCACTGACACATGAACTCCTCAAGTATCCTCATAAAAAGATATCAGTAGTTTAAAATAAGACAATAGTCCTAAGCATTCGCCTTCCATTTACCAAAATTACCCTAATTTACATAATAAACAACTCATGAAAAGACAGTCATAACACTATTAACAAAATCCAATCATGTGCTGGCTAAACAGCTTTTATGACTACAGACTATCACTGCAAGGTCCTCAAAATTTTATGGTATACTATCAGAAAAGAACTTCGCTTCCTCACTCTTTAGCCTTTATAAAATTCACAATGGCATAACAGACGGCACACCACTGGGTATTTATGTCTGTGATCCATTTACAGGTAATTAGGTAAGAATCAACATTCAACAAAATGTTAAGTGACTTTCCACAGTAGACCCAAATTAAAATTATTAATAGCATATTTTATTTCAGAAGAATGGCCCTTAATCTCTTTCAAACTCTGGCTGCTACATGAGAAACAAAAGTTTTAAAATTTAGTTTTAACAACAGCAACAAAAAAAAATCAAAAGCAGAAAGAGTGTGACAATGCAAATTAAGGGAGATTAGATTTAGCAGCAAGGCTTAAATTTTTATTTATTTATTTACCTTGAGAAAGGGTCTCACTCTGTCACCAGGCTAGAGTACAGTAGCATGGTCACAGCTAACTGCAGCCTTGACCTCGTGGGCTCGTACCCTCTCACCTCAGCCTCCTGAGTAGCTGGGATCCAGAGGCACGCATCACCATGCCCAAGTTATTTTTTTTCCTTTTTTTTTTTTTTTTTAGTAGAAACAAGATCTCACTGTAATGCTGAGGCTGATCTTGAACTTCCGAGCTCAACTGATCCTCCCACTTCAGTCTCCTAAAGTACTAGAGTACAGGCATGAGTCACCATGCCTGGCATAGGAGATCAATTTTTAAGGAAAGCTAAAGAATCCTACGACAATAGTGTTTATCTCCATAATAAACTGAAAAGTTGTTTTAGCCAACTTACTTTTTCTATATGCTGTAAATGTTAACTCTTGTGCAATGTATTAATCAATAATTATTTCCCTAAATAAAAAAGGACACTAGTCGAGATTTAACTTTGTAGCTCTGACAAGAGAGTATTTGAAAGGAATTAAGGTATACAAATAATGAGTAGCTCATCTTAATTTAGTTTAAAAATGTTAAATGTTTTGCCATGAAAAGTTATAAACCCTAACAAGTCTTTAGACCATCTTCATTCGAGCAGTAGTATATCTCTACATTCACAGACTAAAAAGGACATTTTTCCATAGTACATATTGATGAGATCACATTTCCTCCAAATTTTATATAAACAGGTCCAAACTTCACTGTCAACCAATGAGACATCTGAATTCAGTAAATTAAAACATTATATTGTAGCAATTAGAGTTACATGAAAGATAATGTAAGGTCAGAAGTTCAGTCCTTCCAATGCAAATTCAACATTTGGCTTTTTCCTATGCCTCTGTATCTGGTCAACCATTTTATCTCGCCCAGCGTGGGACATCGGTCATTAGCTGGAAAGTGAAGACTGATGAGGAAAGAGGGGGAAAGGTAAAGGAATCAGGAAAGAATTGCATGCATACATCAATGCAAATCCTTCACTGTTAGTGAAAATCAACTGAATGTGTGAGATGGTGGGTCGGGAATATCATCTTTCATTACATGACATAGTCTTACATAAGGGGAGCTTGGGAGATTAAAAGCAAACCCCTGAGATTTGTTAACAAATATGAAGAGTGGCCAGGCACAGTGGTTCACATCTGTAATCTCAGCACTTTGGGAGGCCGAGGTGAGAGGACTGATTAAGCCCAGGAGTTTGACAGAAGCCTGGGCAACATGGTAAGACTCCATCTCTACAAAAAATTTTAAAAATTAGCGAAGTGAGGTGGTGCACATCTTTGGCCTCAGCTACTCTGGAGGCTGAGGTGGGAGGACTGCTTGAGCCCAGAAGGTCAAGGCTGCAGTGAGGCCATGATCATACCATTTCACTCTCCAGCCTGGGTGGTAGAGCAAAATGCTGTCTCAAAAACAAAATAAGACACAAAAAACAAAAAAAAAGAAAATGAAAAAGAAAAAAATTCTGAAGAGTTATAAAGGAATTTTAATGTAGGTGTTCTGACAAAGTTGCTAAAGTTTTCAAAGTTTGGCAACATTTCAGAACCATACCCCAAGAACACACTGGCCTAACAAGACACATGCTACCTCTGCTCCAAGTTCTGCAGTAATGATGCTACAGGCCAACAGATATATAGAGAAGTGTTAATAATAACAAATCTGCCCATGTTAGAAACTAATTATTACTTCTTCCTTTTTAAAATCAGTACTTTCAGTATTATAGCTAACACAAAATCTGAAATGCAACAGAATTTACCACTCAAACCTACAGGTCCAATATTTTTTAACTGCTGACTAGAAGGGCAAAGAAAAATATAAACACCACGTCCCTCTAAATGCTCCTGTAAAATATAAGCACCATAAAGAAAAACTAACTTATGATGGAGCTTTCTTTGAATAAAGCTTTGGCATGTATTTATCCTACAACTACAAGTCTCTAAGTTTGCAAATCTGTCCTAGAAAAGGAGTCACTTTGAGTTTTATATCATATCATTAGGGATACAGTTTGAAATAACAGCATTAAATCTTATTTTGCTCTACTGGTGATGCCTAAAATACATTTTCTTTAATAGAAAACATCATAAAGAGCAAATACACGCATGCGCAGGCGCGCGCGCGCGCACACACACACACACACACACACACACACACACACACACACACGATAAAGGTTAACTGGAAAAGCTTTGCACATTAAGCTGAAAATGGTATAATATTTACCAAAAAAAAAAAGACAAGACTATGCTTAAAAATAAACAGTATCACTGCAATACCAAAACCAATGAAGTTTTTGCCTGCTGAATACATAAGATATTAATATAATTTTTATCCTAAAACAAGAAAAAGTGAGACATTTTATTTTTAGCTACTTTATTTTTTGTCTTTTCAATCTTTACATCGACATATCATTTAATAAACTCTATTGTTAAAATCCATCTCTGATGTCAGAAAAACAGCCAGCTCAAGGAAAACTAGGTTTGGGAGAGTAGCCTTGACAGTTCAAGGCCGAACACTTTAGGTAGGTCTAACACCTTCTACACAGTATCCTCATCTCCTATTATTATCACACCCAAATGTAACAGTTTCCTGTTTCCTGAAAAGGGTGCATTAAGTTCACTTTAAAGCTCAGTTAGTACTTCCAGTAGGGAGAAAAGAAGTACTATACGTTACTAAGTCAAGGTCAGCCCACCCTCTAGAAACCAGCAAACTGATTCCTACAGCAATAAAACTGGAATTACAATCTGGGTCCTTTGGTTTTAACAGAGGTTTTCTCAGTGCCTTTGAGGCAGTAATGTCAAGAAAGATTTAACAGACACACACACACACTGTAAAATATAAATGAAATATAAGCAAATAACCTTCTAAAGTGAAGGTTTGCAAACTTCAACTAGTATATGCAAATCTACCCAGCTGCCTGTTTTTTTTGTTATTTTTGTTTTGTTTTGAAGTCCTTCAAACAGAAAATGCTACAGTTAGAACTGGTAGGAGAACATAGTTTTTCCTTTAGAGAAGAGTTCAACAAACTTTTTCTTAAACTGCCAGATAAAAAAATATCTGAGGCTTTGCAGGCCAAGAGGCAAAGTGAGGATATAAAATAGGGTCTGATAACCATTTAAACTATCACCATTTAAAATCCAAAATCATTCTCTGCTTGCAGGATTTAAAATATTTTTTCTGATGTTAAAATATAATACATTACAGAAGCAGTATGATCCTAATTTAAATGTTGGTATAAATATGCATAATATGTAATATATGCATAAAAAAGGAAGGAAATCAATTTCAGAATGTCAATAAATAGTCATCTCTTGATAAATGTTATTTTTAAAACCTTTATTTTTTATATACTTTCCAAAGTGAATTATCAATTGATATAACCAGTAAGAAGTTTAAACAGATTATAGTATACTTTTATAAGAAAACATAGACCAAAAATATCAATTGCTTAAGTTCAGTTATTTAGTTACATATGATACAGCTTCAGTAACACTTTGGTATTCACCACATCACATTGTTGAATTAAAAAGGTAATTTTACATCTTTTACCATCCATAAATAAGAGAAGGCCCTTTGTTTTGAATATGTGAAGTCAGAGTTGCTGAACTTGACTTTCAAGGTCACTACTCTGGAATTAGTTTCAGACACATAATACACTTTGAAGTCCAATTCAAATATTAATTGTCTACTATATTCACATTAGCTTCAATGTTTCTTTCAAAACACAGTGCAAATATTGTGACCAAAACCCTAAATATAATCTATGCACACTCTTCATGCTCTTTACAACTATAGCAACTAACATCTAAAGTCGTATTTGACAGTACAATTTCTTGCTGACAGCCTAAACAGTTCAAACAAAAATACAGCCATGCATCATATAATGACACTTGGGTCAACAACAGACTGCATATTTGACAGTGGTCCTATAAGATTATAACATTTTTATTGTATTTTTTATATGTTTAGATACACACTGTGTTACAAATGTCTACAGTATTCTGTAAAGTAACATGAATAACATGCTGTACAGGTTTGTAGCCTAGGAGCAATAGGCTATACCACATAGTCTAGTGTATAGTAAGCTATACCACCTAGGTTTATGTTAAGTTCATACAACAAAAATCACCTAATAACTCATTGCTTAGAACTTCTCCCTGTCAAGTGACACGACTGTATTTTTACTGACAGAAAATAAAATGTTACTATTTTTTAGAAGGTCTTTCTACTAAAAGGTACAATTAAACAATTTTGAATACTATTTTAATGTTCTCGTTTAATTATCACTGCCTATATGTTTTAGCTGTTATTTTTAAGCACATTAACTTTATAAGCATAAAACAACATACGAATATAAGTGATATGAGATATCACATGATCAATTTAATTTTAACATGGTAAATAGAAGGTTTACAATAAATGATTAGAAGGCATTTTCAAAGTTTCATCTTCACTGTGTTCTCAAGCAAAAACAAGTCTTTGCTATATGGTTTATTTCCTGAGTTTATCTTGAAAATGACATAAGTTTTACTTCTAGATGATGTTAAAATCCAAATTTAATTCTGCCAAACCACAAATTCAAATTAGAATACCACAAATCAATCTACAAATGACAGCTTTTCTTTCCAAGTGCCAGTCATATTTCTGTTCCTTTTATAGTACAATGTTAATTGGTAAACAATTTAATCTCATTAAAATATAAAAATAACTTTTTAAAGTAAAAATTATTGAACCTGCCCATGAAGCAAAACTGCGAAGCAGTAAACATTCCATTAATTACTTAATAATGACTAGTCTTAAATGCATAATAAAATAGCAGCAACAAGAAAATTTCCCCCCTCCCTCTTTTCCTCATGACAGAAACAAACACTCAAAGCTTAAACATTTATTTTGAAAACACAAACCACACTCCTCAGACTCTGTTAGTAACATTTAAAAGTAACTAAGAGCCCTTATAAGATATCAACAGAGAAAGAATCCAAAGTTAAAAAAAAAAAAAAAAGTAACTAATTAGGTCAGACACAGTGGCTCATGCCTGTAATCCTTGCACGTTGGGAGGCCAAGGTGAGGTCAGAAGTTCGAACTGAGTCTGGCCAACATGATGAAACCCCATCTCTACTAAAAACACAAAAAATTAGCCAGGCGTGGTAGCAGACACCTGTAATCCCAGCTACTCAGGAGGGGCTGAGTCAGGAGAATCACTTTACTCGGGAGACAGAGGTTGCAGTGAGCCGAGACCGCACCACTGCACTCCATCCTGGGCAACAAGAACAAAACTCTGTCTAATTAATAAATAAATAAATAAATAAATAAATAAATAAATAAAACCACACACAACCAACCAATTAAGCTCACTTAATATTGAATTTCTGCATGATGCAAGTAGATATCAAAATTCAAGTACTGGCATTATCCTCAAAAACTTATATTAATTACTTATTTATTAATTAGTAAGATTATAGACCCAGATTCTTTTCTGTGTTATCAAAATTAGCCAAAGATCTTCAATAAATCAATAAATGAGTTCCTTAACAGAAAACACTACTGAATATTTTGAAGACTTTTCGTTTTATCCCAAATAAGTCCATCCTACTATGTATTATGTGTAATCTACTTTTGTCAGAATTATACTTAATTCACACATTTTATAGGTTAACAACACATCTTACAGATCTACTAACACAAGACAATTGTGCCATTCATTTTGGGTTAGGGTTTTCTTTTTTTTAAAAATGCAGACATGTATTTAGTAAAGTGAGCTTAAAAGATACTGTGTATGTAAGGCTATACACAAGGATATATGAACTAACATAGTTTTGTTAACAGCCTCTTTTTAAAACTGTTTTAACTAATTTACTACAAAAGATATGCAGGAATTTAATAGATTATAAAACTTCTGGTAGATTTCTATTTCTGGTTCCTGCCATAATAAATAGTAGGGGTTTAAGCTGAGCTGCTTTTTTGACTTAAAAGATTTTTACACAGTCAGCTACTTATAACAGGACATACTGTAATACCAAAATGGAAACTACTTAATCAACATTTCCTCATGAAAATACAGATCATACATAAAAGCCCATGAGCGTAAAGTTTTATTTCATTTAGCAACAGAAGCTCAACTTTTTTCTATAGTTTTGTCACCAAATTCCATTAATTTTGGCCAACTCTGATAACATACACATCAAAAACCAGAAATGTAAGCAGCAATATAAGGAAATTTATTTATAATGTTAAACAAAAGCATACTTTCTGTAACCAACACAAATTGCTGGTTACAGAATAATTATGATGCTGTTCTCCTGCTATGTCTTTTTAAAACTGTTTCTGTAAAGGACTTAAGCCATTCAGAAAACACAACAGTTTGTGAATCATTCAATACACAAAATTTCACATTTCAAGTTTCAAAATGTAGTCATCTATAGCATCACAAAAGAACTGACAAAAGATCAAAAACTGCTGGATGATCTCAACACGTTCCTCTTCCCTTCTGTCCACTCCTCAAAACATACAGTTTAAACTGATAGAAATTAAAACCTCATAACTGAAATTCCTTCAGCCTCACAGTTGGTCCTATTGGTTTTACCACATATAACTTCAAAATTCCATCATCTAAGAAAATTTGCAGGAAGTAATTTTTTAGCCACTGAGTTCTTCATTTAAACAGGAAAAACAATTACTCAGAATTAAACATGTTATTGTAATAGACTTCATGAGCTTTGGTGTCCAAAAGGAATCAATAAAATTAGATTTCATCAGATAGGTACTATGAGTAAATAAAGATACACTATAAGGACTAGCTTTTCTTCACTAAATGACATCTACTCTGTAACCTTAATTTCCATGGCCCAAATTTATTTGTACATGTTTATAAAGACAAGAACTATAGTTACAAGCACACTTATTTAGCTCTTTGGTATGAAAAAGGAGAGTCTAATAACGCCAATTTGTTACCATCTATATATCTGGATAAATTAACCAGCTAAGTCAAAATAAGCCGTGATGCACATATGAAGATTGGTAGACCTGAGGGAAGTAACCAAATTAGTTTAGTAGCCAAAATTAGTTTGGCTTCTGACTCACAATTTAAAATAATCCCTTGCAATATTCTTCATTTAATTGCCTCATTCTTTGTGCTTCCTCTTCACAATGTCTAAGCTCACTTCCTAACAGTTTTCTTGCAGAAATCAGCATTTACTGACCTCTCAAAGAACACACACTTGCTGTTGTCAGCAAAGAACACGTGATTGGAGAAAAAGCATTATAGAAGCACTTGAAAGAAATAAAAGTGTATCTTCTCATGAAATAATGTTTGTACAGATCTGGGACCTTTAAGAAATATTGAACATTTGATATATAAAAAGAAATTACATGCATTCCAACCCAAGAGTTCATTTCCTCTGACTCATTCAGGGCCTTTTAGTTGCCGTAATTGAGTAGAAAGAAAATTTTTACCACCTTTACTGGTATTTAGATGGTTAAGCAATATTAGAGCCTCAGTGTTTTTCACGGCGTCTTGGCACAGTCTTACAAAGGTTCTTAACAAACAGAAGTACAAGCCTCTTGAGGTCATCTGAGATCTCACGGGACTTTTCATAATGGTAGGGTGTTAATCCCTATGGTCTGGCCTTTTTCCAATTTAAACCATCACCTAAACTGCTTACCTAAACTCCTATTACCAATGCAATTGGCTCACATATTCCTCATTCCCAATCTTGAACCACAGTCCATGCACAAATTTTTAAAGAGCCAAGGTAAAATGGCTTCTTTGGGTGCTTACATACTACAGAAAATATTTCCCACTTCTTCGGAATTAGTAAAACAGTGGTTTAAGCCATATTCTGGTTTGACTGTTTAAATTTTTTTACCATCTTTTGTATGGTACACAGAATACTATAATTGCCTGATTTTACATAGTCTTGGAATTTCAAGGTTTTATCTCTGACAAGAGAATTTGCTCATGATCAGCTTACGTGCTAAACACAGCTGTGAAACTGCAATTAAGGTCTTACTTCACACCACGTTAGGTACCAAACCTGAGCTAGCACAATGATGAAACAATGCTAACAGGCCCAGTTAACCACTACCCTTGTCCCAACCATCTACCTCTTTCTCCCTCCCCACCCCTCAAACACACATACACTCACACATACCATGCACATGCTTTTCCTAAATTTGTATATAGCTGTATGTACATACATGTATAATATATAAATGTGTTCATGTGTTTATATGCATAATTTCAACCAGAAACATGTATGGTTCATAAAGATGAAAACAGAACAATGTATCTTCCTCTCTTAAGAGGAAAAGGTTCTACATATCCTAAGAAACACAAAACAAAAAGAGGTCCTTAATTCTTTATCCAAAATTATTTTCTTCCTTTCATGTGTGTGTGTGTGTAAGACAGGGACTCACTCCGTTGCCCAGGCTCCTTTACAGCTTTCTTGTGAAAAGAAATGCAACCTTCTATCAGTTATATTCACAAAAAGATAAAGGAAGGAAGGAAAGAAGGGAGGAAGCAAACAAGCCACAATAAGCCTCATGTTTTTAACTTCTCTAATAGTTACCAATCTCTCTCTTGCCAAGAAAGGCTTAGCCTGGACTACAGGCAGCAGCAGCAGCAGCAGCAACAGCAGCAGCAGCAGCAGCCAAAGAATGACTATGGGAGACAAGGTAACAGGACAGAGCTGCCTCCCCATCCACCTCTCCACCTCTTCTGCCTCTCCAACCTCTATAAGACAGCCAGACCAACCTCTTCTCTTCCTCAGCATGAAGACACTGAGGAAGACCTTTAGGATAATCCACTTACACTTGGTAAATACATATTCTCTTCCTAATGATCTTGTGAACATATCAAGGTTCACAAAAATAGGCATGCCAGCAATCGTGAATCATGAAGAATGTCCCATATTCTCACTGCTATTACTATTTCTAATAACGTTTCATAAGAATATTTTGTTTCTCTCAAGTGCTTCCAAACATGTCATTTGACCTTCATATGCTGTCATTTCATATAATAATTCATTTGCAGAATTGTTACATATTTTAATCCCAAACTAACACCTACCACATATTTACTACCTACCCAGTGCTACTTCAAAAACAATTTAGAATGTGTATCTACTCCAAGGAAATCAGATAATGTATTGTAAGACAGAATACAAATGACTTCTCAATTAGCAGTTACTTTTAGAATGAGATTAGCAACTGTTTCTCTCGCAGATATAGAATGTTTTGAATTAAACAAATTTAAATCACCAGGAAAAGATTCCTTTTAATCTATTTTCTACAGAGAATGCATTCTTCCTCCTTAAAAGATCAAAGTATGGTTTACAGAATCAAGGCAAAAATGTAAGTTTTTTCTTTAAAACATGTAATAATACGTTGTTTAAAGCAGCAATGTGTTCAATAGTTACTAAGGTTAATTCTGCAAATTTGTCTGAAAACTGGCTTGGGTAATTCATTCACAATGGTAAATGAAACAGACAGTTATTAAGTCATTGCAAAGTGAGTCAGCTCCAATTTAACAAGCTAATTATGGATTTTTCTGGAAATCTGTATTACACGTAATCACTACCAAAATCAAAAGAATTTTGAATTTACCTATATTTTTAACAAGCATAAGAATGCTAAACCTTGTTTTGAGCATTTTAATTAATTAGACACATAAAATGTGATTGTCTAAAATTAAATTCACTTAAATAAACTAAAGAAACTTCAGAGTTTTATTTATCATAGTCACTCTTTACCTACTTTGTTCTTTTTATTTTTAAAATAAGCACCATGAGCTTATGTGTGTCTTGCTCCCCCACAATTATCTCCAAAGCCTACCTGAATCTCTGGAGCTTCCTAGACATGCAATAAGTATTTGTTAAATGAATGAATTTGTCAATTATACCTAAATTTAAAATCAGTAAAAGCTGCAGATGACTCTTGAACAACACATGTTTGTGTGGGTCCACTCACATGGGGTTTTTTGTTTTTGTTTTTGTTTTCAATAAAAGTTACACCAAGTATACTTACCTCTCCTGCCTTCCCTTCCACCTCTCCTGCCTTCCCTTCCACCTCTCCTGCCTTCCCTTCCGCCTCTCCTGCCTCTCCCACCTCTGTGAGACAGCCAGACCAACCTCTCCTCTTCCTCAGCATGAACTGATGAAGACCTTTAGTATAATCCACTTACACATCGTAAATACATATTCTCTTACTAATGATTTTGTTAATAATGTTTACATTTCTCTTGCTTACTTTATTGTAAAAATATAGCATGCAAAACATATAACATATAAAATATGTAGTAATCGACTGTTTATGTTATCAGTAAGGCTTCTGGTCAATAGCACGCTATTCGTAGTTAAGTTTGGGGGGAGTCAAAAGTTATATGCAGAATTTTTGCTGTGTGCCTCTAACCCTCATGTCATTCAAAGACCAACTGTACATAATAAGTGTTATGGTTTGAGTGGTTTTGGCCCCTCCAAAATTCATGTTGAAACTTAATCCCCAATGCAACAGTTGGAAGTGAGGCCTAATAGGAGATGTTTAGGTCATAAGAGTTCCACCCTCATGAATAGATTAATAACACACAAAAAGGGCTTGCAGGAGTGGTTCTGTTCTCTTGCTTCTGCTTTTCTATCATGTGAAGACACAACATTCCTTCTCTCCAGAGGAGAGAGCAAAGAGGCATCAATGAATGGCTACATCAAGACATCTCTTAGAACCAGAAATCAAACCTACTGACACCTTGATCTTGGATTTGGCAGCCTCCTGAAATGTGAGAGAATACATTTCTGTTCTTCATAAATTACCCAGTCGCGGGTATTCTGTTACAACAGCACAAAACAAACCAACATATAAAGTAATCTTTCCGTAAAGAATCTCCAAAGCAAGCTTATTATTTCAGTAACCTTTGATAAATGTAGTGTCCACCACATGACTATTATAAATTCATATTGTTAGATAAGTCATAATTAGCCCTGAATTTCTTTATTAATGAAAATGCAGAAATATGACACTTCCTGCTATAAACCTAAATAAATCTATGAAAAGTGAGGATCTAATCTTCCATGAAGGTCAAATACCAACCTTTAGTCTTGAGTATTGAGAATTTAGGTGATTCAATAATTTATCCAACAACTATCTACTGTGTGTCCAGCATTATGCTAGGCATCCCAAATAAACAGATATCTTCAAGGAAAGCACAAATCTGAGAAGAGAGTCACATAAGTAAACAGCCAAACATGACTAGCAGAGTAAACAAAATCCTGCAGGAAAGAGAAGACAACTGAAATTGGAGGCTGCGTGCACAAACGGCATAACAACTGATCTGGCTATCACAGTAGTGGGAGTAAAACATGGGAGCTGAGGGAATGCTAAGTCCAAGGTGTCAGATAAAGACTTTATGAACAGCAGGCACAGCATGAACAAAGTGTCGTAGTCTGTTTTGTTCTACAACAACAAAATACTAGAGATTGGGTAATTTATAGAACAGAAATTCATTAGCTCACAGTTCTGGAGGCTGAAAAGTCAAAAGTAGAGGTGCAGTAACTTCAATGTATTGTGAGGCCATCTTCTTCTTCCAAGATGGCACCCTGCACACTGCCTGGATTCTCACAGGGCAGAGGACAGAAAGGCAAGAAGCAAAAAGGAACCAAACTCACCCTTTTATAATGGCATTAATCCCACCCATGATCTAATAACCTCTTCAAGGTCCCACCTCTTAATACTGTTACAACAGCAATTAAATTTCAACATGAAATTTACCTAGGAGCCTGAGGCAAAGGGCATGCTACTACCCCCAGCTAATTTATTTATTTTTTATTTTTTTTGGTAAAGAAAGAGTCTCTCTATGTTGCCCAGGCTGGTCTCCAACTCCTGTCCTCAAGAAATCCTCTCATCTCAGCCTCCCAAAGTGTTGGGATTACTGAGCCATCATGCTCAGCCAAAACTAAAATTTTGACTTATAAATGAATAATGGCTGATACATATACAAACTATGAGTATATAAATCTGTAATATCTTCATCTATTCTACATTTTGGACCTGGCCTTCAAACCTGGATATACTAAGGAAACACAATATAGACACAAATCTACTATTATGAATAACAGGAAAATTTCAACTACATTGCACAGAGTATCCAATAAAACTTCTGTAAATGAATACAATGTATGAAGATTTTTCAGGATACAGGCCACAGAAGTCATGCATTAAGAATTCACAACATTTCGATAGCAGGAAAATTATTGCTAAGAACTTTGATGCATAATCTCCAGGACCATCAAGTGACCAAATAAAGAACATACCAAGTAGAAATCTATAAATTTTTTTTCTTCTAAGGAAAGCAATACTAAAAATCTATAAACATTTTTCATTGGCTGCTTCTGATTTACGCACTTACTCTGATTCCTTTAGCTATTATATGACCAGTCAATGTGTTTCTCTCAAACACATTTTGCTTCCTAACAACACTTTCAAACATGCTTACAACCGAATGTTTGCTTTCCATAGTTTATAAGCACATCGTAAGTCAGGACCTATTTCCTCTATCATTGCTCATCTCTCAGGAACGCTTGGTTCACAACAAGCAAGTAATATTTACTGAATGACTCAAGGTACAGATTAAATTAAACAAAAATAATTTTGTTTGGGGGCTCAGAAAAGTCAATGGGAGAGATATTTTAAATGAAGTCAATGAAAAGTAATTTAAAAACCTGACCTAAAAAACCATGATTTTATGAAAATTTCAAATAACATTATGGGAACATATTGTTGACAACAAACTTTGTCCAGTAGCTTCTTATCCTAAAGAATCAATTTTCAGAATATAAAGTATAAGAAAGTAAATCAAACTTCCTATTAAACATAAGAAACAAAAGTAGGAGTCAAAGTAAACAAGAAAACAAAAATGAGTGACCTAAGCAAAATGTCAGCCATCCAAACACTGCATATTCTATAAAAGAATTATTAACAGATAAATAACTCAAGTGATAAGCTATGTTCTAAACTGTCTAGAGTTGTGCTGCCCAATGAGGTAGCCACCAGCCACATTTTACGTAATTAAAACTACATAATTAAAAATTTACATATTTAAAATAAAAAAATTCAGTTGCTCAGTCATAACCACATTTACTTGACAGCATAATTAAAAAGAAAACTTCCCATCACTGCAGAGAATTTCTTATGACGTATAAAGCTCCCCTGGGCTCTTTAGTTGGGCCTGCTGAATAGTTAGGCCAGCACTATCTGGCCTAAGAGACAATAGGCCCAACTAAAGAGCTTAAGGGAACTTTTATTCTTCCTAAGAGATTTTTCTATCAAGGAAATAAGAATGTTTTGCTTTAGTATTTAACTATTCTTACTGACTACTAAAAACAAAAGAATTATTTATGTCATCTATGTGAGGTACAGACAATTAATGGAATAAAAACATCCTCTCCTGGAGAAGTAACCATAATGCTCAATTTATTTTTTATCATTCCCTTGCTTTTTAAAACAATTATGGCTTGGGAGGCCGAGGTAGGCGGACCACTAGGTCAAGGGATCGAGACCATCCTGGCCAACATGGTGAAACCCCGTCTCTACTAAAAAAACACAAAAATTAGCTGGGCATGGCGGCGCGCACCTGTAGTCCCAGCTACTCGGGAGGCTGAGGCAGAAGAATTGCTTGAACCCAGGAGGCAGAGGTTACAGTGAGCCGAGATCATGCCACTGCACTCCAGCCTGGCACATGGCAACAGAGTGAGACTCTGTCTCAAAAATAAATAAATAAATAATAACAACAACAAAATTATGGCAAATATGTTTCCCTAAGAATGTACTGTTTTTTCTGGGTTACTTTCTATTTGTGGAATCACTTTCTTTATGTATTCTTTTCACTATTTTCACTAACTCTGAAGTTTATTCTCATCCATATGAATACTACTATTACTTGATAGAGTACAAAGAACCCAGTTTTGTTGAGAAAAAAATAGAAATCATCATCCGAGTATTGAAGCTGTCCAAGTTACAAACACAAGACTTAAGATTCCAAATGATTCTCTATCAAACAAATGAATGCTTTTTAATATACATTTAACTGATTATAAACTAAAATGAGAATAGCTTCTTCATGCATCAAAGACAGATCTTAGTTGCCATACATAAATTTTTTTTTTTTTAAATTATTGAGCAGCGGTTGTCAAAGAGTGGTCCCTCAAACAGTAGCATCAGATCAGATGAACTTGTCAGAAATACAAATTCTAATTGTCTGCCCTATCTCCAAGCCACTAAGTCAAAAACTCTGGGGGTAAAGTCAAGCTATGTTTTTAAAAGTCCTCTAGGTGCTTCTTATGTGTGCTAAAATTTGAGAAGCTCTACAGAAGTCTCCTAACATCAGTATACATAAGATATTAAAAACATGAACAGACAAATTTCTAACATTTAGCCAATACTTAATTGCCAAAAACAGATTATTCTTTTTCCTTTTGTTGAATTTTACAAATGCAACATCAAAATTTTTAATTAACCATTTTCTAATTCTTTTCACCCAGGTTGGAATTCAGTGGCGTGATCTCGGCTCACAGCAACTTCTAGCTTGCTGCAACCTCTCCCTCAGCCTCCCAAGTAGCTGGGATTACAGGCACATGCCACACCACGCCTGGCTAATTTTTATATTTTTAGTAGAGACAGGATTTTGCCACATTGCCAAGGCTGGTCTCAAACTACTGGACTCAAGCAATCCACCCGCCTCAGCCTCCCAAAGTGCTAAGATTATAGGCATGAGCCACCCATGCCTGGTCTGTTTTTTTTTTTTTTTTTTTTTTTAACTATCTTCCTCTGTATGCCCTGCCAATACCTTGCAACATCTTGATTTTGAAGTTTCGTCCTCCAAAAGTTTCAAGGAACAAATTTGTTAAGTCACCCATTTTGTAGTAGTTTGTTATGGCAGCCCCAAGAAACTAATGTAACTCCTCAATATAACTTGCTACAAAGATGGAAATGTTCTAAATCAGCACTGTCCAATATGGTAGCCAATAGATACATATAGCTATTGAGCACTTGAAATGTGGCTAGTCCAAATGAGGATCTAAATTTTTATTTAAATTCATTAAAATATGTTCCCTCATATTTTTTCCTTGAGATTTTGTGGCAAAGGAAGAAACTAGTTGTTTGTGCTACTCAGTGTCCCACAATCTCTATTTTTCTTGCTACTAACAGCAAGGTTGTATCTCCTTGCTATTATTTACCATTTTCCTCTTCAGTATTTCCTGTAAGTTAGTAGGTAAATTTAGATGTTTGATCTGATTAAGTTTCAACTGTCTGGGTTGGGGGAGACCACTTCATGGGTGGTACTGTCTTACATCTGGAAGTAAATGTGTCTGGCTGTCTTTCCTCTGGTAATAGTAGTATTCATGATGCTCAAAGCCTAGATTCATTGATTTATTAGGGCTTAAATACAAAATGGTGATATTCTAATTTTATAATTCCTTCCTCATTTGTTAGCCAGAATACTTCTATAAAAAAGAAACTTCTCTTTATCTACTATTTAGTTGTCCAATGGTACAGTTCTTACAAAAAAGACAGAATGAATGTTCAATTCTTTCCTTCCATTTTCCACTTAAAAAAAAATGACTGTTTCATTAGCATCCTCCACTAGTATAACCAGTGATTTTTTAAAGTGGCATTATGAATTCATGTACTTAAACATACACAATGTGGCTCAATCCACTGCAAATATTATCTTTATTCCTGTTCAAGTTGTCCCATTTTTAGCCAGCTATTAGTTTTTCAAATTGGACCCTGAGTCCTTCTGAAAAACCCAAGTAGCACTTAAAGCTTCCCATTATCCAGTGTGACAAGATGTTCCATCTTTCTCTTGTACATTTCTTGCCTCAGATATAAAACCAGCCATTTGCCCAAGTATCTGACTGTATTTAGTGAGAAGTAATACGTAGGAACCTCAATTTAGATACAAAGAAAATTTGTCTTTTAAAACCTAACGTTTTATTAAAATTATTACTTGTAATTGGCTATCGGCTGGTAAAAAAAGCTTAGAAGTGCCTCACATTAAATAGTAGGAAACAAACAAAACTCTAGTTTTGAGCATACACCTAGCCACTGGTATATTTCATTTTTTTTTAACATATTCACACAGATAATACAGCTAGGCAGACTTTATTAGGTAAATTCATTTTTTTTTTTAGAATAATGAGATTCTAATAATTTGAAATTGCTAAAAAGAAGATTCAATCATCATATGGCTAGTTATTAATAATCATTAAAAGACCCATCATTCACAAGTATTTTCTTTGTCAGAGTACAGGAATGCCATTATATAGAAAGTTTATCATTAACTATTTTAAATACAAGGTTTAATAGCAAATTCAGTCACTCAGCTTTAATTATTGCTTTAGACAACATTTTGTCAACTACAGATAAAAGCATTCTGATTACCAATATTTTAAAGACCTGTTACCATATCCTGATTATTAGATCCTGGCCATAAGCTAGATACTGGTACATAAATCCAAATGTCAAAATAATCTACTAATGACAAAAGATATTATAAATATGTTGTTGCCATTTGCACATAAGCTAGAAATGTTTGCTATATATTGTCCCTTACTAACATTTAATGAATATTGGAAACGTTTTTATTAAAGAAAATGATGGGAAAACATTTACAAAATTAAACCAAATATATTTTAAAGAGGTCTACTATTCAAAACTAAAGAGCCACATGGCTTTTTTTTAAATGTATGAAATACATTCTCTAAATGGCTGAACTACAAAAGCAAAGATAGCTTCTAAGTGAATTTTTTGCTAATGCCTTACCACACAAGTTTAACCAATGATAAAACTTACTGGCTAAAAATCAATAGAAAGCAGATCTAAGTAAAAGGTTAGTGGAGAAAAAAATACATATGAAATTAGTTGTAAAACTAGTAAGTTAGTAGGTGAATTTAGTCATTTGATCTGATTAAGGTTCAATAGTTTGGGTAGGGGGAGACCACTACAATTAGTTTTAAAACTAATTTTGTATGTATTTAGGGCTGGGATCCTAACTCTGCCTCTTATTACTTTTCCAACTTCACACCAGTTTTTTAACCCATTTGTTTCTTATTTTCCGTCTATATAAAAACTTACAAACTAATGTCTAACCTCTAGGATTGCTGTAAATATTAAAGCAAGATTGCTGTAAATACTAAAGCACACAGAAGTGCTTTGCATAGTATCTCTCAAAGAATTTAACAAAGTGGATATTCAATAATTTTGTTATTCTTCCTTCTCTCAAAAACATATGCAGTTTCATTAAACTTTTTATAAAGTATCATTTTTAACATATTCTTTTGACATAATTTGCAGACTACAGAAAAGCTGCAAGAGTAGTACAAAGAATTCCCATAGGGTCTTCGCCTAAATCCCACATGTGGTAACATTTTACCACGATTACTTTTTCCTGTTCTTTTTCAAAAAATCTCATTTGCTATAACCATTTTTTCCACTCTGTTTTTCTGTCTACCTGCATATGTTTTTTGAGCCATCTGAGAGGAAGTTTCAGACATGATACTTTATTACTTTAAATATTTCAGTGTGTTTCCTAAAAATCGTATTTTCTTAAAATCAAAATACAATTTTCAAAATCAGGAAACTTTGAAACAATACTACCATTTAATATATAGGCCTTATTCAGATTTTGCCAATTGTTCCAATAATGTCCTTCACAGCAAAATAAAAGCCCAGTACATTCAATGCACTTATTTGTGGCATCTCTAATCTGAGTAATTCCTACATTTTTGTCTTTCATGATATTGACATATTTGAAGAGTACTTCTCCATTGTTTTGTAGAAAGTCCTTTAATGTGAGTCTGTCTCATTCTCCTGATTAGATTCAGCTTTTACATTTTTGGCAGGAATAACACAAAAGTGATGGTGTCTTCTCAGTGCTTTGTATCAGGAGAGACGTGTCAACTTGTCCCTTTACTGATAAAACTTTAATCACATGGTTACAACCCTGTCAGCAAAATTTCTCTACTGTAAAGTTACAACTTTCTCTCTGGAAATAGATCTTGTGAGGCAGTACCTTGAATCTATGTAAATATCTTGTTACACATCAAACTTTCACTTTGCTAGTTTTTAACAACCATTAATCAATCATTAATCAATGCCTGAATCAATTATTACCATAATGGTTGCCAAATGGTAATTTTCTTAACCTACTGTTCCTTTTATATATATTAGTTGGTATTTGACTACAAAGAGGAACACTGCCCACTTCATCTATTTACATCTGTATGTACTCATAGATTCTTATTTTATTAATGAGTTATAAGCCACCACTATTATTTATTTAGATGCTAACAGTATCACAGATAAGGCAGTGGGAGTCCCACAAATGTCCTGGGTCCTTTTGCCCATCCCAATTATTCTTTGAGCACTCCTGACTCTCTTAGATGTCAATGCTTTATGTAAGTCTTATCAGATACAGCTTAGAAATAAATTAATGTATACACACATACATAGTCATACATACATATTCATATATGTACAACACACCTGTCTCATCTGTAACTATTTCGACTGATGATAGGCTGACAGATGGGAAGGAGGGAGGAGGAAGGGAAATGAGTTTATATTGATACTTTGAATTCTAGCGGAACATTACAGGATCTCTTCCTTCCAGTCTTCCCACTTTCTACTTTTAAAGCTCCCTCCTCCAACAATAAAAACCCTGGCAACTACTAGCCGTAAAATATTTACCTATTTGCTCAATCCCGGTATACCATAGAACGTACTTTTCATTTGCTAGCCTGTAGCTCTGCAGGAAAAAGGAAAGCCTACAAACTAGAGTTCAGTATTTTTTAAAGTTACTTCTGTCTTCAGTCTTGAAGCTATATAGTCCAAACACTAGGCTCAAAAGTCATGCTAGTTTGTTCACCTCCCCCATAATTATGTTATTCAATTGAAATACAAATAAGTTCATTTCTCTCTGTTTTAGTCTATTTTGATTTTTCTCTGTGATTTTAATATTGAGAAGCATTAACATGGTTCCAAGTTAGAACTATACACAAAGGTACACTCAGTACTGTCCCAACCTCCTCCATTTCCTTTCATCAGATTCCCATCCCTCATTCTTTCTACCTTAAACCTACTCACTGTGTCTGTGGTTCCTCGTTTTTCTTTTCTATGTCTCATTTGCAAACAGATGTAAATTATCTTTCTTGGCTTCTTTCCTACCCAAGGAAGTATGGCATAGATGCTCTTTATACTTTGCTTGTTGTACTTAATCATACAATCCTAAAATCACTCCATATCAATTCATCAAAGTTTCCTTGTTCTTTTTCACATCTGCATTTTGTGGCTATACCATAGTTTATACAATCACTTTCCTATGTACTGACATCTAGGTTGTCTCCTAGATATAACTATATTTTACAATTACAAATAATATGTATTATTTTATTGCTGGGAGCAAATCTTCAGGGTGAATGCCCAGAAGCAGAATTACTGGATCAAAAGTAAATACACATGTAGGTTTGTTAGATAATGCCAAAGTTCCTTCCAAAAGGGCTGGACTAATTGGCATTAGAATTAGCAATGTACAGGAATGAATCACAGACATTTTAGTGATGGAGAAAAACCTTGTGAACTGCAAATCACTAAGCACAGGTTACTCCCTTCTTTTAACAACAGCTTTATTGAGGCAAAATTCACGTACCGTATAATTCACCTATTTAAAATACACAAGTCAATGGTTTTTAGTATATTCATAGGAGTTGTGCAACTATCTAATTACCACAAGCAATTTTATAGTATTTTCACTACCCCCTCCTTTAAAAACCCATATCCTTAGTGGTCATACCTGCTTCTTCCATCTACTTCTGCTACCCAGGTCTAGGTAACCACTAATCTACTTTCTGTCTTTATGTATTTGCCTATGTTGATCATGTCATAAAAATGTTTGGATCTTGGTTGACCAATAGTAACTGAATCCCCAGAAAGTGAAACCACTGATAAGGGAGGACTTCTCAGAGTCTAGAAATATTAAATGGAAAATTCCAGAAATAAAGAATCCATATGTTTAAAATTGTGTGCCATTCTATGTAGTGTCTGAGCAGTGTGATGAAATCTTACACTTTCCCACTCCAACAGAATATGAATCACCCCTTTGTCCAGCATAAACCAAAAATAAAATTCTGAGCTCCCCAACTAACTGAATGGACCCTTCCTCTCGGCCAAGGGCTTTCTAAAGTAAACCCGAAACAGTACTTCAGGCCATGATGGGAACTGTCCATAACTCTAACCTACTTTTCTGTTGTGTGTCTTGCTGTTTTGTCTTTTTCCACCCTCCACTTTTATTATTTTTATTTTCACTTTCATTTTGAGATGGAGTCTTGCTATGTCATCCAGGCTGTAGTGCAGTGGTGTGATCTCGGCTCACTGCAACCTCCGCCTCCTAGGTTCAAGAGATTCTCATATCTCAGACTCCCTAGTAGCTGGGATTGCAGGTGCCCAATACCACATCAGGCTAATTTTTTTCTGTTTTTGGTGGAGACAGGGGTTCGCCATGTTGGCCAGGATGGTCTTGAACTCCTGACTTTAAGTGCTCTATCTGCCTCAGTCTCCCAAAGTACTGGAATTACAGGCGTGAGCCACCATGCCCGGCCCACCCTCTATTTTTAAAGGTTCTTTATACATGAAGGATAGCCCTTATTTCTGTGACAAATGCTTTTCTTACAGTTTTTTGTTTGTTTGTGTTTTGAGACAGGGTCTGACTCTGTCACCCAGGCTAGAGTGCAGTAGCACAAACACTACAACCTCAACCTCTCAGGCCCAAGCAATCCTCCCACCTCAGCCTCTCGAATAGCTGGAACAATAGATATGCACCACCATGCCCAGCTATTTTTTTTAAATTTTTTGTAGAGGTAGGGTCTCCCTATGTTGCCCAGGCTGGTCTCAGACTCCTGGGCTCAAGCAATCTTTCTGCCTCCCACTCCCCAAAGTGCTGAGATTACAGGCATGAGCCACCATGCCCAGCTGTTTTCTTCCACTGTGTCTTTTGACTTTGTAATTACTGTTTTTCTCCCCATGCAAAAAGTCTTATCTTTAATTTTTACATAGTCAAATTTATCAGACTTTCCTCTTCTTACAATGAGATTTGAGTCATACAGAAAAAAAAAAAATCTCTCCTTACCCCCCGAGTTATGGACGAATTCAACCATATATTCTTCCTATATTTGTAGTTTCATTCTTTTACATTGGGATAGCTGTTCCATTTAATGGGCCAAAGATAGTAATCTTTTTTTCAAATAGTTAACCAGTTATTAAAAAGTTTACCTTTACCCCAGTGCTCTGAGATGCTAAGTTTACTATATACTAAGTTTCAATATGCTCTTAGGTCTATACCTCAGTTTTTCTATTCCATTCCACTGGTCTGTCCATATGACATTTTTTTAAAAATCTAATTCACAAATGAGATAGACTAAATGTAGCTTAGGATTCCTTCCATCTAACTCTTAATAGGAGGAAACTTAAACCACACCCATAGTCAGCCACCATTAGGTCATCTATATTTCTGGATATGCATATTCTCAAGCGTCTTTTGCTCATTACCCCAACTTCTAAATGCTGAACTGCATACACAGTCTTCTGATCTCATCTTCATCCTATACTCCCAACACTCACTCCAATCCACAGATTTAAATTCCATATATACTCAGATGACTCCCAAACTGATACCTCCCACTCACATCTCTACCCAGAGCTCAAGACCAGACCAAGTCCCCCACTAATATCTCCAACTGGGCAGTGGTTCACACCTGTAATACCAACACTTTTGCAGGCCAAGGCAAGAGGTTTGCTTAAAGCCAGGAGATGGACGCTGCAGTAAGGCAACATCAACCACTGTCCCCCACTCTGGGTGACAGAATGAATCTCGTCTCAAAAAAAAAAATCTCCAACTGGATGTCTAATAGTATAGTGTATCTAAACATGGGTTTCCAATCATGTCTCAAAAAAAGAAACCAAAACCTGTTCCTCCAGTTTTCTTCATTCTCAATTAATAATAACTCTATTCTTTATGTAGCACGGGCCCAACATCCTCAATTAATCACATCTTATATAGTCTCCTAACTGGTCTCTTCTTTCTACCCTATTCTCTACACAGCAGCCAGGGTGATCCTACTGAAATGTATGAAAGGAAAAATAGATCTCGGGACCCCAAAAATCGCTAAGTCAAGGGAAAACCCAGGCGCAGAACTATGTCAGGCAAACCTGCCTCCCATTTTATTCCTAAATAAGATAGCTACAAAGATAAAAAGCTACATACCTTTGTCACAATTTGCTCACAAGGAAATTCCTTGTAGACAAAGGACAAACAGAACTCAGATATCCCTACGAGGCTCACCTGAGACAATGCATATGATTGCTTCCTCTGCCATTGTTTATGGAAAAATGTGGATTAATTGAGCCAGACTAAATTATCTATTCAGTGAAAAACTAATCAAGGACTCAAAAGAATACAACCTTTTGTCTCTTATCTACTTATTACCTGAAAGCCCATACCTCAAGTTGCCCCGCCTTACTGAACTGAACCAATGTACAAATTACACATACTGACTGATGTCTCACGTCTCCCTAAAATGTATAAAAGCAAGCTGCACCCCAACCACCTTGGACACATGTCATCAGGACTTCCTGAAGCTGTGTCACTGGCACATCCTTAACCTTGGCAAAATACACTTTCTAAATGAACTTGAAACCTGTCTCAGATATTTGGGGTTCACAAATGCAAGTGAGATGTCATTGTAACTAATATTAGTCTTCTCATTTCACTAAGAATAAAAGCTAAAGCCATTTTGTACAACCAAACAGCTATGTTTCTCAAATTGACTGAAAGGCAATCTTAGGTTAGTGCTATAAAAGTGATATGAGGCCAGGCACAGAAGCATGCACTTGCAGTTCCAACTACAGTAGGACTGCTTTAGTCCAGGAGTTCAAGACTGCAGCAGCTACAATGATCTGTGAACAGTGAGTGCACTTTAGTCTGGGCAACATAGTGGGACCCCAATCTCAAAAAAGAAAAAACGGTAACATGAATGAATGCAAAGGAAAATAATGAGAACCAGTTTTTTCAGCTTTTTCTTATGAAACCCAAGCCACAAAACAAGAATCAAAATTATATTCTTGACCAGGCGTGGTGGCTCACGCCTGTAATCCCAGAACTTTGGGAGGCTGAATCGGGCAGACCACCTGAGGTCAGGAGTCTAAGACCAGCCTGGCCAACACAGTGAAACCCCGTCTCTACTAAAAATACAAAAATTAGCCGGGTGTGGTGGCACGTGCCTGTAATCTCAGTTACTCAAGAGGCTGAGACACAAGAATCACTTTAACCTCGGAGGCGGAGGTGGCAGTGAAGCTGAGATCGAACCGCTACACTACAGTCTGGGCAACAGAGCGAGCCTCTGTCTCTAAATCAATAAATAAATTAATTAATTCTCAATTAGTAATCAATGAGAAGCTAAAATAATATTTTTTATCTAGCTAAAAGACAACTTCCTCTACTTAACCAGTTTGATACAAAACAACATTCACAGTTTTCTGGCAATTCTACTATGGTTACTATGTTCAAGTTCTTCTCAGATAAGAAAAGCTCCAATGGATAAAAAGTATCTGCCTTGATACTTGATCTCCAATTTGTATCCTAGTATAGCTGAGCTATATAACCTCGACCCCTCCATCCTTAACAATCTGTTAATTTTTCGTGAACCCAGAACAAGTCCCAATGATCTGATCCTCTATTTTCTCTTCTTTGGGTTTGTACTAATCCCTTATATATAAAAGTGAGCAAAAAAACAAGAGTAAGGAAAGAAGTACATCTGGTTCTTGGCAGACACAGATCTGCCTATCTTTCTCACTCAATGAATTAAAGAGATATACAAACAGAAGAAGAAGAAGAAGCCAGAGTTAAAGAAAGGCAGACACGAGCCAGGAGTTTCAGGAACTACATAGAACCATCAAATCAGTAAGCTAATTATGTTCTATCCAGTACCAAAAAACGTCCTTCACAAGTATTTCTCAATTGGCCAACCCAGTCTTTATTCTCAATAATCAAAATCTTGACTTAAGTGCTTCTTTATTTCTTTACATTTACAGAATAACTTCTTCACACCAGGACAAGCTGGCAGGTAGTCAATAGAATGTTCATTATCAAGGTATATTATAATTTAATCCAGTTTACTTAAATATTTGTAATCACCATCAATAATTATGAAACCAAATCAACTTAATCCTTTTTTTTTTTAGGGGAAAGGGTGACCCAGTCTTGCTCTGTTGCCCAGGCTGGAGTACAGTGGCACAATCTCAGCTAACTGAAACCTCCACCTCCCAGGTTTAAGGGATTCTCATGTCTCAGCCTCCTGAGTAGCTGGGATTACAGGCGCCCACCACCATTCCTGGCTAATTTTTGTATTTGGATAGAGATGGGTTTTCACCATGTCAGCCAGGCTGGTCTCGAACTCCTGACCTCAAGTGATCCACTTGCCTAAGTCTCCCAAACTGCTAGGATTACAGGCGTGAGCCACCATGCCCAGTCAACTTAATCCATTTTACACCAAAAATACTTCTATTATTTACTAAGTTATTGATATCTTAATTTATAATTGTTGACACTACAGTTCAGGTTGAAACACACTGAATACATGTAAGCCATTTACTTTTATATTTTTTCAAATTTTGCTACATGAGAAAAAAGTTGAAGTTTTTTTATGATCAAAATCATCTGAAGGAAAAATAACAGCAGCCCATGTATCTGGTAGTCAGACATTAAACAACTACAATCAGTCGACTACACCCAGAGACTAACAGAGAAATAAGGTTAGAAAAGAGCTTTAACAAAGCTCCTGCATTCCTCTCCGCAAGAAAAGCAAAAACCATTCCCATGGTCTCTTGTCATATATCAATATCATCTCTGATTTTAACAAGGCTTAACCAACTTATTACCCTTAGGGGGTCGGTTTTTAGCAGGTTAGATTATACAGCATAATATTAGGTTGGTGCAAAAGTAATTGTGGCTTTTGCCATTGCAAGTAATGGTGGCCAGGTGTGCGGGCTGAGGCCTCTAATCCCAGCACTTTGGGAGGCCAAGGCAGGTAGATCACGAGCTTAGGAGATGAAGACCATCCTGGTCAACATGGTGAAACCCCGTCTCTACTAAAAATACAAAAATTAGCTGGGCGTAGTAGTGCATGCCTTTAGTCCCAGCAACCTGGGAGGTTGAGGCAGGAGAATCGCTTGAACCCGGGAGATGGAGGCTGCAGTGAGCCTAGATTGCACCACTGCACTCCAGCCTGGGGACAGACCAAGACTCCATTTCAAAAATTAAAAAAAGTAATTACAGAAGCTGCAATTACTTTTGTACCAACCTAAATAAAAGCTTAAAAAAAAAAAATAGGGCAACCAGAAAGTGACAGATTCAGAAATAACTATAGATAACAAGGAAACAATCAAAATGCTACATATAAATGTACAGTAACGTGGAAAAGATTAGCATATAATCAAACATTCCTTTCAACCTTCATCATAAGACTATAAATTATCACTACATGGTCTCATGATGCAAAGTACAACAAATATTCATGAGTGTATTCCTGATAAAGCCAGATATTTCATAAGCTTTTAGAAAATAATAAACAGCAATTGTAATAAATTTTATAAAGATTTCCATCAAAAATCACTAATACAAAATATTACTTCAAGAAAATTCACCTATATGTAACTTATGCTATCAGAGCCAGTGAATAATTATATGTGAATTATTAACCATCAAACCATTTCCCATCATGAATAATTGCAAGAGTTTTGTTTTTTTTTTTTACTAGATTTGCATTAAGATAACAATAACTATCCTGCAAGTGGGGAATATCCCTAAGGTTTTATCAGACCCAAAAGACCCTGGCACTCCCTTAAGCCCTAGACATTTCCCTACACCTGTTCAGTAAACAAAAGCAAAGAGCTTTTGAAGTTAATTCCCTATTTTAAGTATTTATTTAATGAATAATTACTTATAAAAAAATCATGAAATTTACCATTTCTAGATATAAAATACATGCAAATAACTAGTGATTCTTTTCCAAACAGGATGAAAAATTTCTCAAAATATTTGATTCAGCAGCTAGTTTCACCTTCCTCTTCATTTCCAGATTGTAGAGAAAAATCTCAAAAAGATTTTGTATACCAAAAACCTCCCATTTATAATAAGCAGGTCTAAAAAGTGAGAACTATATTTTACATTTGCATACAGTGCTGTTGCTTAAAACTGGGTTACTGTTTCAATATTTTCTAATAAATCAAAATAGCAAAACTTCCACCAGGTCCCTAGAATTACTTTCCTTGGCATTTTCACCAATATTTACTTCCGGGAAAAAATAAGTAATTAATGTAAAGATTCAGTCAAGTCATTAAAGTATGAGGAAACTGAATATAACATAGAAATGATACTGTATGTCCCATTCTCAAGAATGGTTTCACATAAGAATTAAGTGCTAATGAGTGCCTTTAGTCATCCACTGCAGGCACCTCCTGAGCATCTGGAACACTACTACTTAAGTGTCATTCTTTAGAGAACTGAAAAAAACAGTTACCTAAATAATTTTCTGGGTTCTTCAGTTTAAATGAAGAATAGTGGTTGGGAAAAGATCTATACAAATGATCGCTGGCTCTGGGACCGATATTAAAAATAAGAGTATCCCTGATAGAGGACATTATCTATGGTGACTACTTATACAACTTATTAAAATGTAAATAAATCCTCTATTATTTGAATATGATTTTTTAAAATTCAAACAATCAATCAACTAGTTGTTACTAAGTATTAACTATGTGCCTGGTCCTTTATTATAAGGCACAAGAGTGGAATACACAACTTCTGACCAAAAACTTCTTACTAAGGAAATACGTCCAACACACAACACATAAACAAAAATGTTAAATGTGTAAAATCTTACTAAGCTCCAAACTATTCAATACATAAATGTTAATCAAGAGTTAGCTGAGTAATTTGTAATGATTTTTATCTACTCTTTTAAAATTGGAAGCCATTTATATCAGAATGCATTACAGCACATTGATTTTACCAAAACTTCAGAAAATTTTAGGCCGGCTAAAACATTACATTGTACATGCTTGGAAACTTGTTCTTGAAACAGCATACTTGAGAAGAGAAAACCTCATACAAATAAATGTTTTGAAGGAAAATTAGCATTGAGGGGAAAACTCAAAATACATTTGCCCTCAAGTTAAAGCTAAAACTAAATGCTTGTTTTCCTTGACTGCCAGCCTACAGTTGTATGCTTACTACTGGCTGGATCCTTTCCTATCAACACACCCAGCACTTCAAAGATCCAACCACTCTGCCAAGATTTTTGCCTTCAAAGAACCTTTGTTGTCATAGCAATCTCATGTTCTCCCAGGAACCAAGTTATGATACATATATGAACATTGTCCAAGCTTCCCAATTCCTCCTTGACACAGGCACAGCCTAGCACAACTGTACCAACTTCTACTTGCTATAATACAGGGTATCAAACAGTATTCGATAGTTCACAGCCAAGATTACTTAAAAATAAGTAGGTGCACCCAAAACGGTGAGAAAGGGTTGTGGGTAGGAACCTCCTCTCATATTACAAAGCAGATGTTCTGAAGTATGAAAGCCAATGAAAAAAAATACTGAGTCCAACTCAAATTTAATCAGAGTCCCCCCTTTTCACATATCTCAAAACACTCTTCCTAAAAAATAAAGCAAAGATAAAAACCATAGAAGCCGGGTACTTTAGTTAAGAATGCCCGCTATCCTTATATTTTCACTTGACTAAAGATTTAACACCTTAATCGAAACCAACAAAGCTAAATTCTGCCTAGAAATATAGCTTTCCTCAGGAAAAAAAAGCAGCATATGCTGTCAAAATTTCATAAAGAACATATCTGCTAATAAATGGCACATGTGGAAAAACCACAGCCAGAGTTCAAGGGTGTGTTTCCAGATGTAAAATACTTCTGACCCAAAGAAATTGTTTTTTCATCTCTTTTCAAGTTATACTGCCCCACATTCCCAAGCTGAAGAAGTTTTCTGTATGCTCAATTAGTCCTCAAGTTAACATAAAATACCATAACAATAAAAAACAAAAACAAGTACTATAATAGAAAAGGCTACAATAAAGAGTATTTAAATGCTGGATTATCTTTTGTACTTGATTTTCACTACAATTTCAGAAAATGACTGCACAGAAGGTAAAAAAAAGAATTGGCCCTAATATATATTAAATCTGCTTCGTAGAAACATTCACTTCCAGGAAAACTCCAAGATTTTTTAAATATACAAATCATGAGTATTTAATTCTTCTGTATAAACTTCATCAAATCAACAGTCTAGACACAAGCTACTGTAAAGTCATAAATACACACGTAACACAGCTGTTTTCCACTTCATTAGGAGTTCTCACTGAACTGACTTCTTTAAAGTCAAGCTGCTCACATTATCATTCTAAATATTTGGTAGGATTCCACAGCTCAGAGACATAAAGATGTTTCAAGAGTTCCACTTTTGTATCAGAAAGTAACCTAAGAGATCACCTAGTAACAACCTCTTCTTTCTTTTCAATGAGAAAGCTGAGGCCTACGTAAGTTATATCACTAATTGGAAGCATTTTGTCTTACTTCAACTGTGGTGGTTGGGGTTTGCTTTTTCTTTTGTTTTTTACATAATTACATTCTAGTCTTTTTCTTCATGTTTCTGGAATCTTTTCTTTAATATGGATAATAATGTTGATTGCCCCCACTGCCAATAAAGCTGTTTTCTTTCTTCAAAGGAAGCTGTCCAACACCAATTGAGTATCAGTGACTCTAAAGTCAACTAAGAACAAAAAAAAGTTATAGTAGATTTTTATCTAACAACGGAAAATCTGGAGTGGTATTTAAACCGCAACACAGAGCACTCTGCCAACCAGCATTGACAACCACTAAACCTATCAGGCAACAGTTACGCAAATTCAATCATTTTCACACCTTACAAAGTAGTAAAGAGAAACTGCACTTTAAAAGTAGCTAAAATTAACTACTGAAGCTGTGGCTTTCCTAGTTTTTTGACCACAATTCACCATTAAATATATTTTATATCACCATCTAGTGTACAGAAGCATGTATTCATATAACATACATATATACACAACATATTTATATAACAAACCAAAATGTCATAAAAACAATCCTCTAACTACATGTGATGCATTCTCATAGCTTCCATTCTATTCTATTTCTTTGCCATGCTGTGTGAAGATCCACTAAAGTTTTTTCCCAACCCACTAATTGGTAATAACCAGCAGTTTGAAACATGAGGAAAGTTATCTACTGTAAATTACATTACTGATATAAGCCTCAAAAATAAGTTTTCATAGGCAGTCATTTCCCAAATGTTTATTTATTAACATTTACTATATGCATAATACTAGGTGTTTGACTATGCTGTGCTAGATACTGGACTATGTGGTTTTAAGGCTGCTTACACAAATGTTAACTATGGACCCTGTATTCTGCTGGTTTTTACTTTAATAATATGGTTGGATACATGATACTTTAGAAAGCAGACATGTTAATCCATTTACTCATTAAGAGTTTTTTTCTAGGTATTTTTTCTAAGATGTTTATAAGAATCCAAAACAGCATATATTTGTATTACAATTATTAGTACAGCATACAAGTTTTCTCTCTCATCTATTGTTGTACGGAGCTACACTGACCATATCCAATACACTTTCATCATCCTCAAAGCAATCAGCACATTGCCTATCTAGCATACTGTAGGCACTTATTTAATGAATTAATTTTTTAAACTAATTCTTACAGGTTGAGTATCCAAATATTAATTTTAAAAAGAATCACAATTAAAGAGGGGGAAAGGGTTTATCTATCAAAGAACTGGGATAAAGTACGCTAGAGTAGGCCGGGCACAGCAGCTCATGCCTGTAATCCCAGAACTTTGGGAAGTCGAGGCAGGCAGATCACCTGAGGTCAGGAGTTTGAGACCAGCCTGGCCAACATGGTGAAACCCCATGTCTACTAAAAATACAAAAATGAGCCACGTAAGGTGGCAGATGCCTGCAATCCTAGCTACATGGGAGGCTAAGGTAGGAGAATTACTTAACCCAGGAAGCAGAGGTTGCAGTGAGCCAAGATCGTGCCACTGCACTCCAGCCTGGGTGACAGAGCAAGACTCCACCTCAAAAAAAAAAAAAAAAAAAAATTACACTAGAGTAGGCTTTGGGTCAAGAAAAGCACTTTGGGTCAAGAAAACACTTTGGGATATAACAATCAAAATACCTGAACTTATCAACAGAAATCTCTGTAAGACTAACTTTTGCTGCAAACATTGCGTAGGACTTTCAAAATTACATACAGAAACAGAACTTTATTGTAAAAATGACTCAAACCAAATTCCATACGTTATTAATTAAATCACTATTCTAAAAAAGAAATTTACATCACCATTAGGAAACTATAATTTAATCATTTCTATACCGAGTAAATTGTCCAATTCAAACTATTTGGGGACTAAGTCAGAATACAAATAAATTACTTATTTGACAAATGCATTTTCAAATGTTACAACTCAGACAAAGTGATTTTATTTGTAAAACGTAATCAGGTTGATGCGAAAGTAACGGCAATTTTTGTCTTTTTTAATGACAAAAAAACATAACTACTCTTGCACCAACCTAAGATTTTTACAACGGCTATTTATTTTGATTTTTTTCAAGCTGTCAAAAAATCGAACAATAATCTTGCTAATTTTCTGTAAACCAAAGCAACTCACACAGATGCCTGTGAATTTCTAATTCAATATTTGAGGAATGTTTTGCTTGCACCATTACCAATACATGACTAATTTCTAAACAATTTCATTAAACGGTAAATAACAAATACAACCATTTTAACAAAATAAGCATCTGATACCTGAATGGAAAATTTTTTCTTACATAAGTAGATTAAACAGCCAAGTCAAAACAAGAAACTTGAATATTGATTAAACTCTGTCCCCAATTTCTCAATTTATATTGGACTAGATTCTTGGGGGAAAGAAAGGTTTAACATGTATGTAAGGTGCTTCTCCTATAAAAACTGAATTACTGCTTCAACTTTTCATGCACCTGGGTGGTTAAATAACATTCCTAGCACTTCAACAGTTGTCATCAAACAGAAATTTGGTTCTCTCTACATGAAACGGCTAACAGCTACTAGGGAAGGGAGAACCCTATTTTTCTAAAGATTTTAAGGGAGCTCAGCTGTGCCATTCCACATCACAGGTGACAGAGTGACTGAAATTCAGTTTAGGTTTTTGAGAAGCGAATATGCCCTACCATTAGAAAGTTGTAGCCTCGCATGGAAACAATGGATTCTCACAGGCTATTATATTAGCAGCAGAAATCAATCTTTCATCCAGATATACCAAAGAGAATGCCAGGCTCACAGTAAATGCTCAAATATTTTTGAATAAACAAGTATTAATATTTGATCACCTACCCTGTGCTAGACACTGTGTTGGATACGTGGAGAACGCAGACAAAGTCTCAGACTTAAAAAGGGACAACAATATTATCATCCAAATGATACTTGCCACCAGAAATAAACAATAAAATTCAAAATAAGATATGACCCAATAAGCCAGAGATTTCTCACCTGCTGTAGAAGACAACAAACCATTTTTCAAACCATAAAACCAGGCTCAATACATTTAAAATGACTCAATTCATACAAAGCATGTTCTCTAACCACAATCAAACTAGAAACCAATAAGAGAAATATCTCTGCAAAGAATATTCCCCCAAAATATTTGGAATCTGAATAACACACTTCTAAATAACCCATTAGTTAAAGAAAAATGAAACAAAAAATGTTTTAAACTAAATGAAATACATCAAACTTGGTAGAATGCCACTAAAGCCGAACTTAGGAGAAAATTCATAGCACTAAAGACCTATATTAGAAAAAAAGACTCAAATTGATGACCTCATCATCTACCTCAAACCAGAAAACAACTAAATTACATCCAAACTAAGCAAGAGAAAGCAAATACTAAAATCGCAGCAGAAGTCAAAGAAATGGGGAGATACAGAGAAAAAAAAAAAAGCCAAGGAACTGAAAAGCTGTTTTTTTTGGGAACATCAAAAAAAAAAAACAAAAAACCGATAAACTTTTAGTTAGAGTAATAAAGAAAAGAAGAAACAATCAATTTCAGGAATAAAAGCAGCAACATCACTACACATTTCACAGATTCTAAAAAGAATAGTAAGTTAATGTCATAAATAAATAATATATTTGACAACTTAGATAATATAAACAATCTTTCAGAAACAAATTATCAAAGCTTAATGACAAAGAAAGAGATTATCTAATGAACATGAGTCCGGAACTATTCCAGAAACTAAATTTGTAATTAAAAACCTCCAACGAGGTCGGGCATGTTGGCTCAGGCCTGTAATCCCAGCACTTTGGAAGGCCGAGACGGGCAGATCACGAAGTTGAGAGATCAAGACCATCCTGGTGGTGGTGAAACCCCATCTCTATTAAAAATACAAAAATTGGCTGGGCATGGTGCCTGTAGTCCCAGCTACTCAGGAGGCTGGCGCAAGAGAATCGCTTGAACCTGAGAGGTGGAGGCTGCAGTGAACCGAGATCGCACCACTGTACTTCAGCTGGGCAACAGAGTAAGGCTCCATCTCAAAAAAACAAACAAACAAAAACCTCCAATGAAAAACTTCACACCTAGTTGGTTTCACTGGTGAATTCTACCAAATAGTTGTAGATTTAGGGGGAAAATAATATCAATCATAATCAAACTCTTCTAGTAAAAAGAAACATACCAGCTAGAAGAAAACTCATCTAGAAAATTAAAAACTCCTCTAGACAAAAGTTTTAAAGCAAACCTTCTAGAAAATAAATGTCTGCATTTTACATATCCAGCATTACATTGATGTCAAAACCAGACAAAAAACATTACAAGAAAACTACAAAGTAACATCGTTCTTAAACATACATGAAAAATTCTAAATAAAATTTAACAAATCTAATATAACAACATATTTAAAGAATAATGCCTCATAACCACATGGGGTTTATCTGAGGAATGCAAACTTAGTTTAACAATCAAAAATTAATCACTGTAATCCCTCATATTAACAAATTAATGAAAACCCATGTCTCAACAGACAGAGAAAAGACATCTGGCAAAATCCAACATCTATTCTAGGAAAATCTCTTAGAAGCTAGGAATACAAGGAAACTCCCTCAATTTAATAAAGGGTACTATAAAAAAGCCTACAACATCATACTCATAGATAAAAGACTAATACTAAGATCTATAACAAGACAAGGATATCTGTTCTCACCACTATTTAAAATTGTACTAGAGTTTCTGGAAAGTACAATCAGGCAATTTTAAAAAGGCATCCAAATTGGAAAGCAAGAAGTAAAATTATCTCTATTCAGAGACTACATGATCGTTTATGAAGATTGTCCCATGGAATAGAATCTACAGAAAGCACTAGAGTAAGTGAGTTTAGTTTGCACAGCATACAATGCCGCTATATAAAACTGTGTTCTATATTCTAAAAATTACTCAGAAATTGAATTTTTAAAACAATGCCATATATAACAGTATAAAGTATGAAACAGAGATATATCTGACAATATATGTGAGAGACCTATACCGTGAAAACTACAAAACACTCCTGAGAAAGGCTAAAAACAACCTAAATAAATGGAATGCTATACCAACCACATGGGTCAGAAAACTCAATATTAAGATGTTAATTCTCCCCAAATTGATCTAGAAATTTAATAGAATTACAATCAAAATTCCAGAGACTTTTGGTAGAAACTGACACAAGAATACTGAAATTTATATGGAAACGCAGAGGACCTAGAATAGCCAAAATAACTTTGAAAAAAAACAAACCTGGAAGACTATACAAATTGATTGCAAGATTACAAAACTTCAAGAATCAAGAAAGTGTGACAATATATAAAAACAAGAGATGAATGGACTGAATTATAGAATAAAGAAAAATATACACATGTATTTATGTATGTATACACAAAAAAACTTTTTTATAAATGAAAAACTATTTTTGTTTACAAACACGCAAAGAAATTCACTTGTGAAAGAGTAATTTATTGAACCAGTTCAACAAATGGTGTTGGAACCGTGGCTTATAGAGACACACACACACACACACACACACACACACACACACACACACACACACAAACCCCCTTCAATCCATACATTATGCCATATTACAAAACTAACTCAAAACGGATCACAGACTTACATGTAAAAACAAATTTTAAAAGTTCTAAAAGTAAGGCTATGTGCAGTGGCTGGCACTTGTAATCCCAGCACTTCTGAGAGGGCAAGGAGGAGAATCCTCTGAGCCTAGGAGTTCAAAACCAGCCTAGGCAACATGGCAAGACCCTGTCTCTACAATAAAAAATAAGAAAATAAAAATTAGCCAAGCTCATTCCTGCAGTCCCAGCTACTTGGGAGGCTGAAGTTGGAGGATCACTTGAGCCTGGCAGGTCGAGGCTGCAGTGAGACATGATCATGCCACTGCACTCCAGCCTGAGTGACAGAGTAAAACCCGGTCGCAAAAAAAAGTTCTAAAAGTAGACATAAGAAAAAACTTCTGTAACCAGTTAAGGAAATATTTCTTACATACAACACCAAAAGCACTATCCATAAAAGAATAACTTGATAAACTGAGCAGCACCAAAATTAGAAACTTCTGCTCCTCAAGACACTCTTTACGAGAATGAAAAGACAATCCACCAAGTAGTAGAAAATATCTATAAATCATGTATCTCACAAAGGACTTGTACCCAGAATATATGAAGAAATCTCAAAACTCAGTAATAGGAAAACAAACAACCTAAGTTTTAAAATGAACAACAGATATGAAGATATTTCAGCAAACAAGATAAAAAATGGCAAATAAATACATGAAAGATATTCAACATCATTAGTAATTAGAAAAATGCAAATGAAAACCACAGTGAGACAGGACTGCAAACCTATTCTAATGTTTAAAATTAAAAAGAACAACCATACCAAGCATTAGAAAGTCTACAGAGGAACTGAAATTCTCATACACTAGAAGTGGGAATGTAAAATGATACAACCACTTTGGCAGTTTCTTAGTAATGTTAAAGATATATCTACCATATGAACGTCACACAAAGACCTGTGTAGCTTCATCTGTAATATCCCAAATTGGAGACAACCCAAATGTTCATTAACAGAAGAGGGAATAAACAAATTGTGATACATGAATTACAATTAAGAAATAAAAAAGAATAAACTATTGGTACATAAATGAATCTCAAAATAACCATGCTGAGTTAAAGAAGTCAGACAAAACAGAGCATTCTGTGTGATTTATTTATTTTAAAACTACAGAAAATGCAGCCAGGCATGGTGGCGCATGCCTATAATCCCAGCACTTTGGGAGGCTGCAGCAGGCGTATCACTTGAGGTCAAGAGTTTGAGACCAGCCTTGCCAACGTGGTGAAACCCCGTCTCTACTAAAAATACAAAAATTAGTTGAGCATGGTGACACACGTCTGTAATCCCAGCTACTCAGGAGGCTGAGGCAGGATAATCGCCTGAACCAAGGAGGCAGAGGTTGCAGTGAGCCTGTATCACACCACTGAACTACAGCCTGGGCAACACTGCTCCATCTCAAAAAAGACAAAAAAAACACTACAGAAAAGGCAAACTAACCTACCATGACACAAACTAGATTAGCAGTCATGTGGAAGTAAGGACTGGAGTGTAAAGGACAGACAAGATGAATTAACAAATGCACAGGAGAAGCTCTTGAGAATGATACATACATTCAATCACCTTGGTTGTAGTGATGGTTTCCCATTTAAAGTTTACACTACATATGTGCTACTTATGCTGAATAGTTGCTAAAAATGTAAATAACCACATATTGCTAATGGTTACTGTACTTAGTAGCCCCCAGGCCTACTATAAAATAAACCTGGAGGCTTTCCGTTTCCCTGTCTTCCCCACTAAACATGCCTTTGCCTGGCACACCAGCAAAAAACATACCAATTCTCTAGACACAAGTAGCTGCTTCAAAGTAACCCCATGACACTTGAACCATTTCTGTTAAAGCACTTTCCAGGTTGTATTATTATTATTTATCTGTTCACATGACTGCCTATCCCAACAAACTAGCTCTTCCAGAAGGGCTATATCCATGTCACCCTTCTATCCCTGAAACCAAGCACAGAGCCTGGCACGACTTACGTGTTAAGTATATGTTAAATAAATGTTGGTTAAATAAAGCTTACAGCTCAACTCTTTTAAAAACGTTTTTCATAAGCCAGTCTTCTTACATTGTTTTTCTTTTCCAAAAAGCACCATGACGATTAGCTATGTGTATATGATAAGAAAACCACTAAATCATCCTTGCCTAAAGGAAATGCTTTTAATTCATACATAACTGAGTTTAATGCCTTTTTCCTTCTTGCAGACTGAGTTTTACATCTATAATTTTCATATAATAAAATTACTGAATGTCTGTGTGTAACAATGTTCTGTGTACTTAGGATAAATATTAAATAAAACAAAGTTTCCTTAAAAAGGAGTTTACATTCAACGGATTGTCATGCTTTCTGGTATTTTTTTTTTAATTACTGAGATAAAACCGTACATTAAGAAATGTTCCTAATACCAGCAAATGCAGAAATATATAAAATGTGCTTAATTAGGGTACAGAGTAATGCAACAGGCCAATGAGATAAGCAGCTAAGAACACCTAAAAACATAAACAAACATTTAAAATGAGTTAATGTAATAAAGACAAAATCTAAAACTTCAGTATTTTTTTATAGTTAACAACTGTTTTGCCTTTTCAGAGGTCTGTGAAAGTAACCTTTCTTGGAAGTCATGAAACTGGGTATTTTCTCTCATGCACAGTCACCCAAAAAATCTGCCTGGAATCAAGAGAAATCAAGCAAGAAAATCAGTTAACTTAAAGGTAATCTGATTTTTGGGCTTGTCTACTTCTTCTAGGCTATAATTTCTCTGAGGAAAGAGTGTGACTTTTAGTGTCCTTACCAGGGAAAACCATGAGTATTTTCTTCCCTCTAGTGATACAGCTAGATGAGTACAAGTGGAAAATGTAGGAAGGTGAGTAGGCAAGTAATGCTTGCGATACATTTTGATGTTTCTACAGAAATCTAAAAACTGTTGTTACCTCTGTACTTCTGGCTGTAACCTCTAAGCTTATTCCATTATAAACTTCAGGCCCCAGCTTCATTCTGAGCTGACTGCAACCACTGAGATCACTGGTTTGTTTTCCTCAACTCACACAAAACTTTACTGGTATTTGCTACTTCACTGGCATTCACTCCAGTTTGAACAGTCTCTTCTAGAGTCAAAGTATTGGTTTTTTTTTCTTTTTCTTTATAAGCAATATGCTCCAGTAGAGTCAAGGTACTGTTTTTAAAGGACTGTTTTATTCAAAGATTTTCCTGAGGCTAAGTAACCTTTACATACTAAATTCTTCAAAGAAAGAAAAGAAAAATTTTCTCTAAATATAAACTCTGATGTTCTGAAGTTACAGTAATTTTAGATCATTTTTTCTGATCATTATGACATCAGGGAAACATTACGCAGGTTTTTTGTAAAGATCCAAAGAATGGACTTTAGCAAGTAATATTTTACACTGCATGGTGCACTGTCATTTAAAAAGCATTTTCAGGTGCTAGCTACTCAGGAGGCTGAGGCAGGAGGATCAATTGAGCCCAGGAGGTCGAGGTTGCAGTGAGCCCTGATCATGCCACTGCATTCCAGCCTGGGCAACAAAGTGAGATCCTGCCTCCAAAAAAAAAAAAAAAAAATTCATATATATCATCTCATTTAAACTTGACAAAATCCTTATAAATGGGGCTTCTTAACCCTCACAAAAGTGATAAATCACACAAAATTAAAACCCTGACATCATCTCAGATGACATACTCTGCCTTAGAACCAACTAAATTAAGATGAGTTCCTGTCAATTACATCTGCAGGCTCTCACTTGTTTTCTCACCCAGCTCTGCTCCACACAAGGCCACCATTTAGGCTGTGCAGCCAACACACCCAGGGGCATCACTTACATTGCAATGTAACACCTGACCAGATATATATGGTTGTCTTGGCTTCATTAATAATGCTCTCGTTCAAGTACCTTCCCTCCACTCTTCCACTACACATTTTCTGTTAACTATATTTATCTCCCTAACAAGAAAGAGGATTTCTGATTTCAGCCATGATGCAGTAATCGGGACTAGATAAACCTTCTACTGCAAACAATTAAAAAATTAGAAAACACACATCAAATGACTGCTTCCAGACACTTGAAAACAAATAATATAAGACTGTGATCCCTGAGAAAAAAGAAACTACAAGAATTCTACCATCATCCTGTTCTATCTGGACAGACTTTGTAGATAACTGTGCAGAAGAAAAGCGATTTCTGAGCAAAGCAGTTACACTGAGTGGAGGGGACAGAGATTAGAGTTCTGGGAAGAAAGGCAGCTGGAAATTGTAGAGCAGAGGTCTAGAGGAGGAAGCTACAAAGAAAAAGATTTCAGAAACCTGCACGGAGTCCCCTTGGAGTCCCACTATATTATTAACAGAAAACCACACATACATAACATGGTAGAACTCCACAATGGTAGCCTAAAAACAACCAGAGATGTAAACTCAACAATTCCCAGAGCTCAAACAGTATTGGGAGATGTTTTCAGTTTGAAGCAGTCTGAATACAGCCTAAACACTGAATGTCCAAAGCATTCAGTAAAGATCTCAGAAGGCTTAGTAATAGAGCTAAACTATTCTTAGCAAAAAGTTACTCTAAGGCCGGGCACAGTGGCATATATCTGTAATCCTAGCACTTTACAAGGCAAAGGAGAGCAGATCACTTGAGGTCAGGAGTTCAAGACCAGCCTTGCCAACAGGGTGAAACCCTGTCTCTACTAAAAATATAAAAATTAGCTGTGCGTGGTGGCAGGTGTCTGTAATCCCAGCAACTCAGGAGGCTGAGGCAGGAGAATTGCTTGAACCCAGGAAACAAAGGCTGCAGTGAGCCAAGATCATGTCACTGTACTCCAGCCTGGGAGAGACTCTGTCTCAAAAAAAAAAAAAAAAAAAAAAAAGTACTCTAGACTCACTCTCACAAAAGCTTAAAAACAAGTCTTGGAGGAGCTGAATTTTCTGCCAGAAGAAAAAAGCCTTACATCTTAAAAAAAAAAAAAGATAAAATCCAAACACTCAATAATGTAACATTCACTGTGTCTAGAATTTAATCCCAATCTACCAGGCATGTGCAACAGCAGAAAAATGTGACCTATAACCAGAAGAAAAATTTGTCAATAGAAATGGGCCCAGAATAAAAAGGTGATACTAGCAAAAACTTGAAAACAACTATTATAAATTGCTCAATGACTTAAAGAAAAACAGGAATATCTTGAGGAAAGACATGCAAGACAATTTAAAAACAAAAGAGTTTCTAGAAATAAAAAAAATACAGTTTCTGAAATGAAAAGTTTACTGGATGGAATAAACAGATTAGACACAGCAGAAGAAAAGATCCATAGCCAAAGACAAAATTAGAGAAACTATCAAAACTTAATTGTAAAGAGAAAGAAAACTAAAAAAGAAATTAAGAGAACGTGTGGAAAAGTATCAAGAGTACTAATAAATGTGTAACTGAAGCCCTAAATTGAAAGGTAAGAGAGTGGAACAAAAAATATTTGAAGATAGATAATGGCCAAAATGTTTTCAGATCTGATAAACCACTATAAACATACATCTCAAACACCTATACACAGAGAAACCTTGCCTTAGTCTGTTTATGCTGCTACAAAAGAGTATGCAAGACTGCATAATTTATTTTTAAAAAAGTATTCTCACAGTCCCAAAGGCTGGAAGTCCAACATCAGGGTGCTAGTATCTGCTAAGGGCCTTAGTGCTGTGGCTGTATTATATTATGGAAAAGACAGAGGGGAAAAGAGAACCAGCATGCAAGAAAGAGACAGAGAGGGCCAAACCCACTTTTCTAACCACTCATTTTTGAGTTAACAAATGCACTCCTGAGATGATGACTTTAATCAGTTCATGAGGGTGAAGCCCTCACAGTCTAATCATTTCTACCAATGTATCTATTAACACCATTACAATGTCAATTAAATTTAAATGAGTTTTGGAAGGGACATTCACACCATGGCAAGCCTACAATAAAATTAGTGAAAAATAGAAAATCTAAAACAACTATAGGAAAAATATTACCTAGAAAGGAATTAAGATCATTATTGCAGACTTGAAAAACAATGAAAGCCAAAATATAATGGAAAGACATTGTTTCATTGCCAAAAGTAAAAAAGAGGTCAATCTAGAATCCTACATCTAGCAAAAATATGCTTCAAAAGCAAAGGCAAAGTAAAAACCTTTCAGATAAGCAAGAATAAAGAGAATTTATTACCTGCAGTCCTGCACTATAAAAAAATGTAAAGAAAATTCTTCAGGCAAAAGGAAAATGAGACAAGATGAATACTTGAATATACACAAAGAAATGAAGTATGCTGGTAATGGAAAATACATGGATTAATATAAACTCTCTCTTAAGACGGATTAAGAAAAAGCAAAAAGACACAATTTCCAGTATCAGGCAGAAAAGACGAAACATGACTACATGCCTTAAACACAATAAAACAATAATGGAACACTGTGAACAATTTCATACCAATAACTCAATGTACAAAAATCAATCATCAACTTCATATACCAGCAACAAACAACTGGAAATGTTTTACGCATATAACAGAACCAAAGAACATAAATATCTTAGGGGTCAGATCTTTTTTTTTTTTTGGCAGGCAAAGTCTCACTCTATCCCCCACAACGGAGTACACTGGCATGATCTCTGCTCACAACAACCTCTGCCTCCCAGGTTCAAGCGATTCTCCTGCCTCAGCCTCCGGACCAGCTGGGATCACAGGCACCTGCCACTATGCCCCGCAAATTTTTGGATTTTTAGTAGAGACCAGTTTACGCCATGTTGGTCAGGTTGGTCCCGAATTCCTGACCTCTAATGATCCACACTACTGGGCCGCCCAAGGTGCCCAGATTACAGGCGTGAGCCACCGTGCCCGGCCAGGGATAAACTTAACAAAGTGAGTGCAGACCTCCAAACTGAAACAGCAAAAGATTACCAAGGAAAATTTACAGAAGACCTAAATAGGTAAGAGATATGTTCAGGTATTGGAAGACTCAGTATTGTTAAGATACCAATATTCCCCAAATCCCAGGAGGCTTAATAGAAATTGGCAAGGTGAATACAATTTATATGGAAACAGACTCTCTTAATATATCAAATCGAAGAATTGACATCTTCCTCCAAACACTTCTATTTACCATTTTTAACACAGTCTGTATCATATTCCTCTATTTCTCACATTATTTTGCAGTTAATCTTACTCAGTAAGTAGTGTTTGTTTAATGTACTGTGACTTGCTAACTTCACTGTCCCCATGGTAAGAGAGTTCACAGAACAATCAATATTTTAAGAAAATACCTTGTGCACTAAAAATTACAATGCCAGGAATACTGCCAGCCAATCTTTCTACTCTGGCTACTGGCAAGCAGAACTCCTCAAGAAGGGGATATAATTTTTTACTTATTATATACAGGTTTACCAAAATGCAAAAAACATATATAGAGAAAATACAGGCCACTAAGTGATTTATTTTTTAATTCCCTTGTCTTAGAAGCTTGGTAATCTAGGCTCAGCGTTTAAAGCAATTACAAGGCAACATATCTAATCCACAATTATTTATTTGGGTAAGTATTATCCTGCTCTCAGCTGAAAATGAAACTGATAACCCATTTCTAGAGGCTTCAGAGTCTCAATCACTTAATTCTGTTCCAATCTATGCATTTTACAAAGTGGTTTTACAAAGCGTTTTCACAGTGTTTGCTTCTGCAAGAGAAACAAACTGTAATTCACCTTCCGTTATAATATGGCCCTATGGAAATAATCAAAACCATTTAACACAATATAATACATAGCTCAACAAATGAAAACTTTTGTTCTGAACACATGAAATGAAATTTCAAGTTTTTCATGTTTGTTTCTAAAAAGTAATGGTTCATTACCGTTAGAGAGAAAACAAGAGGAAAACAAAAGCCTCGTATTCATAAATTTGAAATAAAAGATAAACACTTCGTTGGTTCTAAACTAGAGTCAGACTGATTGCCTAAAAATTAAGTAGGTAGCTTGTTAAAAATTAGGATTCCTAGGTTGAACACCAGCTTCATGCCACTGGAATGCCTGGGGCTGGGAATACAGGAATAATTGCTTAAAACCTCCCCAAGTGACTCTAACACAATATTGGGTTTGGATTAGGCAAGAGCCAGTTCTCTTTCTACAATCAATCCCACCATCAAATTCATTATAATAATGATGACTTCACCAAAATTTTATATTAATTGAGATATTTGATAACAGGATATTAAACCACTGTCCATGAGACTTGCTTTTTAACAATCTGAACTAATTGCTGCATGATTTTATGGATCAACTCTGAAACCTGATTCTGCTACTTACTAGCTTTGTTACTCAACCTACTGAAGCCTGTTTCCTTTTTGCAAAAATGGAAGTAAAACTGAATCAGCCTCAAAGAGTTATTATGAAGGGTATGTTAAATAATTCATATAAAAGTGTGCCCTGTATAAGGCCTATACATAAGGAACTGATATTTTATTGAATGCTTTTTATTACAGTAAGACTTGTTTTCTAAACAAGAATAATTAAGTCGATAAAACTGAGATCTTACGATTGTCAAGAAATGCTAATGCTTTTCATTTTTTTTAGCTTAATTAAGTCATACGTACGTAGAATTATATATAATTAGGTCAAATCATTACACATATTTTAGAAAATCAAAGATCCTACCAAATCAGTATAGGTTCAATAATGCCCTTTACATAGTGATCCCCTATTATCCTCCTGTTAAATGAAAAGGTGAAGTTGCAGAACTATTTGTTCCCTATTGCGTAAAAAGTGAGAGGCTATGCGTCATTTACATACACATGCAAAGCTTTGAGAAGAAACTGAACAGAGGAAAACCTCTGCAAAGAGAGTGGGAATAAGGAATAGGAAGGATTCTGTTTCTCACCAAATATCTTTTCACACTGTTTAAATTTTTTAGCTTAGGCTTACGTTCTTGCAATTGTTCAGAAGCAGTCAAAACGTTTTCGGTCACACGATACAGGCTTTCTTGAATTTGACACTTTCTTCCTATGTCACCTAGAAGGTTGGCACAAACCACTGCAAATAGATGTAATGCACTTCCTCTGCAACTAATACATTCATACTTGAACTGATAACTTCATTAAAAAGTCAACAAAAGTCTTTAAAGAAAAAACTGAAAGGAATATAAAATTAAAACCACTTTAATTTTTAAAAACTGAAGACTTGGCTGGGCGCAGTGGCTCATGCCTGTAATCCCAGCATTTTGGGAGGCCGAGGCAGGCAGATCACGAGGTCAAGAGATCGAGACCATCCTGGCCAACATGGTGAAACCTCATCTCTACTGAAAATACAAAAAATTAGCTGGGCATGATGGCAACTGTAGTCCCAGCTACTAGCGGGGCTTAAGCAGGAGAATCGCTTGAACCCAGGAGGCAGAGGTTGCAGTGAGCAGAGATCCTGACACTGCACTCCAGGGTGGTGACAGAGTGAGACTCTCTCTCAAAAAGAAATAAAGCAGAAAAACTGTAAGACTTTAAATTTTGCCTCAATGCTTTTATACTGTGTATTTACACCTAAACCAGTTGAGCCATATCAAAACAGTTCTACATTATCCATGATATCATAGCAACTTGTTCATCAAGCACTAAACAAATGCTTTCCTAGAGTTTCCCAAAACTATCTTTACACTGGAATACATTACTTATAATATACTCTTCTAAACCAAGACAACAGATGAAAAACTGCAAACTGGCAAAGAAGCATTTTATATCAGAAAATATTTTCCTAACACAACTCAGCCTCAGGATTATTTTTAATACAAAAAGTTCTAAACATCAGGTACTCTTTAAACATCAATGAGATAGTCAATGAAAACAGTCAGATTATTATTAAATGTTAACAAAAGCTCCTTTTTCTGAACTTTCTTGCTATTCAGTGAGTATCTTCACCAAAAAGTGGCATTTATATTTTTTGAAATGTGTTTACAAACATAGCTTTGTTTCACAAAATTCAAAAATACAAAGCCTCCATTCAAATCATAAAATTACCAATTATCTCATCTTAGAATCACTGAATACATGCAAACCTGCTGTTTTCACAGATAGCAATGGGCACTTTCAGAGAACCAAAAATCAACCTTAAGACTGGTAAGGCGGGATCTCAGAAATCTGGAGGTTTTACAATCAATGAAAATTACTGTTTGAAAAACAAAACGAAACCAACTCTATCAGACTTCACAAGAAAATATACTCTACATATTTCAGAGGTAAATCATATGACGATCGAGACATGAAGAAGAGTATTCTAGGAGCCAAAATCTCAGATCAAGTGGCCTTCAGTTAATGAGAAGCTTACAATGAACAATGTTTTGTCCTAAGAAAGATTACTAAGATGAGAATTATTATCTTTATCAGAAATCATACCTCCAGATTGATATAGCCCTACATCTCTCCTCACAAAATGCCTTAATCTTCAATAGATGCTTTTCTGGCCCAGCGTGGTAGCTCAAAAAAAAAAAAAGATGCTTTCCCTAAAACAGGATTCCAAATTCCATATACAAGAGTAACAGTGTCTCTCCAAATTACATCAGAACAGTCAATTCAACTCCCAATTTACACACAAAAAAATCTGGCCAGGAGTGGTGGCTCACACCTGTAATCCTAGCACTTTGGGAGGCCGAGGTGGGTGATCACCAGAGTTCAAGAGTTTGAGACCAGACGGGCCAACACGGCGAAACCCCTGTCTTTACTAAAAACACAAAAATTAGCCGGGCGTGGTGGTGGGTGCTTATAATCCCTGCTACTCAGACTGAGGCAGGAGAATCACATGAACCTGGGGGGCAGAGGTTGCAGTGAGCCGAGATGGTACCACTTCATGCCAGCTTGCACAAAAGAGCAAAACTACGTCTCAATTTAAAAAAAAAACTGAGACAGAGTCTCACTCTATTGTCCAGGTTGGCATGCAGTGGCAGGATCATGGCTCACTGCAGCCTCAATTTTCCTGGGCTCAGGTGATCCTCCCACTTCAGCCTCCTGAAAAGCTAGGACTACAGGCACATGCCACCACACCTGGCTAATTTTTATATGTTTTGTAGAGACAGGGTTTCACCATCTTGCCCAGCCTGGTCTGGAACTCCTGGGCTCAAGTCATCTGCCCACCTCAGCCTCCCAAAGTGCTGGGATTATAGGTGTAAGCCACCAAACCCAGCCTAAAAAATAATAATAATAATTTAAAGGTCTGGCACGATGGATCACATCTGTAATCCCAGGATTTTGGGAGGCCAAGGTGAGAAGATTGCTTGAGGTCAGGAGTTTGAGACCAACCTGGTCAACACAGTGAGACAATGTCTCTACCCAAAAAAAAAAAAAAAGAAAGAAAAAAAGTAGCTAGGCATGGTCACGTGCACATGTAATCCTCAGGAGGCCAAGGCAGAAGAATCCCTTGAGTTCAGGAGTTCAAAGATGCAGTAGGCTATGATCACACCACTGCACCTCAATCTGGCCAACAGAGTGAGACCCCATCTCAAAAAGAAAAAAAAAAAGAAAAAGAAGCAATTGTTAAAAAGACATCATGTCTAGACGTGCAATCTAACTTCAAAATATGAGGGCAACATATTTCCTACAATCAACAAAAGCAGCTTTGGCCCCAAAATCTAAAACCAAAGACAATTTAGAGTATTAAATAAAAGGTTCACCTCTATCACAAATTGAACAGGAAAATGAACTTGTAATTCCATTGAATAAGACTATCTTTTTCTGCTTTTACAACTACTTCCTCACATCTACTATAATACTAGATTATATAACCTCTCCTGCTTGGCTCAACTCAATTGGGAAAAAAAAAAATCAGCATTGTTTTAGAAAACATATTGTTTCCAAAGTTTTGGCCAGTTACTGGCTTCCTATAGTCCTCATAAAACAGAGCTCCTCTGCACAATGAATCCCAGAATCACAAAAGGCATTCTCCCCTAAGTCTGGCATTACTAAAGACCAAAAGTGCTATATACCCTATTGAAAAAAAAAAAAACACACATACACTATGAAAATATCATTTCTTTTTGCTTTTCAGAGCTAGAGCTAGCTGTGGTTCTATAGAACCACCTGTTTTCACATACAACCTCCATAGCTTTATTACTTGGCCACTTCTTGCTCATCCTTGATGGTTAAACATAGAGTCCTGAAGTCACCTGTGCAGAAGAAATAAGAACACAAGTGGAACGTTCTCAAAAATCAACACCTCATGTCTCCAGTCAGTTAATCAACCTAAGTTTCCAGGCTTCCTTAAAACCTCACCTTGCAGCTTGTGCTAGGACAGAAAATGCAATTAGGGGAATTTAATCCATCCTTCCACTAACTTATCGCACATCTCCAACCCTAAATCAAATAATCAGCTACCAAGTGTTTATTTACCTCAAAGCATGGTACTGTGCAGAAACACAAGTGTTAAAGCACTATCTTTATACCACGGAGTTTATAATCTGTCTAATAAACAACCAAAAAACTCCAAATGACAGTATTCTAAAAAATGTTAGGGTAAGTAAAACCTCAGAATTTCCCAACAGAAATACTTTGCTCAATATTCATCAAAAGTAGGCATCAGACCTTTTTTTTAATTATAGGGTTAAAACTCAAGAGGCTGACCACCTATTATAAAATAATTAGTTGCACTCAAAATCTATTGGGCATAGCTGCCATACTGGCCTTAGCTCTGCCTTCAGTGGTAAAAAAAGAATTAGTACTTTCCTCCACCAAAAAGCCTTTAAAATATGTGAATGCTACATTTTTTACAAAATTATAACCTAAAATGGCTGGGAAAGATTTCATAAATGAAAGAGAGTTCAAAGGGCATAAGAATGGCAAAGAGTATTCCAGGTTGAGAGTAAAGAATAATTGGAAGTAGGAGGTCAGGTGAGGAGACCAGTGTGACTGAACCATACAATTCAGACTGAAAAGCAGTGAATATAAGACTAGCTAAGGTAAGTTTCCATCAGATTATTAAAGAACGTAAATGCTAAGATTGCATTTTTAATTGTTTTGATAGCCAACAGGGAACAAAGCAGATTCTGAGACAAATCACAGAAAGCAGAGGTTTTAAGTGTATGAAATGGACTGTACTACGGACTGAATGTTTATGTCCCCTCAAAATTTATATGTGGAAGACTTAACCCTGAATGTGACGGATCCCCAATGGAGACAGGGCCTTTGAAAGTTAGTTTAGGCTAGATGATGTCATGAAGTGGGGCCCTCATGATAGAATTAGTGCCAGGAAACATCAAAGAAACAAAGAGTGACACTGAAATGGTAATTAAAAAACGACCACCAAAAAACCAAGTCTAGGACCAGACAGATTCACAGTAGAATTCTATCAGACATTCAAAGAAGAATACGTACCAATCCTATTCACACTATTCCATAAGACAGAGAAAGAGGGAATCCTCCCTAAATCATTCTATGATGCCAGGATCACCATAATACCAAAACCAGGAAAAGACATAACAACAACAACAACAACAACAAAAACTACAGACCAATATCCCTGATGAACATAGATGTAAAAATCCTTAACAAAATACTAGCTAACCAAATCCAGCAGCATTATCAAAAAGACAATCCACCATGATCAAGTGGTTTTCATACCAGGGATACAGGGATGGGTTTAACATATGCAAGTCAATAAATGTAATACACCACACAAACAGAATTAAAAACAAAGTCACATGATCATCTCAACAGATGCAGATGCAGGAAAAGCATTTGACAAAATATAGCATCCTTTTATGATTAAAACCCTCAGTAAAATCGGCATGTAACGGACATACCTCAGTGTAATAAAAGCCATCCATGACAAACCCACAGCTAACGTAATACTTAATGGGGAAAAGTTGAAAGCATTCCCTCCAAGAACTGGAACAAGACAAGGATACCCACTCTCAACACTTCTATTCAAAATAGTCCTAGCCAGAGCAGCCAGACAAGAGAAAGAAAGAAAGGGCATTCAAACCGGTTAAAAGTCAAACTATCGCTGTTTGCTGATGATATGATGGTACACTTACAAAACCCTAAAGACGCCTCCAAAAAACCTCCTAGAAGGTTGCAGTGAGCCAAGATCATGCCACTGCACTCCCGCCTGGGAGACAGAGCGAGACTCCATCTCAAAAACAGTAACAAAAGAAAAAGCTCCTGGAATTAATGAATTCAGCAAATTTTCAGGATACAAAAGTAATGTACACAAATCAATAGCTCTACTATACACCAACAGTGATCAAACTGAGAATCAAATCAAGAACTCAACCCCTTTTAAAATAGCAGCCAAAAGTCTAATACTTAGGGATATACCTAACCAAGGAGGTGAAAGACCTCTATAAGGAAAGCTACCAAACACTGCTGAAAGAAATCAATGACACAAACAAACAGCAACACATCCCTTGCTCACGGATGGGTAGAACAAACATTGTGAAAATGACCATACTGCCAAAAGCAATATTCAGATTCAGTGCAAATACCATGAAAATACCATCATTCTTCACAGAACCAGAAAAAAAGAACCCTAAAATTCATATGGAACCAGAAAAGACCCAGCACAGCTAATGACTAAGCAAAAAGATCAAATCTGGCATAACTGTGCAGAAACACAAGTGTAAAGCACTATCTTTGCTGCCACAGAGTCTATAATCTGTCTAATATGCATACAGTAAACAACCAAAAAAACCCAAATGACAGTATTCTAAAGAACATTAGGATAAGTAAAACCTCAGAATTTCCCAACAGAAATACTTTGTTCAATATTTACCAAAAGTAGGCATCAGACTTTTTTTTAATTATAGGGTTAAAACTCCAGAGGCTGACCAGCTATTATACAATAATTAGTTTCACTCAAAATCTACTGGGCATAGCTGCCATACTGGCCTTAGCTCTGCGTTCAGTGGTTAAAAAAAAAAAAAAAAAAAGAAGAAGAAGAAACACAAGTCTAATACACATACAGTAAACAACCAAACATCACATTACCTGACTTGAAACTAGACTGTAAGGCCATAGTCACCAAAACAGCGTGGTACTAGTACAAAAATAAGCACACAGACCAATGAAACAGAACAGAGAACCCAGAAATAAACCCAAATGCTTAAGAGCCAACTGATCTTCGACAAAACAAACAAAAATAAAAAGTGGGGAAAGGACACCCCATTCAACAAATGGTGCTGGGATAACTGGCAAACCACATGTAAGAAAATGGCACTGGATCCTCATCTCTTACCTTATACAAACATCAACAGAAGATGGATCAAGAACTTAAACCTATGACCTGAAACTTGAAAAATTCCAGAAGATAACACTAGAAAAACCCTTCTAGACACTGGCTTAGGCAAAGACTTTATGACCAAGAACCCCAAAGCAAATGCAACAAAAACAACGATAAATAGATGAGTTCTAATTAAACTAAAGAGCTTCTGCATAGCAAAAGGAACACTAAGCAGAGTAAACAGACAACCCACACAGAGTACAAGAACATCTTCATAATCTATACATCCAACAAAGGACTAATCTCCAGAATCTACAAGAAATTCAAACAAATTAGCAAGAAAAAACAAATAATCTCATCAAAAAGCGGGCTAAGGACATAATAGACAATTCTCAAAAGAAGATATATGAATGGCCAACAAATATATGAAAAAATGCTCAACATCAATAATGATCAGGGATATGCAAATCAAAACCACAATGCCATACCACCTTACTTCCACAAGAATGGCCATAATAAAAAAAAAATCAAAAAATAATAGATGTTGGCATAGATACACTGAAAAAAAAAAGCACACACTTCTACACGCTCGTGGGAATGTAAGCTAGTACAACAACTATGGAAGACAGTGTGGAGATTCCTTAAAGAACTAAAAGTCGAACTACCGTTTGATCCAGCAATCCCAGTGTTGGATATCTACCCAAAGGAAAAGAAGTCATTGTATGAAAAAAATACTTGCACACACGTTTATAGCAGCACAATTCACAATTGCAAAAATATGGTACCAGCTGAAATGTTCATCAGTCAAGCAGTTGATAAAGAAATTGTGATACACACACACACACACACACACACACACACACACAATAGAATACAACTCAGCCATAAAAAGGAATGAATGAATAGCATGCACAGCAACCCGGATGAAGTGGAGATAATTATTCTAAGTGAAGTTAACTCAGGAATGGAAAACCAAACGTCGTATGTTCTCATTCAAAAGCAGGAGCTAAGCTATGAGACATAAAGGCATAAGAACGATACAGCGGACTTTGGGGACTCAGGGAAAAGGATGAGAGGAGGTGAGGAACAAAAGACTATAAACTGGGTTCAGTGTATACTGCTTGGGTAGATGAATGCACCAAAATCTCACAAATCACCACTCAGGAACTTACTCATGTAACCAAATACCACCTGTTCCCCCAAAATCTACAGAAATAAAAAATTTTTCAAAAAAAGAGAGAGATACCAAAGAGCACACAGGAGACCCTCCCACCATACACACACATACACTGAGGACACAGTGAGATGGTATACCTCCGCAAGCCAGAAAGAGAGCCCTCACCAGAAGGCGACCGTGCTGGCACCCTGATCTCAGGTTTTTACCCTCCAAAACTGTAAGAAAATAAATCCCTCTTATTTAAGCCACCAAATCTACAGTATTTTGTTATGGCAGCTCAAGCAGATTAAGACAAATTGGAAAGAGAGAGAAACTGGCAGCAAGAGAATAAGTAAGGAGACTACTGCAATGTCCAATAGAAAAGCAACAGATTACATAGCCATCAATTAGCTACAGAGAAAAATAAGCTACCTCACCTGGCCCCCAGATTCTTAGAAGTTATATTCAAGAACCCTCACTATCCATTTCCAAGGTCTTTAGTTTTGCTGTTTCACTTACCAGCTATTCTTATCATTGCAATTTAAGACAGATCTTCAAGAAAGCATTAGAAATTATTAAAAACAGAGAAGCAGAGACAGAGCCCCCAGAATTTTCTTTCTTTCTTTTTTGGTCTCGCTCTGTCACCAGGCTGGAGTGCAGTGGCACGATCTCAGCTCACTGCAACCTCTGCTTCCTGGGTTCAAGCAATTCTCCTGCCTCAGCCTCCTGGGTAGCTGGGACTACAGGTGCACACCACCATGCCCAGCTAATTTTTTTTGTATTTTTAGTAGAGACGGGGTTTCACCATGTTGGCCAGGATAGTCTCGATCTCTTGACCTAGTGATCTGCCCGCCTCGGCCTCCCAAAGTGCTGGGATTACAGGCTTGAGCCACCACACCCAGCCGCCCCAGAATTTTCTTGAGTCCAGTCAAGCAACTGTCAGATCATCCTATGACCCTTTTCTCCCAAACCCAGTCAGTGTCTTATTCTGAAGAACAATCAGCAGATAGCTCCTATACAGGCCACAGTACACTGGCCTCCATCAAAGCTACCTCAGTGGCCCTACTGGTACTAGGTTCCAAAGGAACCCAGTAGTCTCCTTACTTAGGATTTGTCAATTCCATTCTTCAAAATAAAGTGAAAACTTCTAAACAATACAATCCCATAAAGAGATGCTTAGTGATGGAAAATCCCAATATTTCTCAATATAAGGTTAAAAAGGTGTTTTATATACCCAGACAAACACACTAAACAGAAAGAGACGAGGCTGGGCATGGTGGCTCATGCCTGTAATCCCAGCACTTTGGGAGGCCGAGGCGGGTGGATCACGAGGTCAGGAGTTTGAGACCAGCCTAACCAACATGGTGAAACCCCGTCTCTACTAAACATACAAAAATTAGCTGGGCATGGTGGTGCACACCTGTAATCCCAGCTACTCAGGAGGCTGAGGCAGGAGAATCACTTGAACCCAGGAGGCGGAAGTTGCAGTGAGCCGAGATCTGGCCACTGCACTCCAGCCTGGGTGACAGAGTGAGACTCTATCTCCAAAAAGAAAGAAAAAAAAAAAAAGAGACAACACTGGATGCTGGGAGGGCATCCTCATCACAAAGCCCTAATTACAGAGAACCAGGAAACAGTAGCACCAGCAGACAGCACCAAGCCCTGATACCCTGTCATTCATGGATATGACAAAGTCAGACTTTGTTGCTTCAAGCACAAGCATACAGCAGACAGGAGTTTCTCTTACATTTCATAATCTCATCTTTGCACCCTCTCGTCCTCACTCATGAGTATAAAAGTGTAACTGAACTTTTAGCTTTTTAAAAGTTTAACTCTTCAGTGTCACTAAAATTTTGCTGAGATTATGCCTTATCAGTACAAAGTAAAAGCAGAATATTCCTAAGAACTATTCAGCAATCACATTCATACTTAAGTCTGGGGTTAACCTTGTCACTACAGCAGATCCTCAACAAGCATTTTAAAAACTAAGCTCAGAAAAAAGGACTCAAGGGCACTAACGTGGGGGCTCAATGGTTTGGAATATACTTAACAGAATCCTCACAAAGAATATGTCTGAGGATTTATTTTACTTTAGTGCTTTAATTTCCCCCCATTTAACCAAAAAGACTCATCTGAATAACTCTGAGATTCTGATGAATTACATATAAAGAAATTCTGATGAATTACATATAAATATTATATTTCATTCTGATCAAAATATATTTATATATAAAATTATATACTAAAAATCATATTATAAAGAGTTCCCTACACTAGTGTTCCTCTCAGTCACCTGATTTTATCTTTAATAATCCACCATCAAAAATGTTTAAGTTTTACATGAAGATTCCCTCTCTCCATACGTATCTGAAGAGCCTGGAATCCTTTTCAAGAGTTCCTATGCCACCTAATAAAATAACTAATATCTGTATAGTCCACAAACCTCCACATTTTAGAATTTCCATAAAAATGTTTTAATCTGATCATTATCCCAACCCTGAGGCAGTATTTTTATTGTCCTCATCTTAGACATAAGATAAACAGACTCAGAGAGGTTAAAACATACTGCCCTAGGATCACTTATCTAGTAAATAATAAAGCCAACACTAAACCAAAACTTTCTATCTCCCAACTGCTCCTCTTCAAATATACCACAATGTATCTTTATTCTCCACCACCTTAAAAAAACCATTCTACACTGAATAAAAAACAGCGCATTAGCAGGTACTCACTCAAATACCCCAGATGCTCTTTAACAAAACAGCCCAATGTACTTCTAAATAAAAATATAAAATGAACTAATCATATCCCTTTGAATACTAGCATTAATACCTTTCATTTAATGAATTCAAAGTTCTGTTCTATTAAAATATCTTCTGTATGTTACATTTTTAAACTACTGTTAGAATAAATATTTTCCATCCACTTTAACTTGTTTCTGTAACTACGTAAACACTTAATCTTTGAAAAGGGGAAATAAAAAAATAAAAATTTTCCATACTGTGAAGCAACCATTCTTTTCTGTGACCTCAACTAAATGACAGCTGTGAATAATCCAATATCTTACAACTATCAAATTTCATCTTCTTTCCAACTCACAAAGTCTGAAGACAGCTTAACAGTAAGACCACAGAAAAAAAGAATTACACTTATATCTTAGGTGGTAGCTGTTTATATTTAATGTCTTGCAGTATTAAAAATAAAGTCCCTAATCAACTATTTTATGGAGACTTTTAATTATACTGTTTTCTCCTTAATAAAAATAAATTTGCCTGACACAGTGGCTCACACCTGTAATCCCAGCACTTTGGAAGCCAAAGTGGGCAAATCATCTGAGGCCAAGAATGCAAGACAAGCCTAGCCAACACAGTGAAACCCCACCTCTACCAAAAAATACAAAAACAGGTGTGGTGGCAGGTGCCTGTAATCCCAGCTACTTGGGAGGCTGAGGCACAAAAACTGCTTGAACCCGGGAGGCAAAGGTTGCGGTGAGCCAAGATCACACCACTGTACTCCAGCCTGCGCAACAGAGCAGGACTTGTCTCAAAAAAAAAAAAAAAAAAAAAAAACCATAAATAAATCTTGAAGCACTTTTGGAGAATATGAACAATACCCCATTTAAGACTTCTTTTTTTCTTTTTGTCACCTTGGCTTCAGATACGACTTCTCATTACAACAAATTTCAAAGATTTCCAGAGATACTAAATTCCTTCTCAAGACAAACCATGCTCTTGTAGATTGGTATCAGTGCAGGTGCAACTACAACTGATTAGATTTTGCTACTTCTGAGGGGCAATAAGAAACCACAGGCAAATGTATATTACTGTTGATTTCTCTATTTCCTCTTAAAAAAAACAGTTACCAACTTCCTACAAGAATTATGAAGTAAACAGCATATGAGTAAATATTTCTAAAGTATTCTTAACATCACTGACTTTGTTTTAAAACAGTAAAACTCCTCCCCCTTCCCCCAGTCATTCAATGGACAAAGTCCTACTGCTAGTGTAACTTACTTGGAAAGTCTCCGGAGTCAAACTTAATGCAAACAGTCTGATCACTACAGGCACTGTTCCTAAGCTTGTGAAGAGGGATTACATAAATATGTAGGCAAGAGAGACCCTGGCACTATGGCATGTTTTGTATTTCTGCAGTACAGTATCTCAAACCCCTACAAACTTTAAGTTGATTTAATTATTCAACATTGTATCATGGTTCTTAGGACAGTAACACTAGCAACAGTACAAGGAACAGGCTTGCAAAACCACCAGAAAAGTCAATGGCCTAGTGGTCTACCTCTCAAAACAGACTACAGCAGACTAGTTTATTATACTTCATTACTACTTTCATAGTTTATATTAAACAGTAGTAGGTCTAAGCCAGTAACAAGCTCCTAAGGAAAATTTCACACTCAACAGAATCTTAACTTTTAATTCAGATGCCAATAATGAATATACTTCAGGAATAAACATCATGCTACTAATCTGTGAAAACTTTTCACCAATATAAAAGAATAAAGTTTACCAAAGACTAATTTGTCTGTTCCCTAGAGCAAAGTATCTTAGCTCTACTTTTTCTTCTTGAAGATAACTATCAGAATTTTCTTAACTGTTTGCTCTCAGTCAAAATTCAAAAAGAGTATGATCAGGGTTGAGGCTTCCTTGTGGCAGAGACTATATAATGCTTCTTATGTATATAAAATGGGACCCAAATGAAAAGAATTCTACTCTCCTGATAGTACCCTGAAAATTTCCCTGCATGCTTTAACTGATCAGCACACTCCTTGTCCCAAAAGATGAGAATGGTTCTCTCTCCTCAAAATAGATCTTGATTCCCTAAATCAATGTATTGGGTGGACTACTCAAAGATAAAACTCGGCCTGAAAATCTATATTCCCAGAAGAATTTGTTTTATATAAACAAATTGACTGCAATTTTTTTTCTGTATTTAAAATAATGAAGTCTCCAGTTTAGACTTTTGAGAACAAAAAGTTCTTACTGTGAGTTGAAAACAATCCCTGGGGTCAGGGGTGAAGGAATAAGGGAGAGAAGGAAGAAAGAGAGACAGATCTCCATAATACCTTTTCCAAAATCCATGGGGCCAAGTGGGTTTTAGAACCCAGTTTTTCAGATTTTAGAAAGGAAACACAGTATACAGGTATATATATCATATGCTACAAATCAGCTCCTGGCAACAACAGAAGAACTAGGAAAATAGAGAATTGTCAATGGCCTTCCTTCAGATAAGATTTTGCCACCAAAATACTTTATGCTGAGATTAATTTTGATTCAGATCTTTTCAGATTTCAAAATTGCAGAAAAGGGACTGTGAATCTCTAACAGGGAAAAGGGGATCTTGACAAATAATAAAATATGCTATCACCTAGAATGAAAAAAACTAGCTGATGCTTAGATAAAAGACATTAAGGATATTTAGGACAGTCTTGAAATGGCTCTAACTACCTACCCAATTAGAAAGCTACAATCATTTCAAGTTATATGTTCTTATCAAGAGATTCAATATGAAATACTTTTTCCCTTTAACTTTATTCCAAACTGGGACCAACACTAAACAACATTTTCTAAAATCTGAGTATGTCAGTACTGAGCAGATAAGTAAATGGGCCTCTGGACCACATGACAAAATTTGTTCGATATAGTGGACTTTCCAAATAGGAAAAACCTAAAAGGATGCTACAGGAGAACTCAAAGATTCTTACCCTTGGTACAAGTGACCATATAAGCTCAGATTCTCTGAACTGACCTGTGGCCAAACCATGCTTCGGTTCAAAGTGGGCCTAGCATTTTGCGTTTTTTTCCTCCCCCAAAGGCACAAACAAACCTCTTATTTATCCCCAACCACCTCAAAACAACAACATATGCCTCCAGGACCAAGAAGCTGGATGACTGTAATTCCCTCCCAGCCAAGATACCTGCCACACCCAACCAATGCTCACAACTCTTGCTGACAGCAGCAGCACGTTCGTTCAACTGGAGTAGCCATATTAAATCCAACCTGTATTCACTGTATCAGCCACCAATGACGTGACGAAAGAATAATTACAAGCCAATCTTGCTCATTTTTAAAGCCTGAAAATAGCTCATGGGCAAAACTACCAGAAGCAAATAAACTGACAACTTTTGAGGGAGGCTGCCTCCAGAGAGACTTCCATTTAGCAACTAGAATGATCTTCCATAGATTACTACTACAAATTTAGAGAAACCCCCTCAGTTCAATTCAGGCACCTTGCTAACACCTAAAACAGAGCTGACAAAATGACATCTTGGGCCAAATTCCTCCAATTTTAATAACCAAAATACAGTAAGTTATGGTAGTGTTTTTTTTTTTTTTAAGGAAAAAAGCTAGTATTTTATGTCCTGTACCTTATCTCAAATTGTTTTATTATATTATTTTGAAGGTCATCCCTGAGTCACCACCCAATGCAATAAAAATTAGTAACCAATCTCTAATCCGTTTACATTTCTGTGTGATCTTTAAATGTGATCTTTAAGTCCCCAAGCAGCTTATAGTAGCTTGGATGACTCACCATGGTCTTTATGAGAGCACATTTTTAACATGGAACACACAAGAGCATATTGGAACAAAAAAAAAAAAAACCAAAGCTCTCTCTATAAAAACTACATTTTCTTTCCAAGTCAAGGGTATCTTTAAAAATTACAGGATGATCTGGCTGGAAACAGAGAAAAGTTCAAATAAAAGTCACATTATTAACAAAACTATCTGTGCTTCAGTTTATGAAAATAACAGTGTACTTTCTACCAAAACCATTTTCCCCGATGTAATGATCCCTTTTCACAGGCTTCTATAGGAGCAGGAAAAGGTGCATGAAAAAATACGGCTAAAGAATATGCTCTAGAGTTGGGCTTCTCATTAAGGATAGGCTAGCATTCCATTCCACCCTGACCCTTACCCTCAAAGATGTAAAGCAAAACAGAAGGAAGGTAATGCCATAAGCCAAAAATGATACAACTTTAGAATTTCAGTTTTACTCAATGATTAATGAAAACATATTTAAATTACAACAAATAATGTTTGTGGTAGCAAGCAGAAAACAAAATGTACATGAATATTTAAAATAAGATTTCTTCCGCTCACTTGCAACATGTTGCTTCAGGCTACCAAGGGAGTTTATGTTACTTCTTCTCTGCCATTAAGAAAAAAAGTGAAGCCGCTCTACCCTAGAGACTCTTAATATTCTCTCCAACCTGTTCCCAGGCGTTCTACCCTTTCAAGTCAGGTAATTTTTATTTTACTTAATTATTTAGACTATCCCTCACTTCAGAAATAATTTCAAGTAGCTGGAGAAAACGTATGGACAAAATACTACATTTAAGTGGCGGTGATGCCTTAGCATGGAAAAGGATTTTCAGAAGGTGTACACATTCTGTTCACTATTCTGCACTCTACAAAGTATAGTCCACAAAATAACAACATTAAGAAGAAATCAACTAAAAATATAAAGTTAAGGTTCTTAGGTACTTCATGACCTTTCAAAACTATTTGTATGCTTGATTACTTCTCAGACTTAATATATACAATTTTATGCCACTAAAAGCAACTTTGATTCATTGCTCTTGTAGGGCTAGTCCCTCACTTCCATCACCACAGACAAAACATTTCATTTTATCCAAAGTAAAATAAATACATACAGTGGGGTTTCCAAATAATAATGACCATAAATTGCTTATCACAACGCCTAGCATATAACAGGAATGCAATAAACACTAGCTACAATACTGGCTATATAATGATTACTAATATAATCATTAGTATCACCTAGAATACGAATTAGAAAGTACCACTAACAGTAGCTACCATTTTTGAAGCAGCTTTGTAAGAGGAAATACATAGAAAACCTTATTTAATCTTCACAAGGATACTGTAAGCAGGGATTATTACCCACTTTTCACAAATGAAAAAAGTATGGCTCTGATTATTTAAATGTCTTGCCTAGGGCCATCTAGCTAATAAATTGCAAGTCATCGATTCCAATCCAGTTGTCTGGCTCCTGAGCCCAATTCTTTCCATGACACTATACCACCTCTCTCACAAAAGGCAGGAATTCAAGGGCTCTCTCACTGACAAGACTCCAATTAGATTCCACTCCATTTCAATAAGGACAGGTCAAAGAATGACAGGAGTTCCCACCAGTCACCACACAACACATTTGTATACAAGCACAAACATGCTCCAAATGTCATAATGCATTCCATTCACATACTAATAAAGTTTTGAATTGTTACATTAAATAATCAACCAAAGTCACTAACTTTATACATGTAACTCCAACATTAACATCAATCCCTGGCTTGATAATTTATCTCCCTCTGTGTTCATTTCCCTAAGAGAATTCATTAGCTTTAATTATGACTTGTAGGCACAAAAAACAAATTTGCATCTCCTAACCAAAAGAAATCAAAATGAGAGCAAAAATATATGCATACACAAAAAGGTGGTCAGTACTACATTATTTATCATACCAAAAAGCAAATTAACAAAAATCCCTAAATGTCAAGTAATAAGAGAATGGATTTGTTAAGTTACACTATATTCATTCCATTTGAGAGCATGCAACTATTTTAAACCAACTTAATAACATGAGAAAATATTAACGGTAGACGATTAAGTGAAACAAAAAAATAGGACATAAATGAACTAACAAGTTCTCAACCTTGCAAACAGAACTTTAAGAAAAAAAGACAAAAGGGAAATAAATCATACAATTTTCTCTGGATGGTGAAATAAAGGTAATTTCTCCCCTTTTCCTTTTTCTGGTCTCCAATTTTCTTTTCAATAATGACTATGTATTAACTTTACATGCAGAGATAGTTTTCTTTTTAACCAACATCTTTACCCAGCACTCTTCACTCATAAATCTACAAATTAGCCAGAAGAGTCCCAGGTCATATGAAATATAAAATGCACAAAACAATTCAGCATCTTTATTACTTCCCGCAATACTATCCTCCAATTATGTCAGAGCTGCAATCTTGAGTCATTTCTCTTACCTACAGAAAGCCAATACTTCAAATTCTCTCAATCCTTTACTTCTGGTATTTTTCCTTCCTATTCCCTACACTAACACCATATCCAATCCTTCACCAGCTCATCCCTAGATTAGCATAAAGGCTTCCAAAGCAAATAAATGCCTTCCTTATTTTAGTTTCTTACCGCTAACAATTTACTCCACCACAGCTAACTATGTGCTAGGCACTACTCTTGGAACTTGACATGTTATTAACACATTGAACACTCCTAACAACCTCATAAGGATAACTACTATTATTAGTCCTATTTTACAGATTAAGACACAGAAGCAAAGAGGTTAAGTAACATACCCAAGATCACCCAGCTATTCACTGGTAATTTCTGGATCTGAATGCCTGCAGTCCAGCTACAGATAGTAATATATAAATATGACCTACCCCAGGAATTAAGCAGTGGTGATGAATAAAAACCAGCTTCTCTCACGATGAACCGTACAGGCCCTTGGATCCATTTCCAGGTCCCTCCTCGTGCTACTCCTCACCCTGAAAGACTAGTTCTTCTCTTCCCTATTTTCCATATCTCCTTCACAAGGCAACTCTTAACATTTTCAGTTTTCCTTAAGCCAGTTCCCTGTCTCTTAGCACAGCCTTTTTCTTATGGACTCAATTTAAACTACAATAATGTACATTTGTTGACCTCTTCTGTTAGAGAAGTTTACCTCACTATTTTACTTCCCAATAAATGACTCCACTTTTTTTTTTTTTTTTTTTGAGACAGAGTCTCCCTCTGTCATCCAGGCTGGAGTGCCGTGGCGCAATCTTGACTCACTGCAACCTCTGACTCCTGGGTTCAAGCGATTCTTCGACCTTGGCGTCTCCAGTAACTGGGACTACAGGCGTGCACCACAACACCTCGCTAATTTTTTGTATTTTTACTAGAGACAGGATTTTGTTACCTTGGCCAGGCTGGTCTCCAACTCCTGGCCTCAACTGATATGCCCACATCGGCCTCCCAAAATGCTGTGATTACACGCGTGAGCCACCATGCCCAGCGAATGTGTCCACTTTTTCTGAACAACAACCTTCTCCAGTTCCCATCTTCCCAAAAACTATTAGAACACTGCATAAGTAGATATTAGTTAACTGATAAAAATTAGATACTTATGGCACAACTATTTAACGAAGCAGACTGTCATTCACTAGTCTTTTGAACCAATGTATCTAAATATTTGTCTTCTCATTGTTTCCTAAACACAAACACTTAGATTTGCAATTTCAACATTCCCATCCAAAAATATACTTTCAAGTGATACCCAAAAGCAGTCGTATTAAATGATCTTTTACAAAGGCATTCTACACATTGTCCAGAAATAGCATTTTTTTTTTCTTTTTCAGGAGAGCCTTTCTAATAATGTTACTTTTACTTTATTTCAGTGAGATTACCCAAGTCTTTGACAATACTGGGTAGGCAATGACATTCCAGGAAACCAATTGTTTAAGAGCAGAAAAAACTATATGGCTTTAATAAGAGAGTGTTATTTATGACCCAATTAAGACTAAAGTTTGAAAGCTGTTTACAGTCAAGCCTGGATACCTTCATCTTTATCTTCCCATTTCAAAAGGCTTGTTTAAAAACTCAAAGGATATCTTGAAGACAGAAACTTGAATTTGTGTTTAAATGGCTAAAGAAAACAGACAAAAATAGTAACTGTAGGTGTGCCTCACTATAGATATTAAACAAGCCTCTATAATGCTGTGATCTAATCAAATTGTTTTTCAAAACCATTATAAGCAATGACTACTTAAAAAAACACCAGTTTGTTTTTCTTTTTTTCTTTTTTTTTTTTTGGAGACAGAGTCTCACTCTGTTGCCAAGACTGGAGTACAGTGGCACCACCTCGGCTCACTGCAACCTCCGCCTCCCGGGTTCAAGCAATTCTCCCACCTCAGCCTCCCATCACACTGTAGGTGTGATTACTGTGGGATTACTGTGCCCACCATCACACTCGGCTCATTTTTGTAATATCAGTTGAGACAGGGTTTCACCAGGCTGGTCTCAAACTCCTGACCTCATGTGATCCACCCACCTCGGCCTCCCAAAGTGCTGGAATTACAGGCATGAGCCACCGCGCCAGACCTTGTTTTTCAATTGTTCAGGAATTGTCTTGAAAAGTATACAATACTCATGGTTATACTCTTGTCTCTAATTTTTCTATTTTCCAAGTTTGAGTTTTCATACACAGGTTTTCTCTAAAAAAATTTTTTGCTACCTTTTACCTTAAATGAGCCACTTAATAGCAGACCATATTAGTCATAAAATATATTTTTCCCCCACACACCTGCTGACTCTGTGATAACTCTCATTAATCACTACAGCTTACCTCAAGCAAATGTCTAACATGGCTCAATATTAACAAGTATGTATTACTACAAATTATAGTTATTATAAATTTCAACACTAATAGGTATATAATACGAACCACACCCTACTCATAACCTTAAAATACCTTAAGTGAAAGGTCAAACCTGGTTTCCTCTCAAAAATCACCATTCCTACTTATATTACACTTCAGTAAAAACCCACATTGGTACAATTTTGGTTTTCCCTCTCTTGATTTTTTTCTTGATATGTTCAAGTAATGCTATGACAATTTGCAAAGCTCACTCCAAGTTTAATAGGGTAAGAAGGCATTTAGTAATCTTAGCATTTTTTTAATTACTTGAAAAGTGGATGCAGTTACAAAAGGCCAACACCAACAATCCTTGTGGTGACAGAACAGTTTCTGTATCTTGACTGTACCACTATCAATAACCTAGTTGTGATACTGCACTAGTTTTGCAAGGTGCTGTTACTGCAGGAAACTGGGTAAAGGGTATATAGAATCTCTGTATTACAACTGCATATGAATCTATAATTACCTAAAAATAAAGTTTCAATTAATAAAAAAATACTGGAGCAATTTAATAAGAATTCATCTTTCTAGCTGTATATCAGTATTTTCAGTAAGCCTATATGTACATCTAAAAATTCCCCCCGCAAAAAAGATCAGTAACTTTAGAATGAAAAATTGTTTTTAAAAAATTAAAAGCCAGAAAATACTTCCTACATTTATCTTCAAAAATTTTGGGCAAAAAAGAAGCCTATACTGTTACAAAAGTCTGAATTCAATAAGAAAAAGTATAGCTTTACTTAATAGCTAAAACTACTTTCTAGATAGAAATATAATAGAGAAACACACTTAGTATCCACAGATGGCTTACAAAATGACAACATCACTTATTACTTAGATTCAAAATCTAACAAAGGAAATTTTCAGACATCATACAAACACTTAATCTACTAAAAACTAAACCCAAAAATCACAATTTAGATGTACACACTCAAACCCTGAAGATGAGAACAGGGATTTAAACAACCAAACCATTTCCATTTTGTCAATCCTTTTAACAAACTTTCCTTCTATAGACTGCCTGTTCTTTCTATACACCGCCCTAATTAAGAGTGCCCCACGTTTCACTCCTACAGAAAGAAAAGCTACTTCAAGGTCACTTTAGGAACACTTCACAGAGCCTATCATACCAAGTGAACAAATTCAGTCCTATCATAAGGCAAAGAAAATTTTAACACCTAAATGAAGAAATAACATAACAGATTCCTCAAGACAAATCAGTTGTAGTCAACACACCTTTATCTCTTCCTTAGTGACTTCTGACTCAGCTATCATGAGTTATTTGTTTTGCTTCAGGAATAACATTAAAGACAACATCACATAATACATACAGCTTTCTTTCAGCTGAAAAAGTTTCTAAAAGTATTATATATTGTTTCTCAAAAACAGCCCACTGTGAAACTGAGTATTCCTCAAAAAAGAAAAATAAAGGAAATTACAATACCCAACTATAAACTCTAGTTTTCCTAAGTCAAATGGCATGAGGTTTTTACAAATGTTACTCCAAAGACAAAACGAAAAACAAAAAACCCTAATCTTTACTACAGCAGCTCTTCAAAAGGAAAGTCAGATCTTCAACTCCTTAATAGCTGCAAATACATAGGCATTAGGGTGTATTACATAGTATCCTTTGAAATCAGGGCAGAAGATTATTCAAATGTCAATAAGGTATATAAATATAAATTATATAAGTAAAATAATGTTACTACACCAATTTCTTTTAGACATTCCTTTTAACAAATGGCCACAGAAAAATTGTTATCTACCAGTACATCTTGATTTGAAAAAATCACATGCCATTTTCTTTCCGAAATTGATATCCATTCACTAACTTATTAAAAGTAACAGCTTTTTTATTACAACTTTTTGTAGTATTGAAAATAAACCACAGATAAATATTGCTAACTCCACTGAATACAGGACTTTAAGTTCAAGCTTTTCAATGGATAACAAAATCTAACTTTTAAAACTAAAAGTTCCTACTCTAAATTATCAAATATGGTGACCACTGGCAATGTAGAAAAATAATTTTTTCTCTGTGTAACGCAACGTACTGAAAGAAGTCCAACAACTGCTCCAATGCCATGCTTGTAATCCACATCTCAGTTCACATACATACTTTTTAATTTCATAGACTACATAAATTCCTAAATTGAAAAAGTATAATAAATATAATTGCCTTTATTCTAAAAACAGAATGCACTTCTAATAGCAAGTTCCTGCAGTTCATGTTATTGTATCAATGAGTGTCCAGTTATATATATTTACCACAATTTTAGGTGGAACAGTAGGCAACAGCAATATCATGACTCATTTTTAAAAAATACTAAGCATCATATACCATGTATTAGTCAAAGTACATTTGAAGGTTCCTAAGAATGAATTATTAATTGCAAAAATGAGATGTATTCAAAACACTATGAAGAAATACAGCCGTCTTCTCACCTTTAAAATTGTTAAACTTTCTCCGCCCTCCCCAAAAAGTAACAATTTTCAAATGATTACCAGTAAAAGGAAGGAGGTGAGAGAAGAGTTGGGACTTGGCTTTTGTTTCATGATGTCCTTTTGATCAAGAATAATGTTAGTCTTTAACCTACTTAAAATCCAAAAAATGCCTTCATTTCACTTACTTGAGATGATTAAGCACATGCTATACTTTCCCCACAAGCTGTAATTTCATAATTAAAAATGAATTTTAGTAAATTAAATCAGTAGACAACTTTTAAATACAAACTTTTTAAAATGTAAAGTGGTATAAAGTGTTTCAGCAGTTATGAAATTAACCTTATTTTCTGATATTTTACTCTCGCAATATTTTAAGAAATCAACTATTACTTTACCAGGAGAAATAAAAAGCACCCATCAAAGAGGAATTACTGAGTTTCAGCCCAGAGATTTGACAGCTGGTTTTCTTAAGATGATGGTGTCATGGCTTTAGTTATGTTTTTCGTCTCTGAGCACAAAGAAATAAATTTAAATTAAATAAAAAAATCACAGCTTTTGTATACTGGAATGAATCGTGCTTCTCAAATATTTAAAAATTATGAGTTTTTAAAAGTAAAAAAGACAAAAAAATTAATACTTAAGAAAAATGAGATAAATGTATCATAATGGAGCACAGCAGTCATAGATGTATTAAAAGTAAATTTAAAGACAACAGCACTAGTGTGTAGAATCTACTTTAACTTACTCTAAATATTATCACAATGTAATGTGGACATAGGAGATCATTCAGTAATTTAATAGGTATCATTTAAAAATAAATCTAAGTTTCTGTTCATGTTGAAAATTTACCCCATTAACATTTTAAATAATTGTCAACGAAACCACTGATTTCCTACAGATTTCTGATGGAACTATCATCATTTAAAATTAATAAATCTTACTAATTATCGCTTGACTCAATTCCACCTTTTATATACATATACTCAATAATATTTAAATGTCATGCTTTCTATTTTTCTACTAAAATGTGTCATACCACCAAAATATGAGTCTCTGGTTTAAGACATCATCTTACCTGATCCACTGAATTGACTGCTTCCCAGTGTGGTTGGTCTAGTTTTCCCACTATTAACAGGTGGGGAAAACATCTGCAAAATAATCCAAATGTTATCTGTTAGTCCTGAAATTCTTCTAGATTCCTTGCAAACATAAGTCCACCAAAGCCATCAATCAGTTACTGTATTTCAGATGGAAGTTAAAATAAAATTTGAGATACTTTCAGATCCAGAAAGGCAAATACACTGAGTGATACTAATTCCTGATTAATTGGAAATAATGGTTACATATTGTTCTGAAGACCCTATCATTTACATGGAAGACTCCAAGATTATTAAATTTAAACAGTATATTATTATTCTTGATCTACACTGTGGAACTAAGTGAATCTCATTACATTTACATCTTAATATACACATACAGTCAGAATCATGGCCAATTAAATTACTACATACAGTAAGGATTATAACTGAGTTGTATAAAGCAGGTATAGGTGCTGCCTCCTAACAGCAGTTAATGAAGGAATTAAACCCATTAAAAATAAAACTAGTGGGCCCTTCGGTTTCAGTTGATATTTTTTTTAAGTTATTTCCCATGTTAAGAACATAATATGTATACACACACATATAAATAAAAGTACTCTGCTCAGAAGGCTGGAAATTCTAGATCTGGACTGCCTTTCCTGCAGCTGACATCTTTCAGGTACCATGAACTACATCTGATACTATAGAGGAAAATAGTGAGGAGTGTTGAAGAAAACAATACTTTTTCATATGAAGTACAAGATCCCTAATAATCACCCGGGTCGGAGGTTGACTCAACCAAAACTCGTAATTACATTGTTCTCCTTTTAGCTGGTTAAATCAAATGACCCCTCTGGCATTAAAGTTTAAAATCTGCAAGTCTAGACATTACATCAAAGTTCAGGTGTCCAACTTGGGGGAGCTGGACTCCAGCCCTGAGAACTACTGCTCAAGCAGAAAGCAGATGGAGTTCACGCTGCCTAGTCTCCACGTTTCTTCCCCCCACCCTTTCTTTCTTTTTTTTAAAAAAAAAAAAAAAAAACCTCTGCAGAACCCCAAGATGCCGTGGAAAGCTCTCATACCGCACTGAAGTCCAGCAGGTCGCTCAGCTCCTTGTCGGTCCCTATAGCGGCCATGCGTTGTTGCTGGGGATTCATCTTCGGCCACTTCTAGCAAGTCCTAGGGCAGAGGAAACGGGCTCAACGAGAGACCACCGAGGCCCAAAGTGTGTGAGGGGACAGAAAAAGGTATTGGTGAAGAGGAAGAGCGGTGGGAGCGACAGGATGACTTCCAAGACCCGGACTCGCTCCCACCGCCGCGCGAGCAGGGGGCGGGAGAGCTCAGTGCCCGCGCCGGGTCCCCGAATCCACGCGTTCCTCGGCGCGGCCCAAGAGCGACGCGGCGGCTCCCGCAACTCGCCGCCTCTCGCAAGTTTCCGAACCCGTCTCTGCCCCCTCCCCGGCGCCCCCTGCTCCGGGCCGCCGCCGAGTGCTCGGCGCGCGGTGCCCGGCCGCAGCTGGGGTCTCGAGGAGCGGGGTGAGGGGCAATTCGGCGTCCAGCGAGCGGAGCGGCGGCGAGCGGAGATGCGAAGTGACTCACTCGCCAGGCAACAATAGAACTGACAAGTTGCAGGGAACGAGCCGCTCGCAGGCCCGCGTCTGCGGCCGCCGCCGCCCGGATGTCCCCGGCGGGCCCAGGGGGTCGGAAAGCACCCCCAGCGCATCCAAGGGGCGTTTTAAAAAAGAAAACAGAAACGCCGACAACTAGTCTCGCTCTCTCCCGGCGTCCTCCTACCCAGGCTCGGCCTCCTCCCACTTTTGCTGCCTTGCCCGGGACCTGCGAACAATGAGCCTGGCTCCGCGGCCGAAGCTGCCCGATCTCCCGCGCGCCCCAAACCCTGGGCGCCGGCCCGAGTCGAGCGCCGAACGGGGCGCACAGGCCGAGTGCGCCGCCAGCGGGCCTGAGCGCCCGCGACTAGCGCCTCCGCCCCCCACTCCGCTCCCCCAACTTGGAGGGGACCCCGGGTCTGGCACTGTACAAAGGGGCGCGGAGTTGAGGCGCGGGCCAGGGGCACCCCCGCTCCGGCAGGGACGCCGCGGCGCTCCGCAGCCCCCAGCCCTGCCGCGCCTCCCCTCTCCCGCTCGCTAGCCCGCTATTACCTGCCGCCCGGTCTCCGCATCCAACCACCCCGATTAAAGTTCACTTTGGCCAGGAGAGCGGGCTCGGGCTTCCCCTTGTACCGCCCAGCGGCTCGGTTCACTTTGCCCCGCACGAGCTCTTGGGTCTGGGCGGGGGAGGCGGCTTTCGGGCCTGGACGCCCCTTCCTCCCGGGGCGGGCAGTCGGTCCCCTCGATAGAACTTGTGGGTCTCCTCAGGCGGACATTTTTTTCGCTGAGGCGACCTCAGCACCGCGCTCGGCTCGCCTCCGGATCCCTCCGCGCCGGGAAGAGCTTCGGTTAACCCTTCCCTCCCCGGCCCGCTCCGCCGCCTAGGAAGTGGGGCCAGCAGAGGGGGGTGGGGAGGAGCCGGCGGAGACGGGGAGGAGTCGCACCGCGGCGGGTGGACAAAGCCCGCGGTCGGGTGAGGCGGGACGGAGTTGGGGCTGGCGGAGAGGGGCTGGAGGCGTACGCAGGCACCTTGGGAAGCAGGCCCCGATCGCTCGCCGAGGAACCCTCGTCCGGGTCCCCTGGGAGCGGGACGGCGGGCACCGTGGGCGCCTCCTCGCGTTGGTCTTGTTGGGTCTTGGACCCCGAAGCGGAAGGACGAAGACACAGCTGTGGGAGCATCTGGATCCGCTGCCCAGGCTCCCGAGCCTCCCGGAACCCGAGGCCGCAGAGCTCTGAAGGCTGCGGTTCCAGAGCAGGTCACGCTGGACGCCACCCTCAGCTGGGCCCGGAGGCTTCGGGCCCAGGAGGGCTGCACTCGGCTCAAACACTGTGCGCGTGGGGACTGGAGACCCAGCCTCCTCGGCCGCTCCGGGACTAGGCGCGGTCGGTCAGATGCGCTGCTGAGCCGAATGCTGGAGAAAGGACCAAAAACCTCCCCTCAAACCAGACAAAGCAGTGTGAGCTTCAGGTTCTCAGATACCCCACTCACGCAGACCCCACATCTCCAGTCACCTCCTCCCACCCCGAATCCCATTCGGAGCCACCGAATTGCACGTCGGACAAGTTCTTGGGAATCGATCAACCCAGTCTCCATCTCACAGAGACAGCCCAGGTCGGCTCTGTCACACAGCCACTATCTTGTGCGCAAGTTCTGAACTTGGCCTCAAAGAAGCCCCAGAGTAGAAAGGAGACAAAATAACTAAACCTCAGTTCTTCGATTCTAGGCTGGAAGTGAGATTTTCTTGAATGGCAGCCAGTGTTTTGACTCTTAGGTAAGTGAGTGTAGTCAAGACCGGTAAGGTCCACACAGAAGAAACACTGAAGAAGAAGACACTTCCAAAGTAACAAATGGAAGGAAGCAGCCAACGCCTGAGGACAACATGGCAAGAAGGAGCCTTTGGATTCCGGGCTGGGATGGAAAGGGAGGTAGATTCGCCTACCATATGCCATTACTGTACTTATTACAGTCGTCTCTTTGTATCCGTAGGACTGGTTCCCAGACTCTGGATTTTCTAAGATGTTTATATACTTTTAAGTCATTTCTACATTAGTTATAAAACTTAATGCAATGTAAATGCTATGTAAATAATTGTTAAAGTGTATTTAGGGAATAATCACCCAAAGAAATCTCTACATTTTCAGTACAGATGCAATCCTGGCAAGCCTAACTACATTTTTTATTTTCAATTGGTTGAATCCTCAAATTTGGAAACCCCAGATATGGAGGGCGGATGGTACAACCAGCTGTCAGGTGGCTTTCCAGGGCTTTGCATTGACTATACCTGAACCTTATGACAGATCCTGCGGTAGCCTAGACTCCCCAAAATACCCACTCTTCCTTATCTTGGTAAACAAGCCCAGTTCTTAGTCACGACCCTCCTTTGCCTACCTACAGGAGCATATGGTTCCAATCTAAGCAACTCAGCATAATTCCAGCCTAACTCAGCACAATCCCATTTCCTGCCACAGTTATTGGTTGGCAATGGGCGTGACACATTTCGGCCAATAAGAGGACCAATTTCCTGGTCTTTCAAAGGCAAACCCTTCTCTCTGCATGTCCTCAAAAAACGGGTCTTCTGGATGGTGGGTAGCCATCTTCCAAACACAAGGTCTGGGTTAAAATAAAGCAGACATTAAGAAAGCAAACACAGATCTAATCTTTGGTTACTTTTTTTTTTTTTTTTTGAAACAGTCTGGCTCTGTTACCCAGGCTGGAGTGCAGTGGTGGCAATCTCTGCTCACTGTAACCTCCTCCTCCCAGGTTCAAGTGATTCTTGTGCCTCAGCCTCCCGAGTAGCTGGATTACAGGCATTTGCCACCATGCCCGACTAATTTTTTTATTTTTAGCAGAGATGGGGTTTTACCATGTTAGCCAGACTGGTCTTGAACTCCTGACCTCAAGTGATCCACCCACCTCAGCCTTCCAAAGTGCTGGGATTACAGGCATGAGCCACCGTGCCTGGCTTTTGGCAACATCTTTGAGGCTCTTAATCAAGCAACTTATGATCTCAGGTGTATCTTCATTGGTTAGACCAATGGGGTTCGAATTTTCTGTTGTTTGTAATCTAGTGCGGTCTACACAGTACCAGCCCAATGACCATTTTTTTAGAGCAAAGACATAAATGTCAGGTAGGAAGTCTGATTAGTTAATTTTTAAGGCCCCATTCCCATGTGTTTTAGTTCATTTTCTGCTGCTGCTAACAGAATACCATAGACTGAGTGACTTATAAAGAACCGAAGTTTATTTGGCTCATGGTTCTGGAGCCTGACAAGTCCAAGAACATGGCATTCGCATCTCTAAAAGGCCTTCATGCTGTGTTATCTATCCCATGCAGAAGGGCAAGTGAGCACACATGACAGCATAATCCATTCATGAGGGCTCTACTCTCTTAGGAGTCCCTCTTAAAGGTCACACTTCTCAACACTGTTGCATTGGGGATTAAGTTTTCAACACATGAATTTTTAGGGGACACATTCAAACCATACCACTGTGATAAGATTCTATGACTCCATGGTAAAAATAGAGAAAATCTTGGGGTAGGAGAAGGTATGTGATCCCATATGTAGGATTTATGCTGTTTTCAAGATTTTCTTCTCATCCTTCTCACTCAACTACTGCAGAGGAAGAATATCTGCCCAAACCTTCAGTTATAGGGGCTCCCTCATTCCTTAGGGACTGACTGGTGAAGTTTTTCTTATCTATTATGGCCCATATAGTTTTACTTTGTAATATATTTTCCTTATTAGATTGTGAACCCCTTGAAGGTTATGACTAACATGCATCTGTCAGTACCATGCACCTAACATAGTGCCAACAGCATAGTAAACCCAAAAGGGAACAGCTGGAATTAAATCTATCATTCATTTAACATTATAACATGAAATTATTTTTCGCAATATAGTCTTTACATGTGTTATTTTTTTTTTCTGATACCAAAACCTGGCAGAGACAAAACGTGTCATTTTTAATAAGAAAATGATTCCCACCAGTGAATCTCCTATAATAACTCTGATTTATATGAAAGACAAAAAGAATATAAAAAGTGGAGTTTTGTATCACTTATAACTCATTTCTGGGCCTTTGCTGGCCCAGCTAGATAAAGCCAGAAGCCTTTATCAAAAAGCTCAGAGAGAAACAACTAAGTGATACAAATTCAGTGTTAATTAATAGTACTGTTTCTGTAGTATAAGTTAATCACTATCAACAAATTAATATTGAGAAGTATTTAATGTGCATTTCTTATATGCAAGGCATGGTGTTAAATGTTTCAGGACAGAAAGCCTAAAACCTATATTGCTCTCAAGAAGGTTATAATAGATTTTTTTTTTTGAGACAGGGTCTCACTCTGTTGCCCAGATTATAGTGCTGTGGCACAATCTCAGTTCATTGCACGTTTGCCTCCTGGGATCAGGTGATCCTCCCACCTGAGCCTCTGAAATACCTGGGACGACGGGCGCACACCACCACATCTGGCTAATTTTTAAATTTTTTTGTAGAGACAAAGTATCACTATATTGTCCAGGCTGATCTCAAACTCCTGGGCTCAAGTGCTTCACCCACCACAGCCTCCCAAATTGCTAGGATTGATTATAGGCACGAGCCACCATGCCCAGCAATCTAATAGAGCTTGGTTCACTGTCCATTCACTGTAACCTACTACTGGACAGACACAGGAATTCTGTCAGCATAGTTTCAGTCCTTGCTTTTTAAGAGCACCCCCTCACACACACATACTTTATCTTTGAACACATTTAGGCATATTTTATCAAGGACACCTGAGTTGCCCAGAGAAACCTTTATAGTCAAAAGGAAAAGCAGTCAAAGCAATGGGTTTTTTACTTCCTTGAGAGATTGACTTAACTGGCACCTTTTTAGAAGACAAATATTCTAAAAAGCTGAGACAAGAAGGAGAGAGGGAAGAGAGTTAAGTCGGGTGTTTAGTGGATATAGTAAATTGCTATCTGGATGGAGTGACTGACTGGCCTCCTAACATTATCCACTAGGATCCAAGGTTGATGGCTAATAGACTGTCTGGTAGCTCTCTGCTACCGCCACCACACCCATCTAATTTTTGTATTTTTAGTAGAGACAGGGTTTCACCATGTTGGCCAGGCTGTTGACGAACTCCTGACCTCAGGTGATGCACCTACCTCAGCCTCCCAAAGTGCTGGAATTACAGGTGTGAGCCACCGCGCCCAGCAGTATTGGGTGTCTTTTTAAGGAAGGAGCACCTAACTCACGTGAGCTTATAATAGCATTATGGAAGTCAGCTACACAGATTTGTGTAGGCTACTCCCGTAGATTAAAGATTACCAAAATAGATACTAAGAAAAACAAAAGCAAAGAATACTTACCACATCAAAGCACATGAATAAATCCTCCCTTTGCCAACAAAGTAAAACTTGTACAGACTAAAAACTTAAATATTTGGTGACTTGCCAGTCATACGATCAGAATAGGGAAGGGATAGCTGTTGTTAAAAGAATTGTTGTTGGATGCGGTGGCTCATGCCTGTAATTCCAGCACTTTGGGAGGCCGAAGTGGATGGATGATTTGGGCCCAGGAGTTCAAGACCAGCCTGAGAAACTGGGAAACCCTGTCTCTGCAAAAAATTTAAAAATTAGCTGAGCATTTATATGCCTGTAGTTCCAGCTGCTCAGGCAACTAAGGCAAGAGAATTGATTGAGCCTAGCAGGTTGAGGCTGAAATGAGAATGTCCTTTAATAGCCCAAAAATGCCCTTTAATGTAGTATGGTTTTTAAACATGGTGGCCCACATCTGTAATCCCAGCACTTTGGGAGGCCAAGGGAAAGATTGCTCGAGCCTACAAGTTAGAAACCAGCCTGGGGAACATGGCAAGACCCCATCTCTACAAAAGATAAAAAAATTAGCTGGATGTGGAAGTATGCACCTGTGGTTCCAGCTGCCTGGGAGGCGGAGCCCAGAGGATTGCTGGGGCCCAGGAGTTTGAGTCTGCAGTGAGCGGTGTTTACACTACTTCACTCTACCCTGGGTGACAGAGTGAGACTTTGCCTCAAAAAAAAATTTTTTTTTAAATGATAGTCATTCATCATCTTAGACTATGACAAATAAACATTACCCTTCTTTTGCAGGTTTGGTTGTAAAGGTAATCAGTAGAAAGTTATGAATGAAGATTTGATTTCATTTTTCAAAAGCTTGAGTACTTATAAATTCAGCTGCTGTTCTGTAGACTCCTAACTGCCTCTGGCATTTGTTTATTCTTTCAGTTTTTGTCAATTGAATAAATATCTATTAAGTACTTTGTGCCCAGAACTGTCTTCTATGCTTGGATTATACTAATGAAAAATGAGAATAAAAAGGAAAAAAATTCCTGTCTCCATGGAGCTTACATTCTAATGGGTTGTCTTCAGTCCCTGTTGGTACTCAACATCAGTTTTAAAACTTTCAAATTCCAAACAAAGGCAGGTTAAATGCGTAGAGCAGAATAAGTAAACTAGGTTTGTTTTCAGATTTTGAAGATAGTTCTGTTTGTTATCTTAGTTCCTAGGCACCTGCCTTTTCAAATACAGGGCAGAAATGTATTCCAAAAAGGTGTTTGGTGTTTGGACTGCTTCTCTCATTGTAGCGAGTAACTGAGATCTAGCTATTTGAAATATGCGTATTGGACGCTGGGTGTTGTGGTGCGCCATTTGTTGTCCCAGCTACCCTGAATGCTGAGGTGAGAGGATTGCTTGAGCTCAGGAATTAGAGGCTGTAGTGTGATGTGACTGCACCTGTGATAGCCACTGCACTCCAACCTGGGCAACAGGGCGAGACTCCATCTCAAAAAATAAAAAAAAAGAATATGTGAAAGTCTTGTTCTGTTGCCCTCTTGCTTCCAATGTTGTTGTTAAACAATGGATGTCATTTTTTGCTTTTAGTCTTTTCTATTTGTCCTCTTTTGTGTCCTGTCTGGAAGCTTAAAGGTCTTCTCTTTATCTGCTGTGTACTCAGATTTACTGATCACATACTTTGGTGTAGATCTATTTTTATCCATTATGGTGTCCACCTGATGAATTCATTCAATTTGGTAACTTGTACTTAAATTCAGATAATATTTCTCAGATTATTTCATTTACTTCTGATTTTCTTAAGCTCTTATTATTTGCATTCTGAACTTCTTGAACTAGTCTTCTCTTTCTGCTTTGCAGTCTAGGAAATTTATTTAATTTTCTTTTCTAATCTTTTTTTTTTTTTTTTGTAAAGGAGTCTTGCTCTGTTGCTGAGGCTATAGTGCAGTGGCAGGCTCTCAGTACATTGCAACCTCTGCCTCTTGGTCACAGGTAATTCTCCTGCCTTAGCCTCTTGAGTAGCTGGGATTACAGGCGTGTGCCACACCACTATGCCCAGCTAATTTTTGTATTTTTAGTAGAGACGGGGTTTCACCATATTGGCCAGGCTGGTCTCAAACTCCTGACCTCAGGTGATCCATCTGCCTCAGCCTCCCAAAGTGCTGGGATCACAGGCATGAGCCATCATGCCCTGCTCTTAATTTTCCTTTTTAATCTTTTTTTCTTTTTTTCATTTCTGCTCTCCTATTTTCTTCTTTTTTTTTTTTTCTTTTTTTTTTTTAGTAGAGACGGGGTTTTGCTGGTTTTGCCCAGCCTGGTCGCAAACTCCTGAGCTCAAGCAATCCACCCATGTTGGCCTCCCAAAGTGCTAGGATTACAGGCATGAGCCACCTCACCCAGTCTCCTATGTTCAATCCTAAGGCTCTTTTTTATATCCTGAACACTTATTTCTTTTTTTTTTTTAAAAAAAATTATTCTGTCTGCTATTATTTCATGGTTGCAACTTTCTCTTGAATATATATATTTTATAAACATAACTCTACAAATAGTATATATTTCTAACTCTATATATAGTTTTATTTTCCTTTAGTCTCTGTTTTCACCAATTCACTTTTTGTTATTTCAATTCCTCTCTCCCATGAGAGAGACTTCCCTCAAATGTGTGATACTCGGTTGTGTGTCATACAAGAATTGGGCAACAAAATGCTGATGGTGGGCGTCTGTAATCCCAGCTACTCGGGAGGCTGAGGCAAGAGAATCACTTGAACCGGGGGAGGCAGAGGTTGCAGGGAGCCGAGATCGCACCATTACACTCCAGGATGGGTGACAAGAGCGAAACTCCATCTCTAAATAAATAAATAAATAATAAAAAGGCTCCCAATACTAGAACCCTGCAGAAGAGAAGAGATTGACCTTGAATACATGAATACACAAAGCCAGGCCTGAGATTTTCATGGGAATAAGAAAATTCTTTCTTTTTTTTTTTTTTTTGTCTTTTTTTTTTTTCACATTGGACATTTGTACAAAGAAAATTCTTTCTTGGTTTCCTCAACTCTTATTGGGATCTCAACTACCTTCTGAGAACAAGCAGATAGATATCACTTAGAACAGCGGTTCTCACTCGCACTGTGATTCCTAGATGAGTAATATTACTATCATCTGGTAACTAATTAGAAATGCAAATATTGGGGCTCCATTCAAGACCTACTCCGTGAGTAGAGCTCCATTCCAGAAATTCTGAGGGCGGGGCTAGCAATCTATTTTTGTTTGTTTGTTTGTTTGTTTGAGACAGAGTTCTGGGTCTGTTGCTGAGGCTGGAGTGCAGTGGAACGATTTCGGCTCACTGCAATCTCCGCCTTCCGGTCAAGCGATTCTCCTGTCTCAGCCTCCAGAGTAGCTGGGATTACAGGCACGTGCCACCACGACCAGCTAATTTTTATATTTTTAGTAGAAACGGGGTTTCACCAAGCTGGCCAAGATGGTCTCGATTTCTTGATCTCGTGGTCCGCTCGCCTCGGCTTCCCCAAGTGCTGGGATTACAAGCCTGAGACACCTGGCCCCGCCGCAATCTATTTTTTAGCAACCCCTTCCTGTGCTTCTGAGGTCCGCTAAAGTTTGACAAAGTGTCTTTAGAGTAGTGGCCCTGTGATGTCCTTAACAGCTCAGGAAAATTAAGATGAACATAAATTGAGCTGCCAGAGTAGATTTACCTTGAATAGATAAAGACTATTAGAGCGATGTACTTAATAAGATACAGCAATGCTAAAAAGAATAAAAATGCATTTAAATTAACCTTTTTTTTTTTCTTTGAGGCAGGATTTCGCTCCGTTGCCCAGGCTGGAGTACAGTGGGCCATCATGGCTCACTGCAGCTTCTGCCTCCGGGGCTCAAGCAATCCTCCTGCCTCAGCCTCCCAAGTAGATGGAACCACAGGCATGCTCCACCATGCCCAGCTAATTTTTGTATTTTGTGTATCGAGGTCTCACTATGTTGCCCAGGCTGGTTAAATTGACCATTTTTAAATGGTTGCTAAGGCAAACGTTAATGCTGGTGAAAAGTCCAGAAAAAGGACACTATGTGACACCAAGTTCAGCTCTCCTCACGTGTCAGATCTTGTAAATCTTTTCTTGCAAGTCACTGGCATCTTAGGCAAATTCAGTCTATTATAATAGTAAATCTGTTGTTTATTTGAATATTCATCAAAAATCATGGTTAGTATTCACAAGTTTTTAGCTGCACATGACCAGTTTCCTTCAACTAGGAGTTCTTCAAGGGTAAGGTTTATCTTGTATCTATTTTTATCTTATTAATAACTGTGTCTTCCTTCTAATGCCAATAATCCCTCACTAATTGTTTATTAATTAAATGAGAAATTGTATTTTCAGTGAAAGTTACCTTGTCTTGATTCCCCTGGGTGATTTCATAAAAATGAATTGATTGATTTGGATTAGATGATTTAAATTGCACTTAATTATTCACACTTTAATGTGAGAAGAGTTAGGGAACAATTGTTCTTATATACTGCAGAAATATTTTATTTTGGGACCATCTGTTGAATTTCTATTTTCACTGTACTAGCATTTTTATGCAATTACACATTAAGTTTTGGTGATTGGGACATTCTTCTTTAAATTCAAGATGTCTTAATATAATTTTTCCTATTTAATTTGCATTATAAGCTTACCAGAGGTTTTTTTTTTAATTGTTTGTAATCTTTAAACATTAAATGTTCACCTTAAGCTTTCAAACTGTATTCAGTAGCACGATAAAATAATGCCATTGAATATTTTAAACATTTTTACATTGAGGGATATCAGTTTCCTGTGGAATTGGGAATGAAAGCTGGGAAATCATGGATGAGATTTGTTTATTATTTCCTGGGTCTTTGGCTACGTCTTCCACTCTTTTTCTAACGATCTGCTGTGTTCCATCTTGACATTATTCAAGTTTTCATAAAATATGCTTGATGGGATTAAAACTGGCAAATAAATAAATATTCTTTGCTTGCTAAATCTGAGTTGCATTTACTCTTTACATAAGACTTAAACTAGAGTTAAAGAAAGTGAAAATGAAAGCATTAATAATCATGTAGAATATACTTTCATTTCCTGCAGTAACATTTTTCTTTGAACAAGAAATTTAGTATTTTATTTCCCTTTTAGCCAAATAATACAGTTTTCTTAAAAATGTAGCTTCATTACATTCATTTGTTGAGTTAAAAGTGCTCTGATTTGTTTTTCCAATGAACCCTGTAAAAACAGAAGCATTAATCTATAAGAAAAAACTCTAACTTGGCTCTCCCAAAGTGCTCCCGTATTGACTTGTGTGACTGTCAGTCACACTTGAATGAAGCTCACATTGCTAATGAGAAATCAAAATCATAGGCTTATCCCCAAAGGATCCGTTAACTTCTCTCAGAGAAGCAGGGGTCTCTTTACACAGATCAGTCTTCTGTTCCTGACCACCTTAGAAAGTATTGGTCCCAGAAGGACAGAGTATGAGAACGTGGCTGGCCCATCAATAACATCAGCCATGTTGTTTTTTGCTCCATCTGTAAATTGAAGTGATTTACAGCTAGGTACAAACGTAGGGAACTTAAAAGAACTATCTGAAACATTAGGATGATTAGCATCAAGTAATAGGTAAAAAGGTGGGGGTGGGGAGGAACACATGCTCAAGTGGGAACTTGTTCTCTGCATTTCAAAGATGTCAGTGCAATTTTCTTAAAACCTGACTCTTTTAGTCAATATGTCTAAGTGGGTTCATTGTTTATTCTGTCAATTAAACAGAAACAAAGATCTAGACACAGTAGACAGTTCAAAAGATTAACATTTTAAAACAAAGTATATAACAGAATATTCATGAAAGAGGGCTTTAAAATAGTTAATATGAGTACCTATCAAGGTTATGCAAGTAAAATGAGATCCCATGTTACAACTGTCAAATTTGCATGGATATTTTAAAAAGCGTAATGATCAATGCTGGTGATTATGCAGTGATAGGCACCCATAAACATTGCTGGATAGAATGTAGATTAGGAATTAACAAATGAATAATTAGTAAAAACCACTATGGAAAGCAACTATTCAGTCTATGTCAAGAGCCTTCTAAATGCCCATACTCCTAATCTAGTAATTCTACTTACAATTTCTACTTCCAGGAAAATAGGGAAAAAGTTTTATTTGTAAAGAAAAACATTGTGTTTATAAGATTAAAAAATAGATATCCAGCGAAGAGCAATTAATAACAAATTATGGTAGATCAAGAGACTTTTAAAATCTATAGCTTTTTTATCCGTGGTATTTTTAAATGAAATTTACAAAGTTTTTCTTACAATTGGAAAAGGCTAGTATCAATGTTATGCAGAAAAAAATGGGCTATGAAACCGTAAGAGCATGATCTCTTTCTGAACTTACACTTTCTTACATTTGATAGTAAAATTCGGTCTCTCCTGATTCAACCAACCAGTTACATTCTCTTAAACACCCTGAAATTTACCTTTTGGTTTTTCCCCTTCCTGGTTTCCTTTGCCAGCCCTTCTCTACAGTCTCAGATCAGTGCTTAATTTCCCTTTAGCCAAATAATAGTTTTCTTAGAAATGTAGCCTCATTGCATTCATTTGTTGAATCAAAAGAGCTCTGATTTGTTTTTCCATCCTTGCCTTAGTGGTAATCTGCCAAACAGGCATGTAAAATGTAAATAATGTTTCTTACACCTGTATTTTTGTTTGTTTGTTTTGAGACAGAGTCTCATTCTATTGCCCAGGCTGAAGTGCAATGGTGTGATCTTGGCTCACTGCAACCTCCGCCTTCCGGGTTCAAGCAAGTCTTCTGCCGCAGCAGCCCAAGTAGCTAGGATTACAGGCATTTGCCACCATGCCCAACTAATATTTTTGTATTTTTTTTTAGTAGAGACAAGGTTTCACCATGTTGGCCAGGCAGGTCTTGAACTCCTGACCTCAGGTGATCCACCCACCTTGGCTTCCCAAAGTGCTGTGAATTACAGGCATCAGCCACCATGCCCGGCCTACACCTGTATTTTTAGAAAATCTTGCCCTAAAGTATAAATAATTTTGTTTATCCTTCATAAATTAATTGTCCCTTTAGATTTAAGATTTGTTGGATTGATATGATATGCGTTTATGCTAAAATGGAAAAATACAGAAATGTAAAAAATTGAAAGTCTCAAGTAGTTCCACTACATAAAGACAACTTTTAGTAGTTGAGAGAATTTTTTTCTGGTCTTCATTATTTGTCAGGCTTAAAGCATTGAAAATAACTGGATTTTGTGCCTCTTAAAGTCTATTTTCCCTAAATAAAAAATAGGAAAGATGAAAGAAATAAGAATAAGAAAAAAATGTATATTATGTTTATAATCTCATTGAAACGAGGTAACCTAAAGATGTTTTGGTATGTTTCCTCTCCTTTCTAATTTGTGTTTATGTACATGCATGTGTATACTTACATAACATATATTACAAACCTAAAATTAAGATTATGATCTCAATACAAGTTTATAAACCAATTATTTTAACAAAAATTTCCAAACACACAAAAAAGTAGAAATCAGAGTATAATGAACCCCTTTGAACCTCCACCCTGCTTCAACAATTATTGAAACATTTCTACCTCCAGGTTAATTTGAGCAAACATCAAATCATTTCATTCACAAATATTTCCTCATTTACATCTAGAAGATAAGAATACTTGTAAAAAATATAATGACAAGTAACACCATTGTAACGGGTCACAGTTTTCTTGCTTTCTTTTTTTTGCGGGGACGGAGCCTGCCCTTTCGCTAGACTGCAGTACAGTGGCACGATCTCTGATCACTGCAATCTCCGCTTCCCGAGTTCTAGCGATTCCTCTGCCTCAGACTCCTGAGTAGCTGGGACTACAAGCATGCACCACCACATCCGGCTAATTTTTTGTATTTTAGTAGAGATGGGGTTTCACCATGTTGGCCAGGATGGTCTCGATCTCCTGACCTCGTGATCCATCTGCCTCGGCCTCCCAAAGTGCTGGGATTACAGGCGTGAGCCACTGTGCCTGGCCCACATCTCACAGTTTTCATTTAAATGTTTTAATATCGTCAAGTATTCAGTGTTCCAATTTCTCCCAATGGTCTCATGTTCATTATAGTTAATTTGTTCAAAACTGAGATCCAAGTAAAGTCCACTTGTTGCATTATTTGATATGTTTATTAAGCCTCTTAATCTTTTGCTTCTCCCTCCTTTTTTATTTGATTTGTTGAGGCAAAATTGGGTTGTTTGTCCTATGGGACTTTACATAGTGTGAAATTTTTCCTTCCTTCCTTCCTTCCCCTCCTTCCCTTCCCTCCCTCCCTCCCTCTACCTACCTTCCTTCCTTTGTTCCTTCCTTCCTTCGTTCCTTCCTTCTTCCTTCCCTCTCTCCCTCTCTCCCTCTCTTTCTCTCTTTCTTTCTTTCCTCTTTCCTTTCTTGTTCTGTCACCCACGCTGGAGTGCAGTGGTATAATCAGGGCTCAATGCAGCCTTGACTGCCTGGGCTAAAGCAATCCTCCCACTTCAGCCTCTTGAGTAGCTAGGACTATAGGCACAAGCTACCACGACTGGCTAATTTTTTTTATTTGTACAGATTCAGGTCTGATTATATTTCCCAGGCTGATCTTGAACTTCTCGGCTCAAGCAATCCTCCCAACTCAGCCTCCCAAAGTGCTGGGATTATAGGTGTGAGCTATCCCACCTGGCCCATAGAGTGAATTTTCTAATTGTAACTCCCTTAGTGTTATTTAATATGTTTCTTTATCTTTTGTATTTTGTTATTATTTAGCTATACAGGCTTGATCAAATTCTGGTTGGATTTTTGGCAAGAATATTTGATATGTGATCATGTAGGAGACAAACGTCTACTTGTGAATCTTTTTGTAAAGTTAGTCATCGTTAATGTTCATTCCCTAGCTGCATTATTTCACTAGGGGTTACAATATGATGATAATATATCATTTCTGCATCAATTATTAGCTGAAATATGTAGAGAGAAAACTCCTATCATCAACTATTGGGTTACCCTGAAGTCCAATTTATATATGAGACATGAACTAGATGCTTGATTCATTCTCTTTATTTACCAGTTTTAAAAATAATAAGTTGTTTTCCTTGCATCTTCCAAAGGTACCAACAGAGGTTTTTTGTCTTAAAGCATCAATCTGAGCTGATAGACTAAAACACATTTACTGTACATCTATCTATTACAGTTATCATACAGAATTCATGCTCAAACTGCTCCTCACCTCTTTGATCAATGGAAGCATCTTCAAGTTTTTTCCTGAGGCCCTTTTGACAAAACTTAGAAGTCTTTTATACTTACCTTTTGATGTGACAGGGAACCCACATTTTTGTTTGTTTGTTGGTTGGTTGGTTTTTGAGACAGGGTCTCACTCTGTCTCCCAGGCTGGAGTGCAATAGTGTGATTGTGGCTCACTGCAGCCTCAACTTCCCAGACTCTAGTGATCCTCCCACTTTGGTCTCCCAGAGTGCTAAGATTACAGGTGTGAGCCACTGTGTCCAGCCAAAAATGTTATTTTAATGGTGGCATCGTATGCATATACTATTATTTATTTAATAGGTCTGCCGTTTGGGGGAAGGGGCTTTATATAATTTCTAATGGTTCTCTATTATAAATACAGTGACGCACCACATAATGACATTTTGGTCAATGGTGGGTTGCATATATGATGGTAGTCCCATAAGATTATAATGGAGCTGAAAATTTTCTATTACCTAGTGATGTGGTAATTGTTGTAATGTCTTTGCACAATGCATTACCTTTTCTCTGTTTAGATACACTAATTACCATTATGTTCCAGTTACATATAGTATTCAGTAAAGTCATATACTGTACAGGTTTATAGCCTACGAGCAATAGGCTATAACATATACCCTAGGTGTGTAGTAGGCTATACCATCTAGGTTTGTGTAAATGCCGTCTATGATGATTGCACAGTGATGAAATTGTCTAATGATGCATTTCTCAGAACATATACCATCAAGTGAGACATAAATGTACTTAGTTATTTTATAGAAATAGTGTGCATAGGTAACTGATAATGTACTTATAAAAGTTTTCTCTATTATTAATGTTTAAAGGAAAGCTAGCCAGGCGTGGTGACTCTTGCCTGTAATCCTAGCACTTGGGGAGGCCAAGGCGGGTGGATCACTTGAGGTCAGGAGTTCAAGACCAGCCTGGCCAACATGGTGAAACCCCATCTCTACTAAAAATACAAAAATTAGCTGGGCATGGTGGCACGTGCCTGTAATCCAGCTACTCAGGAGGCTGAAGCACAAGAATCACTTGAACCTGGGAGGTGGAGGTTGCAGTGAGCCAAGATCACACCACTGCACTCCAGCCTGGGTGACAGAGCGAGACTTCATCTTAAAAAAAAAAGTAAGGCTAGTCAACTAGCGTATTTGTGGTCTGCGCTATAAAACCAGGGTCCATCATTCAGTCAACACAGATATCTGCCTCTAAGGTGGGGCTTGCAAACAATGAATTGAAAGGTGGCAGCAAAGATGATATAAAAACTCTGGGAGAGGGGGGGCAAAGACGTTTAGTTTCCAACACTCATCAGCCCCTGAGGATATTCTGCTTCTTGGAACTGTAATCCCTCTCACAGTCCCTGGACATTTCATTGCTCACCAAAAGGATAAGATAAGCCTTGCTGGGACTATGATAAATGGAAAATTTTTATTGGTAAACTGTATTGGAGGTGGCTCACTGATAACTACACAAAAGGTTATAAAAGGAAAGTCAGTGTCTCCCCCACCACCCAAAATTGCCTATTTGGCTGGTTGGAAATAACTGGACTAGCTAAATGTTAGAATGAATTAAGTAATCTTACAAATACATGTAATTGACATGCTTTTATTTTATTTTATTTTATTTTACTTTTGAAACAGGGTCTCACTCCGTTGCCTAGGCTGGAGTACCATGGCATGATCTCGGCTCACTGCAGGCTCCACCTCCCAGGTTCAAGTGATGGTCCTGCTTCAGCCCCTCAAGTAGCTGGAACTTTAGGCACACGTTACCATACCGCTAATTTGTTTGTATTATTTGTAGAGACAGGGTTTCACCATATTGCTCAGGATGGACTCCTGAGCTTGAGCAATTGGCCTGCCTCAGCCTCCCAAAGTGTTAAGATTACAGGCATGAGCCACTGCACCTGGCTATATTTTATAGTACTAAAAGTTGTCGTTAATTTCTGAATGTGATACTTCTAATTCTAATTGATATTACATACAATTTGCCTCTTTCCCAGAATGTTTGAAAGCCATTTTTCTAAAATTCCTGGGCATAGGAAGCAACTCTTTTCCTTCCTTTCTTTTTTTTTTAAGTTTAATTTAATTTTATTTTAGGTTCTGGGATACATGTGCAGGAAATGCAGGTTTGAGACATAGGCAAGCTTGTACCATGGAGGTTTGCTGCATCTATCAACCCATCACCTAGGTATTAAGCTCCACATGCATTAGTTATTTATTCTGATGCTCTCCCCTCCCCCTGTTCCCCACCCCTGACTGGCCCCAGTTCCTGTTATTCCCCTCCCTCTGTCCCTGTGTTCTCATTGTTCATCTCCCATTTATAAGTAAGAATATGTGATGTTTGATTTTCTGTTCCTGCATTAGTTTGCTGAGGATAATGGCTTCCAGCTCCATCCATGCTCCCGCAAAGAACACAATCCCATTCCTTTTCATGGCTGCATAGTATTCCATGGTATATAGGTACCACATTTTCTTTATCTAGTCTATCACTGATGGACATTTGGGTTGATCCCATGTCTTTGCTATTGTGAATAGTGCTACAGTGAACATATGTGTGCATGTATCTTTATAATAGAATGATTTGTATTCCTTTGAGTGTATACTCAGTAATGGGATTGCTGGGTCAAATGGTATTTCTGGTTCTAGGTCTTTGAAGAATCACCACACTGTCTTCCACAATGGTCGAACTAATTTACATTCCCACCAACAGTTTAAAGCATTCCTATTTCTCCACAGTCTGGCCAGCACCCTGTTATTTCTTGACTTTGTAATAATCACCATTCTAACTGGTGTCAGACAGTATTTCATTGTGGTTTTGATTTGCATTTCTCTAATGATCAGTGACGTTGAGCTTTTCTTCATATGTTTGTTGGCCACAAAAATGTCTGCTTTTGAGAAGTGTCTGTTCATGTCCTTTGCCCACTTTTTAATGGGATTGTTTTTTCCTTGTAAATTTGTTTAAGTTCCTTGTAAATTTTGGATATTAGCCCTTTGTCAGATGAATAGATTGCAAAAATGTTCTCCTGTTCTGTAGGTTGCTGTTCACTCTGATGACAGTTTCTTTTAGTGTGCAGAAGCTCTTTAGTTTAATTAGATCCCGTTTATCAATTTTTGCTTTTGATCAACTCTTTTCTTTAGGAAGAAAATGAAGTTAAAATAGCAGTCTCCCAGAAGTAACCCAGTAATGATATAGCCCAGTTATCACATACTTCCTTTATTTACTCAGTTTATTTGGTCAGATTCTGTGAGATAAAGGTGTTACTGGTCAAAACTCATTAAGTGAGTTTTGTAAAATTCATAGGTATATTTTAAAAATAACTGCCTCACAGAACAGTTAACATTTACCCTTCAAATTATAGAGTATCTCAAGCATCAAATGCTTAAGCAGAATGCAGAGTGTGCTTGGATTTGTACACTTTTCATGTTTTGCTCTTGTGATACTTATAGTCTACCATGCCAAAACAAAAAACTGATATAAATGCGTTTCAGTAGGCAGTTATGTTAATTTCTCTTTCTTTCATTTCATTTCATTTCTAAATTATAAGGAGAGGGTTGTGTAGATGACTGTAAGGATGGTTACCAGATAAAATACAGGATGCCCAGTTACATTTGAATTACAGATAGACAAGGGATAATTTTTTAGCATAACAAATATTGTTATTCTAAAAATTATATCTTGTTTATCCAAAATTCAAATTTAACTGAGTGTTGTGTCCTGTATTAAATCTAGTAACGCTATGGATGAGTAGAGCATAATGATGAGTGATCTTTGAAAATTTTTAAAAACAATATGTCTTATAATATAGACCACTTCTCAAACTCTAATATTCATACAAATCACCGGACTGCTTGTTAGAAAGCCGTGTTAGTCTGTTCTCACACCACAATAAAGACATACCTGAGATTGGGTAATTTATAAACAAAAAGAGGTTTAATGGACTCACGGTTCCACATGGCTGGGGAAGCCTCACAATCATGGCGGAAGGTGAAGGAGGAGCAAAGGCACGTCTTATGTGGCAGCAGGCAAGACAGCGTGTGCAGGGGGAACTGCCCTTCAGGTCTCCTGAGATTTATTTACTATCCCAAGAACAGCATGGGAAAAACCTGCCCCATGATTCAGTTACTTCCCCCTGGTTCCCTCCCCCTCATATGTGGGGATTATGGGAGCCACAATTCAAGATGAGATCTCAGTGGGGACACAACCAAACCATATCAAAAGCAAATCCAAATTTTGCAGATCTGGAACAGGATCTGAAATTCTGGATTTCTAACAAGCTTCCATTTGATGTTGATGCTACTGCTCCATGCACCACTGCACAGTGCAGTAGTGGATATCTGTTTTGGGGGGGGGACTTTTGTTTTTGTTCTTGTTTTCCTGGCTGCTCAGTATCTGAACTGTCTAAGCTTGGAGAATTCACCGATATGTTAGTCTTAAAAGGAAGTAAAGCCTGATTCTCACTATCCAGAAACAGATAGAAGTTATCACATAGTCACTTCACCGTCCCTCCTTGCAACTTGGATTCAGGTGCATGAGCTACCCTTCTCAATTCAGAAGCACCTACATGGCTTTGAGTCAGGAACTAATAACACAAAGAAGCAAGAATAGCAGTCAGTTCTCTTTCTCTTGCCACAGTGCAGTTGTGGCCAAAATGAGTTCTGAAAGCAGTGGTGCTGGTGGAGAAGGAGCAGAGTCCAGCATGCTCAGTAGCATTAGTAATAGCAATCTTCTCACCCGGCTACCTCTGCAGCATTATTTTGGTCCTTGGTCTTGGCTGCACCACTTTGAGCTTGGTTCTCAAGTCACACAATGATTCTGTGGGCTGCCCAATTCGTTTGTTGCTAAATCATACAGAATTGATTTGTGTTGCTTGAAACTAAAAACCCCAATGAAGCCAAAGGGTCTGCCAGAAGCTAGCTGGCTTACACAGCCTCGTCAGATGGCAATATGTTTATGGAATGCCACCTAGGTCACCACTCAGCATGATCTTTGCCTCACAGAGTGAAGAGGATTCAGAGAGAGAGGCAAATGCCCTCCTGATGGAAGGATATCTATTTCCTGGCATACATTTCTATGCCTCCTCTGGAGAGGATGTTTCTGACAATGACTGCTTTTGGCTTAATAGGACTGGATTTATATACTAACCCTGCCACCAACTAGTTCTGTGAGTTTGGGCAAATTACTTAGCCTCTATAAGCTCTATTTCCTTGGCTGTGAAAGAGAGTTAGACATGCTTTTATTATTGCATTTATTCACATTATACCTGATTTTTTTACAACTTTTTTGAATTATAATTTACATATCATTAAATTTATTCATTTCAAGTGTACAATTCAATTACTTTTAGTAAATTTATTGAGGTGCGTAGCTATTAATATAATCTAATTTTAAAAACATTTTCATCACCTCCAAAAGATTCTTCATGATCATTTATAGTTAACCACCATTCCCACCCCTGGCCCAGCAAACACCAATCTGCCTTCTGTCTCTACGTATTTCCCTTTTTGGACATTTTATAGAAACAGAATAATACAATTATAACGATTTTTTACACTAGCTGTTTCTGCTATACAGACAGTCCCTGACTGACGATGGTTCCATTTAGGATTTTTTTGACTTTATCATGGTGCAAAAGTGATATACATTCACTAGAAATCTTAGTGTGAGTACCAATACAGCACTTCTATTTTTCACTTTCAGTACAGTATTCAATACATTACACAAGAGACTTAGCACTTTATTATAAAATAGACTTTGCGTTCGATGACTTTGCCCAACTGTAGGCTAGTATAAGTGTTCTGAGCATGTTTAAGGTAGGCTAGGCTAAGCTATGACATTCACTAGGTGATATTAAATGCATTTTTGATTTACAATATTTTCAACTTAAAATGGGCTTATTGGGATATAATCCCTTCATAAGTGGAGAAGCATCTGTATAGTGAGTTTCCTAAAGGCCTATATCTCTATATCTGACTGAATTGTTTATCTACAAAAGGAAAAGCACAGTGTTTTGTACATAGTAAGTGCTCCAGATAAGAAACAAAACACTGATACTTTTCCTGTGAGGTGGTTATGGTGAGGATTAAATAAATGCATTAGACTTCTGCTACTCCAAGCAGTATCAGCATCACCAGCAGCATCACCAGGGAGTTGGCTAGAAATACAGTCTTGGGGCCCATCCCAGACTTAGTGAATTAGAATCTGTAGTTTCCCAAGATCCTCAGGTGATTCATAGTCTCATAAAAGTTTGAGAAGCACTATTCTATTTTAAGTTCTATGAGGGCAGGGATTATGTGTGGCACATAGCATGTGCTCGGTAGTATTTGTTGTTTGAAAAAATGAGTGGTACCACATAAGAAAGCATTTTGTAAACTTAAGTCCTGTATACACAGGATTGTGAAAGAACAGAAGTATGGATTTTGGGCTTAACTATAAATCTTTTAGGGAAAGTTTGGACTGGTTTTTATAATCCTAGTTTACAAATTGAAGCAAGTATATTTATTTTTCTTATATCTGACTGACAATTTTATGAGGAAACCCAGTTTTAGATAGAAAATATAATTGTCCCTTAACTGATATTGACTTTATAGTGAATTTATTAGCATGATAGTTAATTATGAAACTTCTTAAAATTGACAGAGAAAATTTATTTGGTTCCATTTTCTATAAGAGATAAGACCTTGATAAACAGCTAAGAAGCCGATGTCAGACTTTAAGGGACAGGATTGGTAGATGTTGTACAGTTATCAACCTCTAACAAGAAAAACCCATCTAGTTTTCCACTTACAGTCTTCAGGCTTGAAATGCTTTAATTTATGCATTTAATCATTCTTCAAATCATCAAACGTTTATCAAATTTGTCACTCTGTGATGAGTGTTATGCCAGGGCTTTCTGATGGATTGCCAGGTACAATATTCTTGAGGAGTTCTATATCAATACAAGGATGACACCTTTTCAACTATATGGGCTAACAAAAGAATTTTTATGATTTATGAATTCATGAATGTTAAAGTCTTAAAATGCTATTAAAATTAAACTATGTTGGTTGTATATTTAACAAGTTTATTGAAAAGGCTAGAGTTATATTTTCCAGATAAATTCAGTCTATATGCTTAACACTTACAGAATAGGAATTGTTTTTACTTAGGGTTGCTCAAAGAACATAAAAGGCATGTACTGGCAATTTTCCACTTGCTCTTCCAGATCCACTTTTTTACCCTATTTGTCTTGCTTTTTCCTGGAAGCTGAACTCTAAAGATTGTGCCACACAAGCCCTCTGGTTACTGGTTTGGCCAATGTGAGGTACCAACAGAAGTTTGGAGGATGGGAGGAAAGAGGACAAGTGTTTATTCCCCAGTCTTTTGCAGGGCCACATTTTGGCGGTGGCTGTATTTCTTCATTTATAGTAAAAGACTTTGTCAGCCTCCCCTTCCAAGCTACACCTCTTACAAGGTTCCACTAATAGCTCCCTTCCCCCTGTTCCTTCAAGCTTAAGGTCTTCCATTGTTGGCAGTCCTTAAGTGCTTTACCATTCCTTGTTGGTTCCCTTAACCATTCCTATCCCTCTATAAACCATTCCTTTATTAAGCTCTTGTTACTTTCTTAGACTGTGCCATCTTTGGTAATAAAAGAAGGGGTCTTAAATCAGCCAGTATCTAAGGACTGCCTGGTGAGTTGGCACTGTTAAGACATATAATACATGATCTTGCTCTTGAGACATTTATAGTCAGACCAGTGAAGGAGATGAAACCAACACATGTGAAGCAATTAGGAAACACTACACATTGGTATCTAATGAGAGACTCCGTTTGTCTCTTACTAACCATTCACCCTTCTTCTGATAACCACACCCTGATTTTCCTCTTCTGTTACTTCACTCAATGTCTTTTAGGTGGAGCAAACTTCATTTTCAACAACAGTAGTGACATGAATCAGACCTGAGATACTGGATACCTCTAGCCACATGTCCCAATCAGAGCCAATTAAATGTAAGAAGACTATTGCTGGCACCTGTGGGAAGGCGACATGTACTCTTCCGCTGAGATTGCTAACAGTAAGGATTATGTAAACTGGAGCTGCCAGCAGTCACCACATGTAGCCTAAAACTGAAGCCAACACGCAAGTCAGAGCCAAGAGATGAAAAGAAAGAGAATTCTAACGACATTGCTTAAACCCTTGGATCAAACTATGCCTTAAGCTATCTCTAGTTTTTTAATTACATGAGCTGATAGCCAATATATTATCTTTTTTGCATGTCATTTTGAATTGTGTGGGATTTTTTTGGTCACCTGCAACTAAAATAGCTCTAACAATTCATAAATTGGTACCAGGAGTGGGGATTAGTAACAGAAAGATCCAAAAATAATGAATTAGTTGATTCAGATGAGGCCTCATTAACATCAGGTTGGGACTTCAAAAGCAAAGCAGTAGGTTAAACTGGCACCTGTTGTATAGTGGGATTCGGAACATATGCCTATCAAGGATAAAATGTAAAAAGGCTGTTGTTAAAAGGTCAGATACTAAAATATATCAACTATTACTTGTTAGCTTTTAGTAATGTCCCACAAGAAAAAGACTCAAACTTAGGACTGAACTTGATTTATCTAAGGCAGAGAGGAAAAGATACCACTTTGTTATGAGTGAACATTTTTGCTTATAGGCTGCAATAAAAGATGACAGAAACGTCAATAATTTGGAGACACGAAGGGTTGAAAAAGCCCCAAGAGAATGTTAATGTTAACGAAGGCAAGAATGGATAAGATCGGCACTAGGGAGAAGTCTTAATACACCCAGGCCTCTTTGAAGCAGTTCCTGCCTGCTGAGAAAGGTAATAGTTATCCCATTCTACTCCCTTCACCGCCAGCTAACACACCACCATCACTCCCTCCCCTTGCAAACACAGTGGCTATTATTTCAAATTGTTATTAGGCATGAACCAAAATGGAGCCCTTTAAGTTAGAATATCTAGGCCTATTACTAAAAGACAAAAATTCTCATATCAAAATCTAGATTCAAAGACTGCAGCTTAAAAAAATCCTGGGGCTTTTGAATTCTCCCCCCATGGAATTGGCCAGATAAAAATAGACCAGAAGTTTGCTAAGAATTAAAGAAAACTGGGCCAGTCATAGTGGCTCACACCTGTAATCCCAGCACTTTGGGAGGCAGATCACCTGAGGTCAGATGTTCAAGACCAGCCTGGCCAACATGATGAAACCCCATCTCTACCAAAAATACAAAAATTAGCCAGGTATTGTGGCTCACACCTGTAATCTCAGCTACTCAGGAGGCTGAGGTGGGTATTGTAGTAAGCCGAGATTGCGCCATTGTACTCCGGCCTGGGTGAAAAGAGCAAAACTTTGTCTCAAAAAAAGAAAAAAAAAAAAGAATTAAAGAAAACTATACTACAAGAGAAACCCTAAGTCTGGAGAAGAAAAGCTAGGTTACTTAGGCTTAACACAATAGATATTTATTTTTCACTTTTGTAAAGTCCAGCATCAGTGCCACTAAGTAGCAGGTGGTCTTCTACAAAATCATTCAACTACCCAGACTCCTTCTATCTTATGGCTCTACTGTCCTCCAGGTTCTTAGAGACCTTTCTTTTCTTTTTTTTTTTTTTTTTTTGAGACTGAGTCTCACTCTGTCACCAGGCTGCAGGGTAGGTAGTGGTATGATCTCGGCTCACTGCAACCTCTGCCTCCTTGGTTCAAGCAATTCTCCTGCCTCAGCCTCCTGAGTAGCTGGGACTACAGGTGCACGCCACCATGGCCAGCTAATTTTTGTATTTTTAGTAGAGATGGGGTTTCACCATGTTGTCCAGGATGGTCTCAATCTATTGATCTTGTGATCCGCCCGCCTCGGCCTCCCAAAGTGCTGGGATTACAGGCGTGAGCCACCGCGCCCGGCATTAGAGACCTTTCAGTGCATCTGGAAGAGGGAAAAAGAGACTGGCAAAGGCATACCTAGTTCTTAACCAAATTGGTGAGAAGTGGTACACATCACTTCCACTCATATTCCAATGGAGATAGTCATGTGACTTTACTAAGGTTAACAAGGAGCATGGGAAATGTAGCCCCGGGCTTGGTAGCTACTTGCCAGCAACAATTCTATACAACAGAAGAAGTTCACAATTCTTTGGTGGTAAAAGCTAATTATCTTTGCCATAGGAAGTGATTTTCCAATTCCCACTAGATCAGGAAGAAGAATACTGAAGAGATGTAGCCCCTAAAGAATTATCCTCTCCAGTGTCCATTATGGACATGACCATGGAGGAACAATGAATGAGAGATCCTCCAAAAATAGAACATATGGCAGCCAGATTGGTTGATCGAAGAACTTTCTCCCCTGTCATGTTAGGAAGCCCTTGCTATTCTTGTCTAGCAAGATATGACATATGCTATGAATTGGAAACCATTTTGTGTTTGTCATTATTCATATTTCCAAATATGAGTTTTCATTGCAGTTGTTCTCTTTTCTGTAATTATGTATTAAGTATTTTCTAGTTATAGCCTTAGGTTACTAGGCCATGAAGAACTTCATCAAATTGCTTTATGATAGAGAGGCATGCATATCACCTTACTATCCTGGACTTGGAGTTATTTGTAGGACCTAGATGTGAGTACATTTTGGGTGGTAAAAAAAAATATTGTTACATTGAGTAGCTATAGATATCAGTGAAGGCATATGTAGGGGAAGAATGTTTGGAAACATTAATAAAAGACCAGGGATGTGTATGTGTCTGCTGTTTCCATTACTCAAGATACATCTGCTTACCTGATAGCCATAACTCTTTTTAAGTCAAATCACCTTCTTGTACCATTCATGTGTTATTGATAGACTCAACACCTGGGATGGGCTTGTGAATCAGTCCAGGCCAATCTAAGCATCTCATTCTTTTGGCAACAGTGAGTGGCTGACAAATGAATGGGCACTTGACTTTTGCTGGTAGTGAGGATGGTCTGGGGCTTCTGGTTGCTCATCTGTGGAGCTTGAGAATGAAGCAAACAGCAGAGGAGAGTGCTAACATGTCGGGGAGAATCTGAATCTCTCTCTCTCTTTTTTTTTTTTTTTTTTTTTTTTTTTTTTTTTTTTTTGAGACAGAGTCTTGCTCTGTCACCCGGGCTGGAATGCAATGGTTCGATCTCAAGCTAACTGCAACCTCTGCGGAGGTTCAAGCGGAGAATCTGAATCTTGCTGATATAATTGGAACTCTTCAGCCAAGCCATATCTAACAGAACTATCTTCAACTTTTCAGGTATGTGAGAATACATTTCCTTCTCACTTTACAACCAATTTGGGTATACGTCACTTGTAACCAATGGATCCTTACTGAATCAAATACTAAGTCACGTGAGGCTAGATCCATAAACAAATACATATAGGAATGAGTGACTATAAATGTACTTCTGGAGCAAACCTAACTAAAATCGAAGTGGTAGACTGAGGAGTGGTTCACAGGGTAGAAGAGAACTAGATTAGGGCAAGACCTTGACATTCAATTAGGGCTGTGGCTCAGCACAGTGGCTCATGCCTGTAATCCTAGCACTCTGGGAAGCCAGGGCAGGTGGATCACTTGAGCCCAGGAGTTGAAGACCAGCCTAGGCAACACAGCAAAAACCTGTCTCTACAAAAGATAAAAAAAATTTGCTGGGTGTGGTGGCACACGACTGTAGTCCCAGTTACTGCAGAGGCTGAGGTGGGAGGTTCACTTGAACACCAAGAGGTAGAGGCTGCAGTGAGCCATGATGGCACCATTGCACTCCAGCCTGGGCACCTGGGCGACAGAGTAAGACCCTGTCTCAAAAAAGAAAAAAGAAATTCAATCAGAAGAGTTTAAATTTAATGAAATAGAAAATTTAGCCATAAAGGTGCTGAAGCAGATAGAGCTGTGCTAAGAGTGAAAATTCAGAACAATTATTCTGGCAGGTTAGACTGGAGCAGGGCGAGAAAAAGTCCGAAAGACCACTTAGAAACTGCTGAACTAATCCTAGCCGGCAACATTTAAGGGCTTAGACAGAGACCCTGAAGTAGAGACAGAGGAAGAGATTTGACATGAGGCATTTAAAAGATAAATTACTCATGAGAGGCCCTGAGAACTGACTGGATAAAAGACATAAAGGAGACGAATGGGTAAAAAATGACATCCATGTATTTAGCTTGGGTGACAGAGATAGCAATGGCATCAATGAGAAAGGGAAGCGATTTTGGAAAGATAATGAGATTGGTTTTGGACCTGTCGAAATCGGAAGATGTCAGGATGTCCAATTAGATACACTGATTAGATAAACAGGCAAGTATACAAGTTGGGGGTGGGGGGGGAAGGTGACATTAAAGATAAGGATCTGCACAGAAGAAACACTTGAAGGGGTAGTTGTAGATGAGTACAAGAGGGTGAGAGAGAAAAGCAGAAATGAACACTTAACTGCTAGACCAGGAGGAAAAAAATGGCATCTCTGAATGAAATGTAGTGCCTGGTGGAGACACAGGAAGTGCAGGACACTTTAGTGCATACAGAACTTAGAGAAGTTTCAAATCATGTTAAAAGCAAATGCCAAGCACGCACATACTCATCACCCCATCTCCAGTCTTATTTCCAACTGTTTTTCTGGCTTACTCCACAGCATTCGCATTGGCCTCCTTTCTGCTAATTCAAACTCACCAAACTGTGTCTGGCTGCAGAGCCTTTGCACTTGCTCTTCCTTCTGCTCGGAAAGTTCTCCCCCGACGCCCCCATCCCCCATCCCCACCCCCACCCCGTCCCCTCAATATTTGCTTGGCTTTCTACCTCATTTCATCCAGACCTGTTTAAACGTAACTTCCTCAAAGAGACCCTCTTCGATAAACTTCTCTAAAATATAAAATAATGTCCCACTCTCATCTGCATCCTTGTCCTTCTGCTCTTTTACTTCATAGCGCTTTTCCCTACATGACATTATACAACTGTATATGATTGTAAATATACTATCTTCCCCCGACTGGAGCAACTGTAATGAGGATGCAAGAGCTCAGGGTCTTCGTTTTACTCACTGATTTAATCTCTGATAAGTAGAACAGAGCCTGGCACAAACAAAGCCCTTCATAGGAGTTTATTTAATGATGAATGAGTGAAAAGCAGTAACTAAGAAGAAAAGAAAAAGAAAACACAACAGGGCCAAGTCAAGTCACAATTCCTAGAACATGCCTATCATTTCAGCCAAAAACTCTGCTGAAGGCTCCCACTTCTGGATCCATCTCCGCAGGGGGAAGGGAATTAAGGGAAGTTTGCTACTGCCAAGGCAGGGACTTGGGATACGTTCCTGGATGATTGTGGAAAGAATGTTTTTCTCCAGAATTACTTTGTTAATAAGAGACATGTCCAATACCAGATTTCACAGGGTTCTTTCTCCAGCTGAGCTCAAAGTGGTGCTTTGAGAGAAAAACAGAAGGGTGCTGGCTGGAAGACTTAAAGCTTCCAAAGTACTCCTCTTCTGAGTATCAGCAACCAGGTAAATTTCACAATGAGGATGACAACTTGGAAGGGGCAAGAGTCACGTGCCTGGGGGGGGGGAAGGGCACCAGGGTGCAATCTCTGTTAATCTCTTCGCTATACCCAGCTTCCCACTGCGGCCTGTAAAGAAACAAGCACGCACGCACTTAAGTGGACAGTGGTTTCACCGTGTCCCTCCCGGCGGCGGCTCCCCACCTCTTCCTCCTCCCTACACGCCCCTCCCAAGCTACAGGCTCAGCGGCCGACTTCTGCTGATCCCGGCTGGAGGGAGCCCGGAATCCAATTACTCTTCCCCAGGGAGCGCAATCCACCCGAATGGCAGAAAGAGAGAAGCCGGGGTCGACGCGCGGCAGAGGCTGGGCCTCCTCCGCCCCCACTTCCCGCCGCCCCAGCCAGGAGCCCGACAGCGCGGGCGGGGCCGGAGAGCCGGCAGAGCCGTGGATGGGCGCGCGGCGGTGCCGCCGGGACTATTTGTCCTTCCGCGCGCAGCCCGGACCGGCGCGGCGAGAGGTCCGCCGCGTAGCGGCCCGGGCGCCGACGTCGACCGGGATGAGTGGCAGGAGATTAGCCAAGGGCTTCCCCCGCCGCGCGCACGGGCCAATCGGCTCCGCGGGCGGTGCTCGAGGGAAGGCGCACACGCACTTTCCAGAATCCACGCCTCCCAGCAACATCTTGCAGCCCCGCGCACGCTGCCTTTCCGGTCCGCGTTCTTCGTCGGGCCTGCCCCGGGGGCGGGCCTGGACTCTGGCCTCTGGGCCCCTGCGTGCTGCTCCCTAAAGTGGTAGGGAAGCGAGGAAGGAGGTACAGGGGTTCCGTAGGAGAAAGGGACTTAGGATCTGTGGCTCTCCCATCCTTCCGGCTTCCCTCACGGACTGGGGAGTGAAGCTCTGGAGATGGATCTTTGGGAGAAGAAAACACGACCTCTTCCGGGTTCTCTAGAGTTTAGGTGGAGAACTCTTTATTCTCTAGTAAGAGGATGTTAACACTGATGGGTTTCTCACTTGCTTTAAAGCTGTGGTCAGAGTTCTTGATATATCCTTTCCTTTCTGTATCTGGGGGAAGGAAAAAAAAAGACAACATTCTTTTTACACATTGTCAGACTTTCGAGGCCGCAACTGACATACTTGCTAGAAGGAAAAAGTGCTAGATTATGCCTTGTGTTCTCTTTTGAATCACATTCTCCTGAGATGTGGCTGACCCTTAGGCCCATGGTGTTCCTGAAAGTGATTGACATGCGTGGTTAGTAAGCTAGTGAGAGAGAACCAGGGAAATTGCTATCAAAACAATTACATACAGGGACATCAGAACAAAGACTTGAGAGCCCTGGGGACTGAGGGACCATCCCTCTCTGCCACGAATGCCCTCAGGGATGGTGACCAAGTCAGATTATCTCTGTGTCTTGTTCCTTCGTGGTAAATTAAATAGAACTATCCTTACCACACTCCCTATTTCAAAGTGTGTTATAAAAATAAACTTAAGGTAAAGATGTTGAAGGTTTTATTTTGGGTGGAGGGAAGTTGGTGCTGTTGAAAGACTCTCTGAAGGGAAGATTCTGTAAAAGGAAGCCATTTTATCTGCCTACAATCTGGTCATTTCAAAGAAATTCAGTATACATGTGTTGACTAATTTATATGCTGAATTGTGTGCTATGTGATATTCATAAGTTATTAACTAGTAAACCCAGCTAACTCCTGCATTCTCAGAAGGTTTCCCATGCCTGTGCCAGTTTTCATCCCTAAATTCTGGCTATTTTACTTCTCTATTTCTGTTCAAAGCCTACAAAACATTGCTAAATACAGGTACAGAATGGTGCTGTGGTGGGGGCTCCCCACCTGAGTAAATTATGGCTGGAGTTCAGACGTGTGGATGTGTCTCTGGAATTGATGGGGCAAGGCTCTAGAAGCCAATTGACTGGAGCGACTGAGGAGCCTCCTGGGACAGAACAAATCTTTAGGAAAGAAGGAGCAAGACACATTGAGCTTGAGTTAGGAGCAAAGACAAAGTCTTGGGAAGGGAGAGGTCCTTTTGCATTGTCTTGTGTCCTGGCCCTTGTCTGAATCCAGTAGGAGCTGGGGGAGGGAGGAAGAAGTTGGAAGGAGACTATAAGTGCAAACCGAAATATCTGTTTCAAACTTTTTGACTTCTAGATTTCACATTCATAACATACGCCCTCACTTCCTCCTTCGGTAGAAAAAAAAGGTCAAGATATCAAGGAAAGTGCAAACAACAGGTAACCTGAATAGAGGTGGAAATTTGAAAAATAAGGAATTTAATACCTCATAAAATAAGAAGTTTGGAGGAAGGTGGTTCCAGTACTTGTTGGTCAAATAACTAGGGGAAGTTGTCCAGGAATGAAGTGGGATCTTCTTCTGCTCTGCCAACTTCACATGATGATAATTTCTTCTGTCATGTCCCTTCATGGCTACACCATGGTTTCTGCTTATCTGGATGTCAAATACAGTCAGGGGCATCCAGCAAAGTAGAGGGATGCTATTTCCACCTCTTTTTTTTTTTTTTCTGTTTCTCACTCATGATAAAGGAAGGAAAATGCTTTTTTCAAGGCTTCTGGAAGAACTGAGTCCCACTGGGCAGAATTGTGTCACACACGCAATCCTAAACTGATTATTTGTAAGAGGAGTGACAATAATCATAATCTCATGCTGGGGAGAGAAATCACCCTTTGTGAACACATGGAAGGATATAATCAGAACAACATCAAATTTTGGCAAAATAAAAGTGACTGTGGCTTAGGCCCCAACAAGTTTCATTTTTCCTTTCCTCTACCTCAGAATGTTTCTGTATCTACTCTTCTTCATCACCTCTAAATTGTTCTATCTTCATCCATCTTCTTTCTTTTTCTCTCCTTCCTTCCTTCCCTCCCTCCCCTCCCTCCCTCCCTCCCTCCTTCCCTCCCTCCCTCCCTCCTTCCCTCCCTCCCTCCTTCCCTCCTCCCTCCTTCTTCTTCCCCTCTTCTCCCTCTTCCCCTCCTCCCTCCCGCCCTTCCCTTTCCCTCTTCCCTTCCCTTCTTTCCCTCCCTCCCTTCTCTCTCTCTCTCCTCTCTTCTCTTTTTCTTTTCTTTTGGCAGAAGAGTCTGGCTCTGTTGCTCAGGCTGGAGTGCAGTAATGTGATCACAGCTCTCTCTGCTCACTGCAGCTTCAACCTCCTGGGGTCAAGCAATCCTCTCATCTCGGTCTCTTGAGTAGCTGGGACTATAGGCAAAAGCCACTATGCTCAGCTGATTTTTAAAAAAATTTTTGTAGAGACAGGATCTCCTTATGTTGCTCAGGCTAATCTTGATTTCCTGGGCTCAAGCGATCCTCCCACCTTGGCCTCCCATATTACTGAGATTACAGGTGGGAGCCACCTCTTCCAGCCATATTCTTTCTTTACCAACCTAATGGAGAGGTGAACCAGCTCCATTTCAAGACCTGGCCTTCCATTTGTCTATCTTCCTAAGACCTTACTCTTGTGTTAGCCCCTCATTACTGCTAAAATACATGCAGGCTGTTCTACCTGGCACTCTGTTAATGAGAATTGGAGGAGAGCTGAAGCCCCTTTTTTTGTTCTAAGATAATTCAGATTGAAAACTGCAAGAACACATCCAGATCTTATTGGGTGGGATTGGGGAGGGTGTGGGGGAGATAGGAAAGGGTATACTTTATCCTTTCCTACCTCGATTCTATACCTAAGGCTTCTCTGTCTGTCTCAGCAGTGTAGGAGTCCCATTGGCTGCATTGGGAGAGGGTGAAATGGAAGCAATATGGGAGTCCTTGTCCCCTGGAGATTGAGTCCCGCTCTATTTCTTTGAGTCACATCCTGGAGGAACTCTGGTCATGGCTTGGCTTGAACTTGAAATGTGTTCCATTTTTCCCCTATACACATATTTATTCATTACTTTCATTTAACAAATATTACATGTCGACTGTCTTCCAAGTACTGTGCTATGTACTAGGGAGACATTGGTAAGTAAGCCAAAGTGGAGTTTACTTTCTGATGAGGGAACTTTGTCTCTCCACCAGGCTTGGCTTGAAATTCAAGGTTATATCACAGGACTAGAATAAAAAAGAAAACTTAAAGGCAAGACCAAATCATCAACTCTATACTGCATAATCTATGTTTTAATCATTCACAAACTATCATTATGAATACATATTATTTTGATTTTTACATAGCTCATAACATTTCACATCTCTTCACTGAGGCCATTGTTTCAAACAATTAGTTTCCAACAAGATAAACACCATGTAGGGCAATGCACTTGTGTTACAATATGCTTTATTAATAACATGACTTGTCAGCTGAGCAGGCAAGGCTATGGATGGATGATTACAGCAAAAGTGGAGTCCGTATCTGATGCAAGTTTATGTATCATCCAAGTTGTTACCCTATCTCTGCTCACAGTCAGGAACCTGTCAGATCTTATTCAGCAGAATGGTTTGTAGATGCACTGAAAGGAGATAAAAATATTTACTGTTACCTACCTTCCTTTGGCTGATTTGCCTGAGGATGTAGAACAAAATAAAATTTGATTTCTTTTAATGTTGCCAAATTCACCAAGTTTTGTTAAATCCACTTTCATTTTTAGTAGAAAGTACATTCTCCAAAAAAGTGCTATACTATATCGAAATATAAAACTGCTTGTCTATTTCCTACTAATAGCAGTTCTGCTTCAGATGGTATCACGGACCCTTGGTGTCTAATTTATCTTGACAGAGGCTGAAGTGGAAGTAAACCAATTCGGACTGCAGGTCCTGAAATATAAGTCAGAGAAGGTGCATGTAGCAGAAGTGAAATGAGAGCATTTAAATGAAATATGAACCCAAGTCAATCTGAATGAATTCCCCTAGCAACTTGGTCCAGGAAAAGAAGCTGTAACCATTTTAATGTTTGTCCCAGTCATGACCAAGTACATCACCCTAAGAAGTCAGTTAATTAATCTCTGTGTTTTTGTGTCTGTATTTTACAACAAGGTTAAAATCTCTAGTGCACCTGTACTTGGAATTCAGGAGAAAGAGAGTTATGCTCTTTCTGAAATGTAATTGATAATTATCAATCAGTTATCAACAGGATTTTATTGACCTCCACACCCACCCATCATTATATGCCCAGTACCTATGCTAAATGCTAAAGAAATCTTTATTGCATGAATGAATGAGAAAATTAATAAGTCACCTACTGTGTACCAGTTTCTATAGTATTAAAGACATAAAATACATTCCTACCTTTAAGGAACTAACCATCTATTAAAATAAGATACACATAGATACAAATGTACTTAACAATTAAAATATTAAATGTGAAATAAATGTTATACTCCATCATCTTCAAAGTAGAATTTTCAGATTCTCAGTGCTATGAATTCTTTCCTAAAATTGATCCATTGCCTAAGGTTTTGTTGCATAAAAGTGTTAGAAGATGTTTAATCGATTACTTCTAAATATAGAAATGTTTCATTAGGATATTATGTAGGGTTTATATTTTTATATTTTCATTAAAGTATGTTATTAACGTTCATATAGTAAAATGCACAAACCATTACCCAAATCAAAATATAGAACCAGAAGTCCTTTCCCCCACGACCTTTCTCAGTTAATTCCCTTCTTCCCCCGACCCCTGTAGGTAACTGCTATTGTGACTTCCTCCATGAGCAGGCAGCGTAGCCTGTTCTTGAAAGTTATGTAAATGGAATCACACATTATGTTCTCTATTGTCCCTGGCTGCTTTTATCTAACATTGTACCCATATGAGGCACCCATTAGCAGTTCATTATTTTCAATTGTTGCAAAAAAGTTATTTTCAAAGTGGTCTATAGATCCTTGGGGTCCGTGAGAATTTTCAGGGAGAGTCTATGAGTAAAACTTATTTGGATAATAATTTAGGATTTTATTTATGTATTTTTATTTTATTTTATTTTATTTTACTTTATTTTTTGAGGCAGAGTTTTGCTCTGTTGCCCAGGCTGGAGTGCAGTGGTGCCATCTCAGCTCACTGCAACTTCCACCTTCCAGGTTCAAGCTATTCTCCTGCCTCAGCCTCTCGAGTACCTGGGACTACAGGCATCCACTACCTCGCCCGGGCTAATTTTTGTATTTTTAGTATAGATGGTGTTTTACCATGTTGGTCAGGCTGGTGTTGAACTCCCAACCTCAGGTGATCTGCCAGCCTCAGCCTCCCAAAGTACTGGCAGTACAGGTGTGAGCCACCACGCCCAGTCAGATTTCATTTATTCACCTTTTTCATTACATTGATATTTTCATTGATGGTGTAAAAGCAATGATGGTTAAAACTGCTGGCATATTAGCACGAATATTTTCTTTCCTTAGGTTTATACTTTTTGTGTTCTTTCTGGAATATCTTTGTCTAACCCAAAGACATAAATATGTACTCCCATGTTCTTTTTCTATAATTTTTATAGCTTTAGGTTTTACATGTAGGACTATGATCAATTTCAAGTTTATTTTTACTTTTGGTGTGGTTTTAAATGGTCCATTAAAAAATTTTTTTGGGGGGGGTGTCCATTAAAATTGTTCCAACACTACTTATTAAAAAGGCTACTGTTTCTTCCTCTCACCATTGAATTACCTTAGGATGCATGCCAAAACTCAATTCACCTTATATGTATGGGTCTATTTCTAGACTTTGTGGTCTGCATGATTAATCTGTATATCCATCCTTTTGCCAATGGCATGATTTGGGGAGAATTGTTATGTTAACAATATTGAATCTTCTGGTCCATGAACATGATATATATCTCAATGTATTTGTAAATTATTTTATTTTTTTCAGTGAGGTTTTCTTGTTTTCAATGTAGATATCTTTTGTTAGATTTATTCAAAATTATTTTATATTTTGGTATTATTGTAAAGGGAATTACTCCTTAAATTCAATTTTTCAAGAATTTGCTGTTAGTATATAAGCATATACATTTTAATGTTTGCCTTAAACAGATTTTTATATATTAACTCAGTATCTTGTGACCTTGCGAGATTCACTTATGGATTCTAGTAATTTTTTTCTAGATGTCCTGGGATTTTTTTTTTTTTTTTTTTTTTTTTTTGAGACAAAGTCTCACTCTGTCACCAGGCACCAGGCTGGAGTGCAGTGGTGTGACCTCGGCTCACTGCCACCTCTGCCTCCAGGATTCAAGCAATTCTCCTGCCTCAGCCTCCCTAGTAGCTGGGACTACAGGTGCGCACCACCACGCCCAGCTAATTTTTTTTGTATTAGAGACGGGGTTTCACCATGTTGGCCAGGATGGTCTCGATCTCTTGACCTCATGATCCGCCCGCCTCGGCCTCCCAAATTGCTGGGATTACAGGAGGCGTGAGCCACCGCGCCCGGCCTCCCTGGGATTTTTTACATTAAAAATCATATCATTTGCAAGTAGGGACAGTTTTACTTCTTCCCTTTTGATCTTAATTTTATTTATTTTTCTTTTCTTCTGATGACTAAGACCTTTACTACAATGTTGAATAGAATTTTAGAATAGTGGTCATGGCATCTTTGCCTTGTTCCTATTCTAGAGGAAAACAATTCAGCCTTTCATCATTAATTATGTTGTAGATATTTTATAGGTGCCCTTTATTCATTTGAGGAAGTTCCCTACAATTTCTGATCTGCTAAAAGTTTTTATCAGGAATCAATGTTGGATTTTTGTGAAATGCATTTTCTGTATCTATTGAAGTGATCATGTAGTTTTTCTCCTTTTTTTTTGTTAATATAATGAATTACATTTATCAATTTTGAAATGTTAAACTAACCTTTCATTCCTGAGATAAGCCCTACTTAATCTTGAAGTGTTACTCTTTTAATATTCTATTGATTTGATTCGTTAGTGTTTTGTTAAGGATTTTGCCTCTGTATCAGTAAAGGATATTGTAGTTTGTAAATACAATCTTTGTCAGGTTCTGGTATTAAGCTTATGTTAGTGTATTAGTTTGTAGGGCTACTGTAACAAACTGCCACAGAGTGGGGGAGTCAAAACAATGTAAATTAATTTTTTCACAGTTTGGGAGGCTAGCAGTCCAAGATCAACGTCTTAGTAGGTTTGGTGTCTCCAGAGGCCTCTTTCCTTGGTGTGCAGATGGCTGCCTTTTTGCTGTGTCCTCACTTGGCCTTTCCTCTGTGTACATATGTGCCCCTGGTGTCCTTCCCCTTAAAAGGACACTAGTCATATTGAATTAGGACCCCACCCTAACAGTCTCATTTTAACTCAGTCAGCTCTGTAAAGACCTTGTCTCCAAATGTGGTTACATTCTGAGGTACTAAAGGTTGGAACTTCAGCATATAAAGCTTGAGGAGGCACAATTCAATCCATAAAAATTAACCTCATAAAATGAGCTGGATGTTGTTTTCTCTTCTCTTTTTTCTGAAAAATATATTCTTTCCTCCTCTCTTTCTGGAAAACATTTGTGTAACTTTGATGTTTTTACCAGTGAAGCCATCTGGCCCTGGAGTTTTCTTTCTGGGAAGGTTTTTCATAACATATTCAATTTGCTTATTAGATATAGGCTTATTCAGATTTTCTGTTTTTTTCTTGTGTATTTTGGTGCATTGTACGTTTCCAGAGATTTGTCTTTTTCATCTGTGTGGTTGAATTCGTTGGCTTAATGTTGTTCTCTTATTTTGCATTTGATGTCTTGCTGAGCATGGTGGCCCACACCTGTAATCCCAGCACTGTGGGAGGCCAGGGTGGGAGGATCACTTGAGACTAGGAGTTTGAGTCTAGACTGGGCAACAGAGCAAGACCCTGTCTCTATAAAATATTTTTAAAATTAGCTGGGCATGGTGACATGCTCCTGTAGTTCCAGGTACTTGGGAGCCTGGTGGGAGAATTGCTTGCGCCCAGGAGGTAGAAGCTGCAGTGAGCTATGATTGTGCTGCTGCACTCCATCCAGGAAGACAGAGTAAGACCTTGTCTCTAAACAAACAAAGCTTCCTCAAGCTCCTCTTGTTTTAAATAGTTATACGTTTTAAAAATAAGAGAGGGGAAAAAAAAGATTCATCTGATTATTATGGATGCTTAACTTTTCCACGTAAATTTAACAATTAGTTTGTCAATTTCTACAAAAAGTCTGCAATTTTAATGGAGAGTGCAATTAGCCTGCAGATTAGTTTTGGGGAAATTGCCACCTTAATAATATTAAATCTTTAGATCTGTGAACAATGTATATAACTCCATCTGTTTATATCTTCTTCAAATTCTCATGTCAATGCATTGCAATTTTTAGCATACGTATCTTGCACAAATTTGTTGGGTTTATCCCTAAGTATTTTACATTTTCGGTGATATTAAAAATGATACTGTTGTTTACATTTCAGTTTCTAGCTGTTAGTTTCAAATATTTATATATATTGACATATCCTGTGAACTTTCTAAACTCATTTATTAATTCTAGAAGTTTTTATGTAGATATTTCTGGGATTTTAATGTACATAATATGTTACCTGTGAAAGTTTTATTTCTTCTTCTTCTTCTTTTTTTTTTTTTTTTTTTTGAGATGGAGTCTTGCTCTGTCTCCCAGGCTGGAGTGCCATGGTGCGATCTTGGCGCACCGCAACCTCTGCCTCCCGGGTTCAGGTGATTCTCTTGTCTCAGCCTCTTGAGTAGCTGGGATTATAGGTGCTTGCCACCAGGCGTGGCTAATTTTCGCATTTTTAGTAGAAATAGGGTTTCACCATGTTGGCCAAGCTGGTCTCGAACTCCTGACCTGGTGATTTACCCACCTCAGCCTACCAAAGTGCTGGGATTATAGGCGTGAGCCACTGCACCCACCCTTTTTCTTCTTGTCCTGTCTGCATGGCTTTTATTTCTTGTCCTTTTTAAAATTTCTCTTTTCTTTTCTTATTACATTGACTAGCTTTTTGGGTAAAAGCAATGAATGAAGACATCCTTGCCTTGTTTTCAGCAACAGCAAGAAAATCATTTAGTTTTTCATCATTAATCATCATAATAAAAATAGGTTTCGCTTAGTCTTTCATCAGGTTGGGGAGTTTCCCTTCTCTTCCTAGGTTGGTGAAATTAGTACATGTCCTTTTAGTATTCCATGTGATGAAATGGGAAGTACATGTGATGTACAATTGCTGCACGCACAAGTATGATGATTGTCTCAAGAAAAGCACTTGTGTGATTGAGTTGTGAAGTGAACTGGTTGCTTCTTTTCATGGAACATTATTTTTGCTTAAAAGAAACAAAAACAAACTATGACTACTTAGACTTAAGTATCTGGCAGATATATATATGTATATATATTATTTTTTTAGAAGGTTGTGTAAGTCAAGGAAAACAGCTGACTATATTTGTTAACATTTATGACATTTGCATTTTAAACAAAAAACTAGAATTTTGAAAAACATATATTCACTATCCTGGGGCTTAACATCTTCCCAGTACTTTAAGATGTTTTTTTGTGGTGGTGATATTAGCAAATGTGCTTTTTCTGATGTACAGTGAAACATGTCAACATTTGGAAGATCTACATAATTTAGTGAACCAATATTTTAAGAAACTACCACTTTTCAGGTTTTATACTGTATTAAAGAATACTGTTCACAATTTTCTGAAAAGGCTACTTAAATAATTCTTTTCCTACTATATATCTTTGTGAGGTAAGATTTTCTTCATATAGTCAAGCAAAACAACATATTGTGATAGACTGAAAACAGAAATAGATATGAAAATCCAATTGTCTTCTTCTTTTTTTTTTTTTTCAGACACAGTCTCGCTCTGTCGCCCAGGCTGGAGTGCAGTGCAACCTCCGCCTCCCGGGTTCAAACGATGCTCCTGCTTCAGCCTCCCTAGTAGCTGGGATTACAGGTGGCTGCCACCATGCCTTGCTAATTTTTGTACTTTTAGTAGAGATAGGATTTCACCATATTGATCAATCTGGTCTTGAACTCCTGACCTCAAGTGATCTGCCCACTTCAGCCTCCCAAAGTGCTGGGATTACAGGCATGAGCAACTGCACCCAGCCTCAGTTGTCTTCTATTAATTCAAACTTTAGGAGATTTGCAAAAGTGGCCAGGCATAGTGGCTCATGCCTGTAATCCCAGCCCTTTGGGAGGCTGAGGTGGGTGGATCATGAGGTCAGGAGTTCGAGACTAGCCTAGGCTATATGGTGAAACCCCGTCTCTACTAAAATACAAAAATTAGCCCGGTGTGGTGGTGCATGCCTGTAGTCCCAGCTACTTGGGAGGCTGAGGCAGGAAAATTGCTTGAATCAGGGAGGTGGAGGTTGCAGTGAGCCAAGATGGCACCACCGCACTCCAGCCTGGGTGACAAAGTGAGACTCTGTCTCAAAACCACCCCCTCCCAAAAAAATGATATTTAAAATAATGCCAGTTCATATTAATTTTTTATTTGGAAAATGTAGTTGTATGTAAAAATAATGTGTGTTAAAATGTACTAATTTATTACTGTTTTTTGTTTTGGTAAAATATATATAACATACAATTTAGCGTTTTAACCATTTTTTTGGTGTACACTTTAGTAGCCTTAAGTGCATTCACATTGTTGTGCCACCATCATCACCATCTATCTTCAGCAATTTTCATCTCTCCATATTGAAACTCTGTACCAATTACACAATAACTCTCCATTCCTCTCTCTCTTGGAGCCCCTAGCAACTACAATTCTATTTTCTACCACTATGAGTTTGACTACTCTAGGTGCCTCTCACAGGTGGAATCATACAATGTTTGTCTTTTTGTGACTGGCTTGTTTCATTTAACATAATATCTGCAAGATGTATTCATGTTGTTATTTTTAAATTAAATTTATAAATACAAATATCTCAGTCTTAATTTGTTTTTTTTTTTTTTAAGAGACAGGATCTTGTTCTGCTGGCCAGATTGGTGCAATAACATGATCATGGCTCACTGCAGCTTTGAAATCCTAGCCTCAAGTATTCTCTCACCTCAGCCTCCCAAGTAACCAGGGCTGCAGGCACTCACCGCCACGCCTGGCTAATTAAAAAAAAAAAAGATTGTAGAGATAGTGCACAGGCTGATCTTGAACTCCTGGACTCAAGTGATTCTCTTGCCTCAGCCTCCCAAAGTGCTGGGGATTACAGGTGTGCGCCACCACATCTGCCCTATTTTTTAAATTTTTTTGGAGATGGAGTCTTGCTTTGTGGCCCAGGCTGGAGTGCAGTGGTACAATCCCAACTCACTGCAACCTCTGCCTCTGGGGTTCAAGTGATTCTCATGCCCCAGCCTTGTGAGTAGCTGGGATTATAGGCATGGGCCACCATGCCTGGCTAATTTTTTGTATTTTTAATAGACATTGGGTTTCACCATGTTGGCCAGGCTGGTTTTTAACTTTTGGCTTCAAGTGATCTTGAAAAGATTCCCCATCATACTGTTTAATAAAGCCGTGGCCAGCTCAGAAATGAGATCTTACGTTAATTTCCCCTTCTTTCCTGCCTTATTTGCCTATTTCTCACTCTTAATGTCCTCAAATTACACCTCTCAATAAAGTCCTGGTCCTTAAATTTGCTTAGGCTCTGTTTTCTAGATAACTCAGGCAAAGACAATGCCCAAAACAGTATAACAAGTGCCTAAAAAGATATTTTACAAATAAACTAAGAAAAAAAATTGGCTGTAAATATAGAAATAGAAATAGTTTTCCTTTAGTAAAATTGAGAATTCATGGTAATAGGAGCCCTAAAATTGAGATTTAAAAAATAACACAAAACCTTCAGCATGTATGACATTGACATTTCTGTAGAATATTTCTTTTTTTTAATAGAATGTTTATTATTTGGGATTTGCCTGTTTCCTCATGAATACATTCAAATTCTGCCTATCTAGCCAGAATGCTTCATAAGTGATACTGTGTCTTTCTTAGGGAATCACATTTGAAGTGCATACATTATGTCCATAATATCAATTCACCATCTGATCAAGATTGCTAATCCTTTTTTAATGTGTGCATTTAAATGTGTATACTTTTCTCGTTTATCAGCTCATCATGATTATCTGCCTCAAATAATATAGTAGCTTTCATTTTTATTGCCTCCTGTTTCAGCCCCCCCATGACTACCAACTAAAAGGTAAGCACCACAGAGGTAAGAATGTTTGCCTGTTTTTTTATGGATACAATATATTCCAAATGTGTGTACAGTGCCTACTACATATTTACTGAATGCGTGAATGAACATATGATGATTCAGATTAGTAAAATATTGGATAACAGAGAATTTATGTCCTTGATGACAGAACATTATTTTAATTTTTTTTAGAGATAGGGGATCTCACTGTATTTCCCATGCTGGTCTTGAACTCCTGAGCTCAAGCAATCTCCCCACCTCGGCCACCCAAAGTGCTGGGATCACAGGCATGAGCCACCTTCCCCAGCTGTACCTAATTTACAAATGACATTTTATCATAGCTATATATATTTGGGAAAAACGTAGTGTATATAGGGTTTGGTACTATCCACAGTTTCAGGCATCCACTGAGGGTCCTGGAAGTTATCACCTTCAGATAAGGAGGGACTACTGTATGCTGCAAAATAATAGCTTTACTATTTTTTCCATTTCTCTGTACATTCATAATCAGCAATAGGAGAGCTCTGATGTTTTGACAAACATTTTAAAGGTCACAGGATAGTCATAAGTGTTCCATTGATTATTAAGATCACTTTGCACAGTTACAGCTTGCACTATCATTTTTACGGTTCTGCACTGTCTACACTCCCCTGCATTCAAGGGAAGGCGCAAGTTAATGCTTAAAAATGAAAAACAGAATGTTCTTACCATAGACATGATCTGAAGAAAATGAGGAACCACTGACTGGAGATGATAAGCTGTAGACATTAGTTTCCCATTTGGATCACTCCCAAATTTATATCTCCAGCTTGAGTTTCCAAGTGACTTGCGGGCATTCTACCAGCACTTAGTATGTAATACATACAAAACTGAACTTCATCCTAACCCTCCCACCTACCAAAAATCCCCAAGCAACTTGATTCTCTATCATAGAGTGTCAGTTAGGATTAGTTTTGATTGCTAAACAGAGACCTGAAACAACAGCAGCTTAAACAAGGCAAAGATTAATTTTTCTATCCAAATAAAACTCTAGGGTTAGGCAATCCAGAGCTAATTCCAGTATGATGAATCACCAATTATCAGGAATCTAGGCTTTTCCTATTTTTTGTTCTATAATCCTTACCGTGAAGCTTCTGTCTTCAAGTTACCTTGTGATCACAAACCAGCTGTGGGTCTCTAACCTTGGCATTACAGGCAGAAATAAGAAAGGTAAAGAAAAGTGCTGCTACCCTGCTCTTCAATATACTTTAGAGGGCTCTCACGGATGCCCCATCCAAAAATGTCTGCTTATGTCTTATTGAACAATCCTATCTGTAATGGGGACAGAAAAATGTGGTTTTTAGCTGGGCATATTGCTATGTTTTATATTAATACTATATAAATCAGTTACATAAAAAATAGGTAGAATGAATATGAGGCAGGCAATTAGTGGTCTCTTGTCAGACATCGTTAATGATCCTACTATTCACCTAGTCATCAAGCCAGAGACTTGGGGGATTATCTGAGACGCTTCTATGTCCCTCACTGTCCATATACAAGGTTACTTTATTATACTTTCTAAATGTCTTTTGCATTTGGAACTCCACTTTTTTCTTTGATGCTCTATTGCCTAGAATAGTACATGACACATATTGCTGGTGTTTATAAATGTTTGTGAAATTCTGATTCAAGAGCTACTTTTCATACAACTGGGGGAAGTTATCTCAGTGAACTTTATATCAGAGTCTTCAAATAATCTTCAAAGAACATTCCTATTATATTATAAAGTGTAATTCCTGGAGTTCTTTAAATTACAAAGCAATTTCCTATTCTCCAATACTAGTGGAAATTGAATTAGTTATTCAGCTTCAACAATATGAAACATACTCCCTTCTCTGATATTTAATTTTTCTTAATTGTATAACTTTGTCTGTTAGTAGCTTCTGTCTCTTACACTTTCTCCAGAAGATCTCTATGGGACGTCCCTTAGCATACCTATGAGTGCATGTGTGTGTGAGTGTGCGTGCCTGTGTGCGCATGCGTGCGTGCGCACAGATACAAACACGCACACACACACAGTGGTGGCCTTAGAATCTTGTTCCTTATCAAGTCAAAACGTCAAACATCTCAGTGGCAGGTATGAAAAACAGTAACTCTGTCCCTGCTGAGCCACCTGCTGAATATTCCATATGCCAGGTGCTAATTTTAGGAGAAAGAAAGGAAAGTTTAAAAATGTATTCTCTTCTCACTGCTCAGCAAGAGCCTCCTTTCCTTTTCTTCTCAAGCAGCTGCAGCAGAAGCTTACATGAATGCAAAATACAAGCGGTCTTAGAAACAAGGCATAATTTAAAAGAATTCACCAGATGACTTAAACAAATAAACCTATTGGGTTAAGCTTATTGTTCTGGAGAGACTAAACACTGACAGGCCTTGGATTGATGGAATTCACTGGAATAGAACAGGGCTGACAAATTGGGATAAAATATTTGGCAATTGTACTTTGTCTGAGGACAAATGACCAACTTACTTTAAATTCATTTCCTGCAGCTGGTGAGTGGGTGGCCAGGTCGGCATCACACCTATTGTAGCCAAGTGACATTTCTTGACTTCGACAGGCTGCGCCCATTTGATTAGATATTTTACAAAACAATAGACACCACAGATCATTTTCAAAATGTTTTTGTTTCTCCAATTCCTGACGTTGTGGTATAAATGAAGACTTCTGCAAGCTCTGAACATGCTCAGAGAATGGGTTGTTTTGACACGTTGGAAAATAGACTATTTGCCAGCAGTCTGCAAGCCAGAGCTTTAATAGTAGTCATATTACAAATGCTATTTTATCTTTGCTTTTACCATATTCCTTTATAACTCTAAATATTTTATTTACTCAAATAATTGATGTGAACACAGCAGGATTGGGGTGGGCAGTGGAAGCAAAGACACAAAGACTGTTGTTGCAATTTCTTACTGTATTTGAAGTCATAATTTTATTAATTTGCTTTTTCAAACTAAAATTTCTTCCAAAGTTGATACTATTTTAACATGATGAATAAGATTCTATATAAGAAGTTGAATGTGTAGAAATTCGAATATCTAGAAGTTATGAAACAAGGAGTCAATTAGGTATACAAAGGCTGATGACTCACTCTAGAAATATTCTTGGCCTCCCGTGCTGTGTATTAGTAACCATGGCCTGTCCCAATTCCCATTTCCTTTAGCTGTGGAAGCTCTTGTGACTGCCTCTCCCTATGTTTATTTACTGCTCTTTTTTTTTCTTTTTTTAAAATAAGTGCCTCTGTGATGTTTCCTCATCTCCTAACATTTCTGTTTACTCATTCTCAAAGGTAGATGTCTGCAGAAAGTGCTAGCTAATCAGTTAAGAATTACTCTTTATCCCTTTAGCGTTTGTGCTAAATGTAAATGTAATCCTAGGCATTTTATGTTTTAATTTGGGGTCTTATTTTGGAGATTTATTATTATTTTGTTAATAATTATATTTGGAATTTTTTTTTCATTTTTAAATCTGATTTTACTTTAATTGTTTTATGTGTTTTCTGAGACAAGGTCTCACTCGGTGCCCAGGGTGGAGTGCAGTGGACTGATCTTGGCTTGCTGCAACCTTCACTTCCATCTCCTGATTTAAGCAATCCTCCTGCATTAGCCTCCTGAGTTACTAGAACTACTGGTGTGTGCCACCACGCCCTGCTAATTTTTGTATTTTCTGGTGGTAGAGACAGCGTTGAGCCATGTTGCCCAGGCTGGTGTTGAATTCTTGGGTTTAAGTGATCCGCCTGCTTGGGCCTTGCAAAGTGCTAGGATTACAGGCATGAACCACTGCACCTGGCCCAAATCTGACTTTATGATTGAAGACAGATCTTCCTAAGGGACTGTTTTTTCCAATAAAAATAGTTATTTTAGCAAAAGCAAATAAAAATTTAAATGAAAGGAGCCTCTAATGGACCTTCAACTGTAGTCACAGTTTTGCAAAGAAGAGGAGTCTATCAGCTCCCCTGGCTTCTACCTCAATCTTTCCCATTTACTGCAACGCGGTCTTGAGCCAGTTATTTAACATCTCTGAGCCTCAATTCCCTTATCTGTGAAATGTGGATAAGAATAGTACTTACCACTAGGGTGGTTATAAGAATTAAGTTTTAATGTGTACAAAGTACAGCGAACCACACTTGGCACATAATAAAGTTCCAAAAAATATTAGCTATTGTTATTGTAAAATTACCTCTACAAAGATACCTTTTCCTATCCTTTCTACTTTTCTTTCTCCCTTCCCACATCAGCTTGTGAGAGAATAAGTCACTTCTAAGCATGCTAGGAGATTAGGAAGTGTGATCTGAAGCTGTGGTCACAGTCTAATCGTTTTGGTAAACCCAAATGTTTAAATCCCGAAGAAAAAATGTTCACCAAGACTGCAATATTGCACAACTCCAGGAGGCGCTATCCACCTGGTGGTCGGGGGTGACTGCTGTTCCTGAAATTGTGCAGTGGGCAATCCATGCAGCTATACATGGTAGCTCTGCAGCCCACAATTCAATTAGTTTATTTTCCTCACTATTCATTGTTTTCTGTTTCACGTAAAGTTATGCATGCATAATGACATTTTGGTCAGTGATGGACTGTGGACTGAGTTTAGGGTGGTGGTCCCATAAGATTATAGTACAACATTTTAACTGTGCTTTTTCTATGATTAGCTATGTTTAGAAACACAAATACGTACGTTGTATTATAATTGCCTATAATATCCAGTACAGTAACATGCTGTCTAGGTTTGTAGCCTTGGTGCGATAGCCTATAACATTTAGCCTAGGTAGGTACTGGGTTATATCATCTAGGTTTATGTAAGTACATTCCATGATGTTCACACAATGACAAAAATCACCTAACCAGGCATTTTTAGAATGCATCCCCAGCGTTAATGCATGACTGCATGTGTAGTTATATACACTCACTATATGACATACACACATAAAGGTTACCCATTGTCTCCCTTATACAAGTCTTTTTTTTTTCTTTCTAAAGGTGTTGACATTCAACTGGGAGTTGTATGTGTTCCTGTGCATCAGAGATTATATTCACACCTACATGAAGTATTAGTAGTGATAGAAAAATATAAAAAAGGATAAAGTACTTTTACCTGAATTGAAAATTCTCATAAATTATGAACATGCTTGCTTTTCTTACCTTTGCGAGATGATTACAGGCAGCTCAAAGCAAAGGATGTGAATAGAACCAAAATGTTTAATTAATTGACCATTGAACTGATAGGGGCTGATAGTAGATTTCTTGTCACTAAATGAAAGGCATAGTCAAGCCGGGGTAAATGTGATTGGCCAAATATCTCCTTGATGTCTATGTCCGCTTTCTGTCATGTGTCTGTAGACACCGCCGGTGATTTGAATCAATATAATATTTTTTTATTGTTGTAAATAAAATGCTTCATTTAGTTAGCTCTTTCTTTGACATGAGGAAAAATTGTTCTCTGATGAACTACTTCAAGAAATATCCTTTGAATTTTGAGTACTGTGACAATTTATTTCAATTTATGACCAGTAATAGAACTACATACAGGTGGTACTGAATTTCTACAAGATCCTCACTGCCATTTAAGCAACACAGATGTTTTTCTTTATTCTTAATGAGTTAATCCTGCTGCCATTCAAGCACAGGGAAGAAGGAGAAGGTGCCCAAAGGTCTGTGTAGCTAAAGGAAGTAGAAGAAGCAAAAAGCCTAGCTAAAGCAAAAAGCCTAGCTAATCTACAAATTTGATAATTCACCCGTGAATAATTGAAAGTTTGATATATTTGCATTAGAAATGTGTGAATCAAGACCACTGAAGTTCAACACATGCTGTGCTAAAATTAAAATAGTACTCAGATGGACTGTACCATGATTTATGATGTGCTTTTTTCAGTCTTTGGCATAGAATTTCCCCACTTACAAAAGAGTCACAATCGAAAATACATAAAACTTAGCTTTCCCTCTTGAGATGAATATTCTGCATATAATGATCTCTTGCTTCTCAAAGTTACCATTCAGTTCACTTCAGCAGTCATCTACTGAGTACCTTATTATGCTATTTCTGAGGATTCAAGGAAGAATAAAGCGTAATCCCTGTTTTTAAGTCATTTTCTATCAATCTAAAGGTTTGAAATAAAGGGATCACGGTGCTGAGTGGGGGAGGCATGAAATAAGGTGTGAAAGGACGTAGGGCAGACATTTGGGTATTATTCTTTATGCACTTCGTTTAGTAAACACTGGCAAATTGTTCTCCTAACCAGATTGCTTTCCCATGTCTTTGCCAACTCTTAGTATTGTCAACCTATCTTGTCTTGGGTTTAATAAAATATTCATCTAATAAATATGTGTGTTAAACTCTTAAAGTACAAGTAACTTTCTGGGTGCTGTCAGTGACACAAAGTGATTGTCTTATAGCTGCTCCTAATTTTGAATATTGGTTGAAAAGATAGTCCTAGGAACTAACTCTCACACAAGTCAAATGATGATTAACTTAATCATAGGATTATAAATAGCGTTCTAAAGGGACAATGTGAAGCCTAAGTTTAATGTGGAGAATCAGGTTCTTGTCTAAGAATACTGCGGTGGTAAGCACCAGAGGTGAGATTTGAGACCAGGTCTGTCTGTTGCCAACACCAGCATTCTTGTCACTTTAAAATTGCAACACAAAATAACATCATCAGCATCAGTGCTTATCACAGACATACGCAACATTAAAATTGTTTTCAGCATTTCATGTGGAATTTTTATTGATTATTATACCTTTGATTTATTGAGTGACTTTTAGGGCCTTTTTCACACTTTGGTCTACCCCTCACCTAGAATAAAACTCCTTTTTTTAGAATGCAGTGGAAAGAAACGTGGACACTGAAGTATATGGCTGGTTATGTAGAGCAGCAGTCCTAAATCCCTGGGCCATGGACAAACTTTTTTCCCACCCGTGGAAAAATTGTCTTCCATGAACCTGGACCCTGGTGCCGAAATGGTTGGGGGAATGCTAACATAGAGTCTTCGGTTTTCTCATCTTTAAAAACCTTGCAGGGTTGTAGTAGAGATATTAATGCAAGTTCTCTAGTGTAGCATGTCACTGAGGGACCACTTTGGAAAGGTAAGTCATCTTCGCTAGAATTAAGAGAAAATATGCCTTTAAGTCAATCTGAGACAATATATTACAGCTGACAAAGATTGGAGGCCTATTTTGTTTGCCTCTGTTGTTGCCAGAGTGGAGCGTGGAAATCCAGTGTTTTGATATTCTTTTCTCAAGGCCATATTGACAAATGTAAGCAGAATAAGTTTGACCATGTTTCTGTTTCTGTTTCTAGAGAAGTGACACCCTATACTTGATCTTAGCCGAAAGGCTGAGAAGCAATGAGAAGTGACAATTTACTTCTAAAACATATTAAGGAATTGCTCTGGGTTTGGGGGACTATTGTCAACATTTAATAATTTCAGTAGTAAGATTGTGGGAAAATAATTTGGACTTCTTTAATCGTTAATGATGTTGAACAACTCTTTGTAGGTTTATTGGCAATTTATGTTTTTTTCCTGTGATTTGTCTATTAATGTTCTTTGTCTTTTACTTAGTAATTTGCAGGAACTCTTGATAGATTGTGGAATTTAATCCTTTGTTAATTTTTTTTTTTTTTTAGACAGAGTCTCACTCTGTCGCCCAGGCTGGGTGCAGTGGCATGAGCTCAGCTCACTGCAATCTCTGCCTCCCGGGTTCAAGCCATTCTTCTGCCTCAACCTCCCAAGTAGCTGGGACTACAGGCACGCACCACCATGCCTGGTTAATTTTTTGTATTTCTTAGTAGAGATGGGATTTCACTATGTTGGCCAGGCTGTCTTGAACTCCTGACTTCATGTGATCTACCTGCTTTGGCCTCCCAGAATGCTGGGATAACAGGCATGAGCCATGGCATCCGACCTGATGGTATATCTTTTAAATGTAACTTATTTTCAAAGATATGTTGCATGTCTTTTAGTTAGTTTAGGTTCTCTTTCTCATACATTAATTCTAAATTTTTATGTAGTCCAATCTGCCAAATCCGACATGCCCTGTGAAATTCTCTACAATTCAAGGCTATATATATTTCTCCCATGTCCTAGCACCATTTGTTCAAAACAGTATAGTTTTTCCTCTGAATTGCCTTTTCACCTTTGTCAAAAATCTGTTGTTTATACACGTATGCATGGTTTTATTTCTGGACTCTATCCTGTGCCTATGATTTATTTGTTAATCTTTATATCAATAGCACCTTATATTGGTTACTGTAGCTTTACTGTATGTGTTGAAATCAGGTAGCATTAGCTCTCCAAATATTTCGTTCTTTTTCAAAATTGTTTTGGCAATTGTAGATCCTTTGCATTTCCATATGAATTCTACAATCAGCCTGTCAAATTCTGCAAAAAGACCTGCTTGAGATGAAAATGAACATACAGCTCAAATTGGGAAGAATTGACATTTTAACCATACTGAGCCTCCTGAAGCATGAAAAAGGTATATCTTTTCATTTATTCAGATTTTTCTTTAATCATTGTCAGTAACGTTTTGTAGTTTCCATCATGCAGGATTCTTACATCTTTGGTCACATTTATCCCTAAATATTTTCTATTTTTTAATGTAATTATAAATGATATTAATATTTTTAATTTTCGCTTGTTCATTAGTGGTAAATAGAAATACAATTGATTTTTTTTAGTATATTAATTGTGTATCCTGCATGCTTGCTAAACTCGTTATTAGTTCTAGTACCTGTCCTGTAGATTTCGTCAGGCTTTCCTACGTAGATGGTCATGTCATCTCCAAATAATGACAGTTTGACTTTTTTCTCTTCAATCTGGGTGCCTTTAATTTCTTTTTCTGGCTTACAACCTCCAGAAATGTTTAATAGAAGTGGTGAGAGCAGACATACTTGTCTGTTTATTTGATTGAGGATTCCCTTTATACCTAGTTTGCTGAGAGTTTTTATCAGAAACTGATGTTGGATTTTTTGAAGGCTTTATTCGTGTCTATTGAGGTGATCATATACTTTTCTTTCTAAGTTTGTGTTTATATGATGTCTTATATCAATTTTTTTGAAAGCAAAACAACTTTGAATTCCTGGGCTAAACCTAACTCAGTCCTGGTGTTTTAGCCTTTTAAAATATTGTTGAATTTGATTTGCTAAATTGTGTTTAGCATTTTGCATCTATGTTCATGAAGGATATTGGTTTGTAAATTTCTTTTTTCGTTATGTGTCTGTCTGGTTCTGATATTAGGGTAGTGAAGAACTCACATAATTAGTTGGAAAGTATTTCCTCTTCAATTTTTGGAAATTGGTGACGAATTAAAATTATTCATTAAATGTTCATGAGTGTAACATTCGTTAAGTATTTGGTGGAATTCACCAATAAAGCTGTCTAGATAAGAGTTTTCTTTATGGGAAGGTTTTTAACTAAAAATTTTATTTCTTTAATAGATATACATATTTTTGTTTTGTTTTGCTGTTTTACTTTTGAGACACAATCTTGGCTCACTGCAATCTCTGCCTCCTGGGGTCAAAGTGATCTTCCTGCCTTAACCTCTTGAGTAGCTGGGACTGAAGGTCCTCACCATCATGCCCTGCTAATTTTTGTTTATTTTTATTAGAGTCGGGGATTTCACCATGTTGGCCAGGCTGGTCCCGAATTCCTGGCCTCAAGTGATCCACCCGCCTTGGCCTCCCAAAGAATTGGGATTACAGGCATGAGCCACCGTGCCTGGCCTATCTCTTTATATTATCTTTTTCTTCTTGAATGGGTTTTGGTAGTTTGTGTCTTTCATGTGTCTGTCCATTTTATCTAAATTGTTAAATACATTAGTTTGCGATTGTTCATAATATTCCGTTATCCTTTGAATATCTGTAGATATCTACATTGATGTCATCGCTCTGATTCCTGACATTGGTAATTTGTGTCCTCACTCTTTTTCCTGATCAATTTAGAAATTTATGAATTTTATTAATCTTTTCATGGTACCAGTTTTTAGCTTCCTTTTTCTTTAATTTTTTTTTTTTTTTTTTTTAATACAGAGACTCGCTCTGTCACCCAGCCTGGAGTACAGTGGTGTGATCACAACTCAGCCTCAGCCTCTGGGGCTCAAGTGATTCTCCCACCTCAGCCTCCCAAGTAGCTAAGAACACGGGTGTGGACCATTCCATCCAGCTAATTTTTAAAATTTTTAATAGAGACAGGCTCTTGCTATGTTGCCCATATTGGTGTTGAACTTCTGGGCCCAAGGGATCCTTCTGCCTTGGCTGCCCCAAATGCTTGGATTATAGGCATGAGCCACCTTTCCTGATTAGCTTTTAGTTTCATTGATTGTGTCTCTGTTTTTTCTGTTTTTGATTCTGTTTTATTTCTTTGATTTATTCTCTGATATTTATTAATTTCTTTCTTTTGCTTATTTTGGGTTTAATTTGCTTTCTGTATGACTTAAATCCCACTATGTTTATTGTGACTTGTTTTGTGGCACAAAATATAGTTTATCTTGATAAAATATCCCTTGTGCACTTGAAAATAATGTGTATTCTGCTGTTGTTTAGTGGACCTGTCTATGCATGTCACTTAGGTCATCTTGGTTGATAATGTTTGGAAAACCTGTATCACTACTGATTTGTTGCTGACGTGGTCTATGAATTATTGAGAGGGGGGTATTGAAATGTTTTATTAGAGTTGTGAATTTTCTATTTATTCTTCTAGTTCTATTAATGTTGGTCTCATATATTTTGAAGCTCTTATATTAATTAGGTGAATAATGATTTTAGAATGTCATATCCTTTTGATTAATTGACCCCTTTATCATTATAAAATGACCTTGTAAACGCTCTAGTAACAATCTTTGTTCTGAAATCTAGTTTGTTGGTCATTAATATAGCCATTTATTTTTTCTTTTGTTATGGTTAACATGTTTTTTTTTTCATTTTTAAACTTAGCCTATTGGTGTTTTTCATATTTAAAATACATTTCTTATAGATAGTATATCATTGCCTTGCTTTTTTATTCAAACTGATAACTTCTGTCTTTTAATTTGGTGTGTTTGGACTATTTACATTTTTAATTCTTATTTATTTATTTTTAATTGACAAAAATTATATATATTTATGATATAAAACAAAAATATATATTTATCATAAATTATATGTATTTATGATATGTTTTGAAACATGTATACATTGTGGAGTGGCTAAATCAAGCTTATTAACATGCATTATTTCACATTTATCTTTTTAAAATATTTAATTAAAAACATTTTGGGGGGGGTACATAGCAAGTGTATATATTTATGTGGTATATGATATGTTTGATATAGGCAATGTGTAATAATCACATCATGGAAAATAGGATATCTATCCCTCAAACATTTATCCTTTGTGTTTCAAACAATCTGATAATAGCCTTTTAGTTATTTTTAAGTGTACAATTAAATAATTCTGATTATAGTCCTTATGTTTTTTTATCAAATATTAGGTCTTGTTCATTCTTTCTAACTATTTTTTTGTACTCTATACCCACCTCCCCACCACACCTCACTACCCTTCCCACCCTCTGGTAACCAACCTTGTATTTTCCAGCTCCAAGAGTTCAGTTGTTTTTATTTTTAGGTCCCACACGTAAGTGAGAATATGTCATGTTTGTCTTTCTGTGCCTGGCTTATTTCACTTAACATAATGACCTCCAGTTGCATCCATGTAGTTGTACATCACAGGATCTCATTCTTTTTTATGGCCCAATAGTACTCCATTGTGTATAGTTACCACATTTTCTTTATCCATTCATCTGTTAATGGACACATGGGTTACTTCCAAATCTTGTCTGTTATGAACAGAGCTGCAACAAACATGAGAGTGAAGAAATATACTGACTTCCTTTCTTTGGGGTATATACCCAGCAGTGGGATTGCCGGATTATGTGGTAGCACTCTTTTCAGTTTCTGAGGAACAGTTTAACTGTTCTACATAGTAGTTGTATTAATTTACATTCCTACCAGCAGTGTATGAAAGTTCCTTTTTCTCCACATCCTCTCCAGCATTTGTTATTGCCTGACTTGGGTAAAATCCATTTCAAATAGGGTGAGATGACATCTCGTATTTTTTTAAACCTTTCCTATGGCGCTGATCATTGTAGTTTTAATTTGCATTCCTCTGATGATCAGTGAAGTTGAGCACGTTTACATATGCCTGTTTACCGTTTGTGTATCTCTTGATAAATGTCTATTCAAATCTTTTGCCCATTTTTAATAGAATTATTAGATTTTAGTTATCTTTTTTGCGTGATAAGAACTTAAAACCTACTCTTTCAGCAATCAAGTATACAACATGTTATTAAATACAGTCACCATGTTCCACAATAGATCTCTTGAACCTGTTCCTCCTAACTGAAATTTTGTATCCTTTCATCAACATTTTCCCAATCCCAACCTTCAACCCTCACTCCTTAGTAACTACCATTCTAATCTCTGCTTCTATGAGTTCAGACTGTTAGATTGTATATATAAGTGAGACCATGCAATGATTGTCTTTCTACACCTTGTTTATTTCACTTAACATAATGATAACACTCTCTAGGTTTATCCATGTTGCTGCAAATGACAAGATTTGCTTCTTTTATTTTAGGCTGAATTTCTTTAACCATGTATCCTTTGAGAGACACTTAGATTGATTGAGTTTTTTTTTTTTTCAATTGACACGGAGTCTCACTTTGTTGCTCAGGCTGGGGTGCAGAGGCACGATCTTGGCTCACTGTACCCTCTGCCTCCCAGGTTCAAGCAATTCTCCCACCTCAGCCTCCTGACTAGTTGGGGTTACAGGTGCAGGCCACCATGCCCAGCTAATTTTTGTATCTTTAGTAGAGATGAGGTTTTGCCATGGTGGCCACGCTTGTCTTGAACTTCTCACCTCAAGTGATCTGCCTGCCTCAGATTCCCAAAATGCTGGGATTACAGGCATGAGACACTATGCCTGGCTCCTTAGGTGGATCTCATATCTTGGCTATTGTGTATAATGCTGAAATGAACATGGGAGTGCCAGTATCTCTTTGACATACTGATTGCATTTCCTTTGTATATATACACACGAGTGGACTGGATCATATGATACTTATATTTTAATTTTTTGAGGAACCGCTATACTGTTTTCCATAATAACTATACTAATTTATGTTCCCACAAACAGGGCACAGGTGTTTCCTTTTCTCCATATCCCTATCAAGACTGCCTATGTTTTCTCTTTTTGATAATAGCTATTCTAACAAGGGTGAGGTAATATTAATATCTCAATGTAGTTTTTTTTGTGTGAGACTGGGTCTGGATTTGTTGTTCAGGGTGGAGTGCAGTGGTGCAATCTCTGCTCACTGCAACCTCTGTCTCCTAGGTTCAAGCAATTTTCCTGCCTCGGCCTCCTGTGTAGCTGGGATTGCAGGCACGCACCACCATGCCTGGCTAAGTTGTGTATTTTTAGTAGAGATGGGGTTTCATCATGTTGGCCAGGCTGGTCTCGAACTCCTGACCTCATGTGATCTGCCTGCCTTGGCCTCCCAAAGTGTTGGGATTACAGGTGTAAGCCAGTGTATCCGGCCTCATTGTAGTTTTAATTTGCATTTTGCTGATGATGAGTGGGTTGATTATTTTTCCATATACCTGTTGGCCATTTGTATGTCTTCTTTTGAGAAATATCTCTTTAGGTTCTTTGCTCATTTTAAAATCAGGTCGTTTTCTCACTATTGACTTGTTTGAGTTCCTTATATATTTTGGATGTTAACCTTATATATTTTGGATGTTATCAGATGTGTTGTTTGCAGATATTTTCTCCGACTCTTTAGGGTTATCTTTTTACTCTGTTGTTTAGTTCTTTTGCTGTGCAGCAGCTTTTTGGTTTGATGTAATCCTGTTAAGTTTTCCAGTATGACTGGGGGAATGGTATATTATGTATTCTTCTCTCTACTCAGCTTTATATCTGTAAGATTTATTTGTGTTATTTTATGTATCAGTAGTTTGTTACTTATTGATTGATGTTTAACATTTCAATATATAAACAAACTACATTTTTTTTTACCAATTTTATTATTGATGGACATTTAGATTGTTAGGGGTTGCTATGAATAAACTTGCCATGGACATTTATGTTAGAGTGGTTTGATAGGTATATGACAGCACTATACACTAGATGCTGTGAGAGTACAAATGGATGTTTCTGGAGAAAGGGAAGCTTGAGCTGAGTTTTAGGGGCGTAAGAGATGACCGATGGAAAAGTAAAGGAGAGGTTTCTAGACAGGAGGAAGAGTCATAAGCAAAAAGGAAGACAATCAGCAAGAAATTTTAGGCGAGGAGGCAGAGAAAGAGACCAAAGTGGTAGGTGGACTTTGTTATGATAAATTAAAGGGTTCAAACTTCACCCCAAGGAATTTCAAGCATGGTAAGATTTTCTTTCAAGAAGAGTATCTCTGATCACAATGTGAAAAATGGATTGGAGAAGGGTAGAACTGGAGACTAGGAGACCTATTAGGAAGTTATTGCAGTAACTCAGAAGTGATGAGGCCTGCAAAGTGGTGACTGTGGGGACAGTGAAGAGGGGAAAGATGTGAGGAATCTTAAAGAGATAGACTCCTAGCTAGCTGGAGGAAAGAATTAAAGGTGATTCAAACATGTTTGAACTGGAGGATTTGATGGGGGAGGCCAGTCACAAAGGTTTGAATAAGAAGAGAAGCAAATTTCAGGGAACGCTGGTGAATTAAATTGGAAATGTAAAAAGTGAAGATATTTTTGAAAAGAGTTTTGGTGAGGGGCTTCCCCCACAAAACATAAAGTTACAACGTTAAGTCACTATGGTACTCTACCAAAAAAAAGATAGATTTATATGTAAAATTTGTGTATGGTAAAAATACCACAATTACTGAACAAGTAATAAACTGGGGAGAAAAATATTTCAAAATATATAGTAGACAAATGGTAACTATATTAATAATTACCTAAGATAAATAATAAAAGGGCAAACAAATCTAATAGGAAAATAGGTAAGGAATGTAAAGGAGCAATTTACAGATGAAATACAAATGGCCAATAATATGAGAAATTGTTAAACTACTGCTTAAGTGACTATGTTTAAAATTAAAATAATGAGAAAAAATTTATATCTCAGATTAGCAAAAGGTAAAAATATGATATCAAAAGCTGGCTTGAGAATAGGGAAACACATGTTAAAAATGTAAATTGGTGCAATCATTTGGAAAGCAATTTGGCACATATCTTTTGACCTTGAATATGTTATGGGAAATATTTTAAATATTTGCATGGAAAGTTTCCCAGAAATATTTTCACTACAAAACAAAGATATACCTCCAATGATACTCATTTGAATGGTGCTTATAATAGTAAAAATATGGGATGTTCTAAGTAGGGGGTTTGATAAGCTGTGTTACATTTATACAGTGGAACATTCTTCCTATATTTTTTAAAAATTAAGCATATATATATATATATAAATATATATTTAAAGAACAGAAAGGTATTGATAGTATGCTATTGGGTGAAAAAGGTCAAGTTCTAGAAAATAATGGAAGGTATGATATTATTTTTACAAACATTTGTTAAATGTAGTATATGTCAAAAACTGGGCCGTTAACTAGCGATCCAGAAAAGAACAAGATAGAAAAAGTTCTGGCAATTGTGGAGTTAATAAATTGTTAACTGGTTAAAAATTGTTAGCCTCTAGGGAGTGAGAGTGAGGGCAGTGGGAGAGGGAAAGGATGTTTGCTTTTTCCTTTATTCACATATTTGGACTATTACATTTTTGTCAATAAGCAACTTTTGCTTTTGTAATTTAAAAATTAAGCCTTAAAAGAAGTCACTTATATAATTTTTACTTATATTTTCAAATATTTAAAACAGTGGTAAAACCAATTAACATTCTTGAAAGTGTGAAGAAATGGATGCTCTTATATTGTTTTTGAGAGCTTTCATTTGCATATATATTTTGGATAGCAACTTGGTAATATATATTTTTTAAAACCTTAAAAATTAGCTTTGATACAAAGATTTTCTAGGAATTTATCTTGGGGAAAAATTTTAAAGTTTTAAAAAATCTAAAATATGTTCATTGCAGCTTTCCTTATAACAGTGTAAAATTAGCAACAACTTAAATATCCTTTAACATGAGATTGCTTAATTAAATCATGGTACAAACATAGAATTTAAAATGACTGTTGGCAGCATGTTGGCTGCCACCCTAACAGTCATTTTCCTTTTCTCCCCTTCTAACAGAATTGCCATTTTTTAATGATATTGAATGGCAAGATAATCAAGGAAGACAGGTGCAGTTCAGGTAGTGAATTGTGATTGATAATGGTAACCTTACACCTATGTATTTGGTTTAGGAGTTGACAGATGGTCTATTTCCGGTCAGTGAGATATCAAAGTAGTTATTTGTGGAATTTTTTAGAAGTACACAATGTATTAACAGATGTATGTAGAGAAAACTGTGTATTTTTACCTTCTTTGGATATTTTGTGTGAAGATACAAGAATGTAATGCTTGGAGGGCTATGTAGCTATCTGAGGCTCTGAGAGAAAGGCATGAGAGTCACAGAGAAACCACCCAAAGCCTTCACTCTTGAATGGTCATGACCAACTTTGAAATTGTCTAATGCCAGTCTTTTTAATTATTAATGTTTCTTTTAGTTGAGCATCACCATTACTTACGAGTAAAATTAACCTGATTGATAAAGCTCTGTAGGCAGTGGAAAGAGGTACAACTCTGGAATTAGCTTAGGTTGAAATCTTGGGTAGCTCTTCCTAGTGCTACTCACCATTACACCATGAACTATTAAATTATCAAAGCCTTAGTTTTTCCATCTGTAAAATGGAAATAATATAGTTTTTATCTTATTAGTTTTTAATATTAGTGACAAACATATATATAGAGAGAGTTTGGCAGAGTGACTTTAGTAAAGCTCAGTATTAGCTACTGTTAATAAAGTAACAGTATTAATCTATATTGATATGAGAGAGTATACGTTATATTAAGTGATAAAAGCACCATTATGCAGTTACCATTTTATGAAAACAAATATATATTCCTAGAAAAATTCTATAAATGTATACCAATTAAAATATTGTTAATAATAATGCTTGCCTTTGGGTATTAGGATTACTGATACTTTTAATTCTGTTCTTTATATTTTTCTAAATGTTCCAGAATTTTAAAAAGTAAGCATATATTATGCATATACATACATGTATATATGTACACACATACATGTGTATATTTCAAAGTAGTTAATATGGTAGTAGGAAGAGGCAAAGAGAATGGAGAAACCTACAGAGAATATTCAGAAGGAGTGAAGAATAGGGTGTGAATACAGTTGCAGAAGCAAAGGGGGAACTGATTTTAAGAAAGGGGTAGTCAACATTATGGGATGCTTCTGCAGAGTGACAAGTCAGATAAAGACTGAAAAGCATTCATTGAATTTCATCTTATGGAGATCAGTGGTCACCTTAGAGAGAACTGTGTCAACCGAGAAATCAGAATGCAGTGAAAATGAGAAGTAAATGTTCAACTAAGAAATGAGTTGTAAAGTGACTAAGTGGCAAAAATAAATGTATATTAATCTTTCAATAGGCTGGACTGTGAACAAGAAAGAGAGGGAGTGATTCAAGAAAATTCCAGCAGAGAAGAGATTTAAGATACAGAATGGGGGAGCGAGTTAGGGCAGGGGTCCCAAAGAGGCAAAGAAAATGGTATTCAGTTGTATCTGTGTGGGAAAAAATTATTTCAGTGAAAATTTTCATCACTTCATTTAGTGGTGTTTTTCACTCTCTTAATGGCGAGTCTCTCTAATGGACAGAATTTCGTAATTTTAATACAATAAAATATTTTTCCTTATTGTCAGTGATTTTATGTCTTATTGTAAAAATAATTTCTTGTCCCAGGGTCCTAAAGATGCTCGCCTATATTATTTCCTAAAAATGTTTAAAATTTGCAGTTAAGTTCTTAGTTCATCTTCAATTGATTTTTGTTTGTGGCATGAGGTAGACACCTTATTTTATTATAAAATGATAGCTAATTATCCCAGCCTCATTACCTTTTTCCGTTGGTATTTGGTGATACCTCTGTCGTGCACAATAGTGATTTGTGAGAGCTAAGTGTTAGCATCTCTCCCCCAACTCTGCATTCAGTGAAGTCACATTGGTACCTTGAAAGCAGGCAAGTTTATAGCATTTACACATGGAAATCAGCAAGCAACTACAAACAAGGCTGTTTTGGTTGGGGGAGCTGGCTTGTTCATGATAAATGGCTTTTGCAAAAAGATTCTAGAATCTAGAAGCTACATTTGGATTGCTAATATTTTGGTAGATTGTTGCATCTATGTTCATGCGTGAGATTCACATGAAATTTTTTTTCTTGTAATACTTTTCCTTGGCTTTTTGAATGGAAATTGTGCTATCATTGTAAATTAACTGGGAATTGTTCTCTTTCTTTCTGTTCTCTGGAAAAGTTTGATTAAAATTGAAATTAAGTCTTTCCAGTAGACTTATTGGTGAAACCATTTGGGCCTGCTATGGGGTGTGTGTGTGTGTGTGTGTGTGTGTGCGCGCGTGTGTGTGCATGTGTGCACACATGCACATGCCTGTGAAGAGATTTAAGGTACTGATACAATTTCTTTTTCTTTTTCTTTTTTTTTGAGACAGATTCTCATTCTGTCACCCAGCCTGGAGTGCAGAGGCTCCATATAGGCTCGCTGCAACTTCCGCCTTCCAGGTTCAAGTGATTCTCCTGCCTCAACTTCCTGAGTATCTGGGAGTATAGGTCTCCGCCACCACGCCTGGCTAATTTTTGTATGTTTAGTTGAGATGGGGTTTCACCTTGTTGGCCAGGCTGGTCTCGAACTACTGACCTCAAGTGATCTGCCCACTTCGGCCCCCCAAAGTGATAGGATTACAGGCGTGAGTCACTGTGCCTGACCGGCAGTTTCAATATTGGTTGTAAGACCTTTCATGATTTCCTATTTTTATTTCTTTTTTTCTATCATTTTTTTCTGGAGTCTGTTTTCTAGGAAGTTGTCCTTTTCACTCAAGTTATCAAATCTATTGGCATAAAGATTTTCTTAACATTCATATGTTAGCTTTTTAATTATGCTGCATCTGTAGTTTTAAATGTTTTCTGTATTTTAATGTATGTCTCCCTTTTTATTGGTCAGTCTTGCCAGAGGTTTGCCAATTTTATTGGTGTTTCAAAACAACCTTTTTCTTTGTTGATGCTCTTTGGTGTGTATTTGTTTTCCATTTCTTTATGTTTTTATTATTTTCTCACTTTAAATATCTTGTTTAATTGCCCCTTTTCTTTTCTTTTTAATTTATTTTACTTTCAGTTCTGGGGTACTTGTGCAGATTGTGTGGGTTTGGTACATAGGGATACATGTGCCATGGTAGTTTGCTGCACACATCAACCTGTCATCTACATTAGGTATTTCTCCTAGTGCTATCCCTACCCTAGGACACTCCCCCACTACCTCCCAGCAGGCCCTGGTGTGTGATGTTCCCCTTCCTATGTCCATGTGTTCTCATTGTTCAACTCCCACTAATGAGTGAGAACATGTGGTTTTTGGTTTTCTATTCTTGTGTTAGTTTGCTGAGAATGATGGTTTCCAGCTTCCATTTTCCTGCAAAAGATATGAACTCATCCTTTTCTTATGGCTGCATAGTATTCATGATGTATATGTGTCACATTTTCTTTATCCAGTCTGTCATTGATGGGCATAACAGTGCTGCAGTAAACATACATGTGCATGTGTCCTTATAGTAGAATGATTTATAATCCTTTGGGTATATACCCAGTAATGGGATTGCTGGGTCAAATGGTATTTCTAGTTCTAGATCCTTGAGGAATCAGCACACTGTCTTCTACAATGATTGAACTAATTTACACTCCCACCAACATTGTAAAAACGTTCCTATTTCTCCACATCCTCTCCAGCATCTGTTGTTTGCTTTTTTTTTTTCACATAAGGAAGCATTTATTTGAAATTTAACATGAAATCATACAAATAAAATATGTATAAACAAATCCACATTGAGTCATAACACTGATAGCAAAGGACAAAGTAAAAACAAAGAAAACTAACTGGCAGCTATATACTGTTAGACACAATTGTGTCTTGTACACCAGAAAGTCTTTTACAAAATAATCATCTTAGATCAACAGAAAACCAATCTTCAATGTTGTCCTGCAAGATGGGTTACTTTACCATCTCCCCTGTTTTCTCCAATGTTCTCCTTTAGTATGGCTGGTAATTGTTTTGGTGATTGCCACCCCCTAGAGATGCTTTGCCATAAGTGCTCTGTTGGCCACTGTTGTCTGCATATCCCTGTCCATATCCATAGTTCCCATAGTTATAGCCACTATAATCATATCTGCCATAGCCACTATAGTTTTGATCACCACCGTAGGCACTATTGTAATTTCCATATCCTTGATCATAATAGTTATTAAATCCTTGGTTCCAGTTTTGGCCCTGACCTCGGCCACGACCCCTTGTACCACCTCGTCCACCAGCTGCAGCACCTCTTCCACCTTTTTATTGTTGTTGTTGTTGTTGCTGCCTATATACCTCTTTGGGTTGTGCAACTTTGATTTCACACTTCCCAGAACCGATTTAATGGTATCTGCTTTCTAACATTTTTTTTTTTACTGGCTCTTCATTAGTATATGTGATAAAACAAAATCCTCTTCTTTCATTTGTTTTGTATCGATGGGAAGTTCAATGTTTTCAATGTCTTCAAAGGCTCCAAAATATTCTTTATTTGTTCTTCAGAAGTATCCGGGCTCAATCTACCCACAAAAACTTTTTTAGGGGGGGTTCTTTTCCTTTTAAAGCTTTGGCCCTTTTGGGATCTATCAATTTGCCATGCAGTTTGTGTTCTGTCAGTTCCAAAACCTTATCAACACTAGCAGTATCTTTAAAAAGCACAAATCCAAATCATCTTGATCTCCCAGTGACTGGATCTGTTTTAATTGTGCAGTCTACAACCGTCATCCTGCTGATTCTTGCTCACATTGATCTTGGCTCCCTCTGCGAATTCCTCTGTGTTGCTGTACTCCTTCATGTCTTCCATAGTGGCAGAGCTGTTGGCAGAGGGATGCAGGCACGCAGTGGTGGCAAAGTGTTGTATGGAGCTGGATTTAAAATGGCAGTGGAAGAAGTTTGCTGACTTTTTAATGATCACCATGCTAACTGGTGTGAGATGGTATCTCAATGTGGTTCTGATTTGCATATCTCTAATGACCAGTGATGATGAGCTTTTTTCCATGTTTGTTGGCTGCATAAATGTCTTCTTTTGAGAAGTGTCTGTTCAGATCCTTTGGCCACTTTTTGTTGGGGTTGTTGGTTTTTTTCTTGTAAATTTGTTTAAGTTCTTTGTAGATTCTGGATATTAGCCCTTTGTCAGATGGATAGATTGCAAAAATTTTCTCTAATTCTGTAGGTTGCCTGTTCACTCTGATGATAGTTTCTTTTGTTATGCAGAAGCTATTTAGTTTCATTAGATCCCGTTTGTCTATCTTGGCTTTTGTTGCCATTGCTTTGGTGTTTTAGTCATGAAGTCTCGCCCATGTCTATGTCCTGAATGGTAATACCTCAGTTTCCTTCTAGGGTTCTTATGGTTTTAGGTCATACATTTAAGTCTTTAATCCGTTTTGAGTTAATTTTTGCATAAGGTGTAAGGAAGGGATCCAGTTTTCCCAACACCATTTATTAAATAGGGAATCCTTTTCCCATTGCTTGTTTTCGTCAGGTTTGTCAAAGATCAGATGGTCGTACATGTGTGGTGTTACTTCTGAGGCCTCTGTTCTGTTCCGTTGATCTATATATCTATTTTGGTACCAGTACCATGCTGTTTTTGTTACTGTAGCCTTGTAGTATAGTTTGAAGTCAGGTAGTGTAATGCCTCCAACTTTGTTCTTTTTGCTTCGGATTGTCTTGGCTATGTGGCTGTTGCCCTATTTCTAATGTTAAAAGTCAGGCCAGATCAGTGGCTTACTGACAGACCTAACTTTTAACATTAGAAAAAGAGCATTTGTGGAGGCTGAGTTGACAGGATAGCTTGAGGCTAGGAGTTTGAGATTAGCCTGGCCAACACAGTAAGTCCTCTGTCTCTACAAAATAAATAAAATTAAGTCTTACTAGTTTTTACCTTTTCTTTTTTTTTTTCTAAAAATTGGCTATATATTTTCTCCTAGAACTACAAGTTTTGGTCTGTACTATTTTTGCTGTAATTTAGGTCAATTTTTTAAACTTCCAGTATATTTTTCTTTATTCCATGAATAATTGTTAACTATAGAACTTTTGGAATATTTTTAAAATTTATTGATTGTGACTAGTATTATAGTCATGATATGTTCTATATAATACTGATGCATCAAAATTTATCAAGATTTGCTTTATCTCCTAACAAATGGTCCATTTTCATAAATACTGCATGTGTATTTGAAAGGTTGCAGTTTTTGCAGTTGCTGGGTCCAATGTTCTATATATGTCTATTAAACGAAATTGTTCAAATATTCCTTATCCTTACTAAGTTTTAAAAATCGACTTTACCTTTTATTAAGAGAGTTTCTTAAAATCTCTCATCTTTATGGTAGATTTGTCAATTTTTGATTTATACTAAAGGTAAGTTACTATATGAATAAGTTTTTCTCAACATTTTATTGACTTCTACATGAAACTTGAAATAATAGTTCAATGAACATTTATACATCTTTTGCCTAGATTTATGAGCCACTAACATTTGCCACATTGCTTTCTCTATTTCTGTAGGTGTATGAATGAATGTATGTATATATTTTTAAAAATAGATATGAAATTGACATAAAATTAACAGTTTAAAGTGTACAATTCATTGGCATTTAGAACATTCACAGTGTGCAACCACTACCTCTGTCTAGTTCTAAAACATTTCATCACCTCAGGAAAAACCTTGTATCTATTGAGCAGTCACTTCCCACTCCTCCCATCAGCTCCTGAAAACCACCAATCAACACATCTCTATGGATTTACCTATTCTAGACTGTTTGTGTAATACAGGATCTTTTTATTTGGCTTCTTCATTTAGCATAATGTTTTCAAGTTCAAGCACATTGTAGCATGTATCCATGCTTCACCTTTTTTATGGCTGAGTAATACTCCATTATATGTATGTACTACATTTTGTGTATTCATTCATCCATTAATTAACATTTGGACCATTTCTATTAATACCTTTTGGCTATTGTGAATAATGTTGCTATGAACGTTTGTGTAAAAGTATCTGTTTGACCTTCTGTTTTCAAATCTTTTGGGTATATACTTAGGAGTGGAATTGTTGGTCATATGGTAATTATATGTTTAACTTTTCGGAAAAAAAAACAAAACACTATCTGTTTCTACAGTGACTGCACCATTTTACATTCCCACTAGCAATTTGTGAGAGTTCTAATTTCTCCACATCTTACCAACACTTGTTATTTTCTAATGATGACAATGATGATTATTACTATTATGGCTGACCTAGTGGGTGTTAAGTGGTATCTCACTGTGGGTTTGATTTGCATTTCTCTAATGATTAATGATGTGGAGCATTTTTTATGTGTTTTTTGACAATTTGTGTAATCTTTTTGGAGAAATGTCTATCAAGAACTTTGCTCATTTTAAAACTGGATTGTCTTTTTGTTATTGAGTTGTTAAAGTTCTTCACATATATTCTGGACACTAGCCTCTTTTTTTTTTGATGCAGAGTCTCGCTCTGTCACCTAGGCTGGAGTGCAGTGGCGCAGTCTTGGCTCACTGCAACCATCGCCACCCGGGTTCAAGCAGTTCTCCTGCCTCGGCCTCCCAAGTAGCTGGGATTACAGGAGTGTGTCACCATGCTCGGCTAATTTTTAGTAGAGACAGCATTTCACCTTACTGGCCAGACTGATCTCGAACTCCTGACCCTGTTATCCACCTGCCACAACCTCCCAAAGTACTGGGATTATAGAACTGAGCCACTGCACCGGCCTCTGCACACTAGACTCTTATCAGATATATGATTTGCAAGTATTTTCTCCCACTGTATTGGTTGTCTTTTCATTTAATAATGGCCTTTGATATGCAAAAGTTTTTCATTTTGATAAAATCAAATTTATCTATTTTGTTGTCTGTTGCTCATGCTTTTGATAGCATATCTAAGAATCCACTGTCCAAGGACATGAAAATTTACCCTTATTATGTTTTCCTCTAAGAGTTTTATAGTTTTCACTCTTACAGGTCTTTGATCCATTTTGAGTTAACTTTTCTATGTGGTGTGATGTGGGGGGGTTCCTGTTTATTCTTTTGCATGTGATATTCAGTTGTCTCAGTACTATTTGTTAAAGAGACTATTCATTCCCCATTGAGTGGTCTTGGTATCCTTGTTGAAAATCAATTGGCCATAGATGTATGGATTTACTTATGGACTCTCAATTTTACTCCATGGGTCTACAGGTTTATCCTTATGTCAGTACCACATGGTTTTGATTACTTTAGATTTGTAGTAAGTTTTCAACCAGGAAGTGTGAGACTTCCAGTTTTGTTATTCTTTTTCTTTTTCAGATGGAGTCTCCCTTCATTGCCCAGGCTGAAGTGTGGTGGCATGATCTTGGCTCACTGCAACCTCCGCCTCCTGGGTTCAAGTGATTCACCTGTCTCAGCCTTCCCAGTAGTTGGGATTACAGGCACCTGCCACAGGCTGACTAATTTTTGTGTTTTAGTAGAAACGGGGTTTCACCATGTTGGCCAGGCTAGTCTCAAACGCCTGACCTCAAGCGACCCACCCACCTTGGCCTCCCAAAGTGCTAGGATTATAGGTCTGAGCCACCATGCCAGGCCTGTTATTCTTTTTCATATGGAGCCCCTTGTAGCTCCATATAAATTTAGGATCGGCTTTTACATTTTTATGCAAAGCCCATTGGAATTTTGACAGGAATTATGTTATGGCTGTAGAAATGTCTTTAGTTTTTCAATCGACCAACACAAGGTGTGCTTCTATTTATTTAGCTCCTCATTAATTTCTTTCATCAATGTTTCAGTGTAGATGTCTTTTACTTCCTTGATTAAATTTATTATGACATCTTTTAGTCTTTTGGATATTCTTGTAGTAGCATTGTATTCTTAAAATCTTTTTCAGATTGTTTACTGCTTGTTTATAGCAACACAGCTGATTTCAAGTATTGTTATTACACCTGAAATTTGGATGAATTCATTTATTACCTCTATTATTTCTTCTGTGATTTTTTAAAAAAATTTTCCATGTAAAGAATCAGGTCATCTGCAAAAAGAAATAGTTTTACTTTTTCTTTTAAATTTATATTGCTTTTACTTTTTTCTTGCCTAATTTCTCTGGCTAAAACTTCCAGTAAAATGTTAAATAGTACCTGTGAAAGTGGACATCCTTGTCTCGCTCCTGATCTCAGGAGAAAAGCTTTCAGTCTTTCACCATTGAGTACAATATTAGCTTTGGGTTATTCATAAATGCCCTTTATTATGTTAAGGAAGTTCCTTTCTATTTTTAGTTTTCTGGGTGTTTTTGCTGATGAAAGAGTGTTGAAGTTTGTCAAATGCTTTTCTGCATCTATTGAGATGATAATATCATGTTTTTTCCTTCGTTTTATTAATGTGATGTGTTACATTGATTGATTTTCATGTGTTGAATCATCCTTGCATTCTGTACATTCCTGGTATAAAACTCATTTCGTCACACTGTATAATCTTTAAATATGTTGTTGAATTTCATTTACTAGTATTTTGTTGAGTAGTTTTGCAACTGTATTCATATATGCTAAGTATATTGCATATTCTCCTGTGGTTTCTTTATTTGGCTTAGGTGTCAGGGTAAGCTGGTTTCAGAGAATAAGTAGAAAGTATTCTCTTCTCTTCTTTAGGAAGACTTCGAGAAGGATTGATGTTAATTCTTTAAATGTTTGGTATAATTCGCCAGTGCAGAAGCCATCTTGTCCTGGAGTTTTCTTTGTTGAGAGGTTTTTGTTTTTGTTTTTTTATTGCTGATATAATCTCTCTCTCTTTCTCTCTCTCTCTTTTTGGCCCAATCTCGGCTGACTGCAATCTCTGCATCCTGGGTTCAAGCTATCCTCCTGCCTCAGCCTCCCAAGTAGCTGGGACTATAGGTGTATGCCACCATGCCCAGCTAATTTTTTGTAGAAGCAGGGCTTTGCCATGTTGCCAAGGCTGGTCTCAAGCTTTCCTTCTGCCTCAGCCTCCCAAAGAGCTAGGATTACAGGTGTGAGCCCCCATGCCCTTTTAAATATAAATGTTTATTGCTTGACATTCCCTCTGACCCTGCTTTTTGCTGCATCCCATTGGTTCTGGTGTGTTGTATTTTCATTTTTATTCATCTCTAAGTTTTCTCTAACTTCCCTGTGATTTCTCCTTTGATCTCTTCATTGAGTGTTTTCAAATTTCCCATATTTGTGAATAAAAAAAAATTCCTTTTGTTATTGATTTTTAGCTGCATCACATTGTGGTCAGAGCATATACTTCCTTTGATTTCAATTTTTAAAAATTTATTGAGACTGTTATGTGGCCTAATATGATCTCTCATGTAGAATGTTGCATGTGCACTTGAGAAGATTGTTTATTCTGTTGCTGGGTGGAGAGTTTTATCTGTATCTGTCAGGTCTGGTTTATATAGGTCTAATTGGTCTAGGTCAGGAGAGTCCAATCTTTTGGCCTCCCTGAGCCACAGTAGGAAAAAGAATTTCTTGAGCCGTACATAAAATACGCTAACACTAACCATAGCTGATGAGCTTGAAAAAAAAAAAACAAATCACAAAAAAAATTTCATAATGTGTGAAGAAAGTTTACAATTTTGTATTGGGTGACATTCAAACCCATCTTGGGCCGGATACAGGCTTTGGGCTGCAAGTTAGACAAGCTTGGTCTAGGTTGTTCAGATCTTTTATTTCCTTACTGATATTCTGTGTAGACGTTCTAACCATTATCAATAGTAGGGTATTGAAGTTTCCAACTAATATTGTAGCAATTTCTATTTCTGTCTTCAATTCTCTCAGTATTTGCCTAATATATTTTTGAGTTATTTTGTTTGGTACAAATATGTGCATAATTTTTATATCTTCTTCATGAATTGACCCTTGTATCAATACATAATCACCTTCTTTTCTCTTGTAGCAGTGTTTGACTTAAAGTCCAGTTTGTCTGATGTTAGTATAGCCACTCCCACTCTTTTTTGATTACTATTTGCATGGAATATCTTTTTTCCCTCTGTATTAGTTTCCTAGGACCACTGTAACAAAGTATTGAAAATGGGGTGCCTTAAAACAACACAAATTTATCTCTTACAGTTCTGTATGCCAGCAGTTCTAAAGTGAGATGTTGACAAGATTATGCTCTTTCTGAAGCATCTATGGCAGGATCCTCTCTTGCCTCTTCCAGCCACTGGTAGTCCCAGGAATTCCTTGGCTGATAGCTGCATCACTTCAGTCTCTGCCTCCTTCTTCACATGTCTTTCTTCCCTGTGTCTCTTCTTCTCCTCCTCTCTCTCTTTTAAAAAAAATCTTGTTTTTATTTTATTTGCTTTTTCAGAGACAGGGTCTCACTCTGTTGCCCAGGCTGGAGTGCAGTGATACAATCATAGCTCACTGAAGCCTCAACCTCCCAGACACAAATAATCCTCCCACCTTACCCTCCCTAGCAGTTGGGAGTACAGATACATGCCACCACACCTGGCTAATTTGTGTGTGTGTGTGTGTGTGTGTGTATGTGTGTGTGTGTGTGTGTGTGTATGTGTGTATGTATGCTGCCCAGGGTGGTGTTGAACTCCTGTCCTCAAGAGATCCTCCTGCTGTGGCCTCCCAAAGTGCTGTGATCACAAGTGTGAGCCACTGTGCCCAGCCTTCTCCTGCTCTTCTAAGCGCACCAGTCATATTGATTTAGGGCCCATCTAATAACCTTATCTTAATTTCATTATGTGTGCAGAGACCCTATTTCTAGATAAGGTCGCATTCACAGATGCTGGGTATTAGGACTTTAACATATCTTTTAAGGAGACATAATTTAACCCACTTACCATCCTTTTACTCAAACTGTTTTGTGTCTTTGGCTCTAAAGTTACTTTCTTATGGATAGCATATAGTTGCATCATTTTAAAAAACACATTGTGCTAATTTTTCTGCTTTTTGATTTGAAAGTTTATTTACGTAAACTAATAACTGATAAGAAAGTACTACTTGGCCAGGCGCGGTGGCTCACTCTTGTAGTCCCAGCACTTTGGGAGGCCGAGGAGGGTGGAGGTCAAGAGATGGAGACCATCCTGCTCAACATGGTGAAACCCCGTCTCTACTAAAAATACAAGAATTGGCTGGGTGTGGTGGCGTGTGCCTGTAGTCGCAGCTACTCGGGAGGCTGAGGTAGGAGAATCGCTTAAACCCGTGAGGGAGGTTGCAGTGAGCTGAGATGGCGCCACTGCACTCCAGCCTGGCGACAGATCAAGACTCTGTCTTACAAAAAAAAAAAAAAAAGGTACTACTAATGCCACTTTGCTCTTTGTTTCCTCCATGTCTTTTTTTAAAAATCCTAACCTTTGTATAAATACTACCGAGCAAGACTTTTCTAAAATGTCAAAAAACAACGGATGTTGGTGAGGATGCAGAGAAAAGGGAAAGTCATACACTGCTGATGGGAATGCAAACCAGTACAAATCTTATGGAAAATAATATGGCAACTCTCAAAGAACTAAAAGCAGAACCATCATTCCATCCAGCAATCCCACTACTGGGTATCTACCTAAAGGAAAATAAATCATTATATCAAAGAGACACCTGCACCCATATGTTTATCATAGCATTATTCCCAATAGCAAAGATATGGAATCAACCTAAGTGTCTATCCACAGATGACTGGACAAAGAAAATATGGTATATGCATACCATGGAATACTACTGAGCCGTTAAAAAAAAAGAATGAGATCATGTCTTCTGTAGCAACATGGTTGGAACTGGAGGCTGTTATCTGAAGTGAAATAACTCTGAAATGGAAAGTCAGATATCACATGTTCTCACCTATAAGTGGGAGCCAAACAATGTGTGCACATGGACATGGAGTGTGGAACAATAGACACCGGAGACTTAGGAAGTGGGAGGGTTCGACGGGGGTGAGGAATGAGAAACTACCTTTTGGGCACAATTGTACACTATCTGGGTAATGGGGACACTGAAAGCCCAGACTTCACCAGTACGTGATACGTTCATGCAACAAAACTACACTTGTACCCCAAATCTATGAAAAGAAAAAAAAATATTTTTCTAAAAGAACTTTTAAAGACACCTGGTTTAAGCAAGTACAATTTAGTTAACTACACAGTTTCAGCATACTTCTAATTAAGTATTATAATTCATAATAATAGCAAAAATATGCACAATACATAGAGTTAACAGTGTTAACTCTGAATGTTTGGTCATGATACCATTATGAAGGCTTCAAAAAGGAAAACTTCTCACATGTTTTATTCTCAATTTCACATTTTTCTATCAGCTCTTCTGCTTTAGAAATATAGGCACTCATTGTATCTTCCTTTGACAATCCTTTTTGGAGGTTCTATGCTTCCCATTTGGCCTTGTATTTTAATTCTAGCATTTATGGACACTCAATATTAATGTTTCCAACTATAGCTTGTTTGTAAAGCCCATACAGTTCTTTCAGTTCTTCATCATCTGATCTTGTTTTCAGCTTTCCTCCCGTCTTCTGTGACCTTATCAAAATCAGCCTGCAGGGACATGGCAGTGGTGGCTGGGCTGTTGCTGCTCTCCAGGCACTCCTTCTGTATGTCTTATACCTTTTTTATTCCTCATTTCCTCCATTACTGCCTTCTTTTGTATTTCACTGATTTTTTTGTAGTGTACCATTTAATACCCTTCTAATTTTCTTGCACTTTTTTTCAGAGACAGGGTCTTGCTCTGTTGCCCAGGTTGCAGTGCAGTGGCATGATCATGGCTTACTGCAGCTTCAGACTCCTCTAATTTTCTTATCAGTATGTTAAAAAAATTATTTAAGTGGTTACCACAGAGGTTACAATCAACATCATAAATTTATAACAACCTAGTTTGAATTGATACCAACTTAACGTTAATAGCATACAAAAACCTTTGCTGCTATACAGGTCTGACTATACTTTATGTTGTGATTGTTACAAATTATATCTTTATATGTTACGTGCTCATTAACAAAAAGATATAAGTTTTTTTTTCTTTATTTTTCTGTTATTTAAGCACCAAGCATGGGAGAAGCAAGGATACAAGAATTTTTGTGTATTTATCTTTTAAATCATGTGGGAAATAAGAAAGGAGTTAAAAGCTAAAAATACTGAGTTTTATATTTATCTATATAGTTACCTTTACTGGAGTTCTTTATATGGCTTCTTCATATGGCTTCCAATTTCTGTCTTCATTTCAGCCCAAAGGACTCTTCTTTAGTATATTTTCGTAGAGCAGTTTCACTAGGAACAAGCTTCCTTAGCTTTTACCTGGCGATTTTCTTAATTTCTCTCTCTTTCTCATTTTTGAACGACAGTTTTATGTTTCTGGATTCTTGGCTGACATAAAAGAAAGAGAGGGGGAGGAGAGGGGAGAAAGGGTTGTGGGGAGACAGAGAGAAAGAAAAAAGAAAAAAGGAAGAAAAGATACCTCTTAATTGGCTCTGTGATGGAGCGCTCCTTCAATGTTTAGCCAGGCTGTTTATAGCTCTGCCTTAGCCTTCATTTCTTGCTTGCATTGAGCCTAGAGATCAGCCAGAAGTGGAAGCTGATCTTCCACATAGTTCTTCTCAGGTCTTTTCCAGCGTGTGTTTTACCTTGGGTATGCACATGGCTAAGTTCCCCCAGTGTATGTGGGTACTTTTGAATGCCTAATTTTCCAAAGAAACTCTCCCTGTCTTTTCCTTTCAGGCTTTTAGCATATCTATTGTTTGCCTCAATTATAATTTTTGTGTCCCAGGTATAGCATGCTATTTACTGGCTTTATAATGTTTGCAAGGAATGTTCTCTGCACAGTCACGTTTCTGCCATGAGTAAGTCTGTGTTAGGTGAAACAAAGGCAAGCTCCTTGTGTCAGTCCTTCAGGTAGCCTTAGACAGGCTTAGAAAAGACAAACACTTTTCTTTGTGAGTACAATCTGCCCTTTTTTCTCTGGAGCCAGGGTGCAGGGTCCAACACTGGCTGCTGTCTTCAAGACGGTCAGCGAGTCTGGGAGCAAAGGCAAGTAAAAATTCAGCAAAGCTTTCTGGCATTTTTACCATATTTTCTTGATTTAGTGTTCAGTTTTTTGCTGTAAACTTTTGACTATTTTGCAGAGTTTTGATAAAGTTGATTCCTATAATTTTGCTCAATTTATCAGTGTTTCTGTGGAAGGAGGGACCTTGAGGTTCCTTACTGCCCAGTTTTAACCAGTGTCACCATATATCCTTTTTCATGAACCATTTGAAAGTAAATTGCAAATATCATAGCACTTCCTTCCCTCAAACAAACAGTGTATCTTAGGAAAATAGAGGTGTATAGGTGTATTCTCTCATCAAAGATATTTAACATTGATACAATATTATTATCTAATATATATTGTACTATTAATTTTCCTCAATTATCCCAATATAGCTTTTCCCCTCCATTCCTATTCCAATCAAGTATATGCAAAGCATAGTGGCAAGTGTGTTTTTAATAGCTTTATTTTCCCAATGAATTGAACCTTTTCTTGAGTGGAGGTACTGAAACTAACTTTTATTCATAAGAACTGCAACCCATAAGAGCTGATGTTAAATTTTTATAATTTTGTGAGTCAGTTAACTTCACATTGGTGGCTTGAAACTGGCCAAGGTAAGGATATTTTCATCACAGAAAATGGAAAACACTAGAAATAAGTCTTCCCCTTCTCCTGGGAGCCTGTTAAATATTTACCAGTACACTGTATAGCTTTTTTATCAATGTATAGTGATTCATTTTATTTTTAGTATCTTTTTTGTAAATTTTTTTTTCTGTAATTATTTGTCTTATTAAAATCATATACAGTATACCCACTTTCTTCGGGATTTTATTTCCCTGATACATTGTTTTTCTTTTCCCACTTTTAATCTTTCTTTGTCTTTATAGTTGAAATAAATCTTTTTAAGGCAGCATATGTTTGGTTTTTTTTTAAAAAAAACTCAGTTTGAACTGGGCATGATGGCTCATGCCTGTAATCTCAGCGCTTTGGGAAGACAAGGTGGGTGGATCACCTGAGGTTGGGAGTTCAAGACCAGCCTGGCCAACATGGCGAAACCCCATCTATACTAAAAAAAAATACAAAATTAGCTGGGCATGGTGGCAAATGCCTGTAATCCCAGCTACTCGGGAGGCTGAAGCAGGAGAATCCCTTGAACCAGGGAGGCGGAGGTTGCAATGAGGCGAGATCACGCCACTGCACTCCAGCCTGGGTGACAGAGTGAGACTGTCTCAAAACAAAAACAAAAACAAGCAAACAAAAACTCAGTTTGACAATCTTTGACTTGTGACTTAGAGTTTAGTCCATTTGGACACTTGTTATTATTGATATATTTGAATTTATCTCCATTATCCTTGTGCTGATGAAGTCCTATTGGACCTTTTTGTCCCCTACTACTCCCTGTAATTCACTGATACCCCTCCTCTGCCCTGCTCTGTGTCCTATGAGGATGACCTCTACAGCATCATCTCGGTTCCCTTGCCATCTGGTTTTGGGTTAAGTTCACATATAGGACAAACCCATAGAATTGGGAAAGTGTTCCTCCCTACCTGGCTACCATCTGTCAGAGGCTGCAGTCTGTTATGACTTTAGCTCCTGTTGGGAGGTGCCTGTTTCTTGGTTCCAACTCTTACTGAGCTCCACTCACAGAATCCTTATCTCTTTCTCTTCCAGGCTTTGGGTTAGTATTAGTTTTCCACTCTTGCTCATCTCAGTATTTTCACTCCCCTTTACTGGTTCCCTTAACCCTGGCCTCGCCTCATTAAATGTTTCCTTCACTAAACTCTTTTCAGTTAAACACTTCAAGTGTGTCATGTGTTTCTTTTGGGACTGTGATTGATAGAATCTTTGCAGCTTTTAAAATGTCCTGCTTTTGGCCAGGGACAGTGGCTCACATCTGTAATCCCAGCACTTTGGGAGGCTGAGGTGGGCAGATCATGAGGTCAGGAGATCAAGACCATCCTGTCCAACATGGTGAAACCCTGTCTCTACTGAAAATACAAAAATTAGCTGGGCATGGTGGCATGTGCTTGTAATCCCATCTACTCAGGAGACTGAGGCAAGAGAATCACTTGAACTGAGGAGTCGGAGGTTGCAGTGAGTAGAGATTGAGCCACTGCACTCCAGCCTGGTGACAGAGTGAGACTCCATCTCCAAAAACAAAATTGTAGTTTAAATTTTTTAATAAATATTTTACATTTCTTAAAGTTCTTGTTGGTTCTTTTACTACTCTACTCATTTTTTATAGACTCATTGTTTGGCTATACTTCCTTTTATTTAAAAATGTATTAGATATGTTTATTTATATTCTATATCAACTTTTACATCTGAAGCTTTTGTGAGTCTGCTGGTGTCAGGTAATGTTATGTAGGTAGAGCAGTTTTTTAAAAGCAGAGACTTGTTTCTGATGACTTATTTATTCATGTCTCACTATCTTTTGTTATGGTTTATGTTCACTGAGATTTTATTAGTGGGATTTTTTTGAAAGCCCAAGTTGAAATTGAATTTCTTGAGAGAAATTTGTTTCAGTTTCTAGGGGCATTACCAACCTAAGATTTATTTAAATACAAATTGTTTCTTGTATTTTGGGGGGGGACATTCAGATTCTGTATATTCTCTCACTAAATCCACTTGAGAGTGGGCTTGTAGTTTTGAATTCTCAAGAATAACTTATTTCTGACCTTTATTTATGGCCAAGACTGAGACTCAGGCAATTTTCCTTACCGTCTTCCTCTGTGAGTAGATTGTTTTCTAGTTTGCTCACTGAGAATATTGCTTTTTTGGGATTCCTTACTTTATGCAAAATCCAGTATGGTAGCCTGCCTCCCTTGGGCCCAAGTTCTGTCTCTTGTCTGTCATTCCGAATGCTCAGTGATAACCAGATTGGGGGAAAAGGAAGGTGGAGAAGAAATGGGGAGATGTAGGTTGGGGGATGCTAAGTAGCATATGTGTAGGATGAACAAGCCCAAAGATCTAATGCACAACATGAGGATTATAGTTAATAAAATTACACTGTATTTGAGATTCCTGCTAAATGAGTAGTTTTCAGCTTCTCAAAAACAATAACAACAAAATTAATGGGTTACAATGTGAAATGATGAATATGTTTATTTGCCTCACTATGGTAACCATATCATTATCTATATGTATCACATAAGCTCATGTTGTGTACTTTAAATATATACAATAAAATTTATGAAAAAGGGTTTTTTGTTTGTTTGTTTGTTTGTTTTGCTAGCTAGTCTGCCAAGAACTATAATTTTATATTGCTCCCGAATGAGGACAACCTGTACCTTATTTAGTTTAATCTTTCTCCTAGTCTTAGGTGGTCTTGTTGTTTCAGTTTTTCCTTATTAAGTACAATAGTGGAGTGAACATCTTTGCTTTTTTGTTTGTTGCTTCATTAATATTTAAATTATTTATTTGAGATAATTTCCAAGTAGGATTGCTGGGTCAAAGGAAAAATGACTCTCGATATGAAACAAGTATAGGAAGTAAGCTCAACAAGATTTGGGTGTAGGAGGTGAGGCAAAGGAAGGAATCTAGTGTGAGATTCAGGGTTTTGGCTTCGGTAACTGGGTAGATGATGATGTCATTAACTAAGATTGGGGATACAGGTTAAGGTGGGTGTGTGCGTGGGGGAATGATAACAAGTTCAGTTTGGACATGTTGCTTCTGAGGTGTCATGTAGGTAGAGAAAATTTTTAGTAGACAGTTGGAAATAGAGGGCAGAAGCTCAGGAGAGGGTTTTGGGCTATAGATATAGATCTGGGATTCACAAAGTTGGTGTCCTCAGATCCTTGAGATTCCTTGGATATGTTTTCAGTGCTCTGTGTTCACTAGGTTGATTTTTACATTCATGCTTACATTCATGCTTTTCATTTCAACAATAATCTGAATTATCTGGATGACCACCTCATGAATGAATATTGCCAACTTAGTTTGGTGTCTGAATTGATATTTATGTTTCTAATCTTGCCAGTGCCAAATATCACAGAGCTAGGCTTAATATGTGAATGATGCAAACAGGTCAAGTGCAGACACAATGGTGTCACTGTGTGCTTGCCCATGTGAATGAAGGTTTCGCAGTAGTTTGAACAGAGAAAAGTGGTGGGAGAACTGAATCATCACATGGCACACAGCTCAATGTAATTAAAGGGAAACTATGTTCTTAGCAGCCAGTCCCATATTCATATTGTAAGTTGACAATTTAATTTCAAGTAAACAACGTAACTATTCAGATAAATTAATGTTCATTTCATTTATGAGTATTTTATTTGCATTCACTTAAAAAAGTTTTTAGTTGTATCACTTTATGAGAACTATGAACATGGCTGGGCACGGTGGCTCCTGCCTGTAATCCTAGCACTTTGGGAGGCTGTGCAGGTGGATCACTTGTGGTCAGGAGTTTGAGACCAGCCTTGGCAACATGGTAAAACCCCATCTCTCCTAAAAATACAAAAATTAGCTGGGTGTGGTGGTGGGTGACTGTAATCCCAGCTACTCGGGAGGCTGAGGCAGGAGAATTGCTTGGAACTGGGAGGTGGAGGTTGATTGAAGTGAGATGACATCACGCCACTGAACTTCAGCCTAGGCAACAGAGCAAGACTTTGTCCAAAAACAAAAACAAAAACAAAACCCTGTGAACACAAGGAATTTACATTTAGTTTTATATTCAACTAAGTAGATAATATAATTAAAAAATTTTAGTCAATGTTGAAAACTTAGGAGGGAGATTTTTCTTTAAATGACATTTGTACATTACACAAATTTTTGTGTGAGGACTGAGGCATGGATTTCAATGGGACTTGTCATTTGCAATATAGAATAAGAAGAAAAAGGTACTAGGAATGGAACCCTGGAAAGTATCAGAAATTAAGGAATGAATGAAGAGAGAGAGAAAAGCTTGAAAGTAAAGTCAATGGTAAGAGGAGAATAAGAAAGCTAGAAGAGAAGAGAGTTCTCAAAAGGAGAGAATTGAAAAACGTCCTTGAAAGGCACAGAGATGGCCTTTGCCCAAAGATTTTTGATTGAATAGCAGCGTCAAAAGTCAGATTTTTGAAGTTGAAGGAATGAATGGGAGGCGTGACTGTGGAAACTTTCTTAAGTTTGGCTATGATGAAAAGAAAACAAAGAATATTTTCAGAATGGGCACAATGTCTCTATGAATGCAAATGTTTGAGCATGTTTATGTGCTGAACAGAACAGGCTGATGGAGAGAAAATCCCCATATAGCTGAGAGAATGAGGTTTAACATTAACAGAATAAGGTTTTAGAAGAGATGGGACTCTGGCCAGGCATGATGGCTTACGCCTATAATCTCAGGACTTTGGGAGGCTGAGCCCAGGTGTTCAAGACCAGTGTAGGCAACAAAATGAGAATCCGTCTCTACAAAAAATAAAAAAATTAGCCAGGTGTAGTGACACGCACCTGTGGTACCAGCTGGCTGCACAGGAGGCTGAGGCAAGAGGATTGTTTGAGCCCAGGAAGTTGAGGCTGCAGTGAGCCATGTTCACATCACTGTGCTTCAGCCTGGGTGAGAGAACAAGATCATGTCTCAAAAAGAAAAAAATAAGAGAGAGACTTAGTGTGACACAGATGACAAATGTGAGGATTACCCTGAAGGGTAATAATATCTGATATTTTTCTTTTGAGATAAAATATGAGGAAGTTTAAAAGTGGAAACTGGGCCAGGCACAGTGGGTCATGCCTATAATCCCAGCACTTTGGGAGCCGAGGTGGGTGGATTACCTCACGTGAGGAGTTTGAGACCAGCCTGATCAGCAAAGTGAAACCCTGTCTCTACTAAAAATACAAAAAAAAAAAAAAAAAAAAAAAAAAAGCCGGGCATGGTGGCAGGGGCCTGTAGTCCCAGCTAATTAGGAGGCTGAAACAGGAGAATTGCTTGAACCTGGGAGGCAGAGGTTGCAGTGAACTGGGACCCTACCACTACACTCCAGCCTGGGTGACAGAGCAAGACTCCCATCTCAAAAAAAAAAAAAAAAAAAAAAAAAGTGGAAAAAAAAAAGAGTTCATGCTTGGTGGCTTCCAATCTTCTGTGAAGTAGGGGCCAGAGTGATAGGGAGGTAGTATTATGAGGTTCATGAGAGCAGTGGTGAATATTTGTAATAGTTATTGTGGGAAATGGTCAGAGAACTTAGCAATGCTGAGTTCCTTGCTGAGATCTGAGTTCTAGTGTTGGCAGTGCCACTGAGTAGCTCTGCAAATTGGTTAAGTCTTTTATCTTGTCTGAGTATTTGTAGAACAAAGATTTGGAATAAGTAATTTCTGAGGTGCTCTCTAGTCTGCAAATCATTTAATTTATGACTCAGGCATGAAATCCTTTAAATAAATAATCTTACAAAATGAATGCTTTATTTTCCTCTTATAAGTTACTTCTAGAGCAAAAACCATAAGCCATTTTGGGGACCATCTAATCTGAAAACCCATGTGGATAATTTAAAAGTCAGTTAGAATAGGACGGGAAAAGGAATGGAAGACTTATTTTTTCTCCTCATTTGTGAAATGCAGCGATCATCCACCAAAACAAAACACTCGCAGATCTAGGAACTAAAGAAAACCAATGAAAGGAATTACTGTCGGTGTCTTTTTGGCTTCTAGCTCCCGAGAACTTCTAAGTGAATTCCAGCTATGGGTTAAATCATTATGAAATTCCAGTGAGGAACTGAGGAAAATGAGACAGCCTCAAGGAATTTCTTGTAACAGAATCCACTCCAAAGACCTAGCTACAGTGCCTTTTAAAGGAAAGAATGGCTCTGAATAAATAGAGGCTTGACAGTGACTGAAAATGTAAATTTAATGGTTCTTTTCTCTGTGCTCTGAAGCATTTTGTTCATAATTAAACTTTTTAGAATTTAAATTTAATTTATAATTTGAAGTTTTAATCAACCAAAGTAACTTCCTGAAGATCGTAGCTGGCCTTGCAAAGAAAGTTAAGACTACATTGATCAATGATGGGAAAACTCTTTATTTTTCCATTGATAAAATTTTGTACTTTAAAAAGATCAAAGCAATAGTAAAGCATCTCAATGTTTGAAATGCCAGAAAATCCGTGACCATATGATTTGCTGAACAGCTTAACCTGGAACACTGGGAAAGCTACTTTTATGGAGCCATATGCACCCCTAGACTCCATTGTGTCCAGCTCTTGGCTATGCCTCTGTGGAGGAGGAAGAAGCCTCCAGTAGCAGGGAAGGTGCTTACCTTGCCAACTTTCACACCATTTATCTATTTGCACTTCTGCTTTTCTCACCAGAGTCTGAACTCCTAGAGGACAGGGGAATTGCCTAATTCATCTTTTTTCCCTAGAGCCTATAACAGCAGCCTGTACATAACAACTTCCTAAAATATGCTTACAGGATAAATGAATGAGGTAAACCTGTGATCCAGTGTTACAAATAATTAAATGAAGAGTACAGAAGAATTTCTTTTTTTTTTTTCTTTTTTTTTTTTTCACATTGGACATTTGTACAAGAGTACAGAAGAATTTCAAAGCATTTTTAAGGTATGGGAAATAATAGTTTTTTTCAGTTGTACTAACATGGAAAGAAATGACATCTGGCATCTTTCAAAATTAAGGAGATATATATATATATATATATTCCTGAATACATCTATGAGCATATGTTGTTTTGATTATTTCCACACATCTCTTGCCAGGCAAACTTGTCTTTGTTTTGTTATTCCCCTGATTAAGGATCCATGATGGTTTCTAGGTGCATGATGTATTGGTTTGGAGCCTTAGGACAATCTAATAAAAAGCAGAGTTTTCAATTAAGTCCAAGATTTCATCAGCATTGTGTAATGGAAATTACATAGAATTATATTATGTGCGCATAATTATTACTCAGTTCTTATCTGAATGCGAAGCAAAAACAAAAAAGAAAAAGAAGAAAATAATGTATTTGAGTAACTGGGAAGTCCGCTAGATTGCATCTGGCTGTAGGCACAGCTGTTACAAAACTCAAACCATGTTGCCAGGACTTTGTTTCTCTCTTTCTTTCTCAGGTTCACTTCTTCTTGACTTCAGTCTTTGGTTAGGATTTATCCTCCACAAAGACAAGATGGCTGGCCTCCAAATGCCTCAGGCTCACATCCTTCAAAGTAATCTCCAAAGTAGAGAAAATCTTTCCAATTAACTCCAGAGGAAAAGTCCTGGGGAGGACTCTGCTTGGCCTAAACTATGTCTTTATTTGCTAAATCTAGATTACATGCCCTGCCCTTGTGGCCTAGGGAAGGTAGAGTCCCATGCTGGCCATTTCCTTTCAGGGAGTGTGATTCTTCAAGGGAAAATGTGTGGCGGTTACTGGAAGGGAAGTAGAGACAGACAAAGGAGGTTTAACAGTCTACACACCAGGGCTGAGATGTAGCTTAAATGTGCAGGTCCAGTGAAACAGCTGGCATCCTTCCAGGTTGTTCAGGAGTCCATTCTGAATGGCTTGTGTCTATGCTGTACCATTGTTAACTATTTAGAATATTATTCCTTCATGACAGTATCTCACTACTTATGAGTTACAAATAACATATGTAATGCAATATGAGCACCGCAGAACACATGAAAAGGACATTTGTCTTTATGAAACAAAATTTGCCCTTTGCACTGAAAACATTTGTTTTTGAAGAGGCGGGGTCTTTTTCAGAGTCTGATCAGATGTGGAGGAGGGAAAGAGAATTGGTGAAACCCAGTGCTCTTTGTTTCTTATTAAGAAAAAATAACACACATGTGCACACACATGCACACATACACATATATATGAAGTATTTATGTCATATGGTCACTCACCCCAATATTTAAAAGTGATTTGACTTTGTGATAATAAGACCAAATATTCCCCTCAGTAGTAAGCTTAGGGAAACTAGCACCAAAGCAAAGCTAAGTCTCTAGTCCCTAAGATGCCCTTCAAAAGCAGTCATCCATTTAATTTGATCTATTAAACAAACATAGCAGTTGGGATGCCCACACAGTGAGAAAGCCTGCTTAGAGATGAAATTTTGGCTTTAATTGGAATCTTATGTCCTTTATTAGACAACCATAAGCTTCCAATTATATACACCATCTCTGCTTCAAATATGAAATTTTGCATTTATAAAAACTTATACATTTTTATTCTTAGCAACAGATTTAGGAATAAAAACAAGCTTCCGTCATGAACAAATATCAGGGTTTTTCTTCTTTCTTTCTTCCTTTTTTGGCCACACCCCAAGCAGTTATTAAGAACTGACTTAACACCCACTGTGTATCCGGAACTGTGTTAGCTACTTGAAGCTACAAAAAGAAGTTGGAAAAATGATTTCTGTCCTTGCAGAATTTAGGTGATATGTCTCAGGAGAAAACATTTAATGTACCCAGAACAATCAGGTAACAAACAGTTGCTTTGCTGTCTCCACTAATAATATAATAACTTCCCCCTCCATTTCAGTCTGTTGCAATTTTACTCATTCTTCAGGATCTGTCTCCAGAACTGTCCTTTCTATGGCTTTATTGATTTCTTGAATGTAAGATGGGGCCCATATTCCTGTGAACCAAGCACCCAAACATTTGATTTAAATTGTCCCTCTTCAAATGTCTTCTGCTGTTTATCATCTACAGGCTGCAGTCCAGCCTCTGTAGCCTGGTGAGGAGCCCCTGACTACCTCTCTCGTCTTTTCCCCGCCAGCTCTTCTGCCTACTATTTTGAAGGCAAACTAAATCCTAGTACCAAACTCAAACCTAGTTTGGTCCAGAATCTGGTACCCAAACCAAAGTTGCTAAATGCTGTGCATTTCCACATCCAGTCTTTTCTTCCTGGAATAACCCTTTCCTTTCCTTTCTTCCAACTCAGCCCCTGAATCAGTTCCACTCATCTGCTAAGTGATTTCAGACGTCACTCTCTGCAGGGTCTTCTCCCTTTGTTCTCTGGAACAAGGCGAGGGAGCACACCAGCAGGCATGGGAAGGAAGAAGTTGTGAAATGAAAGACACTCTACTAGACTAGAGTGTCTCTGTATTTCCTGTATCTATATTTGTGATTCTGGGCGGTAATGATTTGTTTTCATGTTTGCATTCCCCTTCTAGACTCTGTACCTTGAGGGTGGCACCCATGCCTTACTTATTTTGGAGTCCTGAGTGCCTTGTAGAGTGTCTGACACACAGCAGGTCCTCCATAAAAGTTTATTAAAATGAGTTAAGTTAGATAGGAGTCTAGAGAAGACTTGAGGTATCGGAGGTCCTTACTGACCCTTGGGTTTTATGTCAGTGTTGAAAAGGGGAAAACTGGAGCAACACCCCAGAGATGGGCAAGAGCCTAGCAAAAGCTGGGGACCATGAATGGACACATCTGGCTGGAGTGGAGCCTGTAGAGTAGGGAGTGTTGGGAAATAAGGTCAGAAAGGCCAGGCAGGGCCATGAAGACTCTGTCAAGCAGAGGAGGTGAAAACTGATGTTATACCCAGTGCAATTCAAGAAAAGAAAAAATTAGAAATATCTGTACACAAAATAAGTCTTATCCCTTCTATAATACCTCTACTTCAGAATTTATCATTTTATTACTGTTAGTATGTCACTGTTCCAATGGGCCCTGTATCACTGAAGCATAACAGTGTGGGGTTTTGAAGTGGAGTGTGATGCATGGGAGTCGGAAGCCCTGGAGTTGCATTTCCACTCTGGCACTAATTCGTTACCTGCTATGATGAATTTGTTTTGAGTCGCTAATCCTCAGTGTTCTCATCTGTTAAATGAAGGCATGAAGGTGCATGACATGATTCATGAGTTCCCTTTGGTCTTTAGTACTCAACATATGGCAGGATAATGAATTCTTAGCCAACTTATTAATCAACCCTTGTTCTTGGTTTTATTTGACTCCTTGTTTACCAGTTTTCTAGTGTCAGAGTTCCTTTATTAAACTGATCTCTGATAGTCCCACAATACGCTCTGCTGAAATCAGCCTCCGAGGCTTGACCATCTTGTCAGACCTGGAAAGCCCTCCTCAACCTCCACTCCTTGCTCAAATCCCAGCTCCAGCCAACATCTTTCTTAGAGTGTTCCTGACCTCTCCATGTCTCTCTGATATTTCCCCCCCCACTTTTAGAGTTTAAAGATAATTTGTCTTGAGTTATTACTTCATATTGGCTTTTCTCTCTCCAATTAGTTTGTAAACATCTTAAAATAAGTAACTGTTAAGAGCAATATTTGCTTATCTCCCCCGTGTCACCACACCTGGCACAAAGCTAGGCCCAAAATAAACATCTAAGGAGGTTTTTGAATATTGAACTAAATGATGTATGAAGGATATTAATAAAAATAGAAAACCAAACTGTCAAAAAGGATAATCTATAGGGATTGGAATGGAAATAATTGTAGCATATCGATAATTTTAAACATGGTATTTTGTACCCAGCAAAAGACTGTTTTAAGACAGAGTGATCTGTGAAGTTTCTGGTCTGTGGGCTTGTCTTGAATTAAAGAGTGGGTGGTACTAGGGCGTAGAGAGGTTCCAGCCAACTGGAGGAAGAGAGAAACAGAACTGTTTACTGAGTGACTTTGCTGTTGGACGTGTCCCAACTGCAGCTTGGGAACATCGGGCAGAGTTACCACCCCCGCTGCCACAACCTCTGCCAACTTGGATAAAAAGCAATGAGGTTGACCTGTCTTTTGGCTCTGGAACAAGGCGAGGGAGCGCACCAGCAGGCATGGGAAGGAAGAAGTTGTGAAATGAAAGACACAAAAAAGAGATGACTCTAATCTTCTTCTCCCCTACTACCCTGAGTCTCTCTCCTGCCTCCTTGACACCTGTAAACTGATATAAAGCGGAATTCTATACCTAATACCAAGTGGGGCCTGGGGCCCTCGGAGTCCAGCTTGGAATAACAAGACAGCAGTGAGAATCAGTTGTTTTAGTTGTTTTGTTCCTTAAAGTGGTCCTAGGTTTGAAAAGATTGGAAATTAGTGCTCTGGGAAGGCAATTAGCTTTTAAACAATATAACACTTCAAAAAATCAATGCAAAATATCAGACAAAAAGTTCACTGTTCAAAGTAGTTGAGTTCTAGAACTGGCAGTATCATGGCTCTCTTGGTTGTAAATTAGCTCACGGAGATAAAACGTCTGCATTTAGGACTTCAGATCCTGCCTTTGCTGTCAGATTGCCTCAAGCTGTCTCTGCTAGGCAAGTCTCGAAACATGGATTCATTGTATCCCTCCCCCACCTTCTGACATGCTCCAAAGCTGTTAGTGTTTATAAAAGAACTCTGCGTTACATTGATTTGTCTTACTGTGTAGGGAAATTGTAGGAATAACTCCCATGTGTCATCAACCATTTAGTCAGCACTCAATTCCTTAGCAGGGGAAATGGTAAGATTTATTAGGAAAAGTATCTGTCATCCCATATAAATAGATGCACAGTTAAAACAGATGTAGCAGGCAGAGCGTATATTTCTGTGTGACTGAGCATGAGGAACTTATTATAAGGAATGCTGTAGAAAAATCAGTCATTTGGGAAGATGGCAAGCATAAGGGTACACTTATATTTGATGCAAAATGTTCCTTAAATAGCAATTTGGGATTTAAGTGCGTTATTGTGATAGAAATCATTTTTATTAAAAATATATTTTTGCTTTAATTTTTTACTATTAAGAAAATGTATGCAAGTGATAAAAACAGCTGAATAATAGAAAACGGATGTAAAGGTCTTTTTTCCCCTGCTCATCCCAGTCTCCTGTCTCCCTCTCCCTCAGAGGCCATCGCTGTTGCCAATTTATTTTGTGTCATTCAGAAATCTGCACAAACAAGCTCATCCTCCTCTTCAGTGTTACACACATGGTAGTCCACTCCCCACACTCTTCCAAAGTGGTTCTGGAAATCATTTCGTATTAGTCTGCACATATGATCCAGGCTTATCATTTTTCACAGATTTAACCAATGTTGACATCTTGCCTGGCTTTAGAGTTTTTGCTTGTTTGTTTTAACATTACAGGTACATTTTCACCTTAATGCCCACTGCCCAGTTCCATTGCTCTCTGCCCAAAGGTAATTACTCTTCTGAAATTAGCATGTATCCTTCCTGCCTGGTTATTATATATTTTACACATACATAGTTGGTATTTCATTGTGTGACTTTGGCACTATTTATTTGTCCACCATTCTTTTTTTTTTTTTTTTTTGAGACAAGGCCCACTCTGTCACTCAGGTTGCAGTACAGTCTTGTGATTTCAGCTCCCTGCAGCGTCAGCCTCCCCAGGCTCAGGTGATCCTCTCACCTCAGCCTTCTGAGTAGCTGGGACTATAGGCATGTGCCACCATGCCAGGCTAATTTTTGTATTTTTTTGTGGAGGCAAGGTTTTACCATGTTGCCCAGGCCAGTCTTGAGCTCCTGGGCTCAAGAGGTCCACCTGCCCGTGTTGGTCTCCCAAGGTGCTGGGATAACAGGTATGAGCCACTGAGCCCCATCCACAATTGTATATTTGAACATTTAGGTTGGTTCTGATGTTTTGCTTTTAAAAACAGCGCTACAGAAAACATTGTATTTTATTTCTCCGTGGGCATATGCATGAGAATTTTTTAGGATATATACCCACAGCCAGAATTTCTAGGTCATAGGCTGTGTACTCTTCAACTATTTGGTATTGCAACATTGTCTTCCAATGTGATTTTCAACAATACACATTCACACCAGCCATATTTACAAGTTCTTTTTTTCTTTTTCTTCCACATCCTTACCAACACTTGGGCTTCTCAGACTTCTGAATGTGGCCAATCCGATGAATGTGAAATAATACTTTATTGTGGTTTTAATTTGCCTTTATTGCTGAAGTTGAGTATCTTTTATGTTTTTTGGCTAGTGTCCCTTTAACAATTAACTGTTGATACCATTGACAAATTTTCGACTCTGTCACTTGCTTTTTTCCTTACTGATTTATAGAGATTTAAAAATATTCTTGATACTAATACCCAGTAATATATATTATAATTAACTTCTCCAATGGCTTGCATTTTCACTGTGTCTGGTCTTCTTTAAAATATAATTTTAATATTTAAATATATTCAAATCATCTCTATTATCATTTATGCTTTTGGTATTTTATTCAAGAAACCTGAAAATGTAATAAAGACATTCTCCTGCATTTACTTTGTAATTTTAAGATTCCCTCTGCCACCCTACCATACATGTAAGGTTTTTAGTCCATGTGGGATATATTTTTATTATGGCATGAAGTGGGGATCTAAATTCTTTTTCCCCTGTACATAGCCAGTTGTCTTAGGACCACTTGTCTAATATTTACCACTCCCTGGTGATAGGTAAGGGACTTACGTTCTATATCAACTTTCCATATATGTATTTGTCAGTATCTATACCCTTTATTCCATTCCTTTGCTCTACTTTTTTTTCTTTGAGACAGTCATGGTTTGTCACCAAAACTGGAGTGCAGTGGCACAATCTTGGCTCACTGCAACCTCCGCCTCCCAAGTTCAAGTGATTCTCATACCTCAGCCTCCCGAGCAGCTGGAATCACAGGCGTGCGCCACCACGCCCAGCTAATTTTGGTATTTTTAGTAGAGATGGGGTTTCACCATGTTGACCAGGCTGGTCTCGAACTTCTGACCCCCATTGATCCTCCTGCCTCGGCCTCCCAAAGTGCTGGGATTACAGGCATGAGCCACCACGCCAGGCAGCCCTTTTGGCTTATTTTTATATTCCTGTCCCCAAAGCCACACTGCTTAAAGAATTATAATCTTACATAATTAGCCTGGCAGGGCAAATCACCACTCCTTACTTTTCTTTTTCAAACATTTCTCTGCTAACTGAGTCTGTAGTCTTCCACACTAAATTTTGGGTTAGGTTGTTAAATTCCATGAAGCCTTATTGGGATTCTGGTTGGAATTACAATGATTCACAGATTCATTATAAATTCACAGGGTGATCTGCCAGATTGACACAATTATCTTTTCATCCCTCAGTGTCTCATCATTTATCCAGTGCATTTTTCATGTCGTGTTTTATAATTTTGCCTAAATAGGTCTTGCAGATATTTCTGCCTAGATATCTATTCTAAATGGCAGAACACACACACACACACACACACACACACACACACACACACAATTTTTCTTCTTCTCATACCATACCCTGAACATGTATCCAGAATGCTGAATTTTCTTGTTTGAGTTGTCTACACGTTCTCCTGCATTTTTAATGTAAATTATCAGATAATTTACAAATAAGGACAATATTTTCCCTTTTTTTCTAGTTCTTATTCTTTTAAAGAGTATTGGCACTGACTAGGACTTTTAATATTAATACAAGGGTTAAGAGAAGCTGTGATAACAGGGACTCCTGACTTGCTCCTGACTCTAAAGAGAATGCTTTTAATGTTTGACCACCAAGTATCACGTTTTCTGGGGGTTTTTGGCAGCTCTATATGTGGGAGAGATTGCTGATCCATCCCTTTCACTGGTTCTCCCTTTTTTCCTCTGTAGAATCTCTATTTTATTTGAAGACATTACTGTCAAGAAAAATGCCTGCATTTCACAGCTACCTTCAACTGGGTGAGGGCATGTAACGTAGTTCCTGCCATTGCGATGTAAATAGAAGTCATATATGGAAATTTCAGTAATACCCCTAAAGTGGAAGCATAATCACTTCCCAGTTTTCTCCTTCCTGCCACCTGGAATGCACATATAAGGAATGGAATTGGAACAATCATATTGTACTTGATGTGATCTTAGGAGTAAAGATCTTACCAAATATCAAAATATTGGAAGGAACTTGGCTCTGGGCTAGCTAATCAGTCTTTTACTTGGGAGAGAAATAAAATTTTATATGGTTTGGAGTTTTCTGCAATTTACAGCCAAGCCCAATTATATAATTATATAATTGATGAAAAAGCAATTTATGAAAAACAAAAAGCTGTTGGCAAACTGGAAGTGGACTACAATCTCGTTTTCCTGATAAAATTTCTCATCTGTGTTAATGAGGTGAATTACATTGATAGGTTTTTGATATTCAGCCATTCTTGGTATTCTGTCATGATATGTTTTTACAGGTGGTAAATACATAATGATTTTATTTCTTGCTTTTCGCAAGGTTTTAATATGAAAAACTAAACATACAGAAAATTTGGCCTGTACAGTGAACACCCATATGCCCACCAACCATATTCTACAGTTGTTTTATTATATTTGCTTTGTGCCTTATCTAATATGAAGTTTTAATGCATTGCTGACTTCAGTTAGATGATATTTTAAAATATTTGAGCACAGTGCTCAAAAGTGAGAAAAAACAACTATTTTCTTTTATTATATTGTCTTTTTCCAGTTTGGGTATCAAAAATATACTTATCTCGTAAAAGAAGTAAACAGAGAGCTCTCCTATTTTTCTCTTCACTGAATGAAAAATTTTGTTCAATACAGGAAATAAACTTTGAAGGTTTGGTAAAACTCACTTCTTTGGGTAAATACTTGATTGGTATAGTACTTAATGAACAGATTTTTGAAACTACAGATTCAGTTCTTTTAATGGGTATAAATAAATAGATTGCCATTTCTTTTTCACATCACTTTTTAGTGATTTATATATTTCTAGAAAACTGTACATTTCATTCATATGGTCAACTGTATTGATATAATGATATTCATTGTATTCCCTTATGCTTTTAAAAATTTATAGTCAAAGCCTTTTTTCCCACTTTTTTTCTCTTACACTGTCAGTCTTGCCAGGTTTTGTTATTTTATTAATCTTCTAAAAGAATTAGGTTTTGAATCTATTGAATCCTTGTTGATTTTTTTTCCCTTTTGGCTATTTCTCCTTTTTTTTTTTTTTTAACTTATTTTTTCCCTTCTACTTTCTCTGTTCTAACTTTTAAACATTTTTAACTCTAGGGTATATGTTTCCTTCTCTTCTATTATAGGCATTTAAAGCTCTAAATTTCCTTCTAAATACCACTTAAACTGCATGCCATGTGTTTTGGTACTCGTGTTTTCATTGCCTGAGCAGTGTTACACATTTGGTATTTTCTATTCATCTTTCTACCTTAATAATTCTTTAGAAGTTTCTAAAATAATGGAGCAGTGTAACTATTATATTGATTTTTTATTTTATTGCATTGTTGTCAGAGAATGTTTTATGTGGTTTTGGTCATTGGTATTTGTTTGAAATTTACTTCTTGACATATTACGGTCAGCTTTTTGTAAATGTTTCATGTGTGCTACAAAGAATGTGTTTCCTGGGAGTCTCTGAGCCTCCTCTGGCTCAGGAGGCTGCCCCTAACGACAACAACAACAATAATAATAATCAAAAGAAGGTGTTTCCTATCATTTCGGGTGCAGGAATTACTTATGTTCTTTACATCTTCTACAACTGTGATTATAGATTCATCATTTTCTCTTTGTAATTTTGACAATGTATTGTATGTACACACACACATATATACACGCTGAAGTTCCAGCTTACTGTTTCTTCAATGTGAACTATTCTTTTATCCTTTTGTCATTATATAATGGCCCTTTTTATCCCTTGCTTTTGTTTTGCCTTAAAGTTTTAAGAAATGATGGTAATATTATGTTTAATTAAAAAAATTTTTTTTCTAGTACAGTTTATCCATCTATTTACAAAATAATCTATCTGTGTCATCATGTTGAAATAGTCTTTTGGCTGAATTTTTAAAAATCCTGAGGATTTCCATCTTTTAGTAGGGAAATTCAATATGTTAATATTTATATGTATTTTGATTATTGATATATGGCTTATGGTGTGTTTTCTATTTATCTTTTTTTTTTCTTTTGAGATGGGGTCTTACTTTGTCACCTAGACTGGAATGCAGTGGTACAATCTTGGCTCACTGCAACCTCCGCCCCTGGGTTCAAGCAGTCCTCCTTCAGCTAGTTATCGTTCTTTAACTTTGATTCTTTATACTTCTTTTCTACTGTCTCTTAGGTTGATCTAGTCTTTTTCTTTTTTATTTCTTTTTTTTTTTTTTTTGAGAGTCTCACTCTGTTGCCCAGGCTGAAGTGGTGCACTCGGCTCACTGCAGCCTCTCACATGCAACCTCTACCTCTCAGGTTCAAGTGATCCTCCTGCCTCAGCCTCCCAAGTAGTTGGGATTACAAGTGTGTGCCACCTCACCCAGCTAATTTTTGTGTTTTTGGTAGAGATGGGGTTTCACCATGTTGGCCAGGCTGGTCTCAAACTCCTGACGTCAAGTGATCTGACTTCCTTGGCCTCCCAAAGTGCTGAGATTACAGGTGTGAGCCACCTTGCCCAGCTGTTTTTTCTTTATTCTCCCCTTTCCTCTATACTGGAAGTTAGAAGGTAGGATTAAAATGTAAAAGACACCTGGGAGAAATGAAAAGCCCAAGATTCCATACTACTTCCTCAGACTGAGGAGGTGGACTTTTCTACTTCCCTCTTCAAGGCAGGGGCAGCTCTTCAAAGGTTTTCCTCCAAGGACATCTCTTGGGTCTCCAGAGCCTATGTCTCAGGGAGTTCAGAGAGGTTCTCTTTTACAGCTTCTGAACCTAAACAGAGAAGGTGGCCCAGGACCTGGGTCCCCCCAGGCCCAAAAGCTAGGGGTCAATATGAGCAACAAGGGCATCTGGGGAGAACTCTGCACAGGAACCACCGAGCCCGTCAGATGAGCGGGGGTCAAGTCAGACTGAACCCACTGTGGCTTTGTCTTCTGTCTTTATTCTAAAACCTTTTTCCTTCCTTTTGCATTCAGTGGTTTATTTAAAAACTGTTTTTTACTGGATTTTGCCAATATTTCTATGTGTAGGTACCAATCTGCTATACTCTAAAAAGCTGTGGGAGTTAATTTACTTATCTTACAGACTGTTTATGAGTTCCAAGTCTCACCTTCCACCTTACATCTTTTTGTTTTTGTCTGGTTTCCTCTGTTTCCATGTAGTTCATCTAGTTGAGTTACAAGTAGGTTCTTTTTTTTTTTTTTTTGAGATGGAGTCTCTGTCTTCCTCTGTCACCCAGGCTGGAGTGCAGTGCGCGATCTCGGCTCACTGCAACCTCTGCCTCCTGGGTTCAAGTGATTCTCCTACCTCAGCCTCCTGAGTAGCTGGGATTACAAGTGCCTGCCACCACAGCTGGCAAATTTTTGTATTTTTGATGGATACAGCATTTCACCATGTTGGCAAGGCTGGTCTCGAACTCCTGACCTCAAGTGATTCACCCGCCTCAGCTTTCCAAAGTGCTGGGATTGCAGGCGTGAGCCACCGTGCCTGGCCTAGATTCTTCTTCTCTGTCTTGCTCCTCTATACTGATGATTCATTTTGAAGTTCTGAGTGGCTGTTGTTCTGGCCTCCCCTCAAATCTCTTTGTCTTTGGGGAGGTAAGACCTCCTCTGCACACAGGATCCTGGACACTCTGCTCTGCTTACAGCCAGAGTCCAGGTAAGAAAGCTGGCCATAGTTCTCTGTGCTGAAGTTGCAGCGTGTGTTGCCTTTTCCCCATCCTTCAGTAGTTTCTAAAATGATGGACTTGACAGGTCTCAGGCTTCCTGGCTGGACACACCCCTGGCTATGATAGAAACATACCCAGCTGGAAGCAGCTGACATGCCCAGAGCTTCCAGCAATGGGCTTTCCAATACAACATGTTGGGGCCCTTATTTCCTGTCACTTCCTTTTGGCTGGGTGGCTCCCTCTAGCCACAGGCATTCCCTGGGCGCTGTCAGAGTTAATGTCTGAGCCTGGCCAGCACTAGTGCAGCTGTGGGCTCTGGCATTGCTACTTGTGAGTAAATTCCCCAGTGAGCCCACAGTGCTGCCTTGACATCTCTTTTGGGTGCGATCTCTTCAAAGGCCAGCTTCCTAGCTGCAAGCCCTATGCAGTCATACCGGGACCCGCACTCAGAAGACCTTGTACTTGGATTCATGCTCTGGTGTTGATAGCTTGAAATTTAAAATAAATAGTGAATAGAGTTTTGCTTTTTATTAGGTTCCATAAATTATGTAGCCTCTCCTTAGGAGAAACAGAAAGTATAGCAATGGCACCTGGGGAAGTGGGTGGGGTTTGTGGACTAACTCCCATCTTGGGAGTACAGAGCAACAGCCATTATAGGTAATTGTTTTTTCTTCTGGGAAGCTCCCACCCATCTAAATAAAGCATTTTAGGCCAGGAGCAGTGGCTCATGGCTGTAATCCCAGCACTTTGGGAGGCCAAGGTAGACCTTGGGGTGAGGAGTTCAACACTAACTTGGCAAATATGATGAAACCACGTCTCTACTAAAGATACAAAAATTAACTGGGCATGGTGGTGGGCACCTGTAATCCCAATTACTCAAGAGGCTGAGGCAGGATAATTACTTGAACCCGGGAGGTGGATGTTGCAGTGAGCTCAGAATGTGCTGCTGTACTCCGTCTGGAACAACAGAGTGAAACTCTGTCTCCAAAAAGAAAAAGCATTTTAGTGCCTCAGAAAAGGGAGAAGGGTAGACAGCCTCTGGAATAGCTGTCCAATGTAACTTTCTGTGATACTGTTAATGTTTGATATCTTTGATGTCCAATACAGTGGCTACTGTCCCCATGTGGCTTCTGAAAACGAATTGTAGCTAGTATGACTGAGGACCTGAATTTTAAAATCTTAATTATTTTAAAATTAAAGTTACATAGACACATGGAGCTGTTACCATATTGCACAGCATAACGCTAGAACAACAAAGTAATTTCTGACCTTCATGCTTTGATTATTGTTTGTACTGATCTATGGCAAGACTTAGGCTTTGTACAGAAAGGATTTTTAAATTCAGATTTAGGGCATACTATGAACTAAGATGGGGCCCTCAACTCACAGTGTTTTTCTTAAGGAAAAAGAAGATAACTGTACCACCTATGAAACTAGGTGATAATATGCATTGCTGTACCCTAGAAGGGAGATAATACATGGATGGATGAATTGCCCAAAACTGCCCCTTCCAGTTCCAAGGGATTATGGAAGAAATGAGGAAGACAAACAAGATGTGAGAAGGCCAGAGGCCAGAGTCTTGGCAAGGAGTGATGGTGAGGAGGTGGTATAGTAGGCGAGTTGATGGATGAGCTTGAGCCATCAAACCTGGGCCTACGTGGCCTGGATGTTGTATGGGTAATCCAGCAAGTGTCACATGTTCCGATGAGACACAGAGATTTTGAGAGCACAGAGGTACACAGGAAGGCTCTGGTCAAAACAAAGAGGTACCTGGATAGGAACTCTGAGATGACCAGAACCGCAAATTCCAGAGGGAATTACTTTACCTCAAAAAGTCAGACCAGAAAAATCAACCTTCGGTGGTCACCAGTCCACTAAACAGAAAATCTAGCCACTTCCCCCATTGGTCAGTGAGGATTCAGATAATGTCTCTGCTGCGTGGGTCATCTAAATTCTTACGGACCCCACATATATATAGAGACAGAGACACTAACTTGGAGGAGAACAAAGAGATGGAGAGAAAATGTAAAGATGATATTTTACCTTAAGAAACTACAGATAAATTACATAAAGGAGGCATCTGAATTATTGAGCTGAACTATGTTTAACTGAAGGGGATAAATTTAGAGTCCTTTTTCCAATTACCTGTGGATGAGTAGATGAGTTATAGAGAAATATAGAAGCTGCATTTTCCTTGCACATCTGAGTACAGACTGAATGAATTTGTGACCCCACTACAAATATGTTTGGCTTCCTGCCAAGCTGGTGATGGACAGCAATTCTATTTACAAGGCTTTGGTGGAGGTAGAGAACGTGCGGGGAGAGGGAGTATGCTGACTTGATGTACTGAGTCTGGGAGCAACACCACCAGCACCATGATGAATTGGCCACTTAACTCACAGATGCCCTCTCTTTAAAGGCACTAGCAACCTCATGTGGGAAGTACATTTTGAGTGTATCTGGGAGGGAGTTTTTTTCTTATCCTCTGCTTGGACATGGAGGAGGTTGTAGATACCCCAGCTTACTGGTCCAAGAGCTTTGACATCAATGGGAAAGGGGAGACCTGGCAGATTATGGTGTCATTTTGGCTGTGCAGGCCCTATTCATCTTCTCATATGGGATCAAGGAGGTATGATCTCCTTGGACAAAATCCTAATACACGCATCTGAATCTAACATCCTGTGAGTCCCTTGTCTGTACAGCCCTCTGTAGTCCTCTGTGGGCTATACCACCACCTGCAGGCCAACCCTGAAAAGTACATGTCCAAGCGAATGGAAGAATTACTAGGCTGTATTCTGTCCAGTCAAGATACCTGCATTATGCTTCAGGTGTTTGTAGTCCCAGAGGAAGAGCTCACATGATTTTATCAAATGTTTTTGTCAGTTCCTGGAATTCATTAGACAATTCCTTACATATTTCTTTCATGGGCTGTTATAATAATTGACATGCTCAAAAGGGATGGAGGCTTTTCTTGGTTCTCAGATGCAGATGCAGTCTTCTAACAAGGCTTACTTAATTTACTCCGACCTTCCCCTGACATACCAGACCCAGCCAGTCCACATGACTGTCTACATCCACTGAGATGAGCAACATCTAGTGCTTGGAAGACTTAGCCCTGAAGTCTCCACCCCTGCCTTTCCTTCTCTAGGAAACTGGCTTTCCAAAGAGTGTTATTGCTCCTGTTCCTTGGGGGATAAGAATCACTTGTCATAGAGCTGGAGTGGCTAAATTAGACGCAGAAACTCAGTTTGTAGCAGAGTCAGCTTCCTCAAGCACTTTGGGTTTACCATTTCATACCCAATCCTGGGAGCCATAGACACACGAGGGAACACTACAGCACCAATCCTGGAAATCATCTGTGGGGAATTTTAAGACAGCCAGTTCTGGCCGTCACTAATAGAGGTAATCAGGCATGGCAGGGGCCCACACAATTGGATTTTTATGATATGTGGGTGTAAGAGGAATCGAGTAGTCACAAATGAGCCTCGAGTCTACACCCTGAGCTTCTGGATGAGTGGTAAAGCCAGGAGCTGCAGTATATAAAACTGTACGAAAGCAGGTTTGGGAGATAAGACCAAGTTCAATTTTGAAAATGTTCAGTTTGAAATGCTTATTAGACATCTAATGAAAATGTCAAGTAGGTGGTAGAATATGTTAAGTCTGGAGCTCAGGGGAAATGTCAGGGCTAGAGAATATAGATCTGGGAGTTATTGACAGAGAGATAGAAATTAAAGCCATGGGACTGGATAAGATCTCCTACAGAGTCAATGAGTGTATTTAAAGAACAAAAGATGTTTAAAGAAATTTAAAAATGAGGAATAAGAGGAAAGAGCCGGCAGACTCGGAAGAAGCCAGTCGGGGGACACAGGAGGAAAACCGAGACAGTGCGTCGACTCAGAATCCAAGTGGTTCACCAAGTCAAATCAAATCCACTGAGATGTTGAGTAAGAGAGGGTCTTGGAAATTGTTCAGGGGATTTAGACATGTGGAGCTCACTGGCGATCCTGAGAAGAATAGCTTCACTGCAGTTAGAGGGAAGAAACATGATTTGAGAAGACTGAGAGAGACCATGAAATGGGGAAGTGGAGACACTGAGTGTTGACAATTTGCTTTAGAAATGACAATGTAGGGAGGCCTGAGAAGCAGGAGGGAGTAGTTGGAGGAGGATGTAGATTCTAGGGAAGACAGGTTTTTAAAAGACAGGAGATATTATAGCATATGTATATGCTGTGGGGAATGATCGAATAGAGAGGGGAGATGTAGAGATGGTGGAGAGGGTGAGTCATGAAAAGTGCAAAGTCTTTGAATAGGGAATGGGGAATCCAGGGCTTAAGTGGCAAGGTCTAGGAGGACTAAGAGTGCAGAACAGTTTTTCCATCACAGAGGAAAGAAAGGCAAAACTTAATGAAAATGATGATGGGAAATGTTGCAGTTGTCTTCTCGTTGCTTCTATTTTCTTAGTAAAAGTAGAGATGAGATCTGTTTCAGCCAGCTCATGCTAGCTCAGTTCACTGAGACTCTGCCCGAGGCCCGGAGCCCAATAATTTACCGTGACAACTGAGTTAGAACAGCCCATGCATCTTGCAAAAGGTTCTAGATTGCCAGAAGTGCCACTGCCAGATCTGGTACCTGTTCTTGAGAAGGATGTTCGCTAGAGAAGCAAACACATGGAATGCCCCCACCTCAACTGAAAACCCTCCTAAACCTGTTAAGACTTTTTAGTCACCCAATGAAAAACACCACCCAATGGAGTGGGATGTGGGAGAAGAGCCAGACCTAATTAGAGCCTCCTCCCACATCAGGCTACGTCTTCTGGCATCCTACAAAAATATCAAGAAAGCTTCCTTAAATGTTTTTTACCTTCCCCCTCTATACTGTGTTCTAAACTTGCTTGTTCACAATGGATTTTCCCACTTTGTCCTCATATTTGAATGTATACTCTCTCTGTACAACCTTTTAGAAAAGATGGTTCTTTGCTACTGCCCAAGTGGTTTTAAACTCAGCTTCTTCCTAGAGATGTTTCCTCTGAATCTCTACCTCTTTAGCTCCAATGAACCTCAGACATGTCCCAGGCTCCCAGCTACCTCATCTCTTCCCAGCCTTCCCAGGCCCTCACTTCTTAGGGACGAGGTCCTCACACATATAAGAAACCAAGTGAAGTAGACTTTAGAAGGATAAAATAATGTAACCATAAAGTGTTATTCAAAGCAGCAACAGGAGCAACAGGGCTTTCTGAGCAAGGCTTTGCTATTCAGCTTTCTTTATCTTTCTCTAGCCGTTAAAAATGCCTTCTAAAGGAATAACACATCCCTCAGAAAAATGAGTGAAAGTACAAATGAATTAGGGTTTACAGAAGATGAGCATAAAGAAGGTTGCTTCTCTATGGAAGACACCCCCCCCCCCCCCCCCCACACACATGCACACACACACACACACACTTTGGTTACTACACATAGTAAACTACATGTATTGTAGCTTACAGATGAATGAAAAACAAATCTGAATGCCTTTTTTAAAGCAAGATTTTTGTAGTAAAACACAAAGAGATATATTAATATAAAAATAAAACATGCATGATGGCACATAAATTTTCTAATTCGGTAAATAAACTTTCTTCAACCAAACATTTGTGGAGAGGTGTTTGGGTCCTCTATTTGAATCAAAGTATCTGAGTAAAGGTACTTCTAACTAAATAGGAGTCAGGGTGAATATTTATTTTCTCACGTAATATGTGACTAATTGAATGAGGCTATTTTGTTTTTGTTTTCTAAACAACTCATAATTGGAAGCCTAGTTTGTCAGGTCTATGACTCTAAATGATTTTGGAACTTCTTGTTAGGAACTACCTTCAGAGCTGTTTTGATGAATAGAGTGACTGATTATTTCAGTTTTCCAGAGTGTGGGACTGTAGAACTGCGACAGTCTTAGGCAGATCTTTTTGATTTACCTGGAACTGAGGGAGATTTCCAGTCCTACAGCTGGACATGTTGCAGCCAAAATAGATTGAGTTTGGTCACCCTATTCATCAATCATACAAGAACTACCAACTCATTGCTTTATAGTCATACAGTGTTACTCAGTATGATCTCCTCCTTATTTTTAAGACTGGCCCTTGATGTCCTTTGGCTGTTTCAGAGATCAAATGTGTTCCTCCCCCAAACAAATATAGCAATGTACAGAAGAGCCTGAACTCGGAAGGCAATTTTACAAACTTTCCTTTCTTCCTCCCTTTCTTCCTTTCCTCTTTCCCTTCTTTTTATTCTTACCTTTCCATATCTGAGTCACAGTATGGAAAAGTATGTTGTACAAGTGGTGGGTGTGGTAAAGACTCTCTTCACCAAACTTTGGTCAGGTTCCCCCTGAACCCTCTTCTCACCTGGGCCTTTCCCTTGGTCCCCATCCTGTCTTCGGCCTGCCTGGTGCAGTTTTAGGAAGAATTCTGCCAAGTCTGTTTATTGAGAATACCCTCCCTTATATCTGATCACCCTTGGTATCTCATCAAATTCATTTAATCCTGTCTCCTACCCGGTTTTGGAATCCCTCAAACCTCAACTTGTAGCTCAGCACATTATCCCTTCCCCTTACTTTTAGCTGCTTAACACATTTTATGGTAATCACTAATTCATCACATGGAACTGAATAAGAACCATTTAATATGATTATCTTCTCCATTAAAGCTGTCATCATAATTAGAGCTGCAGTGAACTGTTTGCCAGGAATTATAACTTCTGCCAAGAAAAACTTGGGTGTCATTTTAGAAAAATTCTTAGGTGGGGGGAGGAGGAGATCAGGGCCATCTGTGTGGGGGATCCAAAGCCGAATAATGATAAGCAAAGCCCCTTTCTCCTGCTCTCTGCCAAACTCTTGGCCAGCCCTCCAACTGGATCTTGCCAAAGACTTTAACATAAACCAGCTTTCAAAGTAGTCCAAGGAGCACACCCTCTCACGGGAAGAAAGCCTTTGGAAAAGTCAGCAACAAATAAACATTCGGCCTGTGTGCATAAGGCTTCCTAAAAGTTGTTCCAAATGGTTTTGTTTGCTACCCCACTGTTTCCAGGGCAACCACCTAAGCCAGGACAGAAGTAGAAGGAGACATGAGGCTAGAATGGGACCACCCACTGCAATTCTCATTTATCCTGATGGCAAGAACCTTTATCACTCAAAGTGTTTGTCAGGCCTCTCGCTGTGAATCACTGGAATAACATTTTGCTCTGATGGAAGTGTGTCACAGGCTGCTGCTCCCACATCCCCCCATACTGAGGTGTTTTTAAATGGAACCAAATATCCCAGGGGAATTTTCTCTGCACTACTAGCATTTCTTTGTCGCACATTTTCAGATTACACATTGTAAATTACAGTTGAAAAAATACATTATGCTAATTTCCTCCTGCATGTCTTTGAGTTATTTTTAGGAAAAGTGTCTTTGGAATTCAGCTTCTCAGGTAAATGTTTAAAATGAAGAGAATAATAAGACTAAGGCAGAGGGATGCTCCAGGCTCAGACTGCAGCTGCATCACAGTCTGGCACTTGGTAATGAGCACAACTTGTGTGTCCAGCATGGAGTTTGGCTGCCAATAGCAGAAGAGGCCCTGGACCGGGCATCAGTAGATTTGCGTGTGCATGCTGGTTATGCAACCTTTTGGATATGTGACTTCGGAGGAATTTGTTTCATGTTCCTAAGTCTTGACTTCCTCATCTGTGGAATTAGGGAGTTCAGTGAGATCTCTAGAGTGCCTTCCACTTCTCATACTCCATGGCACTCTGTGCCAAAATAAGGAAGATGACCTCACATCACATGAGCAGATCATGTTCACTATCTTTAAAAATAATGAATAAAGTCAGGCCAGGCACAATGGCTCATGCCTGTAATCCCAGCACTTTGGGAGGCTGAGGCCAGTGGATCGCTTGAGGTCAGGAGTTGGAGACCAGCCTGGCCAACATGGTGAAACCTTGCCTCTACTAAAAAATACAAAAATTAGCTGGCTGTGGTGGTGGGTGCCTGTAATCCCAGCTACTCAGGAGGCTAAGGCAGGAGAATCACTTGAACCCAGGAAGCGGAGGCTGCAGTGAACTGAGATCACACCACTGTACTTCAGCTTGGGCGAGAGCAAGATTCCATCTCAAAAAATAAAAATAAAAAAAGAATGAATAAACTCAATTTGTGAGCATTTTAAAATTCAGCAGCACAAAATACTTCAGCCTACATTCTCCGTGATCTCTTACTGCACTGAGGTTGTTGACTTTTTCACATGGTGTGCTGGATATCTCTTATTTGCCCTTCAGATCCATGTTCCATCATTCTCCATCCTGGCAGACTGTCCTATAAGGACTACAGGCTCATGTCCTGTGGCTTCCAGGTGAGCTCAGCAAATGTGCAGGAGATTGGAAAACAGTTGAGTGTGAGATTGCTCCCTCCCTGCGCCTTGCCTGTGAGGTTGCCGTGACTGCATTCCTTAACCAAAGGTCACAGCTCTCGTAAAGCACCCTCTCTACCTAGCGGTCTCCCAAATTTCCATAATATATTCCTCCACTTGTTGCTTTAGGTCTGGGGGCACTGTACAACCCCTGTGGTTCTCTAGGCCCAGTCTATATTTTTAGAAACTCATTTAGGCTGCGCATGGTGACTCATGCCTGTAATCCCACTACTTTGGGAGGCCAAGGTGGGAGGAATCCGAGATCGGCCTAGGCACATAGTGAGACTCCATCTCTAAAAAAGAAAATAAATAAAAATAAAAAATAAAAATAAGTAAAAAGTAGTCTTTATTTATTTATTTATTTATATTTTAAAGATGGTCTTGCTCTGTCACCCAGGCTGGAGTGCAGAGGTGCAATCCCGTCTCACTGCAAGCTCCGCCTCCAGGGTTCAAGTGATTCTCCTGCCTCAGCCTCTTGTGTAGCTGGGATTACAGGCGCTCACCACCATGACCAGCTCATTTTATTTTTTTTATTTTGTAGTAGTGACAACGGGGTTTCACCATGTTGTCCAGGCTGGTCTCAAACTCCTAACCTCAAGTGATCTGCCCGCCTCAGTCTCCCAAAGTACTGGGATTACAGGTGTGAGTCACCATGCCTGGCCAAAACTAATCTTTAGTAAAGTCTCCCCAGATTGTCCAGTATGAATGAATCTTCTGTTCCCTGCTGGTAACTGACTGGTATACCCAGTTTCTTCAGATTACAGGTGTGGCAAGACCGCAAAGTCCCTGGTGCTTGTTACTGAAATACGTAAATTTGCCTTGAATACCTGTTTTTTGTTTCTTTAATTGAAGCTCAGAAAGAATCTCTGTGTACTGCTGCTTGGTTATATAGTACTTGACACTTATACATGCTCGTACTAAACAAGATTCAGAAGCAGATAACAGAAAGCATTCTAGTAGTTTTAGCAAGAAAGGATTTGCTAAGGAGAATTCCATGCTCACAGTTACAGGGGCTGGAAGAGTGGGCTATGGGCTGGGCTTCCAGAACACCACCACAGAGCTAATCTGTCTAGAGAACTATCTCTGCAACATCAGGAAGCTGGGAATCAGGAAACCACTGTACCACTCACCAGCTCCAAGATCACACTACCTTGCCACAATTCAGTATTCAGAAAGTTGTAGCCTCAACTGTTTGCCCCAAACCATGCTGTACCTCATTTGTACCATCAAAATGAAGGCCTTGGCACTGCCTTCCTTCCTACCTGACTCAGCGCTAACTTAAATTTTCACTTAAGTACATCTTATTTTTGGATCCTAAATCGTATTCCTAGCTGTACATAAGTCTGGGAAATGTCACTTTTAGCTTTCTAGCTTCCGCAGTATGGGAAGGCACTTTGCAAGAAGAGTAGAATGAATTCTGTGCAAGCCCATCTACTTGGTCTGCCACAAAATTATTTCAAAAGCATGAACTTTGGATATTTAAAAAGGACCAACATTCAAACATTTACTCTAGAATTTATTAGCTGCATGACCTTGGGCAGGATGCACTTAATATTACTGAGCCAATTTTTCCTCTGTACAATGGGAAGTACAGTGTCTACCTCACAGAATTGCCATTTATTCATTCATTAATACATCTATCAAATTTTTACATTAGTACTAGAAGTTTTACTTGAAAACGACAAAAACTAATTGATTAAGCCAAAAAGAAAACTATTAAAGGATATTTGGTAGGTCACAGAGTTGCCAGGAGGTGTAGAGAGCCAGGCTCAAGGATGAACTTCCAGGACACCACCTCAAACAGATGTCAGGACCAGCCTGAAGACACTGCTACTGCCTCCACCTCCTCGCATTCAGTGCTACATTCTGCACTGCCAGCAGAAACTTAACTTTACTGACATAAGCGCTACTGCCAGCTCTGTTACAGGAACTCAACAATGCCACCTCTGAAGGCCAAGTGGCAGTGGTGTCACTCTCACTGGCAAAAATGAATTCCATGTGGCATTTCTTTCTCACACTGCTCTCATCTCAAAGAAATTTCACAAAGATGTCTGATGGGGCCTGAGTCACATTGTTGTACCCAGCTAGCTGCAAGGGGGGTGAAGAAAGCATAATTTCTGCTGTCTAATTTGGGGAGGAAAGAAACTTGCTAACCAAAAGGAGAGTGTTCACAGGTGCTGAGCTCCAGACAAAATAGACTACCCCTCCTCCAAATGGCTAAGCAAAAAGGCTATTTGTCGGCTCTCCTTCTCTTTCTTACTCTTGTTGTCACTTTGCTTTCCTTTCCCCCACGCTTCATTCTCAGGCAGTCTGTCCCTAAAATGGTGGCAGGCTCATCCCTGAGAACTGCAGACTTACATTCTACCAGCCAAGTAATCGCTTGGAAAGAATGTGTCTTTCCCAGTCATTCCTTCAAAACTCTGTGGCTGACTCTATTGATCTGACTTGGATCACATAAGCTTTCCTAATCCTTCATGGAGCCGGGAAGATGGAATAAATTTACACACCAGTTTTGGGTTACATGCCAACTAAGCTGCAGAGGTACAGGTTCAACCCTTCTAGAACTGTGTGGCTCAAGCATAGGGGAAGAAAGTTTTTTATGAAGGAAACTTGGGATACTTACAGGTGAAAACAATCATTGACCGCTATAATCTCCTGAGCTGTTTGATAGCCATCCACACACTCTTCTTGTCATGCGTGCAGCAGCATCATTTCATCACCTATAATAGTGCAACTCTTCTACGTACATCTCAAAATTCCCCTCCTTCCCCAGGTTCTAGGCCAGTAACTGCATCCAGCTTTTGGGTCCCTCAGCAAGATGCATTATTTTCAGCTTGGTCCAGAATGGCTCCTTGTGTATTGGCAACCTGAGGTTAAATGATAAATTTAACCTGATCTACAATGGTAGAAATGGGTCAGGTTAGAGTGGTCATTGGCCAGCGTGATTTATCACATCCTGCTTCCCAGGAATAAAAAGTGCTCTCTGCTCCAGTGATAGAGTGGATATCTTGATCAGCAAAAGTAGTTGATTCTGGTTGTCTCCTCTGGGAGAAGAGCCAAAAATGCCTGGTATCCACTGTGGTCACCTCTGAAGAGGACAGTGGAGAGGATCACTTGTGAGGGTTAAACTAATTTCGGACCCAATTTTCCATTGAGATGAGTTCAGGGGCCTGGAGATTATGTTAAGCTAGTTAGTGTTTATCTAGAAATAACAATTTTCCTAGAAATCTAGGAGGCTCTCCATGCACATCCAATACAAGGATGTCCTCTCTCATAGCAACAGGCCTTAGAGTTCTGCTCTTCCCCTCCAGCTGTCAGCCACAAAGCCTCCATTTTTTACATTTCCTGGGGGCAGTGACAAGCAATAGCTTGAGCTGGAAGAGAGAAAACTAATCTCAGCTCCAACATCCCATGTATTTCAGTGGTTGGGCTATAAAGTGGTGAGTAAGTGAAGCCTTATCAGTCAAGGAAAGCCCAGAAGGAGGTGCTTAGTAGGGCTTTTCTGGGAGACTTTTTATCTCCTCTTAAGTTTTCAGAATCTTAGACATTACTTCCACTAACTTTATGTCAGGGGAGAGAATTCAGCTCAAGATGATCTGACTACTATCCCTCTTTGATCACAGGCCACAGTTAGAAAGGGCTTCCCTTAGCAGTTTCTGTTCTCTGTCTGCTTTCTGATGAGCCAGTTGTCTCTTACTTGTAGTAACTTATCTTGGGCTAAAAAAAAAAGTATCCAACCTGATCCAACCAGCTAACATTTTTCTACTGACTATCCCAAAGCTCCCCACTGGACTGACACATTGCCTGAGTTTCCAGATACAACATGCTTTTGAAGATAGGCATTTTCTAAGCCAGAGAAGGGGAGGTTCACACTTTTTCCTGCCTCACCATGACCCTTCCGACATTCACATTGTCATTGTAAGTGTCAGTTGTAACTACTCATGTCCAGGAATCAATTTACATTTCAATCTATTTCTGTTTCTGCACAAACAAAAGAAACTCACTCGGGCTATCTTAAGCGAAACAAGAAATTTGTTCAAGGATGTGGACTAGCACAAAGAATTAAAGGAAATGCGAAGTAAGCACCAGACTGTGAAAAGGCCAGGAATCAAAATGGCTCTAAGTATCTGGATAGCAGGAACTAAAGGTCAGTCTCTTTTCGTGGCACTATTAGTAGGATAAATGATCTCCATCATTTTCTATCTCTACGTTACTCGAGATTTAATTTTGGGGAGACAGAGTCTAAACGGTATTCTTGGGTCACACATATACTCACCTCTTGGTCAGGGCAGGGCAGAGCAGGGCAGGACATTTTGAATGATTGCCTCATCAAGACTAGCAAAAAGATTGTTTCAAGGTGTTTTTACTGGGAGAAGATGGAGTGAGTGCCAGGCAGGCAGAACCCAAAGATGGTCAATATTTGCTATGTGCTAAGCACTGTGCCAGTCTGTCTGGATCCAAAGATAAATAATGATGGCTAACATTTATTAATCATTTGCTAGGTGCCAGGAACTTTCCAAGTATTATTTCAGATAATCTTTTTAATAAATAGCATAAAGTAGATATTCTTTTTTTGTATGTGTTTTTTTGGTGACAGTCTTACTCTGTCACCCAGGCTGGAGTGCAGTGGTGCAATCTAGGCTCACTGCAACCTGTGCCTCCTGGGTTCAGGTGATTCTCCTGCCTCAGCCTCCCTTGTAGCTGAGATTACAAGTGTGTGCCACCACAAAGCATGTGCCTGGCAAATTTTTGTATTTTTAGTAGAGATTGGGTTTCACCATGTTTGCCAAGCTGGTCCAACTCCTGATCTCAGATGATCCACCTGCCTCAGCCTACCAAAGTGTTGGGAGTACAGGCATGAGCCACTGCACCTGGCCATAGAGTAGATACTCTTATGTCTTAGTGATGCAGGATTTTTTACTCCTTAGCTCAGCTAGTTCCAGGTTTTTGTCTCACGACCAGGAAAAATTAGTCACACAGACATCAAAGAATAAGTGGAAAATAATTTATAAAGTGGGAAGAGAAGCCTTCAGCAAAAAGAGGGGTCCTGAGAGCAGGTTGCTGGTTGCCCCCTTCATGGTTGAATACAAGGGCTTCTATATAGCTGCTGATGGGGCTGGGTTCCTATATTAGTCCGTTTTCACGCTGCTGATAAAGACATACCCAAGACTTGGTAAATTACAAAATAAAGAGGTTTATTGGACTTATAGTTCCATGTGGCTGGGGAGGCCTCACAATCATGGCAGAAGGTGAAAGGCATGTCTCACATGGCAGCAGACAAAGAGGAGAGCTTGTGAAGGGAAACTCCTGTTTTTAAAAGCATCAGCTCTTGTGAGACTTATTCACTATCACAAGAACAGCACAGGAAAGACCTGCCCCCGCTGATTCAGTCGCCTCCCACCAGCTCCCCTCCCACAACACATAAGAATTCAAGATGAGACTTGGGTGGGGACACAGCCAAACCATATCAGTTCCCTATTTGTATAAGGCACAAAATCTTGGTGACTCCACCCCACTCTTCCAGTTCACTTGCAGAGCCCTTAGCCTGAGCCCCCTCCACATTGATTTATTTCCCTTAGTGCGCATGTGCTAAGGGACAGAAATTTTCACTGTGGGCATGTTTAGGCAAGCCCCCTGTGCACAATGACCTTGGGGGGTCGGAGGTCCTCTGGGGACCCTCTCCTATCTGTCTAGGAGAGTTCTCTGCCTCCTGCCTCTATCATTAGGTCAGTTAATTCTGTCCATCCTAAATTCATACGTCAAAGTGCTAACCCCAATATATCAGAACGTAATCTTATTTGGAAACAGTCATTGCAGATGTAATTAGTTAAGATGAAGTTATTAGAGAGGGCCCCAATCCCATATGACGGGCATCCTTATAAAAAGGAGAAATTTGGATACAGCAAGATGCACACAGTGAGGACACCAGGTGAAGATAAAGGCAGAGAGTGAAATGATGCTCCTATACGACAAGGAATGCCAAGATTGTCAGCAAACCACCAGAAAGGAAAGGAAAGGCATGGAAGACATCCCTCAGAATTAGCCAACCCTGGTAACACCTTGATCTTGGATTTGTAGCCCCAGAACTGTGAGACAACAAATTTCTATTGTTTCTACCACCCAGCTTGTGGTACTTTGTTATAGCAGCCCTTGAAACAAATGCAGCTGGGTTCCTTAGAAGCAGAGCCTGAGATGAGCTTATTATGCAAGAGATCAATCAAAGGAGTACCTTCCTAGGCTTCTCCTGTATTTTCCAAAATGACTACAGCATTATTTCTGATCTCATACACTCCACTAGAATATTGTCACTCCTCCTTCAAGAAGAGGAGTCTTTAAACTTGAGTGGGCCTTGCGACTGTCTTTACTGGTAGAATAAAGTAGAAATAACACTGTGTGACTTCCAAGTTTAAGTCACAGGAAGCAATTTAGCTATCATCAGGCTCTTTTGCAGGATACTCTCTCAGAACCCAGCCACCATGCTATGAGGAACCTAAAAGTAGCCCATGCAAGGAGACCACAGGGAGAGGGACCGAGTTTCCCAGCGAATGGTTTGTATAAAGTGCCATATATGTGAGTGATGAGACTTCAGATGATTCCCATCCCCAACTCTTGTCTTGCATCTCACAAATCTTTTAACACAGAGACTAGCCACTACCTCAAATTTCCTGACCCCCAGAATCCATGAGCCTAATAAATGGCTGTTTTAAGCCACTAAGTTTTGGGGTAATTTATTTTGCAGCCATAGCAACTGGAACAGGTTTTTACCTGGAAGCAGGATATTGTAATGAAAATCTAAAAATGTAATAGTGACTTTGGGGAAGAAGGTGGAAGTGGGAAGGGCCATGAAGATGCTGGTAGAATAGTCTGATGGTCCTCAAGAAGGCTTGTAGAGAGAACTTGAAGTAAATTAAGACAAAGTTCTTGGAAATTGGAGGAAGAAGATCTTTGTTATTTAGTGGCAGAATGTTTAGCAACACAGGGACCTGTAATAAAGTAGAAAGCAGAAATTGTACCCACTGAACTGAATTATCTAGCTAAGGAGATTCACTGGAAGAATTGAAATTGCCCTCTGGCTATTTCTTCTTGTTTATAGTAAAAGATGAGAAGAAAGAAGTAAGATGAACACAGAACTGAATTTGAAAATGAAACTATCATTTCTAGGCTCTGTAAGTTTGTCAATTAAGGAAAATGCTTCACAGCAAAGATGAAATCCAGGTAAGAACAATAAGATCCATTGATATGATCTCAGAAAATTCTAAAGTGATTCCTCAGAGAACAATTCAGTCAAATAAAAGATCCTCTCAAGGATCTTAAGGGCATATCCCACAGAGCGTCTTTATCACAAAAGGGCTTCCAAGAATCTTAAAGATGTTGTCCCTTGGGAGCCTAATAGGAAGACCCAGGCAGAGAAGGGCTTATCTTGAAGGAGAACTTTGGGTATGAATTCTGTTTAATGGAGTGAATTACAGTAAGATTCATAAACTCAAAGATTTTAAAATAATTATATCAACTTGAACTGAAAGATATAGAAAATACAAAATGAAATCAAAATTTCTCTGGGCAGAAATAGGCTGCAAAAATTATGCAGTCATAAACATGGGCTATTTTCCATGGAAAATGAAGAAGGCCAAGAGGGTAGAGCCAAGAGCCAAAGTGAATTGTTCCCAGGCAATAGAATTGATCCTCTAATCAAGAAAGTGGCAACATATGTCCAGCTAGATTTCAAAATTGCTGTGAACCAGTGAATCCTGTGTGTATCAATTTTGTTTCTTTTTAAAAGCAATGTTCATAGCAGTTATTTTATACCTGTTCCATTACTGCATGTTGGGAATGTGCAAGAGAGAAATTTTGTCTCTTTAGTCCATAGGTCTGCAGATCAAAAGGAAATGTGCCAATAAGAAGTGGGCTGTTCAAGGGGTGAAGTCCTTAGAGGGATATCACTTTGAATGCTCCTTTGCCTTCCTCTTAGGGGCTCTTAATAATTCTGCATGTTGAGAGACCTCTCATCTTTCAAAGAATTCAAGATGTCCTGGGAAAATAATTGTGTAGTAGCGTCTGCTAGCTCTCTTCCAGTGTCCATTCTCCTCTTTTTCAGTAAGAGAACCCTTGAATTCTAGCTAAACACATGTCTGCCAGGAATAAAGATCGCATTTTCCAGCTTCCCTTGCAGCTAGGCATGGCCATTTGTTTGTTACTGTCAGTAGGATGTCACTTTCAGAGAGTATATCTAAAATAAGGATTATTCCCTTGGTTGCAGTTTCTCCTTTCTACTCGTAGGAATACAGGTGCAATGACTATTCAGCAGTCACACTGGATTGTGTCTATATAGTCATACCCTAGGGTTCATAAAGAACAAAGCTGGAAGGATCCTGGGTCCCTGCCAAATTGATATTTATATGAGAGAATAAAATCTTGAGTGTCAAAGTCACTGTAAAGTTGGGTTTCTGTCCCATGCTATACCATCTCATCCTCACAGAAAAGATGTCATAGATGGTAGAATTATGGCTCTCTGAGAACAGGGGGCTTGTTTGCCTTAGTCAGGCTATGTCTCCAGCATCTAGAATTATGCATGGTTCATGGTAACCATTTATAAAGAAATAAATGAACAAAATATTATGATAATTAGCAATGAAGAATCAATACAAAAAAACAGACCAGCATTTCCCACATACAGAGAATTTTTTTTTTAGTTGTAGTTAAATATATATAACATAAAATTTACCATGTTAACTATTGTTTTCAGTTGTGGTAAAATACACATAACATAAAATGCACCATCTTAACTGTTTTTAAGTGTATAGTTCATTGGTATTAAGTACATTCACAGTGTTGAGCAACCATCACTACCATCCATCTCTAACTTTTTTCATCTTCCAAAACATTTTTCATCCTTAAAACTGTTTTGATCTTCCAAAACTGAAACTCCATATCCTTAAATAACAACTGCTGTTGCCTCTCCCTTAGCCCCTGACTACCACCATTCTACTTTCTGTCCGTATGGATTTAACAAATCTATGTGCCTTATATAAGTGGAATTACATGATATTTATCTTTTTGTCACTGGCTTATTCTACTTAAGATAATTCTTTAAGATTCATTCATGTTGTAGCACATGTCAAAATTTCCTTCTTTTTAAAAGCTGAATAATATACTATTGTATATACATACCACATTTTATTTGTCCATCTATCTGTCAATGGGTTGCTTCTAACATTTGGCTATTGTGAATAAGCTGCTATCAACAGGGGTGTACAGAAAATGTTTTTATTATTTATTTAGAGACAAGGTCTTGTTCTGTTGCCCAGGCTGGAGTGCAGTGGCATGATCTTGGCTCACTACAACCTCTGATTCCAGGGCTCAAGTGATCCTCCTACCTCAGCCTCCTAAGTAGCTGGGACTACAGGTCTGCACCGCCATGCCAGGCTACTTTTTGTAGTTTTTGTAGAGATGGGGTTTTGCTATTTTGCCCAGGCTGTTCTCAAACTCCTGAGTTCAAGCAATCCAACTGCCTCTACCTCCCAAAGTGCTGGGATTACAGGTGTGTGCCACTGCACCAGGCCAGAAAATATTTTTAAAGATTTCAGATTCCTTAGATGTCCTAATTTACTGACTCAAATCTTGGAAGTGGGAGAGGTGGGGTGGGGAGCAATTTGGAAGATATATATATATATATATTTTTGAGATGGAGTTTCAGGCTGGAGTGCAGTGGTGTGGTCTCGGCTCACTGCAACCTCCACCTCCCTAGTTCAAGCGATTCTCCTGCCTCAGCCTCCCAAGTAGCTGGGACTACAAGTGTGTGCCATCACACCCGACTTATTTTTGTAGTTTTAGTAAAGATGAGGTTTCACTATGTTGGCCAGGCTGGTCTTGAACTCCTGATCTGTGATCTGCCCTCCTTGGCTTTCCAAAGTGGTGGGATGACAGGCATGAGCTATCGTGCCCAGCCTGGAAGATATATTTAACTGTTTTCCAGGTGATCTGGAGTACAGATAATGTAGTCCTTGACTTGACTATTGGAAGTCACTGATACCATACAGTGAGTACTACGTGTACTAGAATATAGACATAGAAAAAACAGAACAATAAGGTTATGAGGTGAGAGTTCCTTGTGTTGTTGAAAACTAAGGGAACTTGATTTGGCACAAATGAGAAGGGAGGGCATTTCAGGTTGGAGAAAAAATTAATTTAGAGATATAAGCATTCTTAAAGTGGTTCCCACTTATCAGTGGTTTCACCTTCTGTGGTTTCAGTTACCCACAATAAATTGCGGTCTGAAAATGTTAAATAGAAAGTACTAGAAATAAATAATTCCTAAGATTTCTATAGGATTCCATCCTGAGTTGTGTGATGAAACCTCATGTTGCTCTGCTCCATCCTGCCTGGGACATGACTCATCAATTTGTTCAGTGTATTCACGCCGAATATGCTGCCTGTCCATTAGTTATTTAGTAGCCTTTTGGTAATGAGTTCAACTGTCATGGTACCATGGTGCTTTTGTTCAAGTAACCCTTATTTCACTTACTAATGGCCCTAAAGTGCAAGAGTGGTGATGCTGGCAATTTGGATATGCTAAAGAGGATCCATAAATTGCTTTCTTTAAGTGAAAAAGTTTAAGTTCTCCACTTAAAAAAGAAAGAAAAAAATTACATACTGAGGTGGCTAAGATCTACAGTAAGAATGAAACTTCTATCTGTGACATTGTGAAGAAGGAAAAAGAAATTCAGGCATAGTACACTTGCATGTTGAGTACTATCTGTGGCTTCAGGCATCCAGTGGGGGTCTTAGAATGTATCCCCCATGGGTACGGTGAATACTGCACTTTTCTGGGTGTCTCTGATTGTGCTAACTCAGCTCTTTCCAAGTCTAGACTCATGAAGTATATATATTTTGTTCAACCATTATTGAGCACTACTAAGTATTGTTCCACTTAAGAATATAATAAATTTTGTTATATTTATAAAACTTTCATTAGAGCAACAAGATTGTCAGTTTAGTCTTCCCATACACATCTGTTTTCTTCTCTGGAGTGAGGACAGAATAGAAGGGAAAAAAACTGATGTGGTAATAAGACCTCTTAAAATGGAAATTTATCTAAAATGGACTTTTGACCATGATGGACTGTGTAAGTTGTAATATAACAAAATCATTTCAAAATCTCTTTTCCAATAGCTGCACGTCTGTATATTATTTGATCTGACATTGAAATAAAATTGCAAACATTTTAACAGCTTCTTTGTTGCAGCTCTCAACCAGAAGGGGAACCTTGACAGAAATCCTGTATTTGTTTTTCCAAATAATTCCATTCACTTCTAAATTAATGCATTGGTTGTATTCTGCCCCCTTTGGTTGAATTACATTAAAGACAAATTTATTTTTTAACATATACACTAAAAAGATGTTAATTCAACTATTTAATTTATTTTCTAGATAAAATAATAAATGTTTACGATACATCCGTTTTTAAAATTTCCCATTGTTATAAGTTGCCTGGATGTGACCAGGAAAATTCCTCTGGTGAGGGCTTTAAAATAAATTTTATTAACCTATTTTTATTTGTGAGTGAACCAGTGGTATTTACTGCAACTTTCTTCTTCCTTTCAAGTGTAATGCAAGTTATTATTTGATAGTGTGTTGTTAACTGAAACTTACGGAGAGTTTCTCACATATAACTTAGAGTTAAGTGAGAGAGACAGACATTTATGAAATAATCTCACAAATAAAAACTTTTTATAAGTACCAAAATTGAATCCTTCCTGGACTTTCAGAGTATTAACAGGATCTTGGCTGTTTAAGGCATCATGAAAGAAGTTTGAGCTGAGAGTTAAAGCATAAGTAAGATAAAATGCATAATATTGGGTGTGTGGAGGCCAGAAGGTTTCAGGAAGACGGAAGGGCATGAAAAAGCTAAACATAGGCCTCTGTGGCTAGAGCCCAGAGAGCAAATGCAAATGTGCTTCAACTGTATTAAGAACTTTGCCTTTATTCTATGTGCAATAATACATTAGCTTGGATAGATATTAGTTAAGAATCTTTCAGTTGTATACAGTGTCTTGTTTGGTTGCAAATGATAAAAACCAAACTCAACTGAAAATTAAAAGAGAATTTGTTGGCTCCTATAAAAAAAGAAATACAAGGTAATGGTGGCTTGGATAACTCTGGAGACATAAAACATTGCCAGATCTTCCTCTCTCTCTCCAGGCTGTGTTTCCCTATGTGTTTCTTCTAACCACATCTACTGAAGACAGACTTTTTGTGGTTTGGTAGAAATGAGATGTGAGGGGTAGGCTTTAACAAATTCACACTTACATTAACACAGCATGACAAACTCAGGAGATTAAAAGAGCTTTCTTCTCCATAGCCCCGTTATAAAACTCAAGAGCAGAAGTTTTATCTGGGCAAGTCACGTGCCAAACCCCAGGAAGATAAGGAATTATGATTGACCAGTTGTAGGGAACATATATCTTCTTGGGGTTAGGGACAGAACCCCAGGAATTAAAGGACAAATAGTTTTCCAAAGGATGTGTGCATGTTTGCGGGGAAAGAAGTGAGAAGAAGGGACACGGTAAGCATAAGAAGGTAGAAAGGGGCGGGTTGCGGTGGCTCAGGCCTGTAATCCCAGCACTTTGGGAGGCTGAGGTGGGTGGATCACAAGGTCAAGAGATCGAGACCATCCTGGCCAACATGGTGAAACCCCGTCTTTACTAAAAATACAAAAATTAGCCGAGCATGGTGGCGTGTGCCTGCAGTCCCAGCTACTCGGGAGGCTGAGGCGGAAGAATCGCTTGAACCGGGGAGGCGGAGTGAGCCGAAGTGAGCGGAGTGAGCCGAAGTGAGCCGAGGTCGCGCCACTGCACTCCAGCCTGGCGACAGAGCAAGACTCTGTCTCAAAGAAAGAAAGAAAGAAAGAAAGAAGAAGGTAGAAAGGGATACTGAGCACACAAAAATAATAATTGGTCCTTCTAGTTACAAGGTATGAAAATTTCTTCAAGTGTTTGCTTCATGGAGGGGAAAAAGACTTTTTCATAGCTTTTCATAGCTAAGACTTGCAAAGTAGTCCTAAATCCAGGTAAATCCACATATACCATTAAAATTCTCTCATTTGTTCATTAGGCAAATATTAACTGAGTGTTCACTTTGTGCAAAGCTTTATTTTAGCTGCAATACAGGAAGCAAAATATAGTGCCTCCCAAGTTATAGTTCATTGTCGAGGAAGAGAAATTCTCAATTAAACTCAAGTAAGTGGGATTGGGAGTGCTAGTGTTCACTATTGTTAGGGAACATATAAAGCTATAGAGTGAAAGAATGTAATGGAAATAAAAGGAGCTGTAATAGGGCACAGTCTTATCAAGATGAGGATAGGTGGTTGTTCTGCATTCAAAGAGTGATACCTCTGGGCAGAAATCTTTTTGTATCTTCTGTTTAGCATTCCACCAAATGTGTGGTTCAAATAGTGTGGACACATCTGTTTCCCTCTGTCTGGCTAAAAAAGGTTTTTTTAAATATTCCAGAAAGAATGCCTGTTTGGCTTTACTAATAACCATTGTGACAGATGTTCAGTGTCTTAAGTTGGTTTCCCACAGAACCCAAGTTGGAGGCAAGGATTTAAGAACTGGTAGTTAACTTGGAAGAAAGTTCCTGGAAGTACTTTTAAGAGAGTGGGAAATTGAGACAAGAAAGGGAAGGAAGCCAATAAAGGATTCCTCACTCAGCAGGTTACTGCTGTAGACAACTGGATTTTGTCCCATTGGGGGACTCTGGGAGACAGTGTAGAATATTTCTCAGAGTTATCCCAGTGGAGAGGCAAATAAGTTGGGTATTTCCCCTCCAACTCCCATCTGTCAGTGGCTGAAAGCTAATTCCAGGTGGCTTAACTTCCATGTCCATCTACCCTGTCCATTTCCCTCAAGTGGAAAGTGGCAGGTGCTTACAGCAAAATGCTGTCAGCGTAAACTGGATCAGGGAGTGTGGGAAGGGACTTAGGCAGGGAACCAACAGCATCCGTTATAGGAAAAACCCTATTTCTGTCAAATCATAGGTTGATGGCCTTTGGGTCAGTGTCTAATCAGCATTGGCTCTTGTAGGAGTTGTACTTACATGGTATTAAACAGAATCTAATAGACTCCTTTTTCAGGAGGACTGTGAACCATGGCAGGAACCATTGAGTAACATGTGTAGTACCAGGTGATAGAACTATGAAGATACTGGCTGGGCACCATGGCTCACCATTATAATCCCAGCACTTTGTAAGGCTGAAGTGGGCAGATCACCTGAGATCAGGAGTTCAAGACCAGCTTGGCCAACATGGCGAAACCCTGTCTCTGCTAAAAATACAAAAATTATTCGGGTGTGGTGGCACATACTTGTAATCCCAGCTACTTGGACAGCTGAGGCAGGAGAATTGAAAATTGCTCGAACCTAGGAGGTAGAGGTTGCAGTGAGCCAGGATCACACCACTGCACTCCAGCCTGGTCAACATAGTGAGATTCTGTCTCAAAAGGAGAAAAGAAATATGAAGATACTTACAATGGAAGATTATTTATCTGGAAGTCTAAAGACCATAGCTTCCAAATAGCACAACTATCATAAAAGAATGATGTAGATTAGCCAATACTAGCAATAATGGAACAACTATGTCACTGGTAACACATGTTGTGAGAATTCTTAGTTATCTGTAGATTAGGCACACAAAAAACTGTTTTTGAAGCCTTATATTGTAGTTATACAAATATGTATTGTGTAGACCCCAATCCATATAATGGAAAGAACAAACCAAGAAAATGCATTCATTATTTCCTTCCTTCAAGATTTAATCCAAAGTCTGTATGGGCAGCTTGGGGCAGGGGGCTGAGCAGTGGTGGTGGTGACTTGGCATTCAGAGTTGCAGCCTGAGCAGATGAGGAAGGCATCCATGGGAGGCAGTGGCAGTGGCAGCCAGAAACAATGTGTCAAAGCATGACTGGGGCGAGAAGAGTGTTCACATGGAAGGGCAATGGCAGCAATGGGAACTACTTACGTACGGGGAGATAGAACAAATACTTAACTATGTTGAGAATAATGGTTGCCAGGATTTTCACTGTTGGAGAAGGTAAGTACAAATGAGTAAATGAGAATGGACCCAGTGTTTTTGAATTGACAATATTGGTCAAATTATGAGTTTCAATAGGTAGGTGGGTAGGTAGATATAGTTGTAAATGTATCCATATATACACATATATGCATATGCACATATTGCCTAGTTCTGTTCGTCATGAGAGCCTGAAAACAGAAATATCCCAATAGCAATGAGCACATTTAGCATCCAGATATTTTATTATTTTTTAAATTAATTAAAAGCAACAAGGCAGAGTCGAGGCAGGGAAAGTACAAGATGAGCCTGGAACATCTTCTTGTTGTATCAGAAAGTAAGGACATGCTCGAAGAAAGACGGGAATGTTAAAAGAAAAGCCAGGTTTTGGGGGCTCCCACTGGCCAAAATTTGGAACAATTTGGTCATCAAAATAAATAACAATAACATGGATTATAAAATTGAATTAAACATGATTTTATAAATCTATACTGATATAAATAAATAACTATATGTAGAAAGGGCAAAGATTTCCCTTACAACTAGTAAATGTAGAAGGAATGATGGAATTAGAAAATTATTATTTGACAAGCACCATAGAGATACTTAATTCAGAAAAAAATCACTAAATACTAAAACTAATGGATAAAATTTGGAGAATGGAATAAATGACCTCTTAACAAACTCTTATTGATGAGAAAGTTTAAAAAGTGTAAATTTACAATGGGAAAGCTTGACAGACATCACCCTAATCAAATGTAACTAAAGACTCATTGAGGGGAGTTTTCCTTTTTTTTTTTAGACACCGCCTTGCTCTGTTGCCCAGGCTGGGGTGTGGTAGCGTGATCATGACTCACAACTCACTGCAGCCTCAGCCTTCTACCACCACACCTGGATAATATTTTTGTGTTTTTTGGTAGAGACAGAGGCTCACCATATTGGCCAGGCTGGCCTGAAACTCATGACCTCAAGTGATCGGCGCGCCTCAGCCTCCCAAAGTGCTGGGATTACAGGGGTGAGCCACTGTGCTAACTATTGAGGGGAATTTTCTAACACAAAAGGAGTCACTCGAAAGCAATAACCTCTTTACCTCCAAGGATTATCCAGCCACCCCATTTACCACCTCCCACATCCTCCCTCACCATCTCCTCCTCAAATGACCCTTTTAACCAAGCTCCCCATTAAAAATAAAAATGAGAGAATTCCACTCTGAGTCTTAAAAAACCTTTTTTGTTTTCATAACTGTTTCCTATTCACAAACATTTCAAAATATTTTGAATGGAAATTTTGATTAATTCTTATTTCTTGCTTAAGTTATGGCTGTGTGATTTACAGTGAGAATTGTGACCGTAATGCACAAAGTACTGGTGAGTTTCAGTGGAGGAAAGTTGCTGGTAAAAGTCTTGCAGGAATTGATACACTGTTTTGACAGTTTACTCACTGTAGTGAATTTTAAATAGCCACAGATTCTTTGAGTTTTCCATTAAAAGGTATACTCTATATCCTCATCTTTTGTGACTTTGGTCAATAGAATATGAAGTGACATGGTGTGGCTTCCTAGCTGAGGCCTCAGAGGTCATGAAGTTTCTGCTTTGTCTCCCTGGAATCTAACTACTGTGTGAGAAACCCAGAGCTACCCTACCAGAAGAGGCTTGTGTAAAGGTAAACTGAGGCATGCAGCCAACAGCCTCAGTCAACCGCCACACACCAGGACCAGCCAGCCCCCAGCTACCTTGCCAAGTGACTACAGACACATGTGCTAATCCATCCAATCCTGGAGAGCAGAGACGAGTCATCCCCATTGAGAGTCCTGCCCAAAACACCAACCTGTAGAATTAGGAGCCTTAATAAACCAGGAGTTAACAAACTAGAGCTTGTGGGCCAAAACTGGCCCACTGTCATTTTAAAAAATGTTTTTAATTTTAACTTTAATTATTTGTAGAGAACGCCTCGCTCTGTTGCCCAGGCTGGAGTGCAGTGGCATGATCATAGCTCACTGCAGCCTCAAACTCTTGGACTTGAGTGATCCTCTTCTCTTAGCCTCCCAAGTAGCTAGGACTACAGGTGCTCTTCACCATGCTCAGCTAATTTTTATTTTACTTTTTGCAGAGATGGGGTCTTGCAATATTGTCCAAGTTCATCTTGAACTCCTGGCCTCCCAAAGCACTGGGATTATGGGTGTGAGCTACTGCACCTGACCATATTGCCTTTTTTTGTAAATAGAATTTTACTGGAACATAGCCAAATCCATTCGTTTACATACTTTCTATGGCCGCTTTTGGGTTACAGTGGAGTTGAGGAGTTGTAACAGATTGCACAGCGCACCAAATTTAAACATACCTACTCTTTGTCCCTTTACAGAAAAAGTTTGCCAATTTTTATTTCAAGCCATTAAGTTTTGGGGTGGTGTGTCATTCAGCCGTAGACACCCAAACTCTATAGCAGAAAAGGAGTCAAGTCCTTGCTTGAACGAGAATTAATTTCTATAATTTCATGTACACATGCTTGAGACCTATGAAGGCATTTAACTTTATCTAGACCAACATCTGTTTTCACATGAGTAACAATGTCATTTTTCTAAACAGAATATGTTAAGAATGCATGGCACAATATCCACTTTCTTGATACAAGGCCCTTTTTGAATTTAATAACCAGATAAAATCCAATATGGCTCTTTTCCATCCTCAAAAAGCATTTCATTTTAAAAATTATTCATGCTAAAGTGATTTCAACTTGAAGTCAGAAATGAGCCTCAGCAGTAAATGAGAGTCTTTCAAAGTGTAATAATTCACTGCAGAAAGCAACCTCTAAGTATTACTGCTACATTTTCACAACTTTTGCCTGATAGTTGGTACTTATCTTTTTTTTTTCTAAGAAAAGTAAAATATTAGCCTGTCTTCAGCCTTCAGAGAGATGAGCCATGTTTTTGACTTGTACAGGGTATTTTTAAAAACTTGGGATTGGCAGATCTGTGTAATCCTGCCTTATTGAAAAGTGTGTGAATAGATATTCCACATGAGCTTGAGAAATATGAATAAATATAATGCCTAAAACACTGTCAAACTCAGATATTCATCTGTGTACTGCAGGAGTTTACAATCTGTTCTTTTACACCTAAATACATGGACAATCAGTTAAAACTGATTAAATGCTACTATTTCTGCAACAAACTATGAAATAAAAGTCAAGGAGATGAGCGATTTAATGTATTTTTTCATGTAGTTATGCAGAAATATGAAATGTACAACAGGGCATTAGGGTGTATAATTGATTCTCCAGGGTCACTTTTGAAGCAACTATGAAAGAAAATGGTGGTTATCAAAACAATGTAAAACTCAGGATCTAAATTACCATCAATATGAGTATTATGATTCTGGGGCCTAAATTTAGGTTAGCAGTCAAACCTGAAGGTCTTTCCTCCAAGATATTTTATTTCACCCATTCAAATTTTAGGAAAACCTTCTACAGCTCCTACCTTGATCTATGTCTTTCCTGCCAGCACATAGTTTATAACACAGATCCAATATTTTAATATTATTTTAAATGAAATGTTATATTTTTATTGTCCTTGATCCAGAATTGTAGCATTTTAGAACTGCAAGAGACCTTAAAGATTATCTGGTCCAGTTGCCTCATTTTACAGAAGAGAAAATTGTTTCTTTTCATGTGTATATATTCCTTATCTCCAAAGGACCAATTTATATAATACCATTTTCACATACCTAACAAACTACCATATTCTAAATCATTTCGAGTCAAATAGCGATAATGTACATCAACCGGGTTAATTCACTACTTTTTAACAAGTTAATGAAGAAGTTGAGAATATTCTGGTTGTTTAAAGATTATAAGAACTTGGTAAGATTCTTAAAAGATCAGCAATGAAATTTAAAGGGATCTAAAGACGAGAATAAATTGTGAATTTGTCAGTAGACTTGTGTTATGAACTGAATTTTGTTCCCCCAAAATTCATATGTTGAAGTCCTAACCACCAGTCTCTCAGAATGTGACTGTAGTTGGATATAGGAGCTTTAAAGAGGTAAGTAGCCTGGGTGCGGTGGCTCATGCCTGTAATCCTAGCACTCTGGGAGGCCGAGGCAGGTGGATCACTTGAGGTCAGGAGTTCGAGACCAGCCTGGCCAACGTGGTGAAACCCTGTCTCTGCTAAAAATATAAAAGTTAGCCAGGCATGGTGGCAGGCACCTGTAATCCCAACATGGGAGGTTGAGGCAGGAGAATTGCTTGAACCCAGGAGGTGGAGGTTGCAGTGAGCTGAGATCATGAAACTGGACTCTAGCCTGGGGAAACAACAACACTTCGTCTCAAAAAAAAAAAAAAAAGTAATTAAAGCAAGAGTGAGGTCAATATAATGGATTATTATTTGCATTAGCCAATGTAGATCCATTGTAAAATCCAAACCTTTTTCCTCTTGCCCGATCTATCAATCCCTCTCTCTCTCTCTCCTTTTTTTTTTTTTTTTGAGACAGAGTTTCTCTCTGTCACCCAGGCTGGAGTGTAGTGATGGCGATCTCTGTTCACTGCAACCTCCACCTTCCAGGTTCAAGCAATTCTCTGCCTCAGCCTCCCAAGTAGCTGGAATTACAGGTGGCTGCCACCATGCCTGGCCAATTTTTGTATTTTTAGTAGAGTCAGGGTTTCACCATCTTGGCCAGGCTGGTCTTGAACTCCTGACCTTGTGATCCACCCACCTCGGCCTCCCAGAATGCTGTGGTATACAGGCATGAGCCCCTGCACCTGGCTTCCATCAATCTCTTAACAAGGCCAAGGAACTGAACTTGCCAAGAAAGAACTTTCCTAGGCTGAAGGAGAAAAGGGAGAGACTGAACAGTTAGCCATTATTTTTTTTTCACAATGGCAACAATATGAAATGGCTGTCAAAAAAATGTAATGCATTTTGCACCTTACATTGTACAATGTTGTTGCCAATATTAAGTTTACAGTAATCCAATATGGCTGGCGTCTTTATAAAAAGAGGAAATTAAAGACACAGACACACACAGAGGAAGGACCATGTGAAGACACAAGGAGAAGATGACCATCTGCAAGCCAAGGAGAAATGACACCAAAGAAACCAACCCTATCGATACCTTGATCTTGGACTTCTAGCCTTGTGAGAAATAAACTTGGTTGATTTAAACCACTTACTATGTGGTACTTAGTTCTGGCAGTCATAGCAAACTAATGCACCTTGTAAAAATGTGTCACCCAGGGCGGAAGATAATAAGGCAGATGTTGTCCGACCAAACGGCATGATTGTCATCTGTATTGCACTGAACACCATAGCTCTGTTGATGCAACATAGGATTTTATAACCTGTACATAGTTGAGATATCCTGTGACTGCTTTTCACCTCAAAGTTCCAACCAAACACACCCATTTCAGACATCCAAAAATAATTGGAAAATATTTAAATTTTACTTAAGTCTCTCAGAACACATACAATGTGATGCAATATTCCTAACACGTGATAACACTTCATTAAAAAGCTCTTTCCTCATCTGAAAAGCCCCCCTTGCCACAACATAGCAGCTAATCTAATTTCTTTCTCTTTTCTTTCCTTTATAAGCTTCCCAAACTTGCTCTCTTAGCCATTGCTTACTGGCTTTTGCCTTTCTCAGCAACTTCTCATCCTCAGGATCTTTCTTTCTTTTCTTTTTTTTTTTTTTTTAAGATGGGGTTTCACCATAATGGCCAGGCTGGTCTTGAACTCCTGACCTCAGGTGATCCACCCACCTTGGCCTCTCAAAGTGCTAAGATTATAGGCGTGAGCCACCGTGCCCGGCCGGGATCTTCTTTTTCTTGTGCAACTCTCCAACTTTTCTAAGAGATTAAATCAAACCTTTTTCCTCTTACCCAATCCATCAGTCTTGTAACAACGCCAAGGAAATGAACTTGCCAAGAAAGAACTTTCTTTGGCTGAAGGAGAAAGGGAGAGACTGTGAACAGTTAGCCATTAATTTTATTTTTCACATTGGCCACAATGTGAAATGGCTGACAGAAAATGTAATGCATTTTGCACATTACATTGTGTAATATTGTTGCCAATATTAAATCATGGTAATCCAAAAAGTTTCAATGTTTAAATGTTAAGGAAAATCATCCCTATCTTGCACTCTTGTTGTTGTTTTTAATTTTTTTTTAAAGATAGATGAGGAGCTTTCTGTGGTCTTCCTCATAAGTTTCATTTTTTGGCCTAGGGTTTAAAATCCCAGGATCTTTTTAAATATTTTTTTCCGGTCATCTAACATATTGGACATCATTTCTAGTTTAATTAATTTGATAGGCTTGAGACCACCAGCTGAGTATGAGTCAGCAGTATAGTATGGCTGTTTTTATAAAGCTAACTGTGATGGTGAAATATATTAATAGGTGTATGACATCCAGGAGCTAGGAAAATATTCTTCTGCTAAACTTAGAAATTGGTCACACCCTTAAAGTATCATGCCAATTTTGGGCACTGGCATTTTAATGCACATGTGAAATGGCAGGGAGGATTTGACAGTAGAATAACAAAAATGAACCAAAAAATGAAATAAAATATGGTTAAAATAGTGGTGATTATTGAAATGAGAGAAGAAAAACTTATATTTTTAAGAAGACACTCGATAAGGAAGACATTTCTCTGTTCCTCTTCAGTTTCTCAGGGAGTCCAGGACAGAACAAGAGGACATGGCCTTTGGAATACTGGAAACAACATAAAGATCATTATAGGACTGTCTAAATAAATTATGGTGCCTCCATGTAATAGAAAAATACCATGAAACAACTGATAAAAACATACTCAGTTTTTTTGTGTCATCTTGGAGTAAGGAAGACCTTTCTAATTATCACATAAAATCCAAGCCATACAGTAAAAACATATTAATTTTGAAATTTCCTTAGAAAAAAAATCTAGAAAGAACATTTAAAAGAGAATATCTTATTCTTTTTCATATGGCTAGCCAGTTATCTCAGCACCATTTACTGAATAGGGAGTCCTTTTCCCATTGTTTGTTATTGTTGACATTGTCAAAGATCAGATGGCTATAGGTGTGTAGCTTCACTTCTGGGTTCTCTATGCTGTTCCATTGGTCTATGTGTGTCTTTGTATCAGTACCATGCTGTTTTGGTTACTGTAGCCTTGTAGTATAGTTTGAAGTCAGGTTTTGTGATGCCTACAGCTTTGTTCTTTTTGCTTAGAATTGCTTTGGCTATTCAGGCTCTTTTTGGGTTCCATATGAATTTTAGAATATTTTTTTTCTAATTCTGTGAAAAATAACATTAGCAGTTGGATAGGAATAGCACTGAATCTGTAGATTGCTTTGGCCATTTTAACCATGGTGATTCTTTCAATCCATGAGCATGGGATGTTTTTCCATTTGTTTGTATAATCTGTGACTTATTTCAGCAGTGTTTTGTGGTTCTCCTTGTAGAGATCTTTCACTTCCTTGGTTAGATGAATTCCAAGGTATTTTCTTTTGTGGGTGTATGTGGCTATTATAAATGAGATTGTGTTCTTGACTTCGGACTCAGCTTGAACATTATTGGTGTATAGAAATGCTACTAATTTTTGTACATCAATTTTGTATCCTGAAACTTTGGTGAAGTTGTTCATCAGCTCTAGGAGCCTTTTGGCAACATCTTTAAGGTTTTCTAGATATAGAATCATATCCTCAGCAAAGACAGATAATTTGGCTTCTTCTTTTCCTATTTGGATGTCTTTTATTTCTTTCTCTTGCCTGATTGCTCAGGCTAGGACTTCAAGTACTGTGTTGAATAGTAGTGGTGAAAATGGGCATCCTTGTCTTGTTTTAGCTCTTAAAGTGAATGCTTCCAGCATTTGCCCATTCAGTATAAAGTTGGCTGTGGGTTTATCATAGACGGCTCTTATTATTTTGAGTTATATTCCTTCATTGCCTAGTTTGTTGAGGGCTTTTATCATAAAGGGATGTTTGATTTTATCACAAGCTTTTTCTACATCTATTGAGATGATCATATGGTTTTTGTTTTAAATGCTACTTATGTGGTGAATCACATTCATTGATTTGCATATGTTGAACCATCCCTGCAACCAGAAAAAGAGCGTACTTGACTGGCTAGCCATATGCAGAAGAATAAAACTGGAATTCTACCTTTCACCATATACAAAAATTAACTTAAGATGGATTAAAGACTTAAGCGTAAGATCTAAAGCTACAAAAATCCTAGAAGAAAACCTAAGAAATACCATTCTGAACATCAGCCTTGGCAAAGAGTTTATGACTAAGTCCGCACAAGCAATTGCAGCAAAACCAAAAATTGACAGGTGGGACCTAATTAAACTGAAGAGCTTCCACACATCAAAAGAAAGGATGAACAGAGTAAACAGACAACCTGCAGAATGAGAGAAAATATTTGCAAACTATGGATCCAACAAAGGTCTAATATCCGGAATCTATAAGGAACTTAAACAATCAACAAGCAAAAAATGAATAACCCCATTAAAAAATGGTCAGAGGACACGAACAGACACTTCTCAAAAGAAGACATACATGCAGCCAATAAATATATGAAAAAATTCTCAACATCATTAATCATTAAAGAAATGCAAATCAAACCATAATGAGACACCATCTCACACCAGTCAGAATGACTACTATTAAAAAGTCAAAAAGTAATGGATGTTGGTTAGGTTGTAGAGAAAAGGGAACACTTATAAACCCTCTTAGTGGGAATGTAAATTAGTCTAGCCACTGTGGAAAGCTGTTTGGAAATTTGTCAAATAACTTAAAACAGAACTACTGTTTGACCCAGAAATCTCATTACTAGGTGTATGCCCAAAGGAAAATAAACTGTTCTGCCAAAAAAGACACATGCACTCATATGTTCATCACAGTACTATTCGCAAGAGCAAAGACATGGTATCTACCTGGATGCCCATCCATGGTGGACTGGATAAAGAAAATATGGTATGTATACACCATGGAATACTATCTAGCCATGAAAAAGAACAAAATTATGTCCTTTGCAGCAACACGAATGCAGCTGAAGGCCTTATCCTAAGTGTATTAATGCAGGAACAGAAAACCAAATACCACACATTCTCACTTAAAGTGAGAGCTAAACATTGAGTACACATAGCCACAAAGATGGAAACAATAAACACTAAGCATTAGGGACTCCTGGGGCGGAAGAAGGGTAGGAGGGAGGGTTGAAAAACTGCCTATGTAGCGCTGTGCTTTCTCAGTTATGGGATCATTCATACACCAAACCTCAGCAACACACAATTTACTCAGGTAATAAACCTGCACGTATACCCCATGAACCTAAAATAAAGGAAAAAAAAAAAAAGAAAATGTCAGAGTAAATAATGGTCAGAGAGCTAATTTCTTTAATGTACAGAAAAACTGAATAAACTAATAAGAAAATTAACCACCCAATGGAAAAGTGGACAAATAATTTTTTTAAAGTTTATATTAAATAAATGCAAATGGATAATAAAATAAATGTTGTTTAACTTCACTGATAAGGAAGTCTATTTCATAATTAGAATTACATATACTTAAAAAAATCCTGTTGAGGTGCAGTCTAAAAAATAAATCCTGTCAAAGGGGGAAAAAGTTAAACCCAGAATTGTGGAGAATATAGGTAAGCAAGCACTCTTAGATGCCAGTGGTGGTAGTATGAATTGGTATAAATTTCTTGGAGAATAATTTGGCAATATTAATAAAAATGTAAAATAGGCACACTTTGATCCAATCATTCCACTTCTAGAAATTTATCCTGCAGATATTCTTGCATAAGTACAGAAAGATAGAGACACAATTGCAGTGTTGTTATAGGGGAAAAAAGATACCCAAGAGCCCATCAGTTAGAAACTGTTTATAAATTATGGCTAATATATACAGATGCTCTGTGACTTATGGTAGAGTTTTGCCCCTATAACCCATTGTAAGTTGAAAGTATCCTAAGTAAAAAATATATTTAATGTCCAAGCACAATGGCTCTCACCTGTAATCCTAGGGGTTTGGAAGGCTGAGAGACAGGAAAATCACTTGAGGTTAGAAGTTCAAGACCAGCCTTGGCAACATAGAGAGAGCCCGTCTCTATAAACACAAAAACATTAGCTGAGTATGAAGGCGCACACTTAGTTCTAGCTGCTCAGGAGGCTGAGGTGGGAGGGTTGCTTGAGCGCAGGAGGTCAGGGTTGCAGTGAGCTATGGTCGCACAATAGCACTCCAGCCTGGATGACAGAGTGGCACCTTGTCTCAGAAAAATAAATAAAATAAAAATGCATTTAATAACACCTAACCTACTGAACGTCACAGCTTAGCCTCGTCTATTTTTTTTTATTGACAGGGAAACAATAATGATTATTGGTTATTCATACTAAGAAGACATGAACAAAAACATTGAGCAATTCATCAACTAATCAAGATCAGTTACTTATACATTGCTATATCAACTTTGGCAAGATTATACTATTCTGACCTAAGTTTTCTGGGTTTTTTTTTTTTGCTTGTCTTATTTTTGCTTTATCTTTATGTTAGTATAATTCTTGCAATTCCATAATGACTTCTTTTTTTTTTAATAAAAATGCGGTCTTAATCATGGTACTCCTGTATCAATTATATAGGTATACTTTCTTTTTTCTAATTTTTAATTTTTCTATTGTACTTTATGTTCTGGAATACATATGCAGAATGTGCAGGTTTGTTACATAGATACATATGTGTCATGGTGGTTTGCTGCACCCATCAACCCGTCTTCTAGGTTTTAAGCCCCGCATGCATTAGTTATTTGTCCTAATGCTCTCCCTTCCCATGCCCCCCACACCCCAACAGGCCCCAGTGTGGGATGTTCCTCTCCCCTGTGTCCATGTGTTCTCATTGCTCAACTCTCACTTATGAGTGAGAACACACATTGTTTGGTTTTCTGTTCCTGTGTTACTTTGCCGAGGATGATGGTTTCCAGCTTCATTGATGTCCCTGCAAAGGACATGAACTCATTCTTTTTTTATGACTGCAGAGTATTGTGTTGTGTATATGTGGCACACTTTCTTGATCCAGTCTATCATTGGTGGGCATTTGGGTTGGTTCCAAGGGTTTGCTATTATAAGTAGTGCTGCAATAAACATATGTGTGCATGTGTCTTTATAGTGGAATGATTTATAACCCTTTGGATGATATATATTCACTAATGGGATTGCTGGGCAAAATGGTGTTTCTGGTTGTAGATCCTTGAGGAATCACCACACGGTCTTCCACAATGGTTGAACTAATTTACACTCCCACCAACAGTGTAAGTGTTCCTATTTCTCCAGAGCCTCACCAGCATCTGTTGTTTTTTTCTGACTTTGTAGTGATTGCCGTTCTAACTGGTGTGAGATAGCGTCTCATTGTGGTTTTGATTTGCATTTCTCTAATGACCAGTGATGATGAGCTTTTCTTCATAATGTTTATTGGCTGCATAAATGTCTTCTCTGGAAGAGTGTTTATATCCTCTGCCCACTTTTGGATGGGGTTGTTTGTTTTTTTCTTGTAAATTTGTTTAAGTTCTTTGTAGATTCTGGATATTAGACCTTTGTCAGATGGACAGATCGCAAAATTTTCTCCCATTCTGTAGGCTGCCTGTTCACTCTGATGATAGTTTCTTTTGCTATGCAGAAGCTCTTTCGTTAAATTAGATCTCATTTGTCAATTTCAACTTTTGTTGCAATTGCTTTTGGTATTTTAGTCATGAAGTCTTTGCCCATGCCTATGTCCTGAATGGTATTGCCTCCGTTTTCTTCTAGGGTTTTTATGGTTTTAGGTTTTACATTTAAGTCTTTAATCCATTTTGAGTTAATTTTTGTATAAGGTGTAAGAAGGGGTCCAGTTTCAGTTTTCTGTATGTGGCTAGCCAGTTTTCCCAGCACCATTTCTTAGATAGGAAATCCTTTCCGCACTGCATGTTTTTGTCAGGTTTGTTGAAGATAAGATGGTTGTAGATGTGTGGTGTTATTTTTGAGGTCTCTGTTCTGTTCCATTGGTCTATTTATCTGTTTTGGTACCAGTACCATGCTGTTTTGGTTATTGTAGACTTGTAGCATAATTTGAAGTCAGGTAGCGTCAGCCTAGTCTGTCTTAAATGTCTTCAGATCACTGACATTAGTCTCCAGTTGGGCAACAACATTGGCAATACAGTCCACTGGAGAGTATCTGTGGTCTGCCCCTCCTGTTTGATTGATGGCTGACTGGAAGCTGAGGCTCACAGCTGCGGCCTAGCATCACAAGTATTGTACAGGCTGGGAAAAGATCAAACTTCAAAAGTTGAAGTACAGTTTCTACTGATGCATAGCCCTTTTACATCGCTGTAAAGCTGAAAAACTGTAAGTCAAATCAGCCTAAGTCAGGATCTGTAATATGAAACTCTAGGTAGCCGTTTTATATTCCTGTGCCTACAGACATGAATGGCTTTGATATATTATTAGATGAAAAACAAATTTTAGAAAGCATTATGTATTGTATAATCTCACTTGCAGAAAAATATATAAGGCAACATGATAGGCTGCTGGTCAGGCCTACATTCCCTAAAAATGGGAATGCAAGTTTCTTCTGTAGTTAAAGGGATCAGTCTAAAAGAAGCACTAGCAATTAGATTTTGAGGTTCTATTCCTTTTATAGCAGTGGACTCATAAGTTAGGAAGCCTCACTCAGGCATGCAGAGCTTCCAATCAAATCAGTTTTTAGTGACTTGTTAAATATGAAAAGACAAGATGATAAGACATTTGAGGAATGCGTCCAACATAAGGTAGAGGCTAAAACAGAAAAATAAAGCAACTCAGGAAACAGATAACCCAGAAATAATACTTGGAGAAGAAAAAAAAGGTTTTTTAACCGTTAATACCTTCAGCTTCCATGACAGACAAAAGAATTCTCTTCTCTATAAAAGACTCACCTTCTTCTAAAAGAAAAGAAAGCTTTATGGATAATAAGCAGCTATGAAAAAAAATCAGTCCGGGCATGATGGCTGTTGCCTATAATCTCAGCACTTTGGGAGGCTGAGGTGGGCAGATCAGGAGTTTGAGACTAGCCTGGCCAGTATGGTGAAACCTTGTCTCTACTAAAAATATAAAAATTAGCTAGGCGTGGTGGTGTGTGTCTGTAATCCCAGCTACTTGGGAGGCTGAGTCAGGAGAATCACTTGAACCTGGGAGGCGGAGGTTGCAATGAGCTGAGATTATGCCCCTGCACTCTACCCTGGGCGAGAGAGTGAGACTATCTCCAAAAAAAAAAAAAAAAAAGAAAGGAGAAATTCAATAGAAGAGTTGGAAGGTAAAGCCCCAACTTTATCTCCCAAATACAATACAATATAATATAGAAAGACAAAAGATAGAAAAGAAGAAAGAAAAGATTATCAATCCAAGAGAGCTAATCTGAATAACAGAAGTTCCAACATTAAAAAACAAAACCAAAATGAAGGAAGGAAATAATCACACAAACACCAAAAGTTCCCCAGAACAAAAGGATACAAGTTTCCAAATCGAAAGTGCATGAAGAGCATAATAAGTGATCAGCATGCAGAATGAAAAAACACCCATGCCAAGGCAGATTCATTGTGAAATTTCAGATCCCCAGTCATAATGAGAGAATGTTAAAAGGAAAAAAACACACAAGCCAGATGACATACACATTTTTAAAAGTCAGATGGTAGATGAGTCAACAGCAATGCTGACAGCTAAAAAACAATGAAGTAAGGACTTTCAAAATTCCAAAGTAAAATTGTTTGCAACCTAGAAATCTACAGCAAGCCAAACTGCAAATTAAGTAAGGGTAAATAAATACATTTTTGGTCATTTAAGAGCACAAACAATTTACTTTTCATAAAGAGTTTTTCAGAAAGTTACTCAAATGTGTGCTTCATCAATGAAGAAGTAAAGCAGAAGAAAGTGCAATATTGGAGTTCAGGAAATAACACATCCAACGTAGGAGAGAGGTGAGATAAGTTCAGGGTAAAAACTTCCAGTTCAAATGGAGTGGGACTATGGAGGAGGCCAAAAGGGATGTTGTCAACCAAAAAAAAACAAAAGGAACTGCTGTGTTTGAGCTATACTGACTTAAATTTTATGGTTCCATTGGAAGGTTTGGGATCTCTTTCATAAAAAAACTAAGCCAGTAGGAAAACAAAAACCAAAACCGAGGTAATTACTGACTCCAGGAAACATAAACTTTGTACTAGAAATAAAATGTAGTGAACTGCATTAAATGACTGTGAATGATGCTGAGATATATCTATCTATATATGAGATATCTATCTATATAATATATATCATATATAGATATTACATCTATCAATATATTATATATTATCTATAGATATCTCATGTTATATATATTCTATATATCTATATAGATATGTCGCATATATACGGTTTTCTGTTTTTGCAGCTTGTGTTTCTTTTTAAAAGATGTGGTTTAAAAACCTCAAAAACATTTGTGGTAAAATACACATGATGTAAAATTTACCATTTTAACCATTTCTAAGTGTAGAGTTAGAGGCATTAAGTACATTCACATTGTTGTTTTAAGGCAAACACTAAATGATGATTTTGTAAAAATTGTTAGATAACTCCAAAAGGAGAAAAAATACGTGCATGCGTTGAGGAAGAGTTCATGAGTTCTAAATGCTGATCTTTCACCTTAGAAGATATTTTTCAGTGTTTATAGTTTAAAACCAAGAAATAATTATGAAGGCATATTATTTAGAAATATATTGATATATTTCCAGGAGAAACAAGATAATTGCAAGTCTGACCCAAGGGGATAAAAACCAAGGATGAGGACGGCTGGGGCAGGGGATTGCTGATATCTTTTATTATGTCTTACAATACTGTTTGATTTTCAAACTATATATATATGTATATATATACTTTCAGTAAGATTAAAAATTTAATTTTAAAAAATGACTGGAAAAGAAGACTGTTATAGCACATAATTAATGAAAAACAGGTTGTAAAGTAATATGCACAGAATGATACCATTAAAAAATATACACAGTCTAGATGTACAACAGCAAGGCTGAAAGGAAAGCACACCAAATTGTTAATCATGGGTATTTTTGGATGGTGAGATTATGGATAATTCCCATTTCTTTTTGATTGATCTGTATTTTTTAAAAAATTGTTGTACAATAAACAGGCATTACTTTTGAGATGACAAAAGGAATAATCAAATGTTATTATTTACATAAACAATATAGGATATAGGTATAATTGAGTGAGTGGTAGGAGGGGTTTATTTAGATATTAGAACACACTTAACTCTAAAGGTAACTAAACACTTACTCAAGCACCTGGGAAAGGACAGCGTCAACAGAGATATGGGGAGAAAGCTTAAGAGTCTTAAGAGTTTCTTATAAGTAACTGTTGAAAAAGCACCCAGGCTAGAGGGGAGAGGAGTCACAAAAATGTGATAGAATGAAAAAAACTTGAAAAATAGGCCAGGTGTGGTTTGGGAGGCCGAGGCGGGAGGATCACTTCAGCCTAGGAATTCGAGACCAGCCTGGGCAACACAGGGAAACATCATGTTTTCTTTTTTTTAACAAAAAAGAAAAAAAATTAGCTGGGGCGTGATGGCATGAGCCCGTAGTCCCAGTGACTTGGCAGGCTGAGGTAGGACGATCACTTGAGCCTGGAAGGTCGAGGCTGCGGTGCGTGATGATCATACAACTGCACTCTATCCTGGGCAGCAGAGTGAGACACTGTCTCAAAATAAATAAATAAATAGGAAAATAAAAAATAAAAAGCAAAATCATGTCTCAGAAACCTTGGAGTCTAGAAATGACCTTGCCTGGCTTTCGATCAGGGGCTTGGAATCTTGCTGAGAACGTGTTTCAAAAGGGAGAAGAAATGAACTCACTGGAACACACACTGGTGTAAATTCAAAGCACAAAGGAGTAGAAGAAAAGGAAAAAAGAAAGAAAGGAGTAAAAGAAAAGGAAATATTGGTGGTGACTTTATCATTAACAAGACATGGGATAAAAACGGGTCTTATGCTGCCGATGCAAAACAGTCAGTATTTCCTGCTGGAACCCTGCCCCTTGGCTGCATTTCTAGGACTTGGAAGGTTTCTGATTAATTGATTGGCCAAAATGTGATGAGAACATGGAGCCTTCCTTTCCTATTGCCATATGGTTGTAACCAGGCAAATGTTCCCAATATCCCATCATGGAACTTTGAATATATTTTCCTACAAAAAAAATTTGCACAAATGAAACATGTGTACCTGTAGTCCAGCTATACTGGAGGCTGAGGCAGGAGGATTACTTGAGCTCAGGTACTCAAGAGCAGCCTGGGCAACAAAGTGAAACCTTTTCTTAAAAAAGACATGTTTTTTTGGCTGGGCACGGTGGCTTATGCCTGTAATCCCAGCACTTTGGGAGGCCGAGGCAGGTGGATCACCTTAGGTCAGGAGTTCGAGATCAGCCTGACCAACATGGAGAAACCCTGTCTCTACTAAAAATACAAAATTAGCCTGGTGTGGTGGCACATGCCTGTAATCCCAGCTACTTGAGAGGCTGAGGCAGGAGAATCGCTTGAACCTGGGATGCAGAGGTTGTAGTGAGCTAAGATGGCACCATAGCACTCCAGCTTGGGCAACAAGAGTGAAACTGTCTCAAAAGTCTTTTTTTTTTCCCCCCACAAATAATCTTTTAGATTTGTCCTTGGCTCAGTTTGACTTGTGTCTCTAGCCTTTATCTCTTACCAATCTTCTTATGACATTCCATCTTCTAGCTATAGCAACTGTTTGTAATCATGTAAACAAACTTGCATTAGCAGAGAATCTTAAGTTGCTTACATCATACATGTAAGGCTTATTGCCGAGTTTAAAATGAGGAAACTGAGACCAGCCTAGGAAAATTAAATGCCAATTTATTAAGCTCCCGGGCGAGGTTCTGTGGTCCAGGAAAGTGGGGGCCAGAGAAGTTGCGCTTGACTCCTCTTGGCCGTGGGGTTTTATAGGGAGTGAAGGCATTTGATTGGTTGTGGAGAAACAGGACGCGGACAGCGCAAGCTGCTACTGGTAGGTAGGCGGGATTTCCGGTGAGTGGGCCGCCCAGGGGGGAGTGGGACCTGGACGGAGCAAAATGCTATTGGGCAGGTTTTGGCGGGGCTTCTTTTAAATTTTGGCGGGGTTTTCCAACGGCGGGCTAGGTGCTGGGTGCACAGTTTAGTGTCGAGTGCAGAGGTGGGTGTCGAGTGCAGAGGTGGGTGTTGAGTGCAGAGTGGTGACGTAGTTTCCAGGCGTGGGGAGGGATGGGCGTGTCTGAGCAACCGGCCTTACCTTCCGACCCTTTTGATGATATAGGATGCCGCTTCTTTCTGGCTACTTCTTGCTGAGCAGGGGCGAAGTGGCGGTGGGGGGGGCAGTTGGCTGGTGCCTTAGCTGGGAGTCAGACATAGGGGTGAAGCAGCATCTGGTTTACAGCCACCCTGGAAATTTCTCTCATGCGGGCCTGTAAAAACCTGAGGAGAAAAGGGGCCAGCATTAGTAACAGACAACCAACAGTAATGGGGGTGACAGTGGGAACTAGCCAGGTAAGCACGGGGGATTGCCACCAGTTGAGAGACGAAGCTGGCACATCTTGCTGTTTTCAGAGATCTTCTTGGAGGTGATAGAGGGTATTGACTTCTCTTCTACCAGGCCTGTTTCGTTGATGTAGTAGCAGCACTGCTCCTTAAGGAACAGACAGGTACCTCCCTTTTCTGCCGTTAGTAGGTCTAGGGCCCGTCGGTTTTGAAGAGTTACCTGGGCCAACCACATGATTTGTCGTTGGAGGGAGGCTAGAGAGGCGGCTGATGCTTCAGTGGCCACGCGGAGCTTGTCTTCTAGTTGGGCGGCTGAAGTAACGCTGTAGCCCATGGCTCCGCTTCCTATTCCAGTCGCTGCTAGAGAGGATGCTAAGGAGAGGCCAACTATTATTGGGAGGAAGACAGCTCGTTTGTTTCAATGAGTAAGGGGAGGCATGATGAGGGATAGGAGCTCAGCTTGCCCGTATACTTCTAATTGTGGGACTAGAATAACGGGCACACAGGGGAAGGGGAGGGAGGCATTTATAACTTTGGTTAGGGTTCCATTGCACCAGAAGTATCCTCCCAGAGGTGCGTAGAGGGTGGACTTTATTTTTACTAAGGTGTTGCAGCTGAGGCTGAAGCTGCTGGCTGTCCCGTAGCAGAGAGAGAGATTTGGAGAGTGTTCTTTGAACAAGGGGACACCCGTTAAGGTGGTGCTAGGCCCTATAGGTGATTGTGACAGGTTGAACCCGGCCCGGAGCGGGACTGCGGCTAAGTGGGGGATTGTTAAGGGAGGCGCATAAGAAGCAATCAGTGAAATTTATGGCTTTGGTCAGGCTTAACATGTTAACACCTTGCTGTACTAGAGTTAACCAGGAGAAAGGTTGGGGAGCGTTGCTTGGGGGTTTGAGTTGGTTACTTAAGGTGGCCTCATTTCATAGGATGATATTGCCTAACGAGCTGAGTTGGTCTATTTCTACGGGTACAACGCGAGTATAGGACGGAAATATTAGCCACGTGCCACTGGGGTGGCTATTTGTGGCTGAGTTGTATATTTTACCTGCGGTTCCCTTTTCCCAGCGGCTGTTCCAGGGGTTGCGGATGGCAAGGTATACTTTACCTGCACCGTCTTTGCCAAGTATTCCCCCTCCTATTTTGTGCATGACACAGGAATTATATGGGCATCCACCATAGGTGGTGCTCCACCAATGACAGCAGTCCTCGGTTTGATCATACAGGAAGCACAGGGCCATGTTACCCCAGGAGCAAAGAATTTTGGACTTTGATGCCCGGAATTCAAATACTATGACTGGCAGCCCGCGGGCTGGCAGTCTGTTTGGGCTAGGTATTGGGTTTTGGTAGTGGGGCCTTCGGCCCAGGATTCTTGGAGGTAAAAGCGCCAAACATATGACTTGGCATTAAGGGGGAGTTATTAGAAGGACTACTAGGAGGAGGGTCTGGAGGGTTAGGGGGGGGAACAGACCACGAGTGAGACGGAGGCGAGTGGGGCCCAAGGGTTCGGACCTCCACTGATCATTTCGGGGGACCAGCTTGAGGCGGGACACATGATCCCACGGAGCGTGACCCAGGAGTTTGGCGGCTGTGGGGGTAGTTAAGATGACAGTGTGGGGTCCCGACCACCTGGGCTGCAGAGACCCTGGTTTGAGCTCCTGGAGGAGAACACTGTCGCCCGGCTGGAGAGGTGCTGCCGGGTGGGGGTCCTCTGGTCCTGAAACAACGGGGAGAGTGCAATCCGCATGTTCCCTGAGTAAGTGGCGGAGGAGAGAGAGATGGGGAGGTAGGAGGCCAGGGGGAGGTGGTTGCACTGGGAGATTATGGGAGACCAGGAAAGGCTGGCCATACAGCAGTTCAAAGGGGCTGAGGCCCGCTGGTTCTCGTGGGGTGGCTCGGACCCGGGCCAGAGCAAGAGGCAGGAGTGTGGGCCAAGAGAGTTTTACCTCGATGGTGAGTTTGGCCAAATGATCTTTGAGGATGCCATGAGCCCGTTCAACTTTACCCGACGACTGGGGGTGGTAGGGGATATGTAGTTTCCAGGAGATGTTGAGAGATTTGGCGACCAGCTGGACTACCTGAGCTGTAAATGGTGGACCATTGTCTGACTGGATGGTTGCAGGTAAGCCGAAGCGAGGGATGATTTCCTGAACTAAGAGGGAGGCCACTGTGTTCGCGGTTTCCCTGGAGGTGGGGAAAGGCTTCAATCCATCCAGAAAATGTATCTACAAAGGTTAGGAGGTAGCGAAGTTTTTTGTGAGTGGGCATATGAGTAAAATCTATTTGCCAGTCTTGGGCCAGTAGGTTGCCACGCATCTGGTGGGTGGGAAATTGTGGCCTTAAGCCCCCTTGAGATGAGACCTTAGAGCAAGTAACGCATGCCTTGTGTATCTGCTCAATTGTTTGTTGCAGACCCGGCGAGAAAAGGAGGGGCCATACTTTTGGGAATCATGTTCTGAGTCCCAAGGAGAGTTTGATTTTATTCTGAAATCAGAAGATGGTCATTAAAAAAAGATGAGATGGGGATTGGTGGGTATGTAAACAATGATCTTTCATTAAGATATATCAGCATTGTAGAGAATGGACTGAAAGGTGGAGGGACCCACAAGGTGGTAGGAGCAATTAAGGGACTATAGTAGTTGTGTAAGCATAAGGCAGTTGGGACCTTGACGAGGTGGGCAATGGTGACACAAAAACATAAGAACAGATTTTAGACACACAAGACATCTGGGTAAGATGGTGTATGGTGATGTATGCATACTGGTTAAAAGGCAAACATAACATATGTCTTCCTTCAGGAAAAAATCAAAGCAGGGAAATATCTTTACAGACTTTACCCTCCTTCTAAATGCAGAAGTTTTTCATTTTTATGACCCAGCATATTCTTTTTAAGGGCTGTTTAAAAGCATACTGAATCTGTTTAGATCTGTTTAAAGCATACTGAAACAGGAAATGGTGCTGGTAAAATTGGTTCTCCTTTCCTGCTTTTGTGTTCTCTTGGCCAGCTTTCTGGCCGGCTAGGTGACAGTGGGCAAGTCATTAATGAGAACAAGAATATCAGTGCTGCCTGCCTTGCAGAAATATTTTGAGTATCAAACTACTCTAGACTAAATTACTTCAAAAATATTTATTGATCATCTACAGTGTGTAAGCTCTGTGCTAAGAACAACAACAGGAGATATAAAGACAAATGAGAAAGTCTCTCTCTGTGGAAGACTAAAACAAGTATAAATCACAAGATAAGCCGGGCACGGTAGCTCACGTCTGTAATCCCAGCACTTTGAGGGGCTCACGCAGGCAGATCAACTAAGGTCAGGAGTTTGAGACTAGCCTGGCCAACATGAACATAAAAATACAAAAAAATTACTAAAAATACAAAAAAATTAACCGGAATTGGTGGCACACACCTGTAATCCCAGCTACTCAGGAGGCTGAGGCAGGAGAATCACTTGAACTTGGGAGGTGGAGGTTGCAGTGAGCCGAGATTGCACCAGTGTATTTCAGCCTGGGCAACAGAGTGCAACTCTGTCTCAAGAAAGAAAAGAAAAGAAAACACAAGACGGCAAAACAAAAACATAAGATGGATTAAGTGTCAGGAGATAAAGTATTTAAGGGTTCAAATAAAATCAAGAATGGCTTTATGAAAGAGAGAACATTTATGGTAAGGAATCAATAGGTAGAGAAGGAAGATAAGGGAAGAGTAGTTTATTCATCCATCTACTCATCCATATATCCATCCATCCAACATTTTTGGAAGACCACGGAGATAAATAATAATCTTCTCTTGTGTAGTCTTGTGTAGCTCATAATTTAGGTAAAAATCTTAGTTCAGAGCACAAGGGGTTTGAATAAAAAATGATTCATTTAGTACTGAACAAATGAAGACAATGGGTGTAAATTGCAGAAAATGTAAAGTGGAACACTCCTACGATGAATGCAGTGGCAAAATGTAGACTGCCAAAAGGTAGAGATTGCCTGCATGACTAGAAAGATCCTTCCTGTTCAGAGAGTGAAGGGGCTTCGGTTACATTTAGGGAGCAGGGACCAGGTCTAGAGAGAAAATATTTAAGTGATCAGTGATCGTCTGACTAAAGGATACTTATTTGCATATGCATTCCATTTACTTTGGCTCCCCCGCTCTTGATCATCCTTCATACATACCGCGCAGCATTCTGAAACATGAAGCACCCATGGAAATCCAGCCAGAGCTATAGACTTCTAGGTTGCACAGTTCAACTTCCTCTCAGTTGTTTCCTGTCTATAACTGTCAATGTGGTTTTGCTCTTCTGTGGTGGATCTTGAGAGTTCTTCTCTTTCTCTCTCCATTATATATCATTGGTGACTGATCCTCCTTTCATAAGGAAGATGAAGTTTATGAAGAAAAATCTGGGGCCAACACTCACATTCTAGAGCTTATCAGGAATATTCTTTTCCTGTTAGAAGAGAAGAGGAAACCGGGGGAAGGGTAGAAAGGGAGAGATGAACTGATATAATTGATTGGCTAGCTATTATGTACAGGAAGGCTGCACAACGTGAAGTGAGAACTATTGCTATTTATATGGCTACAAAGAAAACAACAGAAAGTATCTTTGTAAAAAGAGGACATTTGGAATAAGAACATAAAAATTAAGCAGTTGAAAGCTTAAACAAGTCAGGAAGGGTGTATTATTGGGTACTGTGACCAAGGAATTGAGGAAAAAATAAAAGATCTGTTCCTTCCTGATCCTTAGGACCTATTAATTCTTGAGCTTCCTTTGTCCACCGTTCCCCTGACTAAAAAACTTGTAGAAATGACACTCGTTCTACCTCATCATTAGACCAAATATGCTTCATTAGATAGAGAGGAGAATCTTCTCCCATCCCAAGTATCATTATATACCAACAGAAATTAGTCATCTGCCTCTATCACAACCTTCCCCACCCCATCCCTTGCTGCTGTGTGCTCTCATTATCCTTTTTTGAGTGCATTCATGTGGCCTCCAATCACAGGAACCTTAAAGCTATTACTGAATTCTAATTTGCCTGTATCCCTGAAAACTCAGCACCCTTAATGGTGCCTTTCTGAACTACAGCCAATGCTGGGCATGCTATACAAATGCCTACAGCCGTGCTCTAGGGAATCAGGAATTCTCCTTTCAGCTTTGAACCTTCTTGTTCTGGTGTGAAGTATCCCATCATCTGCCTTGTAGCCACATGCTTGGACTTTGTATTGGCCAGCTGCCATCTTCAGAATGATACATCAGTCAGATGGAATGCCTTTCTATTTTTGCCTGTGGCAGTATCGATTGAATAGCCCAGCACTCCTGAATATGAGCTCCAATTCTCCCCCACGCTGACACCCAACCCTAGTGCAATCATTCCCAGCCTACCCACTTCTTTATACCAACCTCTTGCCTTTTCTTAGACGCAACAAAGTGTAGTAATAAAAGCGATACTGGGATTAGAATAAAAGAAAATTGTTTTAACTCTTAGCTCTACCCTTTCCTAATCATGGAAACTCTGGAAATTTACTTAAGCGCTATGAACATTAGTTTTCTCATCTATTACTCGTAGAATGCTAATGGTTGCCAATTCATCGGATAGTTGTGAGGATCAAAGGAGGTAATGTGTGTTAGAGAATATTTGCCCTGGAAGGCCTCTTTCTGGCTTTGAAGTGCTAGATGGACTATGGAGCATGTATAGAGGAGAAGATGCTGGCAGCTGGCTGACTCATCTCTGTGTACACTGGATCCCTTTCCTTTTTGTTTACTTAAGCAATTTGTTCCTGGAACTGTCCTCTGTGTCTCCTACGTCATTGGTTTGTCTTTCTCTATTGGGTAATTCTGGTCAACATACGACCATGCTGTAATAGTTGACATCTGTAAGACCTCACAACAAACCTAGACCTTCTGTTCCCCCAGCAGGTGTAATTTGTTTGCTCCTCTTTATAATGTTTATCTCCCCATGCTCTTTATTTTTTAAATTATTATTCAAAAATTTTTTCTTTTCCTAAGACAGTGTCTCACTCTGCAAACCAAGCTGGAATGCAGTGGTGCGGTCTTGGCTTACTGCAGCCTCTAACTCCTGGGCTCAAGGGATCCTCCCATCTCAGCTTCTGGAATAGCTGGGACTATAGGAGCACAGCACCACACCTGGCTATTACATTTTTTTTTTTTTTTGGTAGAGATGTGTTCTCACTGTGTTGCCCAGGCTGGTCTTGAACTCCTGGCATTAGGGATCTTCCTGTTTTGGGCTCCCAAAGTGCTGGGATTACAGATGTGAGTGACCATGACTGGCCTTCCTTCTGCTCTTTATTTAACCTACACTGTGTTAGTTTGGGTACTCTGAAAAGCAGACACCAAGATGGAATTAGATGGGTAAGAGATTTATTGGGGAAACATCTGTGGAGGATAAAGGGAGGGTGGAGAAGTACCTGGGAGTGCCTTTGGACTATTATCCAGGGCTGATACCTAGGAAGGGAGAAGGGGAAGGCAGGATGACTGGGGAGCAAGAGTCTCAGACTGCAGCACAGTCCTAGTTTTCCTCCATTTTACAGATAGACTGGGGTTCTTTACTACCTCCTCCTTGTTGAAATCTCTAAATGTTGAAATGCCCCAGGACTAGGTCTCAGCTTCTTCTCTATGTAGACTCACTCCCTTGGTTACGTCTTCCAGCCCCGTAGTTTTAAGTGAGATCTGTAGGGCAATGTCTCCAAAATTTACATCTCTAGTTGAAAGCTTTCCTTGAGCTTCAGAATTGAAGATCCATCTGTGTACAAGACAACTACTTGAAATCCTGTTGTTTAATAGGTCTGAAACTGAAAATGTTTGGAACAAACCTTCTGATTTTGCTGTGAGGATAATTACCTACAGTGGGCTAAAGTAGAGCAATGGAGACCAGATAGAAGGCTATTGCCATAATCCAGGTGAGATACAGGTGAGAGATGATGCCAGCTTGGATGAGTGGTGTAGGGACTTTGTAGATGTGATTAGGTTATAGTCCTTGAGAAGAGGAATTATCCTGGATTATCAAGGTGGGTCCAATCAAATCACCTAAATCCTTAAAAGTGGAGAAGCTTTCCTGGCTGTGCTCAGAGAGACATGTGGTGATAGAAGCGTCACAGAGATGTGATGTTTTTGGCTTTGAAGATAGAGGAAGGGGCCATGAGCCAAGGAATAAAGGCACCTTCTAGAAGATAAGAAAGGTGACGAAACTGTCACACTTCTGACCTAAAGAATTGTAAGATAATAAATTTGTGTTGTTTTAAACCACTAAGTTGTGGTAATTTGCCATAGCAGTAACCAGAAACAAACACAGCATGTGTGTCCCATTCCCTGTATCAAAAGCGGGTATAGACATTAAATGAAGTTCAGAATTGTGATTATTTATGGATATGGGTATTCAAATTTCTGAAGATCAATTTGTGGTTAAAATGACACAGGTCTTTCTAGTACCTTGGAGTGGTCAGAAGTGCATACAGGGATGAGAGGAACATCACCCACTTTGTCTCATCCCGATCGAGTTAAATTTTAAGGACAAAAATAAGTAACCTTTTTTTTTTTAAAGATGGAGTTTCGCTCTTGTTGCCCAGGCTGGAGTGCAATGGTGCGATCTCGGCTCATTGCAACCTCCACCTCCCGGGTCAAGCGATTCTCCTGCCTCAGACTCCCATGTAGCTGGGAGACTTGTACCACCGCACCCAGCTAATGTTTGTATTTTTAGTACAGATGGGGTTTCGCCATGTTAGTCAGGCTGGTCTCGAACTCCTGACCTCAGGTGATTCACTCACTTTGGCCTCCCAAAGTACTGGGATTATAGGCACGAGCCACCGTGCCCGGCCCTAACTTTTTTTTGGTAAACAAAATGCAGACATGGACATGAAGGGACAATGGCACTAAAATAAAAGTTGGCAACAATATGACTCAAAGAACCAACCACATTGTAGAACATAAGCAGACCTTACACAATTTAATCAGAAAACCTGAGGTGGCTACGGACAAGTGAAATAGAGGGTGTTTAACAAGGTTACACTATTGAGCATAGTCTTCCTCAAATTAAAGTTTTAAATTATCAATTAAATTTGAGCTAGAAGTTACTCTTTTAGCCAGAAAGTAAGATGAAGGGGAAAAGTGCCAGAGAAGAGATATGAAATGCACAGAGCAGAAACTTGCCACACAGAGGCAAAGAAACCATTCCACTTACAAAGTTACAAGTGGCATTTGAGAGAAAGGATATTGGAGGGTGTTAAGAGGGAATAACTGTGAAAATCCCCAAATGGGGCCTGAAATTCCTCTGGCAGCAATCATGGAAAGAGAAATACTAATGTTATAACTATTGTTTTAAAGCCTGGTAGGCTGAAGTTCGCTAAGCAATATCTGCATGTTTGCATGGGGCACGAATGAATAACATTTGCAAATTCCATGTTTAAAGTTCCCTTGTTTAGAAATCTGACTTGCTTGCTTTATGTCTCCTTAATCTACTTAGGCAGAGACCTTTCCTTGTGTTTTAATATCAAATAGGCTTTAGCATAGACCAGTCTAATGGGACTTTGCTATTGGTGGAGGCTTAATAGGGCATCAGGAGACTGTAAGTAAATTTCATGAAGAAGCTACAATCTCTACTTCAAGAAAGATTACATATATATACGTGTGTGTGTGTGTATATATATATATGTGTGTGTGCGTGTGTGTGTGTGTGTATATATATATGTATACATGTATACATATATATATACTTTGTAGGGGGTCAGGATATCCCCCAGCTTTACTAGAGCAATATTCTAGAAATATCCTGCAGGGATTACCTGTAGGTTTCTGATATCCCATCTACTTTTCACTTCCAGTTACCAAAAAGCTTCATAAACTCAGGGCCCAGGATTGCTTGGACAATTGAAGTTTTCCACTTTCAAGCAAACAGCTGAAAAGATCACAGCTAAATATAATTATTGTTTGGACATTGGATTTGATAGAAAATAAAACAGCATATTAATCACCTCTGTCTGGTAGGTAATATTAGTTGCTGGTAAGGAGGGGAATTAGATGGCTGTATTGGAGTTGTTTTCTGTTTTTTAGAATCCTAATTTCTGTTTAATTTTTACAAAAAGGCCGGGCGTGGTGGCTCACGCCTGTAATCCAAGCACTTTGGAGGCCAAGGTGGGTGGATCACCTGAGGCCGAGGCTGGGAGTTCAAGACCAGCCTGACCAACATGGTGAAACCCCGTCTTAAAAAAAAAAAAAGAAACATTTTACAAAAAAAATAAACTATGGGTTATCCCAGAGAAGGGAAACTTTCCTAATTTGGCAGACTCTAAAACAACTAGAAGGAAACTTTCTTATGCTTAATGCGATTGAAAAACAGTTATAGTCAGAGCATTATGAAGACTTCTGTTCATAAACTTATGGGTGTTTGCATGTGAATAACCATGAGAATTATTTGAAATTAGTTTTAAAAGCCTTGCTGCTAAGAAGCACCATTCTGACTCAGGCTATCAGGAAAATATGAATAGGGAAGGAAATATGAATAGTGTAGGACTCCAAAGAGGGTGGGAGATAGTCCAGAACTGGGTTGATAAAGAAGAGGCAGCCTAGGATAAGGGCAATTCCCTTAGCCAGGAGTGGCTAAGGGAATTCACAGATTCCGCACAAAAGATATTACATGTAAACAACAAAATCACACATTGCTTGCTTATTTATTTACTTATGAATAGGTAATGAATTAACATTGCAAAATTCTGATTGCTCAAGAGTATACAGTAATAAATTCTCTTCAATTCCAGTACCGCCACCTAGTTCCCCTCCTCACAGGCAACTAATATTACCAAACTCTTATACATTCTTCAATGCAATATGAGCAAATTAAACATAGAGTTTTCCCTTTTACACAAATGATAACGTTCTGTATACTCTGAAGCTTGTTTTTTTTTATTTCACTAAACTATACTTGGAACTTACTACATAACGGTAAAAAATTTACCCTTCTTTCTTCAGCAGCATCATATTCCATTGAATGGATGCATTATAAATTATTTGATCCACTTCATATTGATGGATATTTATTTCCAGTCTTTTGCTATTACAAAGAATACTTCAAAGAATTTCTAGAACATATGTCATTTTTCACATATGTAACTAATCTACAGGATAAATTCCTAGAGGTAGAATTACTGATTCAAAGAGTATATGTGTTTGTAATTTTGACAATTGTTGCCCAATTATCCTACATAGTGGTTGTACCAATTTATGCTTCTAACAGCAATATATGAAAATACCTCTTTCACGCACTCTTATTAATGTAGTGTTACCAAGCTTTGTTATATTTTTCAATTTGGTGGGTTAACTATAATATTTCAGTTTATTTTTATTCAGACACCCAGGCTGGAGCACAGTGGTGTGATCTTGGCTCACTGCAACTTTTGCCTCCTGGGTCCAAGCAATTCCCCTGCCTCAGCCTCCCTGGTAACTGGGATTACAGGCACCTGCCACCCTACCTGGCTAATTTTTGCATTTTTAGGAGAGAGGGGTTTTCACCATGTTATTCACGCTGGTCTTGAACTCCTGACCTCAGGTGATCCACCTTCTCTGACCTCCCAAGGTGCTGGGATTATAAGCGTGCACCTGGCCAGTTTAATTTTAATTTGCGTTTCTCGCTATGGATTTGATTGAGCATCTTTTCATATATATTTTAGAGTCCTTTTTGGTTCCTTTCATGTAAACCATTCACATTCTTTGCTTATTTATCTTCTGGCTTATCAGTCTGTCTATAGTTTTATTATTATTTTTTAATTCTTACAGATAAAAAAGTTGGGACTTTGTGATATGTATTGCAAATGTTTTCCAACTGTTTCTGCAGAGTTCATGGATATTAAAAATGTCCTTGCCTTTATCATTTAAATAATAATTTGGATGGTATATAATTTTTGGGTCACACTTTTTTTCCATGAAGATTTTAGGGGCATTTCCTACTGTCTTCTAGAATTGAATATTTTTGTAGAGATATCTTATGTCAGCTTGTTTTGTTTTTATCCTTTATAGATGACTCATTGTTTTTGCCTGATTGTTCAAAGGATTCTTTTTATATCTTCAAAGTTCAGCAGTTGTATTAGGATATGTCTAGTGTTGGCCATTATGCGTCAATTTTTCCTGAGACCTGATATGCCCTTTCAAAATGAACATTTTCTTCCACAATATTTCAGATACTTTTTCTGATTCATTGCATAGTGATTTTGAATACGTGTATATTGGATTTCCTTTGCCTGTCTTCCCTACTTATTTACATCTTATCTGTCTCTAATTGTTTTAAATTTGGTTTATTTTCATTTATTTTGCTTTCTTTTCTCATTGCTAACTTCTGCGTTTCTTTCTATATTCTCATCAGTATCTAGTCTTCTCTTTGCTACTTCTAATTATGACTCCATTTCTATATTTAGACCGCTTTTCTGGTCTCTCCATTTTCCTGAGTCTTTTTTTTTTTTTTGAGAGACAGAGTGTCGTTCTGTCACCCAGGCTACAGTGCAGTGGCACAATCATAGCTCGCTGCAGCCTCAAACTTCTGGGCTGAAGCAATCCTCCTGCCTCAGCCTCCAGGGTAGCTAGGACCACAGGCATGTGCCACCACACCCGGATACTTCCTGAGTCTTGTATATCTACTTTATGATTTTGTTTGTCTTTTAAAAAAAATCTGGTAAAATATATATCGCATAAAACTTACCATTTCAACCATTTTGAAGCGTACAGCTGTGTGGCGTTATGCACATTCACAGTGCGGTGCACTGTCATTGTTACCTATCTTCAAAACGTTTTGTTTCCTCCTGTTATAAATCTGTGCTCATTAAATGTTAATTCTCATTCTTCCCTCACCAAAGCCCCTGGCAACTACAAATTTACTTTCTGTCTCTATGAATTTAACAACTCTAGGTATCTCATATAAGTGGAATCATACAGTATTTATATTTCTTGTGGCTGCTTTATTTCACAGAGCACAATGTCTTTAAGATTCATCCAAGTTGTAGCATGTGTCAGACTTTCCTTCCTTTTAAAAGCTGAATAATACTCCATTGTATGTACATATGTGCTCTTATTTTATACATAGGTTTCTTCATTAACTGTTAAATCCGTGGCAAAATATTTGGTTGAAACTTTCATCTGCTCCATGGAAATACTTTTGTGATCAGAATTCACCTACATTTGTTTTCCTGTTCCTCTTCTGTGTGTGTGTGTGTGTGTGTGTGTGTGTGTGTGTGTGTGTGTGTGTGTGTGTGTGGTGTATTCTCATCATATGCGTATATATATATAACCTGTATATATACACATATAATGAATATATATAATGTATATATATACACACATATATATAATATATATATATTAATTCATTCTGAATAGTTTATTCTTGATTTCTCATTTTGGATAAAACAGCTTTTCTTGACTAGCTACTTGTAAATGGTTCATATGATGGAGATGCTAGAGCTGTGTCCAAGGCTAGCAGCTCTCCTTAGGTCCCCAGCTAAGTGTGGGAGTCCATTTAACTATTACCTGTCTCCAACTGACAAAGATAGGCAGCAATACGACTCACACCAGACTCCGTTTTTCAATCCTCTGCCTCATCAACAGACTGTTTCTTAAAATATGGCTGAATCATGTGAGTCTCTGTTCAGTCGTACCAACTCTATGTAGAATCAAATGGTCATGGATGCTTCTGTCACCACCCCTCCATCACTGTTAGGACACATGAGGATTAGAGCTCCGCATCCTGGGAGTGCTCCGCATCTTGGGGTCGTGCCAGTTGTCGCAGGGATTTGCATTCACAGGCATCTCCTTCTGCTTCCTCCCACATCCTGTTTGTTCTTCATTGCTTTTGGCAGCTCTTCTACCTATTTGTGGCTTAAAGTTTCATATGCATCCTAGCTTGTGTTTCTGTTTCTCGTTCTTCTTTTGGGTGATTTCCTAGAGCAAAAGGGGGAAATGCCAATTTTACTTCATTATATTCAAGCTGGAAATCTGCATTTAATTTTTCTTCCATAGCTTAGGATAAGTGATTCTCAAATAAATGTGTTATTGTTTTTATAAACCTTCAAGTTAAAGAACGTTTCAGGTAAGGTTATTTACATTTGAATCATGAAGATTCAGCTGACAATTGCAATCACAAGCATGATGATGAGAGGGCAGAGCAAAAAGCAGCAACCTCACAGAAGGAGGCCGGCACTGGCTTATTCCTAGTTGTGCACGTTGCATGTAGCACCTTTATGTCCTCTGACTCTATGGTCATAACCACCAGTATATTTTCTGTCATTCTATCTTTCCAACAAGTTTCGGATTTGAAGGAAAACAGCTGTTCCTAGCCAATTCTGTGATTGTGATCTAAGAACAGCACTTGTACCTGGGCATGGTGGCACATACGTGTAGTCCCATGGAATCCAGAGGCTGAGGTAGGAGGACTGCTTGAGGCCAAGAGTTTGAGACTAGCCTGAGCAACATAGCAAGATCCCCATCTCTCAAAGAAAAAAAAATGATCCTCAACTTTCCTCCAACTAAACATATTTATATATGTAAAAACTTGACTTTAACTGGGCATGGTGGCTCACGCCTATAATCCCAGCACTTTGGGAGGCCGAGGTGGGCAGATCACCTGAGGTCAGGAGTTCAAGACCGGCCTGGCTGACATAGAGAAACCCTGTATCTACTAAAACTACAAAAATTAGCTGGGTGTGTTAGCGCATGCCTGTAATCCCAGCTACGCGGAAGGCTGAGGCAGGAGAATGGCTTAAATTCGGGAGGCAGAGGTTACAGGGAGCTGAGATCATGCCACTGCATTCCAACCTGGGTGACAGAGTGAGACTCAGTATCAAAAAAGAAAACACAAAAACAAAAAATGAAGAAAAACAAAGCCAACCAAAACAATAAAAACTTGACTTTATTATCATATGCCTATGAGTGTCTAGTATAGCAGGGGTTGCTCTACTGTGAAGAAGACAGTGTGATTAAAGAAGGCCCTGAAATATGCCTCTGATCTATGTACAGTTTGTGAAATCTCATCAGTAATCATTTACTCTTTTGTGTTATTAGGGTCTCCTTTAAATTGCCTATATTTCTTTGAAAATAAGCAAGTTGTCATTAACATCTTTGTGGAAATTACTTTAAAAAACTGTTTCTAGAGGAGGAAACATTGAGAAAGGAAACACAGGAAATGGAAATTAAGAAACATCCAAGATAAACGTTACCCTTTTAAGAATTTGATCTAGCTTGCAAGTCAAGTTGCTACTCACATTATTTCACTAATAGTTAAAATTATATACCCATACCTGCAGGGAAACCAAATGTAAAATTTGGTAGGTGAGTACTTCTGGTGAGAAGGCAAAAACTTTTAAAATGCCTATAAGTAATGCCTACATTCTTTCCTTGTTTTATTAAATTTCCGAGCCTTTCATTCCACACTAAGGCCAGTTGACTTTGTTGTTCTTCCTAGAGCATACCTCTGCTCTGTGGAAGCTTAGCTACTGTTCTGTTTATATCCTGTGAAGCAATACTGGCCAGACCAGCTAGTTTAAGGGAAATCAAAAGAAGCTCCACCCTGATATTTTGCAGTATCAACAGCTCTTATTTTATATGAAGAGTGATGTTAGGATTAGAATTAAGCTTTCCTGTACCAAGCTGGCATGGATAGTTGTTGCTGAAAGTCATAATTATCCAGTCGTTTCATTTTTAGAAATGGGTTTTTAAAAATAAAGTGACAGAGAAATGTGGACGTTCAATATGATGTGAATCCAGGAAGGATTCTAATGTAAAAAATAAGTTTTGTGAATTGGAAACTATCATCTGACAGAAATCCTGTTTTGATTGACAGCCTCATATGGGTATAATATAATCATCCATACATTATGTATAAATTTACCATCATTTCCAAAGCCAAGCAGAACACATTGTTACTCCTTCTCGAAAGTACTCTTAATCCTTTGGCTTATACAACTAGAGAGATACTGCCAAGACAGCTATTTGAATTTCTTGTCCCATAAACAGAACCACTTAGGCACAAATACCGGCAATAAGAACATAGTTTGCAAGCCATTTTATTAATACTTATGGCTTTGGAAATGATTAGTTAATAAAAATTGTTCCTATAATAAATATTGTGTTCTGAGAACTTATTTATTCAGTGATCATTCACTTAATTGAGAATTTTTCCAGGATCTAGTACTTTTTTTTTCTTTCCTTTTAGTCATTTCACATTTTAGTACTAAGATCAAGAAAAAGGAAAATGATAACAGCCAAAAATATAGAAACAATCCAAATGTCCAGCAACTGTAGTGCATAAAGTATGTATATTCATAAACGGAATATTATTTAGCAAGAAAGAGAAATTTAATACCAATACATGCTATGACATGGATGAACCTTGAAAACATTATGTGAAGTGAAAGAAGTCAGTCATAAAAAACTACTTACTGAACTGTATGTTTCCATTTATATAAAATGAAAGAATAGGCAAATCTAGAGAGATGGAAAGTAGCTTAGTGGTTGCCTAGGGCTGGGCAGAGGGGAGCAGGATGGGAATGACTAGTAAAGGATTAGAGATCTCTTGTTGGAGTGATAAAAATGATCTAAAATTGATGGTGATGATGGCTGAACAACTCTGTGAATACACTAAAAATCATTGAATTATACACTTTAAATGGGGGACATATGGTTATGTGAATTATGTCTAGCTTAATCCATTAAAAAATTTAAAAAAGAAAGTGAGATTCTTATATCAGTCACATTTCTAAGATAACAGTCATAAGAAAAAAAAATCTGGTGGCATTTTGATATGGCGTATCAGTGAACACTTAACAATACAACAGGAATTCTTACACGCTCTAAAAATGTTTTATCTAGCAAAATATTTTGGCTACTTTGATGCCCAGTTAAGTGTTTCCCCCACTGTATTACTTGTATTACTAGTGAAGGTTCTCTGGAGAAACAAAATCAATAGTAGGACGTGTATGTGTGTGTGTGTGTGTGTGTGTGTGTGTGTGTGTGTATTTATGTCGCTATTGGTCTTAATATTGATACAGATGTGCACACACCTATTAAGACCAACACTGATATAGATATACAAAGAGAGAGAGAGAGAGAGAGAGAAGAGGAGAGAGAGAGATTTATTTTAAGAAATTGGCTGATGTGGTTGTTGGGGCTGGGAAGTGTGAAATCGGCAGGGTAGGCTGGCAGTCTGGAGACCCAGGGAAGGGTTGATGTTGCAGCTTGAGTCCAAAGGGAGACTGAAGGCAGAATTCCCTCTTCCTTGGGATCCATTTTACTCTTAAGGCCTTCAGATGACTGGATAAGGCCAACCCACATTATGAAAGGTAATGTGCTTTACTCAAAGTCTATTGATTTAAATGTTATCTTAAATATCCTTTCAAAGTGGCACTAGACTGGTGTTTGACCAGTCTAGATGTCCAAATATGTGAATATCCAAATATGTGGGTAGCATGGTCTAGCCAAGTTGACATATCAAATTAACCATTATTCCCAATTCCGTGGGGAAGTAACTACAGTAACTTTAATTTTGTATTCCGATTTGGTTATAAACAGAAAGAGCAGGCCAACTGTTGAGCAGAGAATTTAAACTAATCAATATAAGCACTATGGTATTTTGGAACTTAGTTTCTTTTTCAGAAGAAGAATTAATGCATGTTTATTGTTATAAATTTTTAAATGTCAAAAAATAGAATAAATAAAACAAAAATTACTCTGTCCTCATAATTCCGAGTTACACTTTTCAATTAGACTTTGTTTAGAAAGGCTTCATAAATTGGGGAATTACAATTTTTAAAATAAGAAATATTTTAAAATCAAGTTTACAAAGTGTATTAAGAAAACGTATGAAGCAAGTAAGTACGAACTGCCTACAATATGTAATCGGTCATTGCTACTTTTTAATACAAACAAGGAGGTGAAGAGAATCAAGCAATAGTGTTCATGTAAGAGGAGCTTTTTATGAGGTCATGGTCCTTCCATTTGCAACTGCTAATCTTGCATTTAACACAAATAATGACATGTTTTGTCTTTCTTACCAAAACTTTTGCACCCTACCATATTACTCACAAACATTTTCTCTACAAACCTAAATAAGCTGGCAATGAATTTCTGCAGTGAAAACATATTATCTTAATTATGAATCAAACATTTGCTCTGGAGACACCATGTGTAGAAGATCAATAGTTATTAACTGAGAGTATACTAAGTCACAGCAAGTTAATCTCTTCTACAATGTTATCCACATGGGAGAAGAGGAAGGGAAGAGCAGAAAAATGAATATGAATGCATGCTATGCACCATGTTCTAAGGCCTCACTCATGTTAATACAACAATACTTCAAGATAGATAATGCTTTTCCTTTTTCTTTTTTTTTTTTTTTTTATATTGCATTTTAGGTTTGGGGGTACATGTGAAGAACATGGAAGATTGTTGCATAGGTACACACATGGCAGTGTGATTTGCTGCCTTCCTCCCCATCACCTATATCTGGCATTTCTCCCCATGCTATCCCTCCCCAACTCCCCACCCCCCACTATCCCTCCCCTTTTTCCCCCCGACAGACCCCAGTGTGTGATACTCCCCTCCCTGTGTCCATGTGTTCCCATTGTTCAACACCCGCCTATGAGTGAGAACATGCGGTGTTTGATTTTCTGTTCTTGTGTCAGTTTGCTGAGAATGATGGTTTCCAGGTTCATCCATGTCCCTACAAAGGACACGAACTCATCGTTTTTGATGGCTGCATAATATTCCATGGTGTATATGTGCCACATTTTCCCTGTCCAGTCTATTCCATTTGATCCAGCAATCCCATTACTGGGTATATATCCAAAAGACTATAAATCGTTCTACTATAAGGACACATGCACACGAATGTTCATTGCAGCTTTTCCTTTTTCTAATAGAGTAGCAAACTAAAGCCTGGAGAGGTTAACACCTTTGCTCTGGGTCACACAGCCAATAAACTGGGAAGCCTTTCTCTTCCCAGAGATTATCTTTATCTTCGGTAGTGTCAAATAAAAGACAACAGAAGTTTTCTGAGCCTCAGGTCTTGTAACTGGTCATCACTTTCCATTTTCTTAGGATCTTCCAAGCATGTTTGAGTTCCCATGTTTCAGTTTACCTAAAAATGCCCTGGTTTCCCAATTGATATAGTAAAGCCTGGATTGTTGTCTTAGCAATAGTCCAGTGGCCAGCCTGCCTAGCCTACATACAGGATCTGGTTTCTTTTCCCCGAAGCGCAGTCTTTGTGAAGTTCACTGGAGTTTTTGAAACTAGCAGTAATGTCTGAGTTTGGCTCTGTTTCCAGTCTGAGCTTTTTGATCAGCTATGATGAAGTGTACCTGGATTTTTATAATTCCAGACAAGTTCCCACATATCCCAAAATCTGGGATCAAACTTTATAATGGGTTAGATGAAGAATACAATGAATAGAGTATGAGCCTCAGATTTTTGTTTTGAGGTACTAGGTAAATGATGGTGCAATCTGGGACTGGTAAGACGAGAAGCACTTTATTGGGGGAGTTGCAAGGAAATAGGCTGTTTTGAACTTTGAGCAATTTCCTCATACCACATACCCAATCCCTCATCAATTCTGTCTTTTTTCACCTTCAAAATATGCCCTTATTCCAATATTTCTCACTAATCCACTACCTCTTCTGTACCAGTTCAAGTTAATCAAGAATACAGAAACTATTTAAAACGGAGGAGATTTAATGCAGGGAATTAGTTACACAATGATGCAAGAAGTCAGAAGCCAGATGGGATGGCAAGGTTACCTAGAGATTAACCACAGTGGGAATAACAGCAAACAAAGCCACTGAGTCTCTACCAGAGATGCTGCTTGATTGGGACACACACACACACACACCCCCTAGAGACAGAAAGAAAGAAATGAACTTGCTTTTCCTTATTTTTCTGTAGCATCAACTAACAATGTCTAAAGCCAGCCAGAAGCCGGGTGAAATGGACCCTGGAAAATGCAGAATGCAGGGACCAGCCAGCTAAGCAGAGCAAAGGAAGGGAGAAGAATGGGTCTGAGAGCAAATAGGCCCAGCTGGCACAGAACCTAATTCGAGCCACCATCATGTCTTGATGGGTTTATTGCAATGGTCTCCTAAGTCATCTCCCTGCTTTACTCTAACCTCTTCTGCTGTTAGGGTAAGATTAGGCTATGGTAACAGAGACCCAATGATACAATGGCTTGCTGCTTAAATACATTGCTTTCTCTCTCACAGGTTGTTAGGATGATCGGAGCACTGCTCTTCAGTGATTCAAAACCCCAAGACCAGGGCTGCTTCTGAGTCCTTGCTTCTCATCTCCTTGGGTATTGTCATTATTTGCATGTCAACACTAGGTAACTACTGTGTCTGAGTTGTGGCTTTGAGGAAGGGAAAAGACATTAGGGCAAGGAATTTATTTTTCATCCAGTGACTCAGAAATTTCACAAATCATTTCATTCACATTCCATTCCAGTTGGGCTTATACTTAGGCAAATACCCACACACAGCTGCAAGGAAGGCTGAGAAATGTAGCCTTTAGCTGAGCAGCTAATTGCACCTAAGAAGAAGGAGAGATTGAATTTGGAGGGTACAATCATATCCCCTGTAATCTATACTCCAGTTAGCATCCAGGATATTCCTTTTAAAACAGGAGTCAGATAATGTTTCTCCTTTGCTCACAACTCTTCAAAGGCTTTCCAATATCTTTATACTTCAATCCACATTTCTCATTATGGAATACAAGAACTTCCAATTCTGGCATCTCCCTGCTTCTTTGACCTCATCCCTCCCACCAGCAGCAGGATCCTTGATTTGTAGCATTTGTCAATTTCCAAAGTATGAATACTCCCACCAAGCCTGGTATCAGCTACCAAGGTAACATCGCCGATTGCAAGGTTGGAAAGAGATGTACACTTTCAGCTTTTGTGAGCTAGTAAAAGCTGCCTTCAGCACACTACTACCTACCATTCTCCCAGTTACTCAAATTTCTGTAGCCACATTAGTTTCTTTCTTGTTCCTTTAAGATAGTACTCCTCAAAACGTGGTTCCCCAGACCAGCAGGATCAGCATTATCTTGCTAGAAATGCAAATTCTTGGGCACCATCCCAGACCTACTGATTCAGATGCTTTGTGTGTAGAGCCAGCAATCTGTTTTAACAAGCCCTCCAGTTGATGTTGGTGTGAGCTCAAGTTGGAGAACCACTGCTCTAACATTTATTAAGCTTCCTCCCAACTTGGGGGCCTTTATTCTTCTGCGTTCTCTTCTATCTGATATTCTCTTCCTCCAGAGCTTTCTGTTATCCACGTCTCTGCAAATATCACTTCCTCTAAGTGGACTTCCCTCCTTCCAGTTCCACTCTAGTCCCCTTACTAGAATATAAGCTGACAGCAGGGAGTTTGTTCTGTCTTCTGCATGTGCAGTACCAAAAACAGGGCATGACACACGCTAGGTAGAAGGAAATAACAGGTAGATGAATTATTATATAACCAGCGTTAAAGTTAGCTTTATATTCTAATAAGTACCTTGAGAAATGACTAAAAAATAAATATGAAAATGAGAAAGGAATTGTATTCATACTGTTAGAGACCATTTGTCCTCCTTCTCTCACTTCTTAACCTGAAATTCAACGTAGGAGTTCAGGTGTAAGTTGTCTCCCCTCCCCTCTTTCCCTCCTTCCTTCCTTCTTCTCTCTTTCTCTCTCTCTCTTTTCTTTCTTCCTTTTTTTCAGAGTCTCTCTCTGTCACCCAGGCTGGAGTGTAGTGGTGCAATCTTGGCTCATTGCAATCTCCGCCTCCCAGATGCAAGTGATTCTTGTGCCTCAGCCTCTTGAGTAGCTGGGATTACAGGCACCCTCCATCACACCCGGCTAATTTTTGTGTCTCTGGTAGAGATGGGGTTTCACCATGCTGGCCAGGCTGCTCTTGAACTCTGGGCCTCAAGTGATCTGCCCAAAGTGCTGGGATTACAGGCGTGAGCCACTGCACCAGGCCCACGTCGTCCATTTTTGGTAAAATCCTTACTGATATGGAATTCATATACCACACAATTCATCTATTTATAATGTTCAATTCAGTAGTTTTTAGTATATTCACAAAGTTATGCATCTATAACCCAATCAGTTTTAGAATATTTTCATCATTCCAAAAAGAAAGCCCATATCCTTTAGCAGTCAACTGCTCTTGCCCCATTTTTCTCCACTATCCCAGCTCCTGGCAACTGCTACTTTCTGGCTTTATGGGCTTGCCTCTTCTAGACATTTCATGTAAATGGAATCACAAAATATGTGTTCTTCTGTGACTGGCTTCATTTACTTAGTATAATGTTTACAAGGTTCATTCATGTTATAGCTTGTATCAGTATAGTGGGCCCACCGTATCCGTGGTTCCACATGTGTGAATTCAAACAACAGCAGATTGAAAATAGTTGAAAAAGAATAAAGACACCAAAAATAAAAAATACAGTATAACTATTTACATAGCATTTACATTGTATTATAAGTAATCTAGAGAAGATTTAAAGTGTAAGGGAGAACGTGTGTAACTTATATGCAAATAGTACATCATTTTATATAAAGAACTTAAGCATCCATGAATTTTGGTATCCTCAGGGGGTACTGGAAACAATCGCTTGCAGATATCGAGGGACAATGGTACTTTGTTTCTTTTTTATTCCCAAATAATATTTGATTATATGGCTCTATCATATTTTATTTATCCATTCATCAGTTGATGAGTATTTGGGTCTTTCCACATTTTGCTATAATGAATAATGCTGCTATGTACATTCAAGTACAAGTGTTTGTGTAGACATGTATTTTCATTTCTCTTGGTTATACACAGTACCCAGTGGTGGAATTGATGGATTATATAGTAACTCTATGTTTAAACTTTGAGGAATACCCAACTGTTTTTCAAAGAAGCTGCACCATTTTGCGTCGCCACATTGCCACAAGGGGTGCATGAGAGTTTCAACGTACCTACACCCTTGCCAACACTTGCTATTATCTGCATTTTTTATTATCACCATCCGAGTAGCAATGAAGAGGTATCTCATTGTGGTTTTTAAAATGTTTATTTATTTTAATTTTTGAAAAATGTTTTATTTTTAATTTTTGTAGGTACAAAGTATTGGTGGTTTTGATTTGTAATCCCCTGATGATTAATAACTCAAGTTCCTTTTTATGTTCTATTGGCCATTTGTACCTCTTCTTTGTAGAAGTGTCTGTTCAAATCCTGAGCCCATTTTAAAGTCGGGTTATTTGTCTTTTTAGTATTGAGTTGTAATAGTTCTTCATATATTTTAGATAGAAGTCCCTTATCAGAAACATAATTTGCAAATTTTCCCCATTCTATGGGTTGTCTTCTTGCTTTCTGTATGGTATGCTTTGAAGCGCAAAGTTTTAGACGTCTATGAAGTCCACATTATTTCTATCTTTTGTTGCTTTTATTTTTGGCATCATATCTAATAAACCATTTCCGAATTTCAGGTCATGCAGATGCCTATGTTTTCGTCTGCTTCTAAGAGTTTATAGTTTAGCTTTGATTCATTGAGTTGGTCTTTGATTCATTTAGATCTTTGATCAATTTTTAGTTAAATTTTGTATATGGCTTAAGGTAGGGGTCCAATTTTATTCTTTTACATGTAGATATCCAATTGTCCCAATACCATTTTTTAAAAAACACTATTCTTTCTCCATTGAATTGTCTTGGCACACTTGTTAAAAATCAATTGACTGTAAATGGGAGGGTTTATTTCCAGATTGTCAATTCTATTTAATTGATCTGTATGTCTATTCTTCTGCCAGGGCTCTGGTCCTTTTAATCAATGTCAGTTTGGTCATATCTTAGGGCCCATTTCACTGCACAAACTTATATTTTATTCCAAAGCAATTTTATTTGTATATTTTCATTCCACAAATGCAGTCAGTTTTCACAAATACAGTTTGTACATTTAACAAAATGTAGTCAGTTTTACCACCTGAGAGGAAAGAAGGACTGCAAATTATAAAAGGCAATGTCTCCTACTTCAAATCAGTGGAAACTCTTCTGAATACCAGAGGAAGGAATTGGATGATTCCAGCCAGAAGAACAGAAGTATTAAAATTGTGATTGCCTCGTCTGGATCCCAGATGTGGTAGCTATCTCTTTCTAATAGAGAGAGAGAGAGAGAGAGAGAGAGAGAAAGTCATAAGCTCAGTGTATCCAAAATAAAATATCTGGAGACACGTATTACTTGGCAATGTTAGTGAAGAGCTTTTATATGTTGATGAAAATTTAGCTGATTAGTTCTGCCTTTCTGACAGAATAAATTATTCTTCCTGGGAAATTGTGGTGCCATATTTCACCAATACTTCTCCACTCATTCCCACCCCAATACTCATATGTCTGAGGTCCTAGAGTTGCTTCCATGTGAACATTTTATGTTGATGAACACAATTGCTTTATCTTTTGTCCAGAAAAACAAAAGATTAATTCTACCCCCCAGTAAAAATGGAAATACCTAAAAAGTCTCATCAGATGGAGCCTTGGACACTATCCTAAAGTAATCATTATCTCAACAAAATCAAACATATAAGATATGCTGCGATCTGTCCAAGAGAATGTCAATCTGTAGCACTCCAGAATTTAAAAGAAGCTTGCCTCATTTTGGGGAGCACCATTTTTAAGGAGTTTCAATTAAATAGTACGTAGGACACATTTTTTCCCAAGTACATTTTCAGTTTTCAAAACCATGTGTTATTTACAGAAAATAGAATTCATGTGTTTTTGATTCATTTACACTTAACTCATTAAAAAATTCCTGTTAAACCACTTGGTATTCAAGGACTTTTCAGTTTTCTAAATAAGTTTCCAAAAGCCTTCTTAAAGATATGAAATGGTGTTAAATAAATATGTACATGAGTTTCCAAACCATGTTCATAATTTTTCTTTGGAATTTTTTGCCTTTAATTAGTAAAATGTGCTTTTCTCCTAGCCAGAAAGAGATTAATGTGTGAAAATTTATCATTTGTCAATGCAGGAAAGCCTAAATTTACAAATAAGAAGTTTTAAATATCACCAATCAACAAATAATTTGATTCACATATATGCTACAAAATAAATGTCAGATAAACATCATAGATTTAGGAGGAAGAAAGTGGATTAACAATTATTGAACACTTCTTGGGTGCTATGTACTTAGCACCATATGTATGTAGCATTTAATTAATAGGAGATGGGTATTTTCATCACACTTAAACAGATGAGAAAATTGAGGCTCAGACAAGCTCAATAATCTTCTCAAAGCTACATAGCTAATGAGACAGAGCCAGAATTCAAAGGTCTGTATGATTCTTCAGTCCGTGTTATTTCAGCTACCCATTTTACATCCCACTGGATTTGAAATGATCTGTTTTTAAATTACTGCAGTTTTTTTTTCTTTATTTTATTTTTTTCTTGCATTTTAGGTTTTGGGGGGTACATGTGAAGAACATGCAAGATTGTTGCATAGGTACACACATGGCAGTGTGATTTGCTGCCTTCCTCCCCATCACCTATATCTGGCATTTCTCCCCATAAATTACTGCAATTTTACCTACTACAAATGTGAACAAGCCTTAGCTTCCTTGACTATAGATTAGGGACAGTAATATCCACTTTATAAAACTGCTGTTAGAGGAAATAAAATAATGCATGTATAAATACACCTAGATTGAAATGAGTTAGTTCTCTTACCAAGAGAGAACCTGTTCTCTACAGTCTTGTCCCTTGTCATAACCTGTGTTGTATGAAACTTCTATACATTTTTATACAGCACAGGCTAACACTTATAAATTGTAGATTTCATCTCTATTCCACCGTATGAAATTTTCAGACTCTCCTAGGCCATAGAATATAATTAAAAGTTCATACTGATTTTATTCTAAATTTACATATTCAACTTCATCTTCTTTTATTTCCACAATAAAACTTTAACTTTAATCAGAATAATTTACTCCCACACCCCAAACCCAACATACACACTACACTATTTAGAAAATTGTGGTAAAATACACATAATGAAATTTACCATTTTAACTATTTTTAAGTTTACAGTTCAGTGGAATAACTTAATAGTACATTCCCATTGTTGTGCAACCATCACCATTATCTCACACTATGCTCTTCCAAGTAGCATTTCACCATATCCCATATTGAAACTCTCTTTCTATTTCTATTTATCAACCCTTAGTCTTCATCTAGATCTGACTCAAACCCCCTCATCCACAGAATCTTCCTTTAGTGTGTTTGTCTGACTTGTATCAAATGTTGAAAGGGAGTTTCGCATAGTGGTTAAGTTTATAAACTCTGGGTCAGATTGTTCAAGTTCAAGTTCTGTCTGCATTACTCCATAACTATATGGCCTTGGGCAAGCAAATCAACCTCTCAGTGTCCTAGGTATTTACCCAAATGATTTAAAAACTTGTGTCCACACAAAAACCTGCATATGAATGTTTATATCTGCTTTCTTCATAATTGCAAAAAACTGGAAGCAACCAAGATGTCCTTCAGTAGATGAATAAGTAAACTGTGGTATATCCATGCAATGAAATATTCAGTAATAAGAAGAAATGAGCTATCAAGTAATGAAAAGACATGGAGGAACCTCAAACACATGTGGCTAAGACTGGACAAGCCAGTCTGAAAAGGCTACGTATTGTATAATTCCAACTATAAGACATTCTGTAAGAGGGCAAAACCATCAAGACAATAAAAAGATCAGTGGTTTTCAGGGGTTTGGAGTGATTGGTGGGGGTAAGTAAGGGGAGGAAGGAGTGAATAGGTGGAGCTAGGGGAATTTTAGAGCAGTGAAACTATTCTTTATGATACTATAATGATAGTTACATGACAATGTGCTTTGTCAAAACCCCTATTAATTGTACCCTAATGTAAACTATGGACAATTGCAACAAATGTACTACACTATTGCAATATGTTAACAGTAGGGAAAACTGAGGTGGGGAAGGTGAGGGGGTGTATGGGAACTCTCTGTAATTTCTGCTCATCTCTTCTGTAAGCCTAAACCTGCTCTAAAAATTAAAATATATTAATTTAAAAAGCAGACTGAAAAATTAACAATCAATGACAAAAAGATATCTGGAAAATCTTCAAATATTAGAAAATATATATCATACTTCTAAGTAATCTATGGCCAAAGAAAAAAAGTAAGGGATTTTAAAGTGAATGAAAGTATTTTTAACTGAACAAAAATAAAAACGCAACAAATTAAAATTTATGAGCTGCAGCTAAAGCTGTACTTACAAATTTATAGCACTCAATGTATGTGTTAGAAAATAAGAAAGTTCTCAGGTTTTCTACCTTAAGAAACTAGGGAAAGAAGAAAAAACAGAAACCCCAAATAAACAGAAGAAAGAAAATATTACAGACCAGAGCAGAAATCAGTGTGAAAGAAAACAGAAAAATTAGAGAAAATCAGTGAAAACCTAGATCTCTGAGAAGGCCAAATAAATAAATAAATAAATAAATAAATCTTATCTGGAAAAATAATGAGAATACACTAATAACAATATCTGAATGGAGAGTAGTAACGTAAATACAGGTTATGTTTCAGATGCTAAAAGGATAAAAAGAGAATATTATGAACAACTTTATGCCAATAAATCTGACAACTTAGATGAAATGGACAGATTCCTTGAAAGATACAAACTACCAAAGCTTATCCAAGAAGAAATAGATAACATAAATATCTACATATCTATTAAAAGATTGAATTTGTATTTAAAAATTTACCCGCAAAAAAATAAATCCACACCCAGATGCCTTCACTGCTGAATTCTACCAAACATTTGGGGAAGAAAATAATACTAATTTCACATAAACACTTCTAAAAAATTAAAGAGGAGGGAATACTTCCAACTCATTCTGTGAGGCCAGAATTACCCCTGATGAGTGGTAAAAACCACAGACCAATCCCCCCTCATAAAGTTTGATATAAACATATTTTTAAAAATGTAACAAATTGAATCCAACAATATATAAAAAGAACCAAAAAGGGTCTATCCCAGGAATACCAGGCTGACTTAACATTTGAAAGTCAGGCAATGCAATTCACTCTTTTGACAGACTAAAAAAGAAAAAAAATGATAATCTCAATAGTTGCAATAAAAAGCATTTGACAAAATCTAGCATCCACTCATGATAAAAACTCTCAGCAAATGAGAAAGAGAAGGAAATCTACTCACGCTGATAAAGAACATGAACGAAAAAACCCTATTGATAAAAAACTGAATGTTTTGTTTCTACCCTAAAAAACTAAATGTTTTGTTTCTACCTTCTGAGATCAGAAGCCATAGAAAAATGTATGCTGCAACTATTTCTATTCAACATTAGTAAAATAATGTAAGAAAATAAAAGAAAGGCACGCAGATTGGGAAGGGAAAACTAAAACTGTATTTGCCAACCATATGATCATGTATGTAGACTGTCCCATTGACTCCACAAAAAAGCTGGTAGAGCTAGTAAGTGACTTTAGCAAGGTTACAGATTACAAGGTAAATTTTTTTAAAACGCGATTTTATTTCTACATACTACAACAAATTGAAATCAAAATGTAAGAAATTGCTATTTACAGTGGCATCAAAAACATAAAATACATAGAAAAAAATCTGACAATGCATCGGTAAGACCTGTCCACTGAAAAGACTAAAATATTGCTACTAGAAATTAATGTCCCAAATAAAGGAAATAATTCTCCACATTTCCCAGTTCTCCCCCAACTGATCTATAGATTCCATGTAATCCCGTTCAAAATCCCAGCAGGCTTTTATTGAATAAATTAACAGTCGGATTTATCATTCATATGAAAATGCACAGGACCTAGAAGAGCTAAAACAACTTTGCAAAAAGGAAAAAAATTGGAAGGCCAATACTACCTGATTTCAAAATTTTTAATAAAGCTATCTTAATCAAGAGAGTATGATATTGGTAAAAAAAATAGACAAATAGATCAACCACACAGAGAACCCACAAATGTTGAGACCTACGTATACATGATCAATTGAATTTTGAAAAACATGCAAAGGCTTTGCAAAGGAGAAAGATTATCAGCAAATTATTCTGGAGTAATTGGATATCTATATTCAATAAGTATGTAAACAAATAAATATCCTCAATGCATATCTTGCACCATATACAAATATATTTAAAAATTCATTCAAAATAGATCATAGACCTATGTCTAAAACCTAAAACTATAATACTTCTAGAAGAAAACAGGAGAAATCTTTGTGATTTTAGCTTAGGTAAAGACACGTCACCCAAAGCATAAGTCATTAAAAAATGTGATGAATTGTATCACAAAATTAAAGACTTTTGCTCTTTGAAAGACACCGTTCTGAGAAAGACAAGACAAGCCACAGACAAGAAAAAATAATTTCAAGCCATATATTAGATAAAGGACTTGTGTTCATAATATGTAAAGATCTCTCAAAATCTAAATATATTTAAATATCCAAAAAAAATGGGTAAAAAGTTTGAACATACACTTTACCAAAGACAATATATGGTTGACAAATAAATACATGAAAAAATGCTTAGTATCATTAGTCATTAGGAACATGCAAAATTTTAAGCCACAAACACATTTATTAGAATGTCTAAAATTAAAAAGATTGACTATACTAAGTATTGGTCAGGATGCAGCAGTTTCTTGAAAAGTTAAACATAACACTTGCCATGTGAGCCAGTACTGGAGTGAGATGAGTGAGGAGACTGTCTCCTTTAAATTGCATCCTAGGTGTTTCTCTGGTTTCACCCTAGTCCTGGAACTGCCTGTAAGTTAGCTATTCTGTTCCTTTTCTTGAACTATTATATTTGCCAAGAGTTTCACAAGTTTGTTTAAAATAGAAAAGTTAGGCTGGGCGAGGTGGCTCACACCTGTAATCCCAGCACTTTGGGAGGCCAAGGTGGGTGGATCACAAGGTCAGAAGTTCAAGACCAGCCTTGCCAGGATGGTGAAACCTCATCTCTACTAAAAATACAAAAATTAGCTCGGCACGGTGGCAGGCGCCTGTAATCCCAACTACTCAGGAGGCTGAGGCAGGAGAATTGCTTGAACCCAGGCAGCAGACTTGCAGTGAGCTAAGATTGTGACACTTCACTCCAGCCTGGGTGATAGAGTGAGACTCCATGTCAAAAAATAAATAAATAAATAAAAATAAAATGGAGGCTGGGCGTGGTGGCTCACGCCTGTAATCCAAGCACTTTGGAGGCCAAGGCGGGCAGATCACCTGAGGTCGGGAGTTCAAGACCAGCCTGACCAACATGGTGAAACCCCGTCTTAAAAAATAAAATGAAATAAAGTGGAAAAGTTGAGGTCTGAATTTCCCAGTGCTCTCTTAGTATTTCTCCAGAGCCAATAAAAGTTACAGAACATTCATTCAATTGCTATTTTACTAAGGCTGCTTCCCAATCCCCTTAGGGATGGATGTTGAATTTTATCAAATTTTGGCATCTACTAAGATGATCATATGACTTTCTCCTTTAAACTTTTAAGACACCGAATTAAATTAAGTTTTATTTAAAACATTTTAAATTAGGAAACATTTCAAAGATACTGAAAAATACAAACAATAATGTAATAAACACATATGTACCCACTACCCGTATTTATAGACATTAGCGTTTTGCCATATTTGTTTCAGCTCTCTCTCTCTCTCTCTCTATTTTTTTTTTTTTCAAATGGAGTCTCGCTCTGTCACCCATGCTGGAGTGCAGTGGGATGATCACTGCTCACTTCAGCCTCCGCCTCCCAGGCTTAAGCAATCCTCCTACCTCAGCCTCACAAGTAGCTGGGACTACAGGCACCTGCCACTATGCCCAGCTAGTTTTTTGTGTTTTTGGTAAAGATGGGGTTTTGCCATGTTGCCCAGGCTGGTTTTGAACTCCTGAGCTCAAGTGATCCACCTGCCTTGGCCTCCCAAAATGCTGGGATTACAGGCCTGAGCCACTGCACCCAGCCTCACTCTCTCTTTAGATAAACAAAATGAATACAGTAAAGTTCTCCACGTCCTCCCTTTCATCCTTTCACTTCTGTTAAACCAGTCTTCTACTGAAGTTGGTATGTTCATTATGAATATTTTAATATAATATATGTGATTTTATTTTATGTTAAAAAATTTTATGTAAATGGTATCATCCTGAATGTATCATTTTGCAACTTGGATTCATTTTTATTTTAGTTTATGTTTTTTATTTACTATGCTTTTAGTTTGTGTTTCTTTTTTACCATCTATGGTCAATTATTCTTCATTCCTTTTTATCTCTCTTCATTTTAAAGTTACATATTTTATTTCTATTCTGAATCCTCCTGCTGAAAAAACTAAAAATGTTGAAAAAGTATTAATTTTTTCCCTCAGAAACATTGTAGAACTGTCAAGGTAGTAAGAAATTACAGGCTAAAATCTGAGAAAACACTTGAGTCTAGGGAGATAAGCTGAGCACAAATACACTGAAGCTGCCTTTGCTCTGAGGGAATTTGTTGATCTGGACAGATTTGAACCTTGGTTTCAGCAGATGTATACATGGAGGGATCTTGAAGTTGACACCCAGGGCCTATCCAAGGAGGGGATCCTACCAGATGAACCCTCCCTAACTGAGCTATCACCCAAAGGGGTATCACCCTCAGAGTAAAAGAAAACCTAAAATATACTGCTATGGTTTCAACTCACGTTGAAACTTAATCTCCAAGGAAACACTTTTAAAAACTGGGTCTTTAAGAGGCAGAGGCCTCATGACTGGATTAGTCCATTCATGGATTAATGAGTTGATAGGTTAATAGATTAATGAGTTATCATGGGAATGGGTTAGTTATCACCAGAGTAGATCTGTTATAAAAAGCCAGTATGGCCACATATTATAAGCCCCTTTACCATGTGATGCCTTATACTGCCTGAGGACTCTACAGAGAGTCTCACAACCAGCAAAAAGGCTCTCACCAGATGCAGACCCTCAATCTTGGACTTCCCAGCCTCCAAAACTGTAAGAAAGATATTTCTTTCCTTCATAAAGTACTCAGATATTTAGTTACACTACCCTCCCATACTCCAGGGGTAGAAGGGAATGTTGCCTTAACACTGAGAACAACAGATGTAAAAAAAAAAAAAGAAAAAAAAAGGAGAGAACTCCTCCCTGAAAAGTTGCAGCCCCTGCCAAGAATTACAGAGCTGGGTTTGGATAGCAAGGGAACATGGAACCATGCAGTTGGATAATATGGTTCTGACTGGTAGAAGAAAATACTCACTCGAAGAAGGTAACCTTCATCTTAGGCATCAAAGAATTCCTTTACATATTTTAGGGACAATTATCAGTGCACAGTAAAACACATGTGTGCACATGTGCATACACACACACAAACAGAAAAGATCTCATGAGAAAAAATATAGACAAGAAATTTAGCAGATATATGAATTATCAGTCTATTTAAAATTTAAAACATCAAAATACTCTAAAAAGTTATATTTGAAAACAACCAATGTTATTGTATAGAAATAAATATAAAAAATGAAAAAATTAAAAATCAGTGGACAGGCTGGACCTGGTGGTGTGTGCCTTTAATCTCAGCTGCTTGGGAGGCTGAGGAAGGAGGACTCCCTGGAGCTCGAGTCCAGTCTGGGCAACATAGTGAGACTCTGTCTCTTAAAAAAAAAATCAGTGGATAAATATAACAGCAAATTAGAAGACATATATATTAAGAAATTATGAAGAATGCAGCATAAATGGACAAAAAAGACAATATAAAAGAAAAGTTTGGAGACATGGAGGAGACTGGGGGAATCTAATATTTTTAAATCAGAGTTATGAAAGGAGAGGAAGGAGAGAAAGGAGCAGAGGAAACACTTTTAGAAGTAATGACTAGGGGATGTTCCAGAACTAATGAAGAAACTCATTTCAGATGACTTGCCATCTCACTATAGCTCTCAAATGTTTGCAAAACAGCCTATTCCATTTTAAAAACACTACTCCACTCATGACCTACAAATGAGAAGCTTCATTTATGTGCTGCTATTTAATATGTCATTTAAATTTCCACTTTCATACCTGATAAATTGCAACTCTAGCCATCTTGGGCCAATATTAACTTCAAAAAGCAGGCAAGTTTCAGGTGGGCCATTCTATAATAAGAAATTAACCTCTTGATGCTCTATGGATATTTTAGTATACAAGTTTTTTTAGAAAAGGGTGGCATTTCACATTTTCCATACCAAATTTACTGCTGCCATGTTTTATGGTGTGGAACTCCGAAACATCAGTAACTCATTTGTCTGTATTCAGAAGGGACACAAATTACTTTCTGAAGACTATCTCATCCTTATTCCTAGTACTTTATTTCTTTGGCACAACTCCAAGTGCCAGGTGGAGTGACTTTCTACTATGCAGCTTTTTGCATGTTTTAATATTCATCAGAAAATGTCAATGCTACCCCCAGCTCTGTTGATTATTAAAACATAAAGCTCTGTACTTAATTAGTGACAATGAATAGATGTTTTCTAGGTATTTCTCAGGAGAGTTAATCTTAAAGTCAGAGCTATTCACTATATGTTGAAAGCTCAGTTGAAAGAAATACTAAGGAGGACTGTTGGCAGGATTTGCAATTCATTCATTTCTCTGAATACACGAAAATCTACCTCTGGATTAAGACATACCATACATAGAATCTTGCCTATGATGACCAAATAGAGAAATTGTTTTCTGGTTTTAATTCAAGCATAGTTTTGCTTTCTCAAGAAATTGATTTGCTTTCTGCATTATGGACAACCTATCTGTCTGTGTATGGTCCAGTACCCTACTACTGCTTTAGGGCTTAAACTTAGGGAGACAGCATATATGCATAGCTTTCAATTCTGTTTTTTGATGTGGTCACTTTGACTCATCAAAATGGCCATGGTTATGACCAAATATAAATTCATTTTTATTTTTTATACCTCATTCCTTATACTCACTTCATTCCTGAGCCTCATCACATTTCTGATCTTCACCCCAACTGAGGATGTCGGTAATTGCAGGAGGCTCAGTAATGGGCTGAAAACAGTCATTTGGCACATTATGTCAAAATAAGAACAAAAAATGTGTAAGAATTTCTATTTTAGTCTGTACCAAAATGTGCCCCAGTCAAAACGATTGCATCAAAATTTTAAATACTCAGGAAACTATTAATATAACAAATGCCAGATTCATTTAACAAACTTTTATTATGTCTCAGCTATGGGTTAGGTATTTGGTACATGAAAGTGATAATGAAATACTACAAGATAAGCCCAAATTGATAGCAAATAAATTAATCTAATATTTGAGAGTGAAATGAGGAGAATCTGTACATAGTAGAAGTAAGCAACTACCCATAAAGAAGCTGAAGGGTCTGTGTGTAAATCAGCAACTAAGGAATTCTGGAAAGAAAATTAAAATGAAATTCATTGAGCATATTTATTATGAGCTGGTCCTGTGTTTTTAACCTTATTGAAGAGTGCCCAAAACTTCAAACAAGATAAAAAGAGAACAATCTCAAGAAAAGGTGATTGTATTGCTATGCTATAATTAAATCCAGCTCAATCTAATCAATTTTACCATTCTTTGGCAGAAGAAGAAATATTTTAATAAAGACATACTGCTCTGCACAGCTTCTACAATGGTACAATAGACCAAAAAAAAAAATCCAAAGAATGCTTGCCATTTATTCCTTCATTTGTTTATACATTTGTAAAACATTCATGGAGGCCTGGTGTAGGTTTTGTGAAATGTGGGTTTACTGAAAATGTAAAGACCAATAAGACACAGTCTCTACTCTCATCAAACTTACAGTCTAGTAGAGAGCAATAGACCAGTAAACCAATAATTATAATATAGGCTGACTATGGATATAACTATTAATAATAATTACTTACTGTATTTAGTCAGCTATGGACACAATACTGCATAAGAATGCAGTGATTTGAAATTGCAGTTGTATTCTCTAGGTCATAGGTCTGTGGGCTAAATAGGTAAGACTCCAGCCCCTGGGTTTTGAGCTGTAGGATACAGGTTGGGTTTAGGTCAGCTCCATATATTCCTCGTCTTTGGACCAGTAGCTGCCTGGGGTATGTGGTCTGTTCCGTGGGTCTCACTCAGGGACTAGGTTAAATAATCAGCAGCAATCTGGGACATGCTCTTCTCATCACTGAAATAGGAGGGCAAGCTCAAGCACACAGCATATGTCAGACCTCTGAATTACAAATGCTGACATCCCACTGGCCAAAAACCAAAACATATGACCAAGACATGTAAATAGGGCAGGAAGAAGCTATACTTGGAGTCTATACAGGAGCAAATATTTGCTGAACAATAATCCAAACTCCCACATACAGAGTGCAATTGGAAAGAGTAGAGAGGGATTATGTAAGTCAAAGTTCTTGGTTATAACCAGTTAGAGACAGACTCTGGCATATTTAAGCAGAAAAATAATTTATTAAGGAGCTATTGGTTAGTACATAAAGTCTCTTGAACGGCTTAAAAACCAGTCCCAGAGACTATGCAACCAGGTACAACTTCCAAAATCACACAGAACTAGGCTGGAAAGGACACCACTGTTATTGCCAGTAGCACAGACACTCCCACTTTAACTGCCAACACCACCAGTACAACACTGTTGCTGGAACTACTGGCACTATTGCCTCTAAAAATTGATTTTAGCTGCCTTCTCTGCTGCTACACATTGTCACAGTTCTGAAAAAATGCTCTTTTTCATGCCATCATCTTCTAATTCAAAATCTGGGACATATGTATTTGATTGGCAGATCCTGGATCACATGTACATGCCCTAATTCAAAGGATGTGGGAAAGCAAGTATCTGGCATTTTCAGTTTTCAAAGAGGTGGAAGCTTCCATCACATAATGGCAATATCTCAAACATAGGTAGGGGACTCAGATGCTGTGTGGCAAAAAATAAGAATGAGAAATTTCCATTACAAGCACACAGATGAAGGCAGAGGTATCAGGAGAGGCTTCCCAGAGTAGATAAGGTTCAAGTTGAATCTTAAAGAATAAACAGGAGTAAGAGGGTTGAAAAAGGGTAAACATGGCCTTTGAAGTAGAAAGAGTCCTGAGAAAATAGCACGTTGCGGATGTGCCTTAGTTTAGCGTAGCTTAGTACAACATATGGGGATGGATGTGTATGGAGTGGTCATGGAAAAGTGTCATGAGATTAATTGGTGAAAGAAATAGGAGATACATCGTGAAAGCCTCACAGTTTTTTTGTTTTTTGTTTCTGAGATGGAGATTTTCCTGTGTTGCCCAGGCTGGAGTGCAATGGTGCAATCTCGGCTCACCGAAACCTCTGCCTCCTTGGTTCAAGTGATTCTCCTGCCTCAGCCTCCTGAGTAGCTGGGATTACAGGCACCTGCCACCATGCCCAGCTAATTTTTGTATTTTTAGTAGAGACGAGATTTCACCATGTTGGCAAGGCTGGTCTGGAACTCTTGACCTCAGGTGATCCACCTGCCTCAGCCTCCTGAAGTGTTAGGATTACAGATGTGAGCCACCATGCCTGGCCAAGCCTTGTATGTTATATACTGTTAATTGGTCAGGATATAACATAGAAGAAAGACAAAATAGGTATTTCATATAGAAAGGTATTTAATTCAAGGAAATGTAACATTGGTAGAAGGGCTGTATAGAATCAAGCAGCTGCTATAATTTCATAGCTGAGATCTAAGGTTCAGGAAGCTGCTGCTGCTGTTGCCATTGAGGCTGCATCAGTTACCTCTCACATCCATGAAGGTGGTGAGTAGATATCAGGACTCCAAGTTTAACTACTATAATTGCCTCTTTACACGAGCATCTTCAAAACTTTGCTTGCCATTAGCAACAACAACAGAATATTGCTTGTGCCTCATTTTATCATCCAGATCTGGTGGTAGCACATCAAACTGGCAGAATCTACTACATCTGGAGATCTGGTGGCACTAGTGTATGGGTTTTTTTTGTTTATTATATTTTTTTTAGCTTTCCATCATCTCTGATTAGGAGGAGAGTGGAAGGAGATTAAAGTAGCCAATCCATAGTGTCTAACACAACATATATGTTGTGTTATGTGAGTATGAGGTTTATCTCAAGGACTATGAAAACAATTAATATATATTTAAAGCATGAATATTACACACTTAGATTTGCTTTCTGAAAAGTTGTTTCTGTGACACTGGAAGGAATTGATTGCAAGAGTACAATAAAAGATTTTTGTAGTAACAAGTGAGATACAGTAGAATAACTGGGAATTGAGAATAGGGTAGGGGCTGGGGAAATACAAAAAAGGTAGAATCTTCAGAACACGGTACAGGTTCAATTGCTTATAGTGGGTCCTAAAGAAGAGAAGATGAAGTTTTCTCTCAGTTTTCAGAGTTGGATAATTGAAGGAGTGGTGATATGACTCATCAAATGGAATAGAGAAAGAAAAAGAGAAAGAAACATAATTAGTTCTAGAAATGTTCAGTTTTTAGGTTCTGTGAGATAGTTAAAAGGAGTTTTCAAGTTTGTGATAAGGAATATGGCTCTGATGCTTTGGAGAGGGATGTGGTTTGAAGATACAAATTCAGCAATCATGAGCATATAGATAAAAGTCAGTATCATTGGAAAATTCAATGACAAGGTATTTTGATAACTAACACTAGCTACTAAAACAAACTGCCAAATATTCTTAGTGGCTTAAGATATTAAGCTTTATTTTCTATGCACCTCATAGTTAGTGTAATTCTCTGATTTTGGTAGGGGAGATATCTCTATTCTATGAACCATTCAGAAACCCCAGGTTACTTCTCTGCAGTAGCTCTCGTGTCTTCTAGAGCTCAAAGGACTCTGGTGGATCCTCTGCATCTGACTGGCCCAGGAACAAAAAAGCTCGGGAGAATGTTAAGAGTTTTTAGGGGTCAGGCTAGAAGTAAAGTTAGAATGGAGCTTTTCCAGCTGGGCGTGGTGGATCACGTCTGTAATCCTAACACTTTGGAAGGCCGAGTGGGTGGATCACCTGAAGTCAGGAGTCTGAGACCAGCCCAGCCAAAATGGTGAAACCCTGTCTCCACTAAAAATACAAAAATTAGCCAGGTGTGGTGGTGCGTACCTTTAATCCCAACTACCCGGGAGGCTGAGGCAGGATAATTGCTTGAACCTGGGAGTTGGAGGTTGCAGTGAGCCGAGATTGCGCCATTGCACTCCAGCCTGGGTGACAAGAGTGAAACTCTGTCTCAAACAAAAAAAAAGAAAAAAGAAAAAGAATGGAGCTTCTCAAACTATCTGTAGGAAAGGACCAATTAAAAAAATTCCAATCCATTGCAGACCATTACTTTTGTTAAAGAGAATAAAAATGTTGTGAGCATAGAGGGAACATATCTCAAAATAATAAAAGCCACATATGAAAACCCACAGCCAACATTATACTGAACAAGGAAAAAGTTAAAAGTATTCCTCTTAAGAATCAGAACACACAAGGATGCCCACTTTCACCACCCCTTCAACATAGTACTGCAAGTCCTAGCTAGTGCAATCAGGCAAGAAAAAGAAATAAAAGGCATCTGAACTGGAAAAGAGAAAGTCAAATTACCTCTGCTTGCTGATAATACGATTTTATATCTAGAATCTCCTAAAGACTCCTCCAAAAGATTGCTAGATTTGGTAAAAGAGTTCAGTAAAGTTTCAAGACACAAAATCAACATGCAAAAATCAGTAGCATTTCTGTATATCAATAACAATCAAGCTGAGAACCGAATCAAGACTCAATCTCTTTTATAATAGCTGCAATAATAAAATAAAATACCAAGGAATACATTTAACCAAGGAGGTGACATCTCTCTACAAGAAGAATTACAAAACACTGATGAAGGAAATTGTATATGACACAAATAGAAAAACAAGCCATGGATTGGAAGAAACAGTATCACTAAAATGACTAAAGTGCCTAAAGCAATCTATGAATTCAGTGCTATTCCTATTAAATTGCCAATGTCATTTTTCACAGAATTAGGAAAAACAATCTTCAAATTCTGATGGAATCAATGCCAGGCATGGTGGCTCATGCCTATAATCCCAACAGTTTGGGAGGTTGAGGTGCATATTGCTTGATCTCAGGAGTATGAGAACAGTCTGAGCAACATAGCGAGACCCCACCTCTGCAAAGAATTTAAGAAAACTTAGCTGGGTGTAATGGAGTGTGTCTGTAGTTCAGCTACTTGGGAGGCTGAGCTGGGAGGATCAGTTGGCTCCTGGAGGTTGAGGCTGCAGTGAGCTGTGATTGTGTCACTGCACTCCAGCCTGGGTGACAAGAGTTAGACTCTGTCTCAAGAAAAACTTATGGAATTAAAAAAAAAAGCCTGAATAGCCAAGACAATCCCAAGCCAAAAGAGCAAGACTGGAGGCATCACATTATCTGATGTCAAATTATACTATGAGGTTATAGTAACTAAAACAGCATGGTTTTACTATAAAAACAGACACATAGATCAGTAGAACAGTATATAGAACCCAGAATCAAAGCCACATACCTACCACCAATTGATCTTTGACAAAGTCAACAAAAATACACACTAAGGAAGGGACACCCTATTCAATATATGGTGCTGTGAGCCTATTACAGGATTGAATTGTCACTGCTGGAGTGATGAAAAGTTGCTGGATTCATGAAGACAGGAAGATAAAAGAAAAACATACAAACAGGCAGGAGCAAAGCCTTCTCCCCTCCTTCAGTCTGGCAGTCTCTTTAGTCCCCCCCCTGTTGGCAGAGCCTAACAGCAACTGGCAGAGCACAAAGTTGTTTTGTAGAGTCCTAGTTCTCAGCATCATAAAGCAGGAAGGGTGGTTATGGAGCTGGAATAAATAGTGGTTTAACTCGCCCACAAATCCAAGGATACGGCTGTAGGTAAAACCCTACAGAGGGTAGTTTCAGCTTGATCGTACAGGGGAATTCTTGAGTGTAAGTTGTGTCTAGTTGTTCCTACCTAAGACAAGGGGAACTAAAGCTTCCATACTCTTGCATTTATCAGTCACTGGTTAAGAACTGCCCTTGAGGGAATATAATGTCCCAGGGACTTCTAGTCCTTGTGAAAGCAAGCAAAGTAGTTCCAAAAGCCTAAAAACAGTCCCGTGAAAAAGAGTTGCAGATCTCAGCTATTGAAAATGGAAGCACAGTGAAACTTGAGGCAATGGGAAAACTCAAAAAAGGTGGTTAAATGTCAAAGGGTATATGTTTGAAGCATCAACAGTATTTATTCTGGAGACACACGTCTAAAAGCCGCCTTATTTCTCCGCTTGTTTGACTACATTTGTCTCTTTTTCAATTTAATGGCTGTTACTTTGAGGCTATCTGAAATAATAGGTGCTATCTGAAACATGTGTAATCTGATCTTTTCCTAAGGGCAAGTCACTTTGTTCAAATTCTATTGGAGCCTCCTTGCTCAGTCTTTTAAAATGACATCTCTGTTTGGAATGTAAAAGAATTAGTGTTTTCCAACCCTGCAAAGTCCCCCAGTGGTGGACTCTCTTCTGTTCCCTTTCATTTCTGGTTGTAATGTTGGGGTTCAAAGGACGATACCTAAAAGTATGGTGCTTTGGGACATCCTGAATACTTCTGAATTAAAGAAAACTGGAAAGGCTTACAAGTTGCCTCAGAACAAGGGACTTTCTAACCTTCTCCTGTCCTTCCAACCCCCAAACACGGAGGGGCTCTCCCTGGAAGTTCCCTTGTCTTACAGAAGGAAACATTTTTCAAAAGAAATGCAGTTGTTCTAAAATCTTTCTAGGAAGGTCATCAAATAACCAAGGAATATTAACCATAAGTAGAAGAGAAAAGACTAAAAGTCATTATCATGCCCAGAGAGACTTTTCCTCTGTTCTTCTCAGGGCAGTTGAGATTACCCGGAAGACTTTATCTGCATTATAAGACCACCTTTGTTCAGGGAAGTTCTGCCCTTCACCTTCCTTCAACTTGTTGCCACCTCCTCCAGAGCTCAGAGGAACTTTGTTCCAGACCATTGTCTGTTCTTTGAGCTCATTCTTGTCTTCTGAAATTCATTTGCTACTCCTCAAAATTGCTTACGTCCTCTATTTCCTTCTCTCCTACGAAGAGGGTACTTACGCCTCAGCTGTCTGGCCTTTCTTTGAGTCTTAGGTTTCGTATGAATCCTGTGCACAGTACCATGTTAATACATTTGTATGTGTTTTCTCCTGTTAATCTATTGTCGGTAACTTCAGCAGACTTAAACCTTCAGATACGAAAAATTTCCTTCGCCCCCAACAGTAAACTGGTTACTTCTGTTCTATGCTAATGTTCTTCTGAAAATGTCTTGCTAAAAATATCAAAAATCACCAACATCCACTATAATATTGCTTTCTGAACTGTTCCCTTAGCTCTACAAGTTATGTAGATACTAATCTGCCTTCTGAGGTACTGTAAGCAAGAGTTTAGCCACTGCCTGATGTGAACCTTCAGCTGTCCACCCTGCTACATCTATTTCCTCAATTCCCACCTGATTGCTGTGCTAAGCTAATGACACATATTTTAGTTTTTTTGTTATTGTAGGCCATCACTTCTGTTATTAATCAGGGTTAGTGATTTTAGCTATTTTAACAAACTACCTCCAAATCCTAGTGTTATAACCAAATAAAAGTTTATTTTTTGCTCCAATCAGTCCAGTGAGGATCAGTGTGGTGATGCAATTATTAAGAAACCCAGAGTCCTTCTATTTAACGTTGCTGCCATCCCCCAGCTTCTCAGAGTTCTCTGTATCTGGCGGATTGGTGTGTGAAAAAAAAAATAGAAACTATAAATTACAGGAAGTTTTAAGGCAAGGCTTACATTGGAGGGTCACTGCTTCTGTTTACATTCCACTGTCCAGAATTAGTCACACAGCCCAATATAATGATAAGGAAGCTGGGAAACATAGGTTTCCTGAGTGCAAAGAGGAAAATAAGGTGGTGAATATGTATCATTATCTCTGTCACATTAACGATTTCAGTTGCAGGTAACAGAAAACTCAGCTCAAATTGGCTTTGTGGGGGGAGGAAAAACTTTTCCTCTACTTTTTGAGGTTCTATAACTGGGGGCCTGTGAACTAAACTGACAAAGGACAGATTACCAAGGGAAGACAGATTTTAATCACATATGTATGTAAGGGAGATCACAAAGAAGTGTGACACAGAGGGTGGTTAGAATTTGAGGCTTACAGACTGATATACTTCCCTGAAGGGGAAGGGGAAAAGAGCACTTATGGGGAAAAAAATGACTTCTTAGAATGGGAAGGAGCAGAAAGGGCATTTATGGAAGTGACTTTTGGGAAAGATAAATGGGCCCTTTGGAGAATAGATGGGAGATATCATAGTTTTGTGACAACGTCTATTTAGATGTGGTGACAATTCTTGCAGTCTCCGATGGTGAGTCAATCTTCCTTGGTTGCTCCCTGGAGGGAATTTATAACAATTGAGTTCTTTTGGATTCTTTTGAAAGGCTCTGCTTTTAGGCAGATAAGGGATTTCAGGAACTTAAATATATTCAGCTCAAAATAATTTTTATGCCACAATGGCTTATTCTGGATCCCTTCAGCTTAAACAACAAAGGGAATTTATTGGCTCATAAAACAGAGAAGTCTAGAGGTAGTATGATTCCAGTGATGTTTTATTTGAAGGTTTATGATTCTCTTGGGGGATTGGCTTCCTTTCCCTATGATTGATTCTCCCAGCCATTCCTCCTCCACGTGTTGGCTTTATTTTCAGTTGGCTCTACTTAGTAGCAAAGAAAAAAATAAAAAAGAGAATGTAGCTTGTAGCTCTTCCAGTATTTACATTAGAATGCTATACCATTCAGAGGAAAAAAAAAAAGAACTTCTGTATTCTCTCAATAAAACAAAATCCTAGGCTTCCCTCTGATTGGCCTCTGAAACAAAAACTAGTTCAAAGGGTGAGGGTAACTCTGATAATTTTTGGCCGGTTGGACCGTTCTTGGACCTATTGTGGGATGTATGAACTCTGTCCCAATTGCATGGATGAACACAAAGTAGTTGTGGAATGGAAGCTGGGAGATCACCCATATCCATTGCCATAATTCAGGTAAGGATGTAGAGCGTAACCTCACTTAAGGAGAATGAGTTCTGTGCGGATATGTATGGCAAGTGTGTAACACGTAAAACATGCTGAGAATGTAAGTCAGAGCAGGACAGGCTCGTAAAACATGATAGGAAGGTTTGGAGACTAAGTCAGGAGAACCAAAAGAAAGGTGTTCTAGGGGCCAAGGGAGTATGATGTCAGAAGTTTGAAGTATGATGTCAGAATCATCCAAGTAACTTCCTGTGTGCTGATTCTATTCTCAGGAGTCATCTTTTGTAATTTGGCTTCTCATGTGAATGTTCCTTTGAATGAAAATATGTTGACCAGCTTTCTGGTGTCCATGGCAGTTATGTTTTTCATGAACAAAAACAACAAAAAACAATTCCAATTTTGGTTTACACATCAGTCTCAGTAAGTTTGGTTGGTATGAATCATCCCCCAGGATTTAAATTAGTTCTGGAGACTGGCGACATTGAGCTTTTGTCTCTACAAAGTGAGGACTAGACTCTAGAATACAGGGTGCAATCTTCTCTTTCATCCTGTTATAAATAAAAATTATAGGATGCCATTATTTTGTTTTTTTAAATTTTAAATTTTTACTTTTTATTTCCTTAGGTTTTTTGGGGAACAGGTGGTGTTTGGTTACATGAATAAATTCTTTAGTGGCGATTTCTGAGATTTTGGTGCACCCAGCACCCAAGCAGCATATGCTATACCCAATGTATAGTCTTTTGTTCCTCACCCACCTCCCTTGCTCTCCCCTGAGTCCCCAAAGTCCATTGTATCATTATCATGGCTTTGCATCCTTACAGCTTAGCTCCCACTTATGAGAACATACAATGTTTGGTTTTCCATTTATGAGTTACTTCACTTCGAACAAGGGTCTCCATTTCCATCCAGGTTGCTGCGACTGCCAGTATTTCATTCCTTTTTATGAGGCTGCCATTATTTTTGACCAAACTCCTACACTAAGCCCCAACAGACTAGACTAAAAATCAACATGGAGTTACTAATGCCAAAAAAATGAAACTGAGTTGTTATGTGGCCTTCTGAGAAATCAGGAGAGAGATAACAGCTTAATTTCCCAAACAGGCCAGTTTAAATCTTTAATCCCCATGATAATTAAGTTCCCTGTTTTAACTCTATTTTGTTTGTTTTTGAGACAAGGTCTTGATCTGTTGCTCAAGCTGGAATGCAGTGGCAGGATCATGGCTCATTGCAGCCTTGAACTCCTGACGAAATCCTCCTGCCTCACCCTTCTCAGTAGCTGGGACTACAGGTATGCAGCACCACACCTGGCTGCTGTTGTTTTTACAGTAGTAACCTGATATTAACCAATGAGTTTTCTTTCTCTTGTTCTGTCTCATTGCCCCACCCTACAAGGAAAGGAACTCTGAAATGACCAACTTGTTTTTTGTTATTCCTTCTTCTTCAGCCATTTTTCTGTCTATAAAGTCAACCACATCTGCTCCATCATGGGAACACCTATTCTATTTTATGGAATGAAATGGTGCCTGAATCTAGAATTGCAATAAAGCCGCCTGAGATCTTTAAATTTGTTGTAATTTCACCAGACACTGTAGCAGGCTTTGGTAACCTTTAGGAACTATATTTGAAAAACAATGTCAATCATGTTCCAAGATTTTGGAATTTTTAAACTTTTCATGTTTGCTGTTTTGACTATTTTCTGTCTTTTCCTGTAAAGTTTATTTCCAGGGCCAGCAGGAAAGGGAAAGCTGGGTAGATGATCCCAGGCCCAGTTGGGAGAAGGATAGGTCATGGTTACCTCCAAGTACACCAGATCTGTAGGACTGATCCAAGTGGCCTTTGGGGAAGATTAATTTGGGGTAGTAATCAATATGGAGACTACAGTAATAATAAACACTTGAGAAAAGTTGGGGCAATCTGGATGAGAGAGAAGAAACGTAATTCAAATAGAAAGGCAAATGAGCAAGATTCAGTGACTGAACAGTATGTCAGTTAAGGATCCCACTATGCAAGATTTCAAGTCTTGGTCACTCACAAGCTGGACCAATAATGCCATCGCTCTTGAGAGGACAATTTGTTTAGGAACTTTTCCTTACCGATCAGAATATAACCTTTACAAAGTGTTTACGCAAGCAGCATCTTGGCAAGTGTTTTTCTTGCAAATTTGTCATACTTCTTATTTGTCATAACTTTTAAAAATGCTATTACAGGTTAATATCCAGATGGCAGAGTTAGGAATTAAAGCGGGAAAGTTAATCATTTGAATTGGGACTCTCTTGACACAGCCAACTAAAGGAGTGGAGAAGCCAGTGGTGGGGGGAAGCCCTCAGGGCACATAACAGTGCTCCAGAAAGGGAATTCTCTGCATACCTGGCTACTGAAACTACCTGCTGTAACCTGAAACAGGTTTTATCTTCATGTTTTCGCTGTTGAAAGAACCTGCTGCAACAGTAAGACAAATTTTACCAACCCCTCTGACTTACTAATCAGAACTAACCAGCTGCCCAAAACTTTACCAAATGTCAGTGAACGTTCTGGAAAAACAAGGGGTAACATTTCTTTTCTTTTTTCTTTTTTTTTTTTTGGTAAAACGCCCTACCTCCTCTTTGTTTGCCTGGCATACCGAAGACCACCCTGTATGTGTAAATAACCTGAACTTCAATTCTTGTGTCCCAAATAAAATGTTAAATGTAGAGATCTGTCTCTTATTTGACTTCGACAGGGGACGCAAGCAAAACCACACATTTAAAACAGACTTGGTAAAATTTGCTAAAATTAGTCAATTATGAAAAGAAACAGACGTTGACTCCTTTTTGTCTTCTGGTTTAGTCTTCGCCCTACAGGCCCCGCGCTTCTTCGAACGGCGGCTCTATCCCGTGATCTCTCACTTTCCAAGCCAAAGGATTGGGGGCCGATACACACGCGGAGGGCGCGGAACCCTCCTCGCCTGCAAATTCGGAGCTGCCGAGATTTTGGGGCTACAGCCCGGCCCCGCCTCGCACTCACATGGGACCCGGGCTCTGGCCCTCGCCGCTGGCTGGCGCGTGGCGGGGCGCGTGGGTCTTCGAGAGTCCGCGACGTGGCGCACATGCAGATGCCCGCCTCCCGCGTCGGCGAGAAGACAGGGAGCTCGGACACGGGGAGGCTGACCCGGAGCCTACCCATGAGGCAGCGCGCCGGCTGCATGAGAGCCCCCCTTTCCACGGCTCGGCTGCCAGCTCCGCAATGGGAGCTGCCGCCGTCGCCGCAGTGTAGTTTTTCGTGCTCCTCCTTTTCCTCCTCCTCTTTCTCCTCCTCCTCAGGGCTCCAGTCAGGCCGATCCGCTCCGCTCACGGTAAGCGCCCCCCGCCCCCGCCCGCCCCGCGCTGCAGCAGGCAGAGGCCCTCCTGCGCGGCCTGCGCCGCCTCACTCCGGGGGCGCTGGACTGGGGGTCTTGAGGCCGGCGCGGGTCGTCGGAGGCGCCCAGGGCGCGGGGGAGGAGACCCGCTGCGCGGCGGCGGCGGCCGGACCGCCATCTTGCGTCGGCCCTGGCGGGGGAGGGATTCTGGCGCGACGCGGCAACCGCCTCGGCTGCGGCAGGCCTGGGCCGCGCAGGCCGCCGCCTTCTGATCCTCCGCCACCTCCCCTCCTAGGCCTGTGCGCCTGTTTGTCCCCAGCCTGGTTTTGGTTTTTCTTCTTGAGGTAACTCCCTTTAGTACATTTTGTGCCGATGTTTGGCCGAGACCCATGCTCCTCACACCACAGCCCACCCCCGTGTCTCTTGAGTCGTAGGAATGGAGACCAAAGGGGGTTCGGGACTTGCAGGCACAGGGCCCCTCATTTTGCCCAGATGACTGGTCGTTCCACGTTTGCACCCTCATTTTTGTCAAAGGGACCTCCCCCCACCCTGCCATAGAAGTCCCATTATTGTCTACAGAAGAAGGGCCCTGAGGAGAAACGTGGAGTTGGAGACACAGTTTTCTGAGCTTTGCAGGGTTCACTTGAGACGGAAAGAATGATCTCACTCTGAGGTTTTAGCCTGCTCCAGCGATGGAAGGAGTTCCCCCAACTTACCTCAAGTTTTAACGCTTTTAAGGAGAAATCTGCTGGAGAGGAGAAATGTCAAAGTGAACCTGCTTCTGCAAGCACGGGCGACCTTTGGCCAGAGGTCTTTGTTTGCGAAGATTTGTTAGTTAAAAAAAAAATCTGTCATCTTGAATATTTGGCTTTATTGTTTTCAGGTTTGGACAGAATCGGTCTTTCTCAGTGCTATGAAACATAAAATGGAACGCTAGAAGGAGAGTTTTAAAGCACAAAAGCTTCCTCTTAGCATCTGTAAGGTGTCCTGCTTTGAGGGACTACTGTGCCAACTCCAGCTGTTTCCTCGAAGAAACTTACCAAGGAAGGCACTGGTTTGCTTATACCATTGTTAGGGCTGTGGGCTTCTGATGTTTTTAACATCACTGCAAATACCGTTGTAATTGTGTCTTGCTTTTGTGTCTTTCATTGATAACCCCTGATTTGTATCTCTTACTTAGTCCCTTTTGAAGTGGTCTGGGTTGCTGGAATCATTTTGAAGGCGAGAAAACAGAGCCTTAGGGAGAGGACTTTAATGAGGTCACTAACTAGCAACAGCCAGGGCCAATTATGTTAATAGAACCTTAGGTCTTCTGACTGTTTCTCCAGTGCTGAACTCTAGTATATACCGTTTTTTGTGGGCATGAGGTAGCTGAGAATAGGCAAGGAGGCTCACCAAAAGATTTTAAGAAATGTGATTCAATTGCCCTTTCTTTGACATTTTTATTTTTTATTTTTAAAATGCGGGTGTCATGTTACCTAGGCTGGTCTCAGACTCCTGGGATCAAGCCGATCTCTCACCTCAGCCTCCATAGCTGGGATTACAGGTGTGCGTGCACCACCTTGCCTGGCTTTTTGCTTTTATTTTTGAGTTAATTTCTTAGCTTTGCAACTTGTTAGTTATCATGTTATTTTTTTTTCAGAAATACTGAAAAGTTAAATAGCCCATTTAAACACCATACCTACCACCTAGTTTTAACACTACCTTTTTGCCATATTTGCATTTTCTACCTATCTCAAAGTCTGTTTTCTGAACATTTCAAAGTACGTTATGGATATGACAGTTCAGCCCTAAATGCTGTATGTGTATATGTATTTCATAAGAGATTAAGGCCATTTTTCTGTGAAACAATACCACAATTACACTTAAGAAAGTGAAGAATATTCCTTAAAATCTAACATATGGTGTAGTATATATATACATTTACCCCCATGTCTCCAGAATTCCTTTTCAATCTTTTTTTTTTTTTTTTTTTTTTTTTTTTGAGATAGGTACTTGCTCTGTGGCCCGGGATGGAGTACACTGGAGCAGTCTTGGCTCGATGTATCCTTAACTTCCTGGACTCAAGCCATCCTCCTGCCTCAGCCTCCTGAGTAGCTGGGACCCCAGGAGCATGCCACCACACCTAGCTAATTTTTGTGTTTTTTGTGGAGATGGAGTTTTCCAATGTTGTCCAGGCTGGTCTCAAGCTCCTGGGTTCTAATTGATCCAACTGCCTTGGCCTCTTATTGTGCTGGGATTACAGATGTGAGCCACAGCACTGGGTTACATTGGCCTTTTGGAGAGGCCAGTTCTGTAGTCTTATAGAATAACCCATATCCCATGTTTTACTGATAGTTCCTCATAGTGTTTAAATTTGTTCCCTCTATCCCTTGTGTTTTCTGTAAACTTGGAGTTGGGTCTAAAGGCTCGAATAGATTCAGGTTTAATATTTTTTTTGACAGGAATGCTTCATAAGTCATGCAGAATACTTCATTTCCTACATCATCCAAAGGCATATAAAGTGGGCTTATCTTATTAGTAATCCTAAATTTGATCACTTAGATAAGTTGGTGACAGGCTATCTTTCCATTGTAAGCATTTCCTTTTGCAATTAGCAAGTAATGTGTGGTGTGATATTTTGGTATTAGTAGTTATGAATTTACCTGCAGTAATCTGATAAACACAGTTGGGAGCAGTCCTTTAGGAATGGATTTGGAAGTTAGGAAGAAGGGGGGGGGGGCAATTTTGGAGAAAATACTAACCTATCTACTTTAGGGAACTTGGAATGCTACTATGTGTTGGCATCAGAGCCTAGGGAGACCAGGAGAGAGGAGGCAGAAAGCAGATGTTAGAAAGACTTCGCTTTATTTGACGCTTGCTTAGGACCACTGTAGCAGTAGTAAACTATGGTAGATAGAAAAGTTCTGAGGTAGTTTGATGTTGGAGGATTGCAAGTGCTTCAACTGGAACATCTGTCCAGTTAGGCTACTAATCCAGTCCTTTTTTATTACAGTGTTTTACTAATCAGCATTGGCTCACTGGAATAGCAATTTTCATAAACGAAAGTCAACTGTAGTTTTAGGTGACAGGAAATTGAAAATTTCTATTGACAACATATTTTATTATTCCAAAAGCAAGTTTTGGAAGATAAGGAATACTTATGACATATTCATTGATTAAATTTATAAATCCTGAGTAGTTTTTTTCTTGCTTTAGAGAGGAAGTAAAAGATGTTTGAATTTTCAGTCAGATTGCTTTAGATAGTAATTTAGATAATGACTTGATTTACTCGGTGACTTGTATCAAAAATTGTATGTTTAGAATTTTGGTTTATTCTGCAAAGGAATTTTAAGGTTTCTCTTAACCCTCTCTGCAGACTAGGAAATGTATACAGTTATCACTATGATTGGGGTCTAAAGGGTCCGTTATTTTTTTTTTTTTTGCATTTTAAGTTATGTATAATTTATAGGAGTAAAAATACAGCATAACGTAAGACAACTTATTGGAGCTTTTAATGAGAATTTAGGTATAGCAGACTTTTATATATATATATGTAGAAAAATAAAAAACAAAAAATCTATTTCATGGATTTAATTACATAACACCCCTATAACAAATATGCATCACATTTCAATGCCTTAGGTAAACATTCTTATTATAATTATAACACACATTTTTTTTCTTTTTGAGTTTTTGTGTCTATACAAAGAACATCTTCCTGTTTTCAGATCTGTGCAAAATCATCATGGTTAGAGGGTAAGACAAAATTCTCTTCCTAGTTTCTGCAAGTTATTTTCCTAGTTGCATGAGGAATTTCTTTTTGGTAACTTAAGTTTTATAATTGAAGCTTTTCCCAAAAAATGAAAAGTATACTCTGAACTAATATCAGTGATAAGCCATTTTCAAGTCATTCTCTTCCAAGTATCATTTCTGACCCACTTTTTGAATGTAACTATCCCTCCTGTAGTCTACTTGTAATACAGATCACTTCAGGTTAATTTATGCAAGGATTTTTAAATTCATTGATGATTGAGAATGCATTGAGCTGAGAAGTTAAGTAAGTATAGTTTTCCTTAGGACAATAAGAATCATGAAGTATATTTGAAATCCAGATTTTGTGCTATTGACTTCTTTTGCTTTTCCATTTGTGAAAATTCACTGAAGTTCAACGTTGTCTTCCTAAGAGTGCCAACTAAGGAGAGTTTGATGCTGTATAACATTCAGCTAAGTCTAAATTTGTAAAAATATTGTCACAAGTTATATGACAGAATTTTGAAATTTTTCTGACATTTCCTATATATCAATCTTGATTCTACTCTCATCCCCTTTCCAAATCTCTGTGTAGATCTGCATTGTCCAAAGTTATCATATTTCATTGTTACCTGTTGCTCAGATGTTTATTTCATATATTTCATCTTTTGAAGGCATTTCTACTTGAAATGGGCAACATTATCTGAATGGAATTAACTACAGATGCTCCTTGAATTACGTTAGGGTTACATCCTTGATAAACCCATCATTAGTTCAAAGTATCATGAGTTGAAAATGCATTTAATACACCTAACCTACTGAATATCATAGCTTGGCTTAGCCTACTTCAAATATGCACAGAACATTTACATTAGTCTACAGTTAGGCAACATCATCTAACTCAAAGCTTATTTTTTAATAATAAAGTGTTGAATATCTCATGTAATTTATTGATTACTGTAGTAAAAGTGAAAAACAGAATGCTTGTATGGGTACTTGAAGTACTGAATGCACTTTTCACACCATTATAAAGTTGAAACGTTGTAAGTTGAACCATCTTCAGATGGGGACTGTCTGTGCTTAGCAACTTTCATACATGACCCTGGAACTATTTGTCTATAAATACATATTCTAAATTTCAAATGCTTCCCTACTAGAGTCTAGCTTGTCATTCCTTCTGGTAATCTTTTATCTGTGTTATCATTTTGTATGTACATCATCAAAATGCAATACTGGAAGAATTTTTGAAACCTTTGTGTTTCATAATTTTGTTGAAGACAGGGTGACCATCTTCTTTGCTCCACAATTGCAAGATATTTTCAATTTCAGATTTATAAACAACTAATTACAATGATAAATCCAATGAATTTTTAAAAAGTCTACATTTTCTATTTCCTTCCAGTCATCTTGGCATACACCTGTGTTTAATACTTGTACACTTAAGAATTATATAAAGGCTGGGAGTGATGGCTTATGCCTATAACCCCAGCACTTTGGGAGGCCAAGGCGGGATTGCTTGAGCCTAGGAGTTTGAGACCAACATTGGCAACATATGGAGACCTTGTCTGTACAAAAAATAAAAAATTAGCTGGGTGTAGTGGCGTGTGCCTGTGGTCCCAGATACTCGGGGAGCTGAGGTGGAAGGATCACTTGAACCTGAAAGGTATGGGCTGCAGTGAGCTGCAATTGTGCCACTGCACTCCAGCCTGGGTGACAGAGTGAGACCCTGTCTCTTAAAAAGAAATGAATTGTATCAAGTAAAATTTTAGCACACACTTGTAAGGGACGAAAGAAGATTGTCATGTGTTCTTTTAGCAGAATAGCATGGTCCATACTCTTAATGCAAAAATATTGTGTGATGAAGTTTTTCCTGTTGAATGAGAATGCCATATTTCCTTTTTGTTTTTAGAAATATGTTGTTCTCTGGCTGGGCGCGGTGGTTCACGCCTGTAATCCCGGCACTTCGGGAGGCCGGGGTGAGCAGATCACCTGAGGTCAGGAGTTTGAGATCAACCTGACCAACATGGAGAAACCGCATCTCTAAAAAAAAAAGAAAAGAAATATGTTGTTCTCTCATTGATTGTTAAGTTTGAGAGAATTTATCTAGAATATCTCATCTGAGAACTCAGTCTCAGATTTCTCTTACAATGTTATTTTTACTACCATCATTAGAGTCTAAAGTGCTGCTGTCTGTCTTTGTGTTAATCTTCTGGTTCATCTAATAGTTGTGAAATGCCTTCCTCTGTTAATTTTCTTCTCTTCCATTTTGGGCAGAAAATAAGGTCAGAGTTCTTAACTGTATTCAGTGAAAACTTAAAGTAGATGAAGGGAATCAGAATATGCCACTTTAGCATAATGATTATTTTGAGTTGAAGGCCATTGAGAATCAGTAGATGTGGGAAGAGTTTGGTGCTCTCCTCTTATTTGCCTAGTAGCAGGGCATTAATTTCCTTTTTATAACAGGGAGGGAAGAGCAACTGTTTTCCCTTGAGATGGAAAGTCAAGGCAAAGATGAGTTCATATAGACAAATTTTACTAAAATAACCCTTATCTTACATTAGCTCCCCCATCTATTTCCTAGTCACTTACCATGGTTTGTTTTCCCTGAAATCCCAAATTCCCTTTTTGGCAGGGGGTTAAAACAGTATAAAAGCCCCTAAATCTAACCAGTTCTTTGAGTTTCACTCCTTTTCTGTGAACTCCTATAAATATTAATAAAATTGCATGTAAATATTAATAAAAATTATATGCTTCTTCTGTTGTGAATCTGTCTTTTCATAGTTTAATTTGCAGGCCATGAGATACTGAACCAAAGATGGTAGATGAATTGTTTTCCCTCCCTGACATAGACTACAAAAATGTCTTCAGTTTACCATACGTCTTTGAAAGTTGATGCAATATTTTTGCAAAGCTATAATAAAACTGGAAAATAAATGAGAAAAATTAAGGCTAATGCATTAGCTATGATTTATTTCACTGTTGTATCATTCTTTTAGGCAGTTAAATTCTCCCATTTTCTTATTTTTCTTAGCATCGTTGGGATTAATTGATGAACAATGGTGAAATAATACCTATGATGATGGGTTAGCAAAGTATTTTAAGATGTAGGAAAAATAAAGTCACTAACATCCTATAATGTGTTTTAGAATGATAAAAGGATTCTGTTATAGACCCACATAATAATTATAAGATATAATGAGTTTTAATCATTTAAAAGTGGTGATAAACTTTTCCTTTTTTGTTTAAAGATTTCTAGGCAACAATGTGAATAATAAGATGTCAAGTCTTTCTAAACAGAACTGCTCAAGAAAGAAAGTAAAAAGTTAAAATAGTTTCCTTTGGACTCTGATAGTATACGATGTTTAATGGTTACTTTGGACAGTTAGAGTTCCACCTCTCTCCAATACACACATTAAACCTACCTACCTCTTCTACTTCTATAATAGGTTTTTTAGTCTATCATACTTTAATACATTTCTAATGAATACAGGCAATATCTAGAAGGTTGTTCCTTGAGGTGGTCTGTTCTAAAGTTTTTTGTTGTTACCAGTTTTTTTATTTTTTAACCTTTCTTCCAAGCTTTACCTTCAGAGACCTTTCATAGTAAAAAATTATTAACTGGAATCCTGGCACATCAGGTGTTGTATTTAGGATTTTTGGTTAAATGGATTATACCAAAAGCGTATTTTATTTCAGTTATTTTCATTGCAAACATTCCTGTTTTTCTGGTTTTGTATAACAGGATGAACATAAAGTAGTTTTTGGGATGATGTATACTTTGCTTCTTTGTGTTTGTAAACACAATGCCTTACACATAATTAATGTTCAGTAAATATTTTTTCTTAGTGTTTTTTTTTAATCAGCTGAATATTCCCCAACAGTTCAAAATTATTGCTTTACTTTTTGGATTGGCATATAACTTACAAATTTTGACGAGCCAGTATGGTAATTTAGCTTTCTTTAAAAAAAAAGGCTTTGACTTGTGTTTATCTAGTATAGTAGTTCTCTAAATGTGGTTTTGGGCTTGAGACGCTTTCCAGGATTCTTCCATTACCACATACTTTTCTTGTGAAGCTGGATTTTCTTCAACAGAAGAGCATAGTGCAACAGGTTGAATCCAGAAGGTTGTAAGAGAATCCAGCTGTCTTTATTGAGACATATTAATGAGATATGCAGAAATGTAAAACAATACCACTCTTCTCTAAATTTTTTGTTTTGAAAACTACACTTTTTTTGTAAAAATATATTAATATGTAATGGTTTCATTATTATCATTTTTAAGTAAATGAATATATATTTTAAAAAATTCTCAGGTTTGGGTTTGTGGACTCCCAGGCAAAGATTCCATCCTTAAAGGTTAGTCAACCACGCATCTTGTTTTGGTCAGGTTTGGATTTTTTTTTAACATTATAACCGAATGCCTTTCAGTTGATTTGCATTTTGACTAGGGCTAGTAACCAAAGCAAAGATGATTAGTCTATGAGCTAATTTGCCCCTTGCTTCTAGGCTTCACCCCTGTGCATTCCTTACTTTGGTGGTTACTTTTGGCAAGTCTAAGAAGCTAAGCCTTAGAGGGGCTTGGGAGAGGTCTGGGTGTTAAAGGTGTAATCCTAATCTCTATTGTATCTCTTGCTTTGCTTTCTCACTGGCTCTGCTTTTCCTAGTCAAGGTTTAGGATTATCTGACTCTCAACTATATAGGATTGCTGACTGCTGCTAGAAAGGCCCTCATAACCAAAATACAATGTGGAAATAGCTTTCTTACATTCCATGAGGAAAAAAAAATAGATCTGACAACTTTATTGAATAGAAAAAGGTAAATAAGAAATCGGCATTACTTTGGCGACACTACATTGTAGTGTCTGTTCATTTGAGAAGTTATACGCAAGAGATGTCTTTCTGTTCTTTCATTTCTTTTGGAGATCGTTTTCGAGATTATAAAGTGTGTTCACGGTTACCATATTCCATCGTCAAACCAAATACTTCTTTGCAAAAGGTGGTATTAATCATTATTCATCCTTTACAGATGAGGAAATCAAGTTCATTTTATTAATTGGAATACTTACTGGGTGCCAGATACTGTGTATTCATTTTATAAGATATGGTGCCTTGGTCTTTCCCCACTTTACCCTCAGCCTTTTTATCTCAGAATTACGTGTTCTTTTCTATTTGGACTAGACAATGCAGGCTAGCCTTACAGGCTGGTCGTGACAACAACTGATAGAAGTGCTGGCTCCTAGAGCATTTAACCTATTCTGCACCTCACTGCACCCTGGAAGCTTTTAGCAGTAGGATAACCTAAGCCAGCTCTGCATAGTTTGATGGAAAGTTATCAAAGAATTTGGAATTGGTAAATGACAGAATGAAAGCATTATTTTAGGAAATTGTTAATTTGGGGGCACTTTATTGAATGGATGAAAGCAAAGAGATCTGGATATTGAGAGACCAAGTACAGACAGTCCCCAACTTAAGATGGTTCAACTTAAGGTTTTTTGAGTTTACGATGGTGTGACAGCAATATACATTTAGTAGACACTGTACTTCAAGTTTCGAATTTTGATCTTTTTTCGGGCTAGTGATATGCAGTATGATACTGTATCATAATGCTAGGTAGCAACAGCAAGCTGCAGCTACCCGTCAGCCACATGACCATGAGGGTAAACAACTGATACCATAAAGCGTACTGTGTTGTCAGATGATTTTGCCCAACTGCAGGCTAATGTAAGAGTTCTGAGGCACGTTTAAGGTAAGTTGGACTAAGCTGTCATGTTCAGTAGGTTAGGTGTAGTGAATGCATTTTCAACTTATGACATTTTCATCTTATAATGGATTTATCAGAACGTTACCCATCGTAAGCTGGGGGAGCAACTTATATAAAGTGAATCTTATAAAGTAAATCTGTTTTACTTTAGGTATGAGGTTCTGTGGGCCTAGTCAAGTGTTGAGTAGATGAAGAGGCAAGGATGATTGTGGCCAATATTTTGAAAGAAGTCTATAGGATTGGGGAATTGATTAGATATAATTAAAATAGGGAGACATTGAAAAATACCTGCAGGGATTCAAGATCAGAAGGATGGGAGTTTCATTAGTAGAAAAGGGAAATACAAAGATAAAACTAACTTTTATAATTTAAGGTAAGATTCATATAATTTCACCATTTAATACTGTACAATTCAGTGGCATTTAGTACATTCATAGTGTTGCACAACTGTCAACACTATCTAATTCTGTAATATTTTCAGCTCCTCTAAAGGAAACTTGTTACTCATTAAACAGTCTCTTCTCAATGTCCCCTTCCCACAACTGGCAACCACGCATCTGCTCTCCGTCTCTATAGATTCGCGCATTCTAGGTATTTGATATAAATGGAATCAAACAATGTGTGACTGACTTCTTTCCCTTACCATAATGTTTTCAAGGTTTCATGTTGTAGCATGTATCAGTATTTCGTTTCTAAAAATTGCTAAATAATGCAACATTGTATTGATATACCACACTTTATTCATTTATTAGTTGTGAACATTTGGGTTGTTTTTGCTTTTTTTGGCTATTATGAATAATGCTGTAGAAATAATTTTTCAGGGAAAGATATGTTCAGTTTTGGAAATACAGGCATACCTTGTTTTATGGTACTTACTGTGGTTTGCTGATACTGCACTTTTTACAAGTTGAAGGTTTGTGGCAACTTTGTCAAGCAAGTCTATCAGAGCTATTTTTCCAGCAGTGTGAGCACTTCATGCGTCTTCACATTTTTGTAACTTTTGCAGTATTTCAGACTTTAAATTATTATATTTGTTGTGATGATTTCTGATCAGCGATCTTTAATCTTACTATTGTAATTGTTTTGTGGCACCACAAACTGCCCTCGTATAAGATGATAAACTTATATAATAATGTGGGTGTTTTTAATGCTCCACTAGCCAGCTCTTCCCTAGTTTCCCTCTCCATGGGCTTCCTTACTCCCTGAGACATGGCATTATTGAAATTAGGCCAATTAATAACTTTATAATGGCCTGTAAGTGTTCAGGTATAATGAAGATTTGCACATCTCTCACTTTAAATTAAAAAAACTAGAAATGCTCACTCCTGTAATCCCAGCACTTTGGGAGACTGAGGCGGGTGGATCACGAGGTCAAGAGATTGAGACTGTCCTGGCCAACATGGTAAAACCCCATCTCTGCTAAAAAATACAAAAATTAGCTGGGAATGGTGGCGTGCTCCTGTATCTCCAGCTACTTGGGAGGCTGAGGTAGGAGAATTGCTTGAACCTGGGGGGCGGAGGTTGCAGTGAGCCAAGATTGCGCTACTGCACTCCAGCCTGGTGCCTGGCGACAGAGCAAGACTCTGTCTCAAAAAAAAAAAAAAAAAAAAACAACCTAGAAATGATTAAGCTTAGTGAGGAAGGCATGTTAAATGCAGAGATAGGCCAAATACTTAGCCTCTTGTCCCAAACAGTCAAGTTGTGATTGCAAAGGAAACATTCTTGAAGAAAGTTAAAAATGCTACTTCAGTGAGCACATGAATAATAGGAAAGTGGAACAGCATTATTGCCAAGATGGAGGAAGTTGTAATGATCTGGATAGAAGCTCAAACCCATAACAACATTCCCTTAAGCCAAAGACTCCAGGTCTCAGACCCTGCTGTCTTCAGTTCTATGAAGGCTATGAGAGTGAAGATGCTGCAGAAGAAAAGCTTGAAGATAGCAGAGGTTGGTTCATGAAGTTTAAGGAAAGACACTGTCTCCATAACATCAAAGTATAAGGTGAAACAGCAGGTGCTGATGTAGAAAATGCAGCAAGTTATTGAGGTTACACTAAACAACAGATTTTCAGCATAGATGAAATAGCCTTCTGTTTATTGGAAGAAGATGCCATCTAGGACTTTCCTGGCTAGAAAGGAGAAGTCAATGCCTGGCTTCCAAATTTTGACAGGCTTACTCTCTGGTAAGGGCTAATGAAGCTGGTGACTTTTAAGTTGAAACAAATTCTCATTTACCATTGTGGAAATCCTAAGGCTCTTAAGAATTTTGCTAAATCTGCCATGCGTGGTGGCTCACATCTGTAATCCCAACACTTTGGGAGGTGGAGGTAGACAGATCATTTGATGCCAGGAGCCAGGAGTTGGAGACCAGCCTGGCTAACATGGTGAAACCCTGTCTCTACTAAAATTACAAAAATTAGCCAGGCGTGGTGGTACATGCCTGTAATCGCAGCTGTTCGGGAGGCTGAGGCACAAGAATCGCTTGAGCCTTGGAGGGAGAGGTTGCAGTGAGCTGAGGTTATGCCACTGCATTCCAGGTTGGGCAATGGAGCGACACTGTCTCAAAAAAAAAAAAAAATAAAAAAATAATTATGCTAAATCTACTCTGCCTATGCTTTATGAATGGAACCACAAATCTTGGATGACAGCACATCTGGATTACTGAACCTGATGTAAAACTGGTTTATTGCATGGATTATAGAATATTTTAAGACTATTATTGAAACATACTGCTCAGAAAAAAATTTTCCTTTCAAAATATTGTTGCTCATTGACAGTGCATCTAGCCACCCAGGAGCTCTGATAGAAGTATACAAGAAGATTAATGTTGTTTTCATGTTTGCTAACACAACATCCGTTCTGCTGCCCATGGGTCAAGGAGTCAGTTCAAATTTCATTTCAAGTCTTATTATTTAAGATATACTTTTTGTAAGGGTATAACTGCTGTAGATTGTGTTTCCTCTGATGGAACTGGGTAAAGTAAATAAAAAACCTTCTGGAAAGGAGTCACCATTCTAGATCACATTAAGATCATTTGTGATTCATGGAGGAGGTCAAAATATCAACATTAACAGTTTGGAAGAAGTTGATTCCAGCCCTCATGGATGACTTTGTGAGTTTTAGGGCTTCAGCGCAGGAAGTAACTACAGATGTGGTAGAAGTAGCAAGAGTGCTGGATTTAGAAGTAGAACCTCAAGATGTGACTAAATGCGGCAATCTCATAAAACTTGAATGAATGAGGAGTTGCTTCTTATGGATGAGTAAAGTAGCTTTTTTGAGATGGAAACTACTCCTGGTGAAGATGCTGTGAACATTGTTGAAATGACAACAAAGGATTTAGAGTATTAACGTCAATTTAGTTGATAAAGCAGTAGTAAGGTATGAGAGGATCGACTACAATTTGGGAAGAAGTTCTACTGTGGGTTAAATGCTATCAAACAACATTGCATGCTACTGAGAAATCTTTTGTAAAAGGAAAAGTCAATGGATGTGGCAAGCTTCATTGTCTTAAGAAATTGCCACAGGCACCCCAGCCTTCAGCAACTGCCACCCTGATTAGTCAGCAGCCATCAACATGGAGGCAGGACCCTCCTACAGCAAAAAGATTTTGAGTCACTGAAGGCTCAGATGATCTTTATCATTTTTTAGCAATAAAGTATTTTTTATTAAGGTATGTATGTTGTTTTTTAGAGACAATGCTATTATATATTTAGACTACACTAAAGTTGTAAACCTAACTTTTATATTCATTGAGAAACCAAGAAATGTGTGTGACTTGCTTTATTGCAATATTCACTTTATCGTGGTGGTCTGGAACAGAGCCCTCAATATCTTCAAGGTATGCATGTACTGAATTTGAGGTGCATTTAAGTATCTAGATAGCAGTTTTGAGTAGTAAAGAGGAAGGGCTAGGACTTACATGAGAGATCAGGTGGTCTTTCTCCATCTGTTTTCTTATAAATAAATGAATAACTGAGATTGGGCATTTTATAAAGAAGAGGTTTATTTGGCTCATGGTTCTGCAAGCTGTACCAGTAACATGGTACCAGCGTCTGCTTGGCTTCTGGTGAGGGCCTTAGGCTGCATCCACTCATGGCAAAGACAGAGGAGAGTCTGTGTGGGTAGCAGTTACAAGGTGAGAGAGAGGAAATGAGAGAAAGAGAGGAAGTAGGTGCCAGGCTTTTTTTTTTTTAAACGATTAGCTCTTGTGGGGAGCTAATGTTTGAACTCACTCATTACCGTGAGGACATCACCTAGCCGTTCATGAGGGCTTTTTCTCTTCCACCCAAACACCTCTCATTATGCCTTACCTCCAACTTTGGGGGATCAAATTTCAACATAAGGTTTGGGAGACAAACATTCAAACTGTAGCAGAGGTGAATATTTTGTGATCTTATAGGCTGCTATTGAGAATTGATAGGTGACACTATGGAATTTAGTTTATGTAGGACTGAGGTGTGAACTTTGTGGAAAACCTGTTTTTACATTATTTAAGGAGGAAGTGATCCAGAAAATCTGTAAAGAGTTAAAAAGGAGTAGATGAGTACACAGGACTATTGGTGTATAGAAAATTCCTGAGCAAGATATTTCAAGAAATGGGGTTAAAATAGCTGCAAGATAAACAAGGAAAACACAGAACACAAATGAGGAAAATGTAATTTGATTTGGCTATTGGGAGGATTTTTGGGATCTTCAGGTGGATACTTGATTTTAGCAAAGTACAGGTACTTAATGCTGTAGCTGCCCTGTCCTGCTTCGCTCAGCTCAGTTTTGACTGACCAAGTGGGTAGCAGTAATGTAACTAGAGCAAATGGTTTGCAACCCAGATCAGGTTGGCAGGAGGTTTTAGTTGTATGAAGAAGTGATGAAGAGGAAGATTCCCTATACCCTATGTGAAAAAGAAAAGTTTCTGTCATATTAAAGCTTTTAATAGCTTTACTGATTTAGATTCATTTGTAGATTTAAGCAGTCTGTTGAAGCGTAGCCTTTCTATGTATTAATACTACATTAAAAGAATTTTTCACTTACAAAAATGTTAAAATTCTCATGGTACTATAGTATTTGAGATGTTTGATCTGAATTGGTGTCTGTGAAGCAGTTGATTTCATTGGAAATTTTGATTTAAACCTTCAAACACCTTTATTAAAATGAAATTTATATTTAAGATTGTTGACTGTTAATTTTTTTTTTTTAAAGAATTTACTTGTTTTGAATAAACTCAAGACTTTATCCTCAGTGTTGAGCTTCAACCCGACTGCTTCATTCATTATGTTGTACTTGAAGGGTCCTAGAAAATATTTGGATATAGCAAGTTGATTACCAAATATTTTTATTGCTAATTCAAAGATGAAGTTTCATAATTCAACATTTCTAATTAGAATAATTTTTTTAACTTAAATAATTAAAAATCTTCCTTATCTTTCAGTCTAGGCAGAAACTTACATAGCTCCACTAGATGGAAATATTTACAGTGTGAGGGTTGGAAGGGTTCTTGAAGGGATCTTGAAAGTGAACATTTTCAATCACATAATGCTTAAATTTTTCATATTTTTCTTTGGTGATCTTTCTTATCTAGACTTCATCTTATTTTTTGATGTGTTAACTGCTGATTGTTTTGTTCTTACCTTGAGATGAAATCTGCCCTCCCTGTAATTTGGTAATCCAAATATTCCTGTATTCCCGGTAGAGGCACATAGTGTTGTGTCTGAAATAATCAGCCTTGGAAGTGCCTGGGTTTGAATCCTTGCTCCACTAATAAGTTTTGTCACTTGGGCAAGGTATGAACCTTGTATAACTAAATTTTCACAGGTGTATAACAGGGGTTAATGATAGTGTCTACCTCATAGGATTTTTTGAGCATTAGATGAAATAATATATGCATTTAATTAATGTTAGCTAATGTTAATAATAATGATATACTAATTATTTTATAATTATATATTTATCATTATAATGTATAATTAATAATGATAACAGTAGAATGTAAGGAATGAAGTAATATTAAAGCTCAATACTAGTAATAAATTCTCTAGTTTGCTAAAAACAAGTAACTATTACTATTGTTGTTACTGTTACTTGAGCCACACAAAGATTAAGTCATCTTCTTTCCTTCTTTCTCATGACAAACTTTAAAATTTCTGTAAACAGCTTTTACTTCTGCCACCCTATATAGTCTCATGTTTCTTATGTTAAATAACTTTAGTCCTTTCAACTTGACTTAGACAAAGCTCTAGTTCTGAATTCCTTGTAGTGGACATTAGTTATTTTTACCTGCCAGCATCTATTTACCCTTACTTGATTTTCCTGTGGAAAACCATCCTTTTCTCCAATCTTTATCTTGTGCTTTTGATTAAGATTCTCCCTATGGTACCAGGGAAAGCATGTGATGTAAGCCCAAACCTATGACAATACCTTATCATTCCCTTAGTGATTGGCTTAGGGAAGGGCATGTGATTTTAGCCAAGCAGACCAACTCCAGTCATAGCTGGGCCTCTTGTCATTGTCCTGAACTTCCATATTGAAGATTGTTAGACTGGAGCTGTTACAGTCATTCTCAGTGGAGACCCTTTATGAGGATAGAATCAATACAGAGGGAAGTGAAGCCCAGGAAAGGAGAGAGAAAAACCAGATTTATATGATACTGTTTGAATTTTGCCTGTAGTTATTTCTACAAACGAGCCAATAAATACTCTTTGCATAAGCCAGTTTTAGTTGGGTTTTTGTTACTTACAGTTGAAAGAATCGTGACCAATATGTAGTATTTCAAGTGGGGGGGTGTTGATTAGTATGGAATAGAGTAAAATGGCTTTCTCTGTGATTTAAAGGCTCAAATTCTTTTATTTTAATACTGTGTCACAAATCTGATATCAGTTGGTACTTAAAATCCCTCAGGGGCTTTTCATTTGTCTTAAGGCCAAAATTTCTTAACACAGTCCATAGGTGCTTCATTGTTTCTTTCTCTGTTGTCTTATCTCTTCCCATGTAACTCCTTGCTTTTTTTTTTTTCCAGTCACAATGGTTTCTTTGCAGTTTTTCACATTTACTGGCCTCTCTCCTGCCATAGGTCTTTTACACATTCAGTTCCTTCTTCATGGAATCTTCCCTTTCCTTCTCCTGTTTGCCTAGTTAACTCCGACCCTTGCTTCAAATATCAACTTAATCATCACTTTCTTTTTTTAGCAAAGCAAGTTTTGATTATACTGACTATAATTTCAGGTTCATAACCTTCATAGCACTTACCATTGTCATTTTACATCTCTTTGTATGGTGTCTCTATCTCTAGACTATAAGTTTCATGAATACAGTAACTATGTATTAATTTTTGTTCATTATTGTATTCCTACCTGACACATACATGTTCAATCAGTGTAGCTGTCCCTTAATATCCATAAGGAATTGGTTCCAGGACCCCAGTGGATACCAGAATCTGAGGATGCTCAAGTCCCTTATATAAAATGATGTAGTACTTAGATATAAGCTGTACACATGCTCTCATATACTTTAAATCATCTCTAGATTACTTATGATGCCTAATACAAACTAAATGCTATGTAAATAGTTGTTGCATATTTTTTCATTTGCATTTTTTATTGTTCTGTTTATTGATTTTGTTTCTGAATATTTCAATGCATGGTTGGTTGAATCTGCAGATGTGGAACTACGGATAGGGAGGGTCAATTGTATACTTTGGAATAAATGACCTTCTGACATATAAATCTTCTGGTACATCTTCAGCAGTACATCTTCAATTTATATTTTTGTTAATGTGTTTTGGGCAAATACAAAACTCTTATTACCATTCATTCTCTTATCGAGATCTTAAAGCCTCATTCTATTTATTTATTTAATTAATATATTCCTTTATTTGTTTTTAGATCCAGGGACAGACTGTGTAAAGCCTCATTCTGTTAGTTTACATGTATTATATTCTCTACTCATGTATAAATTTAATCTACACACAGTATAGCCTTTATTCAAATCATTGCTATAAATATTGCCCTTAGTTAAGTCATTCAAGGCATTGGAATACCCTTCTTATCCCTTAACCATAACTCTATCTGTGTCTTCAATCGCTACTATCTGTTGCATCACACACACCAAATTCCAGTGAGTGGGATTGGGAGTAGGCAGGAGAGGGGAATAGGATTCTTACTTTGTACTCTATATACTTCTGTATGTTTGAACCATTTTCAGTAAACATTTTTTTTTTAAAGTGCTAATGAAAACGTTTTTATTTGAAGGATTAATGCATATGTTTCTTCAATGTAGGGTATTTCTTAACCCCTGGCTAGTGTGATTGCTTTTTTTTCAAACTCCTAACCTAGAAACTCTTCACTTTTTGGTTCATAGACTATTATGAGGATTTGATGCACTGTCTTATCTTTCCAGAAACTGAGTATTCACAAAATTTTGCTAATTTTTAAAAATTTCTATGATACCCCCAACACCCTATCAAGAACCTCTGCTGCACCGTTTTTAGTTTTTTTATTATAGCAACCATATCTTCTTTTATAAGATATTTATGTGTTTATTATAATCCCCCTAATAGGTGACTTTTTGAGATAGGGTTCTTTTCATATCCTATGAAAAAGTGTTGAGATTTGCACCTTGCATCAGGAAACAATTAAGCGTATTATTTTTCAAATTCTTAATCGTGAATATTAAGTATTTTTATTGTCCTTACAAAGTCTTGATTGAGCTCACTAACTTGGAGAATTGTTTTGGCTTTAAGGAATCCATCTGGATTTACCTTAACTTCAGAGAATTAAAGTGCTAATTCCTTGGTAAGTTACCTTCAGAGAACGAAATTTTTATGTGTAGGTTAGGAGATCAGGAGGGGAAAGATGACCTCATTGCTCTATCCTTATTCTTGGAAAGAGTTAAGCAGCCTCTTCCAAGACCTGGATTTTCCCTATTCTAGTCCTGGTCACCTTTGAAGGCTACTTCTTTCAAGACTGAATTTCAACCTTTTCCTTTCTCTTTGCCTGTTCACTGTTAAGATTCTTAAATATATAATCTTTTAAAAAATGACATTTGACATTTTGGTTTATTTAAAAAATAAAAACTATGATGTATCCATATAGTTTCTTTTTAAGATCTTTTCTTCTTTAGAGTGCTTATTATCAGGAGGCAATATTCTTAAAAATTAGAATCTTTCAGATATTGGGTGAGATTCGTCTTCTAAAGTCTCTTAAGATTTTATAATCATCCAGTATTTTATCTGCAGTGTTTTAGCTGCCGCTGATCAGATGTTTTTAATAATGAAGTTTGTGTGGTTGGAATGTGCCCTTTTCAAGAATGAGACTGGTTTTTAATAGTAACAACTGGACTGATTCTGAAAAAGATACTTAGTTTTGTAACACTAAAACATTTGTAAGAAATACTTGAGGCACAAAAGGAAGTATTGATTTGAAATTTCATCTGCTTAAAGACTGTAAATAAAAATTATAATAATTTCTTTATACAATTTTATGGCTAAATACCTAAATTTTATTAAATAAAATATTAATCATGGGTCTCTCCTTTAATTATATTATTATTACTTATGATTTACATTTTCTGTCAGACAGATTTGTCTTATATTGCCAAAGTAGATATCATTATTCACTGCTTTTCTAATCCTGTTACAGTAATTTCCATTTTTCCATAATGATATCAACAGGTGATGGATAGTAAAGGGATATATAACAGGAGTTTTAAAAATTGCTCTTTTTCTTCAAAAGATTTCATATGATTTTAAGGTGATGAACATTAAATTAAAATTGATTTTTGAATACTTTCTTGAGATACTTGGAAGTGCTTGAGGGATCACAAAATCAGGGTTTGGAATATTAGATTATTACTCATAGTTAAGAATTCACTTTGAATCCTTTAAGCTCTTTTCATTTGAGATTAGAATTCTAAAATGATAGTCCTCCATTTCAGTATACGATTAGTGACAGAAAGACAAAAGAATTGCTTATAAAATGAAATAGAATATAAATGAAAGCAGATTTAAGTAGAATGACTTAAATGCCTGATTTGTTGGGAAATTTCTGAGAGTAAAAAAGTGAAAGATCAAACTTTACTGTACCAATGAGCCTGTGTTGTCTAAAAGATTCCATTGAAAAACTCATTTTAAGTATGTAAGTAAATTGTTAATGTTTTTTATAGATATACCGTTATTTTAAGCTAACTTTATGAATTGGTTGAGCTTCATTTTTATGTGCAATACTTATTTTGAGTATAAATTTTCACTATTTGAAATGATTTTCTTTTTGTATCTGTTATTTTAGGTTGATCATATCTTGTTTTGGTGTTTCCAACTTCTTTGTTGGGAATGTAATCCCCCAATTACAACATTTTTATCATGGGGGAGAAAAAAAGATTAACTATTTCATTGAATATATATCTTGAATTTATGGGATCAGGGAAGATGTAGCAGTTAACCATTTGGCCTAGTGCAGTGACGCACACCTGTAATGCCAGCACTTTGGGTGGCCAAGGTGAGCAGATCACCTGAGCTAAGGAGTTCGAGACCAGCCTGGCCAACATGATGAAACCCCGTCTCTACTAAAAATACAAAATTAGCTGGGCGTGCTTGTGCATGCTCGTAATCTCAGCTACTCGGGAGGCTGAGGCATGAAAATAGCTTGAACCTGGGAGGCGGAGGTTGCAGTGAGCCAAGATCGTGCCACTGCACTCCATTCTGGGCAACAGAGCAAGACTCTGTCTCAAAAAAAAAAAGTTAACCATTCACTATGTTCCTTATAATCACTTTTGTGTTTTGATTACCAGCTATTTATTTTTTCAAAGGGCTTTTTTTTTTTTTTTTAGAAATTGAAATACTAAGATATATGTAGAATGAGCGTTTTTTCTTTTCTTTTCTTTTTTTTTTTTTTTTTGGAGTCGAGTCTTACTCTGTCACCCAGGCTGGAGTGCAGTGGCACGATCTTGGCTCACTGCAACCTCTGCCTCCCAGCTCACTGCAGCTCACTGCAGCCTTGACCTCTTGTAGCTGAGACTTTGGGCATGTGCACAAGCACGCCCGGCTAATTTTTTGTAATTTTTTGTGGAGACAGGGTTTTGCCATATTGCCCAGGCTGGTCTTAAACTCCTGAGCTCAAGCCATCCTCCCACCTTGGCCTCCCAGAGTGCTGGGATTATAGGCATGAGCCACTGTCCCCAGCCTGAATGTTTTTTTTTTTTTTAGTAGAAATGGTATAAAGATACCTTATCTAAATATTAATTTTTCTATGTTGGTACTTTGGATACTTATTTTATCCTATTATATTAATAATATTTAACAGTGTGTTATGTTTATTTGAGGGTTAATAGGTTTTTTTGGTGTATATTTTAATTATTTTAGAAATGCTTTTTTAAAAAGATGAAAATGTGATAGGATAGGTTTGACAGCCACAGTCTGAAAGGTGTGTTTATAAAGCTAAAATTTCATCATGAGAAGTTTTACAGTAATGAAGATCTTACGTGGTCACGTACCACATAATGATATTTAGGTCAGTGATAGACTGCATTATATAATGGTGGTCCTGTAAGATTATAATGGACTGAAAATTCCTATTACCTAGTGATTTGTGTTATAATTGCCTGCAGTATTCAGTACAGTAACATGCTATACAGGTTTATAGCCTATGATCAATAGGCTATACCATATAGTTTGGATGTGTAGTAGGCAATACCATCTAGGTTTGTGTAAGTACTGTAGACTCTATGATGTTTTCACAACTACAAAATCATCTAATGATACACTTGTCAGAACTTATCCCTGTTGTTAAGTAATGTGTGATCATATAACAAAATGATTTCTAAATGCTTAGCTGATAGCACGTAAATTCCAGTATAATGGAATTGGGATCAGTTCTTTTTTTTTTTAAGTGAAGTCTCCCTCTGTTGTCTTGGCTGGAGTGCAGTGGTGTGATCTCAGCTCACTGCAGCCTCCGCCTCTAGGGTTCAAGTGATTATTCTGCTTTAGCCTCCTGAGCAGCTGGGATTACAGGCATGCTCCACCACGCCTGGCTAATTTTTGTATTTTTGGTAAAGACCGGGATTTCACCATGTTGGCCAGGCTGTTCTAGAACTCCTGACCTCAAGTGATCCACCTGCCTCAGCCTCCGAAAGTGCTGGAATTGGCGTGAGCCACCGTGCCTGGCCTAGCATTTTTTAAAATGGGATTTATTCCAGAGTTAAAAATAGTTAAACATTGTTGAGTGGTTTCTATGTGCCAGACACTGAGATGTGTTTTACATGTATTATCTCATTTAATCTTCACTATAATCCTGTCACATTGTCTTTGTATTTTATATGTAAATGGTGAATGTATATATAAAAAGCAGTAAAGCAAGGTACTAGGTTAACTAACCAACGTCATATGGGTAATAAATGATTTAGTCAGAATTTGAACTTCTTCACCATCTTTCAGTCTTCATGGTTACTTAATGTTTAAAATATACAATAGATTTTTAGAGCTGAGTTAAGCCAGAATCTTTCAGTTCTTAACTATGAGTCTGAGATCTAGAATTGAAAATGACTTGGCAGGAAGTTGTGGCCCTGCTGGTTCTATAACTTGGTTCTCCTGGTTTCTAGTGTGATATTCTTTAAATGTGCAGATACTACAGTTGCAGTTTGTGAAAGTGCTTAATTTTTCTTTTATCAGAAAGTAAAGAGGACTATGTCTAGTATATAGCACAACTATGTACATAGTATGTGCTCTGTACTAGATCACATGCAGTATTAATATTATTTAACACAGCAACATTACATCAAGGGATATCTATCAATGGATGAAAGTGTAAATTTCAGATAGTTAAAACACTTAGACCCACGTTTCCATTGGTTTCTAATTTTTTTAAAGAAAAAATGTTTTACGATATAGTTTAATTTTAGATAAAAACTGTAGCAAAAAATTTAAAAAATAGGAATTATAATTATTTATGTGGACAGTATCCATAAATGAATGGATTTTATTCTAAGTCAGTTACTTGGAATTCATTTTCCCCCCATACAAATAGCATATTAAATATGAACATGCATGTAATCTATAGCTAAGTTAGTAGTTGAAGTTGAGAGTTCTCTTTTTTTTTTCCTGGCTATTTTATTTTATTTTATTTTTTGAGAGACAGAGTCTCGCTGTCTTGCCCAGGATGGAGTGCAGCATGCAATCTCAGCTCACTGCAATCTGCGCCTCATGGGTTTAAGCAATTCTCCTGCCTCAGCTTCCCAAGTAGCGGGGTCTATAGGCATGTGCCACCACGCCCAGCTAATTTTTGTATTTTTAAGTAGAGATAGGTTTTTTTTTTTGAGATGGAGTTTTGCTCTTGTTGCCCAGGCTGGAGTGCAATAGTGCGATCTCAGCTCAGTGCAACCTCCGCCTCCTGGGTTTAAGCGATTTTCCTGCCTCAGCCTCCCAAGTAGCTGGGATTACAGGTATGCGCCACCATGCCTGGTTGATTCTGTAGGAGGTGGGGTTTCTCCGTGTTGATTGGCCTAGTTTTGAACTCCTGACCTCAGGTGATCCGCCTGCCTCAGCTTCCCAAAGTGTTGGAATTATAGGCGTGAGCCACCGCGCCCAGCTGAGGCAGGGTTTGACTCTGTGTTGGCCAGGCTGGTTTCAAACTCCTGACCTCAGGTAATCCGCCTGCCTCGTCCTTCCAAAGTGTTGAGATTACAGGCATGAACCACTGTTCCTGGCTTTCTGGCTATCTTAAAGAGTCAGCTCTGAGCTAGGCCTTTGACATCCCCATTACATATCTTTGTTAGATATACCACTTCTCTAGCTGCTGATTTAATCTTTCATAGAATTCCATGCTTTACCAACAAAATTCTGAAGCCAGTAGAGACTTATATGATCACTTAAAAACATTATATATGTGTCCATAGGATATGTAATTGTGAATGTTAAAAATATTCTGTGTTCTTGGTATTGGTAAGTTCTTAACGTGAAGCAAGAATTATCATGTATTTTATCTGAAATAAGCATTATGCTGTTGCTAGCTTAGGGACAAACTACAGCTATTCAAAAATTGAGTTAAATAGATTTTTAATAGTCCGACTTTAGAACTAGGGGATAGTTAAACATAAGATTCACTGGAGTCTCTTGTGATAGTAACTCAGAATATGTGAATTTATAGCAATAAGTTCTGAAATTAAAGTAATAATTTTTTTCATTTGTATTAATTCAGTTTACATAATTTGTAAACAGAAAAGTAGGAAAGCTTGCTTTTGTCAGACTAAGGATAAAGTGGAATGTGAAGGTTGAATTAGTCATGTGTTCCACTGTTTTAGATTTCCATTGTTTAATTTTTGATGTTTTTGGCTTTATAACTCAGTTTTATAAAAGCTTGTTTACTTTGTAAAATTTATGCTATCGCATGTGCATGGAAATTCAGAAAACCAATTCCCAGTTTGAATAAAGCAATTCAAATAGTTTTTTTTTTAAAAAAGTGTTTATTGGCCAGGTGGTGGCTCACGCCTTTAATCCCAGCCCTTTGGGAGGCCAAGGTGGGCGGATCATGGCTTCAGGAGTTTGAGACCAGCCTGACCAACGTGGTGAAACTCCATGTCTACTAAAAATACAAAAGTTAACTGAGCATGGTGGCACACACCTGTAATCCCAGCTGCTTAGGAGGCTGAGGCAGGAGAATTGCATGAACCCGGGAGGCAGAGGTTGTGGTGAACTGAGATTGCGCCACTGCACTCCAGCCTGGGCGACAGAGTGATACTTTACTTCTCAGGAAAACAAAAACCAAAAAAAAAAGAAAAAGCAACAAAAGTTTATTCTAACAGCATTTTTAAAGCCAAGTGGATTATTGACATACTAGATTGTAAACTTCTGAAGTCTAGGACTGTGACTTACTCATTTTTGTTTTCCCCTGAGCTGAGCATGTTACCTTGCATACAGAAGTCCATGAGTAGTTATTTTTTGAATGAATTAATCTGTGATGAAATATTTCCAATGAATTTTCTGTTCCCTTTCAGTTGATAAAAAGCCGGAAAGATATAAACTAAATTTATTTAAAATTATGTTTTCTTACATAAATAATTACATGTATTTCTGAAATATGAAGAAAAGATAACAGTTAAAGATTAATGTCACTCAGCATTTGAAAAGTTAGATTTCCAAAACGAATATGTTGTAAGGTGATTACTCATTTTTACTAAATAATACTTTAAAAAATTATTTGTAATTACTGAATCATCTTCAAGTATTACGTGCCAAGTATAATCACCATTTATTTATTAAATTTGGGTTTATTCAGGAATGAACCAATTATGTAAAATGAACTATATGTATATATCAGATATATCAAACAAAAATTGAACTCTATATAGGAGAAAATATTAAATTAAGTATGTATACATTTAATTTAGTGAAGTTCACCCTCATAGTTGGTATCTTTATTTTATAGGAAGGAAAACAGAAATAACTTGCTGCCTTGGTCTGGAGTTACATGGTGAGTTTAGAATTAAAGTTAGATCCAGTAATTTGTGAATCCCAAGTTTCATGTTTCAATATTTGGTGTTACTTATAGTGACTCATAAAATTGACTGATGTCATATGTCAGTACTTAGGTGACAATTTACAGAAAGTCATCTCTGCAGCTTCATGGGCGACAACCCTTTTCAACCAAAAAGTAAGTGTTGCTGCCACAACTAATACTAGTATGTGTGGCTTTCATATAACTTTGCTTCAGGAGAAAGGATGAAAGTGGGGAGACATTTTTTTAAAAACAAAAATACTTAAAATTATTAAAGTAACAAATGTTCACAGAAAAGTAATGTAAATAAAAAAGTGAGTAAAATAGAAGTGTTTTTCCCATTACCAGAAGGAACTACTTTTACCAGTTTGGTATATGTAATCATGTATGTTTCTTCTGTTCATAGACAAAAAAATAAATTATTTCTAAAAAAATTATAAAGCTATTGTGTCTTAAAAATTCTTTTTCTCAAAAATATATCCGGGATATATTAACAATGGCAGTTTTTTTTTTTCCCCAAAAAAGATTAAGGAAGACCTTTGCATACTATATGAGTTGGCTTAAGGCTGCCGTAACAAAGTACCACAAACTACGTGGCTTACATAATGGAAATTTTTCTCATAATTCTTGAGGATAGAAGTCCAGGATTAAGGTGTCGATAGGATTAGTTTCTTCTGAGGGCCATAGGTTGATAGGATTGGTTTCTCCTGAGGGTTCGAGGCCTCTCTTCTTGACTTATAGATGGCCATCTTCTTTTTTTTTTTTTTTTTTTTTTTTGAGACAGAGTCTCACTGTCACCCAGGCTAGAATGCAGTGATATGATCTCAGCTCATTGCAGCCTCCTCCTCCTGGGCTCAAGTGATTCTCCTGCCTCAGCCTCCTGAGTAGCTGGGACTATACGTGTTTGATACCATGCCCAGCTAATTTTTAAAAATATTTTTAGTAGGGACTGGGTTTCACCATGTTGGCCATGCTGGTCTTGAACTGCTGACCTCAGGTGATCCACTTGCCTTGGCTTCCCCAAGTGTTGTGATTACAGGCGTGAGCCACCGTGCCTAGCCTCCATCTTCTCCTTATATCTTCACATGGTCTCCTCTCTTGCTTATGTCTGTGTCCTAATCGCCTCTTCTATTAAGGACACCAGACATATTGGATTAGGGCCCACCCTGCTAACCTTATTTTAATTTAATTACTTCTGAGGACCCAATCTCCAAATATAGTCACATTCTGAGGTAGTGAGGCTTAGGACTTCAACATATGAATTTTGAGAGAACACAGTTTAGCCTGTATAAATGATACTTTTGTTATCAGTATACAGTTGAGTCTCCCCTAATTGTTTGAAATACGCATTTTCTTAGTGACTTTACCTAGTCCATAGATTATTATATGCTGTGTGCCTACTGCCCCTCTAATGTGTAGGGGGAAATATATTCCTATTTGACCTTGGACATGCAAAACTAAGACACATGAAACAATAGTGAGCAATTTGGGCTCATATATGTTAAATCTTGAATTGCACGATATTGGTTGTTAATATAATTCATATTTTGAAGGAAAGTAACATCTAATGGTTTACAAGGGGAGTTATAATTGAACCAAGAGTTAGGAGGGGTAGGGAATTAATATTTTGTGGAGTATCCACTTGAAGTTAGGTGCTTTATGTGGCATTTTCTTGAATCTATGTAATCTATTATGTAGATATCATACCTGTATTATAGATGAGGAAAACAGGTTCAAGTAACTTTTCTAGAGTCATATGATTAGAAACAATACAGTAAAGATTTGAATTATTCAATTTGATATAAAGTCTGTGCTCTCTTTGCTCCAGACTGGAGTGTTATAGATTGTATAGCTGAGAAGGAAAGACATTCTGAGTAGAAGCAGTGGTATAAATAATATCTCTGAGACACACAATAAAGCTGGTGTTTCAAGTATTTAAAAACGCAAATGCTAAGTTATGACTTGCCAATGAAAATTAATATTTTTAATTATTAGATTTTAAGAACTATGTATTATTAGTAAAATAGTACAGCTTAGAGAAAAAGGGGTCAATTCTTGATATTGATGGCGTTTAGGAAAATGGGAAGGCCTTTTTTTTTGGTAGGTGGACTATACTAAACATTTAAGTAACGTTAGCTTAGGAAATGATTTGTGATATTCTTCTTGTGAGAAATATCTGCTTTGCCCTTAATAGAATAAGCCTAATTCATTTTCCATATCTTATTTTAGCATCTCTTTCCTGCTGTGTTCTGTGCCTGGCATTCTTTTTTTTTTTTTCTCTTGAGATAGAGTCACCCAGGCTGGAGTGCAGTGGCATGATTTTAGCCCACTGCAACCTCTGTCTTCCAGGTTCAAGCGATTCTTCTGACTCAGCCTCACAAGTAGCCCTACTAATTTTTGTATTTTTAGTAGAGATGGGGTTTCACCATGTTGGCCAGGCTGGTTTTGAACTCCTGACCTCAAGTAATCTGCCCACCTCAGCTTCCCAAACTGCTGGGATTACAGTTGTGAGCCACCACTCCCATCCTGCCTGGCATTCTTGAATCTGGTTTAGTTTATCCAGTTTATCTCCCCACCTGTTTCCTCTTATTCTTAGTTTATCTCCCTTTTGTTAATACATTGTTGAAAAGACAATGGTTAGATATAATCCTTTTTGTAGTGATAATCATATTCCATGTATATGACTGAAACTCACTTTCACTGGATTTGACTCACTTTCACTGGATTTTCTGTCCACTGTAAATAACTACTGTCATCCATTATCTGTTTATCTGAATTTTTCCATTTAATATCATAGAGAGTAAGCTCTGCGTTTCTCACTGTTGTTACCACATACTGACTACAAATGTCAATTCAGAAATTGCTATTAGGATTATTGTAGTACATCTTAAATATTATGTTATATGTTGCAAAAATGTTTTTATTTTCAAAAATGAGGTTTACTTCTCTCCTTCTGAAAACTAGGTAATTCAAAAATGGCAGAACTGTTTATGGAATGTGAAGAAGAGGAACTGGAACCATGGCAGAAGAAAGTAAAAGAAGTTGAGGATGATGATGATGATGAGCCAATCTTTGTTGGAGAGATATCAAGTTCAAAACCAGCAATTTCAAGTAAGCATTTACTTTTAGTAAAGCCAAGCTTTATAAGGTATTATTTCTAATGGGAAAACTTGTGAACTATTTAATAGATACTTGATATTCATGTTCCTCTGTAAAGATTTAGGTCTGAGAGACTGGGTGGGAGGCTAGTAAGAGCTTGAGAATCAGGATGGGGATATGATTGGGGACTTGAGGAAGGAGGTAGGAGGTTAAATATCACATGTCAGAAAAGAGAAATGGACTGAGATTAGCTGGTGACCTTGGAGGTCTTCTGAGGTTAGAAATCATAATTTTTCATGGAGTTAAGTAACTTATTTACTTATTTAGAGATAGAGTCTCATTCTATCGCTAGGCTGGAGCATAGTGGCGCAATCATGGCTCACTGCAGCCTCAACCTCCTTGGCTCAAGTGATCCTCCCACCTCAGCTTCCCGAGTAGCTGGGACTATAGGTGCATGTTATCATACCTGGCGAATTTTTGTATTTTTGTAGAGACAGAGTCTCACCATGCTGCCCAAGCTGCTCTCTAACTCCTGAGCTCAAGTGATCCAGCCTTGGCCTTCCAAAGTGTGCTAAGATTACAGGTGTGTCACTGCACCTGGCCTTAAGTAATGTGTTTATCTGTTTATCTTTTTTCATTTTTCTCACTTAAATCCAGAAGAAGAGAAAATAAAACATTTGGAGTGCTTTGCTTAAAATGTCAGAATATACTAAGTGAGTTTTTGTTAGTCCTAAGTGAGACTTCTCACATCCAGGCCTCATTACAGTGTCGTCTATACATGGCTACAAAATGTATAGGTGCTGAATGATTGAGCAGTCTCTGGCCTGTGTACCAACAGAGACTGTAGCTTCTGACCATATCCATCTTCCAGCAACTCCTATTTATATTCATGAAAAAGAATGGCATTGTCTACAGCCACTGTAATTGGATGGGTTAGCATTTAGTACATTTAAATCCTTAAGGCTTTTGGGCAGCGCAGTTTGGTACCTTTGTGTCTTATTAGCTTTAAATTAGAGAATTGGACCTGACTTTGTGATAATGTTAAAGTACAGATACCGATGACATTTGTTAAAATGTCCGCTCAAAAATGTATGATAGAGTGCAGAGAAATAATGTAAAAATTTCAGAGAAAAAGAGAAAAGAGATCTTTTTCCATTTTATTTACTTGTTTGTTTGAAGCCAGGAGAATTTATGAAAGAATGTAATGTACCCATTTTACTAGTCTGTGTGTGTGTGTGTGTGTGTGTGTGTGTGTGTGTGTGTGTTTGTGTGTTTACTTACCATGGTAGTGCTTCAAAGTGTGATTAAGAGACTACCTTAAAATTTTCTGAAAGCCTAGTTCTCACTTCGCTTATCTCTAAACTTGGATTGGCACCTTGATTCAGTTTTATCAGAGAGAGAATAATTTCACCAGTTGAATTGTTAATACCATTTTCTGTAGTAGATTGGTCATCTCTCATGGAGTGTTAAGGGGAGTGCTGCTTGGATTATAAAATGAATTAGGCATCATGGCATCTTTGGTGATAGTGAAACATAATATTCTCGTGATTATTTCTTTATACTGAAATATCATATTGTAAAATTATTCAAACTGTTATTGAAAACATGACAGTTGAGTAAGCTGAATTTATACTGATTGTAGATGACTGTTTATGGTATTGAAGTAGAAGAGTGTACATTAGTTTTAAAATAATTCCATCAAGAAGGGGATTGACCCCAATAGAATTTCTTTCCTACAATATTAAGGTGAATAATTTAAATGGTTTTGTTGTTGTCTTATGTGTAAGCCATACAATTGTTAACATATGGAACATGAGTTAAATGTTTATGTAAAACTTCAAGAAAGGAGGACAAAAACTTGTGGTTCATAGACTACAGCTACTAAAAAGTACTACAGCAATAGTTCTTTCATGGTTTGAATAAATATTTAATCCTGAATTTCTGAGTGAAAAACAGTGTCAAGTTCTTTGAGCAGATTTTTCTCTACTAAGACTTCTGTAGTGTTTAATTACAGAGCACTGCATTGACATTGTCAGAAAACAGCCATATTTTTGTGTGAACCATTGTTTCATATAATGACTTAATGGAATCTGGTTTCTTTGTACTGTGAGGAAGATAAAAGAAATTTTTATGAGATATGGTGGATTTTTCTTTTTTTTGGTTCTTTTTACCTTTTTCTGACCAGCGATTTTAGGCAAATCCTCATGCTTCCAAATTATAGTTGGATAAGCTAGAAGTTACAGAGTTTACTTGCATGCAAGAACGAGGAACTTTAAACTGATCCTCAAAGTCATGACGGGCTCAGATTGACTTCTGGTGTAGTGGTAGATTTGAGACCTCTTAACTAATAATATGCTGTGATAAACTGTTGGTTTACTTTAGACTGCAATCTCTGTTAGTTCTTCTTTTTTAACTCAAAACTAATAGTAGATAATCCAATGAGATTTTCCATGATGAAACTTCAAGGTGTTTAGAGGTGTGAATGCAGTGTAGAGGTTGGGCAAGAATTTGATTTTGAATAATAGGAACCTGACTGTATGTACAACCCTGTCATCATTCAAAGAAAGATATATACTTAAATTATAGTTTGAATATAAATATATTTTTAGAAAACTTTTATTAACTATGTGGACGATTTCTTTGCAAGCACAATGTTTTGACTCACATGTAGTCAGATTTGTCATTCCCCTACTTCTGGCTTTTGAATTTTGAGTTGTAATGAGAAAGATTGTTGTTTGTCTATAAAACAATTAAAGCTAGTTAACTATGTATGCGTTTAAAATGAACTCTATTCTTAAATTAGTGATTAGTTATATACTCCTTCCAGAAATCTGTTTACATGTTTTCAATTCATGATTTCTATTATCTTAATATGTATTTCATTCAAACAATGAATTTTAAAATAAATATAATTTTTTATAGATATTTTGAACAGAGTTAACCCCAGCTCATATTCAAGGGGACTAAAGAATGGTGCACTCAGTCGAGGTACAGTATTATTGTACTATTTTAATTTTAAAGTGAAGTATTTTGACAAAATTGATTATGTACAAATAATTTCATTATATTCTGTTACTTTAAAATACAGGTATTACTGCTGCATTCAAGCCTACAAGTCAACACTACACGAATCCAACATCAAATCCAGTGCCTGCCTCACCAATAAATTTTCATCCTGAGTCTAGATCTTCAGATAGTTCTGTTATTGTTCAGCCTTTTTCTAAACCTGTAAGTGTTTCTAAAACTATACAGCCAGTTCAGGGATCCATTGGATATTATTTATCAATATCAACAGTACCCAGTTAAAATTCTGGACTGTCATAAGTAGTCATCCAGTAGAAGCATAATTAGTATAAGAAAATGTCACCATATTTCTGGTAGCTCAAGCACTACCCAAAGTAGTAACTGAATGAGCTAACTACCCAACTTGTTAATAAATCAGGCAGTATGCCTAAATAGGTACAATAATGAAAACTGTGCCACCACAATATGAATAAAATTATAATCAGTAATAAATATTACATAATGGCAAATATTTAAGATTGCAAATATTTAAGATATTCTTAATTGGGAAAATAATTAAGAGACCATCATAGCTTTCTATAACATTCCTTCATAGTTCAGTTAAAAAAAAATTTTTTTTTCCTATTACAAAACTCCCACTTTTTTTCTGTTACAAAAAGTAATAGAAAATGGTAATAGTTAACATTCATTGAGCTGTTAATATGTATAAGGCTTTTTGCTAAATGCTATAGGTAAATTTATTTCATTTAGTTTTTAAACATCCCCATGAAGTAGACACTGTTATTATCCTCATTTTTTAGTTGAGGAAACTGAGGGTCATAGAGATTGAAAGATTTACTCAAGATCCCAAAGCTGGCAGTTGATGGATCTGGATTTCAATCCAGCATAACCCATAGTTTATATGTATATGCACATATACATACATATATGTTATATATAAATGTACACTTAGAAATGAAAGAATTGCCTTAGTTGAACAGTTCTCAGACTATAGTTTGCAATCCCCTGGGATTCCCTAAGACCCTTTTAGAGGTTTGGTAGTCAACAGTGTTGTCATTATAATCAAAGACTATTTTCCACTGTGTTGACATTTGCACTGGTGATGCTAAAGTAATGTGGGTAAGCTGCTGGTGCCTTAGTGTGCATCAAGGTAGTGCCACCAAACTGTACATGTAGTTTCTGTATTAGTCACCTGCCATGCACTCACAGGAAACTATATTAGTCAACTGAGTGTTACTTGGTTATACCCAGTTTCTTTGATGAAGTATTAAAATGTTAATAGTTTTGTTAACTGTCCACACTTGAATATGTGTCTTTTAAAATATTCTGTGTAATGACATGGGTAGTATACATAAAATACCTTTGTGTTTGAAGTGTGATGGTTGTCTTGAGGAGAAGCACTTGTGTGATTGACTTGTGAGGTAAACTACTTTATTTTTTTTTGGTTGTTAATAGAGCATCATTTTTACTTGAAAGAATGACTGACAAACCATGGTGTATTAGTTATTTATTTCTGTGTATCGGTATTACCACAAACTTACACAGCTTAAAACAACATACACTCCTTATCTCATGGTCTCACAAATTCTGAATTAGGTCATGGCTTAGGTGGGTTTTTTCTGAAGGATCTCACAAGGCTACATTCAAGATGTGGTCCCTGAAGTTACAGTTTCATCTGAAATTCTGTTGGGGAAGTGTTTGCTGGCAAATTCATGTGGTTGTTTGTAGCATTCAGTTCCTTAAGGTTGGTTGTTGGACTGGGAGTCTCAGTAGCTTGTTGGCTTTTGGCTCCTTGCCAGGTAGGTCTTCCCAATAAGGCTGCTTGCTTTCTCAAAGCTAGCTGGTGAGGGTGAGTCCTTAGCAAGATGTCCTTACAGTCTTAGGTAACATAATTATGTACACAAAAATCATATATATCTTGTCACCTTTGTTGTATTCTGTTGGTTAAAAGCAAGTCAGAGGTCCTGCCCACATTCGAAGGAAGGGAATTACACAGGACGTGAATACCAGGACCTGGGGATTATGGGTAATGACATTTCCATGGAGGCCACTTTAGAGTCTGTCTCCCACACACAGTTATTCAATATTGATTGTTTGGCAAACGTTTCCTCAAACCTGTCACTTCAGTGAAAACAATTGATAGTAGTATTTCTTGCCAATGGTAAAATTTGAACTTTCAAGCAAAAACTCATTTGCCACCGTGATCTTGACGGCTTTCAAATACTTCAAGACTTTTGTGATAGGTGGTGGTGTTGATAAATAATGATTTTTAAAATATTGTGTAATGAACTATGTCACCATTTGGAAGACCTGTATAAGTCAATGAAACCAATATTTTCCAAATAACTAGTATATATGCTACAAAAGCATTCGTGGGTAAATGATCCATCTAAGATAGAGCATTGATTTTAAGGGAACAAGGTGTTCTGGGATATGGTTTCAGATTTCACACTGCAGCAGACCTTTTTGAAAGTACCAACTGTTCAGTTTTGGTATAGTATCAAAGTAGTATATCCACAGTTAATTAAAACCCTATTAAAACTGAGGGTCATAGAGATTGAAAGGAAACTGAGGGTCTCCCTCTTCCAGTTACATTTCTGTTGAGGCAGGTTTTAATAATATTCTTAAACCAAAACATGTCCTAGCCGATTGAAGGCAGAAGCAGATAAGAGAATAAAACAATTTTTGATTAAACTAGATATTTAAGAACTTTGCAAAGATATGAAACAATGCCACTCTTCACTATTTTTTGTGTGTTTGCAAGTCATTTTTCATTAAAATGTTATTTATGTTAATCTGTAATGAGTTTGTTATTTAAAGATGAATTAATAAATAAATGTTCTAAAATGTTCTCTGTTTTAATTTCTAGTATGGAAATTATTGATAGATATAACCAATGTAAACAAAAAGTCTTTTTGGGTTCAACAATTTTAAAGTGTGTAAAATAGTTCTGAAGCCAAAAGAGTTAGGGCACCACTGTCTCAGAAAAATAGTAGTGAATTTTCCTAAAAATGTATTGTCTTTATGTAATAAGAACAATAAGGGAGACTGCTCAGTCTCTATCTTGAATCATCTATCATCTAATGTTCCACAGGCTATTGCTGATGTTTTAAAAAATGTAATAGGTGGCCAGGCATGGTGACTCATGCTGGTAGTCCCAGCACTCTGGGAGGCTGAGGCGGGTGGATCACCTGAGGTATCAAGAGTTCAAGACCAGCCTGGCCAACAGGGCAAAACCCCGTCTCTACTAATAATACAAAAATTACCTGGGCGTCGTGGCGTGCACCTGTAATCCCAGCTACTCCTGAGGCTGAGGCAGGAGAATCACTTGAACCTGGAAGGCGGAGGTTGCAGTGAATGAGCCAAGATCACGCCACTCTGCACTTTAGCCTGGGTGACAGAGTGAGACTCTGTCTCAAAAAAAAAAAATGTAATAGGTGTTCCTGAAGATAGCTGGAAAGCTATCCAGAGTGTAACAATTCTTTGCTATTAGTTGGAATCAAATTAACTCAGTGGTTTTCTCATTTTTATTATAAGCTGTTTGGCATTTGAGTGAAAAAAATTGGAAAAGAACATTATCTGGCAGTTTGTTAGGTAAAAATCTTTCCAACATTGGACCAGGGAGGGGAAAAAAAAGCAAAAGTTGTTATGTTTGGTGTAATAAGAGTTAGAAATCAGATTATTTTCTGACTCAGAATTGGGCATAGTTTTTAAATCAGAGCACCTTAGTTGATGGTTCCGTCTTTGGGTTCTTTTAAAAAATGAGGTTTGGCCAGTTGGTCTGGCAAGGACACAGAAGTGATAGTTTCTTAAAAACTCTTCAAGTGTAATTTTACTGCACAGTCCAAGTTAAGAATGAAAGAGGTGTATTCTGGAATAAATTGAGAATCCTGGTTAAGGGACTTTTCTCTGACTTTTGGAAGCTATTTTAATAAATTATAATTAGTAGTTTTTCATTTTATGTCATTTTGTGTTTGTGATTTTACTTTTCATGAAATGTATCTCAACATCGCTTTCAGGTTGGCAGGGATGGGATATATTATTATCACCTAGAAAGTCAATGTGGTATAGCTTAAGGGCATGGGCTTTGTAATCAGTCAGACCTGGATTCTAATTCCAGCTCCATTAGCAGCAAGTGGGGCTGTATTGGGAGCGTTACTCGACCACACCTAACCTTAGTTTACCTATTTATAAAATGGGGAATAATATTAGGTCTTTATTAGTATTATTGTGATAGCTGCTTGATATGATACATGTACCATGAAGAGCACGTACATTTAAAACAAACAACTGTGGCTATTATTGCCATTCTCAGTTTGAAAGGTAAATTACTTGAAACTCAGAAGTAACTGTTCCATTAATTCACAAATATTTGGAGAAAATATTTACTTTGAAGTGAGATTATGTTTTATTACTGTTAAATCATAGGACATTATGATTTTTTTTTTAAAAATGTTACATGTTAAAGCCCAAATGCCTACATCTGCCTATTAGGCCTCAAATTCTAGGATTAGTTTGAGTTGCGTCATAGCTTATTTCCATAACTTCTTAACAAACCCATGTCCATAGAAAAGTTGATAACAAAGCAAAATTCTTAAAACTTAAATATTCCTTAGTTTATAATAATAAAACCTTTATGTTTCTCTTATGAAATAATATGTATTTTGGGACAGATTTTGGAAAAGTGAGAAGAGGACCATATAGTATATGCAAACACATATTTCTCTTTTTTTACTGAACATTCTACTTGGAACATGTCACTGGGTATTCCTTAAAAAAAAAATGTTAATTTGGCCGGGCGCAGTGGCTCATGCCTGTAATCCCAGCACTTTGGGAGGCCGAGGTAGGCAGATCATGAGGTCAAGAGATCGAGACCATCTGGCCAACAGGATGTACTGAAAATACAATTTTTAAATACTACTTTTAGTACAACAGGATTATACCAAAAATACAAAATACAATTTTTAAATACTATTTTTAGTACAACAGGATTGTACTAAAAATACAAAAATTAGCTGGGCATGGTGGCACCCAGCTGTTGTCTTAGCTGCTCAGGAGGCTGAGGCAGGAGAATTGCTTGAACCCGGGAGGCAGAGGTTACAGTGAGCAAAGATTGCACTGCTGTGCTCCGACCTGGAGACAGAGTGAGACTATGTCTCAAAAAAGAAAAATAAAGTGATTTTTTTGCACAATAGTTTATTAGTTTCATCATTTCTCCATTGTTAGACATACAGGTTATAATTGTTTTGCTGTTATAATTAATTTTTCCTTAAACATTTTTATTTCATTACCATACGTTATTAAAAATGGAATAGATAAAAGGTGAACCTTTTATTTTTATTTTTTTGAACATAAACTCAAGATTTTATTGTCTTCATAAGAGAAAAGATGACTTAGAACTGGATCACTTGGCCTTTTGTCTCCTCCCAATTCAAAATGTTTGCATCTTTTAATAGCGAGCATTCTCTTAGATCTGCAGTTGGGCTCAACGCACTCAAGCCTTAGGACAGTCTTCTTTGTAGTTTTAGCCTTTTTCTGGAAAATCGGCTTAGTTTGCCCACCATAGCCACTCTGCTTCCTGTCATAACACCGCTTTCCCTGGGCATACAGAGAATCCTTGCCCTCTTGTACAGTGTCACTTTGTGGGGTTGGTGCTTGCCACACTTCTTACAGAAAGTCCGGCAGGTTTTAGGAACGTGACCGCTACCAGCACGGAGAGCGGAGGTGAACCTTTTAAAGGCTTTCATAGCTACTGTCAAAGTTTTTATGCAGATAAATTAAAATATGAGCTCTACTTTGCCAGTAGTGAATGTTATCATTACTTTTTGATTCAAACTAATCTCAGACAGAAAAAATAGTACAAACAGTTTTCATATACCCCTTACCCAGGTTTCCCTTATGTTAACGTTTTATCACTACTGGGTAATTAACATTAATTCAACTATAGACCTTACTGGAGTTTCATCAGTTTTCCCATTAATGTTCTTTTTCATGCCCAGTATTTTATTCAGAATCCCACCTTGCAGTTATTTCTTTTTAGTCTACTCTATTTTCTAGTTATTCATTCTTTCTTTGTCTTCCATGACCTTGACCATTTTAATAGTGGCTAATTAATTAATTAATTTTATAGTAGATGTTATGGTAACATGCCAATTTATTCGTTAAACATTGCTGTTGTTTTTATTTGCATTTCTTTGGCTAGTAATTTGGAAAAAAAGGTGTTTTGTATGTGTTGTTCATTTGTATTTCTGAATTCTCTTAGTTTATGTCTTTTGCCCATATTTTTCCTAAAAAATGATGGTCTTTTTTCCTTTAATTTTTAATAATTATTAATCTTGAAAGTTTTCTTGTTATATATTATGACATGTAGAATGGCCCAAAAGTCACTCTGAGAGCTTATTGTCCACAATGAGTGTCTTTTAGAAGTATTAATAGTATTGGAGTATATATGTGTATGTGTGCATCATTATATTTAATGTATTATAATATTGGAGTATATGTCCCTAAATTATATTGACCATACTTTTCATAATTATGTACACTAAATATATATGTGTGCTCATATATATTATACATTTATACTGCTTTATACTTGACCACATTATCATTCATCTCATACTTTTCACTCCTTTCTTCTTAAGATCTTCCTTTTAGTTTTGGACCACCCTTTCTCCTGATGGAAGGGCTAAAACTTCCTTTGCATCCCGAGGCCTCCAGGAACAGGACAACTGGCCCAAATTACTTCTATAAACAACTTCTATTCTAAACCCTGTCTGCCTGGCATTCTTATTTGTTCACTCTACTGACCTGATGCTTTTGTATTTGACTGATGAGACAGAAGATTCCTGGCCTGCCATGGCTTTCTATGGGATGATGGAACGTGTGTGGGGCCCATGTTTTCTCCTTCTGACATGTAGCTTATACATCTCTCCAATAAAGATGATTTCAAAATTCATATTATGTGATATATTCATCCTTAACACTGATGCACAATACGGTAGATTGATTCCATTTATTTGCCCTGATATCTCAGATGTGGGGTTTTTTAAAGGCGTAGAAGCTTTTTTAATGTTTTTGATCACATCAATATGGTTTTTGTTTTTCTCCTTGCTTTTGCCCAAAGATTTTGCTAAGTTCTATTATTTGCCCTTTAATGGGGATACTGCATCTTTAGAAGTTATTTATAGGGTATCAATCTTATTGATATAAAGTTGGTTTATGTTTCTTTTACCTTGAAAAAGTTGGACTAGATTTTTCCCCCCATTTTAGTTTTCTAGTCAGCAGTAAACCAGCTCTAAATAATAGCTTGCTTTCAGTTTCAGTAGATGATAATTTTGGCAAAGTAGCAATTATCTTTGTGTTATTAACTTATTAATAATTGAGTCATCAAAGGGTTTCCTTAGAATATTGGGCAAGCAATTAAGTTTACCTTTATAAAAGTCTACAGAATAAAATTCTTATATAATTATATAAAATTACATAATATATAATATATAATTATATTGAAATAATTTTAACTGTTGAATAAATGTATTATTTTTCCTTTGAACTGTTTAACAGGGTTATATAACAAACTCATCACGAGTTGTGTCTAATAAGGCGTCAGAGTTACTGTTTGACTTGACCCAGGATACAGGGTTATCACATTACCAAGGGAGACCAACACTTTCTATAGCAGGTTGGTTTTAGTGTTTTTTTTTTTTCATAAAGGTTATAAAAAGAAACTTGATGAATATGCATGTGAGATTGGCTTTCTGTTTTGAAGCCCCTCCCTTGTGGGAAGTGTATCATGTATTGTAAGGTGGAATGTCACTATTAGTTCTTGAATGCCTTTCTTGGGTAATTTTCTGTAAAATCCTATTTAATGACAGAATATTTCTTCCTATTAAGTAACCAACTTTGAGCTCATTCTCACTTGGAGCTAACCATAGTTGAGAAATATTAAAATAATTTCTGTGAGTTAGAGAACTTCTTAGGTAGCCTAAATACTCTGTTAAAAAAAAGGATTAGTTTCTATGGACACTAAGTGTGAAAAACACATGGTTATAGTTGATTTCTTAATTAATGTTTTTCTATTCTAATATATTGTTTCAGCACGATAGTTGAATATGATTATAAGGTGGTATTATAAACTGCCCACAATAAATAGTGATTTGCACATAGTAAGTACTCATTAAATGTACATTGAAGGATTAATGAACTTTCCTTGTTGAACAACGTTTAAGGTTCTTTGATTGTATACTGTAACAAAGTTTTTCATTAATCTAAAATAAATTAGTGTACTATAAAAGAATTTTATCTGATTGAAAATCAAGGCAATTACTCTTTGTATATTAGCAATTTTTATCTATTCAAATATTTGACTAAATAGACGTATACATGATTTTTTGGAATTTTTAGATTTACTAACAAATTAGTGTGGAGAATGTACCAAACCCTCTCCCAGTTTTTGTAATAGTAATACTAACTTTTATTATAAACTTAGACTGTTTTTCCATTTTGATAATACTTGATTTGTTATTCACCTCTGTGGGTGTCAGTTAATTACTTAGTAACAGTCTGGTTTGTGAAATAGTTAAGAATCAAAAGAAACAGGGAGAAAATATAGTTGTCTTAAGTCTAGTTTCATAAAGCATATAGTCTTTATTCATAGAAAAAGTCTAAATTCTTGAAACTTCTTGGGAATAAGGAGAAATAATGATTCCTGTTATTCCTGTAAGTGTTCTCCTTCGGAGTGGGACTTTAGCCTGAGCAGTAAGTAGGATAATTTGATCCTCTATTCTTAAGATTTTTGTAGTCTCTATTAAGTTACATAACCACTTTGATTTTCTCATACTGTTAAAAGGGAGATTTTAATTTTTTTTGTATTATGCATTCATTCTTCACATCTGGAACCATTCATTTGGACATGTAATTTTAATTCCTGCTCTACTTTGCTCAGGGATTTTTTAATGCCCAAATCCAAGTGAAATGTGAGAATACAGTATAAACTTTAAAAGACTTGACAACACAGTTATTATGAACGATATGTGCTACATGTTCAGTAACATGATTAACAGACTACCATCTAGGGAGATTATAGGGGTTTGGAGAAGACTGGATTTGAGTTAAATCTTGAATGAGAATAGGATTTTGCCAGCGGAGAGAGAACTATTGAGGGTAGGGTGTAGCACAGGCCAAACACAACAGAGATAAAAAGTTAAAGCATCAGAATTTAAAACAAATACAGAGTGATTTTGTTTAATCTTGAGATTTCTTATTTTAAAAATTCTTAAAGCAATCTATTTTTGCTGTCCAACCTGCTATATAATCAGACGCTTAATTCAGAATTCCAGCATTCCTTGGTTTTTCAAGTAACTTAAACATCTCACAAGAATGTTAATGTGATTACCCAGAATCTTTCCCATGTACCTACAGTATATCTATCAGTAATTGAGTATTTTGAAGATGGAAAAAAATCATTTTTATGTTATCTCAAAAGGATTAAACAGAGAAACCAAGTAGTGTAATACTTTTTATTTTGCTGGAATGGTTGCTCTTATTAAAAGGTTGACAGGTGAATCTATTATAATATTTTTCCCCTCTAAGTTAAATATAAAATATTTTGTTAGTAATGATAACAGCTGTAATTTATTATTGAGTTCTTTCTGTGTAACAGATGTTTTCTTGGGTGCTGTAAGTACATTATCTTGTTGGCCCTTAAAGCAACTCTGTAAAATAGGGTATTATAAATTATTTTATAAAGAGGAAACTGAGGCTTAGATAAATTAATTAAGCTAAGTATACATACTAGAGAGTGACAAGGTGTGGATTTGAACTTGTCTGACTTAAAAACCTGGAATATTTCTAATATATTTACCTTACCATTTCTACTGTTAATGTACAATTGGGAGAATTAAAATATGATGTACAGTTTTAGAATCTCTTTTACAAAGTACAGTTGTATGTTATTTTCAAAAAAAGACTTTTTTGAGCCTTGTTATAGCCTGGATATCCTCATTTCCCTTGCAAATGCATTAAATAAAACTAAAATCCTTTAGCCTTAACATTATGGTTTTCAAATGGGAAAGTATTTTAAGGAACAAAATCCTTATATAAACAAATTTTTAATGCAAAATTTTAATAAAACAAAAAAGAGTTTCTCTGTTAGACATGTTCAATATATTCTCTAAAGTGGATTCATTAATCTCTGGGGAACATAGTGTGAAAATCATTATACTTACGACTTCCATTATGTGTCCTTTCATATAAATGAATGAAGTATTAGCACTCAAGATTAATTATTTCCACCATAGCGATAAATGGATAAAACCACCCAAAGCCATGAGAGTAGACCACTCTTCAGTTTGTTAGGTAGGAAAAGAACTAAATTTCCATTAGACATTTTAAGTTGTTAAATAAAAAAAGCATCTTAAGAGTATCTCTAAGTTTTTGAAACAGATAATTGTTTTTTTACAAACTCTAATGTACTAAATGCACGTTTAAGCATCTAAAGATAGTTCATTCGTCAGAACTTACTCATAGTATACTTTTTTTTTGGTTGGAATATTTTGATCTGGCTCCCTTTAAAATAGCTATGTACATGTTGCTTTATTTGAAGCCATATTTAGAATTTCATCAAGGGATTATTTTCTAAATTATTTAAATATGTGTAGTCCATGATAAATATATGTGCAATTTCTTTATACCCTTGAGTTTGGATCACATCAAGTTTTATCATTATTGTCACGATATGATAATTTAATTATATTACCTTTAATTTAGCTCCAAAGTATTTTTACTCAGATGTAAATAATATCCTAATTTTTAAAAATATTTTCTCACTATTTAAATCATGTAGGTATGAATGAAAGTTCATTTTTATCAAAACGACCTTCTACTTCTGAAGTAAATAACGTTAATCCAAAGAAGCCTAAGCCTAGCGAAAGTGTTTCTGGAGCAACTCCTCAGCTGCATTACCTTCAGTTAAATCTCCTTCAGTGACATCTTCCCAGGCTATGTCAGCAAAAGGTAAATATGAAATCTGGCATGTAAAAAGAAATTATAGTATTTATGCATACATTTTAGAAATTGTTATAATTTTTAAACGTATTATTAGTTTTAAGGTTAAAAAGTGATGAATTTGAATCATAAAAGTTCTGAATTTATTTTAGGTGCAAATACCACAACAAATCAATCTAAAAATGGAACACCTTTTCCAAGAGCTTGTCCAAAGTGCAACATTCATTTCAATCTTTTGGATCCTTTGAAAAATCACATGAAGGTAAAACTCTTTCATTATTTAATTTGTAAAAAGTTTGCACATTTCTAAAAATATCGATGATTACAGTAATTAAAGGTTTGTCCAGAAATAATCTCATTGGTATTTCCATTTAAGTAAAAATTTACATTCATAATGATTATATAGATTCTAAAATTCCTTATAAATCATCAAATTTTAAAACTTAAGGTTTTATGTAATATAATGAATGTTTATTGTATTTTAATTCTAAATAAAAATGTATTAATCAGATTAATTTATTAGGTCATACTCTTTAAACTTCTTATAAAACAGGCATTTTATTATGTATTTACTTTTGCATATAACTTAAAAATTCTGTTACCTTATTTTTGTGTAATGTTAACATGTGCATGTCAGATGACACAATGAAAATCTGAGTTTTACATTTTAATTTTTAACACTCAAGTATAAACTTGAAATGTTGGAGCATTTCATATGAAATAATTGTTTTAATTCAGTCTAGAATGTAGTGCATATGATTGTATAAATGAATTTGAGCTTTTTATGGTGCAGGAAGCCCTTGAATTTAGGTTTTAAGAAATGAGCAAAGTACTAATGATGTATGAGGTTTAGATAATGCTTAAAGTATTTTAGTAGATATTATAGTATCCTGCTGTGTTGTACTCTCCTTACATGCCCAGTATAAATGACAAGAAGGGAGAAAAAATCAGAAAAAAGCATGTAGATTATATAAGGAAAGACGGAAGGAGCTTGGTACAATGGCAGAGAAGTAACTTAGAAAAAGTTTTTGCTCTTTCAGAGGTTTACACATTTTTATTGAAATTTAGCATTTTACAAAAAAGTAGAAAAAAATAAGGGTGCTTTAAAAATTCTAAATACAGTCTTCTTATTCATATACACAACTGTGTTTGGTCTACCCTTACTGTCAGAGTATAGCCCTGGACTGCCCTTTGTGCTTCGGCCTTACAGGAGAATTATCCTGTAGAGGTACTTTCAATTTTGCTGTTCTATGTAATGTTTTGATGAGATTTCTGATTTTTTTATGTTTTGCATTACAGATGAAAAAAAGACTGTATTTTTTAGTTATCTAATTTTTTAAGTAGGGAATAATACAGTCACATGATTCAAAACTAAAAAGCCTACAAATAAATGAAAGTGAAGAATCTTACCTCGGTGTCTTTTTTACCTGGTTCCTAGTATGACTCAAATAAAGTAATTTTTTATTAGCTTGTCTGTTTGTACAAGGAAACATGAATGTTCTTATTTTCTATTTCATACAGAAATTGTAGCATGTTATATATACTTTTGCACCTGGAGAGAATGGCAGCATTCTCCAAAATGTGGCTTTTGTGTGTTATTTCATGGTTTGTAATTACTTCTAGTAGAAACAACCAAAACTTCGTAGAATTGTCATACTAATTTAATAGAACACTATGACATTTTAAATAAGGAAAGTATCTCTATCATTGTAAGAAATTGCATTTCTTACAACTGAACTAAGTTGAAGATAAAATTGAACAATATTTGTGTTTATATCATAAGGAAATCTTGAAAGAAGAGTCTCCAAATCTAGGAAGGGAAAGTTTAAATCTGTGGGGGACTTTTTCTAGTTTATATATGTTTATGCATCAGTTAAAGTTTTAATATTATAATAACTTTTATTTTGAAAATAATATGATTCTTAGATTATTTGTTAATGATTTTTTGCCCTTGTTATAGATAGATGGAAGAAGACTAGCATATAAATAATGTTTTTTTCCAATGGAAAAATATTTAAAATATCAAATATTCTATAACAATAAGAAAAATACATTTATCTAAGACCATGTGTCAGATACAGTACCAAGCTTTAAATACATTATTTCATTAATCCTTAGAAAATTCTTTGAGATATTTTTCTCGTTGTATAACCGATTAACTGGCATAACTAGCTTTTTTAAAACTCAGTTTCTTTAATGGTAAACCCCAAGCTTTCACGAATACCTTTTTTTTTTTTGTGAAGTGTAGGGGGTATTTAATATTATGTGGAAACTTGAAAATAGCTATATTATTTCTGTTTTGGGGTATGGAATTTGGTATTTATCAACCAAATATACCTTATTAATTATATTTCTGTGTCTTCACTTCCATTTAGTCCACTTGATCTGTTCTGGATTGAGAAACACCACATTTCAAGCCACATCTTTCATTATCAGTATTTTCTTTCATATATTGCAATTTTGTTTCAAAGTTGTTGCTGTTGTTTATGATATAGAAGAATCTAGCTTTTATAACTGTATTGTGAGGCCAAGCATCATGGCTCACGCCTGTAATCCCAGCACTTTGGGAGGCCGAGGCCGGGGAATCACCTGAATCCAGGAATTCGAGACCAGCCTGGCCAACATAATGAAACCCCATCTCTACTAAAAAGATAAAATACTAGCCTGACATGGTGACACATGCCCGTAGTCCCAGCTACTTGGGAGGCTGAGGCAGGAGAATCACTTGAACCTAGGAGGCGGAGGTTGCAGTGAGCTGAGATGGCGTCACTGCATTCCTGCCTGGGCAACAGAGTGAAACTCCATCTCAAAAATAAATATTGTGAATGTATCCTTTAGCATTTTAATAAAATATCCTTTTCTTGGTCTTAATGTTATAGTGCCTTTCAGCCCAAATCCTACTGTGATGTTAGGCTCACAACCCCTGTTATGATTTCCATTTTCCTGGTGTATTCTTTGTTTATTCTTTTATTTTCAACTCTTCTGAATTACTTTGTTTTAGGTGTGCCTTTTGCTTTGAGCAAAGTTGATTTTTCTTTTGTGATCCTATGTGAAAATCTCTTCTTTTAATAATGGATTTAGATTTACCAGTATGATAGATTTATTTGGTTTTAGCTCTGTTAAAATTTTTCCTTAATCCTTTCTCTTTTAAAAGCCTTTCACAGTGTGGTTGCTTTATGTGTGTTTAGCTGTAGTTTTGTTCTGGTTATCTTTCTGATTTTAATGTATAACTCCACTCGTTTTCTATTCCTTTATCCATTCTCTACTGTTCTTTTCTATGAGGAAAGATTAAAGTAGCATAAAACTTCCTGTTTTTAATTCACCCATCTTTGCCTTCTCTTTGCTAACTGATTTTAGTCAATATTGCCTGAGCGTTTGTTTACCTTTGCTATTAAAATGCCTGTACCTATATGACTTTATTTGGTGGCTCTGGTACTCCTTGATGAACTGCTACTCTATGTGAGGCAGTCTGTGAACTCTTGACCTCATACACTTTGTTATTTTATCCTCTCCCAATTTTTATTTGTTGGTTGTACTATTTTTCCATTTTCAGGGCATATGACATTACATTTTTTAAAAACCTTATGTCATATTTTTGTGGATCTTTTTCTACAGTAAATATATCCAGTATTCATCATCAGTGTTTTTGTAATGGTTTATTTGGTTTTCTGTTTGGCTGAAGTTCATTCTGCAGTAATTTCATTTAGGAAGAGTCTGAAAACTTTTTTCTGTGAGGTCGTTCATGTTCAAAGCAATTTGACTATTGTCCATTCTGGAAAGACAGTTTGACCTTGTATAAAGTAAACTGATTCCCACTATCAGGATTTTGTTGGTGTAGCTCCCTTTTTCTAGTATTCAGCGTTGCTGCTGAGGAATCTGGGACAAGCTGAATTACTTTGCCTTTTATAAGTGTTTTGATCTTTTTGTTTGACTGTCTACAGCTTTTTGGTTATCTACATTCTTTATGTTTTGAAGACTGATAATTTTTTAATGATATAACTTGGTCTTGGGAATTTTGGGTGAATCCTCTCTGGCATACACCTTGTTCTTTCAACCTGCATATTTGGGTTTAGCGCACTTGATTTGAATTGTATTTTAAAATATTTATTCCATACAATGTCATCTTCAATATGAATTTGTTTTATCTTCTTTGCCTGGCGTATGTCATTTTTTTCCTAATCCTTAATTTTTTAAAATTGACTTTTCTCCTACTAATGTCTGTTTATTTTATTTGCAATGTCTGCTCACCACTGTATTCCTTCCTAATTTCTCTTCATGTCTCTGATTTTATTTTTTTTCCTATACTTTCACCCTTGATTTTGCCACTCCTTTTTTTTTCTTCTAAATGTTTTATTGTCCTGGCATCTCTTCTTGCTTTGTGGTCTTCCAAATAGAGACAGTTGCTTCATTCTGTTTTTAAAATTTGTGGCTACTTTTTTCATCTACATCTGCTCCATGGCAGCATAGTTCTGATGTTTTTGTTGGAATTTTACATTTTTTGGTTATTTGCCTTCTTTTATTATACAGTATTTTTGTTTAGATGTGAGTTCCTATTGTGTTTAACAAGTTGGATTTCTTGGGCCAGCTGTTTTATATAAGTTTCTTTTAGGAGGAAGTATAGGTTGCCAGGATAGTCTCACAGCTTGCTAGCTGGTTTAAACAGCTTTTTACTGGGCAGGAAGCTTCCTGGAATTGTGACTTGTGTGTCTGATTCTTTATGTAGCACTGCCTTTCTGCTTTTCTGTACTGAATCGGGTCTGGGGTACTTTTGCTGCCATCCTTGTTGCCCCAGTTTCTGCACCTGTTTTTGCAAACAAAGGATCTACCTTTGTGATTCAGAACATGTGTTTCAGCTTTAACATGTATATTTTTACTGTCCCTTTAATATCCGTTACCATTGAGTCCCCTTTACTTCTCTGGTTTACTTCCAGCTAAATGCCATCTGCCTGATGTTGGCTGCTTTGGGTAGTGCTTTCATATATTATGGAGTCTGTGGATTTTGTCTGACTCTTAGTTTCAATGATAAACCAATTTGTGGAATTTGGTTGTGTGACTTTTGGATGAATCCCAGAAGGAAAAGGGGAAAATGTTGACTGATGTTTACATGAGAAGTCCTATTTTACTATAAAAATAGGATCTCCTCTGCTTTGCTCTGAAAAACCTACCTAAGTTTTTAGGGCACTAACAAAACAACAGAATATGGTCTGTATACTGGGAGGAGAAAAGATAAGAATGATAGATGGTGTCTGATATTTGTCAAACTATAGTATATGGCATTAAAGTACATATTTAATACTTGCAGAATGTAAAAATAAGAGATAAATGAGGAGTTGTAGTGAAGGTCTATTAATAGCACGGAAAGGTACTAGGGCTGAATAAAAAATGACCAGTTGATATTGTATCATAGCTCAGCCATGCCCCTGCGTAGCTTACGTTATCCTCCTGTGAAACCTTAAGTGTAAGCTTGGTTCTCATTTCTTAAGTTGCTTATTTGTTTTTTGGATAAACAAGGATACTCTGCTTTTCTCAATGATTATATCCTCCACCTTAATTCACTACACCTTGTTGTCTGTCTTGGTTGTCAGTGGTTTATTATTCAGCTCTTTTAAAGAGATGTGAAACACTGTTTAAAAGGTACTCTGTGAACAAAATTTGTTTATTTAAAAAATCTGATCCTATCCTACTTTTCTGTTAAAAAATACAAAAACAGCAGTAATTTATCATTTATTGTGGGTTTCATAATTTATAGGTATTTTTAGAGTAATCTTTAATGTTTATAGACTGTGTAGTATAATTTGACAATTTTACATTTGGGACATTAGATTATCCACATTTCTAATTAGGGAGACTATTCTATATTATATAATCTTTGTATATTATAATTATTCCCCAACCAGGCTTTATGAAATTTTGTATATCACTTGATAATTAAATATATACATCAAGGCATATAAATATTTTCTTTCTGTACATCTTGACACGGACATGAGATGAATGATTTTTGGTTAAGGAACAAATTACTATTAAATATTTACATCTAAAATGGCGAATTGCAAGCATAAAGCTGTTAAAACTACAGCCATGTCTTGGTTTTCGGGTTTCTCATTTCTTTTTGAATTTTTAAATTAAGATAATAGGTGTTTATTATTTGAATTTTTAGAATATGTATATGTACCACAAATTTTTGGTGACTATTCTTCCAGATATATTACAAGCATAGTTTTAATGGTCTGGCCTTAGGTGTAAACACACAATCACTTTTTGGTATGTGTTTTTTTAAAGAATAAGTAAGGCTTGTATTTTTTTTTTTTTTCTCTTTCAGTATTGTTGTCCAGACATGATAAATAACTTTTTGGGACTGGCTAAAACAGAATTTTCAAGTACAGTAAATAAAAACACAACTATTGATTCAGAGAAAGGAAAATTGATCATGTTAGTTAATGACTTTTATTATGGAAAACATGAAGGAGATGTCCAGGAAGAACAGAAGACTCACACAACCTTTAAATGCTTCAGTTGCTTGAAAATTCTAAAAAATAACATTAGGTATGTAAATACTTATTTTTATTTCTATTGAAAATTGAAATGCTGCAAATAAAAACGTTATGCCTTTATCTTGTGTTTTCTATGCTATTCTAGGTAAGCAATTTTAATACTTTCTACTAAGAATAAAGGCATTCTCTTTTTGAAAAGCTTTTGTCCTTTCTTGTGTTGTGGAGTTTGACTCTTGGATCCAGTTAGTTGTATTTCTTTCACATAGCTTAAGAAAGGACAAAGTTCATTTTAACTTAAGACAAAATAAACTTCTTTCTTCTGTTTTAGTAGTGCTCTTTGAATTTTTATTAGACATTTTTTATTTTCTAGTTTCCTTTGAAATTTTACATTTCTTCACATTTTAAGAAGAACCACTTTATGTTTATCTAGTTTGAGCTCCTCCATACTCATCTTCGTAACGCTCAAATCTTTCAATTTATTTTTATAATTTTTAGAACATTCATCTTGCAGGAAAGTTACCTGTTTTAGAGATGTATCAGTTCTAGGAAACATGTCTGTTTTGATTTTAAAATTTAACACCTTTAAAAATTAGAGATTTAATTCCCAGTAGAATTTTGAAGATTTTTATATGAATGCTTTAAATATTAGAAATTTACACTTTGTAATCGTCGAGTTGTAATCTTTGAAACTATCATTCTATACAAATTAGTAACAAGAGAAAAGTAATAAGACATTAAATGATATTATTTGTTGATTATGTAGCCTGATATTTATATTAAAGTTTTGTCTGTCACTTTACTATAAAAATTTTCAAATATTAAGCACTTTTGAAAATTTCACATTGGACTCTCGTACACTTACCACTTTGGTTTTATCATTAACATTTTACTATGCTTGCTTTATCTCTTCATCCTTCTTAGAACTATTTGATTTTTTGGGTGCATTTCAAAGTAATCTGTAGTGTGTTTGTGCATGTGTGTACAAACATATACACATACTAATGCCTTTGTGTTTATTCTTGGTAACTATCATCTGTAATTAGCATTTCAAAACACCTATAGTTACTTCTGAGTTCAGCATTTATTTATTTTCCTGTGAGTCTGTGGGTCCAAAAAGAAGCATATATAAAATCCTGAAATACATGGTGATATATACCTATAACAATTATTAATTGTTTCTTTATGATAGTGCTTTATAATTTTCAAAGTTCTTTCACATTTATCTTGTTTTATATGAGTTTTCTTATTTCCTTACCTTCTTTTATCAAGCTTTAAGAGCCATCAATAGCTAATGGTTGCAGTAGTTTAACAGAAGGGAAATGGTATTTTGAGATAAAACACTGAAACAGTGTTGCAGTAGAACTCTACCACCATGATAAGATGACATCAAAAAATCATGTTAGCAAATACGGTAGAATGCAGAGCAATGTGATTCATTGACTTCATTTCTTGTATTGAAATATGGGATTATAAGTTATTTCTCAGTAGTTTTTTTTGGCCTTTCCTTTAAGATTAGCCCATTTAATATCAAACATGAAAATGAGGCTGGGCCTGGTGGTTCACGCCTGTAATCCCAGCACTTTGGGAGGCTGAGGCAGATGATTGCTTTAGCAAAGGATTTCGAGACCAGCCTGGGGAACACAGCGAAACCTCATCTCCAGCAAAAATACAAAAGTTAGCTGGGCGGGGTAACGTGCACCTGTGGTCCCAGCTACTTGAGGGGCTGAGGTGGGAGGTTAAGGCTGCAGTGAGCTGTGATCATGCCTCTGCACTCCAGCCTGGGCAACAGAGTGAAGGTTTCTCAAAGTAAAATGAAGAATTCATTTTTTGTTATTGTTTATGAAGACTAGCTACATATGTCTAGATTTTTAGAATATTTACAGATTTTAAGAAAACTGTATCTGATAATATCCAGGAACTGAGCATTTTTAAAACTGCTGATCATTTAGTAAATGTAACCTTAATGGTAAACACCTCATGAACAAAGAAGTTAAATGTATTATATAATATTTTTACTAGTAAAAACTAGGAAGGCAACTTGATATTTACAGAGAATAAGAAATTGATAGCTCAGCATTTCTGTTCTCTGCCTTATCAACATACTGTGGTATAAGGTTTTTTTCCTACATTGAGTGTCACTAAAAATAGTTAGATTTACCTTGTTCTGTGAACATCCTTGCTAGAGGTTTTGCTGTTTCCCTAATTTCTGTTGGGTTGAGAAGTATGAGCTCCTGATGGAACTCATTTAATAATTGGGAAAAAGCGAATTGGTTAAGGGATCATTTTATGTTAATAGACTTGAAGTGGTGAAAGTTGTGAGCTGAAAGTTTAATGGCTTATGACCATTACTCTCTACGTAAATATTTAGCAAAGACCAGGATTTTCTGTAGGCATTTGTAGAGCTGGTGTTAAAACCAAAGGAGGAAAGGATATTTCAAGGTGTATGATAGCCCACTCTAAGGAGAAGCAGTGCTATAAATTTGTGAAAAGAGACATACATTATAATCTTCATGATGATTGCTGTCAAGATTGATGGCATTATCACTTAGTTTCAAGATAATTTCTTTTAGGGACTCAAAGTGAATAATAGTTAACAGTTGCCCTAGTCTAAAAATTACGGTTTTTACTGAATAATTTACTCTCAAATTCAGCAAATAACTTCAGTAAGCTCTTTTAAATAAGTGTTACCATTTATACTGCACCCTCTGCCACTGAAGGTCGTAGTTCCTGCTCAGAAGAAGCCTTTTAGGGAAGCTGAAGTAGCAGAATGTAAAACTGAAAAATGTATGTTGCCTACAAAGGGCAATGTCTGCAAGTTAAGATGAACAGTCTCTGCTAACAGTAAACCAGTATCATTAAATAAAACAAAAGGTTCTTGTAATTGTAGGCATTAAAACTGCTATTACATGCATTTAGAAACCAAGATACAAGTTAAAATACCACTTATTTGTCATTTAAGCAGCTGGAATCTATTGTATGTTTTCAAGGCCTTTAAAGATTTCCTCCTGACTCTATAGCTGCCTTTGGTAATAGGGTTTCCTTTGTTTTAGTATTTTATTTTAAAATGTAAATAGGATTTCAAATGTGGATCAGAAGCCTGCTATTTTATCTAAATTTTTAAAAAATCATCTGAATTAATGATTAAGAGTTATATCAAATTGGTGATCTTTCAGATTAATTACATTAATGAATTATTTTAAAGCAAAGATAAAAAGATGTTTACTTAGCCACTTAAAGAAAGTGATTATTTAAAAGTGCATACTTTCCTACACAACTTTAAGACTTTTGATAATTAAGAGTAATACATTTATATTTTTAAGATTTAGGTTCAGATTCTTGTTTGTGAGATTTCCTTTTTGTTTTTAAATCTCAAGTTTTGCACCTGTTGACAACCATTTATAGGTTTATGAACCACATGAAACACCACTTGGAACTTGAGAAGCAGAGCAGTGAGAGCTGGGAAAACCATACCACCTGCCAGCACTGCTACCGTCAGTTTCCCACACCATTTCAGTTGCAGTGTCACATCGAAAGTACACATACCCCCCATGAATTTTCTAGTAAGTTACCAATGCATTTACATATTCCAGATTATTGATTTTGATAATATAAACCAAGAAAACCTTAAGAAGTCTGTTAGAAAAATGAGAATAAGAAATAGACTTTGGAATTTGAGGGCAAAATTGAAAAGGCCAAGTTTTAACAGTTACAAACTTTTAAATAAAATTAGTTACTAATAATAAAGTGCCTCTTGCAAATAATTCATTATGGTAACTGCATTGGCATAACCTGTGCAATTATATATTGGGGACTAAATTAGGAGCCTAGTATTATTTATTTTAAATTTACAATCAGTGTTCTTCATTTAAACTTTAATAGGAAACAGAGCTACAGTTGTAGTTTAAAATGAGAGGCCAGGCTCGGTGGCTCATGCCTGTAATCCCAGCATTTTGACAGGCCAATGTCAGGAGATCGCTTGAGGCCAAGAGTTTGAGACCAGCCTGGCCAACATGGCAAAACCGTCTCTACTAAAAATACAAAAATTAGCTGGGCATGGTGATGCATGCATGTAATCCCCGTGGGAAGCTAAGGCAGGAGAATCACTTGATCCCGGGAAATGGAGGTTGCAGTGAGCCAAGATCTTGCAATTGTACTCCAGCCTGGGTGACAGAGCAAGACACTATCTCAAAAACAACAACAACAACAACAACAAAACAGATTTTGGAGTAAGATGGCTTGATTTTAAATCCCAGATCTGCCTCTTAATACAGGTACAAGATTTTAGCCATGTTACTTTATATTTAAATAATGGGGATAATAGAAATACCCTCCTTGTTAGTTAGGATTGTTAATAGGAGTTAAGTGAGTTAATGTAGGTGAGGTAATGTGAGTGCTTAGAACTGTTCTTTGGACTTAGTTAACAAGCTGTTTAACTGTTGATGACTGCCACTGCTGCTGTTATTGTTGATACAGATGCATACAATGAATTTTTATATTAATATCTTAAATATTATAATACTGTTTCTCTCCCATATTTAGCTATTTGTAAAATCTGTGAATTGTCATTTGAAACAGAACATGTTCTTTTACAACATATGAAGGACAATCATAAACCTGGTGAAATGCCATATGTCTGCCAGGTACACATATATTTTATTGTTTTCTTAAGTGATTTTTTGTTGTTTTGGTTATAAAGTTTAAGCCTATTAGACCAGCGGTCAGCAAACTTATGCAGAACTTGGCATAACTTATGCCTTATATGAGGGTGGGCAGCAAGCTGGGTTTGGTCTACAGGCTTTTGTTTGTTTTGCTCATCCCTGTATTGGACAAAGATGAATCCTGTTGTAGAAAAACAAACATGTGGACTTACTGTACTATATAGGGAAGAATGTAGGCATACAAGGGAAATACAAAGTGCTGTTAGTTACAAAGAACTCTACCAAATGCTTTGGCAAAGCATTTGGCGAAAGCATTTTTGCAGAATTTGAAGGAAGAGGAAAGCAAGGAAAAGATAAATTGTCACTGCCATAAACCTGCAGGCCATTGATAATCTAAAGGAGAATGCTGTTTCATGTAGCAGAAAAACACGTTATAGGGCAAGAGGTGCCAAAGCTTGAAAATTCAAGTCAAAACAGAAGGTGATAGATAAAAAGATCTGATAAAGAGAAGGGGGATCTAGTTGTGTTTTGGGATGTATGCCTTAACTTTGAAAGCTACATTTAATGTCTCAAAGATGATCTTCTGGTGTTGCCTTAGTGAGAGTCTTGGTTGCAAACGCAGCGGAGCTAGATTAGTAGTACATAATGTTCTCCTGACAAATTGTAAATCATTGTTACTTTGTAATTGCATATCAGTTACAAATTTTCAAGTTAAACTAAGCCTTCTTTCTATTTTTAGGTTTGCAATTATAGATCATCATCATTTTCTGATGTAGAAACTCATTTTAGAACATCCCATGAAAACACTAAGAACTTGCTATGTCCATTTTGCCTCAAAGTTATTAAAATTGCAACGCCTTATATGCATCATTATATGAAACATCAGGTGAGATTTATCAGTTATTTGTTTATTTCGTCTTAGTGAAAACACTGATTATGACTTGGAACATCTTTAGATTTGCTTGGCAAGAGAAGCAAAGTGGTTCCAAATGACACTGTTAATTTATGCTTTATGTTTGCTTGTGAAATTTCCACTTCTTTTCCTTCCTTCCTTTCTGGTGATGGTGTGGGTCATAAATAATGTAAATTCTGAAAGATAGCTAGAAATAGGAAGTCTGTGATTGAGAGGGAAAAAAAAGTGAGTGGAATATCTAAAAGATTTAATATTTTGGGGTCTAAAGGTAGATATGAGAATGATTTTGAAGAGAGTTCTCAGGACAAGGGGAAAAAATGAGTTTGAACTGAAAAAGAAAAGATAGAGGATTTATAATCTTATTTTCCTTTTGCTCTTCAAACTTTCTAACCCCTTATCATTATGAGAAGACATACTGTCATCATTGACCTGAAATTGTCCTTTATAGTTGTGTGACCATGGGAATAGTAGTGACGCTTACTGATCAATGTATTAATTCTGCCAGAGAAATATATTTAGATCATCACTTGTTCCCTGAATGGCTTCCACCAATTTTGCTATATAAGTTTGGAACTCAGTGCTTGTACTTAGTGCTTGTACCCTTCCCTTGAATTCTGATATTATGCTTATTGGCTCTTTTCCTGAAGCAATTAAACCGTCTTTTGTTTGGACTAAAAATTCTGATGCAACACTAATCCTATACTTGAGTGCTTGAAAGAACAACAGTGCCTTTGCCAAAATTAGAATCCGATGGATTTACTGAATCTGAGCATGCAGTCAAGTTTTGCCAACTCACTGCAAACAATACATTCTCTTATTATTGATTAAATTGACATGCCAATTTATTCAGCATTGGTGCTCACTTTGCTGTCATTTTCAGTTGTTAGTTAATCATGAAGTTGACTTGAAGTTTTTAATTGGAGAAGATCATAAAAGTAGAATTTCTAGATCAATTTGGGATCACCTGTGTTGTGACTGGGCTGCCACCCATCTTTGAGAGTTTCTGGCAAGATCTTCTATTCTAGGGTTTTCCCAACAGTGTTCCATCAGTTGTGAATAGATATTTTGCCCCAGATCATCACTGCTAAATAAGTTTGTTAAATGCGTGGATTTATAAAATCAAGCAGTTTTGTTTGTTTTTTAAAACAGGACTTCTCAGAACTTTTAATATGCCAGTGGACATTGTAAATCTCTGAGAAAGGATATAGTATGTATCATTCCCCAAACTTATTTGACTATTGACCACTTTATTTGCACAATACCTATTAACATTTCTTGATGAACAGAGTTTGGGAAACACTGTTCCTGATACTCTGTATTTCATCTTTGGAGTTTAATTTTGAAAGGGAGAATGAATTATAAGGCAGTAGCTCTAGTTCATGATGGGGCTTTTTAACATAATCTTTCCCAGGTGCTTTGCCAGACCATAGAGTGAGATAGAGATGTGGGAAGAATGATAACTATGACAGAGATTTGGGGGACCCACTATGTGGGCTGTGTGATGTATAAGCAAGTCATCATGCCCCTGCGTTTTATGTTTTAACTTGCCATGGCTGCCAGTTTTCTTTTTTGTTTGGAGTACCTGGGAGGTTGATAGCCAGCATTAAAGAGGAGGCAATCTATTAATAAGAAGGATCACTGGGCATCCTTGAAGGTATTTACAATTTGTGTTATTATTTACAAGACCGGAAAACCATAGCTGAGTGGGATTATAAACTTGTAGTTGAGATGTCATTACTACCGAAATATTGGACAATCAGAATAGTTGACTCCATGCCTCATTCCATTGTTTTTGAAGAACTCAGTTGTAACTTTTTTTAAAGATTATATTATGTCTTTAGTGCTTTTAGAGTTTATAACCCAGTTTGTGTGACTTTCAAGAAATATTGATAGCAATTCCAGATGTGTTAAATATGCTCATTAGGCTTTAATAAAACAAGCAGTTAACATACACTAATTACTTACCTTATGGCAGCAGCTGGCACTTTACATGCATTTTCTTGTTTAATCCTCTCAACCACTATATGTATATTATTATTTCTGTTTTATAGATGAGGAGACAGAGCTTTAGAGAAAGTAATTTGCCTGTTGTCACATTGTCTAATAAAAGGCTGAGTTAAAAGTTTGACTTCAGCGTCCAAGCTTTTACTCTTCTACCACAGAGTTGGATTTCACATTGGCATTAGGTCTGAAGGTAGAAATTACATATAGTAAGAATTAAATATAAATCTCTCAAGTCTCCCAAACAATATAGTATACTTATAAAAAAATTTAATACAGATATTTATTTCTTTATACTTGGAATAGATCACGGTTTCTTTTGTCAAACATAGTGTTAGAAAAAACATAGTGTTCTATCTTCATCACCCTTGGTGCATTGAAATGCATGCGTACATAAGTGAGATGTGTAAGACTTGAGTCCAACTAAGGGACTAGTAGATTAATATATTCTACGTTAGGACTCTGGACAAATGTTCATTGAATGAAAAGGTAGATATTTTGAACTAAATTGCACATGCTACTCATACGCATTTTCTCTGTTAGTCTCTTATTTTCTTCCTCACCATTCAATTAAGAAATACTTACTGATTGCGTTATTATGTGCCAGGGGCTACTTTAGATATCATATAGCAGTGAACAAAGCTAAGTTCGTGCCCTCTGGAATTTACGTTATAGTAGAGAAAGATAATACGTTTGTGTGTGTGTGTGAGTGTGTGTGTGTTAGAATGTATATACTGGCAATAAGTACTGTGGGAGGCAAATGTGGAAGATGAGGAGGGTTAAAGATTGGGGAGGTGGTGGGAGTGGAGGAGTGGTCAAAAAAGGGTGTCGTATAAAGGATGCTAAAACATGGGCTCTCTGAAGGATATAAAGGAGTAAGCCATGTGGGAGAGGTAACGTTATAAAGTCAGTGAAGTGAGCGTATACCTGGGATGGTCACAAAGTAGCAAGGAGGCCAGTGTGGCTGAAGCCGAGTAAATTAATAGAAGGAAGAATAACAGGAGATGAGGTTTTAGCAATAGAATGTGGGCCAATTCATGTGGAGCTTTGTAAGCCACAGCCAAGACTTTGGAAAGGCACTAGACGTTTTTAAGTATGTGAAAGATGTGCCGTGTTTTTATTACTGGCAGGTAAGAAGAGAAAAGCATAGGAAAGAAAGGATATTAGGGGGAGAACATAGAAAGTTTTTAAGTGGTAAGTGGCTTGGGCCAGTATGGTAGCAATGGTTGGAGGTAATGAGAAGTGGAAAGATTATGAATGGTTTTGAAGGTAGAGCTGACAGATTTTCTTAATGTGTTTGACATGGGATGTAAGAGACAGAGAGATTAAATTTTTTGTCTTGAGCAGTTGCAAGAATGAAGTTTTATGTACTGAGACGGGGAAGACTGAAGAAGGAACAGATTTTTTTGGAGGATGGGAACAGGGATATAGGAAGGAAATCTTGAGTTCAATTTTGTTTGGTTACATTTGAGAAGTGTATTAGACATCACGCAGTAATGTTAAGTAGGCAGTTGGTTAGATGGTATTTAAAGCCATGAAACTGGATGATGTAATCTACTGAGTGGTTACATATAGAGAAAAGATTTCTGGGAACTCAACTCTGGTGAACTTTTTTCCTGCTCTTTTGTTTTGGTATGTTTCTTTGTCAAATTTTCTTTCCATTTTCTCCTCTTCCTTGCGCACATATAAATGAGTTGCCTTTACCTGGGATGTAATCCAGTGTATCACACTTCTAAAATACTTTTAAGAGCCTAGGAGGTCGAGGCTGTGGTAAGTGAAGACTACATCACTGCATTCTAGCCTGGGTGACAGAGTGAGACCTTGTGTTAAAAAAAAAAAAGTCTTAAGATACAGCTATTAATAGAATTGTAACACATATTTATATGTTGCTTTGAATTTGATAAAGAATTTTTATTTATGAAGTGCTTGCTTGTATGCCAGGAACTGTGCTAGGTACTTCCCTATATATTATTTAGTTTGATTTTTATAAATAAGTGGTTGTTTAAAAAAACCCACAAAACTTCAGGCCAATATCCTTGATGAACATTGATGCAAAAATCCTCATTTAAATACTGGCAAACTGAATCCAGCAGCACATCAAAAAGCTTATCCACCATGATTGAGCAGGCTTTGTCCCTAGGATGCAAAGTTTGGTTCAACATATACAAATCAATAAATGTGATTCATCACAAACAGAACTAAAGACAAAAACCTCATGACTATCTCAATAGATGCAGAAAAGACTTTCAATAAAATTCAGTATCTCTTCATTTAAGAACTCAATAAACTAGGTATTGAAGGAACATACCTGAAAATAATAAGAGCCTTATATGACAAGCCCACAGCCAATGTCATATTGAATGGGCAAAAACTGGAAGCATTCCCTTTAAAAACCAGCACAAGACAAAGATGCCCTCTCTCACCCCCTCCTATTCAACATAGTGTTGGAAGTTCTGGCCAGAGCAATCAGGCAAGAGAAAGAAATAAAGTGAATTCAAATAGGAAGAGAGGAAATCAAACTATCTTTCTTTGCAGATGACGTGATTCTATATCTAGAAAACCCCATCATCTCAGCCCAAAAGCTTTTTAAGCTGATAAGCAACTTCAGCAAAGTCTCAAGATACAAAATCTGTGCGCAAAAATCACTAGCCTTTCTATATACCAACAACAGGCAAGCCAAGAGCCAAATCATGACTGAACTCCCATTCACAATTGCCAGGAAAAGAATGAAATAACTAGGAATACAGCTAACAAGGGAAGTGAATGCTCTCTATGAGGAGAACTATTATACAAACCACTGCTCAAAGAAATCAGAGATGACACAAACAAATGGAAAAACTTTCCATGCTCATGGCTAGGAAGAATCAGTATTGTGAAAATGGCCATACTGCCCAAAGTAATTAATAATTCAATGCTATTCCCATTAAACTACCATGGACATTCTTCACAGAACTAGGCAAAACCATTTAAAAATTCACATGGAACCAAAAATAGCCTAAATAGCCATGGCAATACTAAGAAAAACAAAGCTGGAGGCATCACACTACCTGATTTCAAACGATACTACAGGGCTATAGTAACCAAAACAACTTGGTACTGGTACAAGAACAGACACAGAGAACAGTGGAATAGAATAGAGCACCCAGAAATAAAACCACACATCTACAACCATCTGATCTTCGATAAATCTGACAAAAGCAAGCAATGGGGGAAAGGATTCCCTCTTCAATAAATGATGTTTGGAGAACTGGCTACCCATAGGCAGAAAATTGAAAATGGTCCCCTTCCTTATATCATAAACCAAAATTAACCCAAGATAGACTAAAGACTTAACTGTTAATCCCAAAACTGTAAAAACCCTAAAAGAAAACCTAAGCAATACCATTCAGGACATAGGCATGGGCAAAGATTTCTTGACAAAGACGCCAAAAGCAATTGCAATAAAAGCAAAAATTAGCAAATGGGATCTAATTAAACTAAGGGGCTTCTGCACAGCAAAATAAACTGTCAACAAAGTAAACAGACAGCCTACAGAATGGGAGAAAATTTTTGCAAACTATGCATCTGACAAAGGTCTAATATCTAGCATCTATGAGGAACTTAAACAGATTTACAAGAAGAAAACCAATCCCATTAGAAAGTGAGCAAAGGATATGAACAGACAATTCTTAAAAGAAGATATACATGCAGCTAACAATGATATGAAAAAAAGCTCAACATCACTGATCATTAGAGGAATGCAAATCAAAACCACAGTGAGATACCATCTCACACCTGTCAGAATGGCTATTATTAAAAGTTTAAAAAATAATAGATGCTGGCAAGGTTGTGGAGAAAAAGGAGTGATTTTATACTGTTGATGGAAGTGTAAATTAACCATTGTGGAAGACGTGTGGCAATTCTTTGAAGACCTAGAGACAGAAATACCATTCCACCCATCAATTTTATTGCTGGGTATATACCCAAAGGAATATAAGTCATTCTGTTAAAACACATGCTCACATATGTTCTTTGCAGCACTATGCACAATAGCAAAGACATGCAATCAATCTAGATGCCCATCAGTGGTGGACTGCATAAAAAAAATGTGGTACATATATACCATGGAATACCATGCAGCCATAAAAAGAATGAGATCCTGTCCTTTGCAGGGACATGGATGGGACTGGAGGCCCTTATCCTTAGCAAACTAATGCAGGAACAGAAAACCACATACCACGTGTTGTCACTTATAAGTGGAAGCTAAAGGATGAGAACACATGGACACATAGAGGGTAACAACACATACTTGGGCCTACCAGAAGGCAGAGAGTAGGAGGAGAGAGAGGATCAAGAAAAATTGCTAATGAATACCTGGGTGATGAAATAATCTGCACAAAAAAACTCCAGGACACATGTTTACCTGTGTAACAAACCTGCACATCCTGCTCGTGTACCCTGAACTTAAAAGTTAAAAATAAATAAATAGTTAGTTGTATTTAAATGGACATAGTAATGTATCTGGCAGAGATACAGCTGTAGAAAAGGCATTCCTTTGTAATTATATGTTGTATAATTATGTGTATGTGTGTATATGTATATATATATATGTAGAACAACATGTAATTACAAAGGTGTGGTTTCTCTAAAACCATTATATATAAAAATATATTAATGAGGGTAAAAATTGCAGTTGATAATCTGTAGTAGAAAGAACACTGGATCAGGAGGCTGGTAATGTCACTAACTAGCTATGGGGAAGTGCCTTCGATTTATTTTGGGGTCCTATTTCCCATCTGTAGAATAATGGGCTTGAGGAGGGACTCAGTCCAGGGGTTCTCATAATCAGTAAGTTCAGTTGTTCTGTTTTACACCTTCGTATCCACATTGTCTAATATAGTAGCTACTAACCACATACGGCTTTTTAGATTTAAATTAATTAAACAATATTTAAAATATAGTTCTTTAGTCACAGTAGCCACATTTCAGGTGCTCAATAACCACATGTGACTAGTGGCTACTGTGTTGGACAGTACATCTCTAGAATATCTCATTATTGTAAAAGGTATTATTATACAGTGTTGGTTTATATAACCATTTCTATAAAATAACCTGCTTTGAAATGTCTGGTTAAATTTATTTGGTTTTAGAGAGTTTATTTTACCGATTTCTTAACCAACTAGTAATAGCAAAAATTAGAAATAATTTACTTTTTCTAGGATAAAAAACACAGTACATCTAATTTTCACAGTATTGTGTTTATTTCAAGTTTATAATTGAAAGAGTTTTCTCACCACAATTAAGTTTTATCAGAACCTTTTGATAGAACTCCTATGCACAGTTCCTACATAGTAACCAAACACTTTTGAAACCCAAATAGCAATGTACTGACTTACTTAAAATGAGGTATTTTGATATTATTTATGATAGGAGATGCTGAACTGCTAGTTTTTACATTGTTTAGGTATCATTAAAATTAAGTCAGAGTAGTTTCAGGACACAGGATTTGTGGTTGTTGAAATTATTTTTCCCCCTTTTTCTGTTTTTTTCCTAAACAGAAAAAAGGAATACATCGTTGTACAAAATGCAGGCTGCAGTTTTTGACATGCAAGGAGAAAATGGATCATAAGACTCAACACCATAGAACATTTGTAAAACCTAAACAACTAGAAGGATTGCCTCCTGGAACAAAAGTGAGTTAAAATATATTGCATTTTATACATTTTGCATGATAACAGAAATTAACTCCTGTCCGGCTTTATCTATTGAATATGTTTTTAAATGACTTCAGATTTTTGCTCAGACTTTAATTTTAGGTTTTAATTTTATGCATAGAAGGAAAAACTTCTAACCAGTGTTTTGAGTTTAGTGGTAGGTGTTAGGTTAGAGTAGCAGTCCTTTCTAAAAAGTACAACTCACTAAACTTTTCCTGGGTCCCTGGGTTGTTTCAGTATTTTACAGGCTGTTTTTGAGCTTTCTGTTGAAAGTGTGTGTGTGGATTTTAGCTGCTAAACCGTAAGATGTTCGAGATCAGGAATCATGTGTTCTCGCATCTGGTATGGTGCCTTGAGTGCCATAGGTTCTCAGATGTCTGCTGCAGTTGTTGCTACTAAGTTTACTCTGAGAAGCAAGTTCTACTGCTGGATAGCATTGTGTTTTAAGTGAGCAAACACATGTCCGACTGCATACTGATGATTGTAATTTACTTTTCCCTTTTTGCCTTATGTACATCTGTTTTCTCTGACTTCTTTGTATACAGTCAGCTCTTGAATATTTGCTCCAGTGGAGGGAAACAGAGGCATGGATAATCCAAAGTGAAATAATCCCCAAAACATTTATTTTTGGCTTTGGGTACTTACCTTTGAATGTGGGTATGTCTGTTATTTGAATTAACTAAAACAGTATACAGCCATGCTCTGAAGACATGATAGCAAGAGAAGCTATCCAGCATCCTTCCCTGCAATCCATTCATTTCATGCTGGGACTAGACATGCAGAACATTAATGTAAGCAGTGCAGTACTCTCTCATTTTTTCCCTTATTAATAATAATAATATTAATGATAATGATACTAAATGTTTTTATACCTCCTTAGAATTAAACTTTCAGTGTACTTTTTCATACATTCTGTTGTCTAATTCATACCACAATCCACTGAGGTTAATAAGGCAGGTATTACCCCATATTATAGATGTGAAGAAGCTTAGAGAGGATAAGTTTCTTATTCATGGTCACATGACTAGGCAGGTCTTTTGATTCCTGGTCCAGTGCTGTTGTATGTTACCCCAGCACATGTATGTCATAGGACTTACTTATCAACTGTTCCTCAAATACAGGAGGAGGGTATAGTCAAATGATTAACTAGAATGTTGGTAGGCACTTGTGTTTTTCGTTGTCAACCAACAGATATAATTAAACATTTTCTCATTCTGAATACTAAATGTTGAACTTTTTATTAATTTACTTTAAGAAAATTCTGAATATTATTTAGCTCTCCACGTAGTATAATAAATTGATGTAACTCCTGCCATAACATTTGTAAGCATAAATCTTGGGCACTGAGCCCTGGAAAGAGGAGATCACATTTACTGCAGATCTGTTTTTTTTTTATAGTTGTTAAAGGGTAATTTAGGCCTTTCTAGAGTTATTTTTCAGGCTTTGAGATTTAAATTTTGAGCTCTATGTTTGAATTTCTTAAAGTTATATCAGGGCATAAAAAATAGCTATGGAATGTGCTCTTTTTTATATTCATATAATTTGTATTAACTCCTAAGATAACTGTTAACATATAACTGATACCAATACAAAAATGTAATATTACAACTGAATTTCAAGTTTAATATCATTTAATGGTTTGAACATTTGGAATAAATGGGAGGCTTACCTAATTATATGTGCTTTCTTCAAATTTCTTGATTTTTAACTATTTTTTGTACCATGATATTTTAATATTAATATAATGATTAATTTCTTAAAGCAAATATTCTCTTTATTTTTGTAGGTTACTATTCGAGCTTCAGTTGGACCTCTGCAATCAGGAGCTTCACCTACACCTTCCATTAGTGCAAGTGCTTCTACCCTTCAGCTCTCACCTCCAAGGACTAAAAATATAACTGCTAAAAATCCTGCAAAATCTAATACAAGTAAACCTAATACAATCAAATCCAACACAAGTAAACCTAATACAAGTAAGCCTAATGGAAGTAAATCTAAATACAAATCAAAAATCTCTAATATGCAAAAGAAGCAAAGCACATTGGCTAGTAGCAATAAAAAAAGTAAAGTCAATACAGCATTGAGGAATTTAAGGTAATCTTTTATTCCTGATATACAATATAATTTAAACTTAAGTATAAAAACTTTAGTTAACAGAACATTAATAAAGCTCTTCCTCAGTATTTTTGTTTTAAAATATATTTTTATCATTTTTTTATGTCTCCCTAAGGTATCGTCTGGGGTGTTCACAAGTGCATTGAGTGTTGTTCCGAAATAAAAGATTTTGCAAACCACTTTCCTACGTATGTCCACTGTAGTTTTTGCAGATACAACACTAGCTGTAGCAAAGCCTATGTAAATCATATGATGAGGTAAGTTGAATGAAATGTTTAAATTGCCAATCACAATTATAGTTCAGCAAGTTTCTGTTTTGAAAACAAAGTTATTCTATTAGAAGCCAGTTTTTCTCTTCAAGGAGCTAAAAGGATCTAACAGTAACGAACTTTTAGGATACTGCCTGGTCCTGTTTGTCAGCATAGTAACTCTAGAAATTGTGGGACTAAAATTGTAAGAAAAATTAAGCTAATGAAATTAGAATAGATTTGTTAGGGAAATAGTTTTCTTTTAATTTTTTTGAGATGGAGTCTCACTCTGTCTCCCAGGCTGGAGTGCAGTGGTGCCATCTCAGCTCACTGAAACCTCCACCGCCTGGGTTCAAGCAATTTTCCTGCCTCTCTGCCTCTCTAGTAGCTGGAGTACTCTGCCTCCTGAGTGGCCACCATGCCTGGCAATTTTTTTAGATTTTTATTAGAGACAAGTTTTCATCATATTGGCCAGGCTGGTCTCAAACTCTTGACCTCAAATGATCTGCCTGCCTAGGCCTCCCAAAGTGCTGGGATTACAGGCATGAGCCGTTGCACCCGGCTGGGAAATAGTTTTTCCATGGAACTTTTTATTGTCCCATTGATGTTTCAGTAATAGTTATTTTCCAACAAAATGTAAAATTTTAAAATATGTTTACTAAAAAATCTCATGAGCATCATCCTCTTTAAAGCAGTCACTTTGAGAAACTTTAAGGTTTTTCAAAGGAGTCTGTTTCTCTTTCTGTATTCCAGCTGTCTTTTTATTCATGTGTCAGGCCATCTATACTTGCATTCATTCAGTGAAAATGAGACTATTCTAGTCATGATGCCACTTTTGCAGTTCTTTTTCATTAATTCATTCAACTTGGATTATTCGAGTGCTTACCATTTACACTATGTTAGGAAAAGCCTTCTGCGTCTGCATTACTTTCGTTTAGATCTCATTAGGGGAATAGTTTATTCCTTCAGAATATTGTATTTTTTTAAAAAAGGCCAAAGTTGTTTAGATGTAAACCTGATAGTTTGCTTATTCAAAGTGACTTTGTTCAATTTTTTAAAAAAAAAAATTAGAATCAATGTATTATAAGTGAGTTTGTTGCAGATTACAACATGACTTCTCTGTTACTTTCTGGTCATTGTCAACTACTGCTTTCAAAGATCCTTCTACCTTTCTTGGTGGCTTCAGCACTTCTCTCAGTTTTTCCCGCTCTTGATGATCGGCCTGACCTCATGGGATCTTGCTTCTTTAGTGCCAGCATTTCACATCAACTTTTGAGTTTATATACTGTCTTTTTTTTTCTTGAAACTACAATACCATTAAATCTCTTTTTATCAACTGTTCATTCCTTTTGGATTTCCATTACCCCTTGATGTTCAGGGCTTTGACTTCTTTTTCCAGCCTAGTAGTACCCGTCTAATTTTGTAGTCAGCCTCACTCTCAGGATCATCTGTTTGGATTGCAGCTTTTTGTCCTAGAATCCTTTACATTTTTAGTCATGCTCACTTGGCATAAAGCCCAGGGTAAGATTTAAACCTCTTCATTTTTTGAACTTTCTCTGTGCTCACTTCTAGACTATCAGATGGTGCTTGATTCAATCAACTCTGACTTCAAAAACTTTAACAATGGTTAGGTCCTATTTTTTTCTTTTTAAAGACCTCTTTATTTTTACCTACAGCATTTGTTTAATCCTTCTTCAGGACCCTGAAGATTGTATTTTAGTTTCTCAGTTGTTAACCTGGCCTATTAATTAGTCAATTCTAGGTCATCCTTTTTGTTTTTCCTAAAGTTAACTCTTTTCAACCCCACATATTTTTCCTGTTACCTTCTTCAGATATTAATCTCAAAAATCTAACATGTCCCACTTCTCCGTTAACTCTCTTTTCTCCTAAATTCACCATGACCATATTCAGTTGACCTGGATCTTCATCTCTTTCTCTCTATATGGTTCCTTCTTACAAACATTTTCAGGTATTAAAAAATTTTTTTGAAAAGGACAGTTTTTCCCAATTGCCTGTTTTCCTTATTTCTTGTCTTCCTTTTTACCATTAACATTTGTAAAAAGTGTTTGCTACCAGCTTTCTTGTGATTCATTTCTTTACCCTTTGAGTATTGCCCCCATCTACCAACTAAACGTTCCTCTTGTAAAGACTGTTATGAACTTAATCACCATATTTACTCACTGTTTTTCATTCTTACTCCTCTGTGACTTTAGTCTTTCATATTATTGTCACTCACTTTTAAAAACTGAATTTAATTTTCCTGATAGCCATGTGAAATTAATTAATTTAAAAATTTTTATAGAGAATAATTCATATTTGTAGAGTACATATGATGTTTTGTTACAGCCATATAATATGTAATAAACCTAGGTAATTGGTATATCCATCACTTCCAATATATATCCTTCCTTCCTTCCTTCCTCCCTCCCTCCCTCCCTTCTTTCTTTCTCTTTCTTTTTCTTTCTCCTTCTTTCTTTCTTTTTCTTTCTTTCTTTCTTTCTCTTTCCTTCCTTCTTTCCTTCTTTTCTTTTCTCTTCTCTTTTTCTTTTCATTGGGGTCTCATTGTCACTCCAGAGTGCTAGGTGGTGCAATCAAAGCTTACTGCAACCTCAAACTCCTGGGCTCAAGTGATCCTCCTGCCTTTGCCTCCTGAGTAGCTATATAGGTGTGTGCCACTATGCCCAGCTACATTTATCATTTCTTTGTGTTGGGAATATTCAAAATATACTCTTCTAATTATTTTGCAATATACAAGAAATTCTTGTTGTCATCACACATAGCTCTTAGTGTTAGTGTCATAGGGGAACTAAAAGCTTCCATTGCCACTCTTTTTAGAGTTTGATAGGTCTTTTTGTCTTTTTCTCAACTTCGGCAGTACCCTTGCTTCCCTCATTGCGTTGGGTGCATCCCACTGAATGGTGGACTCTTCTTTGTAGTGTTGATTCTTGAGGGCTATATATAGAGAGCCTCATTTTCTCCAAAGCACTAGAACCTTTAATTCCTTTAATATAAGCCTGAGGTCTATATATACAGAAGCCTCATTTTCTCCAAAGCACTGGAACCTTTAATTCCTATCCCATACTAACACTGTAGCCTCTCAATTGGTCTTTTTCCTTCTGGTCTCATACCTGCCTCAATCCACCCCTGTAAGTTGGTTAATCTTCCACAGAGTATAGTTTCTTCCATATTCATGTTCTTTCTTTTTTTCTTTTTTGAGAAAGGGTCTCACTCCAACGCAGGCTGGAGTGCAGTGGCTCCATCACAGTTCACTGCAGCCTCAACCTTCTGGGCTCAGGTGATCCTCCCACTTCAGCATCTTGAATAGCTGGCACCCACAGGCATGCACTGCCATACTCAGATAATTTTTGTATTTTTTGTAGGGATGGAGTTTTTCTGTGTTGCCTAGGCTGGTCTTGGGCTTCTGGGCTCAAGCGATCTGCTCACTCTAGCTTCTTAAAGTGCAATGATGATAGCTGAACCCTCCACTGTACCCAGCCCCATGTTTGTTTTCTGCAGTGACCTTTCTGTATTCCTTGTGAGTTCCCAGAATGCCTTGTTCTTTCCTCTCAGTTTACCTTCCTTTTTCAAATGTCTGATCACCACAACCATTGCTTTATTTGAATTGTGTACTATTCATCTATTTTGCATTTTTTTTTTTTTGAGACAGAGTCTTGCCCTGTCACCCAGGCTGAAGTGCAGTGGCAAGATCCTCCCAGGTTCAAACAATTCTCCCTCAGCCTGCTGAGTGGCTGGGTTACAGGTACCCACCAACACACCCAGCTAATTTTTATATTTCTAGTAGAGACAAGGTTTCACCATGTTGTCCAGGTTGGTCTCGAACTCTTGACCTCGGGTGATCCACCTACCTAGGCCTTCAGAAGTGCTGGGATTATAGGTGTCAGCCACCATGCCCAGCCCTATTTTGCCTTTTATCATATTTATTTGTGTCTGCATTATCTCCTTGAGAAGAAGGGGTCTTTGTATTCATCATATTTCCTAGCGCATTACAAACTGCAAGTGATAGTTATTGTTTGTGGTAATTATAAAAGGTCCTAAATAAAATCTCGAAAGAAGATATTCAAAAATCTTGAAGCAGTTGGAGTATTGTTGAGGTAAGATCCTTTCAAGGAAAAACATCATTAAATGTGTAATTTTTAAGTAATTTTTTTAAGCAGCATTATTTAGGTTCAGTTGTTTAAATTATTGCACCTTATTTACTTACAGCTTTTACGTAGTAATAGAAATTATCTGAAAAAATGCATAGAAATTGCTCTATGATATTGCTGTTATTTCTCAAAATGATGTATAAGGAGCATTTTTCTTTACATAAAAAAAGATTAAGTTAACATAAGTAACCAGTATCTCTTTTTTGTAGCAGAGTTTTATTTCAGCCAGGTTCATTTATTTCATTATGTACCTACTAGGAAGGTATTTAATACAGTTTGCTAAGAAGTATGGCAAGCTGATGGTGAACAATCAAGTCTGGATTTGAATCCAAGCTTCACTGTATATGTGTGGAACTTTGAACAAGTTACTTAATCTGACTCTCAAGATTGCTTTTCTTAAAAATAAAGTTATTGTGATTATTAGAAAAAATGTATTAAAGTGCTTAATAACATTTTGCACTTAAGAGATATTTAAGTAATGATAGCTATAATTTCTAAGTTGTCATTATTAGGATTGGGGGTAATCCTTGATTGTAATTTTCACAATTTAGGGGAGATAAATTTACCTAGCTTAATGTGATAAACAAATGACTATGAGAGTACAGAGGAGGTAAGTATGAAATCTTTAAACAAGAAATAAAGGAAGATTTTCTGTAAATTTCACTTAGGCTTTGAGGGATGATTTTTAAAATTGCCAAGGAAAAGGAAAGCTAGTATAAAAGTTTGTTTCTTATACATTAGGTAAGACAGAGTACTGAATTTTTAAAAGATCTGCTTGACTTCATTATAAATTTTACATAAGTTTATTGACACTAAGTGATAATCATAGGACTATTGGACTATTATGATAGCATCATAACTTGTCTTCTGCCTACAGTTTTCCCCCTTTTATCTAGTTCATCCTTTCTTTTGCTGTAGGCAAATCGGGGCAGATCATTCTTTGGCCTAAAATCCTTTGACTTCCTAACATTGAAAGGATGAAGTTCAGAATTTCTGGAAAATATAACACCTTTCCCTATCGAATTCCTAACTACTTTGGCCATTCATTCGGTGCTGCTCCCTCTCTCCCGCAAACACTTCCCCCAAGCAACCAAAAACTCTAGGGCAGGCAACTTGCCTTTGTTATTGTACCATCAGCCTCTGTTCTAGTGCCTTAAAACTGCTAAGAAAATTGTTCCTTTTGTGTTTCTTAGAAAGTAAAGTTGTTACTTATATGGAATCAAGATTATGAAGAAAATAATGGTTGAAGGAGGTCTTTGTCCTTAGTTTCTTGAGGTATAATTAATACACAATAAAATTCACCTATTAGAGAATAGCTTAATGAGTTTTGATAATTATATACTGTCAGCTAACCAAGTAGGGGATTTTTAAAAATTAGGTTTTAACATTATATTTTTACTATATCGTAATATAAAACTTTTCTTAGATTTATTTCTATGTTGCCATTACCTTTATGGAGAGCTAATAGGCAGAAGGATAGTATTTTTTTTCCTTTTTATTTGTGAGCTGTGAATTCACTTTTCCCTTCCTATGATACACAAAAGTGTAAGTGTGGAATTAAGTACAGATAAATCAAAGAGGTGGTAGAAATCCCTTTTTTATAGATGAGAAACTCTAAAACAGAATTCAGGCAACTAAAAATTTAAAATTACCAACATTATGATACGGTATAAGTTGTATACAGATGTAAAGGCTATCAAAAAGACCCTGTCATGTAATATTTTCTCTTCTCTTATATTTAATAGCTAAATAAACCAAAAATAGTCTGCTTGTTTAAAGAGAAAGGTTAACAAGCTTTTAAGTCTTATTTAAAAATAACTTATTTTGGTGCACATTTTATAGGAATCTTGGATTCATTTCTCTGAGGAAATACGTATACAAGTTTTTACATATAATTTCAGGGTTTCCCAACTTCCCAATATACTCTTCTAACAAAACTTTATTTTTGTGATACCATCTTAAATTTGTAAACTCTAATAGTAACTACTCCCAGGTTGAAGAAATGACTATTAGAAATCTGAGGACATTTTCTGGGGATTATAGCTAGCCAGAATATATATGTATATATATTTTCCTATACATTAATGTTGTGCTGGGGACAGTTACCTTGTATCTGAGAGTAACCGTTGACCCAGATACTGGTGTGTTGGCTGCTGCTTCTCAAACTTTAGCTTGTATATGAATCACTGAAAATGCTTGTTAAAGCAAGTTCCTGAGCTCCGCTGCCCTCTGTATGTTTGAGGGGTTGTCATGGGGCAGGGGTTATTGGTGGGGGAAGACTGCATTTTGAAATACAGTAGTCCCCCCGTCCCCCTTATCCACTGGGGTATATGTTCCAAGACCTCCGGTGGATGCCTGAAACTGTGGATAGTATTAAGCTGTATGTATACTACACTATGTTTTTTCCTATACATACACATCTACCTACAATAAAGATTTATTTATAAACTAGACATAGTAAGATAATTAACAATAGTAATAGAACAATTATAACAATATACTGTAATAAAAGTTATGTGAATGTAGTCTGTCTCTTAAAATATCTTATTGTAGTGTACGTGGGTAACTGAAGCCACAGAAAGTGAAACATGGATAACAGTGGTGAGGAGGGACTACTGTAAGCTGTCAGGTGATGTTTATGTTATTGGTCGAATCCTGACTTTCTAGTACAGGAAAGCTTTTCTTACTGGAATTAAAAGGGTATATAGAAGCTATTATCATGGGCTGCACAGTTTGGTTAGTGGTTTTCTTTTCTGTGCTTAGAGGAAGCATTGTTTTGACTCATGATTTCTGCTTTATTTATTTATTTATTTTAAATAAAAAACCCTCTACTAGAAAGCCCCGGCTCAACCGTGCGCCTCTGTAGTTTCAGCTACCCAGGAGGCTGAGGCAAAAGGATCACTTGAGCCCAGGAGTTTGATTCCAGCCTGGGCAACATATTGAGATCCATCTCTTAAAAGAAGAAGCAAAAAGTCTACTAGTAATTACAAGGAACACTCTAAATGTTTGAATTTACAGATGATAAACAGTGGCATTTAGCTCAAGTACTGTTTACTTCCCAGATCATTTAGATCCTTCCCCCATCCCCTACACAAACATGTTAAGTTTGGAGAGTAATAAAAAAGAATTATTGTTGATAACTATTCGTACTATAGCACAAATGTGTTATTAACAGAAATTTAGAATTGTTTAACTCTTCATAAATTAAAATACTGAATTTGATGCTCTTTGCATTTTCTTTCTTTTTTTGTTTTTTTGATTTTGAGACCATGTCTCGCTCTGTCACCCAGGCTGGAGTGCAGTGGCGTGATCTTGATTCGCTGCAACCTTTGCCTCCTGGGTTCAAGTGATTCTCCTTCCTCAGCCTCCTGAGTAGCTGGGACTACAGGGGCACACCACCACTCCCAGCTAATTTTCATATTTTTAGTAGAGACAGGGTTTTACCATATTGGTCAGGCTAGTCTTTAACTCCTGACCTTGTGATCCACCCTCCCAAAGTGCTGGGATTATAGGCGTGAGCCACCATGCCCGGCCACTCTTTACATTTTCTTAATTCTCAGTATTTCCTTTTTTAACATAATAGTAAGGTACAGTGCTAATTATCTAAAAATATGCCTGGGAAAATAGTGTCATTAGAATATAATAGGTAAAATGGAATGTAAGATAAAATGTTGAATTAAATGGAAATGACAGGCATTTTATTATTTACGTTATAATCTTTTCTTAAAAACTAGAAATTTAAGTATGAACTTGAAATATAAATTAATATGACTTATTATATAATAAAGTCATTACAATCTCTTTTGTTTCTCCAGCTTTCATAGTAACCGTCCAAGCAAAAGGTTTTGTATTTTTAAGAAGCATTCAGAAAATCTCAGGTAACTAGTTGATCTTTTTTTTACTCTTTCTATTGAAAAATTGTAATGACTTAAATTTGTTTTACACAGCAGCTTTATTGAGTTAGAATTAACATACCGTACAATTTATGTGTTTATAGATTTTAGTACATTCACAGAGTTCTGCAGCAATCACCAGTTAGTTTTGGTACATTTTTATCACTCCAAAAGAAACCCTGTACCCATTAGTGGTCATTCCCATTTTTCTCTGGCTTTCCCCATCCCTAAACAACTAGTCTGCTTTTTGTCTGTGTAATATTTGCCCGTTCTGGGCATTTCATATAAAAAATGTTACATGATGTAGTCCTCTGTGACTGGCTTCTTTCATTTAGCATAATGTTTTCAAGATTCATCTGTATTGTTGTATGTATCAATATTTCATTGTTAAAAATTGCAGTATAGTATTCCATTGTAAAGATATATCATAGTTTATTTATTTAGATTGTTTTCATTTTGAGGCCTTTATGAATAAAACTGTGAATGTTTATGTGCATGTTTTTGTATGGTCATGTCTTTTTATTTCTCTTTAGTATATACTTAGGATTAGAATTTCTGGGTTGTATGATAACTCCATGTTGAGCCTTTGAGGAACCATCAGAATGTTTTCCAAAGTAGCTCCATTATTTTACATTCCCACCAGCAGTGTTTGAGGGTTCCAATTTCTCCACATCTTTGCCAACACTTTTTATTATCTCTTTTTGATTATAGTCATCCTAATGGGTATAAAGTGGCATCTCATTGTGGTTTGCTATAACTGTTTTTAAACCTGATGTTAGGGTACCTAATTTGAAAATATAAATGATTGCTACTGGACATTAGAGAGTTGTGTTCATTGTGTTCTTAGACCAGAGGTGTTATGAGGCATTGTTCTCTTACTGAATTTTTTTCAGTGGAAAGGTGATATCCAGAGGAAACCTTGATGCATTTACATTGTAAATTGAGAACAAAAATAAGGCACTCCGATAATATTTGAATATTAAAAAGATAGCTAAGCTATCTAGTATAGGAATCAACACTTTTTTAGTTTTAAGCTAAATTTCCTTTAACCACTGGAATTCTTGAAATCAGTATGTGATTTTTATAATTCTTATATTTTCTTTTGAAAATAAAGAGAATTATACAATTTCATTACTGTACAGAAAGGACTGTTGATAAAATTTTCTAGAGGCATTGATAGTTAGCTTTGGTTATACCACATACTAACTTAGAATCCACTGAGCATTATTATTTCATATTCTTCTGATTCCTTGAACTTTCTTTATTTTATGTTGCCATTGCTCCTTGAAATGTCAGTGTCTTTGCTCCACCAAGCTGATCTATAGAGATAAGTTTTGCCAATATTTACTTTGATTCTTTGGATTAGTGGAAAATGTAGAAGAGGGGATGGTATGTCTCAGGACCTTTGCATTTATTATTTCCTATGCCTAGTTTGCTTTTCCCCAGATATTGTATGGCTAGCTCTTTTGTCTCTTTCAGGCTTCTACTTTGATTGAGTGAGTCTATTATTGACTACAAAATTCCAAAAACTGTATCCTTTATCCCAGCATTCCCTATCTCCTTTTTATGTTTTACTTTTCTCTAGATCATCTGACATACTTTTATTTTAGTTGCTTATTGTTTGTGTTCTCTCACTATATTGTGTGTGGTTTGGTTTTTTGGTCTATGCCTGGCACATAGTAGGCACTCAGTAAATATTTGTTGAATAAATTAATGTGTATGCTGAAAATGATGTGGAAAATAGGCCCTGTCTGTGATGTTAGAGTAGTAGCTCACAGGGAGAGAAAATTTCATTCAATTTAAAAAATATGTTAGTACTACTTTTAAAATATTTGCTGAATTAAGCTACATCAGATGTTACCTTTACTAAAAACAGTTACAAGAGTGAATATGGCTTTATTGCATTTTAAGAATGAGATTTTAATTCAATTTTTACCTTGTTGTCAAGTTCAGTTGTGTGTTTAGTTTCTAAATGAACTATGTGATTTTAAAGATCTTGGATGTTTTTTCACTCAACTTGGGTAGTCTGAAATTGAAAATTGTTTAATTTCTGTGAATGGAGCTTAGCATCTTTATAACTTTATATGACAATAATTTATGTAATTACTCATTGAAATGGACTATTCATTCTGTAAGTATTTATTATGTATCTGTCTTGCATATAAAGTAGCAGGTCCTGTAAAGATGACAGTGATGAAGCATTGTTGGAACCAACCTTCAGGGGAATGTACAGCATTTTATTGTGTGGGAGTTAAGGTGTGAACATAAATAACTATGAATTTTAATAAGTGCAATGAGAGTTATTTGAGAGAGGAAAAAGATTACCATTCTTATAATGGTCTGGATAGGTGTTAGGCCTACTTGACTTTAAAGAATAAGTATTGTTTTTACTGGTAGAAGAGGCACAGGGGCATTCTAGTTCAATAGACTGAATATTTTTCAAGTCTTCTGTTTACAATTCAGATTACTTAAGGCAACAACATCACTTACACATTTAACATAATTGATTTTCTTTTAAATAGCACTTCAGATGCTTGGTGTAACAAACTCCCAAGTGGTCAACTCATAACTATAAGAAATTAAACATATAGTGGCTAAATACTAAAACTATTTTAGTATTTTACATGCTTAATATTTCAAAACACCTTTCAGCTAAAAATCACAAGTCTAAATGCATTTTAAATTAGAATCTTAATGTACTTTATGTCTAGTATATTCAAATACTTCAAATAGCAAATGCTAAACAGTTAAATCCAGTGAGTACAAAAACTATTCCTGTATTCAAAAATAAAGTATTGATAACTAGGCAATTGTTTCCTAACCTCTTTAAAACTTCGTAGTAATTAACACATTTCATTTAGGAACTATAGCACTCAGGCCAGGCACAGTGGCTCATGCCTCTAATCCTAGCAGTTTGGGAGGCCAAGGTGGGTGGATCACAAGGTCAGGAGTTCGAGACCAGCCTTACCAACATGGTGAAACCCCGTCTCTACTAAAAGTACAAAAATTAGTCGGGTGTGGTGGCACGCACCTGTAATTCCAGCTACTCAGGAGGCTGAGGCAGGAGAATTGCTTGAACCCAGGAGACAGAGGTTGCGGTGAGCTGAGATCGCGCCATTGCACTCCAGCCTGGGCGACAGAGCAAGACTTTTTCTCAAAAAAAAAAAAAAAAAAAAAGAACTAGAGCACTCAGTTAAGTTTTGTTGATGAGTACTTTAAGCCCCAGCAGATAGACTAGTTCACAGTGCTGGAATGATGAGGAACTCAAGTTTGCAGACTTCAGTATTTTATTAACTACTTCAGCTAGTTCAGTGTTAAATGAGAATAATACCAACCTTGATGGCTGTAGTGAGAATCAGATGAAATAATACATGGGAAAACACTTAACATATAATGTACAATTGATGATGGCTATAACGTGATCTGTTTTTAAAGCCTTCACATTTTTCTTCTGAATTTAGCTCCAACTAAATAAACACCAGATTGTAAGTAACCTTCATTATTGCATAGACAGTACTATTTTTTTGTTCACTATTATATTCACCATACCTAGTAGTACAGTGTATATGAAAACAGCTTCAGTAAGTATCAAGCGAATGAATATGCTGTCTACATTTTGCAGATGAATGGAAAGGCAAATAGAATGTGACTTGCCTAAGTTACACAGGTTGACTATGGAGACAAGACTGACTCTAGGTCTTCTGACTCCTAACTTTTAACAATTAGTATGAAGGTAAAAGTGTGAAATAAATACTTTCTGTAAATAAATAGTGGCGTAATTTGGGCATGGCCGTGTCATTTTCCAGAGAATAGTTTTAGTTTATATCAAATTTATGTAACAAAAATGGGAAGTTATAGTTATGTATGACACAAAAAGCAAATTATGGAAAAATAATCATCAAACTTGTATATGGATATTCATAAAAGATAAAAATCTTTTTTTCATGTTATTTTTTTTTTCCTAGGGGCATTACTCTAGTGTGCCTTAATTGTGATTTCCTAAGTGATGTTTGTGGCTTAGATAATATGGCTACACACTTAAGTCAACATGAAACTCATACTTGCCAAGTTGTTATGCAGAAAGGTACGTATATGTAACTGTGCAACTTTAGATTTTTGATATTTATTCCAGTATTTTTGGTCATCCACAATATGGTCTCTTTCCTAAATCATTATTCTCACGCATCATATTTCATATGCTGTTGTAAATGTAAAACTTTTCTTCTAATTTCAGTTTCCGTTTGTATCCCAACTTCTGAGCACCTTTCTCAGTAAGTTTAATTTTTATTCAGTGCATTTTACTTTGATGGATTTTAGCACTATTGCAGTTTTAAATGTATCATTAATATGAATGAAAAGTATTAAAGTATTTTGTTTTTGTTTTTTTTTTTTTTTAAAGCTGCTTGTTGAAATAGGTTCCTGCTCTATGGAGCTCGTGACCTGGTGCAAGACAAGTTGGAATTTCCTAAGTTCAAAGTTCTGAGATGTTTTCTTACACAAAGGCAGTTAAGCAGCCAAGTTCATGACACTAGCTCTCTTTATTCAGCTCTTTTCAGCTTTCAAATGGGACTAGATTCCTATTCCACCTTATCTTTGTGTCAGGTTGACATACCTTAACATATTTTTTTCCTGCAGTTTGTGCTGTCTAAAAATAACGTTTGTTGCTATGGTCTTTTCTTTGCTTAAAATAATTTTTGTTTTTCTCTGCTGTACTGGCCTTCAGAATATTAGATTCCAAATGATATGGCTGTTTGTCTTTTTGTCTGTTTGTCTGCTTTCTTAACTTCTTATACGTCTTAAGTTTTAGGCCAGATAATTGTCTTTTTCCTCATTCGTTGTCTGTCATTGTGCTATTTTTCTTATTTTTCAGATGCAGAAGCAGCCCAGAGATTTCAAAATATGTCCAGGGTATACCTGGACAGTGTCCCCCTTCGATGGACACAACTGATGCCTGTTCTCTCTTTCCAAGGAGTGTGAATAATTTGACTGTGGGACCTGCTCTTAGGGTGTGGCCTCAGGAAATCAGATCTTGGGGGAGACTCCCTTTCTACATGGCTGGCCTCCCATAAGGCTGATGCTGTTTGGCCAGAGATGGCTTTGAGGCCCACCAAATTGAGCATACTTCCCACTGGGGGCTTTGGCTCATGATCTTAAGCTTATGAGGCAATTATGACCAAGAAAAGCCCATCAAATCACTGCTTCAGCATCCAGGTTGAAGTTTAGTCATTTTGGCTGCTGCCCTTAAATCTTTCTCTAGTACGAATGCAGTCCAAGGAATATTAAAACTCTAGTTGTTAGGAAACCATGGCTATTTTCATATCCTTGGAACAACAGGTCTCCACAATTATGTTCCAAAATTGCAGTTATTTTTGCTGACATATAAAATCTATTAACCAGTATTAATTTTGTAATTTTTTAAATGATAACAATTCTTGCATTTTGATTTTTAAAATTTATTTAATTTTAATAGCTTGGTTTTATGTTCTCAAAATTTATTAATGTCTATTTTATGATGTCTATTTTTATATTATTTTATTTAAAATTTGTTAGTGTTTGTTTTAAGAACTCCAAGAGATTTCATAGAATTCTCTACAGATTTTGTATAGCTGCCTATTTGTAGATTTTAAATTTGGCTGTTACTCAGCCCATTAGACATTCTTATTAGATACTCTGTCCCATTGGGATTGTTATTAATATTACCTCAATTGTGAGTTCTTAGGTGTAAAGAATTGGCAGTACTACTTGCAGACCTTTAGAGCCAGTTTTAAGGTTACATATTTGTCATGTATGATGTAATATCTACTAAGCCATTAATGTGGCTCCTTTGGGTAAAGGTAACATATTAAAAAAATATTTGGATGGTAATCAGTAATGCATGTATTTCTTTCTTTTATATATTTTAAGTTTGGCATGTGTTTATTTTAGTTACATTTAATATAGATCTAAACAGTTTTGATACTATTATTTTCTTTTAATAAAAAATTATATTGTTTAAGTGCCTCAGAAATTATTTGCTAATGAATAAAAGGTATAGATGTTATCCTATAAAGAGGAACATTGCTCTGATTGTTATATGGAAGCCTTGTTACTTGGCTGCAGAGTGGTGTATCTACTTAGTACACCTTGCATTTTTTTCTTGCAGTACAATGAAAAGGTTATTATTTATACTCTACTAACTTCTTAAATTTAAAAGACTAGCAAAATACCTTTTGTGATATTAATAGCATAAGGATAGGAAGGCTCTGAAATTATGACTCAGTGGTAGATTTTTACTGTAAAATCAGAACTTCCCTATTTGCATTTTAGAACATTTTTAAAGCCAGTTTAGGTGACCACATATTATATGATGTGTTTCTTGCAATTAATTATCTAAAGAATTATTAGTTCTAAATTTCCAAACTAATTTATATTTCAAATGAAAGGTTTTCCAAAATCTCCACAAGTGGTTTGTTTCTTAGTAGTGGACTTAGTGATATACTAGTGTTTTTTTTTTTCCTTATTTGTCTCTAGGAATTTTTGCTGTTTACCCTCTTTCTACCCAGTTTTTAAAAGTTTATCCAGAAACAATAACTTTTTCCATTTTAAACATTAGTTCTCTATTCATTTACAGATATTCACCTTACCTTGGTCATAGGTCGAAAGTAGGATAAACCACATTCTTAATATAGTAATGTAGGAGTACAGTCAACCCTCCATATCCTTGGGTTTCATGTCTGCAGATTCAGCCAACCATGGATTGAAAATATTTCAGGGGAAAAACAATGAGAAATAACAATATAGCTGTAAAAAATACGAATGAAAACAATACAATACAACAACCATTTACATAGCATTTACATTGTATAAGTGACCTGAGCATCTGAGGACTTTGTTATTCTTGGTGGGGGCTTGGGGAAGTGGGGGGACTTGTGGGATGAGGGCAGGTCCTGTAACCAATCCCCTACCGATACCAAGGAACAACTGTACTTCTTTGTGGTCTTACACAGAATTTTATTTTTTATAGTATGTATCAAATTCATTTGCTTGAATTATGAACTCTTAAAGTTCTGTTACCAGTAAATTCATTTTTTAAAAAAAATTGGTTCAGATAAAACACTTGGCAGTCAATACAAAGTTTGCTTATTGTAGACAATTAGTTGAATTTCATTTTGGTGCTAATGAGTTTTAGCTTGAGTCTAATCCCACCTTACCATCATGTTATTCTAGTTTATTCATCTGGTCAGATGGCAATTTCATGCATATGTGTTTTTTGATTACTGTTGAATAAAAGGTGTGATTGGTTCAGTTTGAGTCCATCACCATTCTTAGGAAAATAATTATTAAGCTACAGAGGCTCAAATTCTTGCCCTATTTTTGTCACATTTTGGCAAAACACTTTTTTATTCAGGGAATATTTATTGAGCATCTACTTTGTGCCTGGCAGTGTCCTAAGTGTTAGAAATATAGACTGAAATCTCTGGTCTTATGGAATTTACATTACAGTTGTGAAAGACAATAAAAACTAAATAAAACATGTAATATGTTAGATGATGATCAATACTAGGGAGAAATATGAATCAGAGAAGGGCGATAAAGGAGTATGGGGTAGGAGTTGGAAGGCTACCATTTTTAATTTAGTGAGGCCTCACTGAGAGATGACATTTGAGTGAAGACATGAAGCTGGCAAAGGAAGTGAGCCATTTGGATATATATCAAAAGAGCATTCCAGGGAGAAGGAATAGCTAGTGCAAAAGCTCTGAAGTGGGATCATTTGTGATTTAAGAAACTGCAACGAGACTGGTTTGGGTGCAGTGGAGTAAGCAAGGGAGGGAATAGTAGGAGGTGGGACCTGTGAGGTAATTTGGGCCACATGGTATAGGACTTTATAGTTCTGTGGAATTTGGCTTTTACTCTGAGATGAGCAGTCACTAGAAGATTTTAAATAGAGGAGAGCTCAGTAAAAGCCAGAATAAACAAAATATAGAGAGTTGTCTGTATCACTCTAGCTGCTGTCTTGAGAGTAACTTTAGAAAACCATGTGTAGAATTAGGGAGACCAATTAGGGAGCTATTATGGTAATTCAGGTAGGACATGGTGGAGGTTTAGGCTGGGATGCAGTATAGGTGATAAGTGGTTTAATTTTAGATATATATTGAATTTGTGGATGGTTTGGATGTGAAATGTGAGAAAGAATGTTGTGGATAACTCCATAGTTAATAGTCTGAGCAACTGGAAAGATGGTGGTGAGAAGACTATGGGAGGAGTAGAACTGGTAGGGAAGATGAGGACTGTGATTTGGGACATGTTTTAGTTTGAGATACCTATTAGATATCTAAGTGGAGATGTTGTAGTCATTTGCCTTTATGAGTTTCAGGGAATGTTCTAACTTATAAGTATCATTTAGTATTTTAAAACATCATGAGGATGAATACAAGTAAAACTGGGGAAATCTGAATGAAATTGGTGTATGTGCAGTCCGTATCCCGGTTGTGATAATATACTATAGTTCTGTAAGATGTTATTATTGGGAGAAACTGGGTAAACATGAGATCTCTGTATATTATTTCTTACAATTGCATGTAAATCTATAAATGACCCACTCCCAAAAATAATTCAATTAAAAAAAAGTCATGGGACTGTATCACAAAGAGGTGGTGCATGTCTGTAGTGTCAGCTACTTGGGAAGCTGAGGTAGGAGGATCACTTGAGCCTGGGAGGTGGAGGCTGCAGTGAGCCATGATCATGTCACGGCACTCCAGCTTGGGTGACAGAGTGAGACCTGGTCTCAAAAAAAAAAAAAAAAAAGGTCACCAAACAATACGTATAAAGGGCTAGATCCACAGACTGAGGTCTGGGGAATCATACAGTAAGAGATTAGGGAGATGAAAAGTAATCAACAAAGGAAACTAAGGTGTGGCCAGTGATGTGGGGAGGGGGGAAACTAAGGGAGTAGCAGTGTTTTGGAGCCCCTATTACCCTATTTGTAAAATGTGGGTGCTGATTTGTTTGTTTCTTTTTCTTTTTTTTTTTTTTTTTTTTGAGACAGAGTCTTGTTCTGTTGCCAGGTGCCAGACTGGAGTGCAGTGGCGAGATCTCGGCTCACTGCAACCTCCGCCTCCCGGGTTCAAGCAATTCTCCTGCCTCAGCCTCGCCGAGTAGCTGGGATCACAGGTGCGTGCCACCACGCCCAGCTAATTTTTGTATTTTTTAGTAGAGACAGGGTGTCACCATGTTCTCGATCTCTTGACCTTGTGATCTGCCCGCCTTGGCCTCCCAAAGTGCTGGGATTACAGGCGTGAGCCACCATGCCTGGCCGGGTGCTGACTTGTTCTAGAGTTCTGTGGTTCTGTTATTCAGTATTGGTTCTACCTAAATGTCATGATTTATTCATATGAGAAAGTGAATTTAGAATGCCACGTATCCCTTTCCCAACTAGCAGAACAGGAACTCTTGACCTTGAGAAAATTAAATGTCCACATTACTCCTAGGCATGTTTAACTCTCTACATGTAGTCTTGTATAAGCAATTCTCTTGCATTTCTATGAAAGAAGGTAACTAGGTCAGTGCTTCCCAAATTCTGTACTGTAGAACTAATGTACATAATTTATAAATGGTCTGGGGGGAAAAGTTTCCATGGCCAAATACGTTTAGGAAATGAAAGTTAAATAGATTCTGCAATATAGGATTTTTTTAATGCTATATGTGAACTGTGACTGTCTAAAAGCATATTTACTTGACCTGGGAAATTTTTTCCTTCAATACTTATTAACTTCTTGACATTAATCTCCATAGAACAGTGTGTAGAATGCTGATATAGATTTATCATTCTTCAGATTTTCTTAGTTGGTAAAGAAAAACTAGTTTTGTAGAGTATTGTCTAAAGAAGGACTCCTAGACATTGTATTCATTTTATGAGTCATCTGTAAGGTGTAGTTTTTAACTAGATGCTGCAAAATACATTTTCATATTTTTAGAAATTATATCAAGAAAAATGGCATCCTCATTATTATGTTTGTAGAATCTAAAATAACAGAGACAGACCAGTTATTAGCCTAGTCTGCCCCGATGTAGAAGCAAGGGATAGTTTTTGTTAGAAAATATGGTTGTCTACCATGATTTCTCACTAAGAAGCGTAAGATTTCTTATACTTGTTTCTAGCTTCTATCTGTAACTATGCTTAGCTTATCAACCTACTCACCTACTTTTCTTGAGACCATTGCTATTTCCAGTATTTTTTCATCTATTTTATCTACTAGGAAGTTTATTTTGTAAAGTTTTACTTCCTTCTTAGATGGCTTCAGGAGACTTCCTTGATACTAAGATTAGGAGATTTGATACCCAACTCTACATTAACTCCCTCAGAGCCTTAAAGGGAAAGTAAGGTGTAGTGGTTAGAGAGCACAGGCTCCACAGTTGATTGCCTAGTTTGGAGTTCCTGCTCTGCTGCTTACTAGGTGTGTGTGCTTTGGATAGGTTACCTGACCTCTGCGCCCAGTTTCTCATTTGTAAAATACAGATAACAAAAGTATAATACCTACTCATAAGGTGTTGATGGAATTAAAGGAGTTAGTATATGCATGTAGTACTTAGAAAGTCTTTGAGCACATAGGAAGCACTATACCAGCATAAAGTTACTGTTTTCTATTCTTTATGATTTTTTTCTGCCTACATTTTATTCAGATGGAATTACTCTCATCTTCAGCCTGTTTTTCATTGTCACCTTCCATACCATTTTCACAAATCATTTTCTTTCATTTTTTTTCTTAATACAGTATATCTTTCTTTAGAATTATTGTTGCAGCACATATTAGTTATACCTTTAGATTTTTGGTTTATAGAGTTCACTAAATGTATTTTTAGGAAATGTCTATGAATACTCCTAGGTTCATTTAAGTCGTAACTGTCTTTTATAAATAGTATAACTATTTCCCTCTAAATTATACTTCCATATACTTGACCAGATTGTAGTTCGTCTGAAACTTTGATCTCATCTCTCTGATTTTGAGATCCTTCTGCAACTTCACTCTTGTCACTTTTGACTACCTGGAAAAGTTTACTATCATTTGCAAACGTGAAGAGGATACTGTACATTTCCTTTTCTGCATCTTTTATTAAAATATAGAGTATCATTGTTTTTAATCATCCATGCTGAAAAATATCTGTTCATCCATACCACTGTGAAATATGGTGTTGCAAAAAGAGTGCAGCTTTGAAATAAGATGATTTTACGTTTAAATCCTAGTTTTGTATCTAACCGACTCTGCATTCTTGAGTAAATTACTTAACCTTGCAGACCTCAGCTTCCTCATCAGTAAAAGATATGTAATAAATTCCTTGCTGGGTAGCTGTGAAAAATAGAGATAGAGATAATGTATAAAAATTAATTAGACTGGGAACAGTGGCTCATGTCTGTAATCCCAGCACTTTGGGAGGCTAAGGAGGGTGGATCATGAGGTCAGGAGATTGAGACCATTCTGTCCAACATGGTGAAACCCCTTCTCAACTAAAAATACAAAAATTAGCTGCTTATGGTGACATGTGTCCGTGATCCCAGCTACTCGGGAGGCTGAGGCACGAGAACCACTTGAACCCAGGAGGCGGAGGTTGTGGTTAACCGAGATGGCACCACTGCACTCCAGCCTGGTGACAGAGTGAGACTCCATCTCAAAAAACAAAAAACAAAAAAAATTAATTAGTTAAATTATTAATTTAAATAGTTTAGCTAAATATTTAATTTAAATTATTTGGCACTGGCCTGACAGATAGCAGACACTCAATAAATGCACATAGTTGTTGCCACTGCTGTTTTAGCTGCTGCTGCTACTACTACCACCACTACTGTTACTGCTGCCCCTGCTGCTATTGCTGTTATTGCTGTTACTACTATTATTTCTGCTGTTTCCTGATAACAGGAAACCCTGGAAACTACTTCTCAGTGGAATCTTCTCATTATTGAGAGTTTCAGTGGCAATGCACTGTGGTTATTTGTAATTTTGACTTAAAGTTCACAGGTCTGGCAGCATGTTTCCAAATTGCTGAGTGGACGGCATCTTATTGCAGTGCTTTAATGAATCTTGTAAAATTCTCTGATGTTAGAGTTGAGAGTATTCTGGTTTTTCCAGTCCAAAACTATGAAACAACACTGCCTCGTTGAAAACTAGCACAGAATCCTCTCTGTTTAGAAAGAAAGAATTTCCTTATTGCTTATGGAATCCTTTCTTCAACTAAAACTTTTTACTAATTATTACCAGGCATTTGTTTTCAGAAATCTTGGCTACTTACTCAGTACTACAAATTTTATAAAAATGTTTAATTGTCCTAGTTAGCAATAGTCATGTAGCTTTTTCTTTTGAAATGACTTTTTAAAAATCTGCCTTTTTCAAATATTACAGATACTGTAACTCAGTGGTGAGTTCATTTCTCAGTCCATTTCTTCCCTCCTCTGTTTCCCTGTTTACCTGGATGGATGAATTATAACAAAATAGAAGTAAAGGCTTGAGTTTTGTACGTTTCTTTTTCTTGCCAAAAAGTCAAAAATAGAATGATAATTTCTTATAGCAGATCTTTCACAGTGTAAGAATCTGTGGTAAATACATAGTAACTCCAGCTTGCTAAACTAGGTTACTTAACTGGTTGCCTATTTTATTGTTGAATCAAATATCCTAAAAGCCACAATGTGAAGAGATTTTAAAAGTTGATTTAGTTTTCCAAGTGACATCCATGTTTGTTCTAAGCAAAGTAGAATGGGAAAAACATTGGCAGTCAAAATATTAGAGTTTAAGAACCCAGCTGCCTCACTAACTTTAAGGGAAAATTACTCAGTTTCTTTTTCTGTGAAATGGGATTGAAAATATCTGTGTTTTGAAGATTTTAAAAATATGTAAAATGTGTTTCACAGAAGTTAATGTGTGTATTATGCTTTATTAAATCCCCCTAATTTAATGAGGTTTATACTTAGCACCAGTAGTAACTACATGGCTCATTAACAGTATGATATAGATAACCCTCCCATATAGTCTTTGTCACTGAACATTGATACCCTACTTTTTATGTGTGTAAGATTCTGTGTCAGGTGTTGGAAATGAAAAGATAAATAAAATGGGGTTTATACCACCAAAGCAATTACAGAATAATGGAATTAGAAATATAGACCCTGAATGCACATTTTTTATAGGTCCTACAGTCGACTGATTTCATAATCAATTAAACAACTAATACCATGTGTATATTTCATTATGGGATTTTTTCGTGAATGCTGCATCAGAAGAGAATCTGGACCTATTCCCAAGGTGAAATATCACTTTATTCTGCCACTCTCAAACCAATAAGTCATTAATTATCTTTCATAAATGTAATCAGTAAGTAAACTCTTTTAGGAATAGAATGGCAGCCTTTTTCTATAAATCTTATATTTTAAAATATTATTTATGTTAAAAGATATTGTCATTGAATCTGTGATCATTGAAGAACATATGAGTTCATTCCATTATTTTCCTGTGAAATTTCGAACTTACTCACAGGAATTACTGGCTCTGGTCATAATTCTAAATTATAACTCTCTAGCTCTTATGTGTTCACAATTGTCAGGAGTCTTCATTTATTTCGTAAGATTTTTGAAAAAGCAAACTGATATGATCTGTTGAGTTTCTTTTGGGCTTGTTTCCTTCTTTAAACTTTTGAAATGTGACCAGGATTGTAGCCCCTAGATTCTCTTGTCTTACCATGGACATTAATGTCTCAAACCAGATCTTTAGGAACTCTAAAATAGTTCTTCCTTTTCAAAATAGACTTAATATATTTGCTTCTAGTATGTAATTGCAAATCAGTAGGTAGGATCTGAGCATCAAGATGATATGGCTTCTGGCAGGTTGGACTTCTGCCTTTGATAACTGGTAAGCAGGGAGAATTTGAGATGCACTGAGATGGAAAAATAAATGCAACTTTATTGTATTCTTTCATTTAGGACAAACTATACCAATCTCTACCAGTGATTCTGAGCTTACTACCATTTTTTTCAGTCTCTGGTTCCTAAGGGTCATTGATTCTAAATTATAAATTAAATATCCAGGGTATAATTCAATATTTCCAACAAACCAAAATAATAAAATAGAGCCCTCGACTATCATTAAAATCTTCTGCCTACATTCATGGTCTGATATTTTTCTTTATATTTTTACACATGAATATTTTGGTCTTTTTGATTTCTTATCTCTCTGTTTTACCTGGTTCTTTCTTCTGTCTATCTAAAATGATTTTTCTGCTCTATCTTTGTTATAATAGCTTTAGATGGCCAAATCATACCCTGGTGTTCTAAGATGAGTAGATCATTTCATACTAGAAAAAACAGGACTGGTCCTAAGGAGAGTAGACGAGCAATCAAAATTAACGTCTGTTGTTTTGAGGGTGAGGTGGAAGCATGGCAGTAGAGATATTTAGGTGGTAAAAGGAACCTCTGTTGTATACTCTCAAGCAGATTCTGAGCAAGAAGATTGAGTCTATACTCTAACCATACCCATGACAATAATAGCTAACATTGAGCACATGCAGTGTGACAGGCACTCTTCTAAGTGTTTTCCATTTATTTACTGATTTAATTCTCACAAATTTGTGAGATATGAGCTGTTAGTATCCTGATTTTATGGATGAGACAACTGAGATACAGATATCTTAAATAATTTGCCCAAGGTCACGCATAGCTGTTAAGTGGAGAGCCTCAATTTAAATTGTCTTCAGAGACTGAACTACTCAGTACTATCCTCTGTTGCTTCTCTTCTGCTTGTAGTTCTAGATGTACATCCTACCTTGTTTGTCATTGGCCAAGCAACTTGATAGGACTAAGCTTCAGTGTTAAGGCCCTCTTTCCACAGAAGGATAGGCAGCAAGTTACACAATCATAGGATTGGGACAGTAATCTAGCATGCCAGTTTACTGTGTCTCATATGTTCTATTGCTCAAACTTCATAGAAATAGTGCCCTAATGATGTTTGGGCAATATAACATTTGAACAAAGAATGGTGTAAATTGATCTTTTAGTAGGATTAATTTGGCAGTGATATTCAGCATGTTTTAGAGTGGAAAACATTTAGAGGCAGAGAGATCAGTTTTCCTGGCATGATCATAAGGGAGCCTGATTCACAGGAGAGGAATTGGCTTGAGGCAGTGCAGTGGAAATTTGAAGTAGAACCCACACATTTAATCCTCGTTCTGTTGTTTAATGGCTTTCTAACTTTAGCATTTTTAGGCCTCAGATTTTGTCATCTCCAAGATGGGAGCAGTTGAATAGTATAATCTTTTAGAACTCAAGTCTAATACACTGTGATCTCTGAACTGAATTGTCAGCTGTTTGAAAAATAATAAATTATAGTAAAAATGGAGGAGTCATTCTCTGGATTTTAATTTTGAAGTTATATGAAGAGAAGTGATGGTTGGTGGCTGGGTGTAGTGACTCACACCTATAATCCCAGCACTTTGGGAGGGCGAGACAGGAGGATCACTTGAACTCAGGAGTTCACAACCAGCCTGGGCAACATGGTGAAACGCCATCTCTACAAAAAAAGTACAAAAATTAGCCAAGTGTTGTGGTGTGACTGGTCCCAGTTACTCAGAAGGTGGAGATGGGAGGATCGCTGGAGCCTGGGAGGTGGAGGTTACAGTGAGCTTTGATCACACCACAGGTACTCCAGCTTGGGCAAAAAATAAATAAATAAGTAGAAGTGGTTGCAATTGTATATAAGGATGAGATACACAAGAGGCAGGTCTGAGCGCTAATATTTCCATATGAATGTTCTATAAGCACCACAAATCCAATATGTCCAAAACTGAATTTATTTTTCCCCTCAAAGAATCCTTTTTCCCTCCTCTGAATTCCATATCATGAATAATCTCTTACCACCCGGGGTAGGCATTTGAGAGGGTCATATTTGTTCTTCTCATTTACCTTTATCCAGTGTATATTTAATTGCTTTTAATTTGTTCTCATTTCCCTAAACCAACCTTTTCTCCATTGACTCTAACTGTTTTAGTTGAGACAGTCGTTAACTGTCTAGTCTTCCAACAATACAGCCCTTTTTCTTTCTGATGCACAAATTTGGTCATACTTTCCTGTTAGCCTTAAAGTTCTTAGCATGAACACTTTAGCATGGAAATCAAGACCTTCCCTGAAGAGGCCCTTGTATGTTTTCAGCTTCATCTTTGACTGCTTTGCTTTGTGCCTGTCATTTCAGTGATATGAGACCACCAAGGTTCTCATTTTGCCGTCTTGTTTCATACTACTTTGCTTTTGCTCTGCCTTGGATCTCTTTACCCTGCTTTGCTAACTCCTGTTCTTGGAAGACCAAGTTCACTGTAGTATTTCACTGCTCCTTGCCTCTTTCCCTTTCATAGTGGCTTAGTTCTGTCAACAAAGGTGTCTCCTCCAAAATTTTCAGAATGTAATCATTTGCTTCATTATGTTTTCTTGGCAGTGAACTCCTTGAGAGGAGAGTCTTTTTTTTAACTTTGGACTGGAACACTTAGTACAATACCTGAAATATGTGTACGACCTTGTAAATGTTTTGCTTAGGCACCCTTTCCACGTACAAATATATTGATAATTCTAGGAACAAATGATCAGAAATGGTAGACTAGATGTTTACTGTTATTTCTTAGTCTGATGATTATGATATTAAATTTCATCCCTGAATGTCTTAGTGAAGGTCTTTTAATTTTATTTTATTTTGCTTGTTTTTTTTTTTTTTTTTTTTTTGAGACAGAGTCTTGCTGTTTTGCCTAGGCCAGAGGGCTGGAGTGCACTGTGCAATCATGGCTAACTGCAGCCTCAAAGACCTGGGCTCAAGCAATTCTCCTGCCTCAACCTCCTGAGTAGCTGGGACTGCAGGTATGTACAACCACACCTGGCTAATTAAAAAAATTTTTTGTGTAGAGTTGAGGTCTCACTATGTTGTCCAGGCTGGTCTCACACTCCTGGGCTCAAATGATCCTTCCATCTTGGCCTCCCAAAGCATTGGGATTACAGGGATGTGCCAGCATGCCTGGCCTAAGTGGAAGGTCTTGATTACTGACCGACTTTACTACTGGTTGTTTTACAGTCTCTTTTCAACTTTTTTAGTATGCTTACAAATATTCTTAAAGATTACATTTCTAACATCAGCATTGAAATTTTTGGCTTTGAAATGTTACTGGAAAGTAAGAATGTGGCCTAGCTGAAATGAATCTGAATATTTTCCCCCTACAGCTCTTCCCCCTCACCCCATGGTATGTTTATAGTGTGAATGAAACCTCAAAGAAACATACTACTGTAAGTGAACCAGAATGTTAAATTTTGCATGGATTGGCTGGGCGCGGTGGCTCATCCCTAACTCCAGCACTTTGGGAGGCTGAGGTGGGCAGATCACCTGAAGTCAGGAGTTCAAGACCAGCTTGATCAATATGATGAAACCCTGTCTCTACTAAAAATACAAAAATTAGCTGGTTGTGGTGGCATGTGCCTGTAATCCCAGCTGTTTGGGAGGCTGAGACAGGAGAATCACTTGAACCTGGGAGGCGGAGGTTGCAGTGAGCCAAGATCTTGCCATTGCACTGCAGCTTGGGCAACAAGAGTGAAACTTTGTGATTACGCCTAAGACCTGCAGAAAAATGCAAATAGGACCATTTTAGACTTTAGAGGGAAAAGCTTGTCCTGTAGAAATATATAGAAAGGTCTATTTCAGCAGGTTTTCATAGAGGGGGAAAAATTATTTACTTGCAATCTTGATCACTAATAATGTTGAAATTGATCACCAGTCAGTCCTTCTGTTCTCTTTGCATTGAGATTTTAAATAGTATTTGCAATAAATGCTACACTGTATTTTTTAAATTAAAACTTATTGTAACATTCACAGGTGAGAAATATAATTACTTAAAAGCGGGTCATCAGCTCAGAACTTTGAGCTTAGCAAATTTCACTGTCTTCTACCAAAGTAATTGAATGTCTAAAATAATGACTATTTCAGCAGGTATCTTTAGTGAATAAGAATTATAGGTAAGAATATTTTTCTTCTTTTCTAAAAGTGTTAATGATGTATTAATAGTCATATTAAAATTTATTAAGTATACTTTTATAATTCAAAATTTTAGTGTACATTTTAGTGATGAATTTTATAATTTAAAATTTACTGTGTGCTTTTCTAAATATTTTTAAGGTTTGTTTTTCTAAATGTGTTCACTAGTTATTACAATTCAGAATACTAATATGGTAAAAGGCACAAAACAAGACTGAAATTATAGGCTTCTTAATGCAAGTTATTTCAATAACTTACTGTGTTCTCACCTACCAGTTTCTTGCCAGTATAATAGAGAGTAATAAAAACCTCTGTCACCAACCTCCATCGCAGAGATAGCAAGAAGACTGTCCTTCTTCTGTTGAAATGCCAGCAATAATAAACATGCTTAATGAAGCTCATTTTAATAGCTGCATACAATTAGTTTATTATAATAGGCGAATGCTAAAATGATTAGCATGGGAATATTTCTTTTATAAGAATATAAAAGGTCTTACTTTGATGACATTTACAACAGTAAGCTGAGAGAGAAAATCTTTTATGAAATATTTAAACTGTCCTGTGACCAATTTGTTTTTCAAACTGAATTTAAAATGACTAAATGCTTAGAAATAAAATCAGTTGTAATATACATATTTTTTTCAAAACTTCATTAACTTACTTTTCCATACTTCTTACGTTTTAGACTAATTTTTCATGTTTTCTTACTACTTTATTACTGCTTTTATTCTTAAAACTGATTTTCCTTTGTAATTTGTTAAAGCAGTGAAGTTATACTGTATACTTGATGTGATCTCATCTTTATAAGTATTGTGTACACTTAAATACTTGAGACAATTACAAAAGCTTTAACCCCCAAAATGATTGACATTTGTGTATTTTGTCAATTTTTTTTTGCAAGTTTTATTCATTTCAATTTGCTTAACAAGTTGGTTGTAAATTATTGTAGTGCACTGCCAATGTAGTGGTTTTACAAAGACATAATCTATTTTAAGTTAGCAGTTTTGCCTAATAGCTAAAAAATAGGTAACTAATTTCATACAGTTAATTATTAATATTTAGCAAAGTATTAGCATTTATAGCCCTAATTTTTAAAATATGCCCTCAAAAGATGGAAAAAGAAGGAAGATTTTGCCAACTCTGTATTTCATTGATTAGCCATGAGAGTAGCTTTTAGGATGGTTGACATTTCTATCATATTAGATATCCTTTTTTTGTCAATGAAATTTAAGATAATATAGTCGTTGCTTATGTTAAATATATTATTTCTTAGGCTTAGCTATTAAGCCTTCATAAAATTATGTATCACTTAACTCTTGATTAATGGCATATCAGATGAGGTAGGTACCCTAACTACACAGATTAAAATTGCGTTTAGTATATAATATCACAAATAATATTTAGTCATTTCTGTAGGTTCTAAAACAAAAATCCTTTGGATAAGCTAGCTTTTAGATTAAATTGATTATTTTACAAGATTTTCTGGATGGCATATACGTTTGTCAATGTTATAATAAGTTATAATTAATATTTTTAGAAATCAAAAAGTGTTAATATTTGAGCAGTGCTTATGGAAGTTTTAAAGAGAATATATTCCTCAAAATTCTAATTATTTCTGTGATTTTACTGCCTCCAGAGTAAGTTAACAATAATATATATTTAAGTGGAATTATGTTGAATTTCACTGTAGATAAAATATTTATGTTGTTTTCACTTTTAAAGTCCTGTCATTGTAAATCCTGATGCATGTTACTTATATAAACGTATAACTTGCTTTTAATTTTTAAAAAGTAATTCTTGGTTTGAAACTGTTTTACTAATATGTATGTCTTTTATTTTAAATTGTACTTAGCAAAGAGAACATTTCTTGAGTGCCCTTTTGTTAGAGAACAAGGAAGTATATGTCTTTATTGATTAGCACATTTATTGAATCTACTGTTTAGTCTCATGTATTTAACTTTTACCTTAAAACATTTACAAAGATCAATTTACTATTAAAGCATAAAATGTGCATTAGTTTCGATCTACATTTTAATTATTTTAGGCATGCAGAAAAAGAATTGTTTCATATTTTACCATCATATGTATAAAATAAAATATTCAATACTTATCTTGTTTTCAAGATTAAAAAAGAAGCTCCCACAAAGGAACAAGAACTTGTGTCTAAGGTAAAGTTTGTTTTACTTTATATCTTAAAGGTTTATACACTTGAAAGTATTATTAGTGTGATTTAAAAATTTTGTTCAATTTCTGTATGCATACATCAACAATATTTGGGATGTTGTGAGGAAGAAAAAAATTGAGATTTAAAATTTTTCACTAGATATAAAAATGTCTAGTCCTAAGTAAAATTTTAGGGTATTCTTGTTTTGACAAAGACATCTTATGTTTCACTTGTTTGTTATTTAGTTCAACTAGTGAGTAATGGATATAAATTTATGAATTAAAAATCCCCAAATCAGTAAAACCTCAATTATTTGGTACACTGGAAAATTAATCTTTCCAGGATTAATTTTCTGGGATATTTTAACTGTCAAAAAATTAAACTAATTTTTAAAATAGAAATATTTTGAATATATCTTAAGTATGTTTTAGGTATCTTAAAGAAGTACTCTGAATGCAAGACTCAGAATTATATAACTTATTTACTGGACAGTCTAATAGATGAGTGCAGAAATAGTTTTGCTCAACTACTTGCTCTCTTGATGTCAATTTATGTTGGTATTACTTAATAACTGTTTGCCTTTTTTTGAGTAAAATTAAGTTAGATAGACTTGATATTTATCTTTTGAATACTTTCTGTCTTGAGTGGTGCATAATATAAGTGAAATCCAGGCAGAAGTATCAGCCTTCTTCCAAGCAGCTTTATTTTGTACCATAGAAAGTTTTCTTTTGTTTAAAAAATTTTTAACTACAAATAAATTTCTTTAACAGATGCACGGGTTTTTTTTTGATTGTTGTTGTAATCTCTTTCTTTTTGAGGGAATTTTGGTAATTTGGTAGTTTCTGGTTTTTAAAAATTCTCCTAGCCAGAGATACAATGGAGCAAATGTGTCATGTGATACAGGGGTACACAAGCCAATATTTTGCCCCCAAAATAATTATGCCAAATTTGTGCATTGTTTAACTCATCATAATTTGACAGGAAAAAATGCTGCATACGTGAATTTAAATATGATCAACTTTTTAGTATTGTACAAAGGATGTATATTTTAAGGGCAGGGGAATTCAGTGAACAAACAGAATATTCTTGTCTAGTCTAAAAACGATATTAAAATCACTTACCATTACCTGATAGTATCAAAATAAAATGCATTTGAGACACTTTGCACACAAATTAAGGATGATTATCAAATATTAAATGATATAATATCAAATGACAAAATACATTATGCTAAAATTGAAAGCATATTGGTACAAATAGATTACAAATTTTTATTATGCAGATTATCTGTGTGGATATTTTGAGCCAAGTGGAAGAAGCTAAAGCTTTGCAATCAGTAAACGTGGCTGTATATAAAGCTACACACTTAATAAAAGATGTGTCACTTTGCTTCCAACAATTGAAGGTAATTTTGAAAGTGTACTTGATGAACATAAAATTTCAGCAAGAGATTTGCATATTCTCAAATTTGAAAATAAATGAAAAAGAGTAAATAAATGAGAAATGCCTGAATCACTGGATGAAGAGCATTGATAATTATGAGGACTGTGCTTATTAAATAGAACTTAAGATTATAAATGCCCTGATTTCATATTTTATATAGAGATATGAAAATGAAATTCTTTCAGATTTTAAATTTCTAAACTGGAGAAAAGTTGTTTTGTATAAATACATCCGATTTACAAAAACGAGCCACTAAGTTTGCACTTAAATATTCTGATGATTTAAGTTCTGTAGGAATTCCATGTGAAATAGTTGAAAGCAGCATTTGATATCAATAATATACAATCAAGTTTGTGTTTGGGTCTTCTACACTTTAGTAACATATTTTGCTTAGTACAATCTTACACAGATTTGGGGATGTTATTCAAAAAATAAACAATTCCAGCCAGTGGCATCCTGCAAATGAAGCTTACTGTAAACTGAAGTTAATATAACCTTTTTTTATGATTGTTACTTGTTCAAGAGAAATTGTTATACATGGCAGTTTGCTCATTTGAAAACAAAATAAGAAAAGAATTAGATTTGAAAATATACTGTTGATATGTTTGCTTCCATTAACTGGGAGAATAAAATAATACTGTTTTTGACAGAAATAAAATGCTTGAATTTAAGCTAAGGTGAGTTTAATTCACCTATTTTTAAATTTTTCAGTATTTTTCTGACTAATATTCTACAAAAAAAGATTAAATACACAAAAATAGGCTGAGCACAATGGCACACACCTGTAATCCCAGCACTTTGGAGACCGAGGTGGAAAGATTGCTTAAATTCAGGAGTTCAAGACTAGCCTGGGAAACAAAGTGAGACCCTATTGCTAAAAACAAAAAAACAAAACAAAATAAAAACACACCACAAACAAACAAAACCTACAGGAGTATTAATTTTTTCTTTTTCCTCAGGCACCAGTATGGCTTGGTTTAGTACTTACTGCAGAAAATTTACATCAACATTTTTGAGATTGTTATGCTGAGCCAGAAACTACCCCATGAGTTCTTTTTCTTTTCTATACCTTATTTTATTTTTCTGGAGTTAAAAATATGTATCTTTTTTACACATTTGTTTAGTTTTCTGTGCACCTGATGCTGTTTTTTTTTTTTAATGTATCAATTTATCTCTCTAACACTTGAAAATAGTTTTTCCAGTGTTACACACATAAAAAAAGTGTTGGGGGTTGAGGGGGTGTTTCTGAAATCTCCCACACTCCCAACTCAAGTTAAACTAGTTGCACTGTAAGTGTTTTGTTATGTCAAGATTATCCTTTGCCCCTATCTTGTGTTCGATGTTCTGTTTGCTAAAGCATGAATTATTCCTCATTTCTTGGCTTACTCATCATTTTTATAATTGTGTCCTCTACTAGCTTCCTCAGAAGGTGTGCCTCTTTTTCAGTCCTTGCATATCTAAAAATGTATTTATACGAATGAGATTTTGCCTGAAGTACTCAGAAACAATTCCCATGCCATTTTTTTAAATGTTGTTTTTACTATCTTATATGCAGTATTTTTATTAAGTCTAATGCATTTCTTGCTCCAGTTTCTTGGTATTTAGGTTACGTTTTTTCTTTTTGGAAACTTTAGTGATTGTCTCTGTCACTGGTGTTTTGAAATTGCATGATATGTTCACCCATCCTCGTTTTTCATTCATTACATGGGCATTTGATAAACTTGGAAGTTTGGAGATTTCTGTTTGGGGGAAGTTTTATTGTATTATTTCTTTGGTAAATGTTCAGTTTTATTTTCTGTGTGTGTGTGTGTGTGTGTGTGTGTGTGTGTTAAGAAACCCCTATTGTTCTAATATTGAGCCTCCTGCATCAACTCCTTTTTTAAAAAAAAATAACTCTTTTAATTATATGATTTTTTTTTGTGGCCTTTCATCTTTTTGTTTCAATCTTCTTAAAAATTTCTAAACTTAATTACTTATTTTAGTTGCCATAGTTGTAATTTTGAAGAGCTCTTCAATTTTTGTTTGTTCTGTAGTTCTCTTTTTTTACGGTTTTTGTTGTTATTTAATGGATATAATAACATACCTCTTTGGGGATTAAATATTTTATATACGCTTTTTTCTTTTGTTCCCAGCAATGCCTCTGATGTGTTCAAGCCTCTTTCTTTATTTCTTTTTGTTTAATTTGGTGTTTTTCATGTTAAAGTATGTCTTTTGTTGTGTGGTGATCCTTGCCCACATACATAATTTTAAAATGAGGCTTAAATAATCATTGAAATCCATATGTGTTTGAATGGGGGACAGGGCTGTCTAGCATAGCCATTCAGGTTGAATACCGCAGAACTCCTGCAAATACTATTTACATATAGCCTTTGTAGTCTCAAAAATTCTTAATGTTTATCATAGTAGAAATTGAAATCATGATATTTAAAAACTATTGTCAAAAATAAAAAAATAAATATATGTTAACATAAACAGTGTATTTTTTCTGAAAAATAACTATTTTCCAAAACAATAGAAATTTAGTTAGAAAGAATGGCTTCATTTTACACTTTTGCATATTTCTTTAATGTCAAGCTTAATAGAAAAAAACTGGATTCTCGTGTTTCTGAATCCAGTATGTTGTGATACATACTTTTGGTTGAAATGTATGAAGAATACCCAACTTCACTCAGTACTTTAATAATCTTTTCAAATAATTGAGATTATTTCCTTTGATACTACACCAAAAGTAGACAAGTGGAATTTTTTTTGCTTGTTGCACTGTGGAATCTAACTCCACATCACTGAACTTTTTTGCTTTGTTTTATCAAAATCTGTTTGTTTTACATTTTGAAGGGATCTTTTATCCATGCCTAATTTCCTAACATCATGCACTGGTCATTTGGAACATACTGGTTCACTGAGTTCCCTAGATCTTCCAAATGTTGAAATATTTCATTATATAATATCAAGCACTCACATCAATTAATATTAGCATTAATCTAATCAGTGGTGGGTAGGAGTTTTGCTTGATTTTATTACTGGAAACAAATACAGTTAGTTATTTACCTTAATATGATAGGCTTACTTTGTTAATTTTTCAAAAAAAAAAAAAAAACAAAGTCTACTGAAACTTAAGTCTAAATAGTCATAGTTTGACAGTCATTCTTTAAAATAAAAATGGTGCTCTATGAAAAACATGTGGGTAAGTAGAACTCACAACTCAATCACAGACCCAAATATTTTCAGTAGGCAATGGTTGTGTCTTATGCATATTTGCATTTTGTTACACAAAATATTAAAACGATATGAGCTCAAAGATTGAGATTTAATAAAACTCAATTTTATTAAATTTGTGTTGGTGTGGTGTGAAGAATACAATGTGTGTGGTGGTGAGAATACAGTGACTAGTAGTACACGTTGGGTTTAGTGCCACTGCCTTGATTTATGTTAAGTTGGCAGTGTTTTTACACACCACTGTTTTTATACCAAGAATTGTGACCTCACATGCCTCCTGAAAGTGGCTTGGATTCCCCAAGTGTCCATGTACCACACTTCGAGAATGGATGATATGAATTACAATGTGTAGCCTTCTGGATTTGTGCACTGTACAGCATGCATAATCTGCATGAGAATTGTGTAGACTTCGGGGGTAGGAAAATTAGGTGCTGAACTGACTGATTCTTTGTTGAGGAGGATGGTCTCAAAATCATTTTGGAGAGGCCTGGTGTGGTGGCTCATGCCTGTAATCCCAACACTTTGGGAAGCTGATGCGGGAGGATCCCTTGAGGCTAGGAGTTTGAGACTAGCCTAGGCAACACTGGAGACTTCGTCTCTACAAAAAAAAATGTTTAAACTAGCTAGTCGTGGCACATACAGTAGTACTAGCTACTCAGGAGACTGAGGTGGGAGGATCGCTTGAGCTCAGGAGTTCGAGGTTGCAGTTGAACTATGATTGTGCCACTACACTCCAGCTTGGGCGACAGAAAAAAAAATCATTATGGAAAATTTTTTCTTTATGGTTGATCATTTTCCCCAGAAAGAAATCTAGATTCTAGCCGAGGGTGCTAGGTTGGGGAGTGAGTTCTCTGGGTGTTGGCATTCTGGAAACCAGGCAGGGAGAGGGATTGTTAAGTATGTGGACTTTTACTAAATCTTTGTGTTTTCTCAGTACCTCATGCCTGCCTTTTGCTGTTCCTGGTGTTCCTAAGTCTAGACTATCTCCAGTTCAGAAAGTTAACTTTTAGACCGGGCATGGTGGCTCTTGCCTATAATCCCAGCACTTGAGGAGGCTGAGGTCGGCATATCATTTGAGGTCAGGAGTTCATGACCAGCCAGACCAACATGGTGAAACCCCATCTCTACTAAAAGTAAAAAGAATTAGCTGGGTGTGGTGGCACATGCCTATAATCCCAGCACTGTGGGGGGGCTGAGACAGCTGGATCACCTGAGGGGAGACCAGCCTGGCCAACATGGTGAAACCCAGTCTCTACTCAAAATACAAAAATTAGCCAGGCATGGTGGAGGGTGCCTGTAATCCCAGCTACTCAGGAGGCTGAGACAGGAGAGGTGCTTGAACCCCGGAGGTGGAGATTGCATTGAGATTGTACCACTGCACTACAGCTTGGGCGACACAGTGAGAGTCTTTAAAAAAAAAAAAAAAAAAAAAGTAAGTAATTTAACTTCTAGCCTCTTTGGTAAGGGAGGGGGATAAGTACCTGTTGTATAAGTTGCGGGGGAAGGAGCATTTAGATTTACTAGCAATGCTTCGCTTTTACTTTTTATGTACTAGATAGTATACTGACCGCCTGTAAATGCCAGGTATTTTTGGTTCTCTGGGGAAATTCATTCTCTCCTCCTTGCACTCCTCCACTGAAGCCATTCATTGTAACTTCCTCCATACTGCTAAATTAATAACCACTCCTCCAATGACTTTCTCTCTTCTAAAAATTTGTTGAAATCTGTTTAGCAATTAGTATATTTTGTTGTTTTCTTCATCTTTATGAGTAAAAGTATTTTATGTCTTTGCCCTTGTTTTAGCAGGGTTTAGAAAGGGTGAGTAGATAAGGGTGTGTGATTCATACACCATTATCAATTGTATAGGCTTGAGTCGGTCTACCATAGTGGTTAAGAGGTAGATGTAGATTTGAATCTTTACTACTTATTGCAGTATTGCCTTGGTTCTTTACCATGATAAGTGGTACTTATTTCTCATGTATGAAAATAGTGTTTATAATATCTAATATGTGAATTAAATGAGATAGTGAAGGTAATGTTCTAATATACTGCTTCATGCATTATATATGCTCAATAGCTGGTAATTGTTACAAGCTGTTAGGTTGGCCTATGACTTACTGAGTTTTTACTCTTTTCTTTCTTCCCTGTAAAACATTTGAAATAAGTAGAATATTTCTTACTTTGAATACTGTTTCATATTTTTGGTTTGACAGTGGTAGGGTTGCTGTGACTCAATATGAAATCATAAGTTCAGAAATGTTTTATCTAAATATCTGTGCTTAATGTATTTATATAAAATAATATGGATGCATCTTGTTATTCAGATTCAAGTTGTGTTTTACTAGTTTTCTCTTTAAGTAATTGTAATTATGACCCCCATTTGAAATAGAGGTTAAGAAATGCAGATATTGATATGAGTGGGTAACGGCTTTTTTACCTTGATTCAGAAACTTTTGGTACACTGACATTTTTATAGGTTTGAAAACATTTTTAAAACCTGTGCATAATTGTGAGAATTATTCTAATTCTACTTTATATTTAATAAATTATTTTTATATTTCTTTGTTATATTAAGTTGCACACTTAAGTTTCTTTTATCCAGAAAGTTTGGTATAATAAAAATAGTTTTATTTAAGATTAATTATGAATGTAAAAGAAAAGTATCATTAATTATTTCAGGAAATTACAAGACCTAACATGGCTGAAAGAGAAACAGAAACATCAAATTCTGAAAGGTAAATATAAGGAAAAACTGAATTTCTTAAAATTCAAGTATACAAAATAACAGTCGAGTTGCATTATTTCATAGTTAAATGGTAAAGGACTTTAATTTTTTGTATATAGTGCTTTTTTTAGTATTGGCTCTTAATTAAAATAAAGCTTAAAAATTTTAATCCAACAAAAATATTCTCTAGGTCCTTGGTTTTTAAATCTTTTAAACATATAGAGTATATTTTATGTTGTTAAATTTTTTAAAAAACTACTTACTAGTAAGTAACATGTTGGCAGATTTTCTTTGTCCCTATTAAATGAAAACATTTACAATATGCTGCATGTTATAGGATGGGAGCAGTTATTGCAAATAGGTAATCTTAAGGTTTTTTAAAAGTATTTTCAAAAAGCTGTAAGGCTGTTTTTTTTTTTTTTTTTTTTTTTTGAGTTGGAGTCTTGCACTGTCTCCCAGACTGGAGTGCAATGGCATGATCTCGGCTCACTGCAACCTCCACCTCCTGGGTTCAAGTGGTTCTCCTGTCTCAGCCTCCCGAGTATCTGGGATTACAGTTGTCAACCACCGTGCCCAGTAATTTTTTGTACTTTTAGTAGAGACAGGGTTTCACTGTGTTGGGCCAGGCTGGTCTCAAACTCCTGACCTCAGGTGATCTGCCCACCTCGGCCCCCCAACATGCTGGGATTACAGGCATGAGTCACTACGCCCAGCCAAGAGTACTGCTATGGTAGGATCTCAAAAGTTGCAAAATTCAGAGATTGGCTTTTAAAATTTTCATGCTTTGGTAGGATTTTAAAGAACTTAAGATATTTCACAATCTTTTAGCAAAAGAGAATCTGAACATCCTTTATTCCAAAGAAGGGTAATTTTATTTTGTCTTTTAGGTAATTTCATCCATTTATATCTGTATGCTATATATTTTACAGTAGGTTGCCTTTTAGTCTGTTGAGATTAATCTATTGCCCCTAAAAGCAAATTATGGATTAAGTACTTATGAAGGTGTTTCTTATACTTCAACAGTAAAGTTATCTAGCCTTTCCTTCACTGGCATTTTTTAGAAGTTCTGGGGGGGGAATGTTAACAAAATATCAACTGAGGAGTTAGAAAATGCAGACTAGCCATCTCCATATTATTTAACATTTTCTGTAAATTGTAGTTAGTCCATTATGATCTGAACAAAAATAAGAATTATGCAAATTTGAAATGAGGAAAAAAATTATAATTTTTTATGTGGAATTGACCAGTTAAGGTCCAAAAAATTAGTTAAGAATGATTAAAATTAATGAGAGTATTGATTAAAATAGCCTGATGTAAAAATCAGAATCTTTCTACTCTACCAATAACATATGATTACAAAATATAATGGACAAACTCATTCAATCATAATAGTGACAAAAATGATACAACTAATTGATCACAGCCAGTTGCAGAGTTCTTTGTTCCTTCATTCCCATTGCTTCACTTGCTTGCCTTAAAAATACCTGTATCTATATATGGAGAGAGAAATGTGCAGGATCTAAATGAAGAGAAGCAAAATTTTACTGTGATAAAAAATAATATATTAACTGAATGATAGACTATTTTACAAATTAAATTGTGAATTTAATAAACGTTTATGGGATTGGTTTTGGAACCTGAAAAACTTAAAAAAAGATTCACATTTTTCTGCTTATTAATACAATAATGTATTTAATCATTCCTTTGTTATTGGATAAGAGATTAGGTTTATGGCCAGGTGAGGTGGCTCACACCTGTAATCCCAGCACTTTGGAAGGCCGAGGCAGGTGGATTACGAGGTTAGGAGTTCAAGACCAGCCTGGCCAACATGGTGAAACCCTGTCTCTAACAAATACACAAAAATTAGCCGGGCATGGTGGCATGCGCCTGTAATCCCAGCTACTCAGGAGGCTGAGGCAGGAGAATCACTTAAACCCACAACGGGGAGGTTGCAGTGAGCCGAGATCGCACCACTGTACTCCAGCCTGGGCGACAGAGTAAGACTTCGTCTCAAAACAAAAATAAAAAGATATTAGGTTTTTAATATTCACTATTTTAAACATTGTTTTAATGAGCATCCTTGACAAATATTTTTACATTTTTAAAATATGAAATTTATGGGGAAGAGTTGTTGAATGTAGGTGATTTGTTTTATTATAAAGTACACTGTTAATAATTGTTAAAATGGGGTGCTGTTGGTTTAGGATAGTCTAAAGACAAATCAGTAGAACAAAATAAATAGCAGAGAAATAGCTTTATACAACTAATAATTTAGTAAATAATAAATTACCCTTTGGAAGTGTTGCTAGGGTATTTGTGCAATTCATTGGGAAAACGTCTAAATGTCAGATAGATTAAATGTAACAAATAAGGTATATGTAATCATTAAATTTATTTTAGTAAAATAAGCATCTTTAGATCTATATAATTGACAGGTGATCTTAGAAATCTTGTTTCTAATATTTTATGATTCACTAAATAGTTTCTGTTAACACATCAGGGCCAGAATAAACACACAGAAACACACACATATATACATGCACAAACATGTACACACACATTGATGTGTATGTATGTTATATATTTACATACAGTTTTTCAGGCATGTGTTTATGTTTTTAAAATTAGGCTGTTAAAAATTAGAGAAATATGTTTGAATGCTTATCTGATTTTATGTATGGAAAGACATTCGAAACATAAGAGGCTATTTAAATCATAAAGGAGGCTGGAAATGGTGGCTCTTATCTGTAATCCCATCACGTTGGAAGCAAGGCAAGAGGATTGCTTGAGCCCAGGAGACCAGCCTGGGCCACATGGCAAGACCCTGTGTGTATCTACAAAAAATAAAATAGCCAGGCTTGGTGATGTGCGCCTATATTCCTAGCTACTTGGAGGCTGAGGTGGGAGGATCGCTTGAGCCCAGGAGGTCAAAGCTACAGTGAGACATTTGCACCACTGTGTTCTGGTCCGGGGTGACAGAGCAAGACCCTGTCTCAAAAATAAATAATAAATAAATAAAAAAGTATAGATTTCTCCAGATATATATTTTTAGGTACTTTTACAAGTTAATAAGAATACTTAAATTTAAATTAGAAACAGGCAAGAGATATGAACGGATGAAAAATGACAGCCAGGACTAAAACTAGTTGATAGATTTATTTTAATATGTGACTCCAGAGTTTCTCTGAATCTCGCCTAGTAAAATGGCCTCCTCCTAAATTACAACGTTGTAGCAAGGATTGGGAACTTGGATTTGTTTTCCTTTTTGGTGGGCAAATGTACCTTGACTTTTTTTTTAAGAGCATGTCTTTATTTTGATAGTATTCAAAAACATTGCTTTATGAAGAAATAGATAATAAATGACTTTATTTTTTCAGTAAACAAGATAAAGCTGCTTCTTCAGAAGAAAAAGATGAATGTAATGCAAAGTCATTTGAAGGCTCATCAACAACAAAAGGTGAAGAAAGCATAACAGTTTCAGATAAGGAAAATGATACCTGTCTTGCAGACCAGGAAACTGGCTCAAAGAAAATCTTCAGTGGTGACTCAAATATTGGTGCAGATAAAGTGGAAAAGGAAAAACAAATACAGCACGTTTGTCAGGAAATGGAGTTGAAGATATGCCAAAGTTCAGAAAATGTAATTTTATGTGATCAGATTAAAGATCACAACTCCAGTGAAGCCAGATTTTCTTCAAAGAATATTAAGGATTTGCGGTTAACATCAGATAATGTTAGCATTGATCAGTTTTTGAGAAAAAGAGATGAACCTGAATCTGTCAGTTCTGATGTTAGCGAGCAAGGCAGTATTCATTTGGAACCTCTGACTCCATCAGAGGTACTTGAGTATGAAGCCACAGAGATTCTTCAGAAGGGTAGTGGTGATCCTTCACCCCAGACTGAAGAAGTAGTGTCTGATCAAACAGATAACATTCCTGGAGGAAATAACTCTAGCACAACAGAGGCAACAGTAGACCTGGCAGATGGAAAAGAAAGAAGTTGAAATGAGTAATTTTAAGTTTCAGTGTACCAACAATAGGAGCATTTGGAACAGTGCGATCAGGTGAGCTCAGTGGTGCTGTTGTAGGTTCAGAAATGGAAATATGTAAGAGAGGTCACACATATACTTTACCTGTATGCTCAACCTATGTTATCAAACAGATCAATTCACCAGTAATAGCATGATTAGTAGGGATTCCCAAAAACATGATTGAAAATCATGTTTTTAAAAACATGGATTTTAATACAGGATTTTAATGGTGGTTACATTTGCAGTGGAATGGTCTCGTTTAATGGTTTTTGAGGAAATGCGATTTGGTTGCTGACATGAATTGATATTAGTTATATTAATAAAGCCTTTTAAACTTCCATCAGACCTAAGCTAAAAATCCTTATTACCTGGATATCCTTTTCCATTAACTGAGAGGAAGGGATTTGGAAACCATAAACTTTTTGAGGTAATTGATTTAAAATAATGGCTGATTGGCATTGTTAATGAAGGCTTTATTTTGAGGATGATCCTGGTAAATGGAGCATGCCTAGAGTGCTAAATTGATCTAATTAGAATTTGGATGAACATAAACAATTTTGGATTTAATATAACATTCCAGTCTGTCAGACGCATGTAAGCAGAATATCTGAATCTTTGTACCTCCATAGAAGTATTAGCCTGCCAGGCTGTAAGTTTACCTTAATTAAACTTTCAGTGAAAGTGGAATTATTAAGATATAAATTTATATTTGTGCTTTTTGTCAGTGTGTAAGCTGTGCAGAAATTCTTTGATGTATTAGTTATATTAATGTAAAGTAGAAACTCATTGTTGAAACTCTTGTAGTTATTATGCTTTTAATATTGTTTTAATGATCTTCTTTAGAAATAGGCCCATAAAAATGGTCTGGAAGCCAAACCAAAGTATGGTATAATGTAGATATTGTAAAGCAGTAAACTGAAAACATGTCCTGGCATGTATTCAGCCATGTTTAAGTGACTTTTCTGTAACTGTAAAATAAAAACTTCAAATGGGACCTAAACAGTGATGTAAAAAAATTGGTTTTGGAAATTTAGCCTAATTTATCTATAAGATGGCTGCTAAATTGATTTTTCAGTTTTTTTATCATCTAGAAAATAATAGATGTAGAAATGAATAATATGAAGAACAGTAGTTTGCTTTGAAGTACTAATAAACTTTTATTTAAAATGCTTCATTTTTACTTCTTAAAATGTGCTTTGAATTATAAAATTTTGTTTCACTGAATGTTCAATGTTTTAAATGGTCATTAAAACTCCGCTGTATATAGTAGTTTTTGAGTAAATATTTGCAATAAAAATCTGTCCCCAAATAATTCTATTTTTCTGATCACTGCTTGATTCAGATTACCTTTGTTGCCTTTAGAAATTATATACTTGTTCAAAGAAATTTAGTATCAGTCTTAGTGGTGAGGATTTCATTCCACATTATGTAATTGCTGATACGTTATTTTGAATTAGGACTTAAAGTAGAGGGGACAATATTGCTAATATTTATGAGAATAGATTTGCTTTATAAATTCTCTTCAAGAGAAACAGAATTTAATATTATAGTTTTATATCTGCTCAACAATTTGAAGAGGCTAAAAAGGCAAAATATGAGTTATTTTGAATATTTTGGGGAGGGGGAGCTAATATTTTTATCTTTTCTGCTCCCAAGAAAAGATAGGGAGAGAGGGAGCCATTAGCTGTCATCCTTCACCTTGAAATGTAATTCTGTATCATGGAAGATTTTTGTAATAATATAAACCTTAGAAGAGCAGGGTGTCAGAAAAAAGCCTGTCTGTATAAGGACCACTTTGTGAGTTACTATCATTCAATCTGTTGCCACATTATCATGTTATGCTACAAAACTGTAGAGCACTGTGCCAAAATAAGTGACACCATAATCCCTTGGAGCTTTGGTACTCCAGCCCCCATATACCTTTCAAGTAGTGGTATTCAAAGTAGCAGTTCAATGAACTGTTTGTACCTATATACTGTGAGATACTGGACTGTAAGTGCTTCATTGAGAAAGTCTGGCAATGAAAAAAAAATTATTTGTTATTTCTTCCTCTTTCCATCTCTCCAGTGTTTTAAGGAAGAAATTATAATTTTTTTTTCACCTCATGAATTTTTAAAGAACTATTCTAAACATTATTAAAATAAACTAACAAGATGTGAGTCACTTTATTTTGGCTACAAGTAAAAAGATGAGGAAACCAAATATCTGGACAATTTTTTCCTAAGGCTACAAAGCCTAGATTTGAACCTCGTTTGATCTGATTCTAAAGTTATTTTTCCATTACAAATATAGTTGCTAGCATTTATATTAAACATTTCCTTTTAAAATATTTCTTTTTTTGGCAAATAATCATTCTGTGGATGGTACTAATTGTAGTTTTATTATCCCTACAGTGACTGTATGCATATGGCATCAAAGACTTCTTAACCTAAAGAAGAGGGGGGCTTTTCCTCAAGAGGAGTCGTGAATCATTTTATTAATAGGAAAGATAGCATATAATTTAAGGATATACTTTATAAAATAATTATTGAAGTTTTAATATTTTTGTAGGCTTCTGTTATGTCATTGTTTGTCTTTATGGTTGACATGATCATTTTGTTCCATTAACATTGTTACTACAAGACTACTCTGTACTAACTTGAATGAAACAGGAAGTTTGTATGCACTGAAAGAGGATTGCAAGTGTTTTATTTTTACTAGACTATTAAAACACTAAGACTTGTTTATTCAGCTAAGAAATGAAACTCTTGATTTACCTATTTCTAAACTTAAGAGGAAATACCATTATCTTTTAAGTACAGTTAGGCACCACATAACGACGTACCCCATGTACGACGGTGGTCCAATAAGATTATAATGAGGCTGAAAAATTACTCTTGCCTGGTGACATCTTGATGATTCTGACCCCATGTAAGCGTAGGCTAATGTGTGTGTTTCTTAGCTTTTAACAAAATTTTAAAAAGTAAAAAAAAAAAATTGTTTAATAATAAAAAAGGTTATTGTATAGGATATAAAGAAACGAGTTTTGTACAGCTGTAAAATGTTTATCTTGTTAGCAAAATGTTACTACAAAAGAGTCAAGTAAAAGGCTGGGCATAGTGGCTCACAGCTGTGGTCCTAGCACTTTGGGAGGCTGAGATGGGCAGATCGCTTGAGTCCAGGAGTTTGAGACCAGGCTGGATAACGTGGCAAAACTGCATCTCTACCAAAAAAAAAAAGTTAGCTATGGTACATGGTAGCACTTGCCTATAGTCCCAGCTACACAGGAGGCTGAGGTGGGAGGATCACCTGAGCCTGGGAGTTCACGGCTGCACTGAGCTGTGATCCAGCCACTGTCCTCCGGCCTGAAGGACAGAGAAAGACCCTGTGTCAAAAAAAAAAAAAAAAAGGTAAAAAAAATTTAAGTATATAAAGTAAAAACAGTTATTGTATGCTAAGGTTTATTATCCAAGAAAAAACTTTAAATTTAGCCCAAGTATACAGTATTTATAAAGTTTGCAGTAGTGTACAGTAATGTCCTAGGCCTTCGCAGTCACCACTCACTGACTCATCCAGAGCAACTTCCAGACCTGCAAACTCCATTCACGGTAAGTGCTCATTATAGATGTACAATTTTTTTTATCTTTATACTATATTTTTACTGTGCATTTTCTGTTTAGATACACAAACACCATTGTGTTACAGTACAGAACAGTTTAGATACATAAACACCATTGTGTTACAGTACCTACAATATTTAGTACAGTAACATGCTGCCTAGGTTTGTAGCCCAGGAGCAATAGAGTATGCCATATAGCCCAGGTGTGTAGTAGGCAATACCATCGTAGGTTTGTGTAAGCACACTTTATGATGCCCTCATAATGCTGAAATCACCTAACAGTGCAGTTCTCAGAATCGATCCCTCTCATTAAGCAATGCTTAACTATATTTTTGACTGAGGCACATCTGCAGATCAACGTAGGCAAAATGAATAGTTAAATAGATTTTTGAAAGCCATGACGATATTTAATTTTTAACTTAAAAGCTTCAAATTAAAAGATACACACAGATCCTTTGCGAGGAATTAAACACATCTTTGGCAACAACTATAACATCTTCAAGAAGTGAGATATGTTGGGTGAAATTACTTTTATAGTTAGCTCTAGCTAACTTTTAATTGCTTGTTAAAAGTACCGTAAAATTGACTTCATTTTTAAGAAGAATATATTATAAATAATTTAGTCTTCATGGATGGCACAGTGTGCCATTATTATGAAGATTATTGGACTACACTATAAGGGAAGCTGTAGCTGCAGATGTTAATGGCTTGAAAGATAGTTGATCACAGACATTACCTTGGGTTTTGGCTTCTGGAAAATGCCCCAGGTACATCTAGGATCATTAGACTGCCAAAAACAGAAGAGAAAAATTGACTGTATTGCCGATCCACTCCAACATCATTTTTAAAATGACTTTTCTCTCCTAAATATTAAAGTAAAGCATTCTGTTTGTGGAGATTTGGAGAAGTATTAACTATGGTTTTAAACTTTTAAAATATTTCATCTTTATCCGCTTCCTTAAAAACATTATTTATTTATTTATTTTTTTGAGATGGAGTCTCACTCTGTTGCCCAGGCTAGGGTGCAGTAGTGCGATCTCGGCTCACTGCAACGTCTGCCCCTCAGGTTCAAGTGATTGTCGTGTCTCATCCTCCCAAGGAGCTGGGATTACAGGTGCCCACCACCATGCCCAGCTAATTTTGGTAGAGACAGGGTTTTGCCATGTTGGCCATTACCTGACCTCAAGTGATCTGTCTGCCTCGGCCTTCCAAAGTGCTGGGATTACAGGCATGAGCCACCGCTCCCGACCTCCACTGCCTTAAAAACATTTTAATTCTCTGTATTGGGGTTGGCAGACTGACTCACAGCTGACCAACTATTTTTATAAACAAAATATTAGAACAGCCATACCATCAACAGCACAGTTGAATGAGACAGATACCATATGGCCCACAAGCCTAAGTTATGTACAAAGTGGCCCTTTAAGAAAAAGTTTGCCAGCCCTTACTTAATGTTTTCATATAATCCGTATTGTACTTCTGTAACCATTATTTAATTTTCACTATTGTAAACATTACAGTGGAACTTAGTTTATAAATTTGGTCCACATTTCTTATTACCTGTACTAGAATTACAAAGTTTGCAATTCGTTGAAGAGTATTCAGTTTTTTAATGTAAAAACATCCATTATTATTTTTTGAGATGAAGTTTTGCTCTATCACCCAGGCTGGAGTGCAATGGCGTGATCTCAGCTCACTGCAACCTTCACCTCCCGGTTTCAAGCAATTCTCCTGTCTCAGCCTCCTGCGTAGCTGGGATTACAGGTGCCTGCCACCACGCTCGGCTAATTTTTGTATTTTTTAATAGAGGTGGGGTTTCATTCACCGTGTTGGCCAAGGCTGGTCCTGACCTCCTGACCTCAGGTGATTGACTTGCCTCGGCCTCCCAAAGTGCTGAGATTACAGGTGTGAGCCCCCTTGCCCAGCCAAAATATCCATTATTATATTAACATAATCTTTATTTAAAAAATAGCAAAGCAATACTTAAGTTTGTAAGGTAAAAATGGAAAATTCTTCTACCACAATACTAGTGGAAAGCTTTTTCTTGGCATAAACTTCTAAGACTGGATGTTTTCATCTAGATTTTTTTCTTCAACTCTTCAAAGTCAATTATATATATATATATTTTTTTTTAAAAAATCTAATGTGATTTTCTTTTCTATGATTCACCAAATATTTCTAGTGTGTGTGGCCATGTAACTAGTTCCTGGCCAGTGCATTTGAGTGAAAGTGGCTTCTGGTTTGGAGCATGTAATTGCTGATATGAAATTCTTGAGAATTTTTTTTTCCTTTGTTATGCTGCCTTGTCATATTTGACACAGTGATTAGTCCATCAGGCTGGCTTACTGAGGGTCTATTATGAACAGAGCCTCCCTGTTTATTCAGATGGTCATGTGAGAGAGAATGAGCATTTTTGTTTTAAGCCACTATAGTCAGGGAATTTTTGTTTCTGAAGCACAACCTAGCCTATCTTGATCAATAAAGTAATGAATCCTGGAAGTGGAGTGCTACCATAAAAAACAAAAACAAAAACAAAAAAACCTAAACTAAACTATTACTGTGGCTTAGGTGACAGATGGTGTAGCTACATGAGGTGATCCACATTGTGCTGTGGTGAAAGGTTTGGTAAACTATTACCTGTAATACTTGGAAGATGAATGATATTCTTAATAAACTTTATCTCTATCAGAAGACTTCGGATAACAGAATGTTAACAGCATGTTTTGATTACTGTATTAGCTGCATTTGACAAGATTTTTTTTTTGAGACGGATGCTCGTTCTGTCGCCCAGTCTGCAGTGCAGTGGAGCAATCTCAGCTCATTGAACTGCCTCCTGGGTTCAAGTGATTCTCTTGCCTCAGCCTCTGGAGTAGCTGGGATTACAGACATCCATCATCATGCCCAGCTACTTTTCTTTTTTTGTATTTTTATTAGAGATGGGGTTTTACCATGTTGGCCAGGCTGGTCTCAAACTCTTGACCTCAGGTGATCCACCCTCCGTGGCCTCCCAAAGTGCTGGGATTGCAGGTGTGAGCCACTGCACCCGGCCTGACAAGATATTTTAAGAAATTAACTCAGCTGAGAAATGGTAGGATTGCAAATGAGAACAAAAGAGAATGAAGGAACTCTAGAAATTTAGATCATGCAAGGCTGGAAGAGACAACAACTTCTTATCTCCAACCATTAAAAGGAGAAGGCCTTTAAGCAACAAAATTTAATTAAAGACTATGGCCATTACAGTAATTGTTAAAACTTTTAACTAAGTTAGAAAGAGGTCCCAAAGTGTTTCTATATGGGAATTCCTAACAGCATATTTTGGGACATTTATATATTTTCTGAATTTCAAGGCAAATCAGTCAAGAAATTGTTGAGACAGAGAAAAGTATTGTAACGCACCTGTTAGAATTAAAGCTTAGTAATCAACTTAGAGCCATTATTCTTTGAAGGAATTTGTTGAAGTCAAGCTCAAAAGCAAGAGCAGGGAATATTGACATGTGGAGTTCAAGGGTAAGGTCAACATTTCCAAGAACCAGAACAGGAGCACTTGGAAGGAAAGTGATCACAATCGAATCACTCAGTCTTACTTGTAGCAATTGCCACATTGTAAGTATGTGTTCATGCTTATCTGCTGCTAAGGGTTAGTCATTCTTGTAAATATAATAAATATCCATAAGCTTATGTAGCTAGTATCCTTTATACGAATCCTGTCAATTGTTCCAAGAAGTGGCACAATGTAGGAGCAAAATAAGCCCTTAAGTTGGCAATTTTGACTATGCTTCTGTGTAATGCTTTAACGTTGCCAAGAGATCCAAATGTGACGTATTTCAAATACTACCAAATCAATTTGTTGGCACTTCCCAGTGTTTGAGCATTTGCCAAAGTCTACTATTCTTTGCAAATACTTTAACAAGAACTGCAAAGAAAAGGAGATGTGAATGTTATAGAACATTTCCAAAAATAATGAGAAATGGATCTAAACTCTAAATTACCAAAAGCAAGTCAGTTTCAACAGTAAGACCAAAATCAGGGCAGACAAAATGCTTTCATAATTAAAAACGTAAGAGGCCAGTCATGGTTTTTGGACCGGACTAAAATCAATACGAAATAAAATAAATTTTTATATCTGAAATGTTTGTAACCAAATAAAGACTATTGGGTAGGGCAATTAATGCTTCATCTGCTTTAAATTTTTATTTTGGGACTATCTTTTAAACAAATATTTGTTGTACTTCCAGTTTTTAAAATAATTTTTTATTTCACATTCATGTTACCGTTTCCTTCATTTCTGTTGTCAATATATCAGGTAGAAATAATGATATTAAAATATATCATCTTGTCACAATATATTGGCTCATAGTAATAAACTACATTTTTTTTTAAGCAAAAAATTTCTGAAACAGTATACCTACTACAGAAAAATGATTCCGTGTTTATTATGGTCACTCACAATTATTCAAAAATACATTAACTATAGGATTATGAAAACTACAGAATGCCAATTCTATGTAATTTAGGAATTCCTCAGAATTTTCAGAAATTTTGATTCCTCATTCTCACACCCCAAATATTAGTATGTCAGGAATTTGGAAATACTAATGACCAATGTATCTTTTCAGTTAGACAAAATGGCTTAGGAATCAGGTGCTTAAGTGTTAGACTTCACCAATGCCTGAAGGTCTTAAGGTACCCAGTCAAGTATGGGGAGGAGCTGGAGGAGACCTATCTTTTTTATACTTTAAGTTCTGGGGTACATGTGCAGAACGTGCAGGTTTGTTACATAGGTATACACGTGCCATGGTGGTTTGCTGCATCCATCACTCTGTCGTCTACATTAGGTATGTCTCCTAATGCTGTCCCTCCGCTACACCCCACCCCCAAATAGGCCCCAGTGTGTGATGTTCCCCTCCCTGTGTCCATGTGTTCTCATTGTTCGACTCCCACTTATCAGTGAGAACAAGCAGTGTTTAGTTTTCTGTTCTGTTCTTAGTTTGCCGAGAATGGTGGTTTCCAGCTTCATCCATGTTCCTGCAAAGGACATGAACTCATCCTTTTTTTATGGCTGCATAGTATTCTATGGTGTATATGTGCCACATTTTCTTTATCCAGTCTATCATTGATGGGCATTTGGGTTGGTTCCAAGTCTTTGCTATTGTGAATAGTGCTGCAGTAAACATACGTGTGCATGTGTCTTTATAATAGAAATGATTTATAATCCTTTGGGTATATACCCAGTAATGGGATTGCTGGGATCAAGTGGTATTTCTAGTTATAGATCCTTGAGGAATCACCACACTGTCTTCCACAATGGTTGAACTAATTTAAACTCCCACCAACAGTGTAAGTGTTCCTATTTCTCCACATCCTCTCCAGCATCTGTTGGAGGAGGCCTATCTTTAAAAATTGTGGTATGCCTCTTGGCTCACTGCTGACTTAAATCATTTACACAAAAACCAAAATTTTGTAAGGGTTTTACTGTTAAAGAAACCATGAGCCTGGATTAAAAGTTTATGACTTTTTGAGACCAGTGGACTCCCAACTTTCTGTAGGAAGCAGCAGAGTGAGCTCCTTGGTGTCCACATAGAACATATTCCTTAATGTCTGCCTCAATGTGTCCAAGAAGGATAAAGATAAGAGATAGGACCTCCTGGATGATAGGATTAAGAGCCTTGGACACCAATAAATTGAGGATCCCCTCCCAAGGAATAGAGTCAGGCTTGAATCAGGAATTTGTGCACCCCCATTGTAGAAGAAATCATAGCAGAGAACTGCTTTAGCCCAGTGACTGCTTGTATGTCTCCCATCTTTACTGACTAGAAGTATTTATTACAGTTTTTCTATCTCCTTTTCAGTCTTGTATGTGTAGGGTATGAACAACTTTTAGTTCATTGATTAACAAATCAAGAGGAGACTAGGGCACAGCATCTACTGATTTAGTGACTAGAAGGAGATAGTGGACTTTGAGTTTGATGCCATGGATGCTGATAGGACTTTGAGTGCCAATTGTGATGCCATTTGATGCCAATGGGACTTTGGGGTTATCTCTTTCAGAAGAGAGAATGTTTTGGCTGTGAATCATAAGGCTATCTGCCATGTAACAGTGGTTCTCCCTAGAGAACCAGACACAGCAGGATTACACTTTCCTTGTGGTTGAGTGGGACCATCTGTCTAGTTTTGGATTGTGATCTGTGGGCAAATATGACTGTCACTTCTAAACTGGACCATTAAATTACTGATTTGAGACCCTGTAAATTTTTGTCTTTCCTCTGATTTATTCACTGGTGATGTTTGAGATGGCTGCTCTTTCACCTGAGTTACTGTAATGAACAAGAATTAGTGGATTTTTAGAATGAATGAGAACTTTGTCTATGGATCCAAATGTTTATAGTTGTGATTTGATGAACTTTTGTTTTGAGATTATATTATATGCAGACAAGTTTAGCTTATTTTTCTAGTGAATTGAGCCTCAGATTGATAGCGGATTCAGTCTGTCAGGATAGGTTAGAATGACATTGTAGTAATCCCCCAAATCTCAATGAATAAAAGCAACAAAAATTTATACCTCATTAATTCTAAAAGTTTTCATGCCAGTGCCTAATGACCCATCTCAGATTTTCTAACATTTTTAGATCTATCTCAGCAGTTCCTATCTTTTGCTATGCAAGCTATCCTCTGGCATAGCAATTTTACCATATTAGTTCCTGTAAAGATTTTTCAAAAATCATCTTATTGCATAATTTAAAAAATAGTTTTAGAACTTTCACTTTTTGCCAATTTGGAGCAATAAGGATTAGATTTACCCTCCCACCTGAAACAAAAAACAACATGAAACAATGGTTTTAAAGTTAGTAACATCAGGAATGAAGAACAGTGATCTATGAAAGACTGAAAACAAATGAGGTGAGCTCTAGGATTACCTCAGCTTGCTGCCGTGAGAATTTCCAAGTCTTCACACAGTGAATAGGAACTGAGGCAAAAGCGAAGAGAGTCCTTGAGTTGAGGAGAAAGAACTGAGAGCCCAGAGAGTCTCAGGAAGTGAGAGTTCCTAGGACTGAGTTACAGAGAGGAGATAGCTGCCCAGAGAGATTTGCAGTATTCAGCAGAGTACTATGTTGTGTGTCAAGAAACTACCTAAGGCTGGGAAAAGAACAATCAGAGGTGTAGGAGGAACAGTGCTTGGCACTTTAAACAGGACCAGAAACAATGCATATTCCCACTAGCCAGAATGAAAAACCTTATAATTTATGGGGCATGGGTAGAGAACTCAAGAAGGTTTGCCTCAGTAGTATGGGAATAATTAGCCCTAGACAGAGTATTGCTCTGTAACCAACAAACAAATGATAAAAACAAACCTGCAAAGGTCAAGTAATTTCTAAATAAATATACTGTATCCCCAAATAAAACTCAAGGTATACAGAAATACAAAAATATTGAACATCCACAAAGGTAAAATTAACCATATCTGGCATCCAATCTAAGATTAGTAGGCATACACAGAGGCAGGAAAACATGACCATAATGAGGAAAATCACCAATCAAAATGAACAAATATCAGAATTAGTGGGGCGGGGAACATTAGAATAATTAATATAACTGCTGTATCTTCCAAAAGTTAAGAAGTTGGCTGGGCATGGTGGGTCACACTTGTAATCCCAGTACTTTGGGAAGCCAATGTGGGAGGATTGCTTGAGCCTAGGAAGTTCAAGATCAGCCTGGGCAACATGGTGAGACCCCGTCTCAACAGCAACAACAAGTCTGGCTTGGTGGTGTGCACCTGTGGTCTCAGGTATTTAGGAGGCTGAGGTGGCAGGATTGCTTGAGCCTGAGAGGTCAAGGTTGCAGTGAGCCATGATCATACCACTGCACTCCAGTCTGGCTGATAGAGCAAGACCCTGCCTCAAACAAACAAACAACAAAAGGAATTATTTTTTAAAAGGCCCAAATTGAACTTCTGGGGATGAGAACTACAATATCTGGGATAAAAATTATGCTGATAAGATTAATGGCAAATTAGACATAGCAGAAGAAATGATCAGTGAATTCGAAGACATAGACATAGAAATTATGTAAGATGAAACAGAGAGGAAAAAAGGAATTTAAAAATGTGTTTAAAAAACGGAAGGAAAAGAGCATCAGTGAGCTGTTGGACACCTTCAAGAGTAGAGTTTAACATTTTCCAAACCTGAAAATGATCAACCCACATATTCAAGAAGCTCAATGAACCCCAAGGCACAAGACACTGAAGAAAACTACTCAAAGGCAACCTAAATTGCTCAAAACAAGTAATAAAATCTTAAAAGCAATCAGATAAAAAAGACATGTACATTCTGAGGAAAAAAGATAAGGATGTCATCACATTTCCTTAAAAGTACTGAGAGAAAAAAACTGTTAACCAAGAATTGTATTCCCAGCAAAATGTCTTTTAAAAACAAAGATGCAGTTACTCGGGAACCTGAGGTGGATGATTGCTTAAAGCAATCAGTTTGAAGGTGTAATGAGCTATTATCATGCCTGTGGAGAGCCACTGTACCCCAGGCTGGGCAACATAGCAGTATCTTGCACTTTAAGAAAACGTTTTTTTGTTTTTTTTTTTAATTTAAAAAAAGGCAAACACTTTTTCAGAATTTATCACCACAGACCCGCACTACAAGAAATGGCAAAGGAAGCCCTGTGGACAGAAGGTATATATCTGAGAACAAATTATTTACATGTATTCAAATTTTCAATAGCCTTACAGATTTCTTTTTCTTTTTCTCCTTCATCAGTTACTGAGAGAAATGTTTTAAAATCCCTTACTGTGGTGGTAGATTTGTCCATTTATAGCTATGATTTCATGAACTTTTGTTTTAATTTGAGATTATATTATATGCAGACAAGTTTAGTTTATTTTTCTGGTGAATGGAGCCTTATTAGTAGTGACCACACTTAAAGTTTATTTTGTTTAAGACCACTACACAAACTTTCTTTGGTATTTGTATGAATATATTTTTCCACTACTATACTTTCAACCTTTCTGTAGTATATACATACATTTGAAAAATCCAATCAGATAACCTTTTCCTTTCAATTACAGCATTTAGTCCACTATGTTTATGGTAATGATAAATTGTGAACGTCCTGTTTATTATACATTCTATTTTTATTTTCCTTCTTGCTTTCATTTGAAGTATCACTTTTCTCATCTTATTTTAATATTCTGCTAGTTTTGGAAGTTACATACAGATTGTCCTCAACTTAACGATGGTTTGACTTAACGATTTTTCAACTTTACAATGGTGCAAAAACAATACATTCAGCAGAAACCATACTTGTGCGTACCCATGCAAACATTCTGTTTCTCATTTTTGATACAGTATTCAATAAATTACATGAGTTATTCAACACTTTATTATAAAACAAATGTTAGATGATTTTTTCCAACTTTAGGCTAATATAAGCATTTTGAGCATGTTTAAGGTAGCCTAGATTAAGCTATGATGTTTGGTAGGTTAGGTATATTAAATGCATTTTCAACTTACGATATTTTTAAGTTTCAATGGGTCTGTTATGACACAACCTCATCATAAGTCCAGGAGCATCTGTACTTTATACTGTTTTTTAAAATTTTAATTTTTTAGTGGGTACTCTCCAGGAATTTACACCATGTATCCTTAATTTATTAAAGTCTATGGTTAATCATATCTACCCTTTTCCCAAACAGGAACCTAAAAATAATTAAATTCCATTTTAGACCGTACACTCCTTTCTAAGAGGTGGCCTCTGCTGCTCAGTTCTAGTCCAAGACTGCCAATCAAAAATGGAGGCTCAGAATGGTCTGTTACATCCTTTGAGTTTTAAGTGTTGTCCAGAAATGTTTGAGCAAAACAAAAATCTGTTGACAGTTCAGCAGTTATAAGCCTCTTTTAGGCCTAAGAAAGAGAATATTTCATGATGGCTTTACTCAGTAGCGGTTGCTACTGTTATCATACAGAAAGCCTAACTGTACTCCTTGTCACATGTGCGGTGCTTTCTCCCCTGTTGAATAAGAGAAGTAAAAACTTCTAATAACCTCAGCTTGCCACTTCAGAAAATTATACCATGCATCCTTAACTTATTGTCTAAAGTTAATCAATTTTTTTTTAACCTCATCCTAAACAAGGACATATAAACACTTCAATTCCAATCTCCCATGGAGGAGTACAAGCCCCTTCTAAGGTGGCAGCAGTGAGTCAGTTTCAGTCCATATTGACGAGCAGGAATGTAAGCCTGGTACTTGACGTAAAATCTCCTGTTTTGTTTTGCCTTTGTCTTCGTCAGTGTGTTCTTGGCCAAATGAATTGTTTGCAAACCAGAAATGGCTGGCAATCAACCAGTTTTTAGCTTTTGCTAGGAACAAGTAGAGTTAATTATGATATCCATCTATTTACTTCATTTATTCATTCATTTAATAAATGTTTTTTAAGCTCCTACAACTGTCCGGCAACTGTGCTGTAATCCTTTGTTTTGTTTCAACTACTTGATGAAGAGTGCCCCCAAATGCTTGACAGATTCTCTCTAGAGGAACCTGTCTTCATTCCAGGGCTTAAAGAATTTCCCAGGAGACAAGTTAACATATCACAGTCAGATTCTCTCAGATTTACCGTAGTATTTACCATTTTCTTGTTCCCCACCTCTTAAATTTCATTTCTTCTATCTGGGTTGACTTTCCTACCCGAAGTACATCCTTTCTAATGTTCTTCAGTGGGAGTTTTCAGATGCAGATTTTCAAGCTTTGCTTGTTTGAAAATCTCTTTAAGTTCTCATCGTGGAAATTTTCTGAGTATAGAAATGTAGATTGAACAGTAGTTTTCTTTCCGCTTATTGAAATACCGTTTACTTTATTCTCATTTCTATATCGATTGCTAAGAAGACAGCTGTCCATCTAATTGAGCTTCTTTCTCTTAGGCTGCATTTAAGACCTTTTGGTCGTCTGTGCTCTGTAGATGCTTAATGATATGTTTAGGTATGGATTTCTGTTTATTACCCTGTTTGAGTTATTAAAGCTTTTGAATCTGTGAAATGGTGACTTTCTGGAACATTCCCAGCCACTATGTATTCAAATACAGCTTCTGCTCCATTTCTTTCTTTTTAAAACTAAGTTCATGTTAGACTTTTTTACTGTATCCTCTATGACTCTTAACCTTTTTTTCTTTTTCACTCTGGGATATATATTCTGCATAGCTTAATTGTTTTAATATGCTCTTTTTAGCTATATTGAATCTGCTGTTGACTGTATCCACAAAATTTTAAAATTTTCAGTTATTACATTTTTCATTGTAGATATTCTCCTTTTTTCTTCAACTCTGTAATTTACTCATTTTCAAGCTTGTCTTTTATTTTATTGAAGCATATTAAGCAAAATTATTTTATGTCTGAATATGCCAGTGTCTGAAGTTTTCTCAGGTTGATTCTGCTATCTGTGGTTTCTGTTTGTTGTCACCTGTGGGGTCTTGTTTCCTTAATGTTTGGCGATTTGTATTGTGTCGTAATATCTTAACTGTCCTCACGTCGTAATTCTTAGAGGCCTGGAATGAAGCAAGTTTCCTCCAAAGAGGATTAGATTGTGCCAGTTGTCTGGAGATCAGGAAGCACTATTACTCCACTATGACATTACATTTCTTATTTGAGGTTTTGGAGACTACTAAAATAATATAAAATTAGGCTGCAAACCTGCTTGAAGACCAGACTGTGAATACAGATTCTCAAGAGAAATCTTTCCTGTCTCCAGTGTGCTAAAGTTGGAGACATAATTTTTCTTACAGTCCTTAGGGTTGTGTTACCAGAAGGAGGGCCTTGAGTGTAAGTTGTCCAGGTTTTGTCCAGTTGACATTTTGAACAAAGAATTAGACAAAACTCACAAAGTAACAAAGGAACAAAACACAGGAATTAAGTAGCGACAGCAGAAATTTATTAGAGTGAGAAAGCACTCCACATGGTGTTAGTGGGTCCAAACAAGCAGCTCACCCGCCCAGTTACAAAGTTTTCTGGGTTTTAAGTACTCCTGTTGAGGTTCCTATTGTTACCTCTTACCTGGATGAAGGATTTAGTTTGTGGCTCATTAAAGGCTGAGGTGAACTGGTCCCTGGTGGAGATGAAGGGATGGTCCCTTCTTGGCCCGCTGCCAGTGCAAGGCACTCTCCTTTTCCATCTGAGACATCGTGGAAGGGGAGGGTGGTAGGGACAGTAGCCTTTCATCCTTTGCTTCTCAGGTGATTGTGGGGAGATGGAGTTTTTCCTTTTGTTAGCTTTAGGAAGTTGGCCTTAATTGGTGCTAGAGGCCCTGCCCCAGACCCAGGTGTTTTCTCTTTAGAAAGTTAGCATAAATTAGCCTCAGATTCCCTGCCCTGAAACCTTGGTGTTTTTCCTTGATTCAGCGTGAAATGAACTTTAGTTTCCTGCCTCCAGGCCCTATTCTCCTGCCTCAGTTCCAGAAATGTGTAAGTATTTCTAATTTACTCTTATACTAAAGAGTAGATCTTTGTGGCTTTAGCATTGTATGAAGTTCTCCTCATAGATATAAATTGTATTTTCCGTCTTCTGTTGACAAGGCTGTGAAAAACCCATGCTCAGGTTCATCCAGCTCAGCAAACGTTCTCAAGGAGGAAGTCATCTCTCTGGGTTCTGCCTTGAATTAGTTTCTCCAGAGTTAATTTTTTTTCTTCTTTCCAGATTAAAAACCTATGTAAGAAAACTTAAAAATATTTTTGGTTATTTTCAGTGATTTTTTTTTCTTGGCTCTCCTTAATAATTGTTATTGGGTGGTTTGGCGTTTTCATCTGCAGATTCGTTTCAAGCAGTACTGTTTTTCCCTTTGCCACTTTCTGTGCTCACCCGTCCCTGTTTAGCAACTCTGGTTTCTCCGCTCTGGTTGTCTAGGACTCTAGTTCTAAATTATGCCTCAGTGGCTGGAAACTCTTGCCTCAAAGTGGCAGCTGGTTCAGCATCCGAAGCAGTATGTAGCTTCGCTCAGATTTCTATGTAGTTTTATGTATTTATGCCACCCCCAACTATGATGTTATACAGGTTTACATAAGCAGTAACCTCAGGCAGTGACCACAACTGTTTTCACACAGAGAGCCCAGCTGTACCATGGTTCCATGCCACATACATACTGCTTTTGCTACATCAAAGGAGTAAAAACTCCAATGGTCCCTAGCTGCTTCTTGGACCCAGACATCTGCAGGGCTGCAGCTTTAGCCTTGCGTTACTACTTTGCTGCCTTCAGTTTCTGACCCAAATAAATGCGCATTTTGTATTTGCGTACGCATGAATCTTTTTCCTGTTAATCGAATCTATAATTCACATTTGTAGAGCAGGAGAGTTCAGAGTTGAATTTACAGCACTCTTGACCTAAATTGTCCCCTTCACACATTTCTCTGTTTATTTTGTCCTTTTTCTAGCTTCTTCATGTGGATGCTTAGCTCCTTTTAATTATTTTCTAAAAATGAGTTTAAGCTGAGTATTTTGTATAGCTAACATTTACTAACCATTTGCTATATGGCAGGCACCAAGCTGAAAGTACTTTACGTTGATTATTTGTTGTAATTTCCCCAAAAGCCTTATGATGTAGAAACTGTTAGTATCTCTGTTTATAAATAAGACCGTTGAGACACACAGTGAATAAGAAATTAGTTAAGGGTAACCAGATAGATAGATAGTCTGACTCTCAAAAGCCTGAGTTCTTGACTAGGTTTAGATATGTACCTATCACAACCAGTTAAGTGATGCATACTTGAATATATATAAAGAAAGACTTAATAGACGTTTTTTACTTCTCAGTTTCCTTCCTCCTACCCAGTATATCTAAAGTACATGTATTTTGTCTTTTAAGATGGAGTCTTGCTGTGTTGCCCAGGCTGGAGTACAGTGGTGTGATTTGGCTCACTGCAACCTCCCAGGTTCAAATGATTCTGCTGCCTCAGCCTCCCAGGTCGCTGGGACTACAGGAGCCCACTGCCACGCCCAGCTAAGTTTTATATTTTTAGTAGAGACGGGGGTTCACTGTTGCCCAGGCTGCTCTTGAACTCCTGACCTCAGGTGATCTACCTGCCTTGGCCTCCCAAGCTTTGGTATTACAGGTATGAACCATGGCTCCCAGTCAGTGCACTGTTTTTTGAACTGTTACCCAGTTATCTACTAAAAAATAAATTTAAATGACATACCTATTTGAAGTCACTAAATTTGTAGGAACCAATACAAATTGTTTCTGACTTTTAGCTATTACAAGCTGCTTTGAACATTGCATACAAGTCTGTATATGGCCCTGTGCTTTCATTTACCTTTGGTAAACAGGAACAGGATGACTGTGTGGCATGGTAAGTATGCATTTAATTCTTCAGGAAACTGCTAAACTGTTTTCCAAAGGGGCTATTTGTTATAGTCTCATCAGCATTGTAGGAAAGTTCCAGTTGTTTGCAAATTTTGACTAACACTTGGTATGGTCAGTCTCTTTAATTTTGTCCATTCTCATGAGTGTGTAGTGGTATATCAGAGAATATACTTTCCATAATTTTAGCTTTTGACATATATTAAGATTGTCTTTATGGCTGAGTATGTGGCCAGTTTTGGTAAATGTGTTGTGTGCACTTGAAACAAATACATATTCTGCAGTTGTTGGGTACAATATTCTACATATGTCCGGTTGGTCAATTTTCTTAATTTTGTTATTCAAAATTTTATATCCTAACTGATTTTGTTTGACTACTTGTTCTATTAGTTACTGGATAACGTGAGTTGAAATCTTCCACTCTGAATTCATTTCTCTTCAGGTCTTCAGTTTTTGCTATGTTTCAACCACTGACAGTTTTTCTTTTTTGGAATATCACTTAAATGAAATTGTTACAGGAAAGGAATCCGGATCTAGACCCCAAGGGAGTGTTCTTGGATCTCGCGCAAGAAGAAAATCAGGGCGAATCCACAGTGGAAGGCAAAAGCAAGTTTACACATTAAGAAAGTAAAGTGGTTAAAGCACGGCTACTTCATAGACAGAGTAGGGCATTCCCGAAAGTGAGAGGAGAAATGCGTCCACCTCTTACTTTATAACACCAGGTACAATACTTGTTTAAGGGTAAAAAGATCATGGGGAGATGTGCTCTGCTACAAGGGTCTGTGATAAAGGATTAATTTTCTTAATTACTATATTTTATAATAATCGATATTATTAGATTTAAAGCAAATGCTTTTCTAAAGATAACGGGATATCAGGACACTCCCAAATCTGGGTCTGTTTAGTAAACATTATCAATCTGTTCCTTTAACTGTAAACATCTAGCAGCTAGGAATACCTAACTTTCTGAGGATGCAGCCCAGCAAGTCCCAGCCTCAGTTTCCTAGCCCTCACTCAAGATGAAGTTACTCTGCTTCGAATGCCTCTGACAGAGTAACACATCATGTAGCACTTTGAGACTTCTAGTCAGCATAATGTCTATGAGATTTGTACAAGTTGTTGGATGTATCAATAGTTCATTCCTTTTTATTACTGAGCAGTAATCCATTCTGTAGATTATGTGTTTGTTTATTCATTTACCATTAAAGGACATATGAGTTGCTTCCTGTTTGATTATGAATAGAGCTGGTATAAACATTCGTGTACATATTTTTGTGTGACCATACGTTTTAATTTCTGTTGCAAATACCTAGGAGTAGAATTGCTGGGTCACATAAGTATATGTTTAACTTATAAGAAAACAGAAAGCTGTTTTCCAGAGTAGCTGCACGATTTGCATACTTTTCACATTTTACTTAGAATCAATATTTTACTTCAACTGGAATGTAGAAGCCTCACCCACATATGTTCTTTTATTCTCCATGCTTTATCTTGTAACTGTCATACAAATTACATTTATATTCATTAAAAGCCCATTAGATAGTGTTACGATTTTTGCTTTTAACCATCAAATATATTTTAAGGAACTCAAGAGGAGAATAGTCTGTGATAGTTACCTAGGTAGCTGCTATTTTCATTGTTCATCCTTTATGCATAATATGCTAAGTTTCCTTCAGGTATTATTTTCTTTTGGCTGAAGACCTTCCTTTAGTAAATCTTTTAGAGCCGATCTGATGATAACAAATTATCTTAGTTTTCCTTTGTCTAATGATGTCTTTATTTCATTTTAATTCTTAAATAATTTTAACAGTCTGTAGAATTTTGGGTGGACAGTTTTTTTTCTTTGTTTCTGTGCTTTAAATGTGCCATTTCATTTCAGTCTCTCTGGTTTCTGGTGAGAAGTCAGCAGTCATTTGAATCCATGTTCTTTTTTATAATAAGGTGTTGTTTTTCTTTGGCTACCTTCACATTTTTTGTCTTTAGTTTTTAGCAATTTGATTATGGTGTTGTAAAAGTCAAATAAAATTATGGAGATGAATCTCCAAACAAAATGTTTTACTTGGAAAAACAGAATTCAGGGCATACGCATAGACCAGGGTGGTCTTTGATATCTTCAAAGAACAAAGAAAAGGTTGGCGGTTTGATTAGACAAATGCTATGTATTGTTTTGAAAGAAAACTCCTTGGCATTAGGAAAGTTTTTGGGAGCTCATCAGCTCTGATGGGTGAGTAATGATGGGTAGGTAAAACTAGTCTTAGAGTCATGTCAGTTTATCTTAGCAGCTACTAGGTAAAAATAGTCTTAAGGTTGTAGCAGGTCATTTTGGCCATTGACTTAGGAGACAATCCCTGGGCAGGCACTGGGGCCATGTGTGCTTTTCTTTTTCTTCCCTGGTCTCTTGACTCTAATTTAATTGGGTATGAGAACTCCAATTCATATAATCAGTTCTCACAGTGTTTGATTATAGATTTCTTTGGAATTTTCCTATTTGAGATTCGCTGAGCTTCTCGAATCTGTAGGTTTATATCTTTTGTAAAATATAGAAGGTTTTTTTTTTTTTTTTTTGCCATTGTTTCTCCTCCGCCTTTTTTATTATGGTAAAATATACAGAAAATAAAATTTAACACTTTGACATTTTTAGTGTATAATTCAGTGGCATTTAGCATATTCACAATGTTATGCAACCATCACCACTATTTTGAGAAATTTTTCATCATCCCAAACAGAAACTCTCTATCCATTGAGCAATAACTCCCCATTGCTCCTGCTCCTAGTACCTGGTAATTTCAATTCTATTAATACTTTCTGTCTTTATGAATTTATGTATTCTAGACACCTTATATAAGTGGAATCATATATGTGTACTTGCTCGTGTCTTAATTATTTCACTTAGCATAAATTTTTGGACATCATTCATGTCGTAGCATGTATCAGAACTTCATTCTTTTTTGTGGTTGAGTGATACTCCTTTGCATGTAGTATCAAATTTTGTTTGTGCATTCTGTTTAATCCATCTTTTGATGGACGCTTTAATTCTTTCCACCTGTTGGCTATTGGGAATAATGCTGCCATGAATCTTTGTGTACAAGTATCTGATTGAGTCCCAGTTTTCCATTCTTTGGGGTATATACTTAGCAGTGGAATTGTTGAGTCATACGGTGATTTTATATTTAACATTCTGAGGAGCTGCCAAACTTCCCATAGTGGCTGCACCATTTTACATTCCCACCAGCAATGTAAAAGGGTTCTTTCTTGGGTGAATAACGACTATCTGGGCTGGTGGCACAGAGATAAATAAATTTACCAAGACAGTTGTAGGTAAAGAAAGGCAGATTTGTTAAAGAAAATATAAAAGTACGTTGTCAGGGAGCAATGGGCAGAATCGGCAGAAGAGTAGCTGACTGCAAGGAAACAGGCTTGCTGGGGATTTTATAGAGTGGTGCTTATGCTGAAGAGTGCTACGTGCAGTACTGATAATGCTAAGGTTGCAGTGAGCTAACTTGCAGGTGTCTGGTGATAGTTGGACCCAGGAGGGCTATGTGTCTCTTTTTGCTTTCCTTTGGTCCAGCCAGCCTGATTCCTTTTCCCTAATTCGGAATTCACAGGTTCCAATTCTTCTACATCCTTGCCAACACATGTTAATTTCAGTAATTTTGGGAGTAGCCATGCTAGTGGATGTGAAATGATATTAGCCATTATTCCTTTCTCCTCTCTGTCAGAGTCTCTGATAACACAGACATTAGACCTTTGGTACTTTCCCACAGGCTCTATAGGTTCTGTACTTTTTTAAGAAATATTTTTTTCTCTGTTTTCAGATCAGATAATTTCTATTAACCTGCCTTCAAATTCACTGACTCTTTTTTTCAATCTCCATTCTGCTATTAAGACCATCTAGTAAGATTTTAAAAAAATTAGTGATTGTATTTTTTTGAGTCCTAAAATTTTCATTTGGTTCTTTATAGCTTCAGTTTCTTTGCTGATACTTTATATCTTTTTATTCATTTTAAGAGTGTAGGTCCTTACTTCCGGGAGCACCTTTATACTAATAATAGCTGCCTTAGCATTTTGGTCAGGTAATTCCAACATCTGTGTCAAATCAGCATTGGTGTGTGTCAATCATCTTTTCTCATGTGAGCTCAGATCAGTCTAGTTCTTCATTTACTAAGTAGCTTTGGATTGTATCCTGGAAATTTCAAACATTATGTTAAGGGACTCTGGGTTTATTTAAATCCTACGGAGAATGTTGATATATTTGTTTTAGTAGGCAATTGACCTTACTGGGTTCTGGCTTCAAGTTCCAACCAGCTTCTGTGGGTTGTGGTTTCAATGTCAGTTCCATTTTCAAAGCCTTCAGTTTTATTCAGATTTGTCACACATGTATGCTGCTACGTGGCCATTCTGAAACCTGGCATGTGGTTTATCTCTTAGTTTATGATCGGAACCACACATGCATTCCTCAGAAGTGATACCAGAAATTCATAAACAACTTTGTCTGGTAATTTTCTGAAGATTCTCCCTTTAAGTAGTTTCCCCGGTAACTTGCAGTCTCTTAAGCCTCTTTTTTGATCTTCCATCTGTAATACTGGGCGTTATTTACCCCCACCCTGCCCTACACTTCCAACGACTGTACCCATATCTAGGGACAACTTAGTGAGAGGGAGGGAGGTTCGTGAGAATTTAAAAAGCAATGGTGTTCACCTCACTCTCTTGCGACTATAGCTCCCATGACTGGAAAGTAACCCCTTCCCCCTCAGAATTTTGGTGCTTTTGTAGATGCCAGGAGATTGCTGTCTTCTTCCTGGATCCTGAGTAGAGGGCTTCTCTGGAAGCTTTCTCTAGCCATACCAATACCCATCTCCACATTACAGAGTGCCTCAGATCCACAGTGGGAGATACTAAAGGGCATGAAAAGGGTCTATTCACTACCAGTTAGGTCTACTGTACTTCAAATTTTGTTATTCTTCAAACTTCAAACTGTTACCTTCTTCTTACAGTACTTATAGGTTGTTACATGCATTCTTTCCAGGTTTTATAGCCGCATTCAATGGGATAGAGTGGAGTGTGCTTACTCCATCTTACCCAGAACTGCAACCCTTAAAATAATTTTATAATTAACATCAATAGTAAGGGAGACTATGCATAAAACAAGTAAATAAAACTTAACATATTTGACATGTAAGCACTCTGAATGCCAGGCCAAAGTGTTCTTTACAACGGTCCATAGAAATTGAATCTAAGTCAAATTTCAGGTAGAAGCAAACTTTATAATTTCACCAAACCAAGAGCGAGTCAAGAATGCCTTGTGTGCTACTCTGGCTTCTTATTTTCACGATCCAGAAAAGCTGCTCTGGCTAGCTTAAGAAGAATAACTTACTAATCAGATATTATAGGAAGAGACAAATACCTAAATCAGAAATGAAAGTGGGGACACAATATTGACCTTTCAGAAGTAAAAAGAATTATAAGAGAATACTCTAAACAACTATATGCCAAAAAAAAAAGATAACCTTGATGACACGGATAAATTTCTAGCAACAAATAAATTACCAAAACTAACTCAAGAAGAAATAGAAAATCTGACTAGAGCTATAATAAGTAAAGAGAATGAAATATTAATTAAAAACTTGCCAATGAAGATAAGTCCAGGATCTGATGGCTTCATCAGTTAATTCTACCAAACATTTAAAGAATTAACACCAATCCTCAATTTTTGAAAAAATAGAACAGAACACTTCCTAACTTGTTTTTGATGCCAGCATTAACCTGATACCAAAATCGGATAATGATCTCACAAGGAAAGAAAATTACAAAGCACTATCCCTAACGAATATAGATGTAAAAATTCTCAACGAAATACTAGCAAGCCAAAGTCAACAACATATTAAAAGATAATATACCATGACCAAATGGGATTTAATGGAATCCCAGGAACACAAGGGTGTTTTGAGGTGAGAAAAATCAGTGTAATATACCACATTAATGGAATATTAGAATACCACATGATCATCTCATTTGATGCAGAAAAAATAGTTGAGACAAAAATCCAACACATTTTCATGGTAAAAACTCAAGAAACTAGGAATGAAAGGGAACTTCCTCAACATGAGAAAGGGTAATTATGAAAAACTCATAGCAAAAATCATATGTAGTAGTGAAAGACTAAAAGCCTTTTCCCCCAAGGTGAGGAACGAGACAAACATGACTGCTTTCACCACAGCTATTTGACATTGTATTGGAAGTTCTAGCCAAAACAGATAGCTAGATAGCTACATAGATAGACAGACAGATAGATAGATAGATAGACAGATAGACAGATAGATATGTAGATAATAAATAGATAGATAGATAAAGACAGATAAGACAGATAGACAGAATGGCATTCAGATGAAAAAGTAAAAAGTAAAACTATTCACAGATGATACGATCTTATATGTAGAAAATCACACATAATCCACCAGAAAGCTGCTAGTGGTAATAACTTCAGTAATTTGTAAGATAAAAGATCAACATACAAAAATCAGTTGAGTTTCTATATACCACCAATGAATAATCCAAAAAGGAAACTAAGAAAATAATTGATACGGTTTGGTTCTGTGTCCCCACCCAAATCTCATCTTGAATTGTAATGTCAAATGTTCGAGGTGGGGCCTGCTGGGAGGTGATAGGATCATGGGGATGGTTTCTAATGGTTTAGCATCATTGCCCTAGTGCTGTCTCCTGATAGAGTTCTCACGAGTTCTGATTGTTTAAAAGTGCGTAGCACCTCCATCTGCTTGCATTCTTCCTCCTGTTCAGCAATGTAGGATGTTCCTTCTTTCCCTTCAACTTCCACCATGATTGTAAGTTTCCTGAGGCCTCTCAAGCTAAGCTTCTGTACAGCCTATGAAACTATGAGTCAATTAAACCTCTTGTCTTTATAAATTACCCAGTCTCAGGTAGTTCTTTATAGCAATGTGGAAACAGTCTAATACAACAAACAATCTACTTACAATAGCATCTGAGAATAAAATATCTGGAAATAAATTTAACCAAGGGGTAAAAGACCTGTACACTGAAAGCTATAAAAAATTGCTGACAGAAATTTAAGAGGGACTAATTAAATGGTAAGACATACTGAGTTCATGGATTAGAAGATTTATTATTGTTAAGATTACAATACCCAAAGCAATATGCAGATTCAATGCTATCCCTATCAAAACTCTGATAGCCTTACTTTTTTTTCAGGAATGGAAAAGCCAATCTTCAAAATTTTATAGAATTGTAAGGGGCCCCCAAATAGCCAAAACAGATGAACAAAGTCGGAGACCACACACTTCTTGACTTCCAAACTTACTACAAAGCTACAGTAATCAATACAGTGTGGTGCTGACATAAGGATAGACATATAGATAAATGGAATAAAGTTGAGAAACCAGAAGGAAACTATATATGTACGGCAGATTTTTTTTTCATTTTTTTGTGGCTAAATATGCATAACATAAAATTTACTCGTAACCATTTTCAGTGTACGATTCAGTGCTATTAAGTACATTCGTATTGTTGTGCAACAATTGCCACCATTCATCTCCAGAATTCTTGAATTTAGTAAAACAGACTCTATACCCAGTAAGTAATAACTGCACATTGCCCACTTTGCCCATCACAGTTCTGCTTTCTACCTCTTATTTTGACTATTCAAATACCTCTAGACTACTTTTGACTACTCTAATATGTCTAATATTTTTAACTCTTAAAGGCTTAAAATTGAGAAGCCTGGATCCTAACTACCGCAATTACTATTTGTTTTAGGACAACTGCTGACCTAGAACATCATAACACGTGACAGGCATTCAATGAATAGCTGATAGAATGACTAACTTGAGAAAGGCAATAGAATAGGCTGAAAGTAGCAGCTTAATGATGAATGTACTGGCTTTCAGAAGCACGGTTACTGATGCTAAGTTGTTGTTGATTAGGATGAATTTAAAACCTATTTCTGGAGGCTACCTGATGCCACTGACAGAAAATAATCAGTCCTTTCCTAGGACAGATGGTGGGATCCTTAACTCCCTAAAACATTATTGTCAGATTGAACATAAGGTTTCTAAAGCTACTTCCAGATTACAGCATCAATAAGTAAAAAAAATAAACACCTATGAGTTTCTGGATTCAACCAGCAATTAAACTTCTATAGTAGTTGAACACACTGTTTCTGGTATTTGGTCGTACTTTGAATACCAAAAATGTCTTCAGAACGAGGAAGATGAAGCAGTGTCTTCTCTCTTTAGAATACCTGTATCACTGCACCTTCACTAAAGTTTGAGTGGAGACAGTTTACTCTCAGTTACTCTTTCTTTGATTTCCCACAGGCTTTTTACCTGGAAGTGAGGTAGAACACATTAGATTCTAATGGAGATTTAGTTGTTTAAAACTAATCAATTTTTTTATACAGTCACCTTGTCCTCTGAACTTTCTCTTAATATTTGTTGCATTATGTATGTGCCTGAAGATTTGAAAACTGTATTTAGGGACTGATTAACCTTTAGCTGTTGAAGTATAGTTACTTAAATAAGAGTATTGCTGATTGGCTGACTTTGAGAAGCAAGTTTACTAGAGAGAGGCTGTTGATTGGCTGATTTTCAAAGGGTGCTATCATTGATTGGTTGATTACTTATATGAAGTTATTGACATATTAGCATGGGTTTAAAACTTGGTTTTGGTTGTTAATTGTTAAGACCAATTTATAGACAGTGCTTTTCTAGAAAAATGCAAACTTTTAAATTCTCAGAACTTTGTTACTTTACTTGACTATGTGTTAAGTATACTAGACCATATCAACATTTCTTTTTTAAGAGAATTAAATTATTTGTTGAATACACATGATAATGGATGATACACAGGCTTCATTCCCATCTATAATTTTATCTGGTACCATCATTTAATTTAGATATATTACATAGGATGTGCCAACAATCGTTTTTTATAACCAATAATTTCATCATTTTGCTTGAGTCATTCCTTTTAATGGTGAGCTTCAGGTCATAGCAGTAACTATAAGTTCAACAACAGCAAGGTTTCTGAAGACAATGGCTTCATTTAGTCTTTATATACAAGCAGGTTGTATACAAATTCCAAATACAACCTTGCATCACCCTGAAGGAATTCTAACTTCACACTGTTGGGGAAATTTACCAAGATGGCTTCAGAGTAAACTAACTTTACACAGCACATTAAAAAAAAAAAAAGACATTTATTCAGCGTCATGATCAGGCTATTACATTTAGTCATCAACAACATGGATGCAAAAAAGAAATCTACATTGAAACTCTTTTTTGGAATGCTTTACACTTTCCACAGAACAGAAACTAAAATAGCCTGTTACACAATTAGTCACAATGCAGTCCTGGAGTTTTTTGCACATACACATGAGTATTTGTCTAACACATGTCTTCTTTGTAGCAACTAGGACCTGTAACTACTGTGCTTGGCTGAGTTCACAAATCTGCTGTAACCTGTAGCTTCCCTGTCACTTCTCTGGCTCTCCTCTCCTGCTAAGCTTTGTTTCCTAATTAAAATCTTCTGCCACTGCCATAGCTACGGCTACTACTGGAACTGCCATAGCCACCTTGGTTTCATGGTTTGGCAAAGTATTGGGCTCCACCGCTATAGGGTCAGAGCTTCTGCCTCCAAAGTTTCCTCCCTTTCTGAGTCCAAAATTTGAAGACTGATTGTTGTAATTGCTGAAATCATTGTAGCTTCCACCACCTCCAAAACTGCTTCCACTACCACCACCAAAGCCGCCTCTGCCTCCATTGTTATAGCTGTCATAGCTGCCACTCCCACCATAGACACTGCCCTGGTTTACATAACCCTGTCCACCACTTCCATAGCCTCTACTTCCTCCAGAGTAACCAGGGCTGCCTCCTCTACAACCACCATCATTACCAAATCCATTATAGCCATCCCCCACTGCCACCATATCCACCACCACGGCTGCCACCACAGCCACCACGACCACTGAAGTTTCCTCCGTGACCAAATTGTCAAAACCACCTCCACAACCACCAGAAAAGTTTTTATAACCAGTTTGGCCTCTTTGGCTGAATGAAGCACTAGCCATCTCTTGCTTTGACAGGGCTTTCCTAACTTCACAGCTGTGGCCATTCACAGTATGGTATTTCTGAATAACAGTCTTACCCATGGAGTCATGGTCGTCAAAGGTTACAAAGACAAAGCCCCTTTTCTTGCCACTGCCTTGGTCAGTTGTGATTTCAATCACTTCAATTTTTCCATACTGTTCAAACCAACCTCTTAGGTGATGTTCTTCAGTGTGTTCTTTAATGCCATCAACAAAAATCTTTTTCACTGTTAAGTGGGCACTTGGTCTTTGAGAATCTTCTCTTGAGTCAGCTGTCTTTGGTTCCATAACTCTTCCATTCACCTTGTGTGGCCTTGCATTCATGGCTGCATCCACCTCCTCCACAGTGGCATATGTGACAAACCCAAAGCCCCTGGAGCACTTGGTGTTTGGATCTCTCATTACCACGCAGTCTGTGGGCGCTCCCCATTGCTCAAAATGGCTCCTTAGGCTCTCATCAGTTGTTTGAAAGCTGAACCCTCCAATGAAGAGCTTCCTCAGCTTTTTGGGCTCTTTAGGAGACTCTGGCTTAGACATCATGGCAAGGAGAAGAGAGACTGTAACAATGCTTCTTCAGCGGCATCCATTAGCAGAAGAACCATATCAACATTTCTTGAAGTATATACCACACCTCGGTTCTAAGGAATGCAAACAGAAATTCTGTGTAAATAAGAATTCCCTGGAAAATAAATAAATATCATCAAATCTGGATTAGGCAATGACAGGTGAATTTGTGTATTTCAGAATTTCTCGGAGGGTTTAATATGCACAGCATGAATCCACAACTGAGATGTATAGTATATGGCTTTCTATAAGGTTATTTGACTTTTTATTTTTGAGAAATATTTCTCAAGGATAGGAATCCTCAAAACAGATTTTGATAAATATTATTCTGGCTGATTATCTTTGTTAGGAGCTGGGAAACTATGGCCCATGGACCAAATCTATCTGCTGCCTGTTTTTGTAAAGCCTGCAAGCTAAGAGGAATTTTTATATTTTTTAATGGTTTGGAAAAACATATGACACCTGAAAATTACATAAAATTTAAATTTCATTGATGAATAAAATTTTATTAGAATACAGCTCTGCTCACTTGGTCACATACTGCCTATGGCTGCTTTTACACTGAAATGGTAGAGTTGAGTAGTTGCAACAGAAATCATATGTGTCGCTCTTATTAATTCACACTGCTGCTGAGTGCACTGTAAGTCACAGAGATGTAGTTATAACTACATGGAATTCCAAGAGTGTACCATCATACCACCATATATTTTTTTGCTGTCAGTTTTACAGTCATGTCAAAATGAAGAAAATAGTCGACTCTAAATGTCATGTTTTAAAGACAAACTGAAGTGTGGATTATTTTGTTGTCAAATTAGATGGCAAATTATTACATTTATCATGGTATAAAATTAGAGCTGTGCTACAAGAATATAGTATACATCTGCTTACCAGACTGAACACTCATCATGATATTCCCAACTCTCAGGAATATAATAGTCAGAAAAATTAAAAAATTAAAACTGAATATTTTATTATAAATTACTTATGAAGATAAACAGTGGAGGAGACTGCAACCAAAGTGAGTCTCCAAGTGGCTATTTTGTTAGCCACCTGAAGAAAGCCATTTGCCATTGGTAGGTTAATTAGATTGCCTGATTGAAAGAGAGAAAAAATGTGTCTAGAGAAAATTATTTAAGACTATTAGGCTTATGGTGAGAAGAGTTGCTTGAAGAGTTGAGAGGAAACATCAGTAACGAACTAAAGAATAAGGCAAATGATTTCAAGTTGTTTTCCTTGACTGTGTAAGTCCACAGATCATATTGATACTGATCAACTGTTTATTCCTAGAGGCAACACCAAATTTGAAGTGAAATAAAAATTAGACTCTTTATATAGAGAAACTACATGTGAGATACATTTTCAGAGAAATTGGGAAAACAGTAATTCAGTAAAATCTGAAGTGGAATCTACTGAGATGTGTTATAATCAATGGTGGTAAAAACATCTGGGGCAGGCAAAGGCTTTGGTTTACAAATTTACAAAGACCGTGAAAACGTAAGTTGATTAAAGCCTTGGTTTTTCATTGTATTACTCATTCATAGGGATTTTGAGGAAAATATTTGAATCTATCATGTAATATTGAACTGGCAGAATAACAATGAACTTCTTTTGCTCTTGTGGACTTCATTACTTCCAAGAATTTTTGTCCAAAGTATAAGTTGAATACCTAGCTTTTCCCTACCAAAAGTAATTTTATGGCTTAGCAGTGGTAACATTTTACTGTGATTTTTTTTGAGCTCAGGGATGAGATTGCAATTTTTCTGAAGAATAAGAACCCTTTCAACCAATATATTGAACTCTGAATGGCTTTAGAAATTAACTTTTGCAGCAAACGTGGTAGTTGTTTAATAAATTCAACCCAAAATTACAAAGCAAAACAATGCTTATATGTGAAACTTAAACTGAATTACAGTCATTTTGACAATTTTTGAATCATGAGAAATGACAAGTGGCTTTACATAATTCCTATGCTAGAAAAAATTTAAATAAGAAACAAGATCTTCAATACTACACAAATTTGCAGTGGATATATTTTCCAAGCTCAAACTACATTTCCAGTAGAGTTTTTGGGACTTTGATGCAAGTGCAAAGGGAATTTCCATATTTTAAAATGAATTTAACAGTGAAATTGAGGCGCTTCCCACCTAACCCTTTAACTCGGAAGTGATTAACCTGCAATGTAATGACATGCTAAAAGGCAAATAAATACCTTAAGAGAATAATCTAATGAGATTCTATGAATGCCTTCCATGTGAGGAGTATGTTCAATAAAAATCACATGGGTGTCTCAATATTAGTATTTTACAATAGTTACTGTGTAACATAAAAAGATATTTTAATGATAAAATACATAAAATCTCATTACAAATTAGCATTAACAGGTAAACATTTTGCAAATGATTTTTATGATAAGGAACTCTATGAATCCCAGTTTAGCAAAAATAGTATTTCTGCCATTAACAAAAACAGTTCAATTCTCCTCACTAGTAGACCACTATAACAAAAATTGTACTCAAGTTTTATTATATTTTGATTTTCATGAATTAAAAATTTGTTGAAATTTGTTTCCTCTCATTACATAAAAATCTATACAGTATCTTCAATTTTGCCTCTTTGCCCACAGAGTGAAAAATATTTTCTATCACACCTTTTATTTTTTTTTCTAAGAGACAGGGTCTCAGTCTGTCACCCAGACTTCAGTCCAGTGGTGTGGTCATAGCTCACTGCAGCCTTAAATTCCTGGCCTCAAGTGATCCTCCCACCTCAACCTCCCAAAGTGTGGGATTACAGGTGTGAGCCACCACACCTGGCTGCTATCACACCTCTTGACCCTAAAAAAGCCTTTACAGAAAAGGCTTGCTGAATTCTTAAATAGGCCATTGAATTAGAACAGGAAGCCCAGAACAAAAACATGCATAGATAGATGAACTTTGATTTAGGAAAAGGTGGTACTGCAGTTTAGAGGGGAAAGAAAATTCTATTCAGATGAAAAAACATCAACTTTACCCTACCTCACATAATACATGGAAGCAATTCAAGGTGGATTACAAACCTAAGTGTGAAAAAGTGAATAATAAAACTTTGACAGATAACGTAAAAAGAATGTCTTCATGACTTTGAAATATAGAGAACTGTCTTGAACAGAATATGAAAAGTGTTAACCGTAACAGAAAAGTAATCAATTTTACTACATTATAATTAATATCTTCTAGTTATCAAAACATACCATAAAGAGAATAAAGAGGCAAGTGACAGTGTGATGTAATTTGAATGTTTGTCCCCTTCAAATACCATGTTGAATTCTGATCCCCCAATGTCGAATGTTGGGCCTAGTGAGAGGTGTTTGTGTAATGGGGGATGATCCCTCATGAAAGGCTTGGTGCTCCCCCACACATGGTAATGAGGGCATTCTTACTCTGTTAGTTCACATGGAATCTGGCTGTTCAAAAGAATCCAAGACCTCCTTCTTCTCTTCTCTTGTCGTGTGACACACCTGCTCCTTCTTCACCCTCTAGCATGATTGTAAGCTTTCTGAGGCCTTCACCAGAAGCAGCCACCAGAATCTTGAGTCAAAATAAACTTCTTTTCTTTATAAATTACCCCCTCTCAGGTGTTGCTTTATAGCAATGAAAATAGCTGAATACACAGTGCTTAAGATTTAAATTGACAATTCTGTGACAGCAAAAGTTTCAGTAAGTGGCCCTAGTAGGTAGCAAGTTCCATTTTAAAAGGATAGCAATCACAAAGCTCAAGGTTTACAGAAAAGAGAGCTAACAATCTTACCTTTCCTAGTTGGTAGAATTTATAATAAATCTAGAATATAAATTCTCAAATATGAAACAATTTATCAAATGAACAATAACAACTTATTATTGCTATTAAGCAGTACTTTAAAAAGAACACAGTAGATGGTTCTGGAACTGAAATGTTCAAACATTTGACAAATAAATTATTTTTCATTCATATGATACCAACCACAACACTTTAAAGGCACTAGTTCTATCAGATACAAAATTAGACCTGATTAAATTGAAAAGAAAACACATTACAATGTAATTATCCATGTGGCCGTCATTTAGAGCCCTGGTTTCACTGAAATAATCATTAGAATAGTAAGTAAACCTCAACAAAACCAGTACTCTATTTTACATTAGTAAATGCATTAGCTTTATGGTAGCTGGTGGGCAAAAAACAATTTGATAAAACTCCTGGAGGATGACACATTTCACAGTGAGATGTTTTTCCATCTTTTACTTTATCTGATAAATATAGGAACCAATAGTAGTTTAAACGTGGCCAGTTTAGGTCAATAAAATCTATGAATTTAAATTTTTTAAGTTAGTATTTCAAATTCAGTGATAGAATCTAACAGACAGATGTTAAATGTGCCTTCATTAAATGACTCTCTGGCTTTTATATATAATTGCTAAAATTATCTTAGGACTACAGTATCAGTCATAACCATTTTTCTTATATAACCTAATCCTCCATTTTTAAAATGGCGGCACTGTGGCTCATGCTTGTAATCACAGCAGTTTGGATGGCCGAGGCGGGTGGATCACTTGAGGTTAGGCCAGCATGATGAAGCCCCATCTCTACTGAAAACATGAAAATTAGCTGGGTGTAGTGGTGCACACCTATAATCCCAGCTGCTCAGGAGGCTGAGGCAGGAGAATAGCTTGAACCGGGAAGGCAGAGGTTGCAGTGAGCTGAGATCATGCCATTGCACTCCAGCCTGGGTGAGGAGCAAAACTCATCTCCAAAAAATAAAATAAAAATAGAAATGTTATTTACCTAAGATAATTTTGGAACTTATCCCACTATCTGTACTTCATACTATGTTACTACTTTGTGCCTAACATTTAATTCATTTAGTCATCAATAAACAAATTATTGTTTGTTTTGGAGGATTCCAAAGAAAAATATTTTGTCAGATTTTGGAAAATGGAAAACCTATATAATATTCATAATCTATTTGTTGTGTACCAAGAACGATTCTATGAATTTTGTATGCGTTATCTGTCAATTTGTTTGGAAAAACAACTATTGTAATCGTTTAGGCATGAAGAAAGTAAGCCTTAGGTAGGTGAATATTCTTTCACAGGCAGTTGAAACCAAAGTCTAAATTGAGAAAAATTTTGCTTACCTATTAGGGAAGACATGTCAGTATAAGAGTACACTGATAGATAAAATAGACAGTGACTAAAAATATGATAACTTGATTATGACAAGAAATCTAAAACCAATTGAATGTCTGTAATTAGTTAAAATAGTTGATCATTAAAATGTGAGAGTGAGGGGCTGGGCGCGGTGGCTCACGCCTATAATCCCAGCACTTTGGGAGGCCGAGGCGGGTGGATCACGAGGTCAAGAGATCGAGACCATCCTGGTCAACATGGTGAAACCCCGTCTCTACTAAAAATATAAAAATTAGCCGGGCGTGGTGGCACACGCCTGTAGTCCCAGCTACTCGGGAGGCTGAGGCAGGAGAATTGCTTGAACCCAGGAGGCAGAGGTTGCGGTGAGCCGAGATTGCGTTATTGCACTCCAGCCTGCATAACAAGAGCGAAACTCCGTCTCAAAAAAAAAAAAAAAAAAAAAAGTAAGAGTGAGCCTAAAATCATATACTAATCTAATGAAAATATTAAATTATGTTAACTGTTCTCATTAATAATAGATATGGTATGTCTATTCAAGATCTGTTTTATGTCCTTAGATAAGATTTTAGAATTGTTTATTATGTAGCCCTAAAATACATACAACAAGAAATTGTTGTATGCTTTCTTAGTTATTTACTACTTTTTAATCCTGTGGTAATGGAAGTTTTTTCAATATCCATTTCTAATGGGTTATAAAACCCATTGGTATTCGTATATTCAGGGTTCAGCCATTTTGGTGCATTTTGTCAGTAGTTCTTGGAGTTCTTTACTATTTTCCAAGCGTGTCATCTGCAAACGGAGATAATTTCCCCTTTGTCAATATTTACATTGAGTATTTTTTTTATTGCATAAGCTGGAACCTCCAAAAAGAAAAAGGTTAAATATGCAGTAGACATTTATCATCTGGAGAAAAGCCTGTTCAACATCTGAACCATTTCTTTGTTGAGGAATTTTTTGCCCTGTGAATCAGTTAAAGGCCTGCCTCTCCCTATATGAACAGAAACAGTCAAATGCTTTACCTTCCCAATCTGCTTTGAACTGGGATATCAGCACTTAAATTAGAGTCAGCTAGTCAGATGTGCCTGCTAAAGAGTCTGAGATAATGAACCCAAGATGCAGGTACAATGAAGAATTAAATTTTTGACAATGGCACAGCATTCTTCTTCTTCTAGGTAACACTGCCTGTGCCACTGTCTGCAATTGAATAGGGAGTGCATCTCTGCAATCTGTGGAATATGTCCTCAGCCTCAGAGCAGCAGTGTCCCTCCAGACTGATTCTGTAGCACGAATTCTGTGTAATTCAGGCTGCCTCAACTCCCCTTTTTGCCTGTCAGTTTTTCATGCCTGGTTTTCCAGGCATCCTGGCAGTTCATGAGCCAGATGGAATACTCTCTTTAAAAAAAAAATCATTGAGGTAAAATTACATAAAATTAATGATTTTCAAGTGAAAAATTCAGTGGAATTTATTCTTTTCACAATGTTCAACTGCCGCCTCTATGCTATCTCCATCACTCCAAAGTAAAACCCTCTTACCAATTAAGCAGTTTTTCTGCATTGTCCCTTGCCTCAGTTTCGACAAACTGCCTATATGCATTCTGTCTCTAGAGATTTATCTGTTCTGGATATTTTATTATAAACATTTAAATTATTACAAATATGTAATAGTTGTACATATTTATGGGGTACATGTGATTTTTTGATATCGACACACAACGTGTAATTGTCAAATCAGGGTCATTGGATTATCCAACACTTCAAGCATTTATCATTTCTTTTGGTTAGTAACATTCCAATTCCACTTTCAGTTATTTTGAAATATACAGTAAATTACTGTTAATTATAGTTGCCCTACAGATCTTATTCCTTCTATCTAGCTGTATTTTTGGACCCAGTAACCATCCCTAGTATAGTCACCCTACCGATCTGTCAAACACTAGGTCTTATTTCCTCTATCAAACTGTATGTCTGTACCCATTATTCAACCTCTTTTTATTTCCCCACACCTTCCTGGCCTCTGATAACCAATCTACTCTCCATCTTCATGACATCCACTTTTTTAGCTCTCACATATGAAGGAGAATATGTGCTATTTGTCTTTCTGTGCTTGGCTTATTACACTTAACATAATGACCTTCAGTTCCATCTATGTTGCTGCAAATGAAAGGATTTCATTTCATTTTATAGCTGGATAATATTCCATTGTGTATATATGCTACATTTTCTTTCTGCTTTCATCACTGATAGGCACTTAGGTTGATTCCATATTTTGGCTATTGTGAATAGTGCTGCAATAAACACAAAAGTGCAGATACCTGTTTGATCTGTTGATTTCCTTTCTTTTGGATACACATTCAGTAGTGGAGTTGACAGATCATCTGATAGTTCTACTTTTAGTTTTTCGAGGAGGCTTCATCCAGTTTTCCATAGTGGCTGTACTAACTTACATTTCCACCAACAATGTACAGGTGTTCCCCTTTTTCTACATCCTAGTTAGCATTGATTATTTCCTGTGTTTTTAGTAAAAGCCATTTTAACTGTGGTTTTGATTTGCATTTCTCTGATTAGTGATGTTGAGCATTTTTTCCTAAACTTACTGGCCAGTTATAGGTCTTCTTTTGAGAAATGTCAGATTTTTACCCAGTTTTAAATTATATTTTTGGGGGGGTTTTTGCTATTGAGTTGTTTGAGCTCCTTATATATTCCCTTGTCAGATGGGTAGTTTGCAAATATTTTCTTCGACTCCATAGATTGTCTCTTTACTTTGTTGATGGTTACCTTTGTTGTGCAGAAGCTTGTTAGCTTGATGTGATGCCATTTGTCCATTTTTGCTTTGGTTGTCTCTAGTACGTTTGAGGTAAGGTAGTGCAATGCTTCTAGCTTTGTTCTTTTTGATCAGGATTGCTTTGGCTACTTGGGGTCTTTGGTGGTTCCATATAAATTGTAGGATTATCTTTTGCTATTTCTGTGAATGACATGGGTATTTTGATAGGGATTGCATTGAATCTGTAAATTGCTTTGGGCAGTTTGGGCATTTAAACAATACTGTTTCTTTCAACCCATGAATGGGGATTATCTTTCCATTTTTCAGTGTCCTTTTCAATTCCTTTCATCAATGTTTTATAGTTTTAATTGTAGAGATCTTTCATTCTTTAATTTATTCCTAGGTAGTTTACTTTTTTGTAGTTATTGCAAATGGGATCATTCTCTTCATTTCTTTTTCATATTGTTTGCTGTTGGCAAGTAGAAATGCAACTGATATTTCTGTGTTGATTTTGCATGCTGGAATTTTACTGAATTTGTTGATCAGTTCTGACGGATTTTTTTGTGTGTGTGCAGACTTTCAGCTTTTCTAAGATGCCATCTGCAAACAGGGCTAATTGTCATCTTCCTTTCCAAAGTACATTCCCTTTATTTCTTTCTCTTGTCTGATTGCTCTGGCTAGGGCTTCTAGTACTGTGTTGAATAAAAGTGGTGAAAGGAGGCATCCTTGTCTTGTTCCAGATATTAGAGGAAAGACTTTCAGTTTTTCCTTTTTAGTATACTAGCTTTGGATTTTTTGTATATGGCTTTGTTGTACTGAGGTATATTACTTCTATACTCTGTTTTTATCATGATGGAATATTAAATTTTATGAAAGGCTTTTTTGGCATGTGTTGAAATGATCATATGGGTTTTGGTCTTCATTCTTTTGATGTGATGTATAATAGTTATTGATTTGTCTGTTTGAATCTATTCTTGCATTTCTGGAATGAATCTCATTGATTATACTGAATGATTATTTTAATGTATTGTTGAATTTAGTTTGCTTGTATTTTGTTGAGGATTTTTGCATGTACATTGATCAGTGATACTGGCCCATAGTTTTGTTTGTCTGGTTTTAGTATCAGGGTGATGCTAGCCTCATAGAATTAGCTTGGAAGTATTCCTTCCTTTTCTGTTTTTTATTTTTTTAAGAATTTGGGTGGAATTGTTATTAATTCCTCTTTAAATGTTTTGTATAATTAAGCAGTGAAGCTATAAGATCCTGGGCTTTTCATGGGAGTTTTTTTTTTTTTGTCATGTCTTCTATCTATTTTTTTAGCTGTTTATTTATTATTGACTTATTCAGGTTTTGGATTGCTTCATGATTCAATCTTTGTAGGTTGTATGTGTTTAGAAATGTATCAATGTATTCTAGGTTTTCCAATTTATTGTCATATAGTTGCTCAAAATAGTCTCTAATAATCCTTTGAATCTGTGGTATCAGCTGTCATGTCTCCTTTTTCAAAGCTAATTTTGTTTATTTGGATCTTCTCATCTTTTTTTTTTTTTCCTTAGTTTGGCTAAAGGTTGTTAATTTTGTTTATCTTTCCAAAAAACCAACTTTTTGTTTTGCTGACTTTCTGTCTCCATTTTGTTTATTTTTGCTCTGATTTTTATTATTTATTTCCTTCTATTAATGTTGGGTCTGGTTTCCTCTTGTTTTGTAGATCTTTAAGATGTATTATTAGCTTACTTAAAGTTTTTCTACTTATTTGATATAGGCATTTATTGCTGTAAAACTTCCCTCTGTACTGCCTTTGCTGTATCCCATAGGTTTTGGTATGTTGTATTTTCATTCTCATTTGTTTCACAAATTTTTACGTTTTCCTTCTTAATTTCTCCATTGACCCAATGGTCATGCATGAGCATATTGTTTAATTTCCATGTGTTTGTATAGTGTGTGAAGTTCCTTTTGTTATTGGTTTCTAGTTTTATTCCATTGTGATTAGAAAAAAATATTTGATATGATTTCACTTATTTTGAGTTTTTGGAGACATTTTTGTGGCCTAACTTTTGGTCTATCCTTGAAAATATTTCATGTTTGAAAATAATTTGTGTTCTGAAGCAATTGGGTGAAAGGTTCTGTAAATTTCTATTAGGTCCATTTGGTCTAAAGCACAGGTTATATCTGATTTTTTTTTTGTTGATTTTTTTTTTTTTTCTAGATGATCTGTGCAATACTTAAAGTGGGATGTTGAAGTCCCCAACTATTGTTATATTGGGGGTCTATTTTTTTAGCTGTAATATTTATATATCTGGATACTCCAGTGTTGGGTACATATTTACAATTGTTGTATCTTCTTGTTGAATTGACCCCTTTATATAGTGATTTTCTTTGTCTCTTTTTGCACTCTTTTAGTTTATTTTATCTGATACAGGTATAGCTACTCCTGGTCTTTTCTGCTTCCATTTGCATAGAATACCTTTTTACAACAATTTATTTTTAGGCTGTATTTATCTTTATAGGTGAAGCAAGTTTCTTATAGGCAGCATATGGTTGGGTCTTATTTTTCTGTGTATCTTTTTTCTTTTTTTTGAGACGGACTCTCGCACCGTCACCCAGGTTGTAATGCAGTGGTGTAATCTCGGCTCACTGCAGTCTTCACCTCCTGGGTTCAAGCAATTCTCCTGCTTCAGCCTCCTGAGTAGCTGGTACTATAGGTGTGCACCACCATGCCCAGCTAATTTTTTTGTATTTTTTAGTAGAGACAGGGTTTCACCATGTTGGCCAGGATGGTCTCAATCTCCTGACCTCATGATCTGCCCACCCCAGCCTCCCAAAGTGCTGGGATTATAGGCATGAGCCACCGCACCAGCCACATCTTGTTTTTTTAATCCATTCAGCCACTCTGTGTCCTTTGATTGGAGAATTTAGTTCATTTACACTTATTCAATCTTACTGTTGGTAGTTAAGGACTTACTCTTGCCATTTTGTTATATGATTTGTGGTTGTTTGTTGGTCCTGCCTTTCGTCCCTCCTTCCTGTCTTCCTTTGTGTAAAAGTGATTTCTCTGGTAATATGTTTTCATTTCTTGCTTTTAATCTATTATAAGTTTTTGTTTTGTTATTATGAGGCTTGCAAGTAACATCTTATAACCTATTATTTTAAACTGATGACAACTCTGATTACAAAGAAAACACAAAAATACAAACAAATAAAAAGAAAACTGAAAAACTCTATACTTCACCTTCATTTCTTTTGCTTTTTGTCTAAACCAATTATAAAAAAAAATTGGTTTACACACTGCAATTACAGTATTAGGGTATTGTGTATTTGTCTGTGTGTATACTATTACCAGTCAGTTTTAACCTTCAGATGATTTCTTATTGCACATTAAGAACCTTATTTTTTCAGATTGAAGGACTCTTTTTAAAAAAATTTTTTTTAGAGGTGGAGTTTTGCTCTTGTCGCCCAGGCTAGAGTGCAATGGCACAATCTCTGCTCATTGCAACCTCCGCCTCCTGGGTTAAAGCAATTCTCCAGCCTCAGCCTCTCAAGTAGCTGAAATTACAGGCACTCACCACTATGCCTGGCTAATTTTTGTATTTTTAGTAGAGATGGAGTTTCACCATGTTGGCCAGGCTGCTCTTAACCCCTGACCTCAGGCAATCCACCCATCTCGGCCTCCCAAAGTGCTGGGATTATAGGTGTGAGCCACCACGCACAGTAGAACTCCTTTTTATCATGTCTTATAAAACAGGACTGGCGTTGACAAAAATCTCTCCGTTCTTTTTTTGTTTGAAAAGTATTTCTTCTTCATGTTTGAATGATAGTTTTACTGAACATATTCTAGGTTGGAAGTTTTTTTCCCCCCTTCAGTATTTCAATATGTCATGCCACTTTCTCTTTGCCTGTAAGGTTTTTGCTGAGAAGTGTACTGCTAGATGAATTGTAGACACTGATACATTCTTCACTGTGCCAATTACGTTTTTCAGCTCCAGAATTTCTGCTTGATTCTCTTTGATTATTTCAATCTGTTTGTTAAATTTATCTGATAGAATTCTCAATTCCTTCTTTGTGTTATCTTGAATTTCTTTGAGTTTTCTCAACACAGCTATTTTGAATTCTCTGTCTGAAAGCTTACTCTGTTTCTCCAGCATTGGTCCCTGGTACCTTATTTAGTTCATTTGGTGATGTCATGTTTTCCTGGATGCTGTTGATGCTACTAAATATTATTCAGTGTCTTGGCATTGAAGAGTTAGGTATTTATTGTAGTCTTCACTGTCTGGCTGGTTTGTACCTGTCCTTCTTGGGAAGGCTTTCCAGATAAATGAAAGGACTTGAATGTTGTGATCTAAGCTGTATCTGCTTTAGGGAGCACCCCAAGTCCAGCGACCCTGTGATTCTTGCAGACTTAAAGGGGTACCACCTTGATTGTTTCAACAAGAGTCTCTGGATTACCAGACAGAGACTCTTGTTCCCTTCCCTTACTTTCTCCCAAACAAATGGAGTCTCTCTCTGTTCTGAGCCACCTAAAGCTGGGGTGGAGTGACATAAACACCTCTGTGACCAGTACCACTATGACTGCACTAGGTCAGACCTGAAGCCAGCACAGGACTAGGTCTTGCCCAAGCCCTGCTATAACCACTCCCTGACTACTGCCTATGTTTGCTCAAGGCTCTGGGGCTCTACAATCAGCAGGTAGCAAAGCCAGCCTGGCCTGTGTCCTTCCCTTAAGAGTGGCAAGTTCCCCCAGGCCCCAGGTGGGTCAAACAGTGTAGTCCAGGAGTCAGGAACTAGAGTAAAAAACCTTAGAAGTCTACTTGGTCTTCTACTGTACTGCAGCTGAGCTGACACTCAAACCACGAGAAGCAGTGCTTCTCACTCTTCCTTCCATTTTCCAAAGGCAAATGATTTGGTTTCGGTCAGTGTCCCTGCCCAAATCTCATGTAAAATTGTAATCCCCAGTGTTGGAGGTAGGGCCTGGTGGGAGGTGATTGGATCATGCAAGCGGATTTCATCTTTGGTGCTATTCTTGTGATAGTGAGTTATTGCAAAATCTGGTTGTTTAAAAGTGTGTGGCACCTCCCACTTTACTCTTCCTCCTGCTGCAGCCATGTAAGATGTGCCGGCTTTCCCCTTGCCTTCCGCTGTAATTGAAAGTTTCCTGAGGCTTCCACAGCCATGTTTCCTGTACAACCTGTGAAACTGTAAGCCAGTTAAACCTCTTCTCTTTAAAAATTACCCAATCCCAGGCATTTCTTTATAACAATGCAAGAACAGAGTAATACAGTAGAGGAGCCTCACTTCATGGCCACCACTACCACAGGTTGCAGGGAGTACTGCCAGACTACTGCTGATGTTTTCTTAAGGCCTGAGGGCTCTTAAGTCAGGTTGTGGTGAATGCTGTCTGGCCTGGGACTCACCCTTCAGGGCATTGGGCTCCCCTCTGGCCCAGGAAAGATCCAGAGATGCTATACAAGAGTTAAGTCCTAGAATTGGGAACCCCAAGGACTTGCTTGGTGCTCTACCCTCCTGTGGCCAAGCTGGTACCTGAAGCCAGCAAGTCTCAGAGGCTCACCCAGTGGCTTTGACATAGTACCTGGGTATGTCTGCTGGTTATTCAAGGCCTAAGGGCTCTTCAGTTAGCAGGTGATGAATACTGCTAGGACTGGGTCCTTCTCTTCAAAGCATTGGGTTCCCTTCTCTTGAAGGGTGTGTCTAGAAATATCATCTGGGAGCTAGGGCCTGGAATGATGGCTTCACCCCTCTGACCAGTGCCCTATTCTTCTGTGGCTCAGCTGGTATCCTAGATGAAAGACAAAGTCCTCCCCCACTCTTCCCTCTCCTCTCTTCAAGCAGAAGGAAGGGATATCTTTTGGAGATATCAACTGTGGTTAGGGGTTCAGCCTAGGGTTAGGGAAGAGGTGATGCCAGCACTCAGCCACTGCAGCTGGTGTTTCAGTAGGTTGTATGTCCCCTAAGTCCACGGTCTCTGGACCCAGTTCAGCACTAGGACTTGCCTGAGAGTTGCAGTTATTAGGCCTAGACTGCCTTTCAAGTTTACTTAGAGTCCTGCAAGGTTTGCAGGAACTTGAGTTCTGACCACTGGGATCAGCAATTCATGTTTGATTAGGTCTGGTTTAAATGGTCCTATGTGGGCAGGCATTAGCTGAGTTTGATCAAATTTTTCTTTCTGCTCTAACAGTATAGCACTGAGTTTATTGCATCACAGTTGGTGAGTTCTCCCTTCCTCAGCATGCAGAGATGCTCTACACAACACACACTGCCACTGCAAGGGGGTGAGGGGGATAGGTGGTGTCAGTGATTGAAGACTGTTTTTTCTACCTCTTCAGTGCCTCTTGGTGATAATAAATTAAAATCAGGTACTGTGAGTGCTCACTTGATTTTTGGTTCTTATGAATGTATGTGTGTGTGTGTGTGTGTGTGTGTGTGTGTGTGTGTGTGTGTATAGACAGTTATTAAATTGGTGTCCTTGCAGGGGGGGGACAATCAGTAAAGCCTTCTATTCCACCGTCTTTCTCTGCTTCTCTCTTTATTTTTTTTGATTCCTATGAAAGCACTTTTTTTGTATTGATAGTTGTTCAATTTAGTGTTCCTGTGGTGGAATGATAGTTGGAGGGCTCTATCTGGCATCTTTCTCTGCCTTTCCTGAGGATTGTGTGTGTGTGTGTGTGTGTGAAATTCTTCTTTGTGAGATGTTTTGTGTCTAGCTTCTTTTACAAAGCATAATGTTCTCAAGGTTCACCTACATTATAGCATGTTTTTATGGCTGAATAATATTGTGTTGTGTTTATATACCATATTTTATTTATCTGCTTATTTGTTGATGGACATTTGGGTTGTTTCCACCTTTTGGCTGTTGTAAATAGTCCTGATAGGAACATGAGTATTTATTAGATTACATTTTCAATTACTGTTTCAAATACGCTGGGTTAAATATACTTACTATTAAAATCGTCGATTATTATGGTAAATCTATATTTGGCTTTTTGAGAAACCACCACCAAATTATTTTCTCCAGTGACTAGACCATTTTACTTTACCATCGGCATGGGCAGGATTCTAATTCCTCTACCTTCTTATCAGCGTTGGCCATATTACTTATTATTATTCTTATTGCCATCTTAGAGGATACAATTTGGAACCTCATTGTGGTTTTGATTCAAATTTTCCTAATGATTAAGGATGTTGGATATCTTCCTATGTGACAGTCATTTCTATATCTTCCTTGAATATATCTATTTAAATCTTTTGCCATTTAGAAAGTTGGGTTGTTTATCCTTTTTGTTGTTAAGTTGTAAGCACTTTTGTATATCCTGGATCATAGTCTCTTGTCAGATGTATGATATGTTTAAAAAAAGAAAGAAAGAAAGAAAAGAAAAGAAAAGAAAGAAAAATCATTGAACATTGCCCAAATCTGTGGAAGGAAAGGAACATCCAGCTTCATGAAGCCCAAAAGACCCAAAATATTATGAATCTGAAGAAATACACACAGAAAAACAATATAATGAAGCTGTTAAACATAAAATACAAAGAAATAATTTTGAAAGCAGAAAGAGAAAGAAAATAGTGACTCATTACATTCAAGGAACCCCCCCCCAAAAGGCTGTGAGTGGATTTCTCAGCAGAAAGCTTGCAGGACAGAAAACAGTGGAATGATATATTAAAAATGCTGGAGGGGGAAAAAAAACAACAAAAAAATCTTTCAACCAAGAATACTATACCCAGTAAAACTGTCATTTAAAAATGAAGGAGTGGCCAGGCACAGTCGCTCATGCCTGTAAGCCCTAATCCCAGCACTTTGGGAGGCCAAGGTGGGCAGATTGCCTGAGGTCAGGAGTTCAAGATCAGTCTGGCCAACATGGTGAAACCCCTTCTTTACTAAAAATACAGAAAGATTAGCCACATGTGGTGGTGTGTGCCTGTAATCCCAGCTACCCAGGAGGCTGAGGCAGGGAAATTGTTTGAACCGGGGAGTTGGGGGTTGCAGAAAAAAGATAGTTCAAGTTGAAACGAAAAGGTGCTCAGCAGCAGCACAGATATGAAAATATAAATCTAACTGCTAAAGATAAATATATAGACAAACACATAAATATGTGATAATGTAATAATAGCACATTAATCATTTCTGATCCAACTATAAAAATGAAAAGACTAAAGTAATAAGAATAAATACAACCACAAATTTATTAATAGATACACGATACAAAATAGAATAAATTCTGACATCAATAATGTAAAGTTGTGGGGGAGGGGAAGAAGAGTGTCAGATTTTTGTATGCAACTGAAGTTAAGTTGTTATCAGCTTAAAATGTAAGTTGTTTTATGCAAGCTGTATAGTAACCACAAACCTAGAGTACATACAAAATGGTAAATATAAAAGAATCAAAGAATACCACTACCAGAAAAATCATCAAATCTATAAGGAAGACAACAAGAGAGGAAGAGAGGAATAAAACAAGTACAAAACAGACAGAAAACAATGAACAAAATGGCAGCAGTAAATACTTACCTATTAATAATTACATTAAATGCAAATGGACTAAGCTCCTGAAGCAAAAGACAGAGTGGCTGAATAGATTAAAAAACAAGATCCAACCATATACTGTTGCAAGAGACTCTCTTTAGCTTTAAGGACATGCATAGGCTGAAAGTGAAGGGGTGGACAAAGTTCAACCTAATAACAGAGAGACTTTCTTAAAAAATAGTATTTATTTGGGAATGGGCATTGCAGTGGAAATATGTGTGCCATAGTAATCTAGATGCCTGTTCATGAGGTTAAGGAAGACAAAAGTTTTTAAAGGGAAAATGATGAGGATTAAATAAGTTTTTGAATCAATTATTTTTGTCTACAATGATCAGTAATAAGGGTGGTATTAGTTAGATGCTGGACAGGTAGTTACTGGGCAGATGTTCTTGTAGAAGTATTTTTTTGTGTAAGATTGTGATGACTTTTGTGCTGTAATTTTTGCAGTCTTTTATGACAATTCCTATTATCAGGGATTTATGCATGAGAAACCTCCTTTTATGTCCTTCTTTGGTTTCATTTGTCAGGTTTTTTTTTTTTTTTTTTTTTTTTTTTTTTTTTTTTGAGACAGGGTTTTGCTCTTGTTGTCTAGGCTGGAGTGCAATGGGACGATCTCAGCTCACTGCAACCTCTATCTTCCAGGTTCAAGTGATTCTCCTGCCTCAGCCTCTCGAGTAGTTGGGATTACAGGCACCCATCACCACACCTGGCTAATTTTTTGTATTTTTAGTATAGATGGGGTTATGCCATGTTGGCCAGGCTGGTCTCAAACTCCTATCATCAGGTGATCCACCTGCCTCGGCCTCCCAAAGTGCTGAGATTGCAGGTGTGAGCCACTGCACCCAGCCTTGTCAGGATTTTTAACATGAGTACCTCCACTTTTATTCTGACAACTTTTCAAAGTCACCCCCTAATCCCCCAACTTTTTTTAGAGATAGGATCTCACTCTGTTCCCTAGGCTGGAGTGCAGCGGTGTTATCATACCTTAGTGTAACCTTGAACTCTTGAGCTCAAGTCATCCTCCATTTCAGCTCCCTGAGTAACTAGGACTGCAGATGGGCATCATCATAGTTGGCTAATTTGTTTTACTTTTTTGTAGACATGGGGTTTTGCTGTGTTGCCCAGGCTGGTTTCAAACTCCTGGGCTCAAGTGATCCTCCTGCCTCAGCCTCCTAAAGAGCTAGGATTATAGATGTGAGCCACCATGCCCAGCCCTCCTTTTTATCAATATCTTTTGCTAAAAGCATTGTTGAGTAATCATCCTGTGATTGAGTTTAGGTTGTCTCTTGATGCCCAGTTTGGTTGTGTCTTGTCCCAATTTGTTGTACTGGTCCCATGTTTTAGAGAGTAATTGGCAACTATGAGTCAGTGTCAGTGCTCTTTAAGCCACATTTAAACAAGAGAGCTTTGCAGGAAGTGACTCTCAGGCTAAGTTTACATGGAATTCACTGTTAAGTTCAATTTTCATCTGTTCCATAGGTATCACTACCATCTCAAAGTGCAGGGCCAGCATTATTGTGTTAGAACTTGTACATCTACAGAAATTTAATAAGTATTGGTAGTTTTTAATCCATGAACCTAGGCTTCAAGGCAACCAACTGAATAAAGGAAATGACCATAGGGAATTAGGTGGGACCTGATATAACCATGTGGCCTGTTTTCTTTGTGTATATGGGTCTCATTTTCCTCAGAGGAATTTATCTAGGTAAAGCATGTAGTATCCATAGCATATACATTTTCTTATTTAACCAATAGATAATATAGAACAATTTTACCATCTAGCATTCCATGATTGGGTTGAATTAAAGCAGAAAAGGAGCAATAGTTGTATTAGGAATGTTTCCAAAGTTACCCATTAAGTAGACTAAGGCATCTCAGGTCAGGTTCTTTCAAATTACCAGTGCAATGTACTGTCTGTGAAATTTCAATTACACCATTTTCCTGCTGAGTGTAGAAGGTAAGCATTAAGAGGGTAAGAGTCTTAAAATAAGGAGTCTTGTTCTGACCGAAGAGTCTCATAATATGGAGTCAGAGCAAGACTCCTTATTAAGAGACTCTTGGGAAAAGCTTTCTGCAGTATGAAGCCATCAACTTTTTATCAAATGTCTTTGGTTATGGCAATGGATGACTTTGGTGAGTTTATCTGTGACTCATACATCAGGCATAAATTTGTCGCTTAAAATTCACCTAGGTTCAGCTCACAGGCCTTTATGAATAGAGCAGTTCCCATTTTTTAGTAATCCTTTAGAAAAGAGTTGAATTAGAGAAACCAGAGTAATTCAGGAGCTAGCCTAGTCTACAGGTAGATAATAAAAACTTGAAAACAATACATAGGGCTACAATCTAAAAACAGGAGTATTATAGCTTTTCTTTAGATTCATAGTTTTTCTCTCTATAGTCATCCCAATTTTTATTAAAATTAATCAGTTAAAAATTGTTTATAAAGTAAATTTAATTTTATCACATTTTGGTCTGATCGCCACATAGAAATCTCAGATTTAAATCTATTAAGATTTGGAAGCCAAACCAAGGCAGATCTTAGACTTCTTCTATAGTCTTAAGGTTTCTGGGCCTGCCAGGAAGTGACAATTGTTACTGACTCACTATAAAGTTGGAAACCCTTGGAGCTAGGCATTCTATGCACATTCTCAAATAAATATTCAAGTCAAAGCCTTGGAAATATAACTGTTTGTTCCAATTCTGTCCTGTTATAAAGAATAGATTCTCACTGGACCTATGCAAACAATTATCCTTTCATAAAGATAAGAGTACTCATGAATACTTTCTGAGTTTTGAAAGAATCTAGTAGAGAGCAAAAGTAAATGTTTTCACTTTTGTTTAAAAAAGTACGCTTTACCAAATTACTATAAACTATAGAAAATTTAAGAGAAAACATTCCCTTAAATCTGGAAAACAAAATAGGTAAAGAATCAAGAGTTTTCAAATAAAAGTCTAAAACATTGTCTTAGTTATTTTATTTCATGTAATTAATTTTTATTTGGCTTGGCCTTGATTAGCAGTTTCAAAAATTTGCCAGTTTTTCATTAGGGTTTTGGAAAATTTATATTTAGTCCATTGATCTGAAAATTATTAGAAAAATGTATTTAGGAATACTTGTTAGAGTCTTTTCAGTGAATCTTATTGCAAACGCTTTTAGGGAAGTTTCAAAATTATGGATGAAAGAGATTAAGAAGAGCCATGATTAAAAATCTGATGGAAGTTTATTATTCAGCAATTGACAATAAAATTTGGTTATTTTTGTAACATACAACATGACCAGAATTGTGAATGATGACATATTAGACTTCTAAGAGTTTATATAATTTTGTAACTTTCATATAAATAACACACCTATAAATAGAACTGAAGGAAGATCTAGCATCACTTATCATTTGACATTGTTTCCCATACAATTTATCAAATAAGCCTAATTATTACAAGATGGCACATCTGTCTACTGAGGCTCTGCACAGGGGCCTAGATTAATTCTAGGTCAAAAAGACTTAATTTTATCACAGAGGAAGCTCATCAAAGATGTGAAAGGTTTAAAACACTTGATCAAAATGGAATCACAGGTCACTGTGACCCATAATCATGTAATCACTATGACACTATAATCATTCATTTGAGCAGAGTGATAATCAAAAGACTTCAAAAACAATACAGAAAAGTCACTTGGATGTAAAAAATGCCTTAACCCTTACAAAACTCAGTTTTCCTAAGTAATAAAAACAGGCTAGTTAAATATGACACCAAAACCCAGGGAATTATTGATAAAACATAAAATGTTTTCTTAGGCCAGTTTTCAAAAATGTAAAGAAAAATATTTTTCAGTGTGATTGTTTCTCCTTATGGGAGGCTATTTAGATAACCTGGAAGTCAAGTCTAATGAAAGACACTTAAATTTAATCAATACAGGAAGAGTGTGTGACCAAGGTTATGAGTGTATATCATATCACAGAGGAAGGTAAATGAGAAAACGGATACTTTGAGCATGGAAATACATGGCTTCTAGTGAAAGCATGGGAAATTTTCTGGTTATGTGAAATAATTCAGACATATCTGGAAAAGCCAAAAGTACAGAATCAAGTTATACTGGAGCAAAACGTTGCCCTAAAAATGTAAAGCTGAAGTTCAGAAGATGGTTGAAATTTTAAAGAAACATTTCAGAATTAAATATCAAAACCTCTCATAATTGTTTACTGAGAGCAGATTAATACCTCAAGAAAATCTTGTTCTACCATAGAAGACCAAATTTTTAATTCTGTATCACTGTGTATATGTGGCATGCACACATAAATCAAAACTAATCTTTAGAAAGACTTATAATTCCCTTCTAATTATAGCCAGCATACAAAATTTTTTTCATAAATTCATTCTTCACAAACTTTCCATGACTTTTGCCAACCTTCCATGACAGGCTTAGACTATTAGTTTTGTTCTATATTTCTTCTTTGTTAAATAACCTGCCATTTACTTGAGGACAGAAAATTTAGCTCACAAGTTTCTTGTTAATAGAAAAATTCTCTTACATTTTAAAAAATTATTTAAAATTTTTTGTGGATACACATTAGGTATTTTTATTGATGTTGTACATGAGACGTTTTGATAACTTTCTTTACATCTCACTGAGATGTATCTTTCTATTTCCTTCAATAATTTTACTTTTTGAAATTAACCTCTGATTTTAGGAAAAAAATTTTTAAATGACAATTTTTAATGCCTTATAATTTTTCTCATCAGAAATATGTACATTTCTGTATACTTTGTATACAGAATTATATATATTAATTAGAATGTCTAATTCTTAGTAACCTTAATTTTTATTGATAACCTAGGAAACAAATTTTAAACTGTCTGTCACATGTCAGTGTTTTGTAGAGAAGAAACATTTTACAATTTTTAGAAAGATGTTTTTCCATAACTTAATTTTTATATACTTTGATAGGCGCATATACTTAGTCTTTCTATAAAATTTATGAAGCGAAGTAAAATCCTGTATTTATGTTTAGCAATTTATGTTTCATTATTTTATCTTCTTTGAAAATTATCCAGACATTTAATGAGTATCTATCAGTAAATTTAATATAACATAACTTTAACATTTCAAATTATAATAAAGTTTGTTTATAAACATCTCTTTTACATTTACCTAATTCATTTTTATCAATTATACCTAGGTTACTTATGAAAACTGAAATATTAGACAAGCTAACTGTTCTTTCAGGTTATTTTTCTGTTAATGATTTTTACAGCCTGTGAATATCAGGTGTTCACCTGAGTAAGAAACTTATGTGAGCATTTTGCCAATAAACCAGAAGATACAGCTGTTTCCATGATACCAACAGTAACAAATTGCTCTTATTTATTAGAGTAATTACAATTTTTTTTTTTTTGAAGATGGAGTCTTGCTCTGTAAGCAGGTGGAATGCAGTGGCACAATCTTGGCTCACTGCAACCTCTGCATCCCAGTTTCCAGCAATTCTTCTGCCTCAGCCTCCCAAGTAGCTGGGACTACAGGTGTGTGCCACCATACCAAGCCAATTTTTGTATTTTTTAGTAGAGACAGCGTTTCGATATGTTGATCAGGATGGTCTCCATCTCTTGACCTTGTGATCCACCTGACTTGGACTCCCAAAGTGCTGGGATTACAGGCATGCAGCACCACACCCAACCTATAAATTATCACAGAATAATTGCTACAGTAATTACACACAAATAAAGATACATTCTGTTTTCAGGTTGGTTTTGTAGTATTTTACCTTTGTATCAAACCCTGACACCTTAAAACATCTAGCAAAGGCAAATATAAAACTGACTAGCAAGTCCAAGCAAAAATATATGCCAGCAATTTTGAATTATATTTTTATATTTTTACCAAGAATTTCAAAACCAACATAGTTATTAAAGATCTACTTATGTCACATGAACTAAAGCCATTTGGGTTATTAGATATTTTAACAGTTTCTATGAGTACACGCTTATCTAAGCCAGTGTGGATGGAATTCCTTAAGGGACTTTTGGCAAACTATGCCAAATTCTACCATGTAGACACAACACACAATATAATACATGTGCATATAAATAGACGTCTCTAAACATATATATATATATATATACATGCAAAGATCTTTTAGCTTTCATTTTAGAATTTTAGTCACAAGGCAGTAAAACATAATACATGGTATAATCTCACCAGTTTGTAAAAGGCAGTTAGATCTAAATTATATTTCTGACAACATGACCTGTTCACCTGACTAAATTTTATTTTCCCTGATGGGTAGTCTAATGAAGGCTGTGGGCCAAAACTCTGGATAAAGCAGTTAAAAAAAATTTTTTTTACTCTCCCCTTTCTTCAGTTTCAAATCAGTTCAGTGGTTAGAATTTTTAAATGTTTACATATTAGCTGGTATGATCTGAATTGTGTGAGAAAAACAAAATCTCCAAGTAGTCTTGAATTTTAGTAACAAATTTGTCTTTTGTTTATTGGTTTTGTTTGCTTGACTAGTCAATTTGGGCAGGAAAATGTTGGAGGAAAAGTTATTTGCAGTTTTTTCCCCCCCCAGACTTTTCTGGTTCATGCATAGCAGACAATGAAATTGTCATACCAGACAGATAGATTATTGCTCTGAGCTTAAGACTTTGATCCATTTGATCTGAGAACTTAACTTTGATGAACATTTATCTATTTCTTTTTTTTTTTTTAGAATGTCAGTCCTTCAATTCTTCTGTCAACCTAAATGATTGTCTTCCAGGCAAACCTAAATATATATTTCCAAAAGATGTCTAGGTTGTTGGTTACTGTGGAGCTGATTCCATTTGTAAAGCCATTAATTTGAAAGCCCTTTAAAACTACAAACAAACAGCAACAACAATAACAAAAACAAAGTTTGACTGGAATTCCATAAGCAGTGAGCCTACCTTAATACCAAAAGAAAAGTCAGCAGATTGAAAGTAGGCAGATAAAAACAGAGATAGACGCAGAACTTAGAAGGCTCTACATGTTAATACTACAGATGGTTGCAATTTCTAATTTAGTTATAAGAAAAACAAGGTTGGAAAGTTTGAATGATCTCCTTTAATGGCCATAAATTATCCTTGCTGTGATTTTTGTCCATTGATTTAAGATATACACCAGAATGGACCATAAGTCTTGAATTTATAGCTGTTTGAAGTCCTAGAGGTTTGGCAGGATTTAGAATTTCAAGGATCCCATTCCATTCCTTTTATTTGGTTTGCTTTATTTTATTTTTTATTATTTTTTTATTTCCATAGGTTATTGGGGGAACAGGTGGTGTTTGGTTACCTGAGTAAATTCCTTAGTGATGATTTGTGAGATTTTGGTGTACCCATCACCCCACCAGTATACACTGCACCCTTTGTGTCGTCTTTTATTCTTCACCCACTTCCCACCCTTTCCCTCTGAGTCCTCAAAGTCCATTGTGTCATTCTTATGCCTTTGCATCCTCATAGCTTAGCTCCCACTAATGAGTGAGAACATACAATGTTTGGTTTTTCATTCCTGAGTTACTTCAGTTAGAATTATAGTCTCCAATCTTATCCAGGTCTCTGCAAATGCCATTAATTCATTCCTTTTATGGTTCGGTAGTAGTCCATCATACATATATATATATATATATATATATATATATATATATTGACTACTACCAAACCATATAAGGAATGAATTAATGGCTTGGAAAAACTAGGAGATATAAATAAACAAATAAATATTCAGCAGTATTCCATCATATATATATATATATATATGTAGCTTTTTTTATCTTCTTGTTGAGTGATGGGAGTTTGGGTTGGTTTCACAGTTTTGCAATTGTGAATTGTGCTACTATAAACATTATAAACATGCATGTGCAAGTATCTTTTGTGTATAATGATTTCCTTTCCTCTGGGTAGAAACCCTGTAGTGGGATTGCTGGATCAAATGGTAGTTCTACTTTTAGTTCTTTAAGGAATCCACACACTATTTTCCATAGTGATTGTACTAGTTTACATTCCCACCAGAAGTGTAAAAGATGTTGGCAGCCATGCAACATCTACTATTTTTTTATTTTTTGATTATGGCCATTCTTGCAGGTGTAAGGTGGTATCACATTGTGATTTTGATTTCCATTTCCCTAATCATTAGTGATGTTGAGCATTTTTTTCATATGTTTGGTAGCCATTTATATATCTTCTTTTGAGAATTGTCTATTCATGTCCTTTACCCACTTTTGGATGAGATTTTTTTTTTTCTTGCAGATTTGTTTGAGTTTGTTGTAGATTCTGGGTATTAGTACTTTGTCAGATGTATCGATTGTGAAGATTTTCTCCCACTCCATGGGTTGTCTGTTTACTCTGCTGACTGTTCCTTTTGCCCTGCAAAAGCTCTTTATTTTAATTAAGTCCCAGCTGTTTACCTTTGTTTTATTGCATTTGCTTTTGGGTTTTTGGTCATGAAATGCTTGCCTAAGCCATGTCTAGAAGGGTTTTTCCAATGTTATCTTCTAGAATTTTTATAGTTTCAGGTCTTAGATTTAAGTCTTTAATTCACTTTGAGTTGATTTTTGTGTAAGGTCAGACATAAGAATCCAGTTTTATTCACCTAGCCAATTATCCCAGCACCATTTGTTGAAAAGGATGTCATTTCTCTATGCTTTTGTTTGCTTTTTCGAAGATCATCAGTTGGCTGTAAGTGTTTGGGTTTATTTCTGGGTTCTCTGTTCTGTTTCATTGGTCCATGTGACTGTTTTTTATATCTGTACCATGTTTTTTTGGTGAGTATGGCCTTATAATATAGTTTAAAATCAGGCAAGGTGATGCCTCTAGATTTGTTCTTTTTGCTTGATCTAGCTTTGGCTATGTGGCCTCTTTTTTGGTTCCATATTAATTTTAGAATTTTTTTTTCTAATTCTGTGAAGAATGATGGTGGTTTGGTAGGAATTGCATTGTATTTATAGTTTGCTTTTGGCAATGTGGTCATTTTCACAATACTGATTCTACCTGTGTATGAGCATGGGATATGTTTCCATTTGTTTGTGTTGTCCAGGTTTCTTTCAGTAGTGTTTTGTAGTTTTCCTTGTGGAGGTCTTTTACTTCGTTGGTTAGGTATTTTCCTAAGTATTTAAAATTTTTTTGCAGCTATTGTAAAAGGGGTTGAGTTCTTGATTTAATTCTCAACTTGGTTGCTGTTGGTGTATAGGAGAGCTACTGATTTGTGTACACTATTTTTGTATCTGGAAACTTTGCCGAATTCTTTTATCAGTTTTAAGACCTTTCTGGAGGAGTCTTTAGGGATTTCTAGGTAACAGTCATATCATCAGCAAATAACAACAGCTTTACTTCCTCTTTACTGATTTGGTTGCCTTTATTTCTTTCTCTTGTCTCATTGGTCTGGCTAGAATTTCCAGTACTAGTTGAATGGGAGTGGCGAGAGTGGGCATCCTTGTCTCGTCCCAGTTCTCAGAGGGAAATGCTTTCAACTTTTCCTGGTTCTGTATTATGCTGGCTGTGCGTTTGTCATAGATGGCTTTTATTACACTGAGGTGTGTCCCTTGTATTCTGATTTTGCTAAGAGTTTTAATCATAAAGGAATGATGGATTTTGTCAAATGCTTTTTCTGCATCTATTGAGATGATCATGTGATTTTTTTTTTCAATTCTATTTATGTGGTGTATTACATTCATTGAAGTGTGTATGTTAAACTATCCCTGTATCTGTGGTATGAAACCTACTTGATCATGGTGTATATATCTTTTTGATATACTGTTGAATTTGGTTAGCTAGTATTTTTGTTAAGGATTTTAGCATCTATGTTCATTAGAGATACTGGTCTGTGGTTTCCTTTTTTGGTTATGTCTTTTCCTGGTTTTGGTGTTAGGGTGATACTGGCTTCATAGAATGATTTAGGGAGGGTCCCCTCTCTCTCTCTGTGGAGTAGTATCAGTAGAATTGGTATCAATTCTTTCAGAGTCTGGTAGAATTCTGCTGTTAATTCATCTGCTTCTGGACTTTTTTGTTGTTGGCAATTCTAAAATTAACATTTCAGGCTAACTGCTTGTTTTTGGTGTGTTCAGGGTATCTATATTCTTCCTGATTTAAGCTAAGAGGATGGTATCTTTCCCAGAATTTATTCATCTCTTCTGGATTTTCTGGTTTGTGTGCAGAAAGTTGTTAAGAGTAGCCTTGAGTGATCTTTTGCATTTCTGTAGTGTCAGGGGTAAGATCTTCTGTTTTGCTTCTTATTTAGTTTGTTTGGATTCTTCTCTCTCTTTCTTGGTTAATCTTGCTAATGGTCTATCACTTTTATTTATGTTTTCAGATAACCAGGTTTTTTGTTTCATTTATCATTTGTATTTTTGTTGTTTCAGTTTTATTTAGTTCTGTTCTCATCTTGGTTATTTCCTTTCTTCTGCTGGGTTTGGGTTTGTTTTGCTGTGTTCTTGTTTGTCTAATTCCTTCAGGTGTGACCTTAGATTGCCTTTGCATGCTCTTTCAGTCTCTTTGATGTAGGAATTTAAGGCTATGAACTTTCCTCTTAGCACTGCCTTTGCTGTATCCGAGAGGTTTTGGTATGTTGTGTGACTACTGTTCAGTTGAAAGAATTTTTAAAATTTCCATCTTGATTTCATTTTTTGCTCAATGATTATTTAGGAGCAGGTTTTTTAATTTCCACATATTTCCAAGATTTTGAAGGTTCCTTTTGTAGCTGGTTTCCAGTTTTATTCTACTGTGATCTGAGACACTGCTTGATGTAATTTCAGTTTTCTTAAATTTATTGATGCTCATTTTGTGGCCTATCATATGGGGTCTGTCTTGGATAAAGTTCCATGCGCTGTTGAATAGAATGTACGTTCTGTGGTTGTTGTATGGAATGTTCTTGTTTCTATCTGTTAAGTCCATTTGTTCCAGGTATAGTTTTGTTTGTTTGTTTGTTTTTTGTTTTGTTGTTGTTGTTTTTGCTGTGCGGGATTCTGGATTTTATTATTTTTTTCCATTTTTTGTTGAATTTTTTAAAATTTTATTTTTTAAAAATTTGTTTATATACTTTAAGTTCTAGAGTACATGTGCATCATGCAGGTTTGTTACATAAGTATACATGTGCCATGGTGGTGGTTTGCTGCATCCATTGCTCCAATATCTACATTAGGTATTTCTCCTCAATGCTATCCCTCCCCCAATCCCCACACCCCCTGCTTTCCTCCCCTAGTCCCTACCCCCAGACCCTGGTGTCTGATGTTCCTCTCCCCTGTATCCATGTGGTCTTATTGTTCAAAACCCACTTATGAGTGAGAACATGAAGTGTTTGGTTTTGTGTTCTTGTGTCAGTTGGCTGAGAATGATGGTTTCCAGTTTCACCCATGTCTCTGCAAAGGACATGAACTCATCCTTTTTTGTGGCTGCATAGTATTCCATGGTACATATATGACTCATTTTCTTTATCCAGTCTATTATTGATGGGCATTTGGGTTGGTATGAAGCCTATGCTATTGTGAACAGTGCTGCAATAAACATATGTGTGCATGTGTCTTTATAACACAGTGATTTATAATCCTTTGGGTATATACTCAGTAATGGGATTGCTGGGTCAAATAGTATTTCTATTTCTAGATCCTTGAGGAATCGCCACATTGTCTTCCACAATGGTTGAATTAATTTACACTCCCACCAACAGTGTAAAAGTGTTCTTATTTCTCCACATCCTCTCCAGCATCTGTCATCTCCTGATTTTTTAGTGATTGCCATTCTAACTGGCATGAGGTAGTATCTCAATGTGGCTTTGATTTGCATATCTCTAATGACCAGTGATGATGAGCTTTTTTGTTTTTTTCATATGTTTGTTGGCTGCATGAATGTCTTTTATTGAAAAGTGTCTGTTCATATGCTTTGCCCACTTTTTGATGGAGTTGTTTGTTTATTTGTTTGTAAATTTGTTTAAGTTCTCTGTGATTCTGGATATTAGCCCTTTGTCAGAGGGGTAGTTGCAAAATTTTTTCCCATTCTCGCTGTTGCCAGTTTGCTCTAATAATTGTTTCTTTTGCTGTACAGAAGCTCTGGAGTTTAATTAGATCCCGTTTGTCTATTTTGGCTTTTGTTGCCATTCCTTTTGGTGTTTTAGTCATGAAGTACTTGCCTATGCCTACGTCTTGAATGGTATTGTCTAGGTTTTCTTCTAGAGTTTTTATGGTGTTAGGCCTCATGTTTAAATCTTTAATCCATCTAGAGATTTTTGTGTAAGGTGTAAGGAAGGGACCCAGTTTCAGCTTCCTGCATATGCCTAGCCAGTTTTCCCAACACTGTTTATTAAATAGGGAATCCTTTCCCCATTACTTCTTTTTGTCAGGTTTGTCAAAGATTAGATGGTTGTAGATGTGTGGTGTTATTTCTGAGGCCTCTGTTCTGTTCCATTGGTCTATATCTCTGTTTTGGTACCAGTACCATGCTGTTTTGATTATAGTAGCCTTGTAATATAGCTTGAAGTCAGGTAACATGATGCCTTCAGACTTTTTTTTTTTTTTGCTTAGGATTGTCTTGGCTATCTAGGTTCTTTTTTGGTTCCATATGAAGTTTAAGGTGTGTATGTGTGTGTGTTTTTTCCAATTCTAGGAAGAAGGCCATTGGTAGGTTGATGAGGATAGCATTGAATCTATAAATTACTTTGGGCAGTATGGCCATTTTCACAATATTGATTCTACCTAACCATGAGCATGGAATGTTTTTCCATCTGCTTGTGTTCTCTCTTACTTCCTTGAGCAGTGGTTTGTAGTTCTTCTTGAAGAGGTCCTTCATATCTCTTGTTAGTTGTATTCCTAGGCATTTTATTCTCTTTGTAGCAATTGTGAATGGGAGTTCACTCATGATTTGGCTCTGTGTTTGTCTATTATTTGTGTATAGGAATGCTTGCTATTTTTGCACATTGATTTTCTATTCTAAGACTTTGCTGAAGTTGTCAAAGACATCACAAGAAAAAAAAGGCCAATATCCCTGATGAATATAGATGTAAAAGGCCCCCAAAATATTAGAAAACTGAACTTAACAGTACATTGAAAGGATTGTACAGCGTGACTACATGGTATTTATTCCTAGAATGCAAGGATGGTTAATATATGCAAATCAATCAATGTGATACACCACATTGTGATACACCACATTGTGATATACCATTAACAAAATAGAAGATAAAAATCGCATGATCATCTCAGTAGGTGCAGAAAAATTTTTTTTTGACAAAATTCAACACTCCTTCATGTTAAGAAATGTCAACAATTAGGTATAGAAAGCTTACCGATTAGGTATAGAAAGAAAGCCATATACAAAAATCCCACAGCTAATATACTCAGTGGGAAAAATCTAAAAACATTTTTGTCTAAGATTCTGAACAAGGCAAAGATGCCCACTCTTGCCACTTACATTCAACATACAGTTCTAGAAGTCCTAGCCAAAGTAATCAGGCAATAGAAAGTAATAAAATGCATTCAAATTGGAAAGGAAGAAGTTAAATGATCTGTTTGTGGAAGACGTGATTTTATATGTAGAATAACCTAAGATTACACCAAATACTCAACCCAAACCTGTAAGAAATAATAAACGAATTTAGTAAAAGTTGCAGATCCAAAATCAACATGCAAAAATTAGTTGCATTTCTATATATGAACAACAAATGGTCTGAAAAGGATTAAGAAAACAGTCCCATTTAATCAGCTAGAATACTTAGGAATAAACTTTCAAAGAGATGAAAGACATGTACGCAGCCAACCATAAAACCTTGAGGAAAAGAATTAAAGCAAACAAATAAATGAAAAGATATCCCCTGTTCATAGATTGGAGGAATTAATATTGTTTAAATATTCATACTAAAAGCAATATAATGCAATCCCTATCAAAATTGTAAGAACATTTTTTACAAAAATATTTAAAAATTCCAAAATTCTATGGAACCATAGAAATCCCTAAGAAGCCAAAGCCATTTTGAGCAAGGAAAACAAAATTGGAGGCATCACACTTCCTGATTTCACAATATATTATAAAGCTATAGTATTCGAAACATGATAGTACTGACATAAAATGTAGATGTCTTAGGCCATTGGAACAAATAGAACAGAAATAAACCCTTACATGTACAGTCAACTGATCTCCCACAAAGTTGCCAAGAATATACAATGGGTAAAGGACGATCCCTTCAATAAATGATGCTGAGAAACCTAGATGTCTACATATAAAAGAATGAAATTGGAACTTTATATTACATAATACAGAACAATTTTCTAAAAGTGGATTAAAGACTTAAATGTAAGACCTGAAACTGTAAATCTCCTAGAAGAAAGCACAGGGAAAAAACTTCTTGACATTGGCTTTGGTAATGATTTCGTGGATATAACAACCAAAAGCACAGGCAACAAAATAAAAGATAAGTGGGATTAAATCAAACAAAAAAAGTTTCTGCACAGCAAAAAAACAAAAACAAAAATAAAAACAAAAAGCAAAAAAAAAAATCAACAAGAGGAAAAGATAGTCTGTGAAATGGGGGAATATTTGCAAATCATGTATTTGATAAAGGGTTAATATCCAAAATGCAGCTAGAAGTCCCATAACCCAACAGCAAAAAACAAACAAAAAACTCCCCACAAATAAACCAATTGAAAAATGGGCAAAGGAACTGAATAGAAATTTCTCCAGGAAGATACGGAAATGTCTACCAGGTATATGAAAATGTGCTCAACATCACTAATTATCAGGGAACTCCAAATCAAAACCACAATGAGATATCACTTTACATTTGTTATGATGGCTGTTAGCAAAGAAACAAAAGATCACAAGTGTTGGCAAGAATGTAGAGAAAAAGGAACCATTGTACACTGTTGGTGGGAAGAGAAACTTGTATAGCCATTATGAAAAACAATATAGAGTTTCCTCAAAAATTAAAAAAAGAATTACTCTTTGATCCAGCAATCTCACTTCTGGGTGCATATCCGAAACAACTGAAGTCAGATTCTTGAATAGATACCCAGAATCCCATGTTCATTTCAGCATTATCATAATAGCCAAAATATGAAAGCAACCTAAATGTTCGTGGATGGATAAAGGACAAAAAAATGTGGTAATATACATACAATGGAATATTACTTGGCCTTTAAAAAGAGTAAAACCCTGACATTTGAAACAAAAGGGATGAACCTGGAAGACATTACAACAAATAATATAGGCCACTCACAGAGGACAAATACTGCGTGATCCCACTTATATGAGGAATCTAAAATAGCCATAGAAACAGAGAAGAATGGTGGTTTCTGGGGGCTGGGGAAAGAGAAATATGGGAAGTATGGTCAAAGGGCACAAGGTGTCACTTATGCAAGATTAATAAGTCCTAGAGATCTAGTAAAACAAAACCAAAACCAAAAGAAAATATAAGTATATTGTATATATGTACACACACATATATAAAACAAAACCAATATATCACATATATATATATACTCATATAAAATAAAAAATATATGATTTATATATACATTATATGTCCTAAATAAGGAATTGGCTCATGTGATTATGAAGGCAACGATCTATAGTCTACAAGCTGGAGCCTATGAGCTGGAAACCCAAGAGCTGATTATATAGTTCAGTCTGGTCCAAGTACAAAGGAATAAGAACCAGGAAAGCTGAAGGCATAATTTCTAGTCTAGGTCCTGAAACGGACTTAATAGTCCCATAGACTGTTGTTATGGATAAACATAGAAATTGGCTTTGCTGGTCTTAAAGTTTGAAACTTTTTGTTTTATCTGAGTTCCTTCCTCAGGAAAGGATCTTGAAGCCTCTCAAAAACAAAAAACAAAAAAAAAAGGTATCAAAGAACTGAACCTAACCAGATACCACATTCAGATGATGAGACTTTGGACCCCTCATTCATCATGATTGCTTCCTTGCCCCTCCCTAGTTCCTGTTTTCTTATACATTGTTAGATCTCTTCCCTGCTATATAAATCCCTGGTTTTAGTTGGTCAGGGAGATGGATTTAAGACTGAGCTCCCATCTACTTGGCTACAGCACCGGCTTAAAGCCCTGTTCCTTGGCAATACTTGTTGTCCCAGTGACTGGCTGTCTGTACAGTGAACTGTAGGACCTAGACCAAACCCCTGGTGTTCCAGTAATAGTCCAAGTCCAAAGTCTGAGGCAAAGATTAATGTCCCAGCTTGAAAATGGGCAGAAAGATTTCTTTCTTACTCAGGCTTTTATTCGATTTATGATTTCAACAGATTGGATGAGGCTCACGTATGTTAGGGAGGACAATCTAGTTGACTCAGTCTACTGATCAAATGTTATTCTCACCCAGAAACACCCTTACAGGCACACCCAGAAATAAGGTTTAACTGAATATCTTGGCACCTTGTGGCCCAGTCAAGTTCACACATAAAATTAACCATCATAACTGGTTCTTCCCTGCAGCCAAGGCTGAGAACCACTGCTCTGGATACTGGAAAGAATGGCATTTAGAGCCTGGAACTTTCTTCAAAGAATTAACAGTAATCTAAATGTTCAGATGCTTTTCAAAATAAGTAGGCATCCAAAATTAAAAAATGGCCAGATAGATCAGACTGGGACAGATAAATTAGAGGAAGTGGTATTTCAGCAAAAGTTTGTTTTACATAGGTCTAGAAGCATATTCAGTTTTTCCATAACTCTCCATACAAGAAGGCAGATTCTAAATGCAAAAGTAGGAGTTTTTATCTCTTTTAAGCAACAAACTACTTGAAAATTCTAATGCAGGTTTGTTGCATTGAACTAAAAAGATGACTTTAATTTTCCACCATAATTTGAAAACTTGCCATTCGTTTACTAAATATTTAAAAACTTTTCAGTATGTTTCCTCTTGTATTCTTATAAACCTTTTATGAGTTGGGTAAAAATCAGTGTAGGATTCATGAATAAGTAAGCACAAAGTCTGGATTGATGCAGATTCAATGATCATCACTATTTTGTTTTGTCATTTGGCAGCAAGGATAATCTTAGCATCTAAACATAATTATCATTAAATTTGTGATACTTTATTCTGCAACCCCAAATTTCACAATACAGAATTTGAACGCGTTTATCCTCTGGCAGTATTAATATAGGAACCAAAGCCAAACTGTGGAGTATGAATTCTGTTTCCTTTTGGCAAAGTGTAGTTGCATTCTCTCTTTAGGGAAGCATCTTTGCCACAGCAACTGGGAAAAGGTACATGAAGAAATAAAAAGGGCATATGATCTTACCTCACTCAGTCAAGGGCCTTTCTGGATTCATTTTGGTTACAATCAAGTTTCACAAACTCAGTTCACTCCAGGCAGGACAGAAAACAACCTAGAACAGACAAACCCCATGAGTTGTGAATTCTATTTCCTTATTCTGTGTGACTTTTCTAACTTTGGGAATGTTATGAAAGCTCTCTAAGCATCTGTATATTAATTTATTCAATAGGAAATGATAATATATACATCATAGGCTTGTCATAAATATTAAATAGGCATAACCTATTTTTAATCAATAGCATAGCTTTATGGATGTATTCAATAGATGCTGGTTTCTTCTGTCTACTAGTTTTCTCTACCACTTCTCTCCCCCCTGGTAAAATGTTCCTGGACTTCACTTACCTATCTAAACCTCTAGTTTGGAAAATGCAATGTAATAATCTGAGGCTGAGGCAGATCTCAAATGAAAGGAAGAAAATAATCCAAGTGACACTTCAATATTTGACCGAAGTGAACCTGAGGGGTACCGTGAGTTCAGATAAATGGAAATTTTTTTAGAATCATAATAATGTGAGTATACCAAAAGGACGTTTTCAGATTGGATTGTCAGTATGTTGCACTAGTTCTGGAGGTACTGGGTGAGAAAGATATCCTTGAAAAGTAAGAGAACCTAATATGCACATATTCTTAAAGGCTGTATGACCCAATCAGCTGATGCCTATTTATCCTTTTTGCCTATTCTCCTTATCTAGAGTCCAGTCACATGAGTGTGTTCAAATTTGACTATGATAACCATTCCCTTATAGTTAAATATAGCCATGAGGTTTTTCTGATTTCAGTCTGTGCTTCCCACATTGGTACCTGGGTAGTATCTAAAACAAAATCAAAACCCAAAAACTTGTGCAACAGTTTAAATTCATGCCTTTGTCTCTCTTTCTCCCAAAGTCTATTAAGATTATAGTGAAGGGATAAAATGACAATAGATGGATATGCCTCTTCCTAATCAAAATCCCTTCCACGTCTCCAAAGGTAACCACTATACTGACTTTTTAAAAAAATTGTGTTAAAATACACATAACATAAAATTTACTATCTTAACCATTTTAAAGTATACAGTTCAGTAGTAAGTTCATTCACATTATTGTACAACCAATCTCCAGAATGCTTTTCACTTGCAAAACTGAAAAATTATACCCACTAACAGCAACTACCCATTCATCCCTCCCTCTAGGCCCTGGTAACCACCATTCTGCTTTATATCTGTATGATTTTCACTATTCTAAATACCTTACATAAGTGGAATCATAGAATACTTATCCTTTTTTTACTGGCTTATTTCACTTTGCATAATATGCTCAAGGTTTATCTATGTTGTAGCAAGTGTCAGAACTTTACTCCTTTTTAAGGCTGAATAATATTCCATTGTATTTATATAACATATTTTGTTTATTTGTTCATCTGTTGATGACTACTTGGGTCGCTTCCACCTTTTGGCTATTGCAAATAATGGTGCTATAAACACAGGTATACAAATATCTTTTTTGAGACTCTTCTTTCAGTATTGGAGGGTATATACCCAGAAGTAAGATTACTAGATTATATTCTATTTTTTCAGTTTCTGAGGAACCATCGTATTGTTTCCCACTGTAGCCACACCATTTTACGTTCTCATCAACAAGGTACAATGGTTCCAATTTCTCCACATCCTCACCAGCACTTGCTATTTTCCAGTTTTTTTGTTTTGTTTTGTTTTTTACAATAGTCATCCTTTGGGTGAGAGATGGTACCAGTTGGTTTTGATTTGCATTTCTCTAATAACTCATGATGTTCAATGTCTTTTTATGTATTTCTTGGCCATTTGTATATTTCTTTGAGAAATGTCTACTCAAGTCCTTTGCCCATTTTTCAACTGGGATTTTTTGTGTTGTTGTTAGGTTGTAGAAGTCCTTTATATATTCTGGATACTAATCCCTTATTAGATGTATACTTTGCAAGTATTTTCTCCCATTCTGTAGGTTGTCTTTTCATTGTTGATTGTGTCCTTTGATGCATAGAAGTTTTAAATTTTGATGTAGTACAATTTATCTATTTTTACTTTTTTTTGGCTATGCTTTTGGTATTACAGCAGTTTTACTTGTAATAGACTAAAACTAGAAACAATCTAAATGTCTTTCAACAGATGAATGGATAAATATATTGAGGTATATCCAAACAATGGAATATTATGCAGCAATAAGATAAACTTTTGATACATGCAGCATTATGGTTGGCTCTTAATATAATTAGGTGAGTCAGACAAATATAAAATTCCAGAAATGCACATTGATCTATAGTCACAGATGGTCAGATGGCTTCATAAGTGCATTTCAATGCTTATCAGATGGTATGCCTTAAACATGTGCAGCTTATTATTTGCCAAATTATAACTCAGTATGTTTAAAAGAGTTATCTCTTTGGTATTTCTGCAGAATTTTGTTTTAAATCTCTATTACAGTTTTAACTTTGAAGTTAAAAACTTTTGAGTTAGAAGGCCTGGGATGGAGTCCTGTTTCCATTAATTATAAAGTATGTGACTTTAGGGAAGTTAAAATCAGTTTCATCATCTGTAAAATGAATATAACTAAAGTGCTTCTCTCAGAATATTGTTCAGAGAATTAAATAACAACTTGGCACATTGCCTGTCAACTGGTGAGTGCTCAAAAATATCCATTGTATTATCACTAATGCCAAACAGTGACCACTTAAGGACAGACACCATGTTTTTTTATCCATCCTTATATTCCTACTATCTAACTGTTGAACAAAAGTCTACTGTCAGTTACAGCTACATAGGAGGAATAAGTCCTGGTGTTCTGTACCACTGTAAGTTGACTGTAGTACACAATAATACATACTTTAAAATACCTAGAAGGAGGATATTGAATGTTCTCAACACAAAGAAGTGATAAATATTTGTGATATGACTATGGTAAATACCCTAATCTGATCTCTATATATCATTGAAACATTACAATGTACCTATGAATATGTACAATGATTACTTGTCATTTAGAAAAATAAAAAATTGAATGGGTTAAATGGCTTTTTATTGCAAACTGCCGAAGTATATTTAACCACTCCTTAGCATTTGAGCATTTGGACCATTTCCACGTATTTTTTTAATGTTCAGACGTACATAGTATAATATGTTGGCACGGTAATCATACAAACCTTCCCCTACCCCCCATTTCAACTTACGTCTTGGGATATATTCTCAGGAATATTATTGTCACAACAAAGAGCACGATTAGAATATTGGATTGTGGTGGTTCTATTATTTTGTCTAGGATGTTTTCCCATCTTCTATCTTCTTGTTCTTCGTCCCCTTTCTTCGGGAAATGCACAAGGAAGAGTGTGATCCAGATAGTGGTCATCTATAGTGCTCACCTTCGCTGGCTGGGTTCTTCATTGCCCTGTATACCTCTGGGAAATGACTGGTTTGTGACAGTTGGGGGGAAGGGTGTGTGACCTGAGTCTGTGCAATCAGTGTCCATGTTGGAGAGGGGAAAGATCCAGTCCTCTTTTTCTCTTGCATCTTGAGATATAGGATGTAGGCCTGAGATGGTCAACAGCTCAGACTTCAGTGGCATGAGCAACTCTAGGGTCCTTCAAAATTACAGAGGAATGTAATTTTTACTTTATTTCAGAAAGCCTTGACCAATATGATTGGTTTTATACTTTTTTTTCTCTAAATCTTATTGAATTTGCTATCCACAAAGATTACTTATTTGCAATGTCACTAGCAGGGTATGAGTTGACCTACATCCCCATTGCCCTACATACATGGTTTCAGAATTTTTTTTAATTGCCTTTACTAATTTAATAGTATGAGAGTCATCTAAGTTTAGAATTCTGAAACTACAGCCCATCTTGTCTTATGTTGCTTTTCTCAGACTCCTTAAGAAATGTAACAAAGAGGACTCTGTAGCCCAATGCATAATCTACACTCCAAACTGAAGTTTTTCATTCAACCTTTGTCAGCTTTACAACCCTGATGAGCTTGCCTTAACATTACCCCAATGATCCACATCACCCTTTTCACCGAAATCCTGAAACTAACACTCAGGTGGTCCTGGAGCCTGGCTGTGGCTCTGCCCAACATTCCTGAGCCTCAACCACCCCTTGCTACTGCTGGCCACAGTGGAGAGATACAAAGAGGACAACACGCAAGGAAGAAACAGAGCCGAAGAAGATTTTCATTATTTTCTCACTCTTTCCACCAAAGGTTTTATCTCCTGGTCCTGAAACAGCAGCAAGGTGAAGTATTGTCCCTGCACAGCTTCCATGTATTATTTAGTGCTTATTCGGACTTGGGTCTTTTGTATTATTATTATTATTATTATTATTATTATTTTGAGATGGAGATTTGCTCTGTCACCCAGGCTGGAGTGCAATGGCACGATCAGCTCACTGCAACCTCTGTCTCCCAGGTTCAAGTGATTCTCTGCCTCAGCTGTCTGAGGAGCTGGGACTACAGGCGTGCACCACCATGCCCAGCTAATTTTTGTATTTTTAGTAGAGACAGTGTTTCGCCATGTTGGTCAGGCTGATCTGGAGCTCCTGACCCCGTGATCCGCCTGCCTTGGCCTCCCAAAGTGCTGAGATGATAGGTGTGAGCCACCGCGACTGGCCGGGTCTTGTGTTTAAATACAGTCATTTTAACCCTCATGACAATTCCAGGCTGGTGTTGCTATCCTAGTGAACAGATAATGAAACTAAGTTTACGAGAGGTTAAACTTCAGATGTTAGTAAAGAAACAGAGCCAGGATTTGACCCCAGAGACCTGACCTTCCTGACACTGCTCGTGCTGCTTTAGAGACAGCCCCTTCTAAGATAGGATGCGTGGCAGTGGCTCTCTCCCTGTGACAGGAACAGAAAGGTGGTAGACACTTTACAAACATGCTTCTTATTAAGAAAAATACTACTGTCATCAAAAATAAATAAATTGTACGCACAGCTTTGGGATCAAGGTAACCATCTTGAATGCTTTTTGTTGCTGTAGGAAAATCAAAAGAAAGGAAGCCATTAGTGCATATGATCTTAATAGGTTTTAAATGACCCTTGAGCCACCAAATTCTGCACCAAAATGCTTTGAAGTTCTAAAGTGACTCATGAAATTATTTTGTGCAATTTAAAATATGTTAGCTATATTTCTAGTCCACATGTGCTGCATTTGTAATTTATGAAACGTTGTGATCCTTTGAGCAATCTATGTATAAAAATTCATTTGGAACTTGGCGTGTAAGTTTTCTCTTTCAGAATACAGTGGAGTGCTATAGTTGTATGTTTGGTCAGGTACACAAATACCTAATTATAAACTTTTTTCTAAGTCGAAATTCTAATGCGATATTGAAATTTCGAGTATCTCATATAGCAATACCCCATTTATTCCTTCAGCTGCTTCTTGACACCCTCCTGATACCAGACAATTAAAAAATGTAGATTTTAAAAAGTAACTATCACCTTATGCCGTATAGTAAGTCACAATTTTGTCCTGTTCTTACCCTATTAAAGACAATCACTACGGTATATAAATACGTTAGGTAAGTGACAAAAATTCAGTGGTTTCTAATTACTGTGAAATAACTTTGATTAGTTTTTCTTCCAAGATTAAGTCTCAGACTTCTCTAAATCTTTTAAACATATATACATTATTCTCTGTCTGGTTTCCATCATTTCGCTTGAGATTTTCAGAGCACTTTTGCTGTCGTTCTTGTGCCGTTTTAAAATAAGAACTTTCACTACCTGTATCCAGTGTCAAAAAGTCTCTGGGTATAACTCCTTTTAATAATTGAGAGTCCGGGTGGCTTTCTTTCTCTACTTGTTAGTATTCAGCTAACTTACCTCTACCAAAGAGAGTTAATAGCAAGCTGGCTATTATACATTTTAAATGAGCTATGCATATTAACAGGATTATTAAAATGTTACATGAGATATAAACTCAAAGGTAGAAACAATCATACATGAAAAGCAAGAACATTCTAATGCTACACTCTATGAATAAACAGGTAAGACATGGCAGGGGTTCACTGGTTTGCTGACACTAAGAGCAATGAAGTCAGGAGAAGGGCTGGTACCTCATTAATAATAACCTCGGGGGCTACCCATGAGCAGGTTTGCAAATAACTAACACTTGTGTTACACAACCACTTGGCCTAACCTGAATGATACTGATGCATTTGGCATTTAATAACAGTGTAATTATACACAGCCTTTTAACCTTTTCAAATGCAGCTCCAATTTGAGATAAGAAAAATGACAAATGTACATATTTTTCTGCTATGAAATTTGCATAAAGCTGAATAGCTGTATCTGTGAATAAATATTTATAATGACAGAATATAATGTTTCATTAGGAGCAAGACTGAGTGCCATTTTACTGATTCACTTACTTCTTTTGTATATCCATGTCATACCTTTTTCGTCTTTGTATTTTTTTTTTTTTTTTGAGATGGAGTCTCACTCTGTTGCCCAGGCTGGAGTGCAGTGGTGTGATCTCGGCTCACTACAACTTCCACCTCCCAGATGGAAGTGATTATCCTGCCTCAGCCTCCTGAGTAGCTGGGACTACAGGAGCGTGCCACCACACCAGGCTAATTTTTGTATTCCTAGTAGAGACGGGGTTTCACCATGTTGGTCAGGCTGGTCTCAAATTCCTGACCTCATGATCCGTCCACGTCGGCCTCCCAAAGTGCTGGGATTACAGGCATGAGCCACCTCGCCTGGCCTGTAATTGTTTCACTTTATTTTAAACTACACATCAAATTTACTCAGGAATTTGAAGATCAGTTTCCTCACTTGCAAAATAAAAGGAGAGTAAGATAGATTATTTGTCTTCAAACTGTTTTTAAGATTTTTTTTTCAACGTATGCAAAAGGTAAGCTAGAGATGGTATGGTTGACATGGGGTAGGTAGGAACTTTTTCCCAGGGAGAATGCTGATTCTCTTTCCCCCTCTACCCTGCAAGAACTCTAGGGAATCTAGTAAAAACTAAGCAAAACAAAAATTCTTATACGAACTAAGAAGCAAGGTTAGCAAGGTCACAGGATACAAGATTAATACAGCAATCCAATAATAAAATTAATGAAATACTTTCTTTCACAGTAGTAGTAATCAAAAGAATAAAATACTTAGGAATAAAGTTAATGAAAGAAGAATAAGACCTTTATACTAAAAACTATAAAACATTATTGAAAGAAATTAAAGATTGAAATAAATCGAGATATATGTGTTTGTGGATTGAAAGAGTTAATATTAAGATGACAGTAGTCCCCAAATTAAACAATCAAATCTATAAAATCTTATCAAAATCCAGGCAGGTTTTCTGTAGATATTGACAGAAATATCCTAACATTTAGATTAAAATCTAGACTTAAATACACCTAAAATGGTTTAAAAGAATTCCAAAGAAAAAGACTGGAGGACTACACTACCTGGTTTCAAAACTTACTATAAAATTCCAGAAATTAACACAGTGTGGCATTGGCATAAAGACAGATAAAAAAATTAATGTAAAAATAACAGAATTCAGAAATAAATACACATATATGTGATCAGTTGATTTTTGACAAAGATTCCAAAACAATTCAATGTAGGGGAAGAACAATTTTTTTTAAATGGAGCTGGAATAATTATATCTATGTATGTATGTCTATCAATTTATCTAAAAGAACATAGGCCCTTACCTCACACAATAGACAAAAATTAGCTCCAAATGAAACACAGACCTAGGTGTAAAACTGCGACTATAAACTTCTAGAGGAAAATACAGGTAAAAAATTTTGTAACCTTAGGTTAGTCAGATATTCACTGGATATGACACCAAACGCACAATTTGTTTTTAAAATCGTAACTTGGACTTCACCACTATTAAAAACTGTTCCTTTTTTAAAAATGGTAAGACAAACCACAGGCTGGTGAAAACCTACCTGTAGAAGAACAAAAATTAGAATGACATTGGATTTTTTTCAGAAACCATGCAAGCAATAAGAGCATAAAGAATTGAAAGAAAAAACATCTCCCTAGAATTTTGTACCCAGTGAAATTATCCTCCAAAAGTGAAGGAAAAATAAAGACTTTCTCTCTCACACACACACACAGAATTGATGTAGACCTACCTTGCAAAAAGCATTACAAGAAGTTCTTCAGAGAGAAGGAAAGTGACATAGGTCAGAAACTTGGATCTGCATAAGCAAAAGAGAGCTTCAGGAAAGAAATAAGTATAAGTAACATAAAATATTTTATTTTTTGTATTAATGGATATGATGTCACATTGTTCAAAATAATAATGCAGCAATATATCTGAAGATTACAACTTATGGACAGAGTAATGACAGCTATATTATAGGGATGGTAGGCCCTCCTCTTTCGTTCCCTTCTTGCTGCTGGACGGTGACATGGTGAGGAGCCATTTAGATCATGTAAACAGGGATGATGAGTAGAAGGAATCTGGGTCCCTAACATTACAGATTACTATATGCGCTCTAGATATTACTTGAAGGTCCCCCATTAGAATTAGCTGAGCCTCTGCCTAGCAAATACAGGAGCCTAGTGCCCCTAGAGAAGTGAGGGAGGAATCCTGAGTGTGCAGGGTAAAGGGGGATCAGAGAGTGAAGGTAGCTCAGGCGTACCATTCTCATCAGTAGGTTGTCAACAAAAGGACCGTGAGAGAGAGACAAGATCTTGAAGAGACAATAAAGGACACAGTTTGCTGCTTTCTGAATTGACGATGAATCTGAGTCAGTGAAGGGATAAATGTTTCAAAAATAAATGCTATGAATGGCAAAAATGGACTCTTGTTAAGTGCTTTCTAATAGCAGAATTTGTATTTATTATAAACCTACTGCATTGATGGTGTACTTTTAGCAAAATTAAAGCTATTAAGTCAAATCCTAGTTTGATTATGAATAAGAGATTTATTAATCAGCTACTATAAGAACATTATCATATTATTTAAAGAAAACATTATGCCAAGAGGAAATCATGTGCCAAAATTAATGAACATAACAGAGGACATTTTGGGTCACTTAAAGATTTTTAAAAATAAACTTGTATAGATATTTTGCAGCATAGATATGGATATAGATATAGATAGATATATGAAACAAAATTGCTGGCAACGTTTAGGTCTGGTTTGTAGGATTAGGTAATGTATTTTCTTTTTGTATTTTTTATAGATTTGATAATTTTTTAAAAGATGAAAAATAAATATTTTAAATTTAAAAGTCCTCTATCTCCCTAACTGTTAGTTGGAGGGAAACAGGTAGAAATAGTGGATATAACAAAGTGTCCTCTTGAAGTGCTTTTGCTTTTGTGAAGCAAGAGGAGAAACACTTCCAAAGGCAAGGGTGTTCTTCAACTGTACATGGGCCTTTGTCTGTGGTCATCTCTATTACTCTTGCCAAGGACAGGGATTTTCCATATGAGTGTAAGAGGATTAAAATGGTAAATGAGAGTGAGTGAGTGTGACAAGCTAAGATGTGCCTTTAGGATAACTAAAAGTAAAAAAATAATTAAGTAAACTGACCCAGCTGGAGAATGTAGAGAAATAGCCCATCAAGGAGAACCTGACAATCTGAGGACCGGAGTGTTTGCTCGGGCAGAGCTGAGAATGACACTCAAGGTGTGATCCTGGAGACAGCCTCAGATCAGAGAAGTGGGGTCTGGACTAGGGAAACTGGAGATTTTCCTATGAGGAGAACCCAGAGAGGCTGCTGGCTGAGCTGGTGAGAATGTGGAGAAGCAAAGCAAAGACAAGACCCTCCTCCTGGGGTCTGGAGGTTGAGGAGAAAAGGAGTGTGGGTAAAGTAATAGTCTCAAAGACTGAGGCTAAGAAGAGAAGTTTCTGAACTAAAAAAAGGCACTGCCGCTAAAGAAGAACCAGAAGGTTCCAGAGTGCATTATATCAAAATACCAGGAAATTGTTCTTACCATTTGCTTCAACTGTGTAACTGTATAAAGCACACACCTCGACTTCCCTGGGCTATTGGAAGTGATATCTGCGTATCAACACCACAGTGCACCCTGTTGGGAAAAGAAGCATCGTTGGTGGCCAGAGAGTGAGAAAAGGAAGGATACTGACTTCAATAGAGGGAATGCTGCTTCACAAAATATGACTAAAAATGTTATGCATGCAATGTTGCCTTTTAATTTTCACAATAACCCTGTGCATTCAGTAATATTGTCCCTGCGTTGCAGACATGAAGAGAAAAGAGTTTACTAATGTGGTCAAGCTGGACAGCAAGCTGAAGTCTGCTTTGAGCCCAGGCCCTCACTTTCCACCTTCCCATGCCCGTGAGCACTCTCCGACCTGGCTCAGAAATGAAGAGTTAAATTTAGGTGAGTCAATATAGATCATTCCAGTGGCGATTAATCTGTTTGGCATCCTTATGACTAAAATACATGATAAAGTTTCAGTATTTTGCCTAATTTTCTAAAGACTCCAAAGAGATACTTAATTCTCAAGACCCAAAAAAGTGGAAGCATTCCATTCTCCAAATGAAAAAAATTCCATGTAATATTTTTAAAGTGAAGCATCATTATATTCACGGCATTAATGGAATTAGATATATTCAGGTACAAAAGCAGTGCCCACGTGGTGCACATGATGTCTCAGACACAGTAACCTGAGAGGTTGAGGAAATCAAATATTGTTAAACATGATTTAGAGAAGTACAAAGGGAGCTCTCAGAGAGGACGCCATTAGCAGGTGTACACCACGCCCATGTTTTTCTTTTCTATTTTTGTATTAGAGCAGAGCTGTTGATAATCAAGAAAGATTACTTGTTTCCAGGGTGAAGGGGGAAAAAAAACAGCAACCAATTACACTAAATCAGAAGTATCATTTCAGGGGGGGGGAGTAATAACTCCTGGGATGATGAGTGTTTTTTTTAAAGTTCCAACAAATAATTTTAAGGAGAACGTTTCATTAATTTATGTAGTCATTCAGTATTCATTCTTTCCTTCCAGTGCTAGCACGGGTAAGTGTGAGAGAAAAAAAATGAGTAAATAGGACATGGTCCTTTCCTTACAGTGAGGGCAATAGATACACATAAGCTAACTACGATGAAGTGTGAGGGGCTTTGCAAGGACAGATAAGCAAAAGGCCGTGGGAGCCCGAAGAAGAAGGGAAGCGTCTATTGCGTAAGACCTGTGTGACTGTTAAATCTCCCCAAAGGCAGAGGCCAGGCCCCAGGCCCCAGCCCCTGGAATGGCCGCCAACATAGCAGCTGCGAAGCCACGGTTACACCATCATAGCAACAATCGGAAAGCAAGATGAACCCAGGCCCGGCAACCTCAGGGTTGTGGTTACCAGGTGTTAAAGCAAGTGCGAAGGAAGTGTAAGATGAAACCACAGCTGGGTGTGGAGAGGTAAACCTCTGTGAGGTGCATAGAGAAATAGCACGCAATGTTGTCACTTCACTGAAGTTTATGTTCGTCTTCAAATTGCTCGGGATCCCAAGGTTTTTCTAAGCCTTGTCGTTTACCTGGGTTACAGCTCTGATTTGGAAAAGGACAGAAATGTTGACAGTCAAATGCCTGGAAGTGAAAGATGAACCACTGTAAGAAAGTGGCTGGAGTATTCATTAGCACTTTGTTGGGAATTTTCTCACCTGCTAAGTCCTCATCTCCTGCTTCCCTTGATAATTGCCATGCTCCATGCATTCATTCATTTGTTAATTAAGCATATATGGAGCACTTACTGTGGACAAATGTTGATGATCCATAATGACTAAATGCCATCACTCCTCTCTCATCTTATGGGAAGGCAACACTCAATTCCAATACAAGGCAATAAATGTGTACAACATATCCTGGAAACATGATGGAGGAACTGGTTGATCTGCCCAGGAAAGCTGTCATAGGAGAGAATATCTTTGAGCTTGACTGTAAAAGATATGTAAGGGTTTTCAAATAGGGTGGCTAAGAGAATTTTTTAAATTTAATTTTTGTTTTGGAGAAAAGGTCTCACTCTGACATCTACGCTGGAGTGCAGTGGCACAGTCATGGCTCACTGCAGGCTTGACTTCCCAGGCTCAGATGATTCTCCTACCTCAGCCTCCCATGTAGCTGGGACTACAGGTACATGCCACCATGCCATGCTAATTTTTTTATTTGGTAGAGATTGGGTTTTGCCACGTTGCCCAGGGTGGTCTCGAACTTCTGAATTCAAGTGATCTGCCCGCCTCGGCCTCTCAAAGTGCTGGCATTACAGGCATGAACCACAATGCCTGGCCCAAAGAGTTTTTAAAGAGATAAAACAGCCTGAGCTGTCACAAAGTCCCAGAATTGCCTGCAGTATTCAAGAAAAGTGGCCAGCATTGGGTCAGGATTGGAGTGGCAGGAGGTATACTGGAAAGGCAGATTCAGACAACTCTTATAGAAAAGAAGAAACCAATAATTGTCTTAAAAGCTTTAGCCCATCCTGACAATGGGGAAGCCTCTAGTTGACCTTAGCTTGGCTTTGACCTGTTATTTACTAGCCCAATTTGTAAGACATAGTTTTGAAGCAGGCAAAGTACATGGAGAATGTCCCATTGTCTCCTTTCTGCTTCATCCCTTTAAAGAGCACCCTTTGTCCCCAGATTTCTTTTTAGCTTTTTTTATTCTGTGATCTAACAGAGTCTGTCAGCTGGAGACTCCCTTCCTCATGCCTTTACTGCAGGCTCAACTGAATCTGATAAACACATTTAAAAAAAACAGCAGCTTCACTGTGCTACTTCTCAAGACAATACATCTGACTCTCAGCGGAAGTGTTCAGTATTTCACACAAAATAATTTTTAAATCCAGCAAGTACGTGCCTGTGTGTTGGCATATGTGGTTGTGAAGATTTTGGGGAGAGAGGAGAGCAGATCCTATTTGGTCTGCTGACATCACCACCTGGATTCACACGTCACTGAGAGTGAGGAGCTGACCACCTCTAAGCTCTACCTTCTTACAGGTTGGGGTGGCCATGGTCCTAACATCCATGGTCTGATGGTTGAATGGGGCTTCCATGTACAAGGTTAATATGTTTCAACTATGTATAATAGTCCCTACTAACTATGTAGTAAATTACCCTAACAAAAAACAGTAACAAATTTCATTCACAAAGTCCCACTGTATCTTGAAGAATCCATAGGCTTCCTACTTTGGGAATTATCAGTGCTTAATGGGCTGCTTTGAACAAACTAAACTGAGAAAACACAAATAGAGCTCTAAATTCTATGATAATTGTGTTGCCAGTATTGATCAATGGCCTACAAGCATAAATATCACTGTCACGATCTGTGAAACCAAAGGTGCCTCCTGGATCCTGCTACAGTCGTGTGTTACTTAACAATGGGGATACCTTCTGAGAAATGCATCACTAGGTGATTTTGTCATTGTGCAAACATCAGTGTGTAAACTATGATGTCTTTGTGCAAATATCATAGTACTTAAACAAACCTAGATGGTACGGCCTACTACACACCTAGGCTATGTGATAAGGCCCATTGCTCCTAGGGTACAAATCTGTGCAGTATGTTACTGTACTGAATACCATAGGCAATTGTAACACAATGGTAAATGTTTGTGTATCTAAACATGTAAACATAGGAAATGTACAGTAAAAATAGAGTATAATAGATTAAATATGGCATGCTTGTATTGGGCATTTACCATGAATGAAGGTTGCAGGACTGCAAGATGCTCTGTTAGTGAGTGGTGAGTGAATGTGAAGGCCTGGACAGTACTGAACACTACTGTAAACTTTATAAACATTGTACACTTAGGCTACACTAATTTTTTTCTTTCTTGAATAGTAAATTAACTTACTGTAACTTTTTTACTTCATAAACATTTTTAGCTCTTTGATTATTTTGTAATACTTAAAATACAAACACATTGTACAGGTGTACAACAATATTTCCTTTATATCCTATTAGCTTTTTTCTATTTAGCTTTTTTTTTACTTTTTTCTTAAAAACGAAGACATGTAGACACACATTATCCTAGGCCTAGCCTAGGTGTGTAGCAGGCTATACGATCTAGGTTTAAGTACTGTACACTCTGTGATGTCTGCACAGTGACAAAAAGGGTCAGGATGATCAATTCTACTGTCTTCTACTTCCACTTCTGTGGTCTTCAGGGCCGGTAACATGCATGGGGCTGTCATCTCCTGTGATCATAATGTCTGTTTCTGGAATACCTCCCGACGGACCTGCCTAAGGCTGTTTTGCAATTCCTTTTTTTGTAAGTAGAAGGGGTACACTCCAAGACAGTTAAAAAGTATAGTATAGTAAATACATAAACCAGTAACATAGTTATTTATTATTAAGTATTATGTCCGCACATAATGGTATATGTTTTTCTGTTTCACCTGCCAGTGCAGTACGTTTGTTTACACTGGCATCACCACAAACAGGTGATTAATGTGTTGCACTAAGAAGTTACCATGGCTACAACATCACTAGGCAATAGGAATTTTTCAGCTCCATTATAATCTTATGGGACCCCCATCACTTACGCAGTCTGGCATTGATCAAAACATCGTTATGTAGCATATGACTGTATTCTTGACTTACTCTAAATAGTAACTCACCTGTGGTTCATTACAAGACATAGAGAGTTCTAATATATTCTCCATGTTTTACTGAGGTTCTAGAGGATTTTGAGACGAAGTGAGTGTTTAATATCATTGATATGGCTAGAGGAATATATGTCTGTTAGTGCAAGCGAACCCCTGCGCTGTGATGGTTGAGCAAGAGCCATTGCCTTTCAGTGTGTATGGCCTGAACCTTTTACAGTCTCTGGTGGTGGTGTTGGAAGGAAGAGTGAGAGATGATCCTAATAAGCTCTGATCTTGCAGATGCAGAATTCTGGGACAAGAACTGACTATAAAAGGCTTAGCCAACTGGGGGATTCAGGACTGGTACTCAAATTAAAAAGTGAGAGCCTCTCTTTTTCTCTTTTTGTTTGAACCTTTTTTCTCTCTACAAAGAAACTGAGGCCTAAGGTACTGTTTTCCCAATTCTACTGTGGGTACTTAGCTTCATGAGCAAAGGGAGATGAAAGATTTGGTTTAAACCAACATCTTAAGCAGAGCAACTAGGAACTCTTCTACACCTTCAGGAAAGCTAAATACGGTAACATTCTCCCCCAGGCCCTCACAGGGACGATGTCACAAAGCAGAGCTGGGTGTATTGTATAGGTCTTCATGACGAGCATCACAATCTAGGCTTTGCCAAAGGTGCTGAGCTGCCTCCATGGAGTACTGGGAAACAATTGTTGGAGGCTGTTGAAGGGGCATCTTGAGAATTTTGAGCATTATTCTATTCTCCTGAGCTGAACTCCTCGTCTTATTTGACAGTTGCTGTGTGCAAAACAGGTTAACCCATTGCCTTGGGTAAAATGGAAATACAAACTGAGGGTCTGTAGAAGCATTTTCCATCTGTGACTCGGGCAGGGCTTTTGCATATTAGTACAGAGCTCAACGAGTAGCAAGAGAGTTGTTTGTGCTTGGGTTATGTTTGCTGTGTTCCAAAACTAAGACAAAATCTGGCCTCAGATCCCTGAGGTCTGACTAATCCAGTAATGAGCTGAGACAGCTTGATAGGTGTTGTTTCCACACAATTCCCAGACTATTCTGTTCTGGGAAGATATTTTCTAAGCTGAAAATGGGGTAAATGTAATGGGCCCTGCTCAAAAACTGGTAAATCTCATTGTAAAATCATCTACAAGTGGGTTGAGCTGGTGATGCCTTAAAACATTCCTCTGTTTCTAAAGTTATATTCAAGAGTCTTATTGTCAGGAAAACATGATAGGTTTATCAAATACCCTGTAGAATACTGCACTCAAAATGCCTGCTTTATCTTCTGCAATTTTTCTATTTAATCTGAGCTGTATGTATGCTACTGCAGCTTCAAAACATCTGGGCACAGCAATTTTTTCTATTCTGCACCTGCAAGGCTAAGTACACACATAAACAAAAAAGAAATTAAATCTTCCATAGAGCTGGGGAAAAAAAAGAACCCAACCAGCCATGAAGCTCAAGGGAACAGTATGACAAGTGCTGAGCTGTAAACAAGCTTGAGAGGGATTTAATTCTGATGACAAGTGCCAGTGGTGGCATCTCACATGGACTCAGCATATGCACACATTTCCGAGAGGAGCCACACAGGATTTAATGCAAATAGAAAAGAAGGAAAAAAAAAGGAAAAGCTCTCAGTGCATCAGCTTCTTCTCATCTTATAAATAGCCAAGCAAATCAGGATGAGCTAGTGTTGTAATTATCTTGATTTTCAGAATTTTTTGCCACTCAGAAGAGATTTTTAGAGTCTCCTCCCTGCTCTTTATAATTATAGCTGCTGTTCCAACCTCTGCCAAGGGTTGGTGGTTGCAATGTGATATTTGCCAGGTGGCTGCACTGCAGCAGAGAAAATTACCGAGTTTCCTTGGTTGGTCCAGTTTTGTCTCTTAAGATCCAATTCAAAACTTCAGAGGGCAACCATTCATCATCTCATGACAGCCACTTCTTCACTTTTCCTTGTAATTTCTAGACTCTGGCACTATGGGGTCCTCCTGCACTTGAGTAAATGACATGACTAAGACACCAGAGTAGCTGTGCTCCACTCTGCACAGACTCACAGATACCGATGTTGGGAAAGGATTAGAAACCAAGCTTTGTGACAGTCCAGAAGCTGGACTCCTTCCAAATGTGGAATGCCACGTTTGTTGATTTGTATTTTCTTTGTGTGTTTAAGAACTACACTGCAGAATGGGGAAGGAGGGTAGAGAGTGATGATTTAAAACAGGGGGGTGGGATATGGGAGATCCTGCTAGTTGTCTAGCTAATATTCTCCTTCTCTCTCTCATATCAAGAGTGGGCAACTCCAATCCACAAGCTAACTCTAGGCTTCTGGCTGCTTTGATAAATAAAGTTGAATTGGAACACACCCCGACATGTGTTGCCTATGGCTGCTTTCAGGCTACAAGGGCAGAATCGAGTAGTTGTAACAGATGCTGTATGTTCTGCGAAGCCTAACATATTAACTATCTCATCTTTTATAGAACAAGTTTGCTGACCCCCTGTCTTATATTAACAGAACCCCATTTTGATGGTGGCAGCCACGTGCCAATTTTTTAAAAGTCACTTTCTTGTAGTTAGGAGTAACCACGTGATCCAGTTCTGCCTAATGGAATGCAAGAGAAAGTGAACTTAGGGGGAGGCCTCCAGGAAAACTGTTGTTTGCCATATAAAGCTGGCACTAACCGCTGCCCTTCTCCTTTCTCTTTCTTTTTTCTTCCTTGTGGAGTGTCTGTGCTAACACTTTTTGGGGGCATGGTTCCCACTTCTGGTGCCTGGTGGATATGGTGGCTCTCTTGTGACTGTGAGGATGAAAGTAGCATTCCAAGGACGTAAGTGGGCATGTGGGTTCTTAAGGACTTCCTTGAGCAGTTGCTCTAATCCTGAACCGGTTCGCCCTAGAAAGACTAGCTCTTTGGCTGACCCACCTATGAGGATTTCTATACCTTGTAAACAAATGGAATCTCATCTGAAAACTAGCTGGTCTTGATGGTATGGATCAGAGCAAAGGGAAGTTGGAGACTGTAAAAAACTGCCCTCCCTGTCCTACTTCTTTGGAAACATTCTAGGGCTAAGATTAAAATCTCAGTCTTGTAATGGAATTTCTATCTACCTTCAGTGTTAGATGGACACTTGAATCATTTTTTAATGAACAATTCAAACTTACAATGCAAATTGCTTATACTGTAAGAAGAAAGTTCCCTGAATTTCTTTTCTAAAAGTTGTCTACTTTTGTGACACATACCTCCTTAAATATATTAGCTATTTCCAGTGGTCTATGGTAGCATTATGTAATAGTGATGACTCCTTTTGACTTAGGTAAAAACGATTGTATTTAGGATGGAGAAGAGGTAGAAGCAGGTGAATACTCTCTAGCTCTGCACTTGAAAACTTTATGTTCATTCCATTTCTGAAGAGTTCAAAACCATTTCTGCATGAATGCCACAGTTTTTCCCACAGTAATTCTCCTTTCCCCTGCCCTCCTTTCTTCTCTCCTCTGAGTTCCTATGCTTGATGCTTCAGGGCATCAGGGTAGTGAGAGATTAGAGAAGGCTGGAGAGTGAGGAGTTTATAAAATAATCAGTGCAATTTCTTCCCCCTCACAGTGTACGATAAAGTACACTGATGAAACTGTATTCATTAATAAATTTTTGACAAAATATAATCATTGCAGTAACCAAACTGGTCCGGGCCAAAACAGCCAGCTTTAACGGGGGTACAGCCGAAACCACCCTGCTTCCCCCGCCGCTTTCTTCCTTGGGCCTCAGTAGGACAGCAAAGATTCTGAAAGGAAACTTCAAATGCATATTGAAATACTTAATCTTTTCTCATGAAATCCAAAGAAAATATGCCAAGTGTCCATGGAAAATAATTCCTCCATAGAGTCCAAAAAGGTCTGCAATCAGTGTGACTTCACCTTGCATGAGATCTGTGTTGATTTTTGAGACACAAAGATAGTGAAGGTCTGGAGCTGAATTTCTAAGAGGACTTACTACTTTTAGTAGGAATTTTACTTCATTTTTAAATGACAAATCTTTAAAAAATAGTTTTATTTGGTCACTTGTATGACTGCTTCTATCTCACAGACATCATTTAAGAAAGCGTAAAATATCTGTGTTGAGGGTACGAAGTTTAAACATTACTGGCTTATTAATGCTATCTTGGTTTGATTGCTTTATACCAAAAAAGGCCAGTAGTTTGTTTCATTCTTCATGGTTTTGTTTACACATTATTATAGACTTCTGGCTACCATGCCTGTGAAGTTTTGCAGCCAGGCAAATGTGGTTAAATTGTTTTAAAAAATGATTAGAATATATAAGGTAATTGGTGCTTTAAATAATCATATTTCCACAATTCAAAGCAATCATTTTCTCTTCTTTTCTGTCTTACAAATGATAGCAAATCCACCATGCTCCCTTCATCAGAAAAATGACTCTGGAATGTAAGCAGAGCCAATAATGGCTCAGCCTCCTCGCCACGCATCTGTGAAATGACAAAATGGTCTGGAAATATTCCTGATTTTTTTAGAAAAACTAAAAACCCTAGGGTTTAAGGGTTCTGAGTCAGGATGTAAATAAACTGTTTATTTTACATAAAATCTGGGAACTTAGAAGAGCATGAGAACTCTAATCACTTATATAGGCAGAATTCCAAAATGGCCCTGAAGATTCCACCCTTTGGTGCACATGCCCTGTATAATACTTCCCCTTGTCTGCAGGCAGAACCTGTGAATATGATGGAGTATCATATCCAGGAGACTAAGCAATGGACTTTTCATCAATCACAAGGGAGATTTTGTGAGTGGGCCCTAGAGAGTGGAAGTGTGAGAGGACTTGTGAGGGAGCCACAGAGCTGATACTTGAGGACAGCCTCTAGGAGCTGAGGACAACCCCAGCTGTTCCTTGGCCAGCAGGAATAAGGGACCTAAGTCCTATAACTGCAAAGAAACAAACTTTGCCAGCAACCCCAATGAGCATGGAAGAAGACCTCAGGTTCCATAGGAGACCCCAGACCCTGCCAACACCCAGATTTCAGTCCAGTGAGATTGAACAGAGGACCCAGCTAACCTGTGCCTCTATTCTTAATGCATAGAAATTACGAGATAATACATTTGTGTTGTTGTAAGCTGCTAAGGTTGTGGTGCTATGTTATGTATCAATAGAAAACTAATATAATCACACAGCCAAAGCCTATCTTTGACTTACAGCCAGGAAGCTCCATATTCTATCGCAGGGAAGAGATAGCTCTCTCTAGAACTTTTCTTCTGTGATTGATGGCCTGTTGGATCAGTGTTGTACTTGGCAAGGACCCCATAGAAGTTCCTAAGAATGACTTGATAAACAGTAAAATTCATCCATTCATTTATTCATTTTAAAAAGATTCGAGTGCCTACTCTATGCTAGGCATGCTTCCAGGTGTCATTTTATATGACAATGCTCAGTTTTTTTTTCTTTTTTTTCCCCTCTACATACTATTCCCACTCTTCTGTGTCTTGGGATGCTGAATTTTGGAGACTACTCTGTAAGCCTTCCATGTATTATGGATGAAAAAATGAAATAAACCAGCGGGGAAGATTAAAGTGTAGAATGAGTGAATAAGTCAGGACGTGTATTTCCATGGGTTTTCCCTAGTGGGAGAACCTTGAATTCAGTGCTTTTCTCTATTTTGTGGTGTCTCTCTGAGTGGCTCCTTCCCCCTGCCCCGGCCCGCTGGATGGTAAAGTCTCCCCGTCGTCTCTGGTCCTGATGTACTGCCTTCTTCCCGCTGGCATACCAAAACCCTCACCATACCTTTATAGGCAGTTTCTTTATCAAACTCTCTCCATGTCTTTGATGTTCAAGCATGCTCTTCCCTACCTATATCTTGAGAATACAACACTAAATATCCCCCCTGAATACTGGGTGTTTGAAGCTATTGGATTGAGGGATTGGATTCCAGTTTGAGTTCATTTTCTACCTATCTGCAGGAACATGGGGGACACTGTTTCCTTATCTGTACAATGGCAGAAGAATTTTAAAGTATCTCTAAGGTTTCTATCAGGTCTCATAGTCTATGAATTGGTAGGTGGGTTATAAAACTTACATTGTGTGATGTTCAGAGCAAATATAATTTCTTTACCTGTGACTGATCTGGCCTTCCTTGTGAATATCAAACCTCCCATTGGAGGCGATATTCAAGCCAATGCAATCAAATAATGTAACTATCCCTTTAGATAATACAAGGTAAAAACGTCCAGTCTCTTGAATTTCTTTGTTCAGCCTTTAGTCCTTTCTCCAGCTTTTCTCCAGGATGGTGTCTCTGCTCTGGAGGGTGGGCACTGGCTTATGTTATGTGACCTCCTGACTAAGGAAAGGAGTTTGTCTCCTTAGACTTACCTGTATCCTCAGGCTCCTCTGATATCCAAGGCATTATTCCCTGTCTGCCTCATTGCAGCTTGTTCTGCAGACTCTCATAAGGTCTAGGGCAGAGATCGGCAAACTTTTTCCATAAAAGGCCACAGAGAGTCAATGTTTTAAGCTTTTTATGGTCTCTGTAGCAACTGCCCAACTCTGCAGCTGAAATGTAGCTAAAGACAATATGTAAACAAATGACTCTTTCTATATAAAAAATAGACCACTTGGTTGGATATGACCCGTGGGCCATAGTTTGCCAACTCCTGGTCTACATGCTCCTTGGCTTTCTCCACTTCCCTTGGCTCTCAGACCTGTAGACCCTGGCCCCTGAATCCTTACCAGTCAGGGCTCCAAACTAGTTTGCTCCGGCTCCCTGGCCAGAGGAGTCCTCTCCACGCCAGGTTAAGCCTTCAAGACACCCAACTCAAAACCAGCCCACACGGGAAGAAAAGCAAGCTCCAGTCTTTCTGACATACTTCTCCCTGCTTTGTGTGTATGCCCCCTCAGTTTAGCCGGGTGTTTTCGTAACCATTCTGTCCTAATGCTTTGCCCCCAAAAGAGAGAAAAAACAAAAACTCTGGAGGCCACTGTTTCTTGTTCCCTTCTTCTCCTGTCTCCTAGTATCAGACAGGTCAGATTTCCTCTCCTGACCTTTATTCTTTTTCTACCATATTCTTACTCTTATCATAAAATGATAAACCTCTTGATCTAGATGTGGAAGGAATATGTATATTGAGCGCCATCTCTGTGATATGAGAGAACTATTTGTGCTCTTCATATGTCTACTCTTAGTTTTTAACATGTTCAAGGGGAAATGAAGGAATTTGAAAAATTCTGTTTTGAGAAAATAGTCTGGTTTTAGGACTAGCACCTTTCTGCAGAAATCTATTTTGAATATCAAAAGCTGCATATTAACTTTTCCACTTTCTCTACATGCTTTTTGGCACCTGCCACCACTAAACTCACACAAATGTTTCCAGTGGACTAGGGGGAATGTCTTGTCTTCAGGAAAGCAAATGAGAAAAGCTCATTAATATTTTTTCTAGGTAGTACCCCTATTACAAGTGAAAAGAAAAGCAAAATGAAACAGCTATATAAGATACACCAGAAAAGCGTCCTCATTCTGCACAGTTATACTTTATCTTTTATGCAAATCAGGATTGATCCTATGCCTTACTCAGCAGAGATGGCTCCAAATGACTCTGGGCTGGTTCCTAACCAGTATTACTTCCAAAAGCCAAAGTTTCCCTACACAAAGATGTCAGAAACATATACTGGTGGCTCTCTAAGGCACTTCTGAAAGAGAGAAAATGTGGAGCAGAGGAAAGAACTTAATCTCAGGGTTTTACGAACCGCATTCCTGTCTCTATTTTGTTCCTCAATTGCTATGAAATTGTGGGGCTAGTTCTTTACTCTTTGAGTCTCATGTATCTTATTTTAAAAGTTAGCTTTAAAGTATGTAATGTAAATATAACTGCCTAGAATAAAACCTGATACATAGTGGATACTCGAAAAAAAAAAAAAGAATTTGATAGCTATGGCCATTATTATCAGAAGTTTGTAATGTCTTTAATTTAGTGACATTACTGGATAGTCACAACTCTGTTTCGTAAATTCTGTACGTGTAAAGGGTCTTTAGTGAGTCAAAGTGAACTTGGACTGAATTGGACAGTGCCTAGATAAGTCCTCACTATCTTTGTGTTTCTTCACTCCTTATAGGTGACCTCCAGCAGAATAAAGCAATAATAGGTTGGCTGGTACTGGCTATAAAGACAATTTGTGACATGAATTACATATATTGCCTTTTTTATTTTTAAAATTGTAATTCTTCATTGGCAAAGCACAAACAAACTAATGGAATGTACTGCTTTAATTGACCAAACTCATATGTAGACCCTGTAGTCCATGTCAAGGAAGGAGTGGGTTTTAGATTTGTATAAGCAATTCAATCCTTTTAACAGTGTATTCCATTTGTCTCATTTTCAACAAACAGACAGGAAACCCGCCACCCCTTCTTTTTGGCTTCATTCTCAATACTTAATGGGAAATGCATTGTCAAATTAGGTGAAAAACAAAGAATTTCTGAACTGTTTAAAAATTAGTACCGATTGTTCCATTGCCTGTAACAAATGCAGAAACTAATTAGATTAGGTATCAAACTCACTGATGCTGTCTTACTCCACTGATTGATATGCTCTGTGGAGAGGCAGACCCAACGTTATTGCCTGAAGATTGTTCTGTAGATTTTTTCAAAATAGATTTTAGTTTCCTAATTCCCATGAGAGAGTTCGAATGGCCACAGCTGCTAGGTTTATCAAAGTGTAGCTGCAGACATCTGCACTGTGTTTCCTGACGTTTTTGATGTTCTCTGTGCTTATTTAAATGTAATGCAACTGACCGATAGCCCAATCAGTTTAACTTCATTGAGAGTTTATTGGAGATAGTGGAGGTGGGGGAGAAGAGTGAGTTTCATGATGAAAACTTGTGTGTTGCGGTAAAAAGATGTCTTGAGGAAGTAGACCAAAGAGGAAAAAAAACAATTACATCCTCAAAGGCTGCCCAGGTAAGACCCCGCAATAAGAACTGAAGAACTGTGGAAAACAGGAAATGAATGTGAGAAACAGTTAATGTGTCCATGGTCCAACCTGTGCCTCTTCTCTTTCCTCTGCCCCGTTCAGCATTTTTCCTCATGCTCTGTGCCCTCTCCCCGCTGCCTATGCCTGGCCCAGAGGCACCTCCTCTAAACCTCCCCTTCCTTTCTGTCATTTCCTTAATCTTAATTAGAATGTATTGGATCCCTGGCCCTGGTAATGAAATTGCTAATGTTATAATCTGATACCGGGTATAAATGTGTTGGTGTCTGCAAGGCACTTTCTTTAAATTCTCCAATGAGGGTTTGGGTAACCTGGGACTTGTCTGAATCTAACGGAGAGAAGATAAATTGTGGAAGCAGAATAGTTGGGGGATCATTGTATGCAGGAAGCTGCTCTGACAGACCAGATTTCCTCAAGTCATACTTGCTTAATCTAGGGCGTGAGTCAGCTCTGAACATGCATATCAGAACATTCAGTTTTATTTCCATGAGGATAAAAGTGCAAGACTGAGGGAAGATGGTAGAGCAGGAGGGTCTAAAGGTGATCATAACCATAGCAGGAGCCCACTAAGGGAAAATCAGGAGGTCAGAGATGCCGCTTCCAACACTGTGCCTGCTGCTCCTTTGTTTATAGAGCGGTAGAGATAGAATTCATCAGAAGGCGGGGGAGGTCACAGGATGGTTGACACAAGTTGGATCTTTCCTATATTGTTAAGAACAGGGCCCAGATGGTGAAAACTCTGAATGTATGCCAAGGATCTTGGGTTTCATTTTATGGGTGAGGTGGCTGTGGAATTTCTGGCACTTTTGTGCTATGAAGCATGGAGGTTTGTCTTGGGCCAACATGGGGTTCTGCACTCCACTTTCTCCCTTTCTGTGGGTCTGCTACCCCTGCCAGGAGCTGAATTCATACACACACACATTTCTCCCTCATGGCTCCCTGTTGCCATGGGGTCTATACATAGGCTCTCATTTATCTCATTATATTTTATTTTTATTTCATGTTCCTCCTTCAATCATGATCTCCATACCCATTCCTTGTTTCCCATAGAGGCAGCTACTCTGATGAACTTGGCAGATGCCTTCCACTTTTTAATGGTATTATTTGATTTTGGCTTGTTGAGTAATTTAAATTCCTTACAGATTCTGGATGGAATATTATTTCCTAGATTTTCTTCTAGAATTTTTATGGTTTGAGGTCATAGATTTAAATCTTTAATCCATCTTGTGTTGATTACTGCATATGGTAAAAGGTAGGGGTCCAGTTTCATTCTTCTGCATATGGCTAGCCAGTTATCCCAGTACCATTTATCAAATAAGGAATCCTTTCCCCATTGCCTATTTTTGCTGAGTTTAGGTGGTTATTTAGATTGATTATTTTTGCCAACTTTAGGTGGCTTAGACGGTTATGGGTGTGCAGCTTTATTTCTGGGTTCTATATTGTGTTCCATTGGTCTGGTGTCTGTTTTTGAACCAGTACCATGCTGTTTTGGTTACTGCAGACTTGTAGTATAGTTTGAAGTCAACTAACGTGATGCCTTTGGCTTTGTGTTTTGCTTAGGATTGCTTTGGCTATTTGGGCCCTTTTTTGGTGCCATGTGAATTTTAGAATGGTTTCTCATAATTCTTATTGGTGCTTATTTGGATCTTCTGTGTTTTTTGTTTGCTAATCTAGCTAGCGTTCTATTGATCTTGTTTATCCTTGCAAAAAACAAACTTTTAGTTTCGTTAATTCTTTGGGTGAATTTTTGGGTATCAATTTCCTTCAGTTCTGCTCTGATTTTAGCTTTTTAAAAAAATTTCTGAGAAATTATGTTGGTAGTTTGATAGGAATAGTGTTGAATCTATAGATTGCTTTGAACAATATGGCCAAGCTAATGATGTTAATTATTCTACTTCATGAGCATAGAATATTTTTCCATTTGTTTGTGTCATCTCTGACTTCTTTTAGCAGTGTTTTGTATTCCTCCTTGTAGAGACCTTTCACTTCCTTTGCTGGATGTATTCCTAGGTAATTTTTGTGTGCGTGGCTATTGTAAATGGGATGGTGTCCTTGACTCGGCTCTCAATTTGAATGTTACTGGTGTGTAGAAATGCTACTGGTTTGTGTCCATTGTTTTTGTATCCTGCAACTTTACTGAAGTTATTTATCAGGTGTAGGAGCCTTTTGGTAGTCTTTAGGGTTTTCTAGGTATAGAATCATATCATCAGAGACGAGAGATAATTTGACTTCCTCTTTTCCTATTTTCATGCCTTTTATTTCTTTCTCTTGCTTGATTACTCTGACTAGGACTTCCAGTACTGTGCTAAATAGGAGCAGTGGAGTGGGAGTGGGCAGCCTTGTCTTGTTCTTGTTCTCAAGGAGAGTGGTTCCAGCTTTTGCCCATTCAATATGATGCTGGATGTGAGTTTGTCATAGATGGATATTATTTTGAGGCATGTTATTCAATGCTTAGTTTGTTGAAAGTTTTCAGCCATGAAGTGATGTGGAATTTTATCAAAATCTTTCTCTGCATCTATTGAGAAGATCATATGGATTTTGTTTTTAATTCTGTTTATGTGGTGAATCAAAGTTATTGATTTGAGTATGTTGAACCAACCTTGCATCCCAGGAATAAAGCCTACTTGATTATGGTGAATTACCTTTTTGATGTGCTGTCCAATTTGATTTGCTAGTATTTTGTTGAGAACTACTAGGTTCCTCAACATAGGTTGCATCTATGTCCATCATGGATACTAGCCTGTAGTTTTCTTTTTTTATTGCTTCTTTGCTAGGTTTTGCTCTCAGGGTGATGCTGGTTTTGTAGAACAAGTTAGGAGGAGTCCCTTCTCCTTGGTTTTTTGGAATAGTTTCAGTATAATTAGTACCAGCTCTTCTCTGTACATGTGGTAGAATTAGATATGAATCCTTCTGGCCCAGGGTTTTTTTTTGGTTGGTAGTTTCTTTTATGATAGATTCAATTTTGGAACTCCGTATTGATGTGTTTGGGGTTTCAGTTTCTTCCTGATTCAATCTTGGCAGGTCGTGGGTTTCCATTTCCTCTAGATTTTATAGTTTATGTGCACAGAAGTGTTAGTAATCGTCTCTGGGATCTTTTGTATTTCTGTGGGATTGGTTGTAATGTCACCTTGGTTGTATCTGATTGTGCTTATTTGGATCTTCTCTCTCTTTTGTTTATCTAGCTACCATTCTATTGATCTTGTTTATCCTGTCAAAAAACAAATTCTTAGTTTTGTTAATTCTTTGGATGAATTTTTGGGTATCAATTTCCTTCAGCTCTGTTCTGATTTTAGCTTTTTAAAAAATTTTCTGCTAGCTTTGAGATTAGTTTTCTCCAGTTTTCCTGTTTCCTCTAGATATTATGTTAGATTGTTAATTTGGGATCTTTCTAACTTCTTAATGTAACTATTTAGTGTGAAAAGCTTTCCTCTTAACACTGCTTTTGCTACATCACAGACATTTTGATATGTTGTGTCTTTGTTTTTACTTATTTAAAAGAATTTTTTTACTTTTGCCTTAATTTTGTTGTTACCCAAAAGTCATTCAATAGCAATTTGTTTCATTTCCATCTAATTGTGTGGTTTTTCAGGGATCTCTTGGTATTGATTTCTATTTTTATTCTACTGTGGTCCAAGGTAAGTTGGTATAATTTCAGTTTTTAAAATTTGTTGAGACTTGCTTTATGACCAAGCATGTGGTTGATCTTAGACTATGTTCCATGTACAGATAAGAATGTATATTCCATGGTTGATGGGTGAAATTGTCTGTAGATGTCTATTAGGTCCAGTTGGTCAGGTGTTGAATTTAAGTCCAGAATTTATTTGTTAATTTTATGCCTTAATGACCTAACACTGTGAGTGGGATGTTGAAGTCCCTCACTATTATTGTGTGAATATCTAAGTTTTTTTCCAAAGGTCTAGAAGTACTTGTTTTATGAATCTGAGTACTTCAATACTGAGTGCATATATATTTAGGAAAATTAAACCTTTTTGTTAAATTGAACCTTTTAAAATTATGTAATGCCTTTCTCTCTTTTTTTTTTTACTGTTGTTGATTTCAAGTCTATCTGTTAGAAGAATAGCAAACCATGTTCTTTTTTTTCTTTTCTGTTTGTGTGATAGATCTTTCTCCAACCTTTTGCTCTAAGCCCATGGATATCAACCCTGGCGATCAATGGGGTAACAGATGTCACAGCCAGATCGGCGTCACATCTGCCCATGGATATCATTAAGTGTAAGGTGGATCTTTTGAAGATAGCTGTTGGTTTATGGGTCTTGTATATATTTATATATTTTAAGTTCTGGGGTATATGTGCAGAACATGCAAGTTTGTGACACAGGTATACATGTGCCATGGTGGTTTGCTGCACCCATCAACCTGTCATCTACATTAGTTATTTCTCCTAATGCTATCCCTCCCCCCGCCCTGCAACCCTGACAGGCCCTGATGTGTGATATTCTCCTCCCTGTGTCCATGAGGTTTCATTGTTCAACTCCCACCTATGAGTGAGAACATGCAATGTTTGATTTTATGTTCTTGGGTTATTTGCTAAGAATGATGGTTTCCAGTTTCACCCATGCCCCTGCAAAGGACATGGACTCATCCTTTTTTATGGCTGCATAGTATTCCATGGTGTATATGTGCCACATTTTCTTTCTCCAGTTTATCATTGATGGGCATTTGGGTAGGTTCCAAGTCTTTGCTATTGTGAACAGTGCCACAATAAACATATGTGTGCGTGTGTCTTTATAGTAGAGTAATTTATAATCCTTTGGCTATATATACCCAGTAATGGGATTGCTGGGTCAAATGGTATTTCTAGTTCTAGATCCTTGAGGAATCGCAACATTGTCTTCTACAATGGTAGACTAATTTACACTCCCACCGACAGTGTAAAAGCGTTCCTATTTCTCCACATCCTCTCCAGCATCTGTTGTTTACTGACTTTTTAGTGAACACCATTCTAACTGGCGTGAGATGGTATCTCATTGTGGTTTTGATTTGCATTTCTCTAATGACCAATGATGATGAGCATTTTGTCATATGTCTGTTGGCTGCATAAATGTCTTCTTTTGAGAAGTGTCTGTTCAGGCCAGGTGCAGTGGCTCACGCCTGTAATCCCAGCACTTTGGGAGGCCGAGGCGGGCGGATCACGAGGTCAAGAGATCGAGACCATCCTGGCCAACATGCTGAAACCCTGTCTCTACTAAAAATACAAAAATTAGCTGGGCGTGGTGGAGTGCACCTGTAGTCCCAGCTACTTGGGAGGCTGAGGCAGGAGAATTGCTTGGAGCCTGGGAGGCGGAGGTTGCAGTGAGCCGAGATGGCGCCACTGCATTCCAGCCTGGCGCCTGGCAACGGAACAAGACTCTGTCTCAAAAAAAAAAAAAGAGAAGTGTCTGTTCATATCATTTGCCCACTTTTTGATGGGGTTGTTTGTTTTTTTCTTGTAAATTTGTTGAAGTTCTTTGTAGATTCTGAATATTAGCCCTTTGTCAGATGGATAGATTGAAAAAATTTTCTCCCATTCTCTAGGTTGCCTGTTCACTCTAATGATAGTTTCTTTTGCTGTGCAGAAGCTCTTTAGTTTAATTAGATCCCATTGTCTATTGTGGCATTTGTTGCCATTGCTTTTGTTGTTTTTGTCATGAAGTCTTTGTCCATGCCTGTGTCCTGTATGGTATTATATAGGTTTTCTTCTAGGGTTTTTATGGATTTAGGTCTTATGATTAAGTCTTAAATCCATCTTGAGTTCATTTTTGTATAAGGTATAAGGAAGGGATTCAGTTTGAGCTTCCTGCATATGCCTAGCCAGTTTTCCCAACACTGTTTATTAAATAGGGAATCCTTTCCCCATTGCTTCTTTTTGTCAGGTTTGTCAAAGATCAGTTGGTTGTAGATGTGTGGTGTTATTTCTGAGGCCTCTGTTCTGTTCCATTGGTCTATATCTCTGTTTTGGTACCAGTACCATGCTGTTTTTGTTACCGTAGCCTCATAATATAGCTTGAAGTCAGGTAGCATGATGCCTCCAGCTTTGTTCTTTCTGCTTAGGATTTTCTTGGCTATGCGGGGCTCTTTTTTGATTCCAAATGAAATTTAAAGTATTTTTTTTCCTCAAATTCTGTGAAGAAAGTCAATGGTAGTTTGATGGGGAAAGCATTGAATCTATAAATTGCTTTGGGTAGTATGGCCATTTTCATGACATGGCCATTTCATGAAAATGATTTGTTTGTGTCCTCTCTTATTTCCTTAAGCAGTAGTTTGTAGTTCTTGAAGAGGTCCTTCACATCCCTTGTAAGTTGTATTCCTAGGTATTTTATTCTCTTTGTGGCAATTGTGAATGGGAATTCATTCATGATTTGGTTCCCTGTTTGTCTGTTATTGGTGTATAAAAATGCTTGTGATTTTTGCTAATTGATTTTGTGTCCTGAGACTTTGCTAAAGTTGCTTATCAGCTTAAGGAGATTTGGGCTGAGACAGTGGGGTCTTTGAAATATACAATCATGTCATTTGCAAAGAGAAGCAATTTGACTTCCTCTTTTTCTATTTGAATACCCTTTATTTCTTTCTTTTGCCTGATTGCCCTGGCCAGAACTTCCAATACTGCGTTGAATAGGAGAAGTGAGAAAGGGCATCCTTGTCTTGTGCCACTTTTCACAGGGAATGCTTCCAGTTTTTGCTCATTCAGTATGATATCAGCTGTGGGTTTGGCATAAATACCTCTTATTATTTTGAGATACATTCCATCAACACCTAGTTTATTGAGAGTTTTTAGCATGAAGGGCTGTTGAATTTTGTTGAAGACCTTTTCTGCATCTATTGAGATAATCATGTGGTTTTGTCATTTGTCCTGTTTATGTGATGGATTGAGTTTATTGATTTGTGTGTGTTGAGACAGCCTTGCATCCCTGGGATGAAGCCGACTTGATCTTGGTGGACAAGCTTTTTGAAGAGCTGCTGGATTCAGTTTGCCAGTATTTTATTGAGGATTTTTGTATCAATATTCATCAGGGATATTGACCTAAAATTTTCTTTATTTGTTGTGTCTTAGCCAGGTTTTGGTATCAACACGATGCTGGCCTCATAAAATGAATTAGGGAGGATTTCCTCTTTTTCTTTTTTTTTTTTGAAATGAAGTCTCGGTCTGTCGCCAGGCTGGAGTGCAGTGGCACGATCTTGGCTCAATACAACCTCCGCCTCCTGGGTTCAAGCAATTCTCCTGCCTCAGCCTCCCGAGTAGCTGGGATTACAGGCGTGTGCCACCACGCCCAGCTAATTTTTGTATTTTTAGTAGAGACGGGGTTTCACCATGTTGGCCAGGATGGGCTCTATCTCTTGACCTTGTAATCCTCCCGCCTCGGCCTCCCAAAGTGCTGGGATTACAGGCATGAGCCACCGCGCCCGGCCGATTTCCTCTTTTTTTATTGTTTGGAAGAGTGTCAGAAGGAATGGTACCACCTCCTCTTTGTACCTCTGGTAGAATTTGACTGTGAATCCGTTTGGTCCTCGACTTTTTCTGGTTGGTAGGCTATTAATTGCTGCCTCAGTTTCAGAACTTGTTACTGGTCTGTTCAGGGATTTGACTTCTTCCTTGTTTAGTCTTAGGAGGGTGTGTGTGTTTAGGAATTTGTCCATTTCTTCTGGATTTTCTAATTTATTTGCATAGAATTATTTATAGTATTCTCTGCTGTTTATATTTCTGTGGGGTCGGTGGTGATATCCTCTTTATCATTTTTTATTGGATCTATTTGATTTGTCTTTCTTTCTTCTTTATTAATCTGGCTAGCAGTATATCTATTTTGTTGATCTTTTCAAAAAATCAGCTCCTGGATTTATTGATTTTTTGGAAGGTTTTTCTGTGTCTCAGTCTCTTTCATTTCTGCTTGGATCTTAGTTATTTCTTGTCTTCTGATAGCTTTTGAATTTGATTGCTCTTGCTTCTCTAGTTCTTTTAATTGTGGTGTTAGAGTGTCAGTTTAGCTTTTTCTGCTTTGTCTTGTGGGCATTTAGTGCTATGAATTTCCCTCTACACACTCCTTTAAATGTGTCCCAGAGATTCTGGTACATTGTGCCTTTGTTCTCATTGGTTTCAAAGAACATCTTTATTTCTGCCTTCATTTCATTATTTACCCGGTAGTCATTGAGGAACAGGTTGTTCAGTTTCCATGCAGCTGTGCAGTTTTGAGTGAATTTCTTAATCTTGTGTTCTAATTTGAGTGCACCGTGGTTTGAGAGACTCTTTGTTATGATTTCCGTTGTTTTGCATTTGCTGAGGAGTGTTTTACTTCCAATTATGTGGTCGATTTTAGAATAAGTATGATGAGGTGCTGAGAAGAATGTATATTCTGTTGAATTGGGGTGTAGAGTTCTGTAGATGTCTATTAGGTCTGCTTGGTTCAGAGCTGAATTCAAATCCTGCTATCCTTGTTAATTTTCTGTCTTAGTTTTCTGATCATTAACAAGGATAAAATTATCCTTGTTAATAATCTGTCTAATGTTGAGAGTGGGTGTTAAAGTCTCCCACTGTTGTTGTCTCAGAGTCTGAGTCTCTTTGTAGGTCTTTATGAACTTGTTTTATGAATGGGTGCTCCTGCGTTGGGGGCATATATATTTAGGATAGTTAGCTCTTCTTGTTGCACGGATCCTTTTACCATTATGTAATGCCCTTCTTTGTCTTTTTTGATCTTTGTTGGTTTAAAGTCTGTTTTGTCAGAGACTGGGATTGCAACCCCTCCATTTTTTTTTCTTTCCATTTGCTTGGTAAATCATCCTCCATCCCTTTATTTTGAGCCTCTGTGTGTCTTTGCACATGAGATGGGTTTCCTGAATATAGCACAGCGATGAGTCTTGACTATCTAGTTTGCCAGTCTGTGTCTTTTAATTGGGGCACTTTGCGTGTTTACATTTAAGGTTAATATTGTTATATGTTAATTTAATCCTGTCATTATGATGCTAGCTGGTTATTTTGCCTGTTAGTTGATGCAATTTCTTCATAGCGTCAATGGTCTTTACAATTTGGTATGTTTTTGTAGTGACTGGTACTGGTTTTTCCTTTCCATGTTTAGTGTTTCCTTCAGGAGCTCTTGTAAGGCCAGCCTAGTGGTGACAAAATCTCTCATCATGTGCTTGTCTGTAAAGGATTTTATTTCTCCTTCGCATATGAAACTTAAGTTTGGCTGGATATGAAATTCTGAATTGAAAATTCTTTTCTTTAAGGATGTTGAATATTGGCCCCCACTCACTTCTGCCTTGCAGGGTTTCTGCCAAGAGATCTGCTGCTAGTCTGATGGGCTTCCCTTTGTGAGTAACCCGACCTTTCTCTCTGAGTGCCTTTAAAATTTTTTCCTTCATTTCAGCCTTGATGAATCTGATGGTTATGTGTTTTAGGGTTGCTCTTCTTGAGGAATATCTTTGTGGTTCTCTGTATTCAGAAGAGGTGTTCTGGTTTATAGGGTTCTCAGCCTTTTTGTGCTGGTTTCTCCCCATCTTCATAGATTTATCTACCTTTGGTCTTTGATGTTGGTGATGTTGATACTATTCTTTCTGTTTGCTAGTTTTCCTTCAAATAGTCAGGCCCCTCTGCTGCAGATCTGCTGCAGTTTGCTGGAGGTCCACTCTAGACCCTGTTCTGTAGCAGACGCTACAGAACGACAAAGACTGCTGCCTGTTCCTACCTCTGGAAGCTTCATCGCAGAGGGACACTTGCCAGATACCAGCCAGAGCTGTCCTGTGTGAGGAGTCTGTTGGCCCCTACTGGGAGGTGTCTCCCAGTTTGGATACATGGGGCATCAGGAACTCTCTTGAGGAGCAGTCTGTCCCTTATCAGAGTTCAAACACTGTGCTGGGAGAACCACTGCTCTCTTCAGAGCTGTGAGGCAGGAATGTTTAAGTATGCTGAAGCTGTACCCTCAGTTGTCCCTTTCCCCTGGTGCCCTGACCCAGGGAGCTGTGGTGGGCTCCACCCAGTTTGGACTTCCTGGCGGCTTTGTTTACACTGTGAGGGTAGAACCACCTACTCAAGCCTCAGCAATGGCGGATGCCCCTGCCCCCACCAAGCTCGCATCCCTGGTGGACCTCAGACTGCTGTGGCAGCAGTGAGAATTTAAAGCCAGTGGATTTAAACTTGCTGAGTTCCAAGGGGGTGGGACCCTCTGAGCCAGGCACCGGAGGGAATCTCCTGATCTGCCGGTTGCAAAGACCATGGGAAAAGTTAAGTATCTGGGCCAGAATTCACTGTTTCTTGCAGCTTTCCTTGGCTAGGAAAGGGAAATCCCCCAACCCCTTGTGCTTCCTGGGTGAGACAACACCCCACCCTGCTTAGGCTCACCCTCCATGGGCTGCTCCCACTGTCCAGCCAGTCTCAGTGGGATGAGCTGGGTACCTCAGTTGGAAATGCAGGAATCACCCACCATTGGTGTCAGTCTTACTGGGAGCTGCAGACTGGAGCTGTTCCTATTCGGCCATCTTGACAGCAACACTTTTTTTTTTTACAACCAACTTGCCACTCTATGCCTTTCAGGTGGGGCAGTTAGACCATTTACATTCAAGATAAATATTGTTATGTGAAGTTTTCATCCCATTGTGAAGTTGTTAGCTGGTTGCTTTGCAGTATCTGCTGTGTAGTTGCTTTGTAGGGTCTGTGGACTATGTACTTAAGTGTGTTTTTGTGGCAGCAGATACAGTTCTTTAGTTTCCATGTTTAAAACCTCCTTGAGGATCTCTCATTAGAGTGGTCTAGTGGTAAAAACTTATCTTTGTGACTGCGAGTCTGGGAAAGATTTTATTTTTGTTTCACTTATGAAGCTTACTTTGGTGGGATATAAAATTCTCGGTTGGAATTTCTTTTCTTTAAGAATGCTGAATAGGCCCCCCAATCTCTTCTGGGTTGTAAGGTTTCTTCTGCTAAGAAGTCTGTTGTTAGCCCGATGAGGATCCCTTTGTAGGTGATCTGACCTTTTTCTCTAGCTGCCTTTAGGATTTTTTTCCTAAGTATTGACTTTGGGCAGTCTTGTCACTTTGTGCCTTAGTTATGTTTGTTTTGTTTAGTATCTTGCTGATATTATATGGATTTCTTGTACTTGGATGTCTACCCTTCTAGCAAGATTAGGGAAATTTTCTTGGATTATTCCTTCAGATATGTTTTCCAGGTTGTTTACCGTTTCTCCTTCTCAGGAATGCCAATAATTTGTAGGTTTTGTCACTTTATATAATCCTACATTTCTTAAAGACTTGTTAATTTTTAAAAATTATTTTTGTTATTTTTTTTCTGACTGGGTTAGTTTGAAGGATTGACCTTCAAGCTCTGAAATTCTTTCTTCTGCTTGGCCTAGTCTATTGGTAAGTTTTCCAATTGTATTGAGAAATTCCTCACATGCATTTTTCAAGTCCAGAAGCTTTGACTGATTTTTTAAAAAGATGTTTGTCTCTTCCTTCATTTCCTAGATTGCTTAGAAGTTTCTTTGTGTTGATTTTCAACCTTGTATTGAAATTACTGGGCTTCCTTGCAATCCATTGTTTGAATTATTTATCTGTCATTTCTGAGTTTCCATTTTGGTTAGTGACCATTGCTGGAGAGCTAGAAAGATCTCAAATTAACAAATAGTGTCACAGTATTCAGATTTTTCATGGTACCAGAATTGTTCTGCTAGTTCCTTCCTACCTGGAGATGCTGGCACTTCTAAGTTTTGTAATTACTTTTGTGTGGATAGAATCCTCTCCTCTCTCCTCATTGTTTTTCTCCTTTATTGTTTTCTTCCCCCACTCAGAGAGTATGAGACTATAGAGAATGTTGGTAGAGTCTTTTGGCTTTGCTTCTATAGCCCTGTGTAATTCTGTGAACTGGTTTTGTTTTGGACTGTGTGCTTCAACCTAGAGGCTAGTAAGAGCTGACTGTGGCCATCACAAATGGGTATTTTATCCTTGTTTACTGGGAGAAAGTCTTGGTTTCTACAGGCAGTGGGCTAACCTGTGGAGTACACAGTGGTCTGAGCTCCTTGCTCAGCCTCATAGAGGGAGATCAAGATAGGTGGGACCAAACTGGGCAGACTCAGTTGTTAGCCTGATGAGGCTCCCTTTGTAGGTGATCTGACCTACAAAGGGTCATTCTGCTCATTCTTCAATGAGAAGAATATATATTCTTTTGTTTTGTGTGGAGAGTTTTGTAGATATCAGGACCATTTGATCCAGTGCTCAGTTCAGGTCCTGAATATCTTTGTTAATTTTCCTGTCTTAGTGATTTGTCTAATATTGTCAGTGGGGTGTTAAAGTCTCTCACTATTATTTTTTGGGACTCTAAGTCTCTTAGAAAGTCTCTAAGAACCTACTTTATTAATTTGAGTGCTCCTGCATTGGTTGCATATATATTTAGTACAGTTAGATCTTCTTGCTGAATTGAACTCTTTACCATTATGTAACACTCTCCTTTGTCTCTCTTTACTTTTAATCTTTGTTGATTTAAAGCCTATTTTGTCAGATACTAGGATTGCAATCCTTGCTTGTTTCTGTTTTCCATTTGCTTGGTAGATTTTTCTTCATCCCTTTGTCTTTTAGCCTATCTGTGTCTTTGCAAGTGAGATGGGTCTCCTGAAGACAGCATACCAATGGGTCTTGGTTCTTTATCCAGCTTGCTACTCTGTCTTTTAATTGGGACATGTAGCCCATTTACATTTAAGGTTAGTATTGATGTGTGAATTTGATCTTTTCATTGCGATGTTAGCTGGTTATTTTGTACACTTGTTTATGTGGTTGCTTTATAGTGTCACTGGTCTGTGTACTTCAGTGCATTTTTGTAGTGGCTGGTAACAGTCGTTCCTTTCCATATTTAGTGCTTCCTTGAGAAGCTCTTGTAAAGCATGTGTGGTAGTAAATTCCCTCAACATTTCTTTATCTGAAAATAATCTTATTTCTCCTTCACTTAGGATGCTTAGTTTTGCCAGATAAGAAATTCTGGGTTGGAATTTCTTTTCTTTAAGAATGATGAATATTGGCCCCTAATCTCTTCTGGCTTGTAGGGTTTCAGCTGAGTGGTCTGTTGTTAGTCTGCTGGGCTTCCCTTTGTTGGTGGCCTGGCCTTTCCCTGTAGCTGCCTTTAAGATTTTTTTTTCATTTTGGCCTTAGAGAATCTGATGATTATGTGTCTTGGAAAAAAAAGTCTTCTTGTGAAGTATCTTATTGGAGTTATCTGCATTTCCTGAATTTGAATATTGGCCTCTCTAGCTAGGTTGGAGAAGTTCTCATGGATGACATTTTGAAATATATTTTCCAAGATGATTCAATTCTCCCCATCTCTTGCACGTACACCAGTCAGTCATAGATTCAGCCTTTTTACATAATCCCATATTTCTCCAAGGTTTTCTTCATTACTTTTTCATTCTTTGTTGTCTATTCTTATCTACCTGCCTTATTTCAGAAAGGCAGTCTTCAAGCTCTGAGATTCTTTCCTCTGCTTGGTCAATTCTGCTATTAATATTTGTGTTTGCATTATGAAATTCTTGTAGGGTGTTTTTCAGCTCTGTCAGGTCAGTTACATTCTTTATACTATTTTGTCTATTAGCTCCTGCAGCGTTTTATCATGTTTAGCTTCCTTGCATTGGGTTACAGTGTACTCCTGTAGCTCAGTGAACTTCATTCCTATCCATAATCTGAATTCTAATTCTGGCATTTCAGCCATCTTAGCCGCAGCATGGTTCTGAACCCTTGCTGGGGAGATGATATGGTCATTTGGAGGAAAGAAGGCACTCTAGCTTTTTGAGTTTTCAGCATTTTTTTAAAATTTAAGTTCTAGGGTATATGTGCATAACATGCAGTTTTGTTACATAGGTATACATGTGCCATGATGTTTTGCTGCATCCATCAACCAGTGATCTACATTAGGTATTTCTCCTAATGGTATCCCCTCCCTTTTTACCCCACCACGACAGTCCCCAATGTGTGATGTTCCCCCTCTTTGTGTCCATGTGTTCTTATTGTTCAACTCCCATTTATGAGTGAGAACATGCAGTGTTTGGTTTTCTGTTCTTTTGTTAGTTCGCTGAGAATGATGGTTTCCAGATTCATCCATTTTCCTGCAGAGAACATGAACTCATCATTTTTTACGACTGCATAGTATTCCCGAGTTTGCAGCATTATTGTGCTGATGCTTTCTCATCTTTGTGGGTTTATCTAACTTCAGTCTTTAAGGTTGCTGACCTTTGGATGGGTTTTTCTTTTGTTTTATCCTGTTTGATAATTCTCAGGGTTTGGTTGTGGTATAAGATGAATTGAGCCAACTGGCTTTGTTTCTGGGAGATTTTAGGCAGCCAATGCTCGTGTCCCCAACTCTTGGACCATCTGCTCTAACTCTGGGGTCTTGTGTTTGGCCCCGACTTTGTTCTCTGGCTCCTCAAAGTTTGAAGTTTACTGTGCTCGGGGGACCAAGGTGCAGCAGCTGCAGCAGAGTACTAGCAGATGTAGGGGTGCCTGCCTCCCTGCAGATGTTCACCACAGTGGTGGAGGCAAAGTAGCTGGTGGACAGCGGGGGGGCCCCTGCTGGAGATTGTGTGCACTCTTGCACTGGAGTTGGTGTTGGATTGAGGTGGGGGCCTAGCCAGTGCAGGTCTGGGTGCCTTCTCTGTGCCCCACAAGCAGAAGCGATTGCTCAAGGTGTGGGAGGATCCCCCTGTTCTCTGCATAGCATTAGGGCAAGGGCAAGGCACTGGCAGGGGTGGGGCTTGCTGGCTCTGTGCCCACCAAGGATCCATCTACAATGGCAGTCAGCAGGGGGTGGGGGCATACTGCACTCCTATGTGCTGGTAGGGCAAGTAAAGCAAAAACTGCCCTTGTAGACATGTGCCAGCAATGTTATGTATGGAGTTGCTGTGGACTCAGGGGAAGCTGCACAATGAGGAGGGAATGTGTGAGCTGGTGTGCATCCATAGTGGCTGCCTCAGTGGAGCTCTCCACCAGTCAGTCATGGTCCACCTGAACAGAAGCTATGGTGTGGGCCTCAGGGCACCAAAGACTGCCTTGTAAGTGGGTGTGGCCAGGCTGGGGTCCCAGAAAAGGCCAGCAGCCCAAAGAGTGCTCAGGTTGGACTAGCCCTATCTGATGTGCAAAACTGCTGATATGGCTTGGCTTTGTCCCCACCCAAATCTCATCTTGAATTGTAGCTCCCATAATTCCCATGTGTTGTGGGAGGGACCCTGTAGGAGACAATTGAATCAGGGGGTTGGTTTCCCCTATATTGTTCTCATGGTAGTGAATAAATCCCATGAGATCTGATGGTTTTACAAAGGGTTTCCACTTTTACTTGGCTCTCATTCTCTCTTGCCTGCTGCCATGTAAGATGTGCCTTTTCGCTTCTGCCATGATTGTGAGGCCTCGCCAGCCACGTGGAACTGTGAGTCCATTAAACCTCTTTTTCTTTATAAATTACCCAGTCTTGGGTGTGTCTTTATCAGCAGCATGAAAATGGACTAATACAACTGCCCTTCAAGGATCAGGTCTGACAGTTCCTGTAGGGCTAAAGTCTCTTATGGAAGCAACTTGAGCCTAGAGGGATGGCCTTCCCTGGCCATGCTCTGCTACAGATGTTCCTACACAAAATCCTTTGAGCTCCACATCAGCTGGCTTGCTGCCCCACCACTTTGCTTGTCTCCTGGGGGCTCCACTCCAGTGAAATGTGAGTCAGCAATCACTCAGTGCTATCAGCCCAGGATGGAAGATCTGTGCTGTGGGCCTAAGCCACAGGTTCCCTGTGTGATGATGAGCAGTGGAGGGTATGTGGGACCCATGAGATACAGACTGGCCTTCTCTCCTTTGGTTGACTGCAGCTTGTTAGAGGTGTGGGTAAGGTACCTTGGGGTCTTTGCTCCTTCATTAGTCCAAAGGTGGCAAGGACAGTTCTGCAGAGGCAATGGTAGGGTAGCATTCAGTTCCCCCTGGAGGCTTTTTCCAGGGAGTTGCCAAGTTGCTACTGGCTTGAGAGCTCTGGCAGGGGGTGAGTGGAGGCCCAGGCCTGGAGAACCTTCCCAGTGAGGAGATATGGGAATGGGCATCCACGTACCAGACTGACCACTTTTCCATAGGGCTGCTGTGGTATGCTGGGGGTCTACTCTGGTCACTAGTTGACTCAGATTTTCCAGTACCTGGAGGTATCACTAGTAAAGGCTGCAAATAGCAAAAATGGAAGCCTGCCCCTCTCCCTTGGAGCTCTATCCAGGGAGGGATGGATCTCTGGCCGGCCCAAACACACCTGCAGGACGTGGCTGGAGGGGCTTAGTGAGGAGGAACAGGACCCGCTTTAAAAAGTAGTCTGGCCATGTTTTTGTAGAGCAGCTGTGTTGTTCTGGGGGTCTGCTTCAGCCTCCAGTCATCTTGGACTCTCCAAAGCCTGAAGGCTGGAACAGCTAAGTTACCCAAACAGCAAGGATGGTGGCCCACCTCTCCCCCTGACCCCTGGGAGTTCCATCCCAGGGAGACGCAATGCTACTCCTGGTGGCTGGCTGGAATTCCAAGCCAGTGGTTCTTATCATGTGAGGGGCCATGGAAGCGGGGCCCAGAGACTATCGCTGTTCAGCATTTTGGATTCAGTATCTTTCCTAGGGGTATGTGTGGTGGTCTAACCTCCCACTTTGCTGGAGCTGCAGATACTTTTGCCAGATAGCCTGGAAAGCTGGAGTAGCTAAGGCTCCCAGGTCTCTACATGTGCCTGAGTGGCTGCTCTGTCAAGATTCCACATGGCTCTGTGTGTCAGACTATGGGCCCTTGTGGAGTGGGTTCACAAGTGTATTTCCTGACCTGAGGGTTGCAAAGACCTGTTGGAGAAGCATGGGCTCCTGGGGATGCATATGCACTAACTGCTTCCTTGGGTGGGGGAGGTTCCCTCAGCTCCATGTCATTCCCAGGTAGGCTGTCATTCTGCCTTGCTTTTCTTTGTTCTCCATGAGTCAGCCTGTTTCCTGAATTAATCTCAATGCATGTGTTAGGTTGGTGCAAAAGTAATTGCAGTTTTTGCCATTACTCTTAATACCTGGATGTTTAGGTTGCAGGTGCTGTATTTACTCACCCCTTCCATTCCTTTCCCTGAGAGCCACACACTAGCTGCTTCTAGTCAGTCGTCTTGGCCACTCCCCCTTGATTTGATTTTTATATATTGTGAGAAGTAGGGGTCTAGTTTCATTCTTCTACATATGGTCGTCTAGTTTTCTCAGCATTGTTTACTGAAAGACTGTCCTTATCCCATTGTATGTTCTTGGTTCCTTTGTCAAAAATGGGTTGACTGTAAATGCATGAATTTATATCTGGGTTCTCTTTTTATTCCATTGGTTTGTGTATCTGTCTTTGTGCCAGTACCAAACTGATGTGTTTACTATAGCTTTGTAGTGTAGTTTAAGTTCAGATATTGTGATGCTTCAGCTGTATTCTTTTGTTCAGGATTGCTTTGGCTAGTTTGGTATATTTTATGGTTCCATACAAGTTTTAGGAATTTTTTTTACTGTGAAGAATGACATTGGTATTTAATAGCAATTGCATTCAATCTATAGATTGCTTTGGGTAGAATTACCATTTTAACAATATTAATTTTACCATCATATGAGCATGAAATATCCTTTCATATTATGTGTATTATCTTCAATTTCTTGCATTAAAGTTTTTTATAGTTTCCCTTGAATAAGTCTTTCACTTCTTTGGTTAAATTGATTTCTAGGTATTTTATGTTCTTTGTAGCTATTGTAAATGGGATTGCTTTTTAAATTTCCCTTTCAAATTGTACTATCGATCTTGTATGTTGATTTCATAACCTGCAAACTTATGGAATTTATCAGTTCTAACAGTTTTCTTGGTAGAGTCTTTAGGTTTTTCTAAGTATAAGATTATGTCATTTGCTAACAAGGCTAATATGACTTATTCCTTTCAAATTTGGATGTTCTTTATTTCTTTATTTAGGCTAAATTGTCTGTCCAAGACTTCCAGTATTATGTTGAATAAAAGTGTTAACAGTGGGCATCCTTGTCTTGTTCCATAGCTTAGAGGAAAAGCTTTCAGTTTTTCCCCCATTCAGTACAGTGTTTGCTGTTAGTTTGTCATGTATGGCTTTTATTATGTTGAGGTATGTTCTTTCTATACTCAATTTGGTGTGGGTTTTTATCATAATTGGATTTTATTTAATGTTTTTTCAGCATCTATTGAAATGATAATATGGTTTTTCTTCCTCGTTCTGTTAATGTGATATATCATATTTATTGATTTGCGTATGTTGAACCATCCTTTATCTCTGGGATGAATCTCACTTGATCATGGCTAATGATCTTTTAATGTGTTCCTGAATTCAGTTTGCTAGTATTCCATTGAGAATTTTTGCATCTATGTTCATCAGTGATTTTGGCCTGCAGTTTTCTTTTTCTGTTGTATCTTTGTCCAGTTCATTAATTTCTTTTTTTAGAGATAGGTTTCACTATGTTGCCTAGGGTGCGCTCAAACTCCTGGGCTCAAGAGATCCACTCACCTTAGACTCCTAAGTAGTTGAGACCACAGGTGTGTGATACTGCACTCAGTTTGTCTGGTTTTGGTATCAAGGTGACGATGGCCTTGTAGAAAGAGTTTGGATGTGTTCTTTCCTCTTCAATGATTTTTAAAGAGTTTTAGTAGATTAGTATTAGTTCTTCTTTACATGTTTGACAGAACTCGGCAGAAAGGCCATTAGATTCTGGGCTTCTCTTTAATAGAGAACTTTTTATTATGGCTTTGATCTTATTACTTGTTACTGATTTGTTGAGGGTTTCTACTTCTTCATGGTTTAATCTTGGTGGTTGTATGTGGTCTAGGTATTTATCTGTTTCCTCTAGGGTTTCACATTTGTTGGTGTATAGTTGTTCATAATAATCTCTAAATATTTGTATTTTTGTGACCTCAGTTGTTATATCTCCTTCACTTCTGATTTTATTTTTTGGGTGTTCTGTCTTTTTTTCTTTGGTAATTTAGGTAAGGTTTTATTGATTTTGTTGGCCTTTAAAAAAACTACTTTTTGTTTCACTGATACTCTGTATTTTTAGTCTTAATCTTATTTAGATTTTGGTATATTATATGTCCATTTTCATTCATTTCAATAAATTTTTAAATTTCCTTTTTAATTTCTTCAGTGACCCAATGGTTGTTTGGCAGCATATTGTTTAATTTCCATGTGTTTGTGTATTTTCCAAGGTACCTCTTGTTATGGATTTCTAGTTTTATTCCATGTATTCAGGAAAGATACTTGATATAGGTTCCACTTTTGAATTTATTAAGATTTGTGTGGTGCCCTAAGATATAATCTAGTCTAGTGAATGTTCCTTGTGCTAATGAAAATATGGTGCATTCTTCAGAAGATGGGGGAAATGTTCTGGAGATGTCAGTTAGGCCTAACTGATGTTTCTTTGTTCGTTTTCTCTCTATATGATCTTTTCATTATTGAAAGTAGGATGTTGAAGTCCCCATACTATTATTGTATTGCAGTCTATCTCACCCTTTAGATCTATTAATGTTTGGTTTATGTACCTGGGAGCTCTGGTGTTGAGTGCCTAGATATTTATAATTGTTATATCGTCTTGCTGAATCTACCCCTTTATCACTTTATAGTGACCTTATTTGTCTCTCTTTATAGTCTTTGATTTATAGTTTATTTCATCTGGTATATATTATAGCTACTCCTGCCCTTTTGTAGCTTCCAGTTGCATAGAACATCTTTTTCTACCCCTTTACTTTCAGTCTATGTGTATCTTTATAGGTGAAGTGAGGTTTTTTTATGGGCAGCATATAGTGAGTCTTGTTTCTTTATCGATTTAACCATTCTATGGTTTTTAATTGGAGAACTGAGTCCATTTATGTTCAATGTTATTGAGTAAATAAGGACTTCTGCCATTTTATTGTTTGTTTCTGGTCATTTTGTAACTCCTATTTTTGTTTCTTATTGTTCTCCTTTGTGGTTAAGTAATTTTCTATGGTAGTATGTTTCAATTTGTTGCTTTTTATTTTTAATAAATTGTTAATAGGTTATTGCTTTGTGATTACCATGAGGCTTACCAAAAATATCACAAGTCATTCAAAAGAGATTCCAACTTAGATCATGAAGAAAAGAATAGAAACAAATAAGGAAATAATGAAAAAAGCCCTCTATACTTTATTTGTTGGGAAAAACAGCAAAGGAAAAAGGACTTACAGAGTGCCTACATAAATTGGTTATGAGTAACATATAAACAAGGAACAACAAACTGTGGAAGGCCCGCAGGAGGCCTGTGAGGAGGAAGGCCTCTCCATGCCTCATGTTCCAGTGCAGGGTGACCTACGCTCTTTACCATAAACATTGTGCTCAAGGACGTAAAGCCCCTTTGTAACACTATGACGTAGCCAGACGTTTAGGCTCCTTGTAAGGCCTGTGTCCCACGAGCTGCACATAGATAATAAGCTAAGGATAACCACATGCTCTTGTTTTGTGAAACTCCCAAATTGCCACTGTCATCAATCCTTAGAATGACACACCAGTTCCGGCTTACTGATTCACTTCCGGCTCACTGATTGATCCCATCATTACTCCACCCCTACCCTGTAGATCAAAGTGATTGTAATCAATAAATACTGTGGATAATCAGAGCTTGGGGCCTTCACTGTCGCCTCCAGAGTAATAAATTGATGGTCCCCTGGTCCCACTTTTTCTCTTAATCTGTCTTTTTCTCATTACTTTGTTGCCACCGAACTTGGGGTACCCATGGGTGATATAGGGCTGGCTCTGTACATTCTGGTGCCCAATGTGGGTCTCATGGATCCCTACATTCTGGCACACCAATGTGTGGGGCTTATGGATTCCCTATATTATTCTTCCCTGACCATTTTGACTTTATATTCTATCGATTTCCATATTTTATTTTGTCTATCTCTTATCAGGTTGCTGCAGGTATTTTTTTTCATAGATTGTCTTTTGGACTTTATACTAGAGTTAGGAGTGGATTGCACACCATAATTACAGTAGTAGAGTCTTCCAGGTTAGGCTATGCACTTAATTTTGCCAGTAGGTTTTATACCTTCAACTAATTTCTTATTGCACATTAGTGTTGTTTTTTCTTCTTCTTCCAGATTGAAGAACTCCTTTTAGCATTTCTTGTTAGACAGATCCAGTGCTGGTGAATTCCTTTAGCTTTTGTCTTTCTGGGAAATACTTTATCACTTCTTCATATTTGAAGGATAACTTTGCTGGATACAATATTCTTGGATGGCAGATTTTTTCTTTTAGCATTTTAAAAATGTCATCCCCTCTTCTTACTGGCCTGTATGGTTTCTATTGAGAAGTCTATTAGCAGCAGATGAATTGAAGCCCCTTTATATGTTATTTGGCTAAGTTTTATTTTTTTCTGAGTTTTCTTAAGATGGCTATTCTGAATTTTTGATCAGAGAGTTCACATATTACCATCTTGTTAGGGTGAGTCACTCATTCCTTGCTTTGCCTATCTGAAGAGGTCAGGATTCCCATTTTGCTGTTGTTTCTTGTGGATGTATATCTATGGCTTTGCATTGAAGAGTTGGCTATTTATTGCCATCCTCTTTGTCTGGCTTGTTTTTTTCTTTGTTATTGGATATGTTTGCTTAGCGATTCTTTGTAATTTTGTTTTAAAATTTTATTCCTGCTAGGTTGCTGCTTCTTTTTCAGTACTAGATTGTGCCTTAAGCCTAGGTTTGCTTCAGATCTAGGAAACATTCAGAGTGCCAGCCATCTCAAATAAGGGATGTCCCAAAGGGGATATCCCAGTAGTGTGGGAAGGCTGACTTGTGCCCATAGGACCTGGGGAATGAAGCTCCTACAGCACGATGCTGCTGAACAACCTCTCTGACTTGGTTGGTTGCATTACAAAGAAGTTTCCAGGGTTGGGAACAGTAGTCTGTCTTCCCCCTTTGTCTCTGGCTGTCCTGTGGGATAGTTCTCCCTTCTGGTACTCTCAGTGCTTCCTGTGAGTTGAGGCAAGGATAGGTCTCCTGCCTAAGAACCCAAGATAAGGGAAAAGCTATTTGCTCACCTCAGTCTAACTTTTTTCAGTGAAGAAAGTTAGAAACCATGAATCAGGGAGGAATTTTTTTGTGCACTTGGTGCTGGGGGGGCAGGGAGCAGCATAAGAGGGGCTGTAGATATGGAAGCGTGATTCTCTTACCATCTTCTCATAGCTTTTAACATCTTTGTGGTCATGGGAACTGTCTCATCCTCATATTTGAGTTTTGGAACTTTGCTGGTAATAATCTTGGCACTGTATATTTGATTTTGGTTTTCTGGGGGACAAGGGGATAGGGTGAAACCAGCTTGTTTTGATATGACGTTTGAAACCAGAAGTCCTCTTGAGTGTTTTGTTTTGTTTTCCTGAACAAAAGTTGGCCATTTGGACTTAAAATATCTTAATCCACAGTTGAGTGAGTGTCAATGAATTGAGATTGGCCATAGGGCTGGATGAAGGTGGAAAGAGTTGTTTTTGTTGTTGTTTCTAACCCTCTGTATCCAATTTGAAGTATGCTGAGAACTCACCCTTTCCAGAGGCATGTGTTTTATTTATAGTCATTGTGAGAAGAATGGAAGTGGAGTAGGAAATAAATGAGGCTTGGCTGAATGCTTCTTCACAGTGGATAATGAATTAAAGAAAGTTGTTTCAATTTAGGTTCTGTGGGTGGTATATAGCCTAGAGAAAAGCAATGTATATATGTAGATGTGAATATGGAAGTGTGTGTGTGTATTTGTGTACCTTTTGTGAACTGGAACACTTGGACATCAAACTGCCTTGCTTTGGGACATTTTTTTTTTTTTTAATATATGTGAGCATTCCTGAGTCTCTCAGAAATATTTTGGGAAGTGAATTTTGTAAAAAACTAGAAAATCAAACAGAAGACGGACTCAGGGCCATTCTAGTTTGGCTTTTAAATGTGTAATATGACTTGAGTTGTAGCCATGGGATGGTGACATACTGGTTTTTGCTTTGCTTGCAATCGGCTTTTGCTCTGTTGCCCAGGCTGGAGTACAGTGGCAATAATAGCTCACTGCAGTCTTGAACTCCTGGGCTAAAGTGATTCTACCATCTCAGCCTCCTGAGTAAGCTGGGACTACAGGCATGCACCACCATACACAGCCAATTTTTATACTCTTTTTTTTGTAGAGACAGGATCTCACCATGTTATCCAGACTGATCTTGAACTCCTGGCCTCAAGTATCCCTCCCACCCGAGTCTCCCAAAGGTGACATACTGGTTTTTATGTGGATGTGCGTTACCACATTATATGTATATGGAAAATATGTATATATATGATGTGCATATCACCTTTTTTTCACAATAGCATACCGCTGTGTTAATCTGCTTCATTTATTCAACAATATGCGATTGACATAGTATAACAGTCGATGAAAATTTCTAACAACAATCAGAAAGAATTAATACGTTTGAAATATTTAGGTATTCACCCACTACTAGGCTGTCTGATGAGGCCCAATTTCCTTAGCAGGGAAGTTTCCAAACATTTAAATATGCAAATGTATAAAGCCAAATGAGACATCATTTAATATGTGTATTGTCTTACAGTGAAAGAGAGCAAATGAGCAAGTTGATGGCTTTATGCCAATTATTTTTAGTATGATTTCTTTTGTGCTAAGGTGGAGCTGAAGGCAAAGCTCAAATTCTAGCATGAACATGCAGCAGCAATAACATGAATATTTTAGGGGCTATACAATTCTCGTTGTAGGTTATTGTTGGAAATAAAGTTCAAGTTACAACTCCTTTGGCAAGTGTGTAATAAACTACTGGGACTAAGTCAGAATGTGTGTAAGGCTTCAGTCTCAAACCTGTTTCTATGAGACCCAAGTCTTCTGTGTTCAGCATTTTCCATAATGTGACCCTTTTTCCTATTTTTCTAGATTAACCTTTCACCATTTACCCCACTTAATTCAACCTCACACCTCCCTCTAGTCATATGTACTTACCTGAATAGGACATGCATTTTCATAGTTAAGGAATGTGACCAACTGACTCTTAAAATACCAGGGCAAGCAAACCTGCAATACAGTTTCAGCAGCCCTGACAAACTCAGCGTGACTGGCTGTGCTAAAGATCAGTGTCCCACACGACTTTGGTCATGGGTTTGGTCCACAGCATGGCAGCTGCATTTCTTCTGTTCTTTCTACCAGACTTTACCTAGTCATCTTTAGACGGTTCTGTTGGTCAGAATGGGGGCCGCATAAAAGCCCTGACTTCAGCAAACTTCAAAGCCCTGTTTCAATGACAGCTGGTCTGGAACAGTCGTTGAAATTCAAAGGGAGTTGTTATTCTTGAGGAGAGCTAACCATGGTACTAAACCTATTTAAGGATATTTTCACCCTTCCAAAAAAAGAAAAAGAAAAGTACATAATTTCTGTCGTTAAAGCATTTCAAGAATTAATGAACCTCATTCTCTTTTTCTTACTCAAGGCACATCGCTGCTTAAAACCACAAAGTGCTGACCTGGCCAGTGGTTCCAGAGCCAGTAATTAAAATTACTATTTTAATGATATTTTAATGATAGTCCTGGTAACATATGGCAAACAGAAAACACTTTCTGTGGATTAAGCAACATACTTTTCATTAATGGTTTACTATACTTGAGACCTTAAAGAGATTTAACTAATTGTTCATTTGGTGCATTGGCTGCTGAATTATTTAAAACACCTCCTTCCTGCTTCAACTTTGAATTTGCATTAGAAAGTATAATACCAATTAAGACTTCTCCATTGTCTCAATTGCTCTAAAAATAATTGCAAACGAAATCCTAATCACAAATACATTTCTTTCCCTGTGACCTCTTGGTTTTTGTAAGTTTATGCAAAATAAATAAACAGTACACAGAATTTGCAGACAGAAACAGCCAGAAAGTTAGGAAATTACTTATTAAGGTAACCAAAAATTAAAGACTGGCAGTTGGCTTTTTGAAGTGCTGGAGACATGTGGTTCAGAGTTCTACATTTAGGTGGAAAACTCCGTGTTTCCATTTGACTAATATATGTTGAATCATCTCCAGAATTACATAATGTAAAATATCAGTGTAACGACTTACACTTACATAAAACCCCAAATTAAAAATGGTGGCTCAGTTGGGTGAGTTGAGTTTTATTTACTATGATAAATAATCAAAAGTGAAAATTGGATGCCAGGCATAACTTTGGCTGACCATGTCTTGTTTGCTTATTTTTGCAAAGCTGGTGTTTCTCCTGCTCCCTCTCCTTTTTTTCCTCCTGATATGAAGCTTAAATATTGACTTTAAGCCTGTCTCAGATGACTTCCTCAAGGTAGACCCAAACTATTTCACATTCCTCATACCTACTTCTCTCCTTACCTTCTTAAAGGCCACTTGTACCTAGAATACCTGCTTCTTACTGTCACATGTTCCATTCCATGAAGTCTACTTAGTGAGCCCCTTCAGTAGAGAAATTCTCAACGAATCCCTTCTGGATCCAGGCATTCTGATTACTGTATTATGACCGTGCACTCTACCGATGTACGTGTCAGCTTTCTTAAAATAGTCTGCATGTCTTGTTTTGGGTTACTTTTGTGTTACTACACGCTTTCACTTGGGTCCATCCTGGCAGATTATTCAGTGTGCTTACCATTACCACTGAATAAACATTACTGCTGGACAACAGGGAGCTTGGAATATCAATCTGAATCACAGTGCCATCTACTGGTATAAATGCCACAATACTATCAACAGGATTACATGATGCTCGATAAACATTCAATATATTTACACCCACACATACACATGTATTGTTCTCACAGTTTGATTAAATAATAAGGAATATGCTATATATATATGAAATCAATACTTTGCTATCACCTTTAGTAATATCTATGTTTTTGAAAAAGATACAATGATGACGTAAGAAAATACTTCCATTTGGATCCTCCAAACAAAACGGTCATCTCCAAAAGATGGGTGTGAATTCTGGACTGTTCCTTCTGGTTATTTTATAACTTCAGTTTTTTAAAATTTATTGAAAATTATATATGAAATAAGGAACTGAAACAATGTACAATGAAATGTCTGGATGCCATTAAGTTCCTATAGAAGTAGCATTGTGTTGTCAAGAAGCCTAGTTTTGTTTATATTTTAATCCAGCAACTTAGTTCTTTTATAAGGCGAGCCATCCCTACAGGAAGGACTACACCTTTATGTCATGAGTGGCTGAGAAAGCATGATTTCTCAACACAAAGGACTGTGGAAGGACTGTATAAACGATCAATATTAAAAACATTTTATCTCTGTTTGTCAGGGTAACATTTTAGTCTATTAAATATTTTCTCAAACCTTTCCGTAAATCCAGTATTTTTATTCATTCTAAATAAAATTTCCTTGTGGGTAGATTTAAATAAAATGCACAGAAGTAGGTCTGTAAATTAAGAGAAAACTTTCCTGTGCTCACGTAGAGGCTGATTTGTGTAGCGTGGAATCATTGGCAACTAAACAGATGCCCTCATCTATAGGCCAGAGACAGCTCTCAGCTGTACAGAGAACACTTCATTTCCAACAGAGAGGTGAACTTAGAACTTGTCACTGATTTTTGCACCCTCTTAATCTTCCTGTTTATTCTGTGCTTCATTAAAGTCAATCTCCACAGGGCAGACTGTCATCCAAGCCTGGCCTGTCCTGCTGTCTGCTCTCTCCAGAGAGCACCCTTCATCCTGATAAACAGGCTGTGAGCTGGGCACGTGACTGAGCTCCTTAAGGTAAATAGATTTCAGAGAGTTGCTCCTTCCACGCTGGCTCAACAGAAATTGATAAGCAGATTCATTGATGTGGGCATCACAGTGGAGACAATGCTTTTTCAAAAGATGGTGTTTCAAAGTTACTATTGTGAAATGAGTTAGAGGATATTTATGTGTATCTTTGTGTCACAGCATGTCTTTAAAGGCTGTATGAGCTAGTGTCATTCATCTGCCAGGTGTCTCCCTCAGGATTCAGCATCATTTATAGGATGTCTTTGCATGCCAGGCTCTGGGCTAGGCACTGAAGATGTAAAGACTTACATGGGGAGGGAAAATGGTGGCCATGGTAGGAAACGTAGCAAAGCTCTCTTGGGAAGCCATAAAGCATGCCATATTAACAATGCCAGCCTGTGTGCTGAGTGTAGGGTGTGCCTGTCGAACTCATAGATCATGTTATTCCAGAGCAATTGTTTTATCTGGATGAAAAGGCAAAACTGGGGCCTGAGACTGGTTTCTAGTCAGCACTGTTCCACCATGTCTCATGTTGACAGACAAAGCAAAAACCTACCCGTGAGGGTCCATGGCTTTCTGTCTTACCTATTAAACCAAAAATGGGCCAGACTCTGGAGAGTGAAAGTCTGATCTCTCAGGTAGAGGGACTTAGAGGAATCTTGTAGCTCTGAACTGAGGACGGTTAAGTTTCTATGACCACCAGCTGAGTACTGGAATTACTTTTCCAATAGCTGGGTGATGGGAGCTCTGAACAAGATACCCCACGCCTCACGGCAAGGGAAAAGCCTCAGATTGTGGGTGGCCCGATAACAAGTGGGAAGCTTCCATTCCGGTTGATCAGGGAAAGGTCTGTGTTTGACAAGTGGAAATCATTCTGATGAAACTTTTTCTTACTTAGCTGAGGAGGAGGATGAAGTCAAGGAGGACTCTCAACCAGCCTAGCCCAGTTTTCTCAGTTTATGAGACACAAAAATCCAGGAAGTGTCCTGATGGTTGTCTCTTCTCAATGACAACTGAAATTTCTTCTTGGGTGGCTTGACCAACAACAAGAAAACCAGGACAGTTTTCAAGGAGATGGGTCGCTCCAGGCTCCAGGCCTGGGGCAGGGCATCAAGGGCAAGGGCTGCAATATCAGTGGGGCTGCTAACCTGTGCAAATCCTCAAAGCTTCCTGTAACCAGCTACTCTCCCTTTTAGCTCTCCCCTTCCCTCCTGGACCACATGCAGCTCTCCCTTTTCTGAGCTCTCCTTACAATGTGGTATAATTAAGCATTTTATTATATTAGTCTCACAGGCTAATTGTTCCTTCTATGTTGTGTTACCACAATGAGATCACAATTATGTCTTTCATGTCTTTGAAATGAGAAACACACAAGATCAGATATGTGGTAGGTATTTAACACTTAATCTAAATTAGAGAATCAGGAAAACAAGTTTGGGGAAACATTTATATAGAGTCTGCCTTTAACACAACAGAAAAACAGATCCAAAGAATTGCTGCTGTTTGTTCTACAAGCATCTAGTGAAACTTCCAGGCCACTGTGCTGGGTGCTGTAGGGGAGACAGACGCCCAAGAACGGAGCACAGGCCTCACAGACATTTCAGTGAGGTGTGAAAAAGAGGACGTGTGCACCAGCTATCAAAGATGGAAACCCATACGGAAGGTGAAAACAGGGCTGCGGAATCTCAGGTGAGGGAGGTAGTGGGTCAGCTGAGAGACTCAGATGGTTTTATGGAGACAGTGCCACCTGAACCCAATCTTGAAGGATTTCCTATGTGGGGTTTGGGGAAGAGTACCCAAGTGTGAATGCCTTTTGGCCTTTATCAAGCTTTAAGTCCAATTCAAAACCAGACCACAGAGTTATATGTGACAGCTGTGATTGTGGCTACAGTTCATGCTGAATGCTGTAGTTTGAATGTCCCTCCCCCAGCCCACCGAAGTTTATGTGTTGACCACTTGATTCCTGAAGCAGTGGTGTTGGGAGATGAGGCCTAATGGGAGGTGCTTGGATCAAGGGGGCTCTGCCCTCATGACTGGATTAATGCGGTTACGGCAGGAGCGTGTTCCTTATAAAAAGATGAGTTTGGTCTCCGCCCACCACCCCCAACCCCCCCATCTGTCTCTCTTTGTCCTTCTGCCTCCAGGACCGTGAGACATCAATTTCTGTTTTTAGCCAGTCTTCTCGATATTGTATTATAGCAGCCCAAACCAGACCACGACACTGAGCCTCCCAAGGGTTTATTGAAAGAACACTTTCATCTGCCTGAACTGGAGCTCCTCTTGATGTGGCCAACCCCAGCTATCCCACAGAAAGAGAGATGTCTCTCTTCTTGTTTCTCAGTTTCACTTGTCTCCTCTTATCCACATCCCACAAGTGCAGGGAAGCGTCCAGTCCCATTCTCCTTTGGCAGAGTCAGGCAGAGGCGGGGTACTTACCCCCACTCGCTCTCGCCCCAGCACTTCAGACCGTGTGTTCACTCTCCCTGCTGTAGTCCCGGCCAGCTCTGTTTTATGTAGGGTTCAAGCTGTCCTCCTGGAGTCTGGGCAGGAGTGCCTTCTACTTCTCTCTCACCTCAGCCCACACTCTGCCTCCAGAGTTTGCACTTTGCCTGGAGAGAAGCCAGGCAGGGCCTATTTCTGAGAAAAGCCACAGTGGTTGAGCAGCTCAGACAGCACAGACAGGAGCTACCCAGCCCTCTGCAGCTCAGGCCTCTCCTCTTAATCCCTCACTCTCCCTCCGGGGTTGGCTTTCCCCCAGCCCTCTAGCTTGCACGGCAGACTCCAGACAAGCCAGGACACCTTGTTTGTTCTCCCTGATGGTGCCTGGAACTCTTTATGTCCTGCCCCACCTCCAGGATAGCGGCTTCAGCCTTGTTCTTGATTCTTCTCACCTGGCTCACCCTCCCTGGGCATCTGTACTGGAAAAAGCAATTCTCCACACAATATCCTGTTTCTAAGTGTCTCCTTGCTTGCTTTTATCTTCCTTTTCTTATTAGGCTTTAGAGGGAGAGGAAAAGCATGAGCATGCTGGGACAGCAGTATGGGCACACGGAGGAGTACTGGGTAATGCACCTCTCTTTGCAAACTCAACTGAGAAGCCGGCCCCCACGATTTGCTCATCTTTCTAGACCTGGCTCTTCAGTCTCCTGCCCTCAAGTTAGCTGGAAGCTGATGTCAGTCACGTTTAGAGGCTTTCTCGAAGTGGCATTTGGATGAAAAGGGGGCCTCTCAGGTACTCCACTCTGGCCTTGCAGGCTCTGCAGCAGCTGGTGAGGCCCTCCTGCTTGTTAATTCCTTAGTCTTCTCTCTGGTGGCACTGGGAGTAGGTGGTATGGGAGACCCCTCCATGCCGGGGTCCCCTGGAGTGGCTTCCCCAGCATGAGGTTCTTCTCAGGGATACTGATGATTCCCAATGGCTTTATAGTCACAGTATCCTTCATTTCTTAAGTTCCTGTGTCCCAAATTTTAGCACAAATAAACATTTATAGATGGCAAGAAAATATGATCCAGTTCTAATCCTTTAGTAAATGTGTGATTTTATGTGATTTCACCTTTTCTAGTGTCACCCTCTTTGAGGCAGGGCGATCAATCAGGACATTAGCCAATACTTTCCCTCACCTTCCAGCTGCTCCTCACTCTTATCGCCAAACTGTGGATGGGAGCCTCACTCCTTCACCCTGAGCCATCCATCAAGACCCAGAAGCAGAGCCGGTTCTGGTGATGGTGGCCAGGCTGAGCTCACACTGCTGCCCCAGAATATCCAGGTACTTTTAAACACTAGTTGCTTAGGGCTTTCTTTGGGTTTGGACAGAGTGAAAAGGCCATAATCGGTCCCACGGGCTTGGTATTTGAAAGTATGGGTAGTAAACTCTAGACCCCGGCTTGATGGTGTGAGAGCCTGATGCTTTGAGAACTGGTAAGTCCAGGACAGCCCAGCTCCTGGCCAGTCTGATTAGGTGGGAGGGTACTAGAACAGGATCCCACCTGATTCTTCTCTACTTCTATCCCAGAAACCCCATTAGGGTTTGTTAAATGTCTTAGATTAGCTCGCAGATAGGTCTCAGGATATATTCACTGGCAAAAATGGCATGAAATGCACAGACATCAAGTTCTTAATACTTATCTTCTCCAAAGAGGTTTAACGCTAGTAAAAACTGAAAATAAATTCAATATAGCTTGCATTTTAGAAATGGTCCTCTAGACACATTTGAATGTGTGATAAAGATGATCCTTTTCAATCTGCTAAGCAAATGTTTTAGAATCCGTGAACCCAAGGCTAATTCAGCCAGAAAGCATGTTCTGCAGATCTCAAACCTTGGCTCCCTCTAGTGTCCCTGACTTAGCCTTCGTTCGAGGCTTAAAATGCCCAGGACTTAAGAGCTGTATGGGGATTTCAAAGCCCAGATGAGCCAGCACTTTTTCCTTTTAATGCTCTGGTGACTCTTGACTGTATGTATCTCCTCCCACTATGAGCCACTTTGTTATTTTCTGTTGCTAACAACTCACATTTTAAAATATTCTGTTTATAAGTGAATTGTTTCTTATGTATTGTCTTTCCCCCAGAAAATCACAATTGTGTCTTTGAAATGGGGAACACAGTATTAGGTATGCAATACTATCTAATATTTTAAATTTTGAAATTACAATATTAGAGTTAGTAGAAATGTTCATATGTTAAGAAAGCTTTTCCTTTCACAAAATAACAGATCCAGAGAACTGCTGCTCTATTAATTCCACAAGTGTCTGTCAAGTGAAACTTCCAAGTCACTACGTTGGGTACCATGGAGGAGACAGACATCCAGGAGATAAGCCCAGATATCACGGACCTTTCAGTGAGGTATGGAAAAAAAAAAAAGGACAGGCGCATCAATCAGCAAAGATAGAAACCCTTAAGGCAGGTAAAAATAAAGCCTGAGGGATCTCAGGTCAGGGACTCAGCGTGGTGTTATGGAGATGGTGGACCCTGACCGTGGCCTTGAAGGATGTGTGCGATTTGATTATGTGGAACAAGAGGAAAGTGTGCTGGTGTGAAAGCGTATCCAGGGAGAAGAATGTTAAGGGAGAATAACAGAAGGTAAGATATGAGTGCCTTAGGGTCAAACTACAGAAGATCTTTTCATTTTTATTTAAAACAGGGTCTCACTCTGTTGCCCAGGCTGAAGTGCAGTGGCGTGATCATGGCTCACTGCAGCCTCGACCTCCTCGGGCTCAGGTGACCCTCCCACCTCAGTCTCCTGAGTAGCTGGGACTACAGGTGCACGCCACCATGACTGGCTAATTTTTATGTTTATTGTAGAGACAAAGTGTCACCATGTTGCTCATGCTGTTCTCAAATTCCTGGGCTCAGGTGATTTCCCGCCTTGCCTTCTCATTTATTTTAGTTTTTTAGGAGGCAGGTCTTGCTGTGTCACCCAGGCCGAAGTGCAGTAGCATGATTGTGGGTTGTTGGGGTCTTGATTCCTAGGCTCAAGCAATCCTCCTGCCTCAGCCGCCTGAGAAGCTGGGACCACAGGAGCATGCCACAATGGCCAGCTAATTTTTATTTTATTTTATTGTAGAGACAAGATTTAACTATGTTGTCTAGGCTGGTCTCCAACTCTTGGGCTCAGGCGATCCTTCCACCTTGGCCTCTCAGAGTGCTGAGATTATGGTCGTGAACCACCAGGCTTGGCCTACAGAAGGTCTTAAATGGCAATGAAGAAGCTTGCACTCTGTTGAGCAGGAAGCAGGACTGAAGGAAGAACTTGTAAAAAATTCCAACTTCTTCAATATGTATTTGGCTCCTTTTAAAAAAAAATGAATTCTCCATCCAGCTATCCATTGATCATTTATAGAGAGATTCATATAGGAGATTCGGGCATGGACTAGATATCTGCTAGGTTTACTTCTAATTGATATTACATGATTGGGATCTTTGACATAAATTGGCCCTACATTATAGGAGGCAAGACCTTGCATTTCTTTTTGTACTTAGTAGGTGCTCAGTGAATGCTTCCTCAATGAACAGATGACATGAACAGGGTTGTGCTTTAGAAAGAGGAATTTGGCAGCAAGGTTTAAACTAGATTGGCCGGAGATGAGAGACTGGATACAGGAAGGCTGCTTAGGACATTATTATTCATTTTCAAGGCCTAAACTATATGAGTGGAAATGAGAATAGAAAGAGGAGTGACGCTGGGGAAGTAGAATCAAGACTGCTATTTTGTTGTGATTATTTGTGACCCTTTTCCTCAATGAATTGACAATTCCATGAGAGCAAGAACTCTGTCTTATTTGGCGTTATATCCCCTATACCTAACAGTAACTAGCACATGTAAGTGCTGAGTATGTATTCAGCAACCTGTGAAATAAATGTTGACTGGCTTTATGAATAAGTAATTGAAATAGTGTTACTTGAGGGGCATTGACCATCCAAGCCCCTGGACAAGGTGCAGCCAGAGATGCTGGATATGAGCCTAGGATTTGGGTGGCCCTGGTCCAGGGCAGAGGGGGACAGAGCACACAGCAGCGCTCTCTGCCTTCTCACTATCCACTCCTTTAGCCTGTGCTGGGCAGGCCTTCATCCCTATAACCTACAAAAACTTTTTCATGTTGGGTCACCAACACCCTCATGTTCTCTCCTCTATCTCTTTTTACTTAATGTCTCATTAGCATTTGACACAATTGGCCATTCCATCCTTGGAACACACTTTTCACTTAACTTCCAGGATACTACTGACCTGGTTTTCTTCCTACCTTGCTGATGGCTCTTTTCATTCTAGAAATTCTGGCTTAGCCTTCTCTTCCCATTTTTTTTTTTTAAGAGATGGGGTCTTGCTCTGTCACCTAAGCTGGAGTGTAAGGTGTGAACAGAGCTCACTGTAGCCTTGACCTCCTGCGCTTAAGTGATTCTTCCCACTCAGTTTCTCAAAACAGCTGCTATTAACAATTTTTAATTAGTGGTTTCCACCTTAGCTGAACCTGAGAATTACTGAGAAGTTTTAAAATTTCCTGATACTCAGACTGAACCCCAGACCAAATCAGATCTGTGAAGGATCGTTGGAGGTTCAATTTTTAAAAAAAATCTTCTAGTAATTTCAATGTGCATGGAGTGTTGTAAACAACTTCTGTAAATACTGAAGTTCCTCAGAGCTCAGCCTTTGATCTCTTTCTTCTCTGGCTATACCCCTAGTCCCATGGGTTTTTAAATCACCCTTATCAGTTGATATACAGATCTATACTTCTAGCTCCAGCTTCTCTTCTGAACTATGTATTTATGTATGCAAGTGTCCTATTTAAGATCTTCAGTGTGATGTTGACATCTCACATTTAACACGTCCAAACACAACTCTTTATTTTTCCTGGCCTCCAAATCTACTCCTCTCATGTTTCTCATCCAAATTGATGGTACCATCATTCATTCGGTTGTGCCAGCAAGGACACCTGGGAGATATATTTGAGTCATCTCTTTTTGTCATTCCTCTCACCTAGTCCATTGCCAAGTCCTGTTGGTTTTATTCCTAAAATTCATTCTGAATGCAGTCACTTCCCATCACCTCTGCCACCACCATGCTCAACTTCGCTTGCTGTATACCTCTACATTTCCAACCACTTCACCTGACTTCACTGTCATTCTCTTATAGCCCTCTCCTCAAGCAGCAGTTGGAGGGATCTCTGCAAACTTACATCACATCATGTTCCTCATTCTTAGAAAAAATCCTTCAGTGACTTCTGTAATTATTTAGAACAAAATCTCAATTATTTGATCTGACCCCTGCCTACTGCTCCAACCTGTGTTTGCTGTGCTCCTACTTCACAGGCTTTGCCTGCGATGCTCTTCTTCCTAAATCTTCACGACTTGATGTTCACTATTCAGGTGTGTGTTCACATGTCACTTGTTCAGAAAGGTCTTCGGTGACCTCACTCATCACAGATAAAACGGCCACCTTGTTGTCCTCTAACTTAACCTTTATTCTTGTCTTAGCCCTTCTTGCTGCCTGCAACAATGATACTTATTTATCTTTTTGTTTCTTTGTCTTCCTCCAGTAGAAGGCAGGGACCTTGTCTTGCTTGTTTTCTACTGTATCTCTAGCACCTGGTAGGTTCTTGTTATTACTTGTTGAGTGAATTGTCAAATTCAGAGTTGAAGTTCAAACTGATAGTGAGGCTAACTGTGCAACCAAGGTATCAGTGTGGGGTGAATGAGTAAGCACAACACAAAGCACAATTAATCAATGTCTTTATTAAAGGTGTTTGGGAAGAGTATCTGTATCTGGCTCAACACTGGGCAGACTGTCTGTCTGCCCTAAATTACCTTTCCTGCTCTAGTTATAGTATGTGAAACTCTTCCATGGGCAATTCAGATTCATGCTTCTATGCTGAAAGGTTATGCCTTCTTTTGAATTATCCTCTAAAATTCAAATACCTCAGCATACTTCTATTGGCTAATAAAATATTAGGGGAAAAAGACGTTCTGAGAGACCAAGAGCAGAGGGGACTAAGAACAGAGAGAAGGCAGATGATGGCCACACCAAGTTGTCTTCACTCTGCTGTAATGCCTTTGCCAGAGCTCTTTGTGGTAGTCAGTAATAACCTTCAAGAAGCTGTACAGCTATAGGCCTTAACAACAACAACAAAAACTTTGGGAAGATCCCATTGGGACTAGCAACCTCCTAATTTCTTTCTCCCCTAGGTAAACTCCAATGCCATTTCTCAATTCCCAGTATAATTTCTCAAGTATGGGGACTTAACAATTTTGTGGCCTAATTTAAATGCCTTTCGCACTCCTGATTGTTTTTCCATCACAGCAAATCAACCAGCCCTATCAGTTTCCAGAGGAAAGTAGTTCTGTAGCAGGTAATTTTAACATATCCAAACAATATCATGTTATTAAGTGATTATTAAAAGTGTATGCATCTTTGATGTAAATCAATATATCTAAATAACATTAGAAACAAAGAATTTGATTACATTGTTATTGCAACTTGGGTTTCCTGAGAAGCAGTCTTAGAGACAGAGATTAGCATGCAGAATATGTATTAGGGACTGTATTAGCCCGTTCTCATGTTGCTATGAAGAAATACATGAGACTGGGTAATTTACAAAGGAAAGAGGTTTAACTGACTCACAGTTTAACATGGCTGGGGAGGCCTCAGGAAACTTAGAATCATGGCGGAAGGGGAAGCAAACAAATCCTTCTTTACACGGCAGTAGGAGAGAGAAGTGCTTAGCAAAAGGGAGAAAATTCCCTTATAAATCCATCAGATCTCATGAGAACTCACTATCACAAGAACAGCATGAGGATAACTGTCCCCATGATTCAATTACCTCCAACTGGGTCCCTCCCATGACACATGGGGATTATGGGAACTACAGGATGAGATCTGGGTGGGAACACAGCCAAACCGTATCAATCCACCCCTGTCCCCTCCCAAATCTCATGTCCTCAGATTTCAAAATACAATCATGTCCTTCTAACAGTTCCCCAAAGTCTTAACTCATTCCAGCATTAACTAAAAATTCCAAGTCCAAAGTCTCATCTGAGACAAGACAAGCCCCTTCCACCTATGAGCCTGTGAAATCAAAAGCCCTCTTCTTACAGCTCCAGTAGGCAGTGTCCCTGTGGGGGCTCCAATCCCATATTTCTCTCTTGTACTGCCCTAGCAGAGGTTTTCCATGAGGGCTATGCCCTTGAAGCAAACTTCTGGACATCCAGGCATTTCCATACATCCTCTGAAATCTAGGTGGATGTTTCCAAACCTTAATTATTGACTTCTGTACACCTGCAGGCCCAGTACCACATGTAAGCTGCCAAGGCTTGGGGCTTGCACTCTCTGAAGCAATGGCCTGAGCTATACATTGGCACCTTTAGCCACAGCTGGAGCTGAATCAGCTGGGACGCAGGCCACCATGTCCCAAGGCTGCATAGAGCAGCAGCGGGGTCTGGGCCCAGCCCACAAAACCACTTTTCCCTTCTAGGCCTTCAGGCCTTTGATGCAGGGGGCTGCTGTGAAGGTCTTTGACATGTCTTGGAAACATTTTCCCCACTGGCTTAATGATTAACATTCGGCTCCTCTTTACTTATGCAAATTTCTGCAGCTGGCTTGAATTTCTCCTCAGAAAATGGGGTTTTCTTTCTATCGCATTGTCAGGCTGCAAATTTTCCTAACTTTTATGTTCTGCTTCCTCTTGAATGCTTTGCCGCTTAGAAATTTCTTCTGCCATTTACCCTAAATCATCTCTCTCAAGTTCAAAGTTCCACAGATCTCCAGTGCAGGGGCAAAATGCCACTAATCTCTTTGCATAGCAAGAGCGACCTTTATTCCAGTTCCCAAGAAGCTCCTCGTCTCCATCTGAGACCTCCGCAGCCTGGACTTCACTGTCCGTATCACTAGCAGCATTTTGGTCAAAACCATTGAACAAGCATCTAGGAAGCTGCAAACTTTCCCACATTTTCCTGTCTTCTGAGCCCTCCAAACTGTTTCTGCTTCTGCCTGCTACCCAGTTCCAAAGTCACTTCCACATTTTTGGGTATCTTTATAGCAGAGCACCACCCTCCGTGGTACCAACTTACTGTATTAGTTCCTTTTTCACATGGCAGCAGGAAGGGGAATAATTGGAGCTGAGTGAAGCGAGAAGCCCCTTATAAAACCAATAGATCTCGTGAGAGCTTAACTCAATATCATGAGAATAGCATAGGGGAAACTGCCCTCATGATTCGGTTACCTCCCACAGGATCCCTCCCACCACATGAGAATTATGGGAACTACAATTCAAGATGATATTTGGGTGGGGGCACAGCCAAAGCATATCAGGGATTGCTTATAGGATTAACATTTGTGGAAGGGAAGGAAGCAGGGCGGGGTGGAAGGAAAAGCTGAGCTTACTACAGTCTCAGCAAAGACTTCAGCTATTCCCTTGGGAGACATGAAGCGAGATGACCCTTCAGAGTTGACTCCCCTCACAGTGAGAAGGCTAGGCGTTCATTCTCCCACGTCAATCACTGGATGCAAGCTGATACTGGGTGAGAATGGTCTACAACCAAGGATAATTTCTGGAGAGGGCTGACAGCTCAAGGCTGTCTAGTGGCCGCACTCCCAGCATCTAGGAAAATAAGACATTGGATCTGAAGACAGCATCCATTAAACCTAGTGTTTTCAAATTGATGTCATTTTTTTGGTTGCAATTAATAACATTATTCTGGGTATCTATTGCAAGGCAGTTGGATAAAATTATATACTCTCTACTGAGCTGGCTTTGCTGCAGAGGACTCTGTTCTTGTTAGTGCTTCTAAAATGCTTTTACTTTTCTATCCCTAATAGGTGCTATCATATGTAGATAAGAGTGTTTTGTTGTTACTGTCATTGCTGTTCTTATTTAACATCTTACGAGAAATTCATGCACCAGATCCTGGGTGTCTTGACCATATGCAGTGGTCATTCTGGTTGATGAGAAAGATAAGATGTGACTCTCATTAATTCAACAGATTCATTTGAATGCAATTCCCAGGACTTTTCTTTAAAATAAACAAATCAAATAAACCCCTCAGCTTAGACGGTGTTGGAAGAAGTAATTATTCATGCTTCCCATTACAGTTTTGTCCATGTAAGGACTACAGATTGCAGCTCTGAGTAAGGGTAATTGAGAATTAATGTGTTCTGTGGCTCAGAGGTGGGAAATAAAACTGAGGCAGCCCATATGAGGAAAAAGTGGATTCTTGTCATGTTATTGAGGCCATGAGGACACATGATTTTAGGCTTTATTGCTCAGGCCTGCCCAGTGGATACTAGGAAAAGGACCCTCTTTCTAGTATGTTTTTTCACCTTGGCAAGTTTAATCTCTGAAATCTAAATTACACTTTAGCTTGTTCATCTTTCTGCAAAAATGTGGCCATGAAAGAGCAAGGACATTATACTTAGTAAATTCTGTATACGTCTGAATAAGCATTTGGCAAATCATAGATTCTTATTAGATATGTTCTACTAGTCTGAAATTATAATATTGGGGCTCCTAGTTGGTACCAGGTACTTCTTACGCCCAACTCCCTCTCATGGCACTACTCCCAGCATCTGGGAATGATGAGAGGAGGGTTTATCTGATTGTTCACAGCTTCAGTTTAGTGTTCAGGAGGCTTTCAGTATTTGCCTGGAGGGTAATACAGTTCAGTGGTTTAGCATGTGGACTCTCAATCCCTGGTCTCATCACTTCGTAGCTGAATTATCTTAGGCATCCTCAAGATGAACTGCTCAGGGTCTTTCTCTCTTTTTCTCTAAAATAGCAGTAATCATAGTACTTACTCCTGGAGTTGTTAAAAGGGCTAAAGTAGATAATAGATGTGAAGTGCTAATAGTGCATAATAAAACAAGTAAATATTAGGTATTATTTGCTAGGATTCAGTTTACAGGTATAAGGATCACTTGGACAATTTCTGGGGCAAAGAGTAGAGCATCCAGTCCTGGTTAAGCTGAAAATACTTTGAATGCATAATATTAGGTAAATAAAATGCTAATGAAGAATAGTTTTCATGCAGAGTTTAAATCAGTGAGATAATTCCCTCATTAAAGTTACATGTAACTGTGGGCACAGGATTAGACAATTTATTGGTAGCAAAGGCAGTATTAAATGTTAAACTGAAGGTAGCTATTGCTTTTCATAAAAGTCCAGGGATAGTTATTTCTATCAATAATAGAACATACAAGTCACTTAAGGAATTTGGCTTTTTTACACCAGAAAGCCTTCCCTGGCTGAGCAGAACAAAATGTCAACTCACTAAACTCAATAGGCTGCTTTTCTCATAAAGAGTATTAATTATGTAAGTAATATTTTACTTACTTGTTAAACCCTGAAACACACTTTCAGATTTTGATTTTCTAGCCATAAGGCCCTGTTCCACTAAGTTATAATTAACTGGGCAACAGGAATGGGTCTCTCTGAAGCTTAATACATTTCTAGTCCTCCTTTTCCATGTTCTAGGTGTTTTATTTGGGTATATTAGATTTCTATGTTAGAAATGCTTGTGGGTTTTTTTATTTTAGAGAAGTGTTTCTTACATATGATACTGTTTTTCCTAATTAAATTTGCTCCATATTTATTCACCCAACAAATATTTACTGAATTCTCACTATGTGCCAGTTAATAGTAGATATGTGTTCTGAGTGGAGGTAAAAGGAAAACACTTTTTAAAAGAGGGCTTAACAGGCAAATATATTTTAAAATATATTTTTTTCATTTTATATTTATAAATCTGTATGAACTCAACTTTTGTGCTACCTTAGCCTTGGGACCACATCTCCATGGTGTTTTGGTGAAATTTTCATGGTCTCTGACATTGTATCATGTATCTATTGACACATTTGTTGACTGATGATAAAATATCATCACAATACAGTGGAGACAATGACTCCAAGGGCAATGTGATTACCAGTAAGATAATTTCTCTTGTAAGAAGAAAGAACATTTATATAGTTATAAATTCAGTCTGAACAAATGATACAACTTGTGGATGTTTTTCTAGCTGTCAAGCTTTAACAAAATTTGACTGAAGCTTTATTTCTTTAAAAAGAAACACAAGAAAGGCAAGATGCAAAGAAAAGTCAGAGAGAAAGGGAAGTTAAAATGAAAATGATTGCCTCTCTGAAATCCTGACTATGCTTGTGAAGGCAATGTTATGTTGCTTGCTGCAGATGGGAATCATTTCTATGTTATTATATAAAGTGAAGGTTAAATTGAAAGTATCAGGAAAGTTTAACATCCAGTAGAAACTGAAAATAATCAAGGTTTCTTAAGTATTTTATTTATTTATATTTCATTCTTCTATTTTTTCTTCCAGCTTCCTTCCTTCCTTTTACTTAATGAATCTCAAATAATTTACTGTGGTTTTTACTGAGAAAGATAAATGCCAGGGCTCCACCTTCTGAATGAGACTGTCTGGTAAGTAGGGCTCCATCTTGAAGTAAAATAAAGAAACATGAAATTTATCTTAGCCACAATTTTCAGCGTACAGTTCAGTGGCATCAAGTACATTAACACTGTTGTGCAGACATCACCATTGTCCATCTCCAGAACTCTTCATCTTGCGAAACTGAAACTCTGCAACCCATTAAACAGTAATTCTCCCTTCCCTACCCTACCACAGCTTCAGGCAACCACCATTTTTTATGTCCCTATGGATTTGGCTGCCATAAGTGCCTCATGTAGGTGGAATCATGAAGTATTTGTCTCCTGGTAACTGGCTTATTTCACTTATTATCATGTTGTTAAGTTTCATCTATGTTATAGCATGTGTCAGAATTTCCTTTGTTTTAAAAGCAGTATAGTGTGTGTGTATGTATACTTCTATTTACTGTCAATATACATTTGGGTGGTTTCTACCTGTTGGCTGTTGTGAATAATGCTACTGTGAACATGGGTATACAAGTATCTCTTTGAATCTCTGCTTTTGAGTGTATACCTAGAAGTAGAATTGCTGAATCATATGAAAATTATGCTTAAGTTTTAAAGAAGTTATCGTGTAGTTTTCCATAGTGGCTATGCCATTTTACATTCCTAACTGCACAAATGTTCCAATTTCTCCACTTCCTCATCAATGCTTGTTATTTTGTTTTTGATAATAGTCATTCTCATCAGTAAGGGATAGTATCTCATTGTAGTTTTGATTTGCATTTCCCTAATGATGAGTTATACTGAGCATCTTTTCAAGTGCTCTTTGAGCACTGGTGTATCTTCTCTGGAGAAATGTCTATGTAAGCCTTTTACCCATTTTTTCCATCAGTTGTTTCTTTTTGTTGTTGTTGAGCTGCAAAGCGTTCTTTATGTATTCTGATAACCCCTTATCAGATGCATCATTTGTAAATATTTTCTCCCATACTGTTGGTTGTCTTCACTCTGTTAACTTTGTGTCATTTGGTATACAGAAATTTTAATATTTGATGTAATGGATCTTTTTTTCTATTATTGCCTTTCATTTTGGTGTAATGTCCAAGAAATCATTGCCAAATTAAATGTCATTAATCTTTACCCTATGTTTCCTTCTAAGAGTTTTATATTATTAGCTCTTACGTTTAGCTATTTGATCCATATTGCATTAATTTTTGTACATGGTGTAAGGTAAGGGTCCAACTTCAGTCTTTTGCATGTGGCAGCTGTAGTTTTACCTAAAGTTCCACAAATGTTTCTGGTGTTGAGAACCACTATGTTATGCTAGTGATATCCAGCCAGTTTCTCCTTCTAAATATCAGATGATCCATGTGTTTTTTAAAAAAATTGATAAAGGGGCCATGCATAGAAACTATTTTTGTACAAAATTCACATATGTTAACCAGATTACGTTCACTATTTCAGGGTTATTTAAAATGTGAAGTAACTGCTACCTACAATGATGACATTCTCTTACTTTTTCTGCTTTTTCTCCATTTATTAATTGTCTCAGATAAACAAACAGGAAAAAAGATCAAGCCAGTAAACAAGCATTTGAAAAGTGACCCTGGGTTAGTTACGTAGCTGCATCCTGGAATAACAACAAATCCTCCTGGGGGCTGTATCTGCATCATAGCCTCACAGTGCTCTCTAAATAAAGCTTCTCTAAAAATGAGCTCACAATCTAACATTACAAAAACTTGAGGAAATAACCATCACGTGTGAGAGTCGGTAGAAAAAATCTAACAGCAAAATTAGACATTTGAGAGCTTTATATAATGAAATTATCAAATACAATTAACTGTTTAATCTGATTAAGAAAAAAATAAAAATTATAAAAAAGATAAATATATTTCTACATTAACATAGTATATTTTAGAATCAACATGCTCAAGGTAAATTGAGCTAGAAAAGTTTCTTTCCAGATTGCAAGCCTATTCCCCATCCCCTAAAATACCTAAGAATATCATTAGAATTATTCCAGTGGACATTAATTTATTATGAGTAAAACCTCTGAATAAAATAAATGATACAATTAAATTCCCAAGGCAAGAACGTGGCTGTATCCTAGAGCTTTCAGAAACAAATGTACCCTACCAATACCTTAATCTTTGCCTGATAAGGTTTATGTTTGACTTCTGAGCTACAGAACTGTAAGATAATAAAGTTGTGTCATTTTAAGCTATTAAAAAATTGAATTCCCATTTAGGATGAAAACTCTTCATAAACATGGGGAAGGGGGAATAAAACATCTACAGCATGAAAAGCAGTTTACAGCATACAACCTTTATACTACTACATGTACAGTATGATCTCCTTTCATTAAAAAAGTAACTATATATGTATATACTGTATCTCTCTAAGGTGTTAACTGTAATTTCTGAGTGATAGAAACATAGAATTCTTTTTAAGTATCTATATAGTCTAACCTCCCACAATGCACATTTATTGTGTTTCAGTAATAAAAGCAAAAACAAAACTACAGCAAACTTCATACTTCATAATGAGATGTCAAACATATAAGTCAAGAACATACCTATTAATTCTTCTATTTATCAATTTCTTATAGGTTCCAGTCAGTCCAATAAGGGAAGAAAAATTTTTAAATGGAATAAGAAGAAGGAAAAGGACAATAACAGAAAACTCAGGTGAGTTTACAGATAAATGATTAGAACTTAAAATGAAGTTCAGCAAGATTAGTGTATATAAAGTTGACAAACAGAAATCATTTGCATTCCCATACACCAGAAATAATAGAAAATTAAGCTTGAAAAAGATATAGTAGTGGACATCTGCTTGCCCCTGCAGATTTCCCCTCCACCCTTCTCTACACTGGTGGTGCCTTGGAAGACTGGCTGGCATCTATCAGTCTCTCTTGCTTTTTGGCTTGTTATTGGGTTTAGCCAGTGGTTGCATCATCAGAAGATCCAATGAAGGAAGAAAAAAAGATAGGGTTTATGTTGCCTCAGTTGTCCCCCTGAGGTTGTTCTTGGTGGACTGCATCCTTTGACCAAAGGTCACCGCTCCCATCAAAGGGGTCTCTTCACATAGCTGTTTCTATCTTTGAGTTCTGGAAAAGTGCCTCCTCCCCTTTCCCTTAGGCTTAGGAGTAGTAGTATTTCCTCAAAGTGCCTGGCTCCTGAGTACTGGACAAATCCTGTTGATCTCCTTAAACCTCGTCTGCATCTTTTTAAATAACTCAATGTGATGATGCGGTTTCTTGCTTCGACCCCAGATAATATAGATATTTATGACAGCAACAAATAATTTAAAATATCTGGGAATAAATCTAATAAAAAGACATGAAATCTTTATAGAGAAAATTATAAAACTTAAAAGGCATTTTAAAAAAGACATAATAAAGATGCACCATGTACATGAACAAAATTTAAATTGTTTGGCTTTTTAAAAATTGATCCATAGATTCAGTTAAATTCCAATAAAGTTATCAACAGTTTTTTCCATGGAACTTGACAAGGAAAATCAAAATTTATGTAGAAGTACAGAGGGCAAACAATAGCCAAGAATGTTCTGAAGAACAACAAATTAGTTAAGGCCTTGCTCTACAAGGTAGCAAGTATTATTATAAACAGATCATAATTAAAACAGTATGAAATCAGTACATTATAGATTAATAGGGAGAGATAGTGTGCTGGGACAATTGGTTATTCATATGGACAAAAGAGTAATAAAATTGGATACCTACCTCACATTATCCAAAATAAATCCCAGGTGAATTAAAGGTATATCATGAAAAACTTTATATCTCAAATTAGTAAATGATTACTGAAGGCAAAAAGCACAAAACATAAAGAAAATAACTGATAAATTTGACTATATTAAATAAGTTTCTGTGCATTAATAGACATTTTAGAGAAAGTAAAAAATATAAGTCACAGCTTGGCAAAGACAAAATAGATGTACATGTATTACAGTGGAATATTCTCACAAACATGGTATTTAATTTAAAGGAATTTGCAGAAATATGACTCAATGTTATTACAGCAGGCAAATTGTATCACATATCTCTGACAAGTTGATACATGGTATTGACAGTATAAAGGCATGCACAAGAATGATAAACACTGTTAAATACAGTACAGTGTTATCTCTGGGTGGAAGAAATGAGACAGGAAGAGGTGCACTGATGCACCGAGCCAGTTTCTACAGTTTTTCATATGTCAGGTTATGAACACATGGGTGTTTATATTATTCTTCATGCCTTTCTGTATGTCAGAGATACTATAGGTTCAAATGAACATGACACAGAAGTAGACACTGGATATTGGAAATGAAAGTTCAAAAAGTAGAAGCTGTGAGATTTAATTTTTAAATCTAAAGTAGAGATGAACTATGATATTTAAGAGAAAAATAGAAGCACTGCTTAAATAAGCATTAAAAGGAGGATAAGGGCTGGGTGCAGTGGCTCACACCTGTAATCCCAGCACTTTGGGAGGCTGAAGCAGGCAGATCACTTGAGGTAAGGAGTTCGTGAGCAGCGTGGCCAACATGGTGAAACTTGATCTCTACCAAAAAATACAAAAATTAGCCAGGCATGGTGGCAGGTGCCTGTAGTCCCAGCTACTCAGGAGGCTGAGGCAGGAAAATCACCTAAACCCAGGAGGTGGAGGTTGCCGTGAGCCTAGATTGCGCTAGTGCACTCTGGCCTGGGTAACAACTCCATCTCAAAAAAAAAAAAAAAAAAAAAAAAGGAGGTTATGATGAGATACTTCTCTATTAACTGGAAATCCAAACTGATTTTTTTTTTGCTAAAAAATTTGCTAGAAAATTTACCAACATGTTTTTCTGTTAATAATTCAATGTTGACCCAAGTACAAGTAAAGGCAAGGGAAGGGAAGGCAAGCAGAAAGCCAAAGAAAAATAAGAAGCACATAATGGAATTAGATAAAGTAAATGTGGACAGAATTAAAGTCCCTGATGGGTATCCTTGAGAATTTCAGAAATTGGTGAAGTACTTCATGAAACCACCATCATTTTGTAAAACTCTAGCAGAGTGCCTGCTGAGGTTCTGAATACCAGGGGTGAGTGGGGAAAGTCAGTACTTTTTTTAAATGGAAAAGAATGGTCTAAGTATTACAATGTGTCTAGCAGGTCAAATTTCGGGGCCTGAAAGCTTTTGAACCTTTTATGAAAGCATTAATTTGCAATCTTAAAAAATAATGTTGGACTTAAAATCAACATGACTTGGTGAGGATTAAAATCTGTCAGTTGAATCTAATTTTCTTCTGTGATGGGTCTGTTAAAGGGCAGCGACAGTGTAATTAATTGCTTGAGGCTCAGAAACCCAATTAATCTCTAAGTTGACTTTTATTTCATAGAATGTTAGTGCGAGATGAGGCCTCAAGGATATTCTAGCCTACTCTTTTTATTTTATGGAAGAGGAAACAGACATCAGGAAGGTTAAATGACTTGTTTAAGGTCAAAGATACTGTCTATTCTTGCCACCATACCCTATAAATTGATTCAGTCTTACATCCTTAAAGCTTGTATGAGTTGCTGTGTGTCTGATCATGAAATATTATTTGATAACAGATGGTTGATTTGTTATAGCCTTTTATAAAATACCTGGACATTCATCTACTGAATGTTTTCTTATAAGGGGTTTCAAACCTCAGTTTTTAAAATTTGGAACATTTTCCATACTATTTATGCATAAAAGTGGTAAAAGGGGAGTAAGGAAGGACTGTGTCCTAATTCGCATACTTAGCAGGCTGGAAATGGAGATGCAGTGGGTGTTTGGCCCGAAGTGGGAGGTTGGGAAACAGGGATTGCAGTTTGACCATGTGAGTGATATCTAATCCTAGTGGTACTTGCAGGCCATGCCATCCCTCATGGATTCTATGTGTCTGATCCCAAGATGTCAGCAGAAAATCTAGCATGTAGAGTATTTTTAGAGAAGAGCTCAGTGAGGCAGCAATAATAACAAAGATGATGTATGAGACGAGCAGAGGAAATGAGAGCCACTGTAAATGTGGGGGAGCATGGTGGCATGCCGTATGTCAACGTGGCAGCCATGGAAGTGCCCTGCTCAAAACTGTCCTTAAGGGAACCTGCTGCAAGGAATGTGACCTTCCACGAACCTCCAGCTGCTACACATTCAGATTTGCTGCTGCATCCATGCTGAGACCATGCTATCCCCTGAGTACTCCTGGCCAATACCAGGACGTAAGACCCAGGGCTTTTGACATAAGATGGGACATCTCTAATGGGAAGTCTTTGCTTGGAGACTTCCCATTAGCCTGGTAGAAACTCTCCTAGAATTGTGCTGCAGCTTGAGACTCCTTTTCCTTTTCCTCTCTGCTTTTATGTGTTAGATCGGTATTGTGGTCTGAAGGCTCTCCCTGCCTATCTTTTCCCCCTCCGTCTTTATCTTTCTCAGGACTTCCCTAAATAAACCTCTTGACCATCCAATTCTGTCTTGGCATTTGCATCTCAGAGGACTCTTAACTGATGCAAAGGTAGCAGTTGCCCTGGGTGATGCCAAGGAGGGATAAAACTATACATAAGGAATAATTACGATCTTATTCTGCTGGTGGGGACTGAATAGCAATGGCTTCTCTTTGGTTGTTTTAGTTTCCCGTTATCACAGTTCCTCATCTATGCTCTCTCATGATGGCATGGCATTAGGATAAATGTATCATAGTAAAATTTACTTCCAGAGAGAAAAGAATCCATGTTTTCACAGATTCTAAGACTTTTTTTTTTTTCATTTTAACCTTTCTGAAATTGGAATGCCTTAAAATAGATGATTTGCTACAATTTAATTGGTAGAATTTGTTTTCCTTCTTTACTGATGAATAAAATAATGGTGCATATCATTGATGATGTCATCGATTTGATAAAATATATCAGCTCAATTCAGGTCGCCAGATGCCAGGTACTGTAATAGATTTTAAAGGACTAAGGGGCTGGATTAGCTTTTGTGAACTATTATTTGACTATTTCTTAGGTATATCTACTAGGAAAGGAAAAAAAAAACCCTAAGGAACAGAATTATATGGTGGAGAGGTACACAGTGGGTAACTGTTGCTCTGAATATATTAGCATAGAAATAGAGAGCCAAAGAAGCATTAAAAAAATAATAGGAAGCAAGAACATCTCTCATCACTTACGGTGCTGTTCACTTTTACTCTTCTCTCTTTCTTTCTTTCTTTCTTTTCTTTTTTGCTACTTCTATGACTAATGCTGCTTTAGAGGCCACAATTACCTTGTTGTTCTGGTTATTCTGTCATCCTCACAGAAATATCTTATAAGAGACCTATGATAGGGTAGGTTTGCACTCTATATATTAAATTTCTCATTGATATGTGGACAGAAATCACCAAGTAGAGGACCAAGCAAACTAATTAAATTTACCCGCCATCTCCAGTGGGATGGGGTAGATGGAAGGGTCTGTTTCCTTGATTCCCCCTCACATGTATCTGTTCATCTAATTGGATTCCTTGGCACTGCCTGCTTATAAAATTTGTGTTGAAACCATTGTTTCCTTTCTCTCTCTAGATGCTACGCTTATGCCTCCATCAGTTTTCCCTAGCATTCCCCATACTTTCAAATTAGGAAGTACCTGCTTCTAAAAAATGTCGTTGTTATTACTGATCTCGACACAAATCAGCAAGTACTGGATACTCAATAAAATTTAGTAGTTGTCATTATTGTTGTATAAATGCTATGTAGAACATATATAATGCTCTATGAGCCCATCACTTTTCATTATATATAAATAAATTGTGTGTTATATCATCTATGATATTTGTTAACATATCTTTTATTACAGTTAAGAGTCATTAATTATACATATTTAAATAAAACAAAGTTGGGTTTGCCTAGGAAAGAGTAAATGAAGACTCACTTTGGTTTACTACTCGGTAATCATTGGAAGGATTGGTACGATTTGTTGAAAATACTTCAAATATTTCTGATTTCAGTGATTCTTTGAAAAAATTATTTGGAGTGGAGTGATGCCCTCGACATTGTGGGAAAAATTCTTAAAATGCGAAATTTGCTATAATTCAAAGAAGCATCTTCCTAAGATTGAGAAAGAAAGGCAATGTGGTCCAATCCAGTTATTTTCAAACCTTTTTGACCTTCACCTTTAGTAAGGTACACATTTTACGTCATGATCCAATGTATATTTTCTATCTATTGATAGGTGAAAGTATCATCCATCTGGAACTAAAAATTGTCACAAAATAATACCTAGTTAACAAGATTTGATGCACTCTATATTTTCTGGGCTATTCTATTCCATTTCTTTTTAAATACTTTTTGTGATCCATAGTTTAAAAATGCTGGATTCATGAAAAGATGAGCCAGAGAGACAGATTTCGTATTAATCTCTGTCCCACTATTACTCCTTTCTGCAAGCTTACCTAGTTACTTCTTTCCATTGAATCTTGTTTTCTTCATATGTAAAGTGAATGGGGTTGTTCTGCTAAGTAAAGACTGTTATATGTGAAGTGATTGGCATGTAGGAGGCACTCAATGAATCAATAAATGATAAGGTAGCAGGATAATGTTTTCTAATATTAATCAAGTGTTTTCCACTACATTTCCTTATGTGCTTTGTCATCTATTATCAAGGCAAGGTTGTTACAGAACTGCTGGACTGTTCTTATCTGTTTGGTCTTTCAGTTAATTGATTCTCTCTCTCTCTCTCTCTCTTCCTCCCTCTCTCTCCCTTCCTCCCCCCTCCCTTTTCTCTCTCCCTCTCTCTGTCCCAGACATCGATTGGCAGGCAGTCCAATAGTCCAAGCAGGGTGGGTCCAAGGACATGTGCCTCTGCCTTACTTCATGGGCTTACAGCAAGCTTGGCCTCTTTGACTCTCCCTCCTTGGTGACCACATTCTTTATCTGCTGTTCCCCATTGAGGGCATAGCTGTGTTCCTCTTTTCCCCCAGGACCTTACAGTCAGTGCCCAGCTTCTAAGTTCCCAGTTATTCTCCTTTCCCAAGATACTGCTGCTCAGGCTTGCCACAGACTGCCTCTTCTGGGCTGGCCCCTCTGGCCCTCCAGACACACGTCTCTAGGTATATAGCTGATATGTCACAATTTAATTAGCCATACCTTTAACACAGCATGTTTGGATCACTGCCCCCGCCCCTTTTTTCCACTATATTTGAAAATTCTGCAATACATAAAATAGTGCATTTAGTTGTTTTAAAGTTTTGGTCATAAATTTTTCACTAGAAAATTGCCATAAATACACCAAATTTCATCAAATTTGGCACCTTTTTAAAGTTAAGAAATGAAAAAAAAGTCCATATAAAGGTAGTTTACACGTCTATATCTCTATATAAATATAGGTATATACATATACTTTTCTTTTTACCAATAAGAACTTATGTAATTCGGAAGAGGACTCCTCCACTCTTCATTTAATGTGGTCATTTTTACTTCACTACTAGCCAAATTACAGTCTCTATGCATCATATAACAAATTCCTAATGACATCACAAGCTATTTGGCATCACAAGTTCTCTATTCTGTTCCTATATACAAAGTATGTGGATGCCAGTCTTCTATTTTACTCCTCATTTACAAAAATGGGTAGTAAATTTTTAATAAAATTACTCAGGTAGATTTTTATTCATATCTGCAATGAATCAGCATTCTTTCTGTGTAGTGTTCCCAACCCTGGAAATCAAGATATAACAATTCTGTAGTTCTTTCTCAGTGTTATTTTAGAATTAGTAAAGTCGGCAATCTCCTATTCCTGTAGACATGGTGAAGATGCAGGAGTAAGAGTGAAAATGAGAGAACAGGAAAGAAAGACATCCACTAAGCCTGGTTTCAATGAGGTCACCAACCATTTCATCATGTCCCTTTACCGCAAACAGTTAGCACTTGATCACATCATCACACAGTCCATATGATTCCCAGATTATGGTGGCTAAAATATCCAGAAACAGATTTTATTGTCTTAATGAAACAATCAGATTGAACATATGGAAGTTAGCCTATTCTGCATCAACCAGAAAGTAGTCACTTTCTAACCGCATATGACAAACAGAAAAAGTACTAAAGGAAGTTATATACAATGAAACCATTAAATGCAGATTTGCCACAAGGCAAGATGGTATTACTTGAACATTATGAAGTGCAAAAACTGCACGAGCACATTACATTTTAAACACTTCATCTATTTAACAGACGATGTACCCTCTTCAGCTAAATAAGATGAATTGAGATTCAAGAGGTAGCACCATACTGGCAAATCTCATCCTAAAGGCATCCATTAATATAAATCAACAGCAGCAATTTGGTTTGATCATTTATTTGCAAGAATCATTAAGGTTTATTAGCATAATTGTTCCCTCTGGGATTTCATGTCGAGGAAATGAAGAATGGCATTATCAATATTTAAAAGATAAGTGTGTAATGTTCAGAGTACTTCAACAGTCATCTGCAGGTGGTGTCCAGCTGCAGCAAATCAGATTAGATTTGGGCATTTTTCTAACGAAAGAAAAATTCTTCTAATTGCTTCATTTTATAAAGCAATACCATTTTGTAAATAATTTTCACTGTATGGTTACACGTTACAGTGCACAACTATTAACATGCTTTATGTCCGATCAGTACCTTTTATGTTCACCCTGTTATGTTGTAACTATTGGGGAACATTAATCAGTATAATTCATTTATTATAAGGAAAAGCTCCTTCCCCTCAGTACTGTAGACCTTTTAGCCTAGACTTATAGGTAAAAAGCTATTTTCAAGAGGGGAAATCAACCAGAAGACTTGCTTTTAATGTTGGGAAGGCATAAATCCTCCCTTAACAATGAAGTATCATTGATGATAGTAATAATTTACCACCAGAAATAATACTTAAATGTAGTAATTGCTTTTTAATAATGGCATGCAATGGAATGTTATTTAGTGATAAAAATAAATGAGGTATCAGTCACAAAAGGATTTTCAGGAAACTTCAAATGAGCATTGCTAAGGGAAAGATGCAGGTCTGAAAAGGCTACATACTGTATGATTCCAATTATATGACATTCTGGAAAAGGCTAATCTATAGAAACAGTAGAAAGATTAGTGGTTTCCAGGGGTTTGGGAGGAGGGAGTTAGGGAGAAATGAATAGGTAGAACACAGAATTTTTAGGCAATGAAACTATTTTGCATGATTCTGTAATGATAGATACATGTCATTATGTCTCAGACTCCTGGCCTCAAGCAATCTTCTTGCCTCAGTCTCCTAAATAACTAGAATTACAGGTACAAGCCACCACTCCTGGCCAGATACATGACATTATGTATTTCTCAAAACCTAGCCAGGCGTGGTGGCTCATGCCTGTAATCCCAGCACTTTGGGAGGCCAAGGTGGGAGGATCACTTGAGGTCAGGAGTTCAAGACCAGCCTAGCCAACATGGTGAAACTCTACCTCTACTAAAAATACAAAAATCAGTCTGTAGTCTCAGCTACTTGGGAGGCTGAGGCAGGAGAATAGCTTGAACCTCGGAGGTGGAAGTTGCAGTGAGCCAAGATTGTGCCACTGCACTCTAGCCTGGGTGACAGAACCAGACTCCATCTCAGAAAACAAAACAAAACAAAACAACTCCTTAGACCTATACAAAACAAAGAGTGAACTCTAATGTAGACTACAAACTTTAATTAATAATATTAATATTGGTTCATCAGCTGTAACAAATGTACTACACTAATGTGTAAACTAAAAATGGGGGAAATTGTATGGGTGTGGTGGGGAAGAGGGAAAATGGAGAGAATTCTCTGTATTCTGTCCATTTTTCTGTAAACCTAATGCTTTGCTTCGAAAAAGAATACAGTCTATTACAAATGTAATAATTGTTAGGCTATTTTTTTTAAAGGTTAAAATCAGCTCATTGTTATAGTTGATTACATTTGTCTTGGATTTAGGTCAATATTCTGGCCAAAATCCTTTTCTCAGACAGATCAACTATTAAATTACATGAACCCTTCTACAATACCCAGGGGTATACTGGAAATGAGGAATTACAACTGAAGTTCCTTTCGGAATCAGAAGTTCTCAATTCGAGAAGCAAAGAATGAAAAACATACATGTTTGCTGAAATACTTTGCAATCTCACTATTTCGCTATTAGGAATTAACAAATTCAAACCCACATTCTATTGAATGTGTTATACCCTGTTTAACCCTGAACCTATACCTGTCTCCTATCCCTTCTATAGGGGGCCCAAACCTTTGGGCAGATGAATATGCCAAGAAGAGAAATCTATAGCAAGCTGCCTGCTTTGCTGCATCCCCCGATCAATTAACACAGAACACCAAGAGATCGGGTTTATGCCTTCTTTCTTTTCCTCTCAGACAGTGACGGCCATGAGTAGAGTAGCAGAGACAACATAGATATGCAACCATGTGATAAATGACCAAAGGACAGAGAGAAGCAACCTTAATTGTATGATGGAGTCAGGAGAAGTCACTGAGTTTTAGTTTGTTCTGTTTTTTTTTTTTTCTGGTTGCAAGGATGGGGTGATCGACTTCCAAGCTTTTACATATCAGCACTGAAACTGGAAGTCCCATTTGTTATTAATCTTTAAGCAGACATATTGCTACAGAAGATGGAATTCAAATTAGAATAACACAACGTTATGCCACTAATCACCTTTTAAAAAAATTTCAGTGTTGGCCGGACGTGGTGGCTCATGCCTGTAATCCCAGCACTTTGGGAGGTTGAGGCGGGCGGATCACCTGAGGTCAGGAGTTCGAGACCAGCCTGACCAACATCGCGAACCCTGTCTCTACTAAAAATACAAAAATTAGCCGGGCATGGTGGCGTGTGCCTGTCATCCCAGCTACTCGGAAGGCTGAGGCAGAGAATTGCTTGAAACGGGGGAGGCAGCGGTTGCAGTGAGCTGAGATCCACCACTGCTCTGGGTGACAGAGCAAGACTGTCTCAAAAAATAATAATCATAATAATATTTTTGACAAGATTTCTCTGAATGTATCATTTCTAAAATCAGTACATCTGACTAATTTCTCTGATACATTCTCATTCTTAAACTCTTCCATTTAAAATGGACATTCCTGTCTAACCTGCCTATGAAATGAACCAGCCTGCCATCCTGCCATCATGTAACGTGCTCTCTGTTGGTACCTAGACCACATAGCAGAGTAAGATTCATGTCGCTCTCATACATTTTAATACCCAAAATTTACCAGCGGGTTCTGGAAGGGGCGGGGGGTGAAGTGAAGGCTCCTGGAAACTCGTGCTACCCTCAGTGTCTCCACAGCCCAGCAAAGGGGACAGCGATCTGGACTCCCATTGCTGAGGTTGAAACCAGTCATCGTCCCTAGCACAGACCTGGCAGAATAGGCAATTAGCGTGCAGGATGCTCCATGCGTGGAAACTGACTTCGGCTCCATGTATTATACAGTAGTTTATTTCTCTGTGCGTAGTTTCCACAGACCTCAACTTGGCTCCCAAACCCACTCAAACCAGAGTTTGGCCGCTGGAGGGGAAATCTAGCCTGTAGCGACTATAAAGGGCTTGGGTCAAGCCACAGTCTGAACTTCCCCGCCTTTCTAATTTAGACCTATAGAAGTAGCCATGCTGTCGGTTCCTAACAAGCTCAATGCCGATTGGATCTCACCGCATCCAATGCGAGGCCACGCTCTGCCTGGGTCAGCTTTGGTCGCGCGAAAGGCGCGCTGCTCCACCGTTGCCAGGGTGCCGCGTAAACACCGAGCGCCAGCAGCCTGTTGCGCTCCTTAGCGCTGCTAGTTGCTGCCTTTGCGGCGGGAGGTGGTGGCTGCGGGAGCCCGAGAGGGGTTATTTTTCGTCAGTCAAGATGGTGAGCCAGTTGGGGGACTTGAAACTACTTGTTTATTTGTTGATTTAATTACAGTTTAGAGCTCATCTGCTTCTGAAATTAAGTGAGGAACTTGTCTTTGTTTTCGGAGGCCTCAGGTGCTATTAGATAAGGAACGCTCGCGGTGGGGTTTCCAGCCTTTATGGCATTTTTCCCATAGCGTATTAAATACAACTTTCAATCTACCCAGTAGAACCTCTGAAGAAATAACTAGAAATGAAAGTGTAGGAGAAAGCGAATGGATAAATAGCAGCGAGTTGACCTATTACATTTATATTAGGAAAACCTGACCAGCTTCTGAAGCGCACTTTATGGCCCTGTGGTGGTAGTGGTGGTGGTGGGTGGAATGAAGAGAGGAGAAATTACCTGGTGGTAGTAAAGGTCTGGGTCTGTAGGGTGCGATTAATCCTAGTACAGCTATTTATTAGCTGCAGAACCTTGGGTAAAGTTACTTTTCATGTTTCATCTATAAAATAGATAATAACACTACCTATTTGATATATCAACATATTCATCTACCACGTTTTTTATTCGATATACTCCTTTGAATTTAGGAAGGAAGCCAGACTCTTTGTATCCTTTAAGATTTATATCAATACATTTTTATAAATTATATTTTGGAATATCAAAATCTGCATCTTATTTTTTCTTCTCTCGTAGGCTTCCAAAAGGAGAAATTTGAGCTGTAGTGAAAGGCATCAGAAATCAGTAGATGAAAACTACTGCCAAAAGTTGCATGTCCAAGCGCTGAAAAACATCAACAGTCAAATTAGGAATCAAATAGTACAGAATGAAAATGATAACCGTGTTGAGCGCAAGCAGTTTCTCAGATTATTACAAAATGAACAGTTTGAGTTGGATATGGAAGAAGCCATTCAAAAGGTAAGTTTTATTATTTTTTTCCTTCATTTTGCACCTTGGAAATAATGAAAGTGAGCTGCTAATGCTGGAAATGAGCAGATAAACAGCAGCAGCAGGTAGGGGGATGCCTGATTGTGCCTCAGCTCAGCGTAATGGTTAAGAGCTGGGTTTCTGGAGCCGACCTGACTTTGAATTCTACTGCTGCTATAGCTTAGCTACGGACTCTTGAGTAAGTTGCTTTTATTTTTTATGCTTTTTCTATAAAATTGGGAAAAATTATAGTATCTCCTACTTAGGATTGTTTTAATAATGAATTAATACATGCAAGGCCCTTGGAACAGTGCCTGGTACAGAATAAGCACTCAGATTTTTTTTAACATAAACATGAAATCCGTAATTACTAACTTCCAGTTTTGTTCATGTAAGTACAATTGTGTTGCCTTTCATAAATTTCTAAAGACAAAATTTAAGAGTGCCTTAAAAAAATTTATCGAAATTAACATGTACATTATTAAGTGGTAGAAAATCAACACTTACGTATTAGGTATTTCTCAATATTTTAAGGGATTAGAGTGGTAGAAAAGGGAACTAATAAGAATTGAGATGTATGATAGAAATGAATTCTCATAAACAAAAAAGGTCGTCTGATATGTCAGTAGTTTTTGAGTAACTGCTGAATGTTAAACATTTTGGAGGATTTTGTGGAGAATAACAAAAGGAAATTTAAAAAATGGTATCCACCCTTCTGTGTTCCAAATTCAGAAGCTTATTTTTTTTTTTTAACTCTGAGAAAGCAGATCTTAGGGATTGGATATTTTTCCTATTCTTTTTATTATTTTTTAAGTTGAAAGAAAATCCTAGGTACCATACCAACTGTCTCCCACATACTTAAGTGTACATCTAACAAAATGTGGATGGTTTCTTACATGGAGTACCATAATACTGTTATCTCACCCCTTCCATAAACATTTCTGTGATTGTGTCAAAAATCTGCTTTTACAGTTGGTTTATTTTAACCAAGATCTAAGCAAGGTTTATACAGTATATTTGGTGGTTATGTCTAAGCCCCTCTTAATTGAAAACAGCCCCTCCTTCACCATTTTTTTTGACTTCATGTTTTTAGCTTGTTAAGCCAGTTGTTTTATCAGGCAGCCCACATTCTGAATATATGTGTTTGCTTCCTCATGTTCCTTTAATTTATTTCCCTATCTTTTATATTTCCTCTAAATAGAAACTAGCCATAAAGACACAATCAGATTGAGGTCCAACTTTTTTAGCAAGAATAGTCCATAGGTGATGCTGTCCTTGTCATTGTGTCACATCAGGGAACACATGAGGTCTGGTTATTTCACTTTTAGTGATGCCAGTATTGATCAGTGGGTTTAAGGAGACAGTCTGGTTTCTCCATTGTAAAGGTTCCCATCAAACTGTCATCTGTGGTTTCACAAGAGAATTTTTTCTTTCATTAGTAGTTACAAAAACTGATTTTCTAATTCTTTTATTCCTTTCACATTTAATTAGCTAAAATTCCTCTGTAAAGAACTTTACCTCAGGCCTGTGTAATGTCTAACCCCTATAATTCTAGCACTTTGGGAGGCCAAGATGGAAGGATCGCTTGAGCCCCGGAGTTCAAGGCTGCAGTGAAGCTATGCTCTTGCTACTGCACTCCAGCCTGGAGGACAGAGACCCTGTTCCCCTGCCCCCACCCCCCACACCCCCCAAAAAAGAGAAAAATAAAAGAACTTATATTATTGACTAGGGTTATTTATTCTTACTGAAAAAGGAGACAGTTAATTTTCAGGGTAAAGAGTTGCTGCCCTATATTTCTTCCATTGGTGTCTACGTATGTTGTGGTTTTTAAAATTTTGTTTTCTTTAGTTTTTGACTTTTTCTCTTTAAAAATACCTTTATGGACTCATAGATGTTATGTACTTAAATTAATTGCATGTATTATTTTTGATGCTCAAAAATAATTATTATTTTGATGCATGTATTATATTTTGATGATCTCATCCTTGGCCAATGGATGCCCTTTTATATTGCCTGTGTCTTTTTTTTTTTTTTTTTTTTTTTGAGACAGAGTCTTCATCTGTCTCCCAGGCTGCACTGCTGCGGCACCATCTTGGCTCACTGCAGCCTCTGCCTCCCGGGTTCAAGAGATTCTCCTCCCTCAGCCTCCCAAGTAGCTGGGATTACAGGCCTGCATCACCACACCAGGCTAATTTTTGTATTTTTGGTAGAAATGGGTTTCACCATGTTGGCCAGGCTGGTCTGGAACTCCTGACTTCAAGTAATCTGCCTGCCTCGGCCTCCCAAAGTCCTGGGGTTACATGCGTGAGCCACTGCGCCCAGCCCTCTGTTTCATTTTGATAAGATTTCCTTGATCTTTGATACCTTCCTTGCTTTCTGTCAAACAAAATCTTTTAGGCTTGTGACAATTTTATGTCTCAACTTGATTGGACCTTGGTGTGCCTAGGTGTTTGATAAAACATCATCCTGGGTGTTTCTGTGAGGTTGTTTTGGATGAGATTAGCATTTAAATGGGTATGCTGAGTATAAAGCACATTGGATGAGGTAGGTGAGCCTCATCCAATCAGTTAAAATCCTGAAGAGAACAAAAAGATTGCCCTTCCTTTGAATAAGGGAGAATTCTTCATGCCTGATTGCCTTTAAACTGGGACATCTGCTTTATTTTTTTTTTCTCCTTCTTGTCACTGAATTCAAACTGAAACACTGGCTCTGGATCTTGAGCCTGCTGGTTCTCAGCCCTTAGGACTCAAACTAGAACAAAACCATTAGTTCTTCAGCTTGCCAGCTCACCTTGCAGATCTTAGAACTTGCCTGCCTCCATAATCACTTACTCCAGAGAACCCTGAGAAATACAGAGCTCATCTCGTATATTTCTTGTCCTACACCTGGAATCAGCCATTGCTCCAGGAAGCCCTGTTATCATTTAGTGGAAATAATATTTCAGGGTAACTTGGGTGTTACCTTGTATACTCATAAATATACTCATAATTCTTGGGTTATCATTTTTTCCGGGGCTGTTCAGTGAAGAAATCTTGGAAATCTGTGTATTTTTAATTTTTATTTTGATACAAGTTTAGATTGATAGAGTTGCAAAAATAGTGTTAGATTGATAGGAGAGTTGCAAAAATGGTGCAGAAAATTCTCATATACCTTTCATCTGACTGCTTCTTAACATCTTAAATAGATGAAAATCATAGAAAAGTTATCAAAATGGAGAAGTACTGTTAACTGTGAGATTTATTCAGATTTCATCGTTTTTTCCGCTAATATCTTTTGTTGCTACTTGAGGATCACAAATTGCATTTAGTTGTCATGTCTCATTAGTCTTGTGGTATTAAATAATTCAAACTTAAAGCTGTTGGAACTTTAAATTATTTTTAGTCTTGAGAGGAATGTTGTTATGTGTCCTGAGTCACACAGCATGCTGCTACAACTTCTGCTTTTCCAATTACTGATTAAATCTTCCTTATTCTTGTTCTGTAAATGATTAGGAAAGACACCAGAGATAAACCCCTCAAGATCATTAACACTTCTTACGCAATGTTCCTTGGAATGCAGCAGGCTATAACCAATTAAATTGCTATAATAGATACACTGACCTTATATGGAAAATGTTGCAACCCTGTTAAACTTCTCTGTCTCTGTCTAAATAAGTGAAACCTTAACTTTCCCGCGTTGGAACAATGACCCTTTATTTTGTAGTTTGTGTTTCCTGAGTGGCTGTCCTCAAGCTTTGCACTTGAATAAACTATAACCATTTTTTAAATCTAGTTGTTTCTCTTCCAGTCTTTGTCTCCTCTACTTTGTAAGAGTTCATCACTTTTTCATGTCTTTTATGGCCTTGACAATTTTGAAGAGTACACTTTAGTTGCTGTAGTAGTTTTCTGTTGCTAAGTAACAAATTACCACCAACTTAGTGGCTTAAAACTACACCTATTTATTATCTCAGTTTCTGCAAGTCAGAAATCTAGGTGTGGTGTAGCTGGGTTCTAAATATATTCCCAAGAGATAATTGAAGGCATATATCTATATAAAAACTTATACATGAGTATCTATAGCAGCCTTATTCATGACACCCCAAAAATAGAAACAACCCAGATACCAATCAGTTGATAAATGGATAAACAAAATGTGTTACATCATTACAGTGGAATATTACATGGCCATAAAAAAGGAATAAATTGCTGATACATGCTACAACATGGATAAACCTTGAAAACATTACGCTAAGTGAAATAAACCAGATAAAAAAGGCCACATGTTGTGTGATTTCATTTATATGAAATATGCAGAATACGCAAATCCATAGAGACAAAAAATAGATTTGTGGGTGCCAGGGGGTTGGAGGAAAAGGTGAGAGGAGTAGTGAGTGACTACTGACAGGTTATAGGTTTATTTTGGGGTGATGTAAACATTCTGGAGCATTGACATTTTATGCCACACACAATTGTACACACAGATGTGCTCTATATAGTGTGTACACACAATCACCTATATGTATATCTATGGCATATATAAAAACATAGTATTTTTAACATGGTAGATTTATAGCTGCCATAGCACATGTTTATAATATATAGCAGCATTATTCATAATTGCCAAAATTTAGAAGCAACGAAGATGTCCTTCAATAGGTAATGGATAAACTGATAGATCCAGACAATGGAATATTATTCAGTGCCAAAATGAAATGAGGTATCAAGCCATGAAAAGATGTGGAGGAACTTTAAATGCATATTACTAAGTGAAAGAAGCCAGTCCAAAAAGGCTCCATTATGTATAATTCCAACTATATGACATTCTGGGAAAGGCAAAACTATGGAAACAGTAAAAAGATCAGTTGTTTTGGGGATTTTAAAGGAGGAAGGGTTTAACAGAGTGCAGGGGATTTTTAGGGTAGTGAAACGATTGTGTGCACTGCTACTATAGATACACATGATTATACATTGCCAAAACCCGTAGAATGTCCACCGCCAAGAATGAACCTGAATGTAAACTATGGACTTAGGGTGATAACGATGCACAGGTTTAAGTAATGTAAATACAGGTTGAGTGTAACAAATGTACCAGCCTAACGGAGGAGGTTGATAATAAGGAAGGCTGAGCATGTGTGGCGACAGGGAGTATATGAGAACTCTGTGTACTTTCTGCTCAATTTTGTTGTGAACCCCAAACTTCAAAGTCTGTTTTTATTAAGGTTCTGGAACTAAATAGTGGTGATAGTAACACAAGATTGTGAATATACAAAATCTTTGAGTTGTGAAAGGTGAATTTTATGCTATATAAATTATATATCAATTATTTTAAAAAAAAACATGTTCCAAGAATTTTACATAAATGGCATCAAACTGTGTGTAATCTTTTGGAATTAGCTTTTTTCACTTAGCGTAATTCCTGGCGATTCATTCAAGTTTTGCTTGCGTTCTTTTTTATTGCTTCATTTCTTTTTTATTGCTGAACAGTATTCCACAGTATGGATGTACCACAGTTTATTTGACCATTCACATGATGATGTCTGGAGCATTTTCAGTATTGGCTATTATGAATAAATCTGCTATAAACATTTGTATACAGGTTTTAAAATAAACAGTTTTCATTTCACTGGGATAAACGCTTAAAAGGTAAAATTGTTGAGTTGCGTGATAATTGCATGGAGGCTTTTTTTAAGAGACAGGGTCTTGCCCTGTTGCCCAGCCTGAGTACAGTGGCATGATCATGGCTCACTGTAGCCTCTAACTCCTGGTTTCAGGTGGTTTTCCCACCTCAACTTCCTGAGTATCTGAGACTACAAATTTGTGCCACCACATCTAGCTAATTTTCTGTAAAGACAGTGTCCGTGTTGCCCAGGTTGGTCTCAAACTCCTGGCCCTAAGAATCCTCCCACCTCAACCTCCCAAAGTGTTGGGATTACAGGTGTAAGCCACTATGCTCAGTTGCATGTTAGTTTTCTATCAAACTGATTTTCAGAATGCCTGTACCATTTTACATTCCCACACAGCAATATATGAGTAATAGTTTCTGGCCAGCATATGGTGTTGCCACTGTTTTTAATTTTAGCTATTTCAATAGGTACGCAGTAATATCTCATTGTAATTTTAATTTGCATTTCCTGATGGCTAATTATGTTAAACATCTTTTCATGCGTCTTTATTAGATACTGAATTTAATCAAGCCTCTAGATCTTTCTGCCATTTTACAGGAAATATAAAAGAGAAATAAGTGATATATCCTGGGGAAGCAATCAGTCAAATGCAAAATATGGAACATTTTACAGGATATATGTCCTAATTTCTATAACAAATCAGTGGCTTGGGGGAAAAATGTGTGTAGCGAGGTGATTGTTACAGAATACAAAAGAGACTTAAGAAAAATAATAATTAGATGAGATAGGTGGATCTTGTTTGGATTTTGATTTGAGCAAAGCAACTAGAAAAAAAGTATCTCGAGACAATTAGGGAGGCTTGAATATGGATATGGTAGTAGGCATTAAGAAAGGAATTACTGTTAATTAGACATGTTAATAACATGATTGTTATATTGATCAGAATTAAAAAGTTCTGATCAGGTAGATATTCATACTGAATTATTTACGTGGTAAGTGACATGATGTCTAGGATTGTTTTAAAACAACCTAGCAGAAAAAGAATAAGGGAAAAACAGTGAAATGGAAGGTAAAGAAAAAAGATTAGCAGCATCTTGATGTTTTTTGAAAATGTGGGTGATGAGTTCCTGAGAGTGTATTTTAATATTCTTCTAACTATTGGCAATACTTGAAATTTTCCATGATAAAATGTTTTGAAAAAGTATTTATTGAAACAATAGTTTGCATTTTAAAAGAAAATACAGTCAATTGTTGCCCTTAAGCCATTCAGTTTTCTGTTATACAATCAACCTTGATGAAAAAAAATCTGATTCTAGAGGACAAATGACGAAGTTCCATTTTTTGTTCAGGCAGAAGAAAACAAGAGATTGAAAGAACTCCAGCTTAAACAAGAAGAAAAATTGGCTATGGAGTTGGCAAAACTAAAACATGAATGTCTAAAGGATGAAAAGATGAGGCAACAAGTAAGAGAAAACAGGTATCTTGGTTTCTATAAATTTCATTTATTTAGTCTTTATCTTTAAACTCTTTATTTATTTTTTAAATTCAGTCTCCGTAGAGACTGTCAAAAATTGCCAGTGCCGACTATATTGCAAGTCTTTATGGCGGGGTATTGGGAAAAGTTTTCAATTAGCAATAATCGCGCCTCGGATAAACCTCATTGGCTATGATACTGCCACGCGCAAAGCTATCTTTAAACTCTTATGTAATTCTTAGCACCTGAAAGTGAATTTTCTTTGTTTGTATCATTCACTTAGTTAATGTTTTGCCTGGAAATACGTACTGCTTTAAGGCCTATAAATATTTATTTGAGAAAAGAATTTGTATTTATGAAAGTGGTAATATTTACAATGAAAAATAAATATCAGTCCCCTTGTTCTTTCCTTTACACATAAATTTTAAAATGACCTCTTATAAAAAATGAATTTCTAGTCTTAAGAGAAACCTTAGGTAATGACTAGTTTAATTTTATACCTCTACATACATTTTCTATAGTATTTCTGGAATGACTGTTGAGCCTGTGTTTCAGTACCTCTAGTTACTGCAGTAGGAACTTTTTAAAAATTATACTTTAGGTTCTGGGGTACATGTGCAGATCATGCAGGATTGTTGCATAGGTACATACATGGCGGCAAAGTGGTTTGCTGCCTCTGCCCCTGTCACCTGTATCTGGAATTTCTCCCCATGTTATCCCTCCCCCACCTTCCCTACCCCCCCCACTGTCCCTCCCTTGGCACCCCCTGCAACAGACCCCAGTGTGTGATGCTCCCCTCCCTGTGTCCATGTGTTCTCATTGTTCAACATCCACCTATGAGTGAGAACATGCAGTGTTTGATTTTCTGTTCTTGTGTGAGTTTGCTGAGAGTGATGGTTTCCAGATTCATCCATGTCCCTACAAAGGACACAAACTTGTCGTTTTTTTTATGGCTGCAATAGTATACCATGGTGTATATGTGCCACATTTTCCTTGTCTGGTCTATCATTGATGGGCATTTGGGTTGGCTCCAGGTCTTTGCTATTGTAAACAGTGCCACAATAAACATACGTGTGCATGTGTCTTTATAACAGAAGGATTTGTAATCCTTTGGGTATATACCCAGTAATGGGATTGCTGGGTCAAATGGAATTTCTATTTCTAGATCCTTGAGGAATTGCCACACTGTCTTCCACAATGGTTGAACTAATTTACACTCCCACCAACAGTGTGAAAGTGTTCCTGTTTCTCCACATCCTTTCCAGCATGTGTTGTCTCCAGATTTTTTGATGATTGCCATTCTAACTGGCGTGAGATGGTATCTCAGTGTGGTTTTGATTTGCATTTCTCTAATGTGATGATGAGCATTTTTTCATGTTTGTTGGCCTCATATATGTCTTCTTTTGAAAAGTGTCTGTTCATATCCTTTGCCCACTTTTGAATGGGTTTGTTTGTTTTTTTCTTGTAAATCTGTTTTGGTTTTTTGTAGATTCTGGATATTAGCCCTTTGTCAGATGGGTAGATTGCAAAAGTTTTTTCCCATTCTGTTGGTTGCAGGTTCACTCTAATAATTCTTTTCTTTGCTGTACAGAAGCTCTGGAGTTTAATTAGGTCCCATTTGTCTATTTTGGCTTTTGTTGCCAATGCTTTTGGTGTTTCAGTCATGAAGCCCTTGCCTATGCCTATGTCCTAATGGTTTTGCCTAGGTTTTCTTCTAGGGTTTTTATGGTGTTAGGTCTTATGTTTAGTCTTTAATCCATCTGGAGTTAATTTTAGTGTAAGGTGTCAGGAAGGGGTCCAGTTTCTGCTTTCTGCACATGGCTAGCCAGTTTTCTTAGCACCATTTATTAAACAGGGGAATCCTTTCCCCATTGCTTGTTTTTGTCAGGTCTGTCAAAGATCAGATGGTTGTAGATGTGTGGTGTTGCCTCCAAGGTCTCTGTTCTGTTCCATTGGTCTATATTGCTGTTTTGGTACCAGTACCATGCTGTTTTGATTACTGTAGTCTTGTAGTGTAGTTTGAAGTTAGGTAGCATGATGCCTCCACCTTTGTTCTTTTTGCTTAGGATTGTCTTGGCTATGTGGGCTCTCTTTTGGTTCCATATGAAGTTCAAGGTGGATTTTTCCACTTCTGTAAAGAAAGTCATTGGTAGCTTGATTAATGTTAAATAATCTTTTGCCCCATATTGTTTTAAAATTAATCTCTCTGTAACTTCATGGATCTATCTGGTTTAGGATGTCCTTCCATACATATGAACCCACTAAATGTTTTCTTCTGTAAGAAAACTATCCCTTGTTCCTTCAGTTGTTTCTTATATAACCTGGCTTTAAGTTTATTCACTATCCTTGTTTCTTTTCTGACGACAGTTTAAATTATTAATGTTCCTTAATTTCCCCCACACTTCTGTATAATACTCCAGCAAAGACTGTCAGGTACTCCAGATGATAGGACAGTATTCTAGAATGTTTCTTGATCCTGCCTAAGGTTGAATTTTTGGGAACAGCCTTGTCACAGTGTTAATCAAAACTCAGGGACGAGTAAATGTCCATCATATACTTATGTAGTAGAATATATTGGAAATTTAATTTGATAGCTGTTGCATTTTATCTTAATTGAGCAGTACATCTATAGAATATTATAGTAACCATGGATGAGGGATTTTGAACCTTGTTAAATTATATTAATATGTTTGGCAAATGTTTCCATGTTTATTTTTCTGGCTCCATAACTCTAATCGGACTCTCTAAGGTTACTGATTCTTAGAAAAGAAATTTAGAATTACTGCTAAAATCTGCATATTGTTCTAGTCTCAAACTCTCTTTTTGGATCCTAATTTTTCAGTCATTTTTAGCTGTCACTCATAGCTTTTAGCATCTGAAGATGAAATATTTCTTATCTCTAATTCACTGAAAACAAGAATTAAATAGAAGAGTTTTCACTTTTAGCAATTGCAGATTAGATTTTTCAGATAAATGTTCCTCCTGAGAAAAGAAAGTCTGGGAAAAGCATAAAATTAAGATCTGTGAAAGGCAGAAATCCAGAAAGTGAGCCTGGTATTTGTAGCGGCATTTCCTCTAGAGGTTTCTGCTGATTCCCAAAAATGGCTGAGAGTTGAGTGAAGCAGAGCTTGGCCACTAAGCACATGGCATTATGTTCAACAGCGTTCTACAAGCTGTACACTTAAGATTTGTACACTTTAGTGTATGTTTTACTTCAGTAATATAGAATTAGATTTTATTAGACACAGATGAAGGGATAATCTGAACAGGTCCTGGAAAATATTCAGAATAAAACATGGAGAGACAAAAGGATAGAAAAATACAGATGAGTATTTAAAAGAGATATGGGCTATGGTAGAAAATTCTAGCAGATGTAGTAATATAATTTTAGTCCTGGTAGTAGAGGTGAAAGAGGATAATATAGAAGCATTATTTGAGGAGATGCTGCTCAGGAATTTTTAGAAAATTATAAGTAATGAAAACTATATCTTCACTCATCCTAATAAGACTTTTAAAATCCAAAAGTAATAGAAAATCATAAAAAAATAAAAGCAGCCAGAACCAAGAAGACTATTACCTCCAAAGAGGCAGCAGTAAGAAGTATGACTGAATCTTGAATAGAAACAGTAGAAATTAGAAGATAGCAGATTTACATGGGTACAAAAAAGAAAATGTAGAATGAATAAGACCTAGTATTTGACAGCACAACAGGGTGACTATAGTTGAAAATAATTTCACTGGACATTTAAAAATAACTAAAATAGTATAATTGGATTGTTTGTAATACAAAGGATAAATGCTTGAGGGGGACGGACATTCCATTTTCCCTGATGTGATTATTATGCATTGCATGCCTATATCAAAACATCTCATGCACCCCATAATTATATACAGATATATACTGTGTACCTACAAAAAAGGAAAAAAGTGCTTGAGTATATACAAAAAATTTACAACTCACCCAGAATTTTGTACTTAGTAAAAATTTTTTTCAAACTAAAACTCATTCAGTTGAGTATCCTTTCACATAGAGTATGCTTCCTCTCAGCAGTGTCAGAATTGCTAAGAATTTTTTTGTTTTGTGCACAAGCCATACTAAAATTTTGACTGCCATGCAGAAATGAACCATTATTTCAAATTGGTATATTCATGTGCAAATTGGCAGGTCTAAATTCAGGGAACTGTTTGCTCTGGTGCTTAAAATGTATCGTGATTAATTAAAAATCACCTATATTAAGATTAAGCTTTTTTTACTGTAAAAGAAATTATTTTTTTAAAATGCATGGTATATTTTTAAAATCTTTGAAGTTTATTTTGAAAATATTTGTTTGATTTCAGAAATCATGACTCTTGTTAATTGATTTTTAAGCACATGGTTTTGTAATCCAGGAAAGTACTTAAAAGATACTTTACCTTTGCTGCTGTTTTTAACTGGAGTTGGGAAACTTACTGTTTATTTTTAGGAATCCTATTTTAAAGTATAGCACTAAACAATTAATAGTTATATAATTAATTGCCCAACTAATTAAATGCATTTATTACATAGTTAACACATTTATGAAAGTAAAAACAAGTACCTCATATATCATTTATATATAAGTTCAGCTAAACCATTTCAAAGAAAAGGCAGAGACAGTTTTTCCTTATTAATACTATTACCATTACCTTGCTAATACCACTTCAGTTATGTTCTGAACTAATAAGCTGTTAATTCACAAAATAAAATAGATGAGATGAATTAAAAGAGCACAAAATAACATTTTCTGAGAAGCAAAAACAGAAGATTGATCATTAGTAATATTGCATTAAAGGGAATTCTAGCAGTTCTTCATTAGGTATTAATAGAAGAAGAAAAAATGAATCCAAGTTTAATTTCAGAATTGCAAGAGGTAAATGTGTAGTAAATTTAGGTGAAATTTGAATGCATAAAACATTTATTTTGTCTTTTGGCATTTAAAATATGTAAAGAGTTAAAAATATGACAAAAATGAGACAGGAAGTAAATGAAGTTAAAGTCCAGAATCTTTCCTTGTCAAATAATAAGGATAAATTTATTCTACTGGAAACAAACATGCCGTAATATCTATAATAAAAATTTGGAATAGAAAATATAACTGATCAATAGAGAATAAAACATGGTAATAGGAATTGATGACTCTAAAAAAGTAATGCAAAAAAGAGTTAACAGAGTAGGCGTGAGACTCCTATCTTAGAAAGTCCTTCTTGTAAGTTTGGTCCTTGGCTGGTGTCTGGAAACTAGGTTTTTGAGAAGGCCAAGGCGGGTGGATAACCAGAGGTCAGGCATTTGAGACCATCCTAGCCAAGAGGGTGTAACTTTGTCTGTATTCAAAATACAAAAAATTAACTGGGCATGGTGGCAGACACCTGTAGTCCCAGCTGCTAGGGAGGCTGAGGCAGTAGAAACACGTGAACCTGGGTGGTGGAGGTTGCAGTGAGCCAAGATCACGCTACTGCACTCCAGCCTGAGTGACAGAGCGAGACTCCGTCTCCAAAAAATAAAATAAAATAATCTACAAGTAAGTAAGAATTAATAAGCATTCTACCAAAAAGGCATATGCACTCATATGTTCATTGCTGTGCTATTCTTAATAGCAAAGACATGGAATCAAGTGGGAGATTGGATAAGAAAATATGGTACATATATACCATGGAATACTCTACAGTCATAAAAAGAATGAAATTATATCTTTTGCAGAAACATGGATGGAGCAGGAGGGTGTTATCCTAAACAAATTAATGCGGTAAACAGGAAACTAAATACTGCATATTCTCGCTTATAGGTAGGAGCTAAACACTGAGCACACATAGACATATGTGGGAACAACAGACACTGGACTATGAGAGGGTAGAGGAGAAGTGGGTTAAAAAACAACCTATTTGGTTCTGTGCTCGCTACCTGGTGACCCCAAACATCAGCATTACACGATATTCCCATGTAACAAGTCTGCACAGGTACCTCCAGTATCTAACAGTTGAAATAAATAATGAAATTAAAATAAAAACCACTTTAGAAGAAGTTTGGCAGCTTCTTAAAAGGCTGAACATGCTTCTATTGTATGACCTGATTATTCCACTCCAAAGTATTTATCCAAAAGCATATGACCACAAATAGCTGGTACTCAAATTTCTGTAGCAGCTTTATTTGCAATGTCCACATTTGAAACAACTCAAATGTCCATCAACATGTGAATAGATAAGCGATCTGAGTGGCTATCTATAATCTAAAATAATACCCTGCAATAAAAAGGAGTAAGCAATTAATATATGCAATAAATGGATGTATTTCAAAATATTGTGAGGGAAAGAAGCCAGAGAAAAACAGTACCTGCTATATGATTCCATTTATATGAATTCTAGGAAATTCATACTGCCTAAAGTGACAAAAAATTAGTTTGCCTCAGGGTAAGTGCATACATAAAGGGGTGGAAGAGAGGTACCACAGGTTTATAAGGAAATGATTGGGATGTGTTCATGATCTTGATTGCGGTGATAGTTTCACAGGTGCATACTTAGGTCAAAACTTACCAAACTGTATCCTTTAAACATGTTAAGTTTATTGAATATTGTACATCAATAAAACTGAAAACTAAACAGTAAATTCAGTGATATTGGATATAAAGTTAGCATGTAAACATTAATTGTTATTTCTGTAAATGATCAACAATTAGAAAATGAGACTTGAAAAATAATCTTTACAAGAACATAAAAAATACCTAATGAAAAGTATAAAACTACTTTACCAAAATAAAACACAGATATAAACATTATTGATAGACTTTTTAAAAACCTAAATAATTAGAAGGATATACTATGTTTATTGAAGACTCAGTAATGTAAAGTTATTAATACACTCCAAATTGATTCATGAATTCAGTACAACATAGCCAGTTTTGTTTATCTTGAAGTCTGACAAGCTGATTCTAAAATATATATGGAAATGAGAGTACCAAGAATAGCTAAGATAGTGTTTAAAAGATGACCAAAATAGGCGACTTATCCAGAATATGAAGGTATTATAATTTACAGTAGTTGAGATAGTATGGTCTTGACACAGGATAAGCAAATAGATGAATGTAATAGAACAGAGCAGTCCTTTTCAACCAGAAAATGTAAGCCCTCATGCCCTAAAGGCATTCATTAAATGTAATGAATTATCTTTCCTATGAATATCAAATAATACTCCCTGTATACTCTGAAAACTAAAAATATAGTCACTCAGTTTTCTGTGAGGTTTTAATTCTCTCATGGTCCTAAAATTTAAATTTGTTTTTGTTTGTTTTTTTTTTAAACAGCATTGAGCTCAGAGAATTGGAAAAGAAATTAAAAGCAGCTTATATGAATAAAGAAAGGGCAGCTCAGATTGCTGAAAAGGATGCCATTAAATATGAACAAATGGTAATAATGTTTCTGGTCATTATGTTTTTAGCTTCATTAAAAATAATAAAAATTAGACTTGTTTCTTTAAAAAATGTCATATTCTACAAATAATTTACACTGCTAGATTTCTTAAATGTTTGTAAATTTTCAGATCCTTAAGATGTAGGAAATCCTGGGTGATTTCATTTTTATTATTAGAGCCTTTAAGAAGCACAGGTTGCTGCTTAGAATGACCAGCTATATTCAGTAACTCCCAGCATTCTTTATGGTCTCTAACTGATTATTCATTGACAAACTAGTACAGTACAAATTGTTAAATGTAACTAAATTTTTAATTTTTTAAATGTTTTTAAGAGTAAATGACTTGATAATTTTATGTAGGAAGCTTTCTTGTTTTCTGATAATTTTATGTAGCAAACTTTCCTGTTTTGTAAAAGCCATTTCTTTTTCTCGTGTTTCTCTCTGCTTTTATCCCCCTTGCTAACTCCTGATATGCCACCAAGTTGAGGATTAGAGTTACTCTTGGGCCAAGGAGTCTTCTCGGGCATACTTACTAGGAGTGTTATGCTGTATAAATGTAAAATAGGGTTTACTGAATTAACAGTTAATTAAAAGCCGGGTGCATATCATCCCTTGAGCTCTCATTACCACACAGAAGGGTCAGACAATTATATATGAATGTATATATACACATAGCTATTGTTTATGTCAACATAAACATATGTACACATACTTACACACACTCAGAGGGGGTGATACCAAAATGCTTAACCAGAGCAGTGCAATATGGATATCAATTAAGAATAGTTGCCATAAATGACACATATATATGTGTGTTGTGTGTGTACATTTGTGTTAATATAGAAAATGTCTAGCGGGTACATAGCATGCCGTTAACAGGAATACCTTTAGGTGTGGCAGGTGATAAGAGAAGGTGGAGAGACTTCATTTTCTAAGCCATATAGTTCTGTCCTTTGAAAAATAAAGTGGCACAAACAATGTCCTGTTTTTCCAGTGGTTTGCAGTTTTAGTGATCCTCATAGTTCAGATTATTCAAGGTAGTTGTAGACGTTTTAATCTGACTCCTAAGAGAATTGCTGCTATTTTCTAAATAAAAATTGATCCACAAAATGAAAGCCGAATACTCCTAGGACTGGATTAGGTGTCAGGATACGTAAGTACTGGTTTTGGCTTTTTCTCTGAGCCTTAGTTTTCTTATCTGTAAAATGAGAACGTTGTTTTTTATTGGTGTGTGGTAATCTACACATAAATGTTACTGTCATGTCATCTCATTTTTTAATAAAGAATTTAGTACAGCATTTACAAAGAAGATAATCAGAAAAATTTTTGGTCAAGTCATCAGAGTGTATGTTAAAGGCTTCAGTGATGTCAGGAATGACATTTAGTATTCATATTTTAATCTGTTTACTCCTTATGTTTGATGCTGTTGACCATTCCATCATTTGGGATGTGATCATAAAGGTAAAGGACAGTTTAAAAAAGTGCCTCAATATATTTCATTTCAAACTTATTTTATTAAGTCTTTTGAAAAATACTCAAAAGAATTAAGGGGTTTAACCCATCCAAGAAGGAAGATTGTCTCTTGACAATGAGAATGGTCTTGAGTGAATTAAAAGCTGCAGAAAATAGGCACAGTAGCATCTGTGATTCTTTTCCGTTAAATGGCCTTTAATAAATCAGAAAGGGGGAAACTTCAAGGGCCAATAGCAGGAAAGAAAGTTTAAGAGGAGAAACTTGAGTTACTGAAAGCCACTTAATAGCAGACCTGTAAGAAAAAGTATCATCTTTAAATAGCAGCTGATAAATAGTGAAGCTAAAAATGGTGAAAATTGTCTAGATAAATTTATAAATAAAAGAATGAGATAATGACTGCTTTAGCAGTTGTTACTAAAGTACTTATAATTTTACTCATTGTTTTTTGAATGTGGCATTATTAATAATCCTTATCAGGTATTGTCCTGAGAGAGCTACTTGAAAGGATGGGAAAGCCTCTTTAGGGTTTGACTCATTATTCACACTCTTCAGGTAATAATAACTTACTTTTGCTTTTTAACCTAGACAGATGAAAACATTTATGTATCAGACTTTATAATATTCAATAACATTGGTGTAAAATGTACCAATTTTTACACCAAATCTGAATACTGTGTTCAGATTTGAAAATGGAAAGATGAATTTTGTTTTAATAACAGAAACGTGATGCCAAAATAGCCAAAACCATGATGGAAGAACACGAGAGAATAATAAAGGAAGAGAATGCTGCAGAAGACAAACGAAACAAAGTGAAAGCACAATACTGTCTAGACTTAGAGAAACAGCTTGAAGAGCAAGAAAAAAAAAGCAGGAAGCTTACGAGCAGTTGCTAAAAGAGAAACTCATGATTGATGAAATTGTTAGGAAGATCTATGAAGAAGATCAATTGTAAGTTTCGTAACTTTCTCACATACCTAAATGTTTACTTTAGATTTAGCACAGGTTTGCTGTGAGGAACTAAAGCACCTAGAACAGTGCCTAATACATAGTAAGTTCTCAATAAATATTAGCTATGATCACATAAATTAGAACCAACTCCTTGTCATCTCTGTTAGCATAAATAATAAATGAATTATCTGATGATTACTAAATGCTTAAGTCACGGAATGACCTAAACCTTTGTTTTTCTTCTATATTCTTATATCATTTGTCAGAGGACATGTATTCTGATGAATTGTTTTGAAGACAACTTAAGTGTAGAGTGCTGCAAAGCTAATGTTAACAGATTGTAGCCTTTATGTTGATGCATAAAACTTCATTAATAGGTTAGAGGAGATGCATCATAGTATTTTACCCAAAGAAAAATTCATGCCTGGGCATTGTATTTAGCACATAGTAGGCGTTCAGAATGTTTGTTGCATGCATGAATGAAAAAACTATAGCATTTTTCTGTACATTATTAACAAAATGAAATTACTTTTTTATAGTTTATTGTTTATGTTACTACAAATCTGTGCTTGTTACTGCTTTTTAGGGAAAAACAACATAAGTTAGAAAAAACAAATGCATTGCGAAGGTATATAGAAGAGTTTCAGAAAGAGCAGGCTCTCTGGAGAAAAAAGAAACGTGAGGAGATGGAAGAAGAAAACAGAAAAATCATAGAGTTTGCTAACATGCAGCAGCAAAGAGAAGAGATCGGATGGCAAAAGTTCAAGAAAATGAGGAGAAAAGGCTGCAGCTTCAGAATGCGGTATTAAAATAACCACTTCTTTAACACTAGCAAAATTCTGAAATATTGGTTACAGAATTTGGGTCCTGTGAATTTATGTTTTTTAAAAATTTAATAGTTGACACAGAAATTGGAAGAAATGCTGCGGCAACGTGAAGATCTGGAACAAGTGCGACAAGAACTATACCAGGAAGAACAAGCTGAAATATGTAAGAGGAAGCTAAAAGTAAGTTTCAGACATGGAAAGAATGATTATCATAAAGAAGAATATAATTTTGAGATGAAACAGAAGAGAGACAGTACATTCAAATCCAACAATACTGGTAATTACACTATACGTAAATGGTATAGTACAGTTAAAAGAAATTTTCAAGCTGGCTGAAAAGATAAAACTCAGGCATCAATTTGTAAACCGTATCATAAAAAGCATGATGCACCTATGTTGTCTGTAATCACAATTTAAATATGAAGACATATGGTTTAAAAGCAAAAGGATGGTGAAAGGATACATAACATGCAGACACTATCCAAAAGCAAGTGGGAGTATGCTATGTTAATATGGGACAAAGTCAACTCCAGGACAGGCAATTCATGATGATAATACAGTAAATTCATCTAGAAGATGTAATAGTACTAAAGTTGTGTGAACCTAAATAATAAAGCTTCACGATACATGAAGCAAAACTGACAAAAACTGAAAGGAGAAATAGGCAAATCCACAGAGTTCAAGGTTTTTTTTTTTTCTTTCCAACTTTTAATTAGGTTCAGGAGGTACATGTGCTGGTTTGTTACAGGGGTAAATTAGTGTGTCATGGGGATTTGGTGTCCACATTATTTTGCCACCCAGGTAATCAGCATAGTACTTGATAGGTAGTTTATCGATCCTCCCCCTTCCCCCATCTCCACCCTCAAGTAGGCCCCAGTGTCTGTTTTCCTTCTTTGTGTCCATGTGTACTCAATATTTAGCTCTTATAGGTGAAGACATGTGGTATTTGGTTTTCTATCCCTGCATTAATTAGCATAGGCTAATGGCCTCCAGCTCCATTCATGTCCATGCAAAGGGTTTGATTTTGTTCTGTTTTATGACTGTGTAGTGTTCTGTGGTGTATATGTACTACATTTTCTTTAACCAGTCCACCATTGGTGGGCATCTAGGTGGATTCCGTATCTTTGCTATTGCGAATAGTGCTGCTGTAAACATACACATGCATGTGTCTTTATGGTAGAATAATTTATATTCCTTTGGGTATATGCTGTTTTCATTCTTTGAGGAATCACCACACTGCTTTCCGCAATGGTTGAACTAGTTTATACTCCCACCAATAGTATATAAGCATTCCTTTTTCTCCACAACCTTGCCAGCATCCATTATTTTTTGACGTTTTAATAGTAGCCATTCTGACTGATGTGAGATAGTATCTCATTGTGGTTTTGGTTTGCATTTCTCTAATGGTTAGTGCTTTTGAGCATTTTTTCATATGCTTGTTAACTACATATATGTTGTCTTTGAGAGCTGTCGATTCATGTCCTTAGCCTATTTTTAATAGGGTTATTTTTTACTTGTTAATTTGTTTACATTCCTTAGAGTTTCTGGATATTAGACCTTTGTCAGATGCATAGTTTGCAAACATTTTTTTCCCATTCTGTAGGTTGTCTGTTTAGTCTGTTGATAATTGTGTTTGCTGTGAAAAAACTCTTTAATTAGGTCTCACTTAGTCTGTTGATAATTGTGTTTGCTGTGAAAAACTCTTTAGTTTAATTAGGTCCCACTTGTCAATTTTTGTTTTTGTTACAATTGCTTTTGGAGTCTTCATCATGAAATCTTTGCCAGGTCCTATGTCCAGAATGGTATTTCAATGCAGAGTTCTCATTAATCTATAGATCAAGTAGTCAGAACCACAGGATATAGTGTTGGAAAGCAGTATCTTGACCTAGCATTTAGAGAATACTCCACCCAACAACAGCAGAATACAAATTCCATTCAAACATGGAACATTCACCAAAATAGATAATCTTATAGTATATAAAGGAAGTCTCAGTAAGTTTTCGAGGTTTTAAATAATACCAGATATGTTTTCTGACTACAGTGGAATTAAAAATCAGTAATGAAAATTTACCTGCAGAATCCTTAAATATATTATAATTAAACAATATATTTCTAAATAAGCAATGAGAAAAGGGGGAGTAAATTATAATAGGAACTAGAAAAATATTGCAAACTGAATGATTTAAAAAACAGCTTACCAAAATATGTGACATGCAGTTAATGCAGTGCTTAGAGGAAGGTTTGTATCTTTAAATGCATATATTAGAAAAAGAATGGTTAAAAATTAATGACCCTATGTCTGCCCAAATAATTACACAAATGTTTATGCAGCATTATTCATAATAGTCAAAGAGTGGAACTAACCCAAAAGTAGAAATAACCCAAATGTCTGATGAATGGATAAAAAAATATATCCATGTAATAGAACGTTATTCAGCTATAAAAAGAATGACAGACTGATCATGCTAAAACATGGATGAACCTTTAATTATATATTAATTACAAAGTAAGTGCCTCAAGAATGTTATATGATATATGTAACTTTTTGAAGTTGGCCTTTTTTATTCAGCATAATTTCCTGGAAATTCATCCAAGTTGTTGCTTGTATTGATAATTTGTTCCTTTTTTATTGCCGAGTAACATTCCATGGGTATGGTATGTATGTACCAATTATTTGACCATTCGCCCAGTAAAGGTCATTTGGAATGTTTCCAATATTTGGCTCTGATGAGTAAATCTGCTATAAGCATTCAGGTATAGGTTTTTGTGTAAACATCAATTTTCATTTCTCTGCAATAAATGCTCAAGAGTAACATTAGCTTAGTTTTGTGGTAATTACATGTTAGCTCTGTAACAGACTGCCAAAGAGATTTCTAGAACAGCTGTAGCATTTAATATTCCCATCAGAAATGTATGAGTTATGCACTCTCTCTGCATTCTCACCAGCATTTGGTGTTGCCACCATTTTTAAATTTTTTTCTCCTCTGTCCTCAGAAACTGAAGTTTTTTTAAAGCCACTTTAAATATCCATGTAGTGATATCTTGTAGTTTTATTTTGCATTTTCCTGATGACGAATGATTCTGAACATCTTTTCATATGTTTATTTGCCATCTTCTTCAGTGTAAGATCCTCTTTGATGAAATAGTTCATTCTTTTGCTTTGATTCTCTAATTGGGTTGTTTGTTCATTCATTGTTGGATTTAGAGAGTTCTTCATATATTCTAGATAACTAGTCCTTTGTCAGGTGGGGTGGTTTGCAAATATTTTCTCCTAGTCTGTAGCTTTGTCTCATACTTCTAACATGATTTTAGAGCATGGTTTTTCTTAGAGTAAATGTTTTCCATTTCTATGAAGTTCAGTTTATAATTTTTCCTTTTATAGATAATGCTTTGGTGTTAACTGTAGAAACTCTTTGCCTAGTTCCTTAAGAATTTCTCCTTTTTTTCCGTAGTTTTTTTTTTGCTTTTCCATTTTACATTTCAGTCTGTGATCTGTTTTGAGTTAATTTTTGGTACAAACGATGAGACTTAAGTCAAATATGGATTTTGCCATTGGATGTCCAGTTGTTCCACACCATCAGTTGAAATGGATGTTTCTCCAACATTGAATTGCTTTTGCACCCTTCTTAAAATACAGTTGGGGGATATTTGTGTGAGTCTGTTCCTGGGGTCTCTGTTTTTTTTCTGTTGGGTGTATGTATCCATCCTTCCACCAATACTACACGGTTTTGAATACTGCAGCTATAGAGTAAGTCCTAAAATTTTTGTTTTTTTTTAGCTATTCTAGTTATTTTGCCTTTCTGTATGAATTTTAGAATACTCGTGTCTCTATAAATAATTTTGCTGGGAATTTGATAGGAATTGCATTAAATTTGAGTATCAGTTTGGGGAGAATTGATAAATGCACTAGATTAAGTTCATGAACACAACTTGGCTGTTCCTTTATTTAGATCTTTGAGTTTTTTCATCAGGATTCTATAGTTTTCAGCATACAAATCCTGTATGTGTTTTGTTACATCTAAGTATTTCATTTTTTGAGTGATTGTAAATTGTAAATGGAATGTTAGGTTTAATTTGGGTGTCCACATACTCATTGCTAGTGAACTGATATTTTTATGTTTACCTTGAATCTCACAACCTTGCTGAAATCACTTGTTAGCTGTAGAAATTTTTTTCCCTACATAGTCAGGCATGTCTTCTGCCCATAGATAGAGGCTGTTTCTTCCTTTCTGATCTGTATATACTTTTTATTTCCTTTTCTTGCTTGAGGTGCTAGCTAAAATTTCCAGCACCACTGGCTAGCACTATGTTGAATAAGAGTGATGAGAGTAGTCATCACCTTTCCTTCTTGATGTTAGGGGAAGCGTTCAGTTTTTCACCATTAACTATAATGTTAATTATAGGTTTCTTTGTAGGTGTTGTTTATCAAGTTGAGGAAGTCCTCTTCTTTACCTGTTTCTCTGAGGGCTTCTTATCATGAAGGAGTGTTAAATTTTGTTAAATGCTTTTTTCTATTGATATGATTATGTCCTTTTTCTTCTTTAACCTAGTATATTACATTGATTTTTTTTTAAGTATTCAACCAGCCTTGCATCCCTGTAATAAACTCTACTTGGTCATGGTTTATAATTCTTTTAATGTGTGATCTATTTTCTAATACTGTGTTAAGGATTTGTGCATCCATGTATGCGACGAATATTGGTCTATTATTTTTTTTATATTGGTAGTGGGGTAATTCTGTCTTCATGAAATGAATGGGGAAATGTTTCCTCCTCTTGAGTTTTCTGGAAGAGATTATGTAGAATTGGTGTTAATTCTTTAAACGTTTGATGGAATTTTCCAGTGAAACCATCCTAACTTGGAGTTTTATTTTCAGGGAATTTTAAGTTATTAACTCACTCTCCTTAATAGTAATAGGACAATTCAAATTACCTTATTTCATATTTGGTGAGTTTTGGTACCTTTTGTTTCTCAAGGAAGTGATCCATTTCATCTAAGTTGCCAAATTTATGTATGTATAAAAATTTGTAGTATTCGTCTGTTATCCTTTCGATGTCTCTAGGGTCTGTAGTGATGTCCTGTGTTTTATTCCTGATACTGGTAGTTTGTTTATTCATTCATTTTTTTTTTCTTGGTCAGCCTTGTTAAAGGTGTGTCCATTTCACTGATTTTTTTTTTTTTAAACAGCCAGCCTTTTGTTTCACTAATAATTGTCTATTTTCTATTTTTAATTCCATTGATTTCTACATTTTTTAAAATTTTCTTCCTTCTGTTTATTTTGGGTTTACTTTGCAGTTCTTTTTATAGGTTTTGAAGTGGAAGCTTAGATTACTGATTCGAGACTTTCCCCCACATACATGCACTTAGTGCTCTTTATATGTCTCTCAGTACTGCTTTAGCAGCATCTTAGAAATTTTGCTCTCTCATTTTTATTAACTACAATGTATTCATTTTCCTTGGCATTCCCTCTTTGGCGCATGAATATTTAGAGGTGAGTGACCATTGTAAAATTATCTTTTTTGGTATGTATGAAATTTTTCATTATAAAATGTTCAGAAAATAAAAGCTTACATAGAGGAAAGGACTTAACTGCTCCAAGTAATTTGAATTTCCCTGAAGAAGTACTGATTGTCATTGGTAGATAATTGTTTTTTAAATTTTAGAGAATTTTGGAGAATGAAGGGACTATTAGAAGACTGGAGACAGGTAAATGCAGGTTTGATTTTGAGGAGGAAGGTGGAAAATGAAAAATACTTATCTGTGGTTTGGACAACTGTTTTAAGCGAGACTCTAGAATGACTGATATTTACCATAGACCGCAGATTAATAAATTCAGGTGTGCAAAAAAAAGTTTTTGATCAGCTCTTTTCAAAGCAGTTATAGGTTAATTCTGAGAAACAAAATGGTAAACATGAATTAAAATTTGTTCATGAGTAACAGAAAATCCAAAGGTAAACACGTTCTTTATCCAGCTACTTTTAAAGGGATGGGGGAAGTGTGTTATCGTGAAAAACCTTTTTCAGTTTGCATTATTTCATATTATAATACTAAATTTAACCAAACTCTGTCACTCTTTCTTTATAAATCTGGTGTAAGGAAGTGGTTCCTAAATTAACTTTTAGCTGTATTGTTGTTTAGGAAGAAGCAGAAGAGAAACTGAGAAAGCAAAAAGAGATGAAACAAGATTTTGAAGAACAAATAGCCTTGAAGGAATTAGTGCTACAGGCTGCAAAAGAGGAAGAGGAGAACTTTAGAAAAACCATGCTAGCTAAATTTGCTGAGGATGATCGAATAGAATTAATGAATGCTCAGAAACAAAGAATGAAGCAGTTGGAACACAGGAGGGCTGTGGAAAAACTTATTGAAGAGCGTCGCAAACAATTCCTTGCAGACAAAGTAAGAAAAAGTTGTGGGGTTTTTTGGGTCATTATAATTAAACAGCAATTAGCTCATCTATCATCCACTAAACATTTACTGAGCAGCTTTATATGCCAATGTTAGATGTATGTTTACTAGTATACCGTATAAGTTTTCTGAGCATTTATGCTTCTAGAAAATATTTATTGATGTTTTCTATGTGCCAAACACTGGTTAGTACTGAGAACGTAAAAGGTAAATAAGACTTAAGTCCATGCCATCTGTGAATTTCTTGTTGGTTAAGAAAAATATATAAAAAGTATACGATAGAATATATTTACTGGGAAGAAAAATATATATATATATAAAGTAATTATAAATATGTCATATACATGTGATAATAGGTTATAGAGCTGTGGTCGTTTTGGTATGGCAGAGAGAAAAAACAGATCATGAACACCCTGCATGCTATTTTAACAAGGTGGGCTTTTGCAGGGGAAGTCATCGAAGACTGGAAAGCTATATATTAAGATCTGCACTTTGAAAGACAATTCAAGTGACAGCAATTGAAGGTAGATATGAGAGGAGTAAGCTTGGAGATAGGGAGACCAGTAAGTAAGTTATTATAGTAATCCCAGTGATAAGTAGTGAAATCCATGCAGATGGAGAAGGAATCCACCTGAGAGATGTTCAGGATATGGAATTGATGGGGCTTGGTGACCAGTGAGATCTAGAAAGGTGAGAGAGGACTTAAGGATACCACTACTAAATAACACTGTCATTTTCATCTTTTATTTTTTATTATTTTAAGTTCTAGGATACATGTGCAGCACACGCAGGTTTGTTACATAGGTAAACATGTGCCATGATGGTCTGCTGCACCTATCTTCTAGGTTTTAAGCACTCCATGCATTAGGTATTTGTCCTAATGCTCACCTTCCCCTTACCCCCCACCTGCCTCCCGACAGGCCCCAGTGTGTGATGTTCCCTCCCTATGTCCATGCATCACTTCCATCTTTAATGAGTGACTGGGTGATGTCCTAACGAAAGGGTATATAGGAAGATAAATAGAATCTGAGGAGGAAAATAATTCCATTTTGTCCACCCAAAATGATTTGGGTGGCCCAGGGGAAGATTTCTAGTTGGAAATGTAGATTTAAGCATTGGAGAGGGAACTAGGTTTGTGGCTTTGGACACGGTGATTTAGTTATGTCTCATCTGTAAAACTAAATACTTATGTTTTCTCACTAGATTTTTGTGGTTTAAGAACCAAATGGATAATATGTAGGTGTTCTGAAAATGAGAAGTAGGAGGGGGAAGAATTTAAATACTTTTCAAGGAAGAATAAATGAGACTTATATGACTTCTTTTAAAACTATACAAAGTAGGAATCAAAATAACGCAAATGTTTCAAATTTATTTCAAATTGGAGCTCATCTTTTCTCCGAGGCTAAGTAGGGTCAGGCCTGGTTAGTACTTGGATGGGAGAAAGCTCCTGGAAAAGTTAGCAAAACAACTAAGTAGAAATCAGATTAACAACTAAATGGAAATCAGATAAAGCCACCTAATGCATAGATACTTATACAAATAATTTGTCTTAATTTTTAAAGAGTTAATAAATGTTCCTAATATGATGCTGTGGGCTTAGTTTTGTCAGTAAGATTGCGCAACATTTTTGTTCTTTATGATGAAAGTCATTAATTAACACCATTATACAATCCTATAAGATCTAACCATGTTTTTTTGCATTTCAGAGATATTCCTAAATAGGTATCTATAATTCTGTATACCTCTACAAAAATTATGTGGTTAGTCAAACAAATCTGAAACTTCCCAGGAGACAGTTTCCTATCACCAAAGCTATTCAGAATTTGTCCTAAATGGATAAGTTGATGTCATGACTACCTAAACAATTTAATTTACTATAAATTTCTCTTTTTAGGACAGACATTGAATGTGGCCTACCAGATCCTAAGAGGGGAAATCCTGTATTATGCCCAAATTAGACTCTACCATTGAACAAAAATCTATCAAGTTTGCTTTCCCCTGTAACATTACAGAACTTTCCTATATCTCCCCTTTATAAGGAATGGCTGAATTAAGATAGAATGAGGTTTGAATGCAAGTACAGTTTCAAATTAACAGTGGCTCAGTAGATAGTTCACTGTTCTGTCACATAGCTCAAGTCATTTCTTCCATATGGCCCAGAATTTTGATGTTATTATTTAAGAGTAGTCAAGAGCTCTTTCCTAAGACATACTAATGGAACTCTCATGCTTCATATCATCTTTTAAAAGATATATACCTATATATGAAAATATTTATCCTTCAGGTAACTCTGATCATCTTCACTAGTTTTTGTTTGTTTTACACTGTAAACTCTTCAGCATCTGGCATATGGTAAGTATTCAGCAAATATTTACTGTATTAGGCAGTCACTCCATTGAGTATTTTTTCCCTTGGTAATGAAGATATTTGCCTGAAAGTATTTGTTTGCCTCCTTGAAATTTTAAAGGAATAATGATAGTAAAAGATATATAGATAGGGATACAGACATTAAATATATATTTTAAAAATATATATTATCTAGAATCTTTTTAACTTAGTGTCATAAATAATTCATAAGTTTTATCAAATTCATTGCATGAGTAGTTTATTTGAAAACTTCATAAGAGATTAATGTAGTTTGTGATAACAAAATTTGATTTGCATTTCCAGCAACGTGAACTGGAAGAGTGGCAGTTGCAGCAAAGGCAGCAAGGATTTATTAATGCAATTATTGAAGAAGAAAGACTAAAACTTCTCAAAGAGCATGCTACAAACTTACTAGGCTATCTCCCTAAAGTAAGTGAGATTTATCTCAAGTTGTAATCTTCATGACCTCTAATAGTGAAAAAAAACCATGGTATTTGGATTTCAGAGGGCCTAGGTTTTGCTCACTTCTTGCTCTGTTACGAAGCAGCAGTGGGATCCTGGCCAGGCACTGACCCTCTGTGGGCCCATTTCATGCTCTCTAAAATGAGCGAGTTGGTCTTGGCACATATTAGAGGTATGAGCTTTTTTTTAATTGAATTTGTACTTTAGTAGTTATTTTATCATCACCCAGGCTGGAGTACAGTGGCATGATCTCGGCTCACTGCAACCTCTGCCTCCTGGGTTCAGATGATTCTCCTGTTCCTGGGTTCAGACCATTCTCCTGCTTAAGCCTCCCGAGTAGCTGGGATCACAGGCGTTTGCCAGCAAACCCACTAATTTTTGTATTTTTAGTAGAGACAGGGTTTCACCATGTTGGCCAGGTTGGTCTCGAGCTCCTGACCTCAGGTGATCTGCCTTCCACGGCCTCCCGAAGTGCTGGGATTCTTCTCTTTTAGTGTAGGAAATCTAAAGCTACTCTAGAACAACTGTAATACTTATATGCCAAAAATTAGAATATATTTGAAAACACTGTAATTGGTAACACCAGTAACAGGCATGTGGTTGAACTGAGTTTGAGACAGATCTGCTTTATAGTAGGAAGTTATAAGTAGTTAAACTTGATTTTTTAAATTCTAGAAGATAGTGAATTTTAATGTACACCCGAGACACATTGTGACTGCAAATAAAATAAAACTGGCTGGCACAGTGACTCATGCCTATAATCCCAGCACTTTGGGAGGCTGAGGCGAGGATCACTTAAGCCCAGCAGTTTAAGACCACAGTGGGCAACATAGGGAGATTGCATCGCTACAAAAAAATAAAAAGTCAGCTGGATATGGTAATGCACGCCTGTATTCCCAGCTATGCTGGAGGCTGAGGTGGGAGGATTGCTTGATCTGGAAAGCTAAAGCTGCAGTGACCCATGATCTTGCCACCGCACGCCAGCCTGGGCAACAGAGTGAGACCCTGTCTCAAAAAAATAAGTTTGATAGGCTACATAAACATCTAGACTCATACAGGATCTCCATCTTTCAGCTACAGAAATGCCATTTCATATTTTATTCAGTAAAATCAAGTGCATATTTTTATATTCAGTCTGGTGCTAAGGAAGGAAACAGATAAATATATAGGTAATTATTGCCTGGCCACAGGACTTGATAGTCTGATGATTGGTTAGACAGGATTAAGGAATACAAAATGATGTCTTAATAATAAGATCCATATGTAATTACCAAATTTCATAAATTATAAATTCTAGGAATGTCTTTGGGATTTGATATTTTCATAGGTGAAATAATTGTGGAGGCAGGAGGAGGGATTAATAAACCTGATAGCCAAAAATCGAAGCTCACTCTTATATTATAGAGCTATTTTAAGCCAAGGGTAGGTTACAGTATAGATTAAGTTCCTTCCTATCTAGGTAATCCAAGCAGAAGTACTTAGGCAAGCTAAGCACAGTAGAACTTGTAGAAGAGCTCAGATTCCTATGACAATCTCCTACAGGAGAGCTGATAAATCAGAAAATTGGGCCAGTCTAAGAATATTCAATATATATGTCAAGTCAATTTTTGGAAAGGATTTTTTATTTAAAAGTTTCATTAATCTGTTGAATAGATTTCATTACCTTGGAGATAACTAATATTACTAACATCATGTCTTTGTCAGTCTTAAAAGCATTTAGTGAAATATTCTGGTACAAAAGTAACCCACAAAATATTTTTCTTGTAGGGAGTATTTAAAAAAGAGGATGATATTGATCTGCTTGGTGAAAAGTTTAGGAAAGCATATCAGCAAAGAAGTGAAATTTGTGAAGAGAAATGATATCATCAAAATTGGGTAAATTTTGTATGTTACCTAGTTTTTTTCTATGTTATCACTAGATGTCAGCATAACTTTTGTTTTACAGTTCAGTGGCAGTAGGAATCCACTGTCTATTTGGATTTTGTAAATCATCACTGAATTTCATAACTTATAAAGAATTATCAGATAAAAATCAAACTGTTATTTTTGTCTTGGTAATTTGAAATTACAGCACTCCAGAGGATTGTCTGCATCCTCATCCTTATTTACCTTTACTAATATAGAATTCTACTGCACAGTGAACTGCCTTCTGTGTTTTGGAACTTTACTTGATTTGGCCAGGGAAATAAATGTTTGGAATTTTGTTGTAAAGCATCTTTTTCATTCTACTGTAAGGGAAGAGAATTGTAAATGAAAAGAATGAAGAATTTTATTATCTAATTGTCACATTAAGTAAGAACTTACTTAGAAAACAAACTCAAAAAGAACATAAAAGGTCATAAGATAGCAAATCAGAAGTTAAATTCTTGTTGCTTTGTTTTAAAAAATATTTCTTTTTCTAATAACTACATATCAGAATAATGTATCAGTTTTGTATCTCTCAAATCTAAACAGGGAATTCTTTGAAATTATTTCAATTTCATAATCCCAGAACTTCATTTCTTATGAAGAATAAAAATAATTCAAACCATTACATTACTGTAAAACAGGTATCCATCACGTACTGTCACAGAGACTCACTGAAGTAGATCACTTATTTATTTCCCCATTCCATTCAAGTGCTTTCATAAATTCCTCCTCAGTGAACGATAGCATCTTGGCAGCTTCAAAATGCATCTGTTAAAAAAAAAAAATCAATATTGTCTGATTTAGTATTACGAGTAGGCCACCAAACAACAGGAAATCTGTAAAAATGTGTGGGTAATATATTGTCAGCACGTAATTTCTGTTGTAGGAACATACACTCTTAATTCCAATAAGCATGATACTTGAAATGGTAATTACATTCAAGGACCAACCTATAAAAGACTTTGTTCCCAACAGTAGTATTGAACCAACTTACTTTTAGGGTAATTCAGCGATACTGTAATACCTGACCTTTGCAAAGAAGGAAAGTGTCAGAACTATGAACTTTTAGAGAAAGCAGCAATAGTGGGTTGGAAGCCTAGTCCCCTAAGATAATAGTCATTCTTTAGTTTGGTACCTTCTGTAGTTGAGAAATACCTATACTGTATTTTCCAGTCCCATTTTCTAGTGAAAATATCCACTAGCTTAGATGACACATTATTCATATGAAATCTAACATATATAGTGAGATTTATATATATAATGCATTTTTGCATGAAGTTTGGTGCCTAAAGATGTCAAAAATTAAACATACCTAAAGTGAAAAATGCTAAATTTTTTAGTAAGAAAGGTACAAATAGTATCATTTAACTTTAATGACAGACTCACCTTCTGCCTTTTTAAAACATCGATTAATTTTAACTGTTTCTTGAATCCTATCATTAATTCTCCTTTTTGTTTTTCTAGCTTCTTGTTTTCTGATTTTAACACTTCAATTTTTTTGTGGTCTTCATTTGTTATGTCCTACAAAAAGAAAAAATGCCACATATTTTTTAATATATAGCCTTTCAATGGCAAGAATTATAGACTATCATCACAACAGTAATAAAAAGTACTTTTTAAAACTGAAATATAAATTTTTTTGTAGATAAAATTGCTTTCCATTACCAACTTACTGGAATTTAATAGCTTTTAGTCATGCTCAGGGCTTTCACATTTTAAAAGAATGTTTTAAAGATAATTCTAATTCCAGTAACGGCAAAGTAGCTTGTATTGAACCAATGTAAACTCTGGAATTATGAATTTTAAAAAATATATTTAAAGGCATAGATGAGTAATCATTAAAAAGTAGAAACTGGAAGTGATATGATTCTTGAAAGAACAGAAATACTGGTTCAGATCCACAGTCAACTAGCTTCTCCTGAAAGCACTTTCCAGTTCGTGGGTTCACAGAGCTAGGACACAGGCAAAAAGTAGTAGTCTTACTGGACTGAGGAGTCAGAGAGCAGGGCTGGCAGGGTGGTGCAAGTTTTTAAGTAGGAAATTCTAGAACAAGAAAGCCCTCAAAATATGTATACGTATTTCCCTCAAATGCTTGGCAGACATCTAAATACCATTTACAGAGTGAGACTCCTAGGCACCTGTGAAAGGAAATGGTTGTGGTCTTAAGCTAAGCAGAGAATTTACCCACTTTCCATGACAAGGGGGAGACCAAGTTTGTAATCTTGGTAAAAATGGATTGGATAAGCTCTGTGGCAATTTGGACAATGCAGAAAAAGGATCAGTGAATATTATTTAGGTCAGCAGAAATCATTAAGTATAGGAAGATCTATACTTGAAAAGGAAATCTGAATCTCTGTAAACACATAAAAAGATGGAAAAGGAGAAAAAGCAGCAAGAGTAATGTGATATCTATCTGCGTGTGTGTGTATTTTTTTCTAAAAAAAATAAAAAATCCTTAAAAGATAACAGAGTGATGTCAGCAAGATCGTGGATTAGGAAGCTCCAGGCCTTTGCTCCCCCATTAAAAGACTGAATATGTGATACACAGACCAAAGTAGCTTTGGGAGAGCTCTAGAAAACCAATCAGTCAGCAGCAGCAACCAAGAGAATGCCTGAGAAAAAGCCATACTCAAAATGGTAGGAAATGTCATGGTGTTTTGGCTCACCCCTTCCCCATATCCTCCTTGGCACAGCACAGTGAGAAAGAAGCCACCCAGCCACCCAATTCCAAGTTCCTCCCTTGGAATGGAAGAAAAAGAGTAGACGTGCCTGCATCATTCAGACTTTTCTGGAGCCTCCCTGAGGGACTGGTATCTGTCTTGCCTGACTCAGCACTGACGGAAACAGCTGCATCATTTGGATATCCAGTTGGAAGCAGTGGAAACAGGTGCCAGGTACCACTGCATGTGAGAGGTGCAGTGAGTCCAGAGAACTGCAGGAACCTGGTGGCAAGAACTTATGGGCAACGGAATACAATAGAGCATCTAAAACTGTGATAAGAAGGAGTGACACTTTTAGGTAATTAGGATATTTAAAAGAAGCCATGTGTATGGAAAACTGGAATTAAAGCACAAAGGCCCATGAAAGACACAGCCGCAGAAAAGGTCTGAGAGGACCTCAAGACTTTATGCCATGCTGATTAGTGAAGGTCCTTCCTTGCATGCAGCCAGTTTGCAACACTGGGAGAAGTGGCTGTTTGTTCAAACACCCATTTTTCTACATAAGATCACAAGGCATTCAAAGCAACAGGGAAACATGGACCATATTAAAGGAACAAAATTAATATCCAGAAATGTATCCTAAAGAAACAAAGGCTTCTCACTTATTTGACAAGGACTTTAAAACAACTGCTATAAATATGCTCCATGAGCTGAAGGAGAATATTGACAACTAACTGAAATCAGGAAACCTATATATGAATAAAATGAGACTATCGACAAAAATTACAAAAAAGAACCAAACAAATTCTAAAGCTGAAAAATACAGTAACTGACTTGAAAAATACACTTGAAGGGTTCAACAGCAGAGTTGAACAGGTATAAGAAAGAATGAGTGAACTTTCAGACAGGTCATTTGAAATGGCAGGTAAGAGGAGCCAAAAGTAAAAGAATGAAGAAAAATGAACAGCAGTTAAGGGACACCATCAAGTGGGCCAATATGTGCATCAGTGTAATCTTAGAAGAGAGAAAAAAGGGTACAAAGAACTTATTTGAAGAAGTAATAGCAGAAAATTTCCCAAATTTAAGGAAAGAAATGGATATACAAATACAAAAAGCTCCATGAACTCCAAGTAGGATAAACCCAAAGAGACTAACAGCAAGACACATTTTAATCAGTCAAGCATCAGAGAGAAAAGCTTGATATCAACAAGACAAAATGACTCATCACATGCAAGGGAGCATCTGTAAGATTATAAGCAGATTTTTAAGCAGAAACTTTGCAGGCCAGAAGTCAGTAGGATGATATATTTAAAGTGCTGAAAGAAAAAAATCTTATCAGGAAGAATACTATATCCAGCAAAGCGTCCTTCAAAAATGAAGAATTAAGACATCCCTAGATAAAAGCTGAGGAAATTCATTACCACCATATCTTCCTTACAAAATCCTAAAGAGAATCCTGCAAAAGTTGAAACAAAAGGATACTAGACAGTAACTCAAAGCTATATGCAAATATGAAATTCTCCAGTAAACATAAATATTTGGAAAAATAATTGGACAAATATAAAGGACTGTATTTTAATTTTCATTGTCAACTCACTTTTCATTATTTTATAGAATTAACAGACAAAAGCATAAAAAATGTTGTAAATCTTTGTTAATGGGTACATAACATAAAGATATAATTTGTGACATCAATACCACTAGGTAGGGAGGGGCCAAAAAGGAGTAGTCTTTATGTATGACTGAAGTTACATCATTACATAAAATCAAGTAAACACTAAAGAAGGCAATAAGGGAGGAAATGAGAGGCTGAAAATCCTCCAGACATCCAGAAAACAATGAATACATAGCAACAGGCCTTCCAATAACTTTAAATTGACAAAGCTCCCTAACCAAAATACACTGAATGGAAGAATGGATTTTAAAAAACCGGAATCCAACTATGTGCACTCTGCAAGCAGCTAACTTTAGCTCTAGAGATATGCACAGGTTAAAGGTAAAAGGATGGAAAAAGATAATCTGTGAAATTTTGTAACCAAAAGAAAACAGGAATGACTATAGTAATATCTGACAAAATAGACTTTAAGTCAAAACTCTTAAAACATACCAAGAAGGACATTATCTAAGAACATATGGGCCAAACAAAAGGGCCATTTTAGTAAGAAGATTCATGCAATTATATATGTACCAAACATTACAGTGCCTAAATATATGAAGCAAGCATTGACAGACTTGGAGAAATACACCACTCTACAATAAAAGTAGACTTCAATGCCCCACTTTCAATAATTGGTAAAACCACCAGATAGAAGACCAATAAAGACATAAGAGACTTGATCAACATTACAGACCAGTTAGATTTAACAAACATAAAGAATACTCCTCTAATGCAAAGGTATAACAAGGATATAATGGACTCTGGGGACTTGTGAAGGAAGGGTGGGAGGGAGGTGAGCAATAAAGGACTACAAATTGGGTTCACCAAAATCTCAGAAATCACCACTAAAGAACTTATTTGTGAAAACCACCACCACCTGTTTCCCAAAAACAACTGAAATAATAATAAAGGAAAAATAGAATCATATACCAAAATTTACATATATGTAAAGACAGGAAGTAGATTAGTGGTTGCCTAGGGCTAGGGGTAGAATGTGGTGCAGGGTGTGGGGGAGAATAGAGTGGCTGTGAATGGGTACAGAGGTATCTGTATACCTTTGTTCAGAGCAGTGAAACTCATACTAGCCAAAAGGTGGAAGCAACCCAAGTGTCCACTGATGGATGAATAAACAAAATGTGGCAAATAAATACAAAGGATTATTATTCAGCATTAGAAAGAAATGAAATTCGGACACATGCTACAACTCTTGATCCACCTTGATGAGAACATTATGTTAAGTGAAATAAGCCAGTTAAAGAAAGACAAATATGGTATAATTCTACTCTCATGTCTTACCTAGAGCAGTCAAATTTATAGAGACAGAAAGTACAAGGGTGACTGCCAGGGTCTACAGGTAGGGGGAAATATGGGGAGTGACTTAATTGATAGAGTTTCAGTTTCTGCATGATGAAAAGAGTTCATGGATAGGTTGTATAACAATGTGAATGTTTGTTACACTACTGAACTATATGCTTAAAATGTTTAAGAAGGTAAATTTTATGTGTAGTTTACCACAATAAAGAAATTTTAAATTAACAATGTACTGTAGAGTTTGTAGATAAAACACATGACAACAGCAGAAAGGGTGGGAGAGGGTAATGCAAGTATACTGCTAAAATGTTCTTACATTATTCATAAAATAATACTATATTACTCAAAGGGACAGAGTGATAAACATATATATAAAACAAATGCTGAAATGCACACAAAGAATTATAGATAATGAGCTAATAAAGGAAATAAAATGGAATCTTTAAAAAGGCAATTCAAAATAAACAGGAAAGAAAGAAACATATGGGCCAAATAAAAACAACAGCTAGCTAATAGACTTAATCCCAACCATATTAATAATTATTTTAAATGTAATGTTGTAAACACCTCAATTAAAAAGTGAAGAGACTGTCAGACCGGATTTTTTTAAAAAGCAAAACTCAACTAGATGCTGCTTAGTAGAAGATGCTAAGGAGTTACAAGAATGGAAAAAGGTAAAACAATGCTAACACTAACTAAAATAAAGCTTGAGTCACATCAGCATCAAACAAAGTAAATACAATTTGAGTATCCCTAATCCAAAAGTCTGAAATCCAAAATGCTCTAAAGTCTAAAACTTTTTGAGTGCTGACCTGCTGCTCAAAGATGAAATGTTCACTGGAGCATTTCTAAAACACTTCTGGTCCCTAGCATTTCTGATAAGGGGCATCAACCTGTATCAGAATGCAAGAACCAAAATAAATATAAATAAATAAACATAGCTTTAATAATAATAGGTCAATTCATTCAAGAGGATATAACAATCTTCTTAGGCACTGGGCATTAATATAACTAATAACTGAGTTTCAAAGTATATACTACAAAAATTGTTAAGACTAAAAGGGAAAAACGACAAACTCACAGTTCTATTCAGAGTTGAGTACCCCCTCTCTTCACAATGATAGAACAAGGACACAGGAAACACATAAAGATACAGAAGTCCCGAACAACACTATTAAGCAATTTGACATAACTGACATTTATAGAATACTCCACCTAACAAATACCGAATGCACATTCCTATCAAGGGCACATGAAGTATTTACCAATTTAAACCATATTCTAAGCCAAAAAAGAGTATCCATAAATTCAGAATGATTCAAATAAAACCAAATGCATTCTCTGTCCATGATGGAATTAAAAATCAGTAAGAGTGGTACCTGGGAAAATCCCAAAATATTTGAAAAATGAAGAAACAAAGAAAATTAGAAAGCATTCTGAAGAGAATGAAAATAGAGAAACATTTACAGTGTTTAAATGCTTATATTAGGAAAGAAGAAAGTGTACAAATCGACCGTCTCCACTTCCATTTTAAGAAATTAACAAATAGAAAACAGATAAATAGAACCCCAAAGTAAGGAGAGGGAAAGAATTAAGAGAAGACAGAAATCAATAAAAGAAAAATAAAAAAATCAGTAGAGGAAAATCAATAAAACCAGAATTAGTAAGCCAGCCTCTAGTAAGACCGATCAGAAAAAGTAAAAAAGACACAAATTACCAATACAAGAATGAGGGGAGAATGACCCACAGGAATGTAGGAGGAATGTTCAAAGGACAATAAGGAAATAGTGTAAAAAACTGTACGCCAGTAAATTTTACAACATAAATGAAATGGACAGATTCTTTGACAGATGCAACCCAAAACACAATGAAATTTAGCCTCTATAAAGAATACTTCTATATTTATTAAAGAAATTGAATTTGAAGTATAAAATCTTTCCACAAGGAAACCTCAGGCCCAGATGGCTTCACCTGTGGACTCTACCAGACATTCAGAGAAAAAATAATGCCAACCCTACAAAAAGTTCTGTGATAGTGGAGCTTCTCCAATAGAATGATTTGGAAATTCATTTAATAAAGGCACTATTACACTGAAACCAAAACAAACTCAAACCAAAAAAACCTAAAGATTAAAATAATTTATAAGAAAACTAAAACAAGAAGCCTACAGACTAAACAGACTAAAATTATGTTTCCATGTGTACATACATTCACAAAAAAGGAACCAATAATACATAAAAGAGATCATAAAACACCATCATCATGTGGGGTATATCCCAGGAATATAAGGTTGTTTTAACATCTGAAAAACCAACCAATGTAATTTGTCATATTTGCAGACTAAAAAATATATATATGTAATTTCAATAGACACAGAAAAAAGCATTTGACAAAATTCTACATTCATTCCTGATAAGATCTGTCAGGAAACTGCAGTCAGGTTTTCTAAAACTTGTGAACTTAAAATGATTTATTTTGAAGGGGTTAAATAAATTTTTAAAAAAATCAGTGAAGAATACACAAGGGACCATATGTAGCCCACAAAGCCAAAGCATTTTCTGGTTGGTCCTTTACAGAAAAAGTCTGTCAGAAATCCTAAGTCTTCTAAAATAAGTGAGTTTGGTAACGTTCAGGATATAGACTCAATATGCAAAAATAAATAATATTTCTCCATTATAGCAACAAACAATGGGAAACTGGAATTTAAAGAAAATTTATAATATCAAAAAAAAAGGAAATACTAAGAGATAAGTTAGGAAAAAATACGCAAGACCAAGTATTCTGAAAACTATTAAAAAAAAAAACTGCTTAGAGAAGCTGAAGAAGGCTTAAATAAACAGATATATCTCTATTCATGATTTAAAAGACACTATTAAGATGTCAGTTTTCCCAAAATCAATCTATAGATTCACTGCAATGCCAATCAAACCTCCAGGAGGATTTTTTTTTTTTTAATAGAAACAGCTAATGTGATTCTAAAACTTACATGGAAATGCAAAAGAATAGAACAGCCAGTTGTATTATAATAAATGCTCATTGGATCTTAAAAAAAAAGGGCATTTATTGGCTTGGTTACTTGCTGAAAGCACGATGTACTTTCCAGAGCATTTATTGCAGTTGCACCTTAGCTTTGATAGATTATCTTAAATTAGATATTTACCTAGGTTTTGCTTCATGGATTATCTAAACATTTAACTTCATTATAAGGTGCACAGCTACAAGGACCACATCTATTTTTAAAATTATTTTTGTATCTTTAGCCTTTACCAGAGATCTGGCAGGTACCTAGCAGGCCCTCATAAATATTTCTAAATGAATTATTAAAGAATTAGAAATTACCTATTCCTAAATGAAGTAACATGAATGCTGGTGTCATATTTTAAATGGATTTCAAGCAACCATCTAACCAAATGCCATGATTTTAGGTAGAATTCCAGTTAAACTATACTTTCATCATTCCTTCCTTCAGTGTGTTTCAGAGGCAATTACTATGTGCCAGACACCGAGGACATGATAGTGAATGAGACACTTAAGAGTCCCTGCACTCCTACAGCATCTGGTTTAAGTTGACTGATGTTTAATTTCAAAAGCTACTCCTATTTTAAAGAGTAATTACTTATTTTCTAACCTCTGTGGAGAATAATTTTATCATTTTTAAGGTAGATCTTTACCTTTCTGATGATTATGAGGTAATCTTGTTCTATTTGTGGAAACCTTGCTATTTCCCTGTCACATTTTCTTAAAATTTATAGACTTGAATAATTTTACTTGCCTATTAACTATTATATTTCTATTCAGAATGAGAAGTACAAAGAATTAAAATGGAAAAAATACAACTGCTCACAAAATAAAATTTATCTACAGATTAGACACTCCCAGGAAAAACTTATTGAGAGACATTTTTGGGATATGCAAAGATAAAGCTTAGAAACAGGCAAAATAGGCCAGGTGCAGTGGCTCATGCCTGTAATCCCCGCACTTTGGGAGGTAGGCAAGTCATAAGGTCAGGAGTTCGAGACCAGCCTGGCCAACATGGTGAAACCCCATCTCTACTAAAAATACAAAAAAAATTAGCTAGGTGTAGTGGCGGGCGCCTGTAATCCCAGTTACTTGGAAGGCTGAGGCAGGAGCATCACTTGAACCTGGGAGGCGGAGGTTGCAGTGAGCTTAGACGGCACCACTGCACTCCAGCCCAGGCAACAAAGTGTGACCCTGTCTCAAAAACAAACAAACAAACAAAAAAAAAAAACAGAAAAGAAATAGGCAAAACTGAAAAATCGAAAGTTTGAGACACATAGTTTTTCAAAAATGTAAAATAAGTTACATTTAAGAATTCTGACATCAGGTGGGGTGCAGTGGCTCATGCCTGTAATCCCAGCACTTTGGGAGGCCAGCCTGGCCAACATGGTGAAACCCCACCTCTACTGAAAATACAAAAATTAGCTGGGCTTGGTGGCAGACGCCTGCAGTCCCAAGTACCTGGGAGGCTGAGGCAAGAGAATTGCTTGAACCTAGGACATGGAGGTTGCAGTGAGCAGAGATCACACCACTGCACTCCAGCTTGGGCAAAGAGCAAGACTCTGACACTGACACACACACACACACACACACACACAATTATGACATCGAAAGTCTACTTTATACTAAATAGTGGTCTGGGCATAGTTGCTCACACCTGTAATCCCAGCACTTTGTAAGGCCAAGGCAGAAGCTTACTTGAGCTCAGGTGTTCAAAACCAGCCTGAACAACAAAGTGAGACCCACCCCTGTTCTATAAAAAATAAATTTAAAAATAAAATTTAAAATATGATGAATAGTAATGCAATATATACACAACATGTTATCCCACTGTGTTTAAATCAATCACCCATAGTGAAGAGCTGGAGTCAGAAATGTGTATCTTGAACACCTCTAGGTTGTTTTTACAGTATCGATGGTTCTATTCTGAATTGTTCACATACCAAGTCCACATTACTTGAATTTTCAAAATGGGGGACTAATCAAGGAAACAACTTGACCCATGGAGAATGAAGACAAGACAGGACAATAGCCCACTCAGAAGCAACACAGAGCCAGGGAATCCTCCCCTGCCCAGGGAAGCAGTGAGTGAATATGTGACCCTGGGGAAACCATGCTTCTCCCAGGGATCTTTGTAACTCGAGTCAGGAGATTTCTTTGTGAACCTACCCCACCACATCCTTTAGTCTGACAGACAGAGCTGAAGTCTTGGCAGAGTAGACACTCAGGCATGTGTGGAGACCCTGGAGCTTACCTATGCACACTTTCTGGCAAAAGAAACTGCAGCTCCTGCAAAGTGGGAGTTTAGACTCATATACATACCCTTAGGAAAGAGAGGTTGAATCTAGGGGGCTGAGCAGGGATAGTCTGCAGGCCCCACTTCGACGGCACCTCACAAGATAAGACCCACTGGCTTAGAATTCCAGCCAGGCACTGGTAGTGGCATCACACCTCCCTAAGAAGGAGCTCCAGGGGTGGAGAGGGAGCTCCTTCTTAAAGGAGGGATGTGGTGGGCCATCTTTGCTGTTGGGCAACTTAGCTGTTCCAGCCATCTGGCTTTGGAGAGTCTGAGCCAACTAGGGGCAGAAGGGATCTCCTAGTAGAGTAGAGCCCCTCTACCAAAACGTGGCCAGACTGCTTTAAGCAGGTCCGTGATCCCACTCCTTCTCACCAGGCAGGACTTACCAACCGGAACCTCTAACCACCCCGACCGAGTTCTCCCGGCCAACAGACCTGAATTCCCCGCTGGGACAGTGCTCTCAGAGGGAGAGAGGCAGGCCACCATCTTTGCTATTTGGGCAGCTTAGCCGATCCAACCTTTGGGCTTCAGAGTTGCTGAGATGACCAGGGACTGAAGTATAGTACAGTACAGTACAGCACAGCACAGCACAGCTACTGTACCAAAATATAGCCAGACTGCTTTTTTCAGCAGGTCCCCAATCCCATTACTCTTTACCTCCCAACCAGGGTCTCCAGCTATGTCCTACAGGTGCTTTAGGGGCTGGCAACAGGCCCATACCTCCCTGGGATGAAGCTCCCAGAAGGAATGACAGGCCATAATCTTTGCTGTTTCGCAGTCTTCACTGGTGATACCTCCAAGTTCTGGAAAATCCTAGGTCATTAGGAACTAGAGCAGGCCCTCAGTATACCACAGCAGCCCTACAGAAAAGTGGCTAGACTGTTCCGTGTGTGCCTGTTCCCGTATGGCCTCACCAGGAAGGTCCTCCAGGCCTAGGCATCTAGCCACCTGCCACAAGAGCTATCAAGCCAGTGGCAACTTGGCAACTCCCTGGACAGAGCCTCCAGGGGCAAATGAATGCCTCTCTGCCACTGTCTCTCCAGTGGAACTGCCCTGCCACCCTCAGACTAATGAAGGAACAAAGATCCTAAGTGATTTATCCACACCTCCAACAAGCTGCAGTATACTCAAGGAGAGGAGGCCAGTCCCTCTCCCATGGGTCTGACAACCCCCTAAACCCCACTGCTCATCACCAGACAGGGACCTCCTGGCTTGGGCCTACAGCACAGACCCTCCATCCTGGGTTGATTGCACTGAGCAGCTGCTAACCTGCATCTCTCTGGGGTGGAGCTCCCAGGAGACAAGCAAACAACCTTTGTTTATAACCACTACTAAGATTCTTTCCTCTGCTCCCTTCGAGTTGGAGAAGGAAGATAAACACTGAGCTCCAGAGCTGCAGTGGGCAGCCCAGAAGTGCCACATTGTGATCTACAGCCAGCACTCAAGGGGAGAGGAACCCACACTTTCAGAGCATTGACAAGAAACATGGCTGTAACTGTGAGGAAACATATGGGAGCCACACAACCAAGCAAGAGTCTACCAACTGACCAGTGAACCCAAGTGCCACCTACAGGATCATATTCCCCAAAGGTTCAACACCAAAAATACCTGAAACATACCCTCCTGTGAAACCAGAGGCAAGAAGTCAGCTTCAAATAAACACCCTGGATAAAACACTGGCCCAGTGAAAGCATCCAGAAAAGAAATGTATTGACTGTACTCAATCTACACTGCAGTTCAAGGAACACCCACACATAGACATGAGAAAGAACTAATGCAGGAACTGCAGTAACTCAAATGGCCAGAGTGCCATATGCCCTCCAAATAACTACACCAGTTCTCCAACAAGAGTTCTTAACCAGGCTGAACTGACTGGAATGACAGAAATAAAATTCAGAATATGTAAAGGAAAAAAGATCATTGAGATTCAGAAGGATGCAAAATCCAATCCAAGGAAAGTAAGAATCACAATAAAGTGATACAGGAGCTGAAGGATGAAATAGTCCGTATAAAAATGAACCTAATGGGTCTGACAGAGCTGAATAACACAACTCAAGAATTTCCCAATGCAATCACAAGTATTAACAGCAGAATAAACCAAGCTGAGGAAAGAATTTCAGAACTTGAAGACTGTTTCTCTGAAGTCAGACAAAAAGAAAAAAGAATACAAATGAATGAACAAAACCTCCAAGAAGTATGGGATTATGTGAAGAGGCCAAATCTATGACTCACTGGCATCACTGAAAGGGATTGGAGAAAGCAAACAACTTGGAAAACATATTTCAGGATATTGTCCATGAGAACTTACACAACCTTGCTAGAAAGGCCAACAGTCAAATTCAAGAAATACAGAGAATTGCTGCAAGATTCCACGCAAGAAGATCATCCCCAAGACACGTAATTGTCAGATTTTCCAAAGTTGAAAGAAAGAATGTTAAAAACAGCTAGAGAAAGGGCATGTCCTTCTACAAAGGGAATCCCATCAGGCTAACGCAGACTTCTCAGTGGAAACCTAACAAGTCAAAACAGAATCAGGGCCTACAGTCAGGATTCTTAAAGAAAAAAAAAGTCCTCAAGAATTTCATATCGAGCCAAACCAAGCATCCTAAGTGAAGGAGAAATAAGATCTTCTTCAGATAAGCGAATATTGAGGGAACTCATTCCCACCAGACCTGCCTTACAGAGCTCTTGAAGGAAGTACTAAACATAGAAAGGAAAGACTGCTATGGCTAATACAAAAACACACTTAACCACACAGGCCAATGTCACTGTAAAGCAATCACACAAACAAGCCAACATAATAACCAGCTAACAGCACAACAGCAGGATCAAATCCACACACAGCAACACTAATCTTGAATGTAAGTAAACAGGCTAAATGCCCCACTTAAAAGGCATGGAGTGACAAGCTGGATAAAAAAAAAAGCAAGACCCAAATGGTATGCTGTCTTCAAGAGACCTACCTGTTATGTAATGACTCTCACAGGCTCAAAATAAAGGGATGGAGGAAAAAAAATCTACCATTCAAATGGAAAACAGAAAAAAGCAGGGGTTGGAATTCTAATTTCAGACAAAAAGTTTCAAAACCAACAAATATCATAAAAGACAAAGAATGGCATTACATAATGGTAAAGTGTTCAATTCAGTAAGAATACCTAATTAGCCTACATATACATGCACATGACACAGGAGCACCGAGATTCATGAAGCAAGTTCTTAGAGACCTACAAAGAGACACAGACTCCCACAAAATAATAGTGGGAGACTTCAACACTCCATAGTATTAGATCTTCAATGCAGAAAATTAACAAAGATATTTGGAACCTAAACTCAATGCTGGAATAAATGGATATGATAGACCATCACAGAACTCTCCACCCAAAACAACAGAATGTAAATCCTTCTTAGTGCCTTATGGCACATACTCTAAAATTGAACACATAATTGAACATAAAACAATCCTCAAAAATGTAAAAGAACTGAAATCATACCAAACACAGTCTTGGACCACAGCACAATAAATGGGAGTCAAGCCTATGAAAATCACTCAAAACCATGCAATTACATGGAAATTAAACAACATGCTCTTGAATGGCCTTGGGGTAAATAATGAAATTAAGGCAGACATCAAAAAGTTATTTGAAAATAATAAAGATACAGCATAACAGAATCTCTGGAACACAGCAAAGGCAGAGTTAAGAGGGAATTTCATTGCACTAAATGCCCACATCAAAAAGTTAGAAAGATCTCAAATCAAACCTAACTTCACAATTGAGAGAATGGGAAGCAAGAAGAAATCAACCCCAAAGCTAGCAGATGAGAAGTAACAAAAATCAGATCTAAACTGAAGAAATCAGGACATGAAAAACCATTCAAAAGATCAATGAATCCAGGAGCTGGATTTTTGAAAACAATTAATAGGCCACAGCTAGACTAGTGAAGAAGAGTGAAGATCCAAATAAACACAATTAGAAATGACAAAGGGAGTATTACTACTGACCCGACAGAAATAAAAACAACTGTCAGAAACTACTGTGAACACCTCTATGCACACAAACTAGAAAACCTAGAAGAGACGGATAAATTTCTAGACACATACATTCTCCCAGGACTGAACCAGGAAGAAGTTGAATCCCTACACAGACCAATAATAAGCTTCAAAACTGCATCAGTAATAAATAGCCTACCAACCAAAAACAAGTCTTGAACCCAACGGATTCACAGCCAAATTCTACCAGATGTACAAAGAAGAGCTGGTACCATTGTTATGGTAACTATTCCAAAAAACTGAATAGGTGGGACTCCTCTGCAACTCATTCTATGAGGCCAGCATCATGTTGATACCAAAACCTGGCAGAGAGACAACCAAAAAAGAAAACTTCAGGTCAATATCTGTGATGAACACTGATGCAAAAATCCTCAACAAAATATCTGTAAACCAAATCCAGGAGCACATCAAAAAGCTTATCTACCGTGATCAAGTAGACTTCATTGTCCAGATGCAGGTTGGTTCAACAGACACAAATCAATAAATGCAATTTATCATATACACAGAACTAAAGACAAAAACCAAATGATTATCTCAGTAGATACAGAACAGGCATTCAATAAAATTCAATACCCTTCATATTAAAAACTCTAAATAACCTAGATATTGAAGGAACAGGCCTCAAAATAGTAAGAGCCATCTATGACAAACCCACAGCCAACATTATACTGAATGGGCAAAAGCTGGAAGCATTCCCTTTGAAAACTGTCACATGACAAGGATGCCCCCTCTCAACACTTCTATTTAACATAGTATTAGAAGTCCTAGCCAGAGCAATCAAATAAGAGAAAGAAATAAAGGGCATCCAAATAGGAAGTCAAACTATCTCTGTTTGCAGATATAATTCTACATCTAGAAGACACCACAGTCTCGTCCCAAAAGCTCCTTTGGCAGATAAACAACTTCAGCAACGTTGCAGGATACAAAATCAATGTATGAAAATTTCTAGCATTCCTATACACCAATAACAGCCAAATCGAGAGCCAAAGCAGAAAAGCAATCCCATTCCCACTTGCCACACAAGAATACCTGGGAATACAGCTAACCAGGGAGGTGCAAGATCTCTACAAGGAGAATTACAAAACACTGCTCAAAGAAATCAGAGAAAACACAAATTGGAAAAACATGCCATGCCCATGGATAGGAAGATTTATTAAAATAGCTATACTGCCCAAAGCAATTTACAGATTCAGTGCTATTTGTATGAAACTACCAGTGAAGAATGACATTCTTCACTGAACTGGAAAAAAACTATTTAAAAATTTACATGGAACCACAAAAGAGCCTGAATAGCCAAGGCAGTCCTAAGCAAAAAGAACAAAGCTGGAGGCACGCTGTCTGACTTCACACTATACTACAAGTCTACAATAACCTAAGCAGCATGGTACTGGTACAAAAACAGGCACAAAGACCAACGGAACAGAATAGAGAGTCCATAAATAAGGCCCTACAACCATCTGATCTTCAACAAACCTGACAAAAACAAGCAATGGGGAAAAGGCTCCCTATTCAATAATGGTGCTGGGATAACTGGCTAGACCTATGCAGAAGACTGAAGCTGGACTCCTTCCTTCTACCATATACAAAAACCAACTCAAGATGAAGACTTAAACGTAAACCCCAAAACTATAAAAACCCTGGAAGACAACCTAGACAATACCATTCTGGACATAGGAATGGGCAGAGATTTTCATGACAAAAACACAAAAAGCAACTGCAACAAAAACGAAAACTGACAAGTGGAATCTACGTGAGCTCAAGAGCTTCTGTACAGAAAAATAAACGACTGGCAGAGTAAACAGACAACCTACAGAATGGGAGAAAATTTTTGCAAACTGTGCATCTCATAAAGGTCTAATATCCATCTTCCATATGGAACATACACAAATTTACAAGAGAAAAACAACCCCATTAACAGGGGGCAAAGGACATGAACAGTCACTTCTCAAAACAGGTGATACATGTGGCCAACAAGTATGAAAAAAAGCTCAGTATCAATGATGATTAGAAAAATACAAATCAAAACCACAATGAAATACCACCTTACACCAGTCAGAATGGCTATTACTAAGAAGTCAAAAAAATAACATGCTTGTGAGGTTGTAGAGAAAAGGGAACACTTATAGACTGTAGGTGGGAGTGTAAAGTGTTCAACCATTGTGCAAAGCAGTGTGGCGATTCCTCAAAGAAGTAAAAGCAGAACTACCATTCGACCCAGCCAGTCTCATTCCTGGGAATATACCCAGAGGAATGTAAATCATACTACTATAAAGACATGTGCACATGAATGTTCACTCCAGCACTAGTCACAATAGCAAAGACATAGAATCAACTAAATGCCCCATCAATGACAGATTGGATAAAGAAAATTTGATACACATACATCATGAAATACTATGTAGCCATAAAAAGGAACGAGATCATGTCTTTTGTGGGAACATGGATGGAGCTGGAGGATGTTATCCTTAGCAAACGAATATAGGAACAGAAAACCAAATACCGCTTCTTTACACATGTAAGTGGGAGCTAAATGATAAGAACTTATGGAACACAAAGAAGGAGACAATAGACAATGGGGTCTACTTGAAGTGGGGGAAGGCAGAAGGAGGGAGAGGAGCAGAAGAGATAACTATCGGGTACTGGGCCTAATACCTAGGTGATGAAATGTATGTACAACCAACCTGCATGACATGTATTTACTTATGTAACATTCACATGTACCCCAAAACCCCCAAAAACAAAACAAAACAAAACAAAATGGCTGGCTAGAATATGGAGCGTCATCTGTTTCATGGAAACCATTTTTCTTTCTACTTTCTTAATGTGTGAACTAATACAATATAGAGATCAAATCTACAACAGTTAGGACCTGATACCTAGGTGGCTATTCTTTTGTTTTCTTCAAAATCCCTTTAAAATGCACCAAATTGGGAGTAATACTCTAATAACATGCTAATTACTAGTAAGTCTGTAAAGATAACTTCCTAACTTGTTCATTTAATAACTTCTATTAATAAATCCCAGTTATGCCATCATTGATGGCCCTTGAGTATGAAAATGACCTGACCATGTAACAAACTATCTCACAGATGACATCTTAAAACTCTGTAGTCACTATGCCACATATTTGCCTCTCAAACATGTTAGAGGACTTACCAAAGTCAGTTTCAGTCTATTCCTATTAAGTGTTACTAACTTAATCCAAAATGTATTACCTGTGTATATAATGAAGGTGGTTCCTAATTTCATTATCCAAGTCATTGTGAAATTATTAAATATTGTCCTAATTACTAAACAGAGTCCAATGGAATATCACTTATTATCCTTTCAGGTCAAGACAGAACCAAAAAGTAACCAGTATTTACAGAATGTACAAACGGCTCTCATGGACATTGGCATTTGAGCCTTCATTTATTCAACAGTATTTAAGGCACAGAATGCTAATCTATGCCAAGCATCGGCTAGACACTGGAGTTACAGTGATCCTTACAATAATTTATGGAACTTGTTAAAGCTGCAAATTCTAGACCTCACTCCAGACCTACTGAATCAGATTTCTGGGGATGGGACCCAGCACTCTGTTTTAACAATCCCTCCCGGAGATTCTGACACATGCTCAAGTTTGAGAACCACTGCCCTGTAAAATACAGCCTTACTTTATGTATTAGAAAACTGAGATTCAGAGAAGAATAAGACTTGAGATACAAAAGATACTTGTTTTAACCACTTTTTCTAAGAGCTTAGAAAAGTGTCTGACATACAATATGGGCACCTGATAAAACTGGTTAAAGAAATGCATCTTCAAGAGTTGTGCCATCACCCATTTATGGCAATAGACAAGCATATCATCCTAACATGTTGGAAATCTGCGTACTACAAATGAATGTATTTCTTCTGAAAAGGGCAATGTTCAGCATGACATCAAGAATTATAATGTAAGTATTATTTTGACAGGTTCCTAAAAGAACTAGTTACCAAAAGGGATCACTACAAAAGCTATTCAATTTTTCCATACCTTGTTATTTTGCCTTAATTTATTTAACTCCAGTTTATACTTTTCTGCTTCTTCTAGAGCTCTATTCAAGCGAACCTCTGTGGCACTTTGACTACTTGCAGCCTGTTTTTGCAATCTTCTTTTATCTTCTAATTCCTGTATAGTAAAAAGACATAGAACATTTATAAATACATCATAGGTTCCCCCTTTATCATTTTGCAGTATTTTCCACACCCATATTCCTTGCTTTCTCTCAGATTTTACACACAACACACACACACACACACACACACACACACACACGGCTAGAGGCTGAACACTAAGTGTTAGACGTCTCAAAGAATTCTCGCCCCAAACTGGTATTAAAGAAATATATCCTAAAAAACGTAGTTGTAAACTGGGCTTTCAAATTACGTTTTGTTTGAAATTTTGTCTGTTTATTGACTCAAGACACAGTATACCTGTCCTCTATTTTATAAACAACTCTTCATAACTGTATTTCTTCTTTGGGAACCTCCCAAAAAGACCAATGTTAAGACAAACCCTCCACTGTTTTTCTGTATACCTGACAAAGTATATCATTTAAGAATATATTAATCAAATACACAACATTCTATATAGCCCTATAGGAAAATCCCAATTCTGAACAGAAACAACAGATCTTATAGATTATTTTCCACATCCTGGGATGAGTTTTAGTCTTATATTTCTGCATACATTCTAGGATATTCTGTTGCAAAGAGTCAACAGGCCAACACCTGAAGAAATGTGAACATAGAGGATAAACTCCGAACTCCACCATGATCTTTACCCTGTTAACTAGCCTCATCTCCTGCCAAAGATGTTACTTTCAGTAATATCAGCAGTAATTGGATCTCTCCTCAACAGCCATGATGTCTCCTGTCTCAGTCTCTGCTCATGCTTTTCCTCCTAACTCTGGTCTCTGCCCACTCATTTTTACCTGGCTAGCACCTACTAACTCAGCTAGGTTTGCACTCTACGGCATTAGCTCCCCAGGACATATTTCCATTCTAATCCTCACTGTCCACCCAGATTCTATTAAGTAGCCTCTTCAGAACTTCTATAGCACCTTTGGACACATTTATCATCACATCTGCTATGTGGTATTGAAACTGCTTCTTAACTTTATTTCCCCCCATTGTAGTGTAAGCTCCTTGAAGAAAAGACCTGTCTTAATTTCTGTGCATCAAAAGCACTTCAGTGGTATGTAAAAGACACTAACAACATGTTAATTAAACTGAACTTATTTTGTAATACTAAACCCACTCTTCTTATATCCCCTACAATGAAAGGCCTAGTCCAGAGCCTTACTCAATAAATTGAGCAGACACTCAAAAAATACGGTAGAATAAAAATGATGCAGTTAAAATACACTTGTCTATATTCTTTTGTAATTTTCTTCCTGGCTATCTCGCTACATTTTATTTAAAAACTGATCTCCCTGGCTCTGAGTAATTAAGGGGAAAAACAAAACAAAACACATGCTGCTCTTTATGTAGGTTTCTAAACAAATCAGACTGTGTATGGATACCATCTGCTATCACAGCCTTCTTCACAGCTTTGTGGGTGGTAACTACAGGTAGAGCTAGCTTGATTTATCTTACTGTTCACACAGAAAATGCAAAGATTCTCATTAGCTACAAAGCCCACATTTCTTGCTTCCTCATTCCAGCCTTCCCTCTTAAGAATAAAGAAATGAATTTTTGCCCTTCTCTTGCCTGCTGGTGACTTTGTAACCTACTAGAAAAATGAAAAATGCAACCTACTAGAAAAGTGAAAAACATCCTGTAACACATCATGTCCCCTATCCCTGAATTAATACTGTCTCCTTCTTGGGAGGGATGGGGGAAAAAATGACAGCCAGAATAGAAAGGAGGAAATAAAGTTTTTTTATATGAGTAAATCTACTAAAAAAAATTATACTGTTACAAAAACGTAAGCAGTTACATGTTGCTAGACAAAAATTTCATGAAAAAATCTGAAGTTCTGAATTGTACATTCGTTTTTTAAAAAATAAAAAAATAAAATTTAACATTAAAATTCAAATACTGTGAGCTACAGGAAAAAATAATTTACCACTCTATCATGATTATTAAAGCATTCATAAAAGGCACTGGGAGAGAGCAAGAAAAGGGGCATTCATCAGCCACAGTAGAAGACAAAACATAGTAAATGCTCTGAGAATAACACAAAGCACCACAGGTGAGAAATAAAAAGATGAGGATAAATAATTAAGGTTTCATAAACAAGTAGCTAAGATATAAAAGAATGGACTTGGAGTCAGAAAACCTGCCAGCTGTGGTAGACACATTTCCATGTCTGAAACTGGGAGTAATATTATCTATAACTAATAGGTTTCATTCATTTATTCGACACATTTATCAAGCACTTACTACATGCCAGATACTATTCCACATCATGGGCACACAAGTTAACCAAAGTCTCCTCCTCTCATGACGTTTGCATTCTAGAAGAAGAGACAGAAGAAGAACACATATATACACATGCACATATGTAATATCTAGTAGTGGTAAGGACTATCAAAAAAAAGAAGGGAAAAGGGACAGAAGAATGAGGAAGGGTATTAACTATTTAAAATAAAGTGGTCAGGGAGGTCTTCCAAATGAAGTGAGGTAATGATTCAAGTAAAAATCTTGGGGAGGCCAGGCACAGTGGCTCACACCTGTAGTCCTAGCACTTTGGAAAGCCAATGCTAAAGGATGAACCCAGGAGTTCAAGACCAGCCTAGGCAACACAGGGAAATCTTGTCTGTACAAAAAAAAGTAAAAATTAGCTGGGCATGGTGGCATATGTATGTGGTCCTAGCTACTTGGAAGGTTGAGGCAGAAGGATTGCTTGAGCCTGGGAGGTCAAGGCTGTAGTAAGCCATGATTGCACCACTGTACCCCAGCCTGGGCAACAGAGTAGACCCTCTCTCTAAAAAAATAAAATAATCAAAGCTCTTGGGGAAAGAATTCCCAGACAACAGGAACAATGAAGACAAAGATCCTGTAGTAAGAATCCACTTAACATATTGAAAAATCACCTAAAAGGTCAATGTGGTTTCAGCTGAATGACATAGACACACTGTTAAGTCTTGAGATAAGAGAAGTGGGCAGGACAAGCCTAGGTGAACCTTGTAAGCTTTACTTATAAATTTGGATTTTATTCTGAGTGACACAGGACCCTTTGGAGAATTTCAGTGTGTATGCATATGTGTGTGTGATGATCTGACTTAAATTATATAAGGATTACTCTGGCTACTGTGTTATTACCAATCTAGGAGGTTATTAGAATAAGTAGAAGGCAGTGGCTAGGACTTGGGTAGAAGTAATGAGCGTTTTGAGAAGTGGTTTATTCTATGTATTTTGAAGACAGAATTGACAGGACTTGTTGATGAGCTGGATCTGGATACAGGAAAAGAGGTAGATCAAGATAACGCCTCAATATTAGACTGAACAAATGCCTTTTACTAAGAGAGGGAGAAGGAGGAGAAGCAGGTTTGCTGAGGGCAGAGAAGCAAGAGTTTCCTTTAGGATATGTGAAGTTTAACAAACAGTTGAGATATCAAGTGGGCAGAAATGAAGAGGAAAGAGCAAGAAATAGAAATGTGAGGTTGATCAACATACAGATGGTCTATAAAGCCATGAAACTGAATGAGATCATCTAAGGATTAGATATAAACAGAGAAGAGACTTGGGCATTCCAGCACGTAAGGCCAGGAAAATCATGATTGTGGTGCTCCAGAAGCCAGATGAACAGTGTTTCAAAGACGGAGACATCAACTATGTCAAATACTGCTGAGATATAAATCCATGTGAGGAACAGCCGACCACTACAATGGACCACAACTACAATGCGGATTATTGGTGACCTTTTTAAGAGTAGTTTCAATGGCAGAGTAGAGATGGAAGCCTAACTGAGGTATTTTCAGGAGAAAATGGCACATGAGATATAAAGACATTGAGTATTAACAATAATTTTGGAAAGCTTCATTACAAAGAGGCGCAATGATATAGGACTGAAAGTAGATGTAAGATCAAAGGAGTTTTAAAATAAACATATGAATGATTCTATGGCATGTTTGTACATTAATGAGAATAATCTGATAAGAGTAAGAGAAAGGAGTTGCCGGTGCAAAGTCCTTGAGTAGAAGAGACGATATGGAATCCAGTACACACGTGAAGGGACCAGCTTTAGATAGAAGAGGTAGTAATTCGCTGTTAACTGGAGTGGCGAGTGGCATAGAGGCAGAGAAGTTGTAGATTTTAGTGAAAGGATGATGTATCTTTTGATTCTCTTTCCTTAATGAAAAGGGGGGTAAAGTCATGAGCCAAGTATAAGGAGGTAGGAAGGGGTGTTGGAAAGCTGAGGAAAAAAGACCAGCTGTTTAATAATCATCTCCTAAAGTGGGAGAGGGAATTGGCTTCTCAGAAAGTGAGAGTAGAAAATGTGTTACACTTGAGATTTGTAAATAATAAATACCCCAATGTCTTAGGTATTAACAATGCCCCCAATGTCTTGGGTATTAACATTTGCAAATTTCTGTAGCCAACCTGAATTTCTCCTCAGAAAATGGGATTTTCTTTTCCACTGCATTGTCAGGCTACAGATTTTCCAAACTTTTGTGCTCAATTTCCCTTTTAAAACTGAATGCCTTTAACAGCACCAAGTCATCTCTTGAGTGCTTTGACGCTTAGAAATTTCTTCCACCAGATACTGTAAATCATCTCTCTCAAGTTCAAAGTTCCATCTCTAGGGCAGGGGCAATTGTCACCAGTCTCTTCACTAAAACATTACAAGAGTCACCTTTGCTCTAGTTTCCCACAAGTTCCTCATCTCCATCTGACACCACCTTAGCCTGGATTTCATTGTCCTTATCATTATCAGCATATTGGTCAAAGCCATTCAACAAGTCCCTAGAGAGTTCCAAACTTTCCCTCATTTTGCTGTATTCTTCAGAGCTTTCCAAACTTTGCCAACCTCTGCCTCTTACCCAGTTCCAAGGTCACTTCAACATTTTTGGGTATCTTTTCAGCAGCGCCCCCACTCTACTGGTACCAATTCCTTGTATTAGTTCATTTTCACACTGCTGATAAACACATACCCAAGAATGGGCAATTTACAAAAGAAAAAGGTTTAATGGATTCATAGTTCCACATGGCTGGGGGAGGCCTCACAAACATGTTGGAAGGTGAAAGGCACGTCTCACGTGGCAGCAGAAAAGCCAAGACAGAGCTTGGCAGAGAAACTCCCTTTTTTAAAGCCATCAGATCTCCTGAGACTTACTCACTATACAAGATCAGCACAGGAAAGACCTGCCCGCATGATTCAGTTACCTCCCACCAGCTCCCTCCCCCCAGCAAGTGGGACTTCAAGATGAAATTTGGATGGGACATAGCCAAACCGCATCAAATGTTTTATGTTCACTGAAAAAAACAGATTCAAAAGGCTATATCCTATGTGATTCTACTTCTGAGACATTTGAGAAAAGGCCAAAATGTCAGAACCAAAAACCAATCAGTGGTTGCCTGGGGCTGGGATTAGGGAAGGCCTTGACTAAATTCACAGAGAATTTTGGTGGGCTGATGGAACTGTTTTATGTCTCAATTATAGTGATATTTATACTACTGCATGCATGTGTCAAAACTCATAGAATTGTACACTAAGAAGTGTGAATTTACTGCATATAAATTATATCTCAGTGAATCTGATACTAAAATTTATTACAAGATAATGCTAATTATATAAGACCAAAATGTTTAAAAAGTAGGGTTTTTAAATATGACCATACAAAAGAGAAATGTAATGAGGTACTAATGAAGGAGGCACATTTTCTTACTAAATCTCAGGATGTGCTAAATTACATAGTTCTTATTGTCACTACATTTTACAAAGTCATTTCAAACAGTGTATTTTTATTATCACGATGGTATACTAATATAAAAATTTTAATGCTAGGATAGTTTATTTAAAATACATTCTCCCCTTAGATATGACACCAAAAGCAAAGGTAACCAAATAAATATTAGATAAACTGGACTTCATCAAAATTTAAAACTTTTGTGCCTCAAAGAGTACGATAAAGAAAGTGAAAGACAACCCACTGTCTTTCAGTATCTGATTTGCAAATCATGTGTCTGATAAGGGACTTGTATCTAAATACATAAAGAACTTAAAAGTTCTCCTTATTCAGTAATTTTTAAAAATTTAATTTAAAAAATGGGTAAAGATCTTAACAGACATCTATCCAAAGAAGATATACAAATGCCAATAGGCACATGAAAAGATGTTCAATATCATTAGTTACTAGGGAAATGCAAATCAAAACCACAATGAGGTAACCCCTTTACACCTGCAGTATGGCTATAATCAAAAAGATAATCTAGCAGATGTTGGTGAGGATGTGGAAAAATCAGGACCTTCATGTACTACTGGTAGGCATGTAAAATGGTACGGGCGGTTTGGAAAACAGTCGGCAATTCCTCAAAAGGTCAACATAGGATTTCCATATGACCTAGCAATTCCATTCCTCGCTATATAACCAAGAGAAATGAAAACATACGTCCACGCAAAAACTTGTACATGAATATTCAAAGTAGTGTTTAAAATAGCCAAACAGTAGAAACAACCCAAATAACCCAAAGCTACCAACTGATAAACAGATAAACTAAATGTATTATATCCATATAATAGAATATTACTTGTCACTAAAAAGAAATAAAGTACGAATAGGTGCTGCAACGTGGATGAACCCTAAAAATATCTTAAAAGTCAGTTACAAAAGACCACATATTACATGATTCCATGTATATGAAATTTCTGGAACAAATTTATTGAGATATAAAATAGATTAGTGGTTGCCTAGGGCTGTAAGGGATTGAGGGGAGCAGGGTCAGGGTGTGGTAGCTAAAGGGTATGAAGTGTCTTTTAGGGATCATGAAAATTGGCTGTGGTGATAGTTGCATAATTCTATGAAAACACCAAAAGCCACTCAATTGTATACTTTAAAAGGGTGACTCACATACATCTTAATAAAGTTGTTGAAAAATATTCTATGTAAGGGGAAAGAGTTTTCAGTAAATACTAATAAAATAACTGAACTGTCAAAATGGCATCTATACAAATGTGTAATCTTAATAATTTTATTGTCTCTTTGGAAGTAAGTTAGGAAAAATACCAAAATAATTACCCTTTCTACTGAAGACAACTGTTGCTGTAATCCATCGCACTTTTTGTTTGCTTCTTCGAAAAGAGTCTTATATTTTTCAACTTGAGACTGTTGCATATGAATTGTTCGCTGCTGTTTCATAAAATCTTCTTCAAAATTTTTTACTTGTGACTTTAAATTCTGAATTTCATCCTCCTATAGTTATGAAATTATAGATTATGTGAAAAAATATAGGACTTGGTATCAAAACAAAGCAGAAAACAAAAAGAAGCTTCCTATGTTCTTTGATATTTATACACATTTCATGAAAAACAAATCACAGTCTGTCTTCAAAAATGGAAGTCAAATGTTTTATTTGCATTTAATAGCTTAAACTACCACTTAGAAGAGAATTCTAATTGTGACAAGAATTTAAGATATTTCAGCTCTGTGAAAATTCAACATCTCAGAATAAAATTCAGTACTTATATACAATTTCTGAATTCAAAATTTAACTATGATTATATCTAAATAAAGCTATTCAAAAAATGTAACTGAAATTGCCCTATAATGTCTTTGAATATTAGAGCCTTTTAAGAGGTTTCTAAAACTTACCTTTTTATTGCATTCACATGCAACATTATCCAATTCTTCCTGCATAACATGGAGTTTGGCCTTTAGAAATCTGATCTGTGCTTCTGTGAATTTAAATAATTATATTTACTGAGTTTTGCTGAATCTAAGATGACCTCAATTGTAGGACAGACCATTACTTTATAAAGAAGAAAATACTCAAGATGGGGAGTCTAATAGGAGATATCTGTTAGGGGGCACTGTAGGCATAAACAGTCCTAACGTAAAGGTCAATGAGGAATAAATCCACTCAACAGAAAGAAACAATTCACGTAAGTTTGCAGATTGAATTCACGCTCACCAGGGTGATCCAAACTACATATGAGAATTTAAAGTGGTCTCAGGTCTAATGTCTCTGAGTGTTTGGCAGACACAGACATAAATGTTCTCTAACAAAACTCAGCTTCAATCCAGCCATTGTGATTACAAAATGTCATTGACTGTAACATAGATCCCAATTTCTGAGAAGTTAATATGTAGTATATGTGTTTGTGAAGCAAAGAAATACACTAATACCTTACTGTCTAAGCTTTCTCCCACAAACCTTCAAGATCTATCTTTGGGACTTCACTGCCAGCAAAAGTTCATTATTTAATAATATCAGCAGTAAATCTTTGAAGTGTATAGGCCCATAAAGTAAATGAAGTAAAAACTGAACTCAGAATGCACTCGTAAGTCATTCAGTCATTTGTTTAAAAAATACCAAGTGTCTACTATCATAGTGGAGACTATATGGCATAGTAGGGATATTATAAAACAACCCTTACCATCATGGAAGTTATCTTGAGGAAACACTTGGAACTGCTCTGAGAAGTCATTAGGACAAATTCCACTAAGCCATACACATGTGACATGCGAAGCATAAAACATCTCCATATACAGTTCCAGCTTTGTTTAAGTGCCCTCAGTGTTACCATGGAGCTGATGAATTATGGTTGTCTCTAACCCTACCTAGGTCTCTGTGGCCTTAACTCTCCTTCCAGTCTCTCATGTAACTCCAGGTGAGTAGGGAATAGAGGGAAATGATGAATTAAAAAATGTAAAGTTGGCCTCTGAGGGAAAGGAGGAAAAAACAGGAAAGCATGACTTTTCCCATTTATTTTTCTCCCTAACTTTAACCTTAGTAACTCTACCTCAACTCTAACTCAGGAAGCTGAGTGCTCCCATGTCTGGAGGCCCACAGCACTAACCTCTGCTCCCCCACTTGACCCTAGCTTTAATCTTACAAAGTAATCTGTGCTCCCAAACTACTTCATCTTTTTCTCCCACATATAACCAAACCATTCCAAGCAATCATCTGAAATAAGAGAAAATTCTCCCAAAAGGGAGACACCTAGGCCAAAGATATGAAAAAGAAAACAGAGGGAAGCAAAGTTACAACAGGGCCATGGGACCTGTCACCATGTCCCTCTACCAAGGAACGATCAACATCTTTCTCAAAAGCATCATAAGAGACATAGAGGCAACTTACTGCTCCACTTACCATCCCTTACCATAACTACCCCCAGAAGTTTGACTAGGTTAGTAAATACGGTAAGTGCAGAAGTAAATTGCTCCCTTATGACTAGTACGTAGCACAGTACTTATTACACATATAAATTGTTACGATTTTTCACAGAATCAGAGAATTTTAAAGATAAACTGACATGGTCTGGATCTGTGTCCCTAACCAAATCACATGATGAACTGTAATCCCCAGTGTTGGAGGTGAGGCCTGGTGGGAGGTGAATGGATTATGGGGGTGGTTTTTCATGAATGGTTTAGTATCATCCCTTTTGGTACTGTCCTCATGACCGTGAGTTCTCCTGAGATCTGGTTGTTTAAAAACATGTCTCAGCTACTCAGGAGGCTGAGGCAGGAGAATCACTCGAACCTGGGAGGCAGAGGTTGCAGTGAGCCAAGATCGCACCACTACACTCACACCAGGTGAGATCCCTCACTCCTTGTTTGGCTGCCGCCATGACTGGAAGCTTCCTGAGGCCTTCCCAGAAGCAGAAACTTCCATGCTTCCTGTACAGCGTACAATACTGTGAGCCAATTAAACCTTTTCTTTATAAATTTCACAGTCTCAGGTATTTATAGCAGTGTAGGGACAAACTAATACATAAACTTTATGATCCTCTAATGCAAACTGCTAAATTTTCAAATGAATAAATTGCTATTACAGAGGGGCTAAGTGGCTTGCCTGTAGTCACAGTTAATTGTATTGTGGTTCAGCAGTAACTAGTCCATATATACTCAACTTACTTTGTTTCAATAGCATAGGAGGCTACTCATAAATTCAGTAATGTTTTTAGTTGATCTAAATTTAGTATTATTCTTCTAGTGATTTGCAAAGGATGAGTTAATAAGAAAAATTATATTCATTAGACAACTCATTTGATTATTTTATCTGATGGAATGTCAATTCATTTGTCCTTTTGCATGTGTTGATTTAACTAAATAAAATACAGTAACAGTAAATGAAAAGAATTCAGAAAAACTTTAATATTTTAACCATAAGCAATGGGTATTTTAACTTAAGTTGAAATGTATTCAATCAAACCAGTATAATATAGTCTTTTTTATTTTTACTTTTTATAGTGGAAAATATGAAACATAAACAGAAGTAGGCGAGTTCAGTGATCCTCACTTACCCCACCGCCTATCTTTAACAATAACTGACTGATGGCCCATTTTATTTCATCTATAATCCCATTCATTCCTCCCTCCACAACATCCTACTAGATTACTCTGAAAAAAACCAAGATATCACAATACATTTTTTAAATTTAAGAAATAGTTCCCCAGTATTTCTTTTTCTAAGTAACTGTGCTATAAAGATAAAAATAAAAAACAAAAGAAAATCTACCTGCTCCAATGTCGTTACTAGCACCAGAAAAAATATCATCTATGTATTCAGGTAAGCCTTCTTCCTCCAGTTGCCCTTCAATTTTGCTGAATGTTTCTGCAAGGGAGAAGTCTGAAAAACCCTCTGGAACGGCAACATCGTTGGCAGTTTGTATATCCGAATATTTCAATTTAACACTAAAAAATAAAAATTAAATATGTACATACATATGAACAAAATAGGAAGGTAGAAAAGATACATGCCTTTTACCCAAATAAGCAGATGAAAATTATTATAAATTTAAATTTATAGTGAAATTTGTAATTAATATTTTTAAGGATTATATTACGAGACTACTATTATACATTTTAAATTTATGATGACATCTACATATGATACTTTCAAGGACTATATTATAAGTGACTTAGCAGATTTTTGGTCTTTATGAATCACATGACCACAGAGCTAGAAAGGCTTTATGAGGCCAGATGGTCTGGACTTTGCCTCCAAGTAAGAGAATACCAAAACTAAGAGTACTGCACTTGGCCTCCTAGGTCAAATCCAGCCTGAAGCTTTTAAATTTACATGCCTCTGGAGAAAAGCTGTACAAACTGACATCACCCTGGCCATAATTCTGCAAAGAGCAAAGAAAAATACCTCTTGAGAAAGAATTACAGAGTGAAGAGCTATTAGCTCAATCAAAGAACATTTTATCCACCCAAAGAAACACATTCTTATCGTGATCAATATTAAACAAAAAGTTGGGTTTGAGAAGAAAGACAAAATAAAACTCATTTCTAAAGGCACTGAAAATGGGCCAGGCCTAATTCATTGACACATCAACAGATTTATGGTTCTGAAAGCCGAATTCACTCTTAAAATATAAGCAAAGGCTTCGGAATTCTTTTCATTTTAATTTTTTGTGGGTACACAGAAGGTGTTCATACTTACGGGGTACATGAGATGTTTTGATACAGGAATGCAATGTGAAATGAGCACATCATGGAGAAGGGGGTATCCATCTCCTCAGGCATTTATTGTCTGAGTTACAAACAATCTAATTACATTCTTTATTTTAAAAAAACAATTAAGTTATTACTGGCTACAGTCACCCTATTGTGCTATCAAACAGGTCTTGGGCTTCAGAATTCTATTTGAAAAACCAAATTTTTTTAAAAAAAAAGAAAATGTGACATCTGAAAAGACAGCCCTTTCCAGTTATACATACCCGTATGCAGCATGTATGTTCTTTTTTGAAATCTATTGTATAGTTATTTTCTGTTCCTCATCACTTCACTTTACTTTTTCCCCTCCCTTTTATTAAAAAATAAAACAAAAACCCAAAAAAGTTATTTAAACAAAAGACACAAAAATGAACAAAGAATTTTTCCAGAATTATAATGCAATTATGAGTCTGGGTGAGTAATGGACATATAAATTTAAAAACTTACTGAGAAGAAGAAGAAGGTTAGTGCAACCCAATCCCCACCTTTGCTAGAAAGTCTCCTATCCCTGGGAGGATCTTGGGTCCCATTTTATGCTTATAATACTAAGAACTGTCTTGAATTCTTTCTCACCAAAAACAACAAAATGTAAATTATTATACTATAGTCCTATTAAGAGCATGCCAAATCATTCTGTAGCTTAAAAGACAAAATAATGTGTGCACTTTGTCAAATACTCAAAAACTAGACTATTTAGCCTATTTGGGAGAACTAGGCAGAGATAAAAAACAAACAACCCCCGCTCCCCCCCCCCAAAAAAACCCTCAGTTGTCACAGTTCTAAGAAAATAACTCACTAGAAATAACATATATAAAAATTTTAAATTTAGCAAGTTGGCTTAATAGAACAATATAAAATATCTGCTAATTGCTACAAAACATTTCTGAGTAGAACATGTTCTAAGTTACTGAATGTGGATAAGATATAAGTGGTGAAACTTTAGAAAATAAAAAGATCTGGAGAAACAGATTAATAATTAAGAATGATGGTATTGTGAATTACAAAACTAAAAAAAGAAATACTTTGAAAACTATACTCTACCTTGAATTTGTTTTCCTTCCTTTATTTGCAGAGTGTAATTTGTTTTGAACCTTGTTTACAGGACCAATGTTTTTGGTCTTTGGCTAAATGAAAAGAATTGAAAGTCTTTATTAATTAGAGTTTAATCATTTGCCAAAGAAAGCAATTCAGTAACACATAGAATTGCTATTTTGCTACACAGAAAAACTGCTATTTTCATGGAATTACTAAAAATGTGTTTTCAGGAATATCATAACTGTATAGCTGGAAAAGACCTAGATAACACGAGAACCAAGAAATTCAAGGATAAGGAAAATGAGTCCTAAAGATTCAAAGGTATTCAGCTAGCCAGTGGAATCTCATTAATAAATCTGGACGTTCTGATTCACAGATTTTAATTCTCCTCATGAACCAGTTATTCCCCCAGGCAGGCCTTCGTGCCCTTCAGGTATACATTTCCCTTGGCTTAGGTCTCCATGGGTGGGAAACATAGATCCCAGTATGCTCTACACCTGGAAGAGTGATCTCTATACCGTAAATATTTAAATAAACACACTTTTCAAATCACCTTCTTTGTATATAAGTATTATTCTTTTCAGTTCTTCTCTCTACTACATTTAAGCTTCAGAGAAGAAAAAAAAAAGCCTCAGTTTACAGTCATTTCACCTAGAATTTTTTCCACTGTACCTCCAAATTATTCAGTGAAATTATGAGACAATAAAGGATTCCATTTATTTTATGAGTGACATTTCACAAATGTGTCCCTCTGAGTATCAAGGTTTATATTTTATTTCTGTTGAATCATACCCCTTCTCTGCTTTGTTTAAAAAAGACTAAAAAATAACCTAAGTTCTACAAAATGTAATTGAACTCACAGCAAGTTTGATTTCATACCTTAGTTTCTGAATGAAGATGAACTATCCCTTCAGATGGTAATGGACCTCTACAGACCAAAAATAAATATTATACACTGGTAACAGATGACACTGAGCTGAGACAATGAAATTCAACAATTATATTTGAAAGGGAAAACACTGAACAATCAAGTAGACTTTGCTATAATTCTAGTTATCCATATGCTAATTTATTTTGAATGAGTACTGTAAACAAGAAAAATGCTTTGGTTATATAATTCACCTTTGAGAAGATACAATATAATGCCAATATTCTTGTAGGAAAATGTAGCAAAAACTTTAATGAATGGAAATTATAAAGAGTGATTATTGGCTATCCACCACAGTTACCCATTTTTACAAACAATTCACCACAGGGCTTTTTATTGTGAGCCCACTCAATGTTACTGTTCTTCTAATGCACTTAAACATTTGGTCATTGCCTGTTTTCCTCATTATACTGTGAACTCTACAAGAGTGGAAATCATGTCTGCCTTGTACAATATTTTATGCCTAGTCCATTTAAAAGCTTATATGCCAGGTATTACCGGCCTAAGTATTTGCTGAGTGCATGAATAACTACACCCAAAATGCAATTCGTTTTTATACACAAGGTTTTCAAAATATATTTGTAGTTTAAAACAAGGAGTATTTATGGAGGTCTGCAAACTACGGCCCACAGGCTGAATCGACCCACTCATTCATTTACATATTATCTATGGCTCTCTTCACACTATAGTCTTAAAGTTAAGGAGGTACAACACAAACCATGTAGCCCACAAATCTAAAAATATTTGCTATCTGTCCCTTTACATAAAAAGTTTGCCTAACCCTGATCTATCCTCTTGGGCACTGTATTAGTATCTCTGAAAACATACCATGTTAGCATCTATTATTGCTATGAAGAAACTCCACCACATCCGCTGAGAACTCCTAACCATTGTAGAGGACATACAACTAAAATTATTTTCCATCAGATGCCTCCCACTGAGATAGCCATGCATAAATTTTTTCAGTATTAAATACAAAGATATACTTAGATAAATACAACTTCTTAACTATTAGAAATACCTCTGGGAAGAAAAAAGGCTTTCAAAATATGTTAAAAATTATGGAAACTAAAGAATCATTCTCACAAAGGACATGAAAATGTTTCCAAATATTATACAAATTTTAAGTGTCCTCTTTAATATTCCTCATTTGAAATTAATGTTTGTTATTTCCTTAGTACATTTCTCTGTACCTTTCATTCCATTCCCCAACACACATGCATACATACCAGCCAAAGGACATTTAAGGGTTATCTGTCTCCATCAGATTTCACAGTGATATTATTTTGCTAGTGTATTTCTGTCAAAAATGAGCTATAATATGGTCTTCTTACTGTTGTTTAACTCCATGCAACGTTTGTTTGCAATGTGATGGAAATGACTGTATGGTAAACCATGGTCCAGGTTGACTGGAAGATATGTATACTGTGTTATTAGAAAACTAAACTCTGGTTTCTCCATCACATTTTCTGACAGAGTCATCCTGAGTGTTGAAGACCTATTATAATATATTCTTCCTAACTATAATTATTTAGGTAGAATATCATTGTTCCAACCTGAAGTGAATGGTTTCTTTATAGAATTATCTCCCATATTCAGCAATTCCCAACTGATCACCAAATGCCATGTTCTACATGGTAAAAGCCACCTGTTCAAATAGTAACAATAAGAGAAAAGCTATCTGATCTAGGTAAACAGAGCATCTTCATCACAGGAACGTCATCTACTGTTAGCATCATTTCAGTTCTTCAGTTTACTGGATAAATGCGATGTCTAATCTTACGTATAATCCAAATTTTGGAATTCTGATAATTTAAGTATCTTTTTTCATAGAATATCAGAGTATTACATATAATAAGGATAAGTGGTTTCATGTTATATGTACACATAAATATGTCTATCAAAATATAAAAATATTTAATTGTTGTACTTTAAAAATACTCAAAAGCAACACACATTCACTTCTGGGAAGTAAGATCAGGTCTGTTTACTCGCCAGTGTAATACCAGTAACTAGACCTGACATTAACAGTGTTTGAAAATTTTTTCCTTCAGGTTTGAGATATAATTGATATCTCATACAATATACTCTTTTTAAGTATACAGTTCAATACGTTTTAGCAAATGCATATGGTCACATAACCACAACCACCACCAAGACAGAGTATTTCCATCATCTCAAAAAGTTCCCTTGTGCTCTTTGTTAGTCCCCTAACCCCTACCCAAGCCCCAGACAACCACTTTGATTTCTGTCCCTAAAGTTCTGCCATTTCCAGAGCCTCAAATAAGATTATGTAGGTTTTTTAGCCTGGCTTCGTTCACTAGCAACAATGTTATTCTTCTATTAGTAGTTCATTGCTTTTTACTGCCAAGTAGTATTCTATTGCATGGATACACCATAATTTGTTTATCCAGCCACCATTTGATAAATACTTGAATTACTTCCAACTTTTGGTAATTATTAATAAGACTGCTCCAAAAATTTACATGCAGGTTTTTTGTGAACATATGTCTATATTTCTCTTGGGTAAATATCTAGGAAGAGAAATACTGGATCACATGCAATAATTATTTTTGAATAAATGAATAATGTCCTAATATTTCACATGAGCCAAATATACTCCCATGTCAGTAATAAACTTCTCTTTTGTTTCTAAACCCTGTAGGGCTGTGCAGCTCTTACATCCTGCTTTTTAGTCTCGGAATACTGGGAGGTGGGGGACCCACAGTTATTTTAATATTTTAAAAGCCACAGATAATTTTAGTCCATTCTTAAAGTTTCTTTGCCGATAAAACTTCCCCCAAACTAGTGAGTTTCTTCCCCTAATTTCAGTCAGTTCTACATGCCATTATGTCACCTACAATTCTTTCCAAGACTAATTATTTATTTCTTCACCTGACCTCTCTTTCTCAATTTAAAAATGGGTTACTTGTACATTGTCAAGCTTCTCAGGGGGAGACTATAACTTTAGTTAGGTCTTTGCCCTGGGCCATTTTATCCAAATAAAAAGTTTTACTATGTGCCATTTAATCTGATCCTTTCCCTGAGGAGCCTTAATCCACTGAAAAATTTTATCAGTAGTCATGAAGTCCACATGTTTAGTCTGATATTTGCCTCAAGGCTGAATTTTGATAGGTTTCTGTTCCTGAAACATTTTCTCAATTTTACATTGTAATTCTTGAGGTCTAAAACCAGCTTACTTCACAACTCCACAATTACAACAAGGGCAATCAAGAGTGTGCTACTGTCATGACAGCTATACAGATCAATGGAACACTTATCAAAGTCCAAAAATAAAAACCGTATGTCTACGGTCAACTGATTTTTGACAAGAGTGCTAAGAACATTCAATGGGGAAAGAATAGTCTTCTCAACAAATAATGCTGAACAAATGGCTATCCGGGTGCAAAAGAATGGAGGTTGACTCATACCACAAAAAGTAACTCAAAATGGATCAAGGAATCTGAATGTAAGAGTTAAAACCATAAAGCTCTTCAAAAGAAATCATGGTTGTAAATCTTTGTGCCTCTGAATTAGATAATCAGGTACTCCCTTTTATTTCTGCTTGCAAATCAGCCAATTCTTTCCCAAATTTGTCTCTTTAAGAGTACATACTGCTAATATTCTGTGTTCCATCCTCTTTCCCCAGAGAACAAGTTCATTAGACCACTGCTGTGCCTCCCAAATTACCACAGATGTCAGTTTTACTACATTCATTGCCACTATGTAACATTAATCCTCTATCTTTTACCCTCTGATATCAGTTTCCTTGCTGGCTCTTCCCTAACTGCTAAGGTAATACCATACTTCTGAGTTTTTGTTATGCAGCATTCCAATCCCAATACCAATTTCAACATTAGCAAAGACAAGCAGGATAGTAACCTGAAAATTCCAGTGGCTTCACCGATTCAAAGTAGCAGCAGAGAGGGAGAAAAGCCATTTTTTCAACATGTTCCATACATGGTAACCCAGAGACCAGGCTAGGAGAATTTACCAATTGGAATTCTACTCATCTGCATGGCATGGTAAGTCAGCTGGACGTTCACTCACCAATTCTTGTCTATTTTGGCTTGGAAGAGATTAACTAAATTTCTGTTCATCGCCCACTGACAACTGTAAGAGACTTGGAACATTTGGTGATCACGATTGCCTCCGCTACAATATGATTTCATAGTTTTAATGACATAGGTTCTATACCTTTCCTGTTTCCTCTCTAAAGTTTTTGAAATGAAGACAAGAATATACATTTCAAAGAAATATTTTGAAAATTACATGAGATAAAGTAGGTAAAGGGCTTGTGCTGTATCTGACTGGTATAAGCCCCCTATAATACATTCTTCTTCAAATGATAGATTTTCAATGTTACATGCAAAAAGATCTTACATAGTAAAAGATCCATAAACATCATTAAAAAAAAATGGCGCTTGAGAATTTAAGTTACTTACCTTAAACTGTAATCATCTTTGTCGTCACATGATTTCATCTGTGTTGAAAGAGGCCTAGATCGTACTTCTTGCCGATCTCTCTTAAATGAGTAAAGATAGGTCATATATCATATAGAAAAAAAAATAAGCCACTAAGATATATTCAAGTGCCTCTCTGAACATTCATCACTTCAGAACTGTCCAAGGTTTCCATAATGTAAAGGAACAGAATTCTATATGCTGTAGTATGAAGATAAAGTCTGTAATACTAGTTGTACCTTTCATTTGTTCTGGGTTAAAAAATTCCATCCTAAGGGGAAAATGTAAGAATATCAAGGCCTTTACATAATATTTCTAACTCCCGGCTTCCCCATCTCTTTAGAGTCTTCCACCTTATACAGCACACAATGGAAATTAGGAGGCACAAGAAATGAAAAAAATAAATTCACTTAATGGGCAGAAAAACTTACATCGGGAAAAACTTCAATATTGAGAAGACTGTGAAAATGCTAAAAATGAAGTATCAGTAGTAAAAGCTTTTGGCAAAGACACATCAAGAAATGAAAGTGAGGCAAGATGGTGAAATAGAAGCCTACACTATTCATACCCTCTGCAGGAACACCACATTTTAACAACTACCTGAACACAAAAACACCATCACAAGCACTGAAAATCAGGTGAGCAATCATAGTACCTGGATTTAACTTCATATCATCGAAAGAGACATTCAAGAAGGTTGGACAGATAGTCTTCAATTGCTGACACTACCCCTCTCTGACTCCCCTCCTGCAGTGCCTGTGCAGCCCAAAGAGTCTGTGCACATTGGGGGAGGGAGAGCGCAGTGACGGGGAGACTGGACATTGAACTCAGTGTTGTCCTGTCAGAGTGGAGAGCAAAGTCATGCAGGGCTAACACAGTACCTATGCATGGAGGAAGCATTTGGACCAGCTATAGCCAGAGGAAAAACTGCCCATCCTATGGGTCAGAACTTAAGTTTCTCAGCAAGTCTCACCACCACAGGGCAAAGTGCTCTGGGGTCCTAGATAAACTTGAAGGGCAGTCAAGGACACAGGGATTCCAATTTCTAGGCAACTCCTAGTGCTGGGCTCAGCTCAGAGCCAGAGGACTAGGGTGGGACCTACAGAGACACCAACTGTAACCTAGGGAGACATCAACTGGGGCACTAAAGGACTGCTTACACCACGCCTTCCCCAACACCAGCCGGTGCAGTTTGCAGCAACAAAAGTAGCTTCTTCCTTCTGTCTAAGGAGAGGAGAGCAGAGAATAAAGAGGATGTTGTCTTACATCTTAGATACCACCTCAGCCATGGAAGGCAGCTAATACGGTGCCAGGTAGAGTCATGAGGCCACCACTACAAGCCCCAGCTCCTGAATGACATATCTAAACACACCCTGGGCCAAGACGCAACCTGCTGCCTTGAAGGGAAGGACCCAGTTCTGGCAGCATTCATCACCTGCGTACCAAACAGACCATGGGCCAAAAATAACAGCAGCAATGCCAAGGTATTAATAGTATGCCATGGGCCTTGGGTTCTGAGACGTACTGACTTCAGGGGTGACCCAGCACATTCCCAGTTGCAGTGACTACTCTTTCTGCTTGTGAAAGCAGACGGAAAAGTAAAGGGGCCTCTGTCATTGCACCTTATGTATCAGCACAGTCACAGCAGGGCAGAGCACCAAGCGGGCTCTTGTGGTCATGTGGCTCCTGTTCCCAGGAGTTGACTCTTAGACAGCATTTCCAGACTTGCCCAAGGACAGAGGGGAGCCCATTGCCCTGAAGGGTGAGTTCCAGGCCTGGCAGCATTCACCACAACCTGACTGAAAAGCCCTCGGGCTTTAAGTCAACACTAGCAGTGGCCCGGCAAAACCCTGCTATGGACTAGTGGCGGTCATGACGACAAGGAGAGGCTCCTCTGCCTGTGGAAAGGGAAGGGAAGAGCAGGAAGGACTTTATGTTGTAGTCTGAGTGCCAGCTTACCCACAAAACACTAGAACACCAGATACATTTCTAAGATTTTTAACTTCAATCTCTGACTCCTAGACAGCATCTGTGGCCCCACCCAGGGCTTGGGAGAAGGACACGAACCTGGCTGGCCTCATCACCTGCTGATTGTAGAGTGCAAGGGTCTCAGGTGAACATAGGTGGTAATCAGGTAGTGTTTACAATGGGTTGTGGGCAAGATCTAGTGCTGTTCTGGCTTCAAGTACGACCCAGCACAATCCCAGTGGTGCTGTGCAGGGACTGCTTGCATTGCCATACCCCCAGTTTCAGGCAGCTCAGCACAGAGAGAAAGAGATTCCGTTTGTTTGGGAGATAGTAAAGGAAGGGAACAAGAGTCTCTGCCTGGTCACCCAGAGAATTCTTCTGGATCTTATCCAAGACCACCAAGGCCTCTATGAGTCTACCAGAACCCTAGTGATACTGGGCAGGGGGCCTAAGTCCCTTCAAATAAATGGAAACTCTTCTCAAGAAAGATGGGCACAAATAAGACGAGAATGTGAAGACTACAATACTTAACTCTTCAATGCCTAGACACTGACAAACATCTACAAGCATCATGATTATCCAGGAAAACATGACTTTGCCAAATGAACTAAATAAAACACCAGTGACCAATCCTGGAAAAACAGAGACATGTGACCTTTCAGACAGTGAATTCAAAATAGCTGTTTTGAGAAAACTCAAGAAACTCAAATAACAGAGAAGAAATTCAAATTTCTATCAGATAAATTTAACAAAGAGATTGAAATAATTGTAAAGGATTGAGCAGAAATTCTGGAGTTAAAAATGCAACTGACATACTGAAGAATGCATCAGAGTCTCCTAACAGCAGAACTGATCAAGCAGAAGAATTAGTAGTCTTGAAGACATGCTGTTTGAAAATACAGTCAGAGGAGACAAAAGAAACAAGAATGAAGCATGCCTACAAGATCTAGAAAACAGGCTCAAAAGGGCAAATGTAAGTGTTATTGACCTTAAAGAAGAGGCAGAAAGACAGAGGTAGAAAGTTTATTTGAAGGGATATCAGAGGACTTCCCAAACCTAGACAAAGATATCAACGTTCAAATACAAGAAGATAATAGAACACCAAGCAGATTTAACCCAAAAAAGACAACCTCAAGGCATTTAATAACCAAACTCGCAAAGGTCAAGGATAAAGAAACGATCCTAAAAGCAGCAAGAGCTAAACAACACAAAAAGAAGCTCCAATACCTCTAGCAGCACACTTCAGTGGAAACCTTACGGACCAGGAGACAGTGGCATGATGTTTTTAAAGTGCTGAAGGAAAAAAAAAATCATTTACCTTAGAATAGTCTATCCAGCAAAAATAGCCTTTAAACATGAAAGAGAATAACAGAACTTTCCAGAAAAACAAAAGCTGAGGCATTCCATCAACACTAGACCTGTCCTACAAGAAATGCTAAAGGTAACTCTTTAACAGAAAAGAAAGTTAATGAGTCAGAATAAATCATCTGAAGGTACAAAACTCACTGGTAATAGTAAACACATAGAAAAATACAGAATATTATAACACCGTAATTGTGTATAAACTACTCTCAAGTAGTAAGACTAAATGATGAACCAATTAAAAATAATAATTGGGCCGGGCACGGTGGCTCACACCTGTAATCCCAGCACTTTGGGAGGCTGAGGTGGGCGGATCATGAGGTCAAGAGATAGAGCCCATCCTGGCCAACATGGTGAAAGCCCGTCTCTACTAAAAATACAAAAATTAGCCGGGCGTGGTGGCCCGCACCTGTAGTCCCAGCTACTTGGGAGGCTGAGGCAAGAGAATTGCTTGAATCGGGAGGCAGAGGTTGCAGTGAGCCAAGATCGTGCCACTGCACGCCAGCCTGGCACCTGGCGACTGAGCGAGACTCTGTCTCAAAAAAAAATAATAATAATAATAATTACAACAACTTTTTAACACATAGACAGTACAATAAAATAAACAGGAACAACAAGTTAAAAACTAGGGAGATAAAAGTGTAGTTTTTATTAGTTTTCTTTTCCATGTTTGTTTACGTAATCAGTGCCAACTTGTCATCAGCTTAGATCAATGGCTTACAAGATAGTATTTGCAAGCCTCACAGTAACCTCAAGTCAAAAAACATACAATGACCACACAAAAAATAAAAATCAGGAAATTAAATTATACCACAAGAAAAAATCACTTTCAATAAAAAGAAGACAGGAAGGGATACTACAAGACAACCAGAAAACAAATAATGAAATGGCAGGATTAAGTCCCTTATCAGTAATAATACTGAATGTAAGTGGACTAAACTCCTCAATCAAAAGACAGACTGACTGAATGGATGATGAAACAAGACCCCACGATCTATTGCTTACAAGAAACACACTTCACCTATGAAGATATACAGAGACTGAAAATAAAAGGGTAGAAAAAAGATATTCTACACCAATGGAAACAAACAAACAAAAAGGCAGGAGAACCTATACTTAAACAAAATAGATTTCAAAACAAAAACTGTAATAAGACACAAAGAAGGTCATTATATAATGCTAAAAGGGTTAACCCAACAACAGGATATAATCACTGTAAATATATAAGGACACAACACTGGAGCACCCAGATACATAAAGCAAATATTATTTGAGCTAAAGGGGAGAGCAAGACTGCAAGACAGTAATAACTGGAAACCTCAGCACCCACTTTTAGCACTGAACAGCTCTCCCAGAAACTCAACAACCATCAGACTTAATCTGCACTACAGAACAAATGGACCCAACAGACACTGCAGAACATTTCATCCAAAGACTACAGAAGACACATTATTCTTCTCAGCATATATATCCTTCTCAAGAACAGGCCATGTATTTTAGGTCACAAAACAAGTTGTAAAATATTTTAAAAACTAAAACAATATCAAGCATCTTCCCTGACCACATGAAATAAAACTAGAATAAGAACAACTTCGGAAACTATACAAAGACATAGAAATTAGGCAATATGCTCCTAAATGACCAGTGGGTCAATGAAGAAATTAAGAAGGAAATTTAGAAATTTCTTGAAACAAATGATAATGGAAACACAACATACCAAGATCTATGAGATACATTGAAAACAGTACTAAGAGGGAAATTTGTAGCTGTAAGTGCCTATAACAAAAAAGAATAAAAATTTCAAATAAATGACTTAGCAATGCATCTTTTTTTTTCTCCAGAGATTCACTCTGTAGCCCAGGCTGTAGTGTAGTGGCACAATCATGGCTTACTACAGCCTGGACCTCCCTGGGCTCAACAATCCTTCCTCCTTAGCCCCCCAAGTAGTTGGGACTACAGGCATGCACCATCACATCTGACTAATTTGTATTTTTGTAGAGATGGAGTTTCACCATGTTGCCCAGGCTGGTCTCAAACTTCTGGGCTCAAGTAATCCACTTGCCTTGGCCTCTCAAAGTGCTGGGATAACAGGCATCAGCCATCACATCCAGCCAGCAGTGTATCTTAAAGAACCAGAAAAGCAAGAGCAAACCAAATCCAAAATTAGCAGGAGAAAAGATGAAGATCAGAGCAAAAATAAATGAATTTGAAATGAAGAAAAGATCAATGAAACAAAAAGTTGTTTTTTTTTTTAAAGATAAGCAAAATTAGCAGAGTAACAAAGAAGGGAGATGACCCAAATAAATACAACTAGAGATTAAAAATGAGGGGTTACAGCTGACGCTGCAGAAATCCAAAGGCTCGCTAGTGGCTATTAGGAGCAACTATATGCCAATAAATTGGAAAATCTAGAGGAAAACAATAAATTCCTAGACACACACATACAACCTACCAAGATTGAACCAGGAAGAAATCCAAAACCTAAACAGAACAATAACAAGTAACAAGATTGAAGCCACAATAAAACATTTTTCCCAGTAAAGAAAAGCCCAGGACCTGATGACTACACTGCTGAATTCTATCCAACATTCAGAGAACTAATATCAATCCTACCCAAACTATTTCAAAAATTAGAGGAGGAGGGAGTACTTCCAAACTCATTTTATGAGGCTAGTATTACCCTGATACAAAACCAGACAAAGACACATCAAAAAAGAAAACTACAGGCCAACATCTCTAATGAATGTTAATGTAAAAATCCTCAAAAAATACTAGCAAACTGAATTCAATAACACATTAAAAATATCATTTGACCTAACCACATGGGATTTACCCCAGGGATGCAAGGCTGGTTCAACATACACAAATCAATCAACGTGATACATCGTATCAAACAGAATGAAGAACAAAAACCATATGATCATTTCAACTGATCCTGGAAAAGCATTAGATAAAATTCAACATCCCTTCATGGTAAACACACTTAAAAAACTAGGTATGAAAGGAACAGACCTCAATGTAATACCAGCCATATATGACAGACCCACAGCTAGTGTCATACCAAATGGGAAAAACTGAATGACTTTCCTTTAAGAACTGGCCCACTTTCACCACTGTTATTCGAAATAGTACTGAAAGTCCTAAATAGAGCAATCAGACAAGATAAAGAAATAAAGGGCATTCAAATCAGAAAGAAGAACTCAAATTATCCTTGTTTGCAGATGGTATGCTCTTGTATTAGGAAAAAACTAAAGACTCCATCAAAAATTATTAGAAGTGATAAACTCAGTAAAGTTGCAGAATACAAGATCAACGTACAAAAATCAGTAGTGTTTCTATATGCCAACAGTCAACAATCAGAAACAAAATAAAAAAGTAATCCCACAAATAAAAAAGTAAGGGCCACAAATAAAATTAAATACCTAGGGGTTAACATAACCAAAGCAGTAAAAGATCTCTACAACAAAAACCATAAAACACTAATGCAAGAAACTGAAGAGGACACAAAAAAATGAAAAGATATTTCATGTTCATGGATTAGAAAAATCAGTATTGTTAAAATGTCCATACTACCCAAAGCAATCTACAGACTCAATGTAACCCCTTTCAAAATACCAACTGCATTTTCACATAAATAGAAAAAGCAATCCTAAAATTTATACGAAACTGCAAAACTCCCAGAACAGCCAAAGCTATCTTAAGCAAAAGGAGCAAAACTGGAGAAATCACATTACCTGACTTCAAATTATACTATCAAGCTATAGTAACCAAAACATCACAGAAGTGACACAAAAACAGACACACAGACCAATAGAACAGAATAGAGAAAAATCCAGAAACAAATCCATACACCTACAGTGAACTCATTTTTGACAAGGTTGCCAAGAACACACACTGGATAAAGGACAGTCTCTTCAATAAATGATGCTGCGAAAACTGAATATCCACATGCAGAAGAGCGAGACTAGACCCCTTCCTCTTCCCATATACAAATATCAAATCCAAATGGATTAAAGACTTAAACCCAAGAACTTAAAACTATGAAATTACTAGAAGAAAACACTGGGAAACTCAGGACATTGGAGTAGACAACGATTTCTTGAATAATATGCCACAGGTACAGGTAACCAAAGCAAAAATGGACAAATGGGATCACATCAAGTTAAAAAGGTTCTGCGGTGAAGGGAACAATCAAATAAAGTGAAGAGACAACCCACAGAATGGGAGAAAATATTTGCAACTACTCATCAACAAGGGATTACAAGGCAGAAAATATACAGAGCTCAAACAACTCTATAGGAAAAAAAATCTAATAACCCAATTCAAAAATGGGCAAAAGATGTGAATAGACATTTCTAAAAAAAAAAAAATACAAATGGCAAATAGGTATTAAAAAACGTGTTCAACATCACTCATCATCAGAGAAATGCAAATCAAAACAATAATATCATCTCACCTCTGATAATATGGCTTATATCCAAAGACAGGCATTAACAAATGCTGGTGAGGATGTGGAAAAAGGGAACCCTGGTACACTGTTGGTGGGAATGTAAATTGTACAACCACAAAGGAAATAGTTTGGAGGTTCCTCAAAAAATTAAAGTTATCATATGATCCACCAATCCCACTGCTGGGTATATGCCCCAAAGAAGGGAAATGAGTGTATCGAAGAGATACGTGCACTTCCATGTTTCTTGCAGCACTATTCACAACAGCCAAGATCTGGAAGCAACCAAAGTGTCCACGAACAAATGAACAGATAAATAAAAGAAAATGTGGTACATATACACAATGGAGTACTATTCAGCCATAAAAGATAACGAGGCCCTGTCACTTGCAACAACATAGATGTAACTGGAGGTCATTGAGTGAAATAAGCCAGGCACAGAAAGACAAACTTCACATGTTCTCACTTATTTGAGGGATCTGAAAATCAAAACAACTTAACATATGGAGATAGAGAGTTAAGCATGGTTACCAGAGGCTGGGAAGGATAGTGGGGGGATGCAGGGGAGGGAGATAAGGATGGTTAATGGGTACAAAAAAAAGATAGAAAGAATGAATAGTATCTAGTATTTGATAGCACACAGGTTTATTATAGTCAAAATAATTGTACATTTTAAAATACTAAAAGAGTATAATTGGATTGTAACACAAAGGATAAATACTTGAGGGATGGATACCCCATTTTCCATGATGGGATTATTACACAATGCATGCCTGTATCAAAATATCTCATTTACCTCATAAATATACACAATTACTATGTAACTACAAACATGAAAATTTTAAAAGAGAGAGTAAACAAAAATTAAATATGAGAAACCTTATATTGTTCGCTTCTGTAGGGGTAGGAATCTACTCCCCAACTCCTTTCCTAGCTTGTCTCAGTTTTCTATTATGTTTTTTATTTGCAGGGGGGAAATTCTTTTTAGGGGGCTCTCTAAGCAGAAAATGTAATAAATCTGTCATTCTACTATAATGTGGGGTCCTTTTGTACAAGTATTTTCCTGCTCTTCAGACACTGGCAAAAACTAAAATGAAATAAAAATATTTTTAGTAAAACATTTAATTACAAATCTAACTAGCAAATCTGTAGCCATTATCAAAATATATTACTTTAAATGTTATGTATGATACATTTCTTATTCCTTAACTAACAAATAATCATTGATTTGTATAAGACATTAAGATAAAATATTGCCTAGGTTTTCTTCCCTGGTTCCATCAACTCCATTTTGGGGGACAGGGAGGACAGAAATTAAGAATTAAAATTAGGTAGGAACTGGTAAAAGCTTGAAAGTAGACTCTTTACTCCTCTAAGGAGAGTTACTCTATCCTATCAGTTAATAATGATAATTTACAATGAGAATTTAGATGACTGGTGCATCTAAATGGAAAATACTTTTTCAGTGGCTTTCAGAAAATATGTGCTTACTAAAAACTTACACATACACACATACCTATACCTATGCATCTATATTCATGTTCAGTTTATAATGATTCATTGAACTGAACACTCATGCTTTGGCTAATTTTTTGTATATATATATATATCATATATCAAATTAAAAAGTTAAAACACAAGCATTTATATGGAATTATTAATAACTGTACATTTACTTACTATTATTTCCTTAGCTTGTCGAACCACATCAGCTGTTTTTGCCTGCAATTCTGCATTTAAACGCCTAAAAGCAGAAAATAATAACTGGAATATACTGAAGATCCTAACAAAAATAAAAATTAAACTTTAGCAATTACACGTTATCAAGTGACCTAATCAACAAATGCCAATATATACATATAGCATTCTTACTCTAAAATGAATATAGCCGTTAAGACCTTATCCTCAACTCATGATTCCTCCTTCCTTGTGGTAGGAACTCAAACACTAAGTATTAGCTTCTCTGTGGCCCTCTATTAACTTCAAGTGAACTAACTTATCTGACTAATACATTTAGGAAGAATGAACTGGTCAAGCTCAGCTCTGTTCCACTCACTACCTTCTTGGGATTAGCCTACCTGCAGAGAATACAAATTCTAACCTTGCTTCTCCAGAGACAGGCCCTGTTCTAATTGTGGGCAGTGTGTTGGGGGAGACCTGTTCTGGTTTAGGGTGTTGCTGGAACTGGGGAGCTAAATGTGAGGTTTAGTGAGCAGAACCAATGTGGCTCACATTTCAGCTACACACTTTAATATCAAGCTTCCTCAGAAATAAAGGTGACTATATTGATCTCTACCTATCACTCTTTTTAATTATGCTTTTTCATTCTACTTGGAAACTAGCAAGAATAGGAATATTATTTACTTAATCCTACATTAAGACTGCAAGAATGACAATATTATTGAAAGAAATTGTTTTTAAAGGAAAAACTGCCCATAATCCTACCACCACCATCCAACCATTTTTATTTCTAATATTGCCTTCCAATTTTCATCTATAACATATACACAATTTTATACTGTTTTCCCATAGCAATATAAAAGAAATACCTATCTCGATATAATCTTTATAAGCATGTTAAATGGCTATACAATAATTCAATAAATTGAAATTAACATAATGTACTGAACTCTGTCGCTATTGTTAAGTCCCCCTTTCACTTTTAAAGGTTAACACCACAATAAACATATTCAAAAGCATATAACTTTTTCTGCTGTTGAAATGTCACATTTCTAGACTATCTAGGATCTTCTGAGGTTATGTGAAGGCGATATGTTAAGGATTTTAAAAATTAGATATCTTGTTTTTGTTAGACATGTAATTCAGAAGTAACACAAAACACAATTTCCATCCCCAGGGGAAAAAGGGGAGATCAGTACCATATCCTTTAACAGTATGAAGCTTTAAGAAATATTTCTATATCTTAGGATTACTTGGTCAAAAGAAATATACCTATGAAAGACTTAAAGGTGTCTTTAAAGTGCCATTACCTGATTTTTCACATTTCCCTAACAAGAATCACAAGGACTTAAATGGAAGTTTCCAATTAATATAATGGACCCAGATGACTGAGACTACTATTCTACTCTAAATCCACGGAAATGTCTGATAAAATGTAACGGAGAAAACACTGCTAAGCTCAAACTCAGGCAAAGGAAATGCCCTGGCACTAAGAATAAAGCAGCAATGCAAAGTGAGAGCAATAAACAGCAACAGAAGCCAAAACAGCTTAAAAGCTAGAAGCTGAAGCATGTGAGACATGAAGGGATAAAACTGTGAAGCACAGACTGCAAAAACTCTACCCACAACCTTAGGTGAGCATAAATGAAACCAGAGCCACGGGCAGAAAAGATTCTCTTGTGAGTAATTAAACAAGAGGGAAGTCCAAATTCATCTTATCCAGATGATACAGGGACACCATACCAAAACTTTAAAATAGAAAAAGCTGGTGTGGAATCAATGAAAACTCCGAACTAGTAAACGTAAATTGAAAACCACCCTATAGGGACATTTACTCATCTACAATACATAAACTTTCTCAAAAAGCAAACTGCTAAAGATGACTTCAAAAAGGTAACAAATTGTGTAAAGAAATAAGCCACTGAAAGAATCAGCAGATATGAGGAAACAGAAAATTTGTATTATAAGAACAAGAGATACTATTAACAATTTTTTAAAGATTTTAAATTACCATTTGGAAAAAAAACACACAAATGAAAAACATTAGGCAAGACCCAGATTTTATCCCAAAAGAAAGTTGAATTTGAAAAAGATCCAAATACAAATTACATAAATGAAAAACAGTCACTGAAATTAAGAAATCCGATAAAAAGGAATGCGTGAATTAAGACAGAAAGAAATCACCTACAAGGAGATACAGAAAACAAAGGAATAAAAACCACAAAAGACAGGTTAACATCCACTGAAGACAGATGTTATGTACCTCCTATAACAGAAGTTATAGAAAGAAATCCCAGAGAGGGCTGAGTGTGGTGACTCACACCTGTAATCCCAGCACTTTGGGAGGTGGGGAGGAAGGATCACTTGAGGCCAGAAGACCAGACAACATGGAGAAACCCCAACTCTACTAAAAATACAAAAATTAAGGCCGGACATTGTGGCTCATGCCTGTAATCCCACCACTTTGAGAGAATGAGGCAGGCAGATCACCTGAGGTTAGGAGTTCAAGACCATCCTGGCCAACATGGTGAAACTCTGTTTCCACTAAAAATACAAAAAATTAGCCAGGCATGGTGGCAGGCACTTGTAATCCCAGCTACTTGGGGGCTGAAGCAGGAGAATCACCTGAACCCAGGAAGCAGAGGTTGCAGTGATCCAAGATCACGCCACTGCACTCCAGTTTGGGCAACAAAAGCGAAACTATCTAAAAAAAAAAAAAAAAAAAAAAAATTAGCCAGGTGTGGTGTTGCACGCTGGTAGTCCCAGCTCCTCAGGAGGTTGAGGCATGAGAATCGCCTGAACCTGGGAGGTAGAGGTTGCAGTGAGCCAAGATCCTGCCACTGCACTCCAGCCTAGGCAACAGAGCAAGATTCTGTCTCCAAAAGAAAAGAAAAGAAAAGACAAGAAAAGACATCCCAAGAGGAGAGAATGTCAATATTTAGAGAGCTAATGCTGAGAATCTCCCAAACCAAAGACATGGATCTCATGAAGAATAAAGAAAACAAATCTACATGTGTATACATCATAGTAAAAGTACAGAATTTTAAAGATAAAGAGAGTACTCCCTAAACTACCAAATCATTATTTCAAAAGAACAGAGAAAAATAGTCTACCAGCATAATTATCTAAAAAGCTGACAGCAGATGGCTCATTAACGTTTCTAACATTCTAACATTTCTACCCTTATATTTCCAACAGACAATGAGAAGGAAAAACTGGCTATCTAGAATTATATTCAGAGAAACTGTCATTGAAGAGTAAGCGCAAAGTAACAATTTTCTAACAGACTGAAGAGTTTAAGACTTAGATTTTCACAGAAAGAAATAATGAAGCATCTACACTTCAGGAAGGAGGAAAGCTGAATCTAGAAAAAAATCATGAAGATACGAAAAACATGCTAAATCTAAATAAGTACAGACTATAAAAATAACACTGATGATTAACTGGGTGTGGGTGTATTCAAAACAACAAAGTAAAATATTATCTAATTTAAAAGACAGAGGAAACCAAGTTGAAGCATTCTAACATCTTTCCAAACCAGTAACAATAAAGACGCGATGAAAATCCATTCAGTCCAGCAGCAGACAGACAAGAACCAAAGGCAAGACATAATCAGTAGAAAACATAAAAAATAAGGTGGCTAAGACAACTTCAAGTTATGCAATAATGTAAATAAGTTACATTCACTTATTAACAGGCAGAAATTAGCAGACTAGTTATAAAAAGAATGCTCTTATTGATAAATGACATACAAAGTTTGAAAATAAAGGATGAAGAAAGCTATAACAGACACCGCGTAAGAATGAAAGGAATCAACAAGATTTACCTAAGTCAAATAAGATACTCCCAAACAAAAATGGCCACAATGATAAGGAATTTTTTTCTATAATTATAACTGATGATTTTTAATACACTTCTGACAGAAACCAGTAAAGCCAGAACAACACCAACAAAAAAAAGTTGAGTTGAGGAAACCGATATTATGGATACCAAATATAATTGGCTTAATCTAACAGATTAACCAACAAATAAAAAATATACTTTCTATCAAAGAACACATAGAACTTCTACAAAAAGTGAACATGCACTTGGCCACAAATAAGTCTCAATACGTTTAAAAAACTTAGTATCTTATCAATTCTCTAACCATAACGCAATTTAAAATAAACTAGGCCGGGCATGGTGGCTCATGCCTGTAATCTAAATCAGAATAATAATAATTTGGGAGGCTGAGGCAGACAGATCGTTTGAGTCCAGGAGTTAAAGACCAGCCTGGGCAACATGACAAAACACACTCTCTACATAAAAATATAATACAAAAATTAGCCGTGCGTGCTAGCACATGCCTGTAGTCCCAGCTACTCAGGAGCCTGGGAGGTGAAGGTTGCAGTGGGTTGAGATCACACCATTGTACTCCAGTCTGTGGAACAGATTGAGACGCTGCCTCAAAAAAAAAAAAAAAAAAAAAAAAAAGGTAGCCTGGCATGGTGGCATGTGCCTGTAGTCCCAGCTCCTTGGGACGCTGAGGTGGGAAAACCTCTTGAGCCCAGGAGTTCAAAGCTGCAGTGAGCCATAACTGCACCACTGCACTCCAGCCTGGGCAACAGAGCAGGACCCTGTCACATACATACTTAGAAAAGTAAAAAGTAGACAACAGTAAACAACTCTATGTGCTTGCAAACTAAAAAACACCCTTCTAAATAATCACTATGAAAATCACGTAATATTTAGAACTTAATAACCATAAGAGAAATATACATCAAAAGAAGTCTTGGAATGTAGTGAAGCTACAAATGGAGAGAAATTTAAAGACTTAAATATATTTATTAAAAAAAAAGAAAACAATAAATGAGGTCAAGAAACTAAAAAAAAAAAAAGAAAGAAAGAAAGAAAAGAAAAAAATTAATCCACCCCAGTTAGAAGAGATTATCTGTCTTTCCTTATTTCTATAAAGATTAATGAAATTTTTCAATAGCACAGATTACGAAGAAAACCAAAGCTGGTCTCTGAAAAGACCAATAAGACAGATAAATCTCCCAGGAACCTTGATAGAAAGAGATAAAAATAAACAATACTGGAAAGCTACCAAAAGAAGGGTTGTACATGGTTACAAATACAGTCAAGATTTCAAACATACAACCACAGAGTCAGTTTATGCTAATATATTTTAAAACACACATGCACACTTTTCTAAAACCAAAAATTATTCTAGAAATAGAACATCTAAATAGATAAGCAATCATTAAAGAAGCTAAATTCATAGACAAAAAGAGTCTCCTTGACAAAAGAACGCTAGACTGACACAGTTTCACAATTTTAATCAAAGGGCAAAAAAATCTCTAATTATAAAAAGCTTCCAAGAAAAGAAACAAAACAAGAAAACTATTCGGTTTATTTCACCTAGCCAGAATAATATTGATATCAAAAACAGAAAGGGCAAGAACTAGAAAAAAGTGTAACACCCATTTCACTTTTGTTCATAGATGCAAAAACCTACATAAAAAATTATACCAATCAAATCTAGCAGTCTTTAAAGGAAAACAAGAAAGCTGCCTTTGCAGTTCAGTATGTTAAAGCATTAAAGGAGGGAAAAAGAACATATTACCACCTGAATTAATTGGGGAAAAAGAAGTTTTGATACATTTAACACTCATTCAAATTAGGAATTAAGGGGAAGAATTTTAAACAACAAAAAAAGAATCTACCAAAACCCTAGAGCAAACCTCAAATGTAGTGATTATTAAAAGTGAGCTTCTCAAAATCAAAAACAAGGTAAGGAAGCTCACCATCACTTTTTCTATTCTGTATCACATGGGAAGTCCTAAACAGAAAAAAAAGAGAGAATGCAGGAGAATTATTAAAGGAGAAAATGATCATAATTTGCATATAACTGTCTTCATCAAAAATCCAAGGGACTTCATAGAACGAGTAAGAGAGTCCAGCAGGACTGAAGATCTGTGTGTGTATGTAAATACAGATGTAGCACCAACATCTAAAAATCCTACCTTTATAACCAATTAGAAAATATAATAAAGTCCACTTATTATATAGCAACTAAAACTATTCAGCACCTTGAAGCAAATTATATATGCAATAATTTTATGTAGTAAAACAAAACACTATTAAAGGTTAAAAAAAAAACCCTGTAAATGGAGAAGTATCATATTCGTGGAAGATTCAATAGCATAAATAAGTCCGTTATCTGCAAATTAATCTGTAAATCCAATGTAACTGGGATTTATGAGGGGGGCTTGCCCTACCAGTTATCATGTAATCTTATTGTTTAGCTATTGGTATTATAATACAGGAATGAAGTTTGAAAAACCTATCCACTTGAGCGATTAGCATCTTCCTTAGTCTATCCTCTCAAATAGTAATTATTTCCTCCAACAGGAGCAGAATTGCAAAAGGTTTTAGATTCAGGGCCCTGGGAAGTAGCATTCTAATGATTAATGCCAAGACAACAGGTGACAAAATCTGTTATAATCTCATATTCTTGCTTATAGAGATGGCCAGACATTTTACTCTTCTAACTCACACAGAAGTACTCTAGAAGATTCAGGTAGTGTAGAGAGTTACTTCGTTCATATGCTTCACATGTGCACAACTCAGTACAGACAACAGAACAAGTAACAACTGGCCACCATGTAATACTGTTTAGGATCTCACTTTATAAAACAACTCATGCTAGAATAATAGTCCCTGTATATTTCTTATTTTAAGCAGGACGATATCCCTAACGATGCACCAGGGCCAGGTGCAAAATATACTCTCAGGTAACTATATAGACAACAGATTAAGTTGCTTAAGTACACTTGACAACTGGGATAATAGGCCCATTTGATCAGAGAGAAGAAGAAATGATTATCTTCCTACTTGCTGTGGTAAATTTGTGTATAGTTCATCTAAACATAGTACTCTTCAGTTTTAATTTCAAATATACATCATATGTAGATCATACAGTAATTCTAGTTTAACCCTCTCATACAAACTCCCAACTATTTACAAATTTTAAACTCGTTATTTTATATTAAATTAAAAAGAAAGGGAGTTGTTAAAAGACACTTTTTTATAAGGGTATGCACAAAGGCAAATAAAACAGACATGGTCTCTGCCCTTGGAACTTACAGTCCAGTGGAAAAAGACAGACAAAAAGGAAATTAACAAATGTAACAAATTATGCTAACTAGAAAGAAAAATCAGTAAGACGATGAAAAAGACCAACAAGGGAGCCTACTTAGCACGGTCAAGGAAGGCCACTCACAATACAGGTTGAAGGCGTGTGTGAACTGTCTTTTTCCTGAGACAGAAAAACAACCTGAAAGAGTTTTCGAACTAAAAGGCCACTTAAGCTGGAGAGTTTTAGGGTGGAAATGCGAGCGGGAATAAGACCAAGTAAAAAGGGGGCAGGAGGAGCTTTTAAAGTGCAAGAGGAAACCACTGTAGTGTTTTAAGCAAAGGAATTGCATGATTAAATTAAAAGATTACATTGGCTGCTGTGTGCAAACTTAGGGATGATGAGTGCAATGGGCCAAGAATGAAAGTTTGTCAAGATACTTGTAATTACACTGAGAGCAGGAAAGGAAAATCTGAACGAGAAAGGTAATTCTGATTGCACTAGGAAGCATGCTTCAATTTAGAAACCAATGTAAAGGAAATTTACATAACGTAAACTCTATGAACTTGCTACTAAGCGAAATAACCTAAACCAGGAACTGAACTATTCGTGGCAATTCCTGCTACTCAAATAACTTCCAAAAGCATATTGCTGTTTACTTGGGCTATATTTTCACCCACTTCAAACATTTTCTAAGATGCAGGCGAACTACTCAGGTGAAAGAGAAAGGATAAACGGCGAGTGAAGGAGATGACGAGAAGGGAATGCTGTAGAGTGAGTGGTCCTGAAGATCCAGCCAGTCTTCAGAAACAGTACTTGTAAGCAGCTTCATTTAGATGAAAGAAAGAAGGAAAGCTCAACCACCGAATTTCTTACTTATATTCTTCCTCCAAAGCGAGGAGGTCCGGTCCAGGTGTAGAGGGTTGCTGAACGGGTGGCAGGAGCGGAGTCCCTGGAACGCTGCTTCTCTGTAAAAGAGGGAGAGAGTTTCAGACCCGAAGATAAAGGAGGTTAGGCATCCTAGTCGCCGGAGCCCAGACACTCCCCCAGGAGCCTGGAGTTGAACTGACCGACACACCAAGACTTCGCCCCGCCATCTTCGGCAACGGTGACGCGGTTACCGAGGCAACGAAGCACCTTCCCGCGAGAGTTTCCGCATCCCGGGCAACCTCCCGTCCTGGCGCGGAGACCTTCCCACTCCCAGGTTCTGTGCGGAAAACCGCGGGAGGCTCTGGCAGTGGGCCCGACCCTTGCTCGCACCACACAGCACTGCCCCAGGAACTAAGTGCAAATTCGACGTACAGCCAGTGCAAATTATCAGCTTGGGGTCGGGGGAAGGGGAGTTGTAGGAGTTTTATCCAAAAAAGGCAGATCCATTGGCGCTACTCCACAGAAAGCAAGCTGGTGGGGAAGTCCCTCCTGTTTTGCTTTTCAAAGCCTTAGTGGCTAATCTGACCTTCACTCCATTTGCTTAAAGTGAACTGTTCAGTGGAATTCTGAAGTTTTGATTTCTAACTTTTGTTTACAGCATGCACGGCTAAGATCTCAGGCTCTCAAGTTAGTCAACCTAAATTCTTACACTGGCACTGCCACTTTAGTAGTTACTTATGTGACCTTGGGCAAAACACTCTGTATCTTGCCCACTTCATCTGTCAAAAGGGAATGAGAATAGTGCCCACTTCACAGTTATTGTGAGAAGCAAATGAATTGGTGCTTAGGATCATGCCTGAAACAGGTAAGCAGTTAATAATTTCAATTGTTTTGGAATAAAGTGGATGTCCAGAAATAAACCTTAATGTGTGTATGGTCAACTGATCTTTAGCAAGACCATTCAATGGGAAAAGATTCATCTTCAACAAATGGGGAGACAACTGGATATCCTAGTGCAAAACAATGCAGTTAGATCCTTACCTCACATCATATACGAAAATTAAAATGGATCAAAGACCTAATCGTAGGAGCTAAAACTCTAAAGCTCTTCAAAGACACTGTTGGTTCAAATCTTTATAACCTTGAAGTACAATTCTAAGAATCTTTGATGGATTCTTAGCTATGACAACTGAAAGCATTACCAAAAAAAAGAAAAGCAAAATAAACTAGACATTATCAAAATTAAAAGCCTTTTGTTTCAAAAAATACCGTAAATAAAGTAAGAAGACAAACTACAGGAAGAGGGGAAATTCTTGCAAATTATATATCTGATAAATAACTTGTGCCTAGACTATATAAAGAACTATTAAAATTCAAAAACAGGTGGGTGCAGTGGGTGATGCCTGTAATCTCAGCACTTTGGAGGCTAAGGCAGGAGGATCACTTGAGCCCAGAAGTTCCAGACCAGCCAAGCTAACAGAGCAAGACCCCATCTCTACCATAAAAAAAAAAAAAAGGAAATAGATAAATAAAATCAGCTGGGTCTAGTGGTACATGCCTATAGTCCCAGCTACTCAGGAGACTGAGATGGGAGGATCGCTTGAGCCTGTGAGATCAAGGCTGCAGAAAGCCATGGTCACACACCACTGCATGCAAGCCTGGGTGACAGAGTGAGACCTTGTCTCAAAAAAAAAAAAATAAATAAAGTAGACAACCCATGTTAAAAATGGGCAAAGAATCTTGAATAGGGATTTCTCCAAAGAACACATACAAATAGCCAAAAAGAACATGAAAAGATGCTCAATATTGTTAGTCTTCAAGGAAATGAAAATTAAAACCAAAATTAAATGCCACTTGACACCCACTAAAATGGCTGTCCAAAAGGATGGACAGCCAGGTGCAGTGGCACATCTGTAATCCTAGCCCTTTGGGAGGCCAAGGTAGGTGGATCTCCCGAGGTCAGGAGTTTGAGACCAGCCCGGCCAACATGGTGAAACCCAGTCTCTACTAAAAATACAAAAAATTAGCCGGGCATGGTGGCACATGCCTGTAATCCCAGCTACTCAGGAGCCTGAGGCAGGAGAATCACTTCAACCCAGAAGGCAGAGGTTGCAGTGAGCAGAGATCACACTATTGCACTCCAGCCTGGGCAACAGAGGGAGACTCTGTCTCAAATAAATGAATGAATGAATAAATGAATAAATAAATGATGGCCAATAACAAGTGTAGAGAAGGATGTAGAGAAATTCCAACCCTCATAAACTGTTAGTAGGAATGTGAAAATTGCACAGCCACTGTGAAAAATGGTCTAGCCATTCTTCAATAGTTTATATTACCACATAATCCAGCAACCACTACTAAGTATACACCCAAGCAAAATGAAAACATAATGCACACGAAAAGTATATATACAAACGTTTATAGCAGGATTATTCATAACAGCCAAAATACAAACTGGTATATTGGTTGTATTTGGTTGAATAAATGGTCGAATAAAAACTGGTATATTCATACAACGGAATATTATTCAGAAACTAAAAAGAATGAAGCATATATATACAGCAATATGGATGAACCTTGAATCTATTATGCTAAGTGAAAGAAGCCATTCACAGAAGACCAACTATTATGTAATGTCATTCACAAAAGATCACATACTATAGGATTCTATTTCAATATAAATGCATATTATAGGAAATGTCCAGAAAAGGCAAATCTAGAGAGACAGAAGTAGATTAGTAGTTGCCTAGGCTTGGCAAATACTGGAGGACTGGCTAAGGAGTTGCAGGGTGTGGGGGATGCTAGTGAAAAAAATTCAAAATTGATTGTGTTGATGGTGTACAACTCTGAATACACTGAAAGCCAATGAACAGTACACTTTATATGGGTAAATACACATACATGAAATAAATCACTCAAGCTGTTAAAACATCTTAAAAATAACAAATTATTTATAACATCAATGGATAAAGAAAGGAAGACTATGCTAGCACTAATCAAAAGGAAGCTGGAGTAGCTATATTAATTTCAAACAAAGATGACATCAGAACAAGGAAAATTGTCAGAGACAAAGAGCAGCATTAATGATAGCGTCAGTTCTCCAAGGGGACAGAACGATCCTGGTGTATATGCTCCGAACAGTGTCAAAATGCTTAAGGCCAAAACTGATTGGATTTGCAAAGAGAAAGAGATAAATCCATTATTATATTTGGAGACTTCAACACTACTCCTTCAGTAATTCATAGGTTAAGCGGGCACAAAATCAGCAAGAGTTGCTCTAGAAATCACCATCAATCAACTTGATGTAATCTGATATTTATAGCATACTCATTTCAGTAACAGCAGAATACACACTTTTCTCAAGGTCTCATGGAATGTTCACCAAGCTAGAACACATTTTGGGCCATAACACACATTAATAAATTTGAAAGAATAGAAATTATATAGTTTAGGGTAGCTGTAACAAAGTACCACCGAGTGGATTAAAACAACAGAAATGTGTTTTCTCGTGGGTCTGGGGGCTAGAAGTCCAAAGCCACAGTATCAGAAGGACTATGTTTTGCTTGAAACACGCAGGGCACAATCTTTCTTTGCCTCTTTCTAGCTTCTGATGGTGGCTGTCACTCCTTGGCATTCCTTGGCTTGCATCTGCATCGCCACAACCTCTCTCTGCCTCTATAATCATGTAGCATTTTCTCTGTGTGTTTTTGTGTTTGCATGGCATTCCTGCTTTTCATAAAGAATCCAGTAATACTAGATTTTGGTCACACTAATGACCCCATTGTAACTTGATTACATCCATAAAGATCATTATTTACAGGTACTGGGGGTTCAGACTTCAATATATGGTAGCGAGGGGGGAGGTGGCACACTTCAACCTATAACAGAAATTATGCAAACTGTGGTCCCAGACCACAATAAAACTAAACTAAAAATCAGTAACAAAACAGCTGGAAAACCACAAAAATATCTGCAAATTAAACCCACACTTCTAAATAATACATGGATCAGGTAAATATCTAGAAGAATTAAAAAACATTTTGAACTAAATAAAAATGGAAATATAACTTATCAAAACCCGTGGAATGCTCTGAAAACAGTGCTTGGAGTGCTTAGCATTCAGTGCATATATTAGAAAAGAAGAAAAATCTAAACTCGATCTGAATGTCTGCCTTCAGCAGCTAAAGGAAAAATATTAAGCTTAAAGAAAGCAAAAGAAAAGTAACAATAAACATTAGATCATAAATCAATGCAATTGAAACCGGGAAACGACAGAGAAAATTACAGAAACCAGAATCTAGTTAAAATCAATAAACTTATAGCTGTGCTAACCAAGAAAAAGAGATGATCCAAATCACCTGTTCTGTGTTATTTTCTGTGATGGTCAGTCAGATGTGTCCATGAGAGGAAAACAACGTTTATTATACTCACAGGTCCTAGAAATAGGAGCCATGCCATGCCATACGGGGTTACATGGGGAAGCCTTGGGGTAGTTAGTCAGGAGGCAGGTAGCAGGAGCAAGTGAAAAGCCTTGACTAGAACCTCTGTTGGAGTTTCCACAGGAAAAGCAAGGTAGGGTAGAGTAAACAGATTAGGATTGGCTAGTATGAATAATTTCAGAGGGCCTTGGAATATACAGGTTGTCCCTAGTTATCTGGTAGGTATCTCTGCAATGGTTAAGACAGAGGAAGGCCTGTTGTATATGGGCCAGACAGAGGAGGTATGGCTTGATATTTAGTTTTTTATGTATCAAAGCCGTGCTCTCTGGACAAGTCCTTTTGCTTAGCTATGAATTGGCTTGCCTCAGGAGGGCGTGGTTTCTCCCAAGTCAGAAAGGATTTTTTTAAAGATGTCAAAACAGTATTATATACAGAAAATTTAAAAATATAAGCAATATAGTACCAATATTAGAAATGGGATATAAGTCATCATTAATTGTCCCATGAAAATTAAAAGGATAATCAAGGAATACTATGAACTCTATGCCCAAAAATTTAATAAAGTAGATGAAATGGAGCAATTACTTGAAAGATACAAACTACCAAAACACATGCAAATGGAAACAGATAATCCGAGTAGGCAAGGACATTGAGTCAATAACCTTCCAAGAAAGAAAACACCAGTCCCAGATGGTTTCTCTGGTAAATTTTAACATACATTTAAGGAAGAAATACCAATTCTTCACAATCTTTTGTTCTGGAAAATAGAAGCAAAAGGAACACTTCCCAATTCATTCTATGAATCTAGCATTACCCTAATATTAAGAGCAGCTAAAGACACTGTCGAAAACCACAGACTGGAATCCCTTATGAATACAGATTTTTAAATCCTTAACAAAATGTTAGCCAATGTAATCCAATATTGTCTAAACAGAATTATGCAAGACAAGGAAGTGGGATTTATTCTACGTATACAAGGATGGTTCAATATTCTAAAATCAATCAATGAACACAGCACATTAAGAGGTTAAAGAAGAAAAATTATAGGATCCATATAAATTTATGCAGCAAAAGCATTTGATAAAATCCAACACCCTTGAAGGTACCAACTCTCAGAAAACTAGGACTATGGGGAAGTATCCTCAACTTGATAAAGAACATCCACAAAAAATCTACAGCTTAATGGTGAGAAACTGGATGTTTTCTCCCTAAGATCGGGAACAACACAAACATGTCCTTTATCATCATTATTATTTAACATTACATCTGAAGTTCTGGCTAGTGAAATAAGACAACAAAAGGAAACAGAGTATACAGATGAGGAAGGAAGAAATAAACAATCTTTGTGTACAGATGACATGAATATCTATAAAGAAAATTTAAAAACAAAAAATCCAAAAGAAGAAATCAAACTCCTGTAACTAATAAAATGATAAAACACAAAATTTATGTATACATAGAATGGACAATACAATAGTATTCAGCCTTAACAACAACAACAAAAACAGGAATGAAATTCTGAGACATGCTACTACACGAATGAACCTGGAAAACATTTTGCTAAGTGAAATAAGCCAGACACCAAAGGACAAATATTGTATAAGTCCACTTGTATAACATGCCTACAAATAGTTAATTTATAGAGACAGAAAACAGAGTTTACCAGGGACTAGGGAGAGAGGGAAATGGGAGTTATTTTTTCATGAGTGCAGAGTTTCTGCTTGAGATGATGAAAAAGTTCTGAAAATGCATAATGATAATAAAATCATTGTAAAACCTTGTGAATATATTACACTTAAGGCTACCAAATTGTGTATTAAAACATGGTTGACATGGTAAATTTTATGTATATTTTACAATAAAAATTTCCAATACAGGGATATCCTACAAAATATCCAATCAGCACTCCTCAAAATTGGCAAGGCAATCCAAAACAAGGCTGTGAAACTGTCACAGCCAAGAGGGACTTAAAGAGACACGACAACTTTGTAAAGTGATTATATTAGTCTGTTCTCACACTGCTATAAAGAAATACCCAAGACTGGGTAATTTATAAGGGTAAGAGGTTTAATTGACACCAATTCCTGCATGGCTGGGGAGTTCCCAGGAAACTTACAATTATTGCAGAAGGGGAAGCAGGCATGTCCTACATGGCAGCAGGAGAGAGAGTGAGCATGTGAAAGAAGAAATGTCAGACACTTACAGAACTATCAGATTCATGAGAGCTCACTCACTATCACAAGAACAGCATGGAGGACACCACTCCCATGATCCAATTGCCTTCCACCAGATCTCTCCCTCAACACATAGGGATTATGGGGATTACAATTCAAGATGAGGTTTCGGTAGGAACACAAAGCCTAACCACATCAGTGATATACTGGACCAATCCCTAGAATAGGAAAAGACATTAGGTAAAAAACAAGGAAATCTCAATAAACTACCGACCTCAGTTAATAATAATGCATTAGTAATGGCCTACTAATTATAACTAATTATAACATATTAATGTAAGATCTTAACAACAGGGAAAACTACGTGTAGGTTATATGGGAACTCTCCACAATATTCTCAGTTTTTGCGCAAATGTAAAACTTCTAAAAAATTAAATATTTATTTAAAAGGAAGTTAGGGATTTTCCTCCTTCAACAAAATTCTGAGCTAGATGCTCTGCAACACCCTTCGGCTGTACAACAACCAGATTCTGAAAAACAAAACAAAACATAACAAAAACTTATTTATGCATTACTGAACTTGAAGGAAATAGGAGAAATTTCCATGTGTCCTGCTGACATCTCACCCTCCAGATCTCTGCCCCATAAATAAATGAAACCTTGTGACAGTAAGCAATTAAGAATAAAAAAGAGGCTGGGCACGGTGGCTCACACATGTAATCCCAGAACTTTGGGAGGCTGAGGCAGGCAGATCACAAGGTCAGGAGTTCAAGAACAGCCTAGCCAATACAGTAAAACCCCATCTCTACTGAAAGTACAAAAATTAGCCAGGTGTGGTGGGGGTGCCTGTAGTCACAGCTACTTGGGAGGCCGAGGCAGGAGAATCACTTGAACCCAGGAGCTGGAGGTAGCAGTCAGCCGAGATCGTGCCACTGCACTCCAGCCTGGGCAACAGAGTGAGACACTGTCTCAAAAAAAAAAAAAAAAAAGAATAAAAAGGTTAAGATGAGAAAATGGCCAGGGAATTGCATTCAGAAAACAAGGCTTATATCAACAGCAATATGGAAGAGCTAAATTTGAGACCTCTGTGCTAAGCTAAAAACTGAAAGAGGCTAAAAGTGGACTGGTAGCACCCCAACAGTCCTACCAGAATCAAACACAGATCTTCTTCAAGAACAATTTCCTAGTTGAGCCCACTGGATTCCCAGGTTAAGATTAAGAAAATGTGAGTTCACCATCAAAAATCACCAGACGTAAAGGAAGCAACTCATCGTGAGTGTAAAATTAGAAGATATAACAAATATTTAGACCTTCAAGAAGTTCAGATATTAAAATTTTATCAGCTATGAAATATAGAAAATCTATTTAGAAAGAAATAGACATAAGGGACAGAATCACAACAATGAGCCATCAACAAGAGACCATCAGGAATGACCAGACAAATGTGACAAACAATCAAATGAAGCTTTTAGACATTAAACACATGTTTGTTGAAATGAAAATACTCAATGAATAGGTCAAATGGCTGATTAGAAACAGATAATTAGTAAACTATAACATATCTGAGAAAATTATTCAGAATGAACAGAGAATGGTTACACAGTACAGATGTTACACTGAAAAGATCTGACATATCAAAAATCAGATTTCAAGAAGGATAGATTTGAAAAATTGAGAAGCAATATTTAAAAGTTAATTCCTTAGAATTTTCCAGAATTTAGGAAAGATACAGATGTGTAAGTTCAAGAAGCACAGTGCATCACAAAGAGGATAAGTTTTAAAATATATTCCTAGAGCTGTCATATATGGCAAAACACCAAAGAAAAAAGAGATCTTTAAAGCAGGCAAGAGGAAAAAAAAGACAGATAACCAACAAAGCAGCAATTAAAGTAGGTGTTTTAATAGCTACGATGAAAGCCAATAAGACAGTAAATAATTAGCAGAATTTGATAACAAACCCCATTATAATGAAAATTTCGATCCAGCATGCTTGGTTATTAATGACCAATTACTCAGTAATGATTGGCAGCCTCTGTCTAGTTCTATTCTCAAACCGGGTGGGATAAACTTCTATCTTCTGAATGGATAGGGTAGGGACATAGTAAGGTTTGGAAGGAAAAGTCAGCAGTCTATCTCAGGAAACAGGGAGCCAGAGGATGACTCTTTATTTCCAGTAGTATTCTTGCCCAGTCTCTTTTGATTAGACCTACTAAATGGGCCCCAGCTAAATATGAGATCACTACAATTGCTGCCACTGTTCTGGAAGTCCTAGCCAGTGAGACAGGATCCAGAACTGGCACCCTTTGACAATTATTTTGGAGCAGAAAGCCACCACCACAACCATGTGATGCCAAATCACAACCAGGATAAGCAAATATTTTAATTATAGAGCCAGACCACTGGAACTTCTAGTCAATCAGCTAGACAGGTTCAGGTAACTCATGTCTTTAATTATTACAATAAGCCCACTCTTATTTTTACCAAGTTAAAAATATTCATCCTCAGTAATCTTATTATGAGGGGATTTTATTGTGTCTTAAAAGTGATCAAATAAAATAATTTCAGTTTAGAACTGTGCACTCAATCACTAATACTGTATTGCAAGATGAGGGTGAAATAAAGATATCTTTAGATAAATAAAACTTAAGAAATTTGGCACACACATAGGCCTACCAAAGGCACTTCTAAAGGACATGCTTCAGGAAGAAAAAAACAAATACTAGTGAATTATTTTGAAACACCAGAAGAATGGTGAGCAAACAAGATGACAAACATGCGTGTAGGTCTAAATAAATAATTTATCTATGGGTTCACAGCTGAATTCTACCAGACATACAAAGAGGAGCTGGTACCATTCCTTCTGAAACTATTCCAAATAATCCAAAAAGAGGGAATCCTTCCCAGATCATTTTATGAGACCAACATCATCCTGATACCAAAACCTGGCAGAGACTCAACAAGAAAAGAAAACTTCAGGCCAATATCCACGATGAACATAGATGCAAAAATCTTCAATAAAATACTGGTAAACTGATTGCAACAGCACATCAAAAAGCTTATCCACCATGATCAAGTAGGCTTCATCCTGGGGATGCAAGGCTGGTTCAACATACACAAGTCTATAAACGTAATTCACCACATAAACAGAACCAAAGACAAAAACCACATGATTATCTTAATTGATGCAGAGAAGGTCTTTGACAAAATTCAACAGCCCTTTCTGCTAAAAACCCTCAATAAACTAGGTATCGCTGGAACGTATCTCAAAATAATAAAAGCTATTTACGACAAACCTACAGCCAATATCATACTGAATGGGCAAAAACTGGAAGCATTTCCTTTGAAATATGGCACTAGACATGGATGCCCTCTCTCACCACTCCTATTCAATATAGTATTGGAAGTTCTAGCCAGAGCAGTCAGGCAAGAAAAAGAAATAAAGGGTATTCAATTAGGAAAGGAGGAAGTCAAATGGTCTCTATTTGCAGACGACATGACCGTATATTTAGAAGACCCCATTGTCTCAGCCCAAAATCTCCTGAAACTGATAAGCAACTTCAGCAAAATCTCAGGATACAAAATCAATGTGCAAAAATCACAAGTATTCCTATACACCAAGAACAGACTTAAAGAGAGCCAAATCAAGAACGAACTGCCATTCACAATTGCTACAAAGAGAATAAAATACCCAGGAATACAACTAATGAAGAATGTAAAGGACCTCTTCAAGGAGAACTACAAACCACTTCTCAACGAAATAAGAGAGGACAAAACAGATGGAGAAACATTTGATGCTCATGGTTAGGAAGAATCAATATCGTGAAAATGGCCATACTGCCTAAAATAATTTACAGATTCAATGCTATCCCCATTAAGCTACCAATGACCTTCTTCACAGAACTGGAAAAAACCACCTTAAAATTCATATGGAACCAAAAGAGAGCCCACATAGCCAAGTCAATTCTAAGCAAAAAGAACAAAGTGGGAGGCATCACACTACTGGACTTCAAACTATACTACAAGGCTACAGTAATCAAAACAGCATGGTACTGTTGCCAAAACAGAGATACAGACCAATGGAACAGAACAGAGGCCTCAGAGGCAACACCACACATCTACAACCATCTGATCTTTGACAAACCTGAGAAAAACAAGCAATGGAGAAAGGATTCCCTGTTTAATAAATGGTGCTGGGAAAACTGGTTAGCCATGCGCAGAAAGCAGAAACTGGACCCCTTCCTGACACTTTACACTAAAATTAATTCCAGATAGATTAAAGACTTAAACACAAGACCTAACACCATACAAACCCTAGAGGAAAATCTAGGCAAAACCATTCAGGACATAGGCATAGCCAAGGATTTCATGACCAAAACACCAAAAGCATTGGCAACAAAAGCCAAAATAGACAAATGGGACCTAATCAAACTCCACAGCTTCTGCACAGCAAAAGAAACAGTCATTAGAGTGAATCAGCAACCAACAGAATGGGAAAAAAATTTTGCAATCTACCCATCTGACAAAGGGCTGATAGCCAGAATCTACAAAGAACTAAAACAGATTTACAAGAAAAAAACAAACAAGCCCATTCAAAAGTGGGTGAAGGATATGAACAGACCCTTTACAAAAGAAGACATACATGAGGCCAAGAAACATATGAAAAAGTCCTCATCATCACTGGTCATTAGAGAAATGCAAATCAAAACTACATTGAGATGCCATCTCATGACAGTTAGAATGACGATCATTAAAAAATCTGGAGCCAACAGATGCTGGAGAGGATGTGGAGAAATAGGAACACTTTTACACTGTGGGTGGGAGTGTCAATTAGTTCAACCATTGTGGAAGACAGTGTGGTGATTCTTCAATGACCTAGACACAGAAATTCCATTTGACCCCAGCAATCCCATTACTGGGTATATATCCAAAGGATTATAAATCGTTCTACTGTAAGGACACAAGCACACGAATGTTCATTGCAGCGCTGTTTACAATAGCAAAGACTTGGAACCAACCTAAATGCCCATCGATGATAGACTGGACAAGGAAAATGTGGCACATATACACCATGGAGTACTATGCAGCCATAAAAAAATGATGAGTTCGCGTCCTTTGCAGAGACATGGATGAACCTGGAAAACATCATTCTCAGCAAACTGACACAAGAACAGAGAATCAAACACCGCATGTTCTCACTCACAGGTGGATGTTGAACAACGAGAACACATGGACACAGGGAGGGGAGCATCACACACTGGGGTCTGCTGGGGGGGAAATAGGGAGGGATAGCAGGGGGTGGGGAGTTGGGGAGGGATAGCATGGGGAGAAATGCCAGATATAGGTGATCGGGAGGAAGGCAGCAAATCACACTGCCATGTGTGTACCTATGCAACAATCTTGCATGTTCTTCACATGTACCCCAAAACCTAAAATGCAATTTAAAAAAAAAAAAAAAAATTCTCTGAAGTCCTACTAATAGTAATGTCTAGTTTGTGGTGTTTATCAAAAAGGAAGACTAAAACATTGGATTCTAATCCACCTTAGAACAGAAGAGAACTTCTTCAATCTAATGAAGGGCATCTCAAAACACCCTACATCAAACATTATGTTTAATGATAAAAAAATCAAATGCTTTCCTCTTAATGTCAGAAACAAGACAGGCATTTCCACTGTCACCAGAATTTATAATTATACTGAAGAACTGAAGGTTCCACCTTGTATAATGAGGTCAATCATTCAATAAATAATCTTGGAAATGAAGAAATAAAACGTTCTCTTCATAAATGACATCATTTGTACTTGGAAAATACCAAAGACTCTTCAAAAAATTAACAAAACTAGTTGGTGAGTTTAGCAAAGTTTTAGGACGCAAGGTCAATATACAAAAATTAATTATAGTGCTATATACTATACTATAAAATTCTGTTCTATAAAATTAATTGCAGTTTTATGTACTATAAAATTTGATTTCCAATTGTTCATAATTAGTATGTTCGTAATTAGTATGAGCAATTGGAAATCAAATTTCAACATGAAGCACTATTTACAATAGCACCAAAATATGAAATGCTTAAGTAGAAATCTATCAAAACATGTACAAAATCTGTATGCTCAAAACTGCAAAACATTATCAGAAAATATCACAGACAACTAAATAAACAGAAAGATATATATGTTCATGGATTGGTGGACTCAATATTGTTAAGATGTCAGTTCTCTCCAATCAATATCTGAGTAAAATTTTTGTAGAAATTTATCAGCTGATTCCAAAATTAGATGGAAAGACAATAGATTAAAACTAGCCAAAAGAATTTCGAGAAAGAATAATAGTAGCAATGTTGAAGAATTCACAATACCCAATTTCAGTACTACAGTAATTAAGATGGTGCACTGCTGATGAAAAAAATGCAGACAGATAAATCAGAGATGGTCCAGATGTAGACCCAAAAACTTCAATATAATGAAATGGAGAAAGGATAGTTGTTTTTTTCACAAATGCTGCTGGGATAATTGTAAATCCATATTTTTAAAAAGCTATTCTTGATCCATATATCACACCATATAGAAAGTAACTTGACACTGTCTCCTGAAGTTGGACACATAGTTACAATACAACACAGCACTCTAGATAATTACCCAAACACATGGAAGATTGTGATAAACACAAAAGACTATATACTGTATTATTTCACTAATACTAAATTCTGGAAAAGGTAAAACCATAGTGACTGAAACTAGACAGATGGTTGCCTAGAACTGGGAATTGGAGGAAGGCACTCGCTGCAATGGGCCATGAGGAACTTCTGGCAATGTTCTGTATCTTGATCATGGTCACGGATACATGACTATATGTAAATTCCAAAGCCTACTAAACATTATACTTAAAATAGGTAAATTTTATTGCATGTAAATTATTCCTCAATCAAACTAGGGAAAAGTGAATTGGCTAAATTATTTCTCAAACTTCCTTGAATTCAGTTTGACTTTCTTGAGTCATTTTTTGACTAAGAGTCATCCATGTCCACCCTTGTTCACACAGTACTGTTTCCTGTATCATCAACTGTTGTTCAGCCTTTAAGAGTGAACTACTATTTTCTCCAGAATTTTCTTCCATGCCTCTAACACCCATTCTATAAGTTTTGATGTAAATGTTCAAGCAATGATGATCATGTTACTTTTGCTGCTTACCTAAGATGCTTTCTGACTTCAGATATATTAAAATGTGAAAAAAAAATGTACATCTTAGAATGGAAATGTGATAGAAGGAAACAAGGTTTAAATACTGGTGAATGAACTTTTTAATTATTATATAACAATCTCTTTATCTTCAGTAATGCTTTTTGGTTGTCAGTGTTCCCTGATGTAAATATAACTAACAAGACATTCTTTTGATTTTGCTGGTATATCTTTTCCCCACCTTTTTACTTTGAGAGATCAACCTTGCCTTTACAATTAAGGGGCCCTAGAGAACTAGTGCTGGTGTTCAGCAGTGTGTATGATGTCTGGTGGAGGTAGATATTTGACAGAGCAGTAACAGCACCTTTAAGATAAGACTTGTGGCCGGGCGAGGTGGCTCACGCCTGTAATCCCAGCACTTTGGGAGGCCGAGGCGGGTAGATCATTGAGGTCAAGAGATCGAGACCATCCTGGCCAACATGGTGAAACCCCATCTCTACTAAAAGTACAAAAAATAGCCAGGTATGGTGGCAGGTGCCTGTGGTCCCAGCTACTCGGGAGGCTGAGGCAGAAGAATCGCTTGAACCCAGGAGGCGGAGGTTGCAGTGAGCTGAGATCTCGCCACTGCACTCCAGCCTGGCGATAGAGCAAGACTCCGTCTCAAAAAAATAATAGTAATAAATAAATAAATAAATAAATAAATAAATAAGACTTGTTTATAAGTAAACAAGATACACCTCCAGGGATCCCCAGAAATACTTGAGGAACATTGCAGAAGTGGCTAATGTCATCTGCAAGCATGTGGAGCAAAAGCCACTGACATCTGAGTATTAATGTAATAATGATTCCTGTCTCTGTCCTCAATTGACTTTATTTAGAATACACACACAACATGTAAAAATGTACTTAAAAGCCAGGAAAAATTCTACTAACACCTTAGCCTGGATTATCACAAATCATCAAATCTGTATGTTCTATTTCACTACAAATAACACATATTACCTTTGGAATATTTATAACACTAAAAGTAAAATGAGAGAAATATAAGATAACCCTTCTAAAATATAATGGAATGATTGGGCAATAGGCAGACTGAAAACAAAAGGTCTCTAAATTTGGCAAGATAGAAGTCACTGATAAGCTCAGGAAAGACATTTATAGTAAAGTACAAGGACTAGGAGCCATATTATAGGGAAATGAGTGAAAATCAATTACTCTCAACAATATGTTTGAGGAACTTGGGGTCAAAGGGTAGTTGCACATTTCTTTTGAATCAGTCCATACCCAAAAATCTAAGGCTTAGGCCTGCCCAACTAAATTGCCTCATGCTGATTTCTTTCTGTATATCACTTTAAATTTTTACCTTGTCATCTCTTTTTATCAGATTGTTTCCACAATCTGATAAAATGTCAAGAGAGTCCTGTCACACAACGTGGTCCAGATACTCACTTTGAGACCCACTGACCATGTGGCCTTAACTTCTCTGACCATTCATTTTCTCTGTCCTGGCTTCTGCCACCTCTCCAGCAACCTCAACACCCCCACTCTGAGTTCTTCCAGTAACATCATTCAGGCTATTCACTCACTTATTCATTTTTTCAGTCAGTGAATATAATTGAGCACCTGCTGTGAACTTGAGGTTGGAAAAACAGCAGTGAACACTGTATAACATTATCTCTGTTTCTCCTGACAGCCTTGCTCAAGCAGTTCCTTGTGTCTGGAATACTCTTTTCTGGCTAACTCCCACCAACTCTCAGGTACCATCTCTCCCAGGAAGGACACCTGCCCACCACTACCCCCCAGATGTGGCCAATAACTGAAGGCAGAGCTATAGAAGTTTAACCACAGACCTGTAAGCAAGAAATAACTGCTAGTGTAAGCTGCTGAGAGTTGGGGGGCTATTTGTTACACAGCATCATTGCAGCAAAAGCTGACCAATACAAACGGGCAAGTTCTAGCTTCAAGCTTCAGTACTGAGACATTGTGAATCAACACTTAGTGTTTTTAGCCAGGGTGGGCCAATGCTAAGCAGATGTTCTCAGAAGAGACAAAGTCTGAGATTGAGGGAGACCTGGGTGTGAGTCCTTGCTTTGTCATGCAGGGGTAGTAAAAAGCCTAGTGATTAAAAAACATTCTCTGAAATCAAGTTGCTTGGGTGCAAATCCCAGTGTTGCCACTTATAAGCCATGTAACCTGGTACTAGTTCCTTAACTTTTGGGCCTCAGTTTCCTCATCTGTGAAATGGAAATGTTTCAAGTACCAGCTTCACAGGGGCATTAAGTTGATTCAGTGAGCTAATATATGTGATGTGCTGTGAGTTGCCACTTTTCAGTCATTGTGGGTGAGCTTGGCTTGGCATCTTTACTTCCAGAACCTTGTCATGTATCCAGCGCACTTTGTGTTCTTCGGATTATTAGAAACTCTAGCTGGCATGTTGTAGCTTTCTATGCACCAAAACCTTCTTGTGCTGTCTCCATAGCAACTGCAAACATAGACTCTGCAGTTGGACACCCTCAAGTTCTAATCTGGTGACCTTGGGCAAATGATTTAACTCTCTTTGCTCATCTGTAAAATGACAGCAGTAACTTCACATGCCTCTGAGGGTACGGTGAGAATCAAATTAAATAGTGTATTTTTTACAGAAGCACTTAGCACAGCCCCTGGCTTGCAGATGGTGTTATTGTCTCTTCTTGGAGAGAGGTGACCTACTGGAGAGCCGTCTGCTTCTGGGCATAAGCCTGCAGGGAGGGTGTGACCAGAGCAATCCACTCTTGCCAGTAGGACCCTTTGAGTCTTTTTCCCCAAGGTTGGCAAGAGCCAGGCACAGAGAATCAGCAGAGCCCACCTAGTATCTCCTTCTCCTCTATCTCCTAGCTGTCTGGCTTGATCCAGAAGACTCATGAGGGACCCCTTCTTGTGCAGAAGCTCCTGGTTGGAACCCATCTCTACAATGGCCCCATCTGCCAGCACCATGATCCAATCCACCTGGGGCAGGATGTGGAATGCGTGGGTTGCAAGAGTCTGTGTCTGGGCAGGGAAGGGTTAGAAGTTAACACACATGTGGCCACGTTCCATGGCTCATGCCTGTAATTCCAGCACTTTGAGAGGCTGAGGCAGGTGGATCGCGGATCACGAGGTTAGGAGCTTGAGACCATCCTGGCTAACCCGGTAAAATGCTGTCTGTACTAAAAACACAAAAAATTAGCCAGGTGTAGTGGCACACACCTGTAGTCGTAGCTACTTGGGAGGCTGAGGCAGTAGAATCGCTTGAACTGGGAGGCAGAGGTTGCAGTGAGTCAAGATGGCGCCACTGCACTTCAGCCTAGGTGACAGAGTGAGACTCTGTCTCCAAAAAAAAAAAAAAAAAAAAAAAAACACCATCTAGGAGCCCACCAACCCAGCAGCAGCCACCAAAGGGTAACTTAGAGATAACTGCTTCCCAGGCCCTGCCCAGACACTCTGATTTAATTGGTTTGAGGAGGCACCCCCGGGCACTTGTGTTTCTAACATTCCCAGTGCTCTGGTGTTTCTACCAACAGCCCAGGCTTTCTGAGTTTGCATGGGAACCACTGCAAAGGTCTAAGCAAGTTCAAGGAGACGCGGGTAACACCTGGCATAACACCCCCAGGCACTGAGCAGTTTACCTCAATCCTTGCAGGTGCCTAGCCTTGGAGGCTTGGCAGGGACCAAGACCAGGACAGGTGAGTCTAGAATGGGGTGGGGGGAGAGGCTCAGAGGCCCAAAAAGAACACAAGCCTGGAGGAGGCCCTGCGGGGAAAGGAGCCTCAGCTACCCTGTATTCTACTCCAGACGCTGCAGGTAACAAGCTGTGCACCCTTCAGTAAGGGTGGCACCCTCTCTGGTCCTCAGCTCCAAGGTCTGTAAAACATACAGAACAATGGTTCACAAAACTTAGAAGGACTTAAAAGAGTGTGTGTGTGTGTGCGCGCGTGTGTGTGTGCGTGTATGTGTGTGCGCGCGCACGTGTCTGTTATGGGTTGAATTTGGTTCCTCACATATATTGAAGTCCTGACCCCCCATACCCGTGAATGTGGTGTTATTTGGAAATAGGTGTTTTTGCAAATATCATCAAGTTAAGATGGGACCATAGTGGATGAAGGTAGGCCACACACCCAATGAACGCTGTTCCTAGGAGAAGGCCACGTGAAGACACCACCCAGAAGGCAGAAGGCCACCACGTGGGACAGAGACAGAGACTGGCGCAATGCCCCCCATAGCCAAGCGTTGCCGGCAGCCACCAAAAGCTAGAGGTGGTACAGAAGGATCTTCCCTAGGACTTTCAGAGGCAATGTGGCCCTGCTGACAACTTGATTGTGGACTTCTGGCCTCTAGAACTGTGAGACCAAACATGTCGGTTGCATTAAGCCTTCTGGGTGGTGGCAATTTAATACAGTAGCCCTTGGAACTTAATGCACGGTGCTTACTAAACGTGCAGAAGCACACTGATCTCTGAGGAGATCCGAGCTGGTAAGAAGGTACAGCCCAGGACTCCTGTGGAATTTCACAGAGCACAGTGTGATCCGGCCAGGCAGGTGGGGGCGGGGGGCAGTCTGCAGATCACACAGAGTCGGCCTCAGCCCCGCTGGCTATCACTGAAGAGCGAGGGCCCCACCTGCCTCTGTGCAGCCTTAGAGAGTGCCTGACCTCCCTCAATCTGTCCCTCGTCTGTCCTGGGGCCACTGGGTTGTGGGGAGGCACAAAGAAGGCTGAGAAAGCCTCTGACCACTCCACAGACCCAAGAATGGAGCCAGTGAAAAGGCACCAGAACGGCTGTTCAAAATAAATCTGGGACAGGGAAGCAAGAGGACCAGTCACTTGCTGAGTGTCCACCACAGGCTCATTCCCAAGCATCTGGTTCCATTGGGCATGGGGCTTTCAGATCTGGGAGCAGCCAGGAGCCTGGCTGGGAAACAGGAAGTGACCATCAGTCCCAGAGAACAAGAACCTTGGAAGGAGAAGCTCCTTTGAAATGGCCACAGCTGCTGAACTATCAACTCACAAATGCCATCCTCATCCAGCTCCAGATGCCAGGAAGGGAGGGAATTCCCTTCTCACGAGCACCTACTATGTGCAGATGTTGTACAAATGTCTGTTTTCCTCTTAAGGATTCTGCAAGGGAGATGTTAGATGTATGCATTTGACAACGGGGAAGACTGAGGGTCAGCAAAGGAAAGTCACAAGGTCAAGTTCACCCAGCCAGGGAGACAGAGGAGGCCGATGGAAACACCGAGAGAGCACCTGCTATGTCACATGCCTTGGCTATGCAGGCAGTGGGAACTGCTATCCAGATCCCCAAAACCACCCTATGAAATACCTGATCCAAGATGAGGAAACAGATGTTCAGAGAGGTTCCTTGCTGGGATTGCCTGGCCAGGTCAAGGCAGAGTAGGCAATGGAGGCAAACTCTGCCCCTTCCTACTTCCCAGGGCTGCTGGGAGGCAGGAAGGGGAGGAGATAGGGCCAATAATGGTTAATGACAGCAAATACTTAGGTAGTGGCTGTTTTCCATCAGGCACTGCTCTAAGCGATCTATGCCTATGAACTTATGTAATCTTTGCAATATTAACCCCATTGGAGATAGGGCCAGGGCAATTATTATACCCATTTTACAGGGGAGGAAACACATGTGCCAGGAGGCAGCTGGGCTCAGATTCAAACTTGGGCAGCCCAGCTGCTACCTCTCGTTATAGGAAGAGCTGGGTGTTGGGCCGGTGGAGGAGCCGCTTTGTCTTGGCGCCAGGCCTTGCCTCGGGTTCAGCAGGTGTTCCCTGCACCCAGTGACACTCTGGCCCCATCCAGCGTGCTGGTCTGCAGTTCCTCAGGTGGCCACTAGATGGCGGGGCCACCCAGGCAGTGAGGACCTGCTGGTCACGGAGGAACGGGAGGGAAGTCGGGGCATCTTCCCCAGGGACTGTCAGCCCGGTCCTGGCCACCCACCTCCAGCTCCCTGGAGAAGTCAGGCGAATGAGGCCTGCTGTGGTTTTGGAGGGTCAGGCTGAGGTGCAGGCTGTGGTCTGGGGCTGGGGCGAGGCCCAGCTGGCAGCGGGAATGCAGCAGGAGCCCACCCCGGCCCAGGATGTGCTACCCGGAGACCAAGAGGGCCTACGATGAGTCTGGGTGTCAGGCAGGCACGGAGTGGGGGGGGGCGTGGGGGGTGGCGGTAAGCTGATTCTCCTCACCATCCCCTGCACCTGGAATACAGCAGCAGCTGTCACCTCCCAGCCTCCACGCCTGCCCCTGCCCCAGCTAACCTCTAAGAAACACAAATCAGGGCTGGGCGCGGTGGCTCACACCTGTAATCCCAGCACTTTGGGAGGCCGAGGTGGGTGGATCACGAGGTCAGGAGTTCAAGACCAGCCTGACCAACATGTTGAAGCCCCGTCTCTACTAAAAATACAAAAATTAGCCAGGCATGGTGGCTCTCACCTATAATCCCAGTTACTCAGAAGGCTGACGCAGGAGAATCGCTTGAACCTGGGAGGCGGAGGTTGCAGTGAGCTGAGCATCGCGCCACTGCACTCCAGCCTGGGTGACAGAGTGAGACCCTTGTCTCAGGAAAAAAAAAAAAAAATGCAAATCAGACATTGTCGCCTACACTTAAGAGAAGCCGGGTTCTGGCATGGCCTGTGGACTGCTTTGTCTTCCCAATCTTACCTCCCTCGCTCCCTCCATAAGGGCTGCCCCGTGGTCCTCAAGACAAAGACCTGCCTCAGGCCCCTTCCCTCTGCAGGGCTCACCCTCACCAGTGAGACCCCTTTTCCAACACCCTGCCCCCTCTCCCTGCTTCCTCCCTGCACAGCATTTACCACACCCTGACCACACACCAAACAGCTCTAGTTTGCTGTATCTTCCTGCCCCACTGGAATGCACCACCCAGGAGGCAGGCACCTGGGCTGTCTCTTTCACTACCCAGTCCCTGAACCTAGAGCACAGCCTGGCATAGGTAAAACACACGCATGTTTTCTGAATGAACAGAGGAATAGATAAGGGGTGGGAAACGATGGTTCAGGACTGAATCTGGCTCACTGCCAACTCTTGTAAATACTTTTACTGGAATACAGCCATATACGTTCATTTACATATCACCTATAGCTGCTTTCACAAGACAGTGGTGGAGTCAGTAGTTGAAACAGAGACTGGATGGTGCATAAAGCCTAAAATACTTACTATCTGTCCCTTTACAGAAGACTGTGGGTCCCTGGGATGGATAGATGGATGGATGGTATGGATGGTGGATGGATGGATGCATGGTGGATGGATGGATGGATGCATGGTGGATGGATGGATGGTGAAGCAATGGAGGGATCCAAGGGAGTGAGGGGTGGGCGGGCAGAAATAGGGGGATGGATGGAAGATGGGAAGGAGGAAGGAAGGATGGGTGAATGAATGGATGGGTGGGTGGATAAAAGAACCAGTGAACCAGCTACCAACGCCAGGAGGGGAAAGGGGTTGAGGAAAAGGGGTCCCAACACCTCTCTTCTGAGGCAATCATGACAACAGCAACGCTAACTTCTGTGCCAGGCACCAAGGCTAAGCATTCCTGCATCACATCTCTCTTAACTCTCACCATCACCTACATCCTAGAACCTGCTGCTGCTTCCATTCCTCAGATGAAACACTGAAGGCTCAGAGAGGAGATGTGCCCTGCCCAGTCACCCAGCAGGCAAATGGCAGAGCCACCATGCTGGCATCTGGCTGCCTCACTCACACCCCTGCCTTCCGCGGGCACCACCCTCCGTACTGCCCCATCACCATGGGTCCCTGGTCCTCTAGCTGCTCCTTTCCCCCAGTGCAGACTCACCCTGGGCAGGTCACAGAGCCCCAGGTGGAGGGAGTGCCGCAGCCAGGGTGCGTAGTCAGTCCGTACTTCTCCCCAGGTGCTCTGCTGGGCACAAGAGGCCCGAGGACATGCTCCAGCATGGCCTCCATGATGATCTTGTTTGGCTGAGATGGCCGATGCCTCTGGAATGAGAGGGCCCGTGTGTCAGGGGCTCATGATGTAAGAGAATGCCCATGGCCAGCTGCAGGTGGAGACCCTCACCTAGCAAGAACATGTGCCAGGAACCCACCGTCAGAGCCCTCATCAGCCACAGCACCCCCTTACACTCTGGGGCAGGATTTCTTCTTCTTTTTTTTGAGATAGAGTCTTGCTCTGTAGCCCAAGCTGGAGTGCAGTGGCATGATCTCGGCTCACTGCAACCTCTACCTCCCAGGTGCAAGTGATTCTCCCACCTCAGCCTCCCAGATAGCTGGGACTACAGGTGCATGTCACCACGCCCAGCTGATTTTTTTGTACTCTTAGTAGAGACAGGGTTTCACCATGTTGGCCAGGCTGGTCTCGAACTCCTGACTTCAGGTGATTCCCCCGCCTCAGCCTCCCAAAGTAGTGGGATTACAGGCGTGAGCCACTGCACCCTGACCATGGCAGGATTTCTGCTGTGAGCACTTAGGGGGATGGGCCCAAGAGCCCCAGGAACCCAGGTGGGAGGCCCAGAGGAGAAGGGGGCTTCCAGGGCCAGTTCTCCCCAGTTCTCCATGGGTGGGTTCCTGCCCAAGGCTCTGCAGAACAGTGCTCAGCCCCATGAGGAGCCCATCAGTTAGTGATGCTGGAGGAGACCTGGTCCCTGATGCCTCCAGGAACCTGAGCTCCCGATCTCCCTCTGCCCCCTCCTGAGAAGCTCAATAACACCCCACCTCCTTCCCCCGGAAGACAGCCCTCACCACATCCCAGGTAGGAAGGGAGTATTGTGCCCATTTCACAGGTGAGAAAACCAAGGCACACAGCAGAGAAGTGAGTTGCCCAGGATCCCACAAGCACTGGAACTCAAGACCACACAGTCCCAGAGCGGGGCACTCCTGCAGCATGTGGAGCCATCTGGGGGGTTCCCTGCCTGGGCGCTGCTCCCCAGGCCTCACCTTGTATGTCAAGTTCTGCCGCATGCGCTGCTGGCCCCAGGACAGGTCGAGATGGTCAATGAACATGTCTGGAGTCTATGTTATGGCCCCCGCAGGCCCAGAGAGGGTCCAGGCCCAAGGTTTCCTGGAGCTGATAGGGAAGAGAACAGGGTACATGAACTGGTGGGGGGGGCAGTTGAGAAGCCTGGAGCAAAGGGGAGCCCCACACTGGGCATAGCGGCCAGACTCCACATACCTGCCCCGGGGAGGCAGCCAGGCAGCCATCCCAGGCAGTGCTGTATGCTGAAAACCTGTTGGCCCAGGCGAGCTGCAGAGTCACAGGCTGTCCTCTGTTCCAGGTGAGCTGTACCTGCATTGAGATGGGAGGGCAGTGGTGGGGTAAGGGGGAGATGGGGGAGAAGAGAGGCTAACGGCACCCCCACACCCCATGTGTTGGGAAATGAGAGGCTAGGGAGGATGGAGAAGCTGACACCGCCCCCCCAATATCCCTGTAGAGGAATTAGGATGGAGGAGTGGAGAGATTGCCCTGTCCCTCATCTCTGGAAGAGCGCAGAGCCATTCCCAGGCTGCAGACTGAAAGCATCTGGATTAAACAAACTGCCTCATCCCCAACACCCAGACTCAGCATTTCCAAAAGCAGAAAGCAACTGCGTGCCTCCATGTGGCCTCCAGGGCCAGCAGGATCTGTCCCTGCCCATCTGACCTCATCTCCTGGTCACCCATCCCCACCAAGCACTCTGCTCGTCTTATTCCCCTTCCAACTCTCCCCGAAGCACCAGGCTCCTTTCCACCACAGCGGCCTTTACTCATGCTTTTCCTGCCTCCTGCGTGCTGCTTCTCCAGCTTCTCGCAAGCATGCTCCTTCCCATCTCAGGGCTGCCTCCCCCATGAGGCCCTCACTGACCACCCGCCTACAGTAGCTCCCCCACCCACCTGCCCAGTTACTCTCAATCTTATATACTCTTTACTTTTTTTTTTTTTTTCTGAGATGGAGTCTCGCTCTGTCACCCATGCTGGAGTGCAGTGGCATGATCTTGGCTCACTGCAACCTCTGCCTCCAGGGCTCAAGCGATTTTCCGGCCTCAGCCTCCCGAGTAGCTGTGATTGCAGGTGTGCACCACCATGCCCGGCTAATCTTTTGTATTTTTAGTAGACAGGGTTTTGTCATGTTGGCCAGGCTGGTCTCAAACTCCTGACCTCAAGTGATCTGCCTGCCTCGACCTCCCAGGTGCTGGGATTACAGGCGTGAGCCACCGCGCCCAGCCCATCTTTACTGCTTTATGGTGCTTATCGCACCTTCTGATTTGTAAATTCATTCCTTGGCTTGAATTCTGGAGAGCGTCTTTTGCCTGCACACAACTGGCCTATTGTCCTCCCTTTCACAGATGGAAAAACCGAAGGCTCTGAGAGGCGATGGGAGATGCCAGAGGCCACCCAGCCAGATGGCGTGCCCAGCTGCTCACTCAGTCCCCCAAAGCTACCACTAAACAGGCAACTATAAATGATGAATTGGAGACACCCGGACCTGTTTTCCATGTTAAAATGTGAGCTGTCCGCAAACACTGCCTGGTGTACAGTAGGTGCTTAATGAGGTATTGATAAAGCAACAACTAAATGAAGGACCCTGGAGATCCCAGCCTTCAGGGGAGCTGTCATTCTGGAGAAGTCCTTGCCACTGATGAACACAGTCTCCTTATCCTACCTGAGATGCCCAGCCCCCGAGGCTCAGCCATGTAGCTCCTGGCTCCCACCCCCGCCAAGGGCACCTGGGACATTCTCGCTCACCTGCCGGCTCTGCCTGCCACCCCTGCTCTCAGCAAGGGAACTAGCCTTGGCTTGCCACCAGGAGACGTTGAATGGGTGAGCCAGGGCCAGGCGGGCAGCCAGCTCACTCTTCCCCAGCCATAGGGAGGAGGAGACCAGCACCTGGGGGAGGGCGACAGACTCAGCCAGGGGCCGTATCCAGACAGGCTGCACCTTTTTCCCACCCGCACAGACCACCTTCTCCATCAAGTTCAAGGCTGCAAGGGCAGATGGCGTTGATACAAACCCAGCACTGTGCAAGGCCCTGGGAGAGCTCAGCCCATTTCTCAGAGGAGGACATCGAGGATTGGAGAGGAGCAAATGGAGCGAACACATGACAGAGATGAAACTGGAGGCCGTCCTTCTCTTCCACTGTCTTCCCCTAGCTCTGTGGCTCCAGGCAGGTCACAGCATGTCTAAATCCTTCAATTTTGTCATCTGAACATGGGGCTATTTATAGCACCGAGCAGATGGGAGGCTGAGGTGTGGGTTGACCCACAGCACCTATCATGGGATAAGCATTCAGGGCCTGTCAGCCCACCGTCACTGCCGTGCCTGTCAAGGTGTTGTGGGGACCCAGCTCTCCTGCTGCCCTTCTAATGAGACTGTGGGACATGGTGCAGCCTTCTTAGCCCCAGGTAAGACTCCTCGAGCAGGGGAGGGCCCCAAGGACCCTGCTCAGCCTGCAGGGTGGAGTTCAGCTCTGCCCCAGGGTCACCTTCCAGCCCTAACACCTACCTGGTTCCTGCCATCCCAGCTGACAAGCAGGCCGTCCCAGTGGCTGCCTCCTGAATGCTCTGAGGACAGGCAGAGGCTGCAGTGTCGAGGCAGGGGGCGGGGCAGCGGGTGGGTGAGCTCCACTGGGCGAGGGAGGACACATGAAGGGTAGGCCATGTGAGCTGAGGTCAGCAGCTCCAGCCCCAGGGTGGTTCAGAGGACTCTCGGCAGCCACCGCTGCCAGCTCAGGCAGGTGGCCACTTGGGGCCACACATTGATAATTTTCATAAAATTTGGAAGCCATGCGCTCACTTTGGCACCATTACCACTTGACACCCTGCACTGTCCCTGTGGGAATCCCCCATCACAATGAGACTTCAAGGCTTCTCCAGGAGGTGACATCTGCCTCCCCCAGCCCTCGGACCTGGGCTGGCCTCGTGATGTGCTAATAGAATTCAGTGAAGTGACCAAGCGAGAGCCAGTTTTAAACCAGGCCTTAAGAGGCCTCGCCACGCTTCCTCCCTTGAACTACTTCCCAGCCACATGAGAACCAACCCTGCTCGCCTGTGGGCTGGCGCCACCTGGGGTTGGAGGGAGCCTGGTTTCAGCTCAGGATGTCCGAGCGAAGCTGACAGCCAGCCCCGGAGCAGGCCAGAGAGCCCAGCCAAGGCCAGCAGAGCCGCCTGCTCACCCTACAGACCTTGAACATGCGGAAGAGCAGAAAAGCTGCCCAGGTAACCCACAGCCTTGGAGCAAGCACCAATGCTTGCTTTATGCCGCTGAGTTGCGGACCAGTTTGTTACCATCTTGAACCAAGATCTAATGGGAGCAGCCCTAACCCCCAACAACCTGCATCGCTCTTGGGGGCCTCACATGCATGGGTGACCTGCACCCCTCAGATTCCCCACGCCCCCATGCCGCCCAGTCCTATGCTCTCCTTCCATCTCGGGGCATGACAGGTGGCACCCCATAGCTGAGTCCTCGCAACAGTCTGCACACCCTGGGTCTTCTTCCTTCGTCCCCCAGGTGAGTCAAGCTGCCCTGACCTCCTGCATCACTGACCCCCACCTCCTGAGGCCCCTGCACAGTCCTGCTTTCCCAGACCCCTACAGCAGGGCTGCCTGGGGGCCCTCTGTGCTGTGGTGAGCTCTGAGCTCTGTACAAAGGGCACCCAACTGTTCAGATGGGCTGCAGGGGAGCTGTGCCCAGAGACGCTGGCACTGGCTGGTTCTCAGGGCATCACCCAGTCACTGTTTCTGCGGAGGCTGACAACTTGCAGGGCTGGAAGCCTCCTCCCTGCCACGCGCTGACCCACCACGTGCAACACTGTGATCACAGTGTGGGGCTGCAGGCTGTGAGGTTCATGAAGGGTGGCACAAATGCACACACATGCACACAAGCATACACACATGCACACACACAAGCTTACACATGCACACACGTGCACATACAGGCATGCACACCTACACGCATACATACATGCATATACAAGCACACACACAGGTGCACACACATGCACACGCGTGCACATACAGGCATGCACACACGTGCACATACAGGCATGCATACATACACAGGCATACATACATGCACATACAAGTATGTACACACATGCACATACAGGCATTCACACACATACAAATGCACAGGCAGACATACATGCACACACGTGCACATACAGGTGTGCACACATACACAGGCATGCAGGTGCACATACAGGAATGCACACACACACAGGCATACACATACATGCACACTGCCTTGGCCTGTTGAGGACCTGCTCATTTCCTCTGCTTTCCAGGGCACACAAGTGGCAAACGTGACGCTGGGAGGATTCCATCAGGCCACCTGGCAAGCCATGCCCCCAGGCTGGAGTCTGCACTCTGTCTCTGCACCTGGTGAGTCCGAGGGTCGGGCTCTTCTCTGCGCCCAGGGGGTTTCTCACACAGAAACTGAGTCTGCATGGCTGCACAGGCCATGAATGACAGCCCCTTCCAGAGATGCCTGTTCCTGGAAGACCCCGGGGCTCATGGCTGCCGTTGGGGGCTGCATTGGCACTCACCTCCCCTGGCACCAGAACTGCTCAGGGATGCCACCCCTCCCCACACCCTGGCCCCTTCTCCCTGTCCAGTTGCACTCAGGATAAGCCCTAGCTCCTCTCTGTGAGCTGAGACCCTGCATGCCCTGGGTCCCCCAGCCCTACTGCCTCACCTCCTCCCTTCTCCCTACTCCAGCCACGCTGGCCTCCTTGATGCTGCTCCACGCACAAAGCTCATTTCTACTGGGGGCTTCTGCCTGAAATGGCTCTGCTCAGATCTGCACCTCAGCCAGCTGCTTCTTATCCCTCAGATCTCAGCTTGGAAGTCACCTCCTCCTAGAGGCCTTCCCAGACCCCCCACCTAAAGGAGCCCCCACACTCCACACAGGCCCTGCTTGCTCTCACAGTCTTTCCCACACATGGAAATGGTCGTTTTGGATTTTATTTTGCTTATGTGTGTCTTGTTGCTCAATGCCTGTCTCCCTGAGGGGGTGACACCTGGGCCATCTTGCTTCCCGATGGATCCCTCATGCCTAGAATCACGCCTGGGATCAGCAGGTGCTCAGTGATGGCTTCTTTTGAGAACAAGTCTCATTCTGTTGCCCAGGCTGACGTGCCATGGCACAATCTCGGCTCACTGCAACCTCTGCCTCCTGGGTTCAGTAGATTCTCCTGCCTCAGCCTCCCAAGTAGCTGGTATTACAGATGCCCACCACCACACCCAGCTAATTTTTGTTTAGTAGATATGGGATTTCACCATGTTGGCCAGGCTTGTCTCGAACTCCTGACCTCAAATGATTCACCCATCTTGGCCTCCCAAAGTGCTGGGATTACAGGCATAAGCCACTGTGCCCAGCCAGGGATGATTTCTTGAGTGACTGGGTCACCACTGCCCGCATCCCCTCACACACTCACCCTGCAGGCTGAGGTTCCTGAAGGGCCTGGGGGGAGAGGCCCAGAGAGGCTCCCAGTGAGGGCCAACTCCTGGCAATCCCACAGCACCACATGGTGTAGGACACAGGTCCCATGAGCTCGCTCATATGTGGTCTGCAGGACCAGCTCCCCAGGAAGGGCACTGAGCTGGAAGAGAATGATGGCATCACAGGGGAACCTGACCCACACTTCTGCCTGGGATGGGAAAGGAGAGAAGCTTGCAGAGGAGGAGAAATGGAGTATTTGTGGATCATTTATAGTTTTCTGCATGGTGACATACGTCAGGGAATCAAAAAGCCAAATGCTTCCTAAGGATGAGCGGATAACATAAAGGAGGGGGAGTGGGTGAAGGGACTGTGGCCAACTGGAGACAGCGCAGAACAGCCACTTCTCAACTCCGTGGCCAAGCTGTGTGGCTCTGGGCAAGTTTCCAACCTCTCTAAGCATTACTTTCCTAGACAATGAAGGCAAGAAAGTGTCAACCTCTGCAAGATAATACAAACGGTATACTCAGCCCAGGGCTAGATTGTGGAGAGGAGCTTGTAGGAGCCACGCAGTTGGTAATGGGATTTCTCAGTCATGCAGTGAGCAAGTATTATGCTCCCAAGCCAGTGCTGAGCGCCTGCATACAAAGATAGCCAAGACCTGGTCCTGGCCCTTACGGGGCTTCCAGGCTGACAGGGAGACAGTTACAATACAGAAAATGATGTGACAAGGATAGTCACAAGAGGCATTCAAGGGAGAAAGGAACACAGAGAAGCAAGCTTGGGGAGGAGGCAGGGAAGAACATTCCAGGCAGATGGAACAGCCTGTGCAAAGGCTCAGAGACGGTCGCTGTCCCTACTGGTAGGTACCATAGTCTGAGGATCACTTGAGGGCCCTGCAGGGGGACTCCTGGGGTGGGGTAGGAAGTTTGCTTTTTTTTTTTTTTTTTTTTTTCTTGAGATGGAGTCTTGCTCTTTCCATGCCCAGGCTGGAGTGCAGTGGCGCAATCTCGGCTCACGGCAACCTCCACCTCCCGGGTTCAAGCGAATCTCCTGCCTCAGCCTCCTGAATAGCTGGGACTACAGGTGTGTGCCACCATACCTGGCTAATTTTTGTATTTTTAATAGAGACAGGATTTCACCATGTTGGTAAGGGTGGTCTCGATCTCTTGATCTTGTGATCCTCTCGCCTCAGCCTCCCAAAGTGCTGGGATTACAGGCATGAACCACCACACCTGGCCTTCCCCTAGATTTTCAAATGGCCGCACTTATCATCCAAGGCTAGCTCAAGCACCACCTCCTCAGTGGAGCCTTCCCTGGCCACCTAATCTAAATACATTCCCTGTTCACTCAGTCACTTCAGTACATTTTCTCCATATCTTACTACTATCTGGCATATTTGTGTGATTTTGCATAGTTAATCTCCCCCCACCACAGTACACAATTAATGAGAGGAAGGATTGATCAGTTCCGTTTTAGGCCACACCCCACCTTCTGAAATAGTGCCTGGCACCTAGTAGATGCTCAATAAATCATGCAGAAGGAAGAAGGGATGGATAAAGACACCAGCTGATCATCTACTCCAGCAAATTTTGTCCATTTCACAGCCTTGCCTGCCCTTCCTCCCAGGAACCAGGACATTAGGACAATTTCTTTTCTCTCCAAGGGCTGTCCCAGGAGCCCCACACCCCCACCCCAGCATGCCCTTGGCCTAAACTGTCCTCCACACACCTGCAGGAAGGAATGTTCCAGCTTCATGAAGTTGGTGAGACTGGCCTTAGCAGCTACCAGCTGGGTGCTGATGTGAAAATGATCCTCCTCCGCGCCCAAGGCAAACGTGCTCTGAACCTCACCCTTGGAGTAGTGCAGCTGGGTCAGGGAAAAAAACACACACACAATAGATCTCCTCATCAAGACTCTGATGGAACATTTAAGCAGATGCTGGCTTTAAGCCGGGAGCTCAGCCTCCCGAAGCCCCAGGCCCAAGAGACCCACAGCTTCCTGGGCTGGAGGACCTTTGGTGAAGCAAGGGTTTGGAGCCTCAGTTTAGGCCATCAAATGTGGCCATAGTAACTATCTTCTCAGGCCCTCCCTGCTATAACACTGACTTGAAAATATCTACCAGCCTGGCACCAGCAGGCAAGAACTCTAGTTGCAGTACTGTTGCAGACAGCAGGGGGCAGTCTAGCAGAAAGGACAATGCTTGGGCTTGTGTCAGCATCAAACACACAGAACTCCATGTGGATCCACCACAGAGGAGAGTAATCTCCAGCTAATCCCTTAACCATCGAGCCTCAGCCTTCTAATCCAAACACAGGGATAAGGACATCTATTTTATTATGGGTTGCTGTCAAAATTGTATGAAATAATGTGCTAACTACCAGGTTGGCTGAACAGCAGATTCGCTGGGGGGAAACTTACTAAAAATAAAGATTCTGGGCTCCCACTTAAAACCTACAAAAACAGAGTCTCTGAGAAGAGGTTCAAGAGCTGGTACTTTTTTTTTTTTTTTGAGATGGAGTCTTGCTATGTCACCCAGGCTGGAGTGCAGTGGCACGATCTCGGCTCAATGCAACCTCCACCTCCCAGGTTCAAGTGATTCTCCTGCCTCAGCCTCTTGAGTAGCTAAGATTACAGACATGTGCCACCATGCCCAGCTAATTTTGGTATTTTTAGTAGAGATAGGGGTTTCGCCATGTTGGCCAGGCTGGTCTCGAACTCCTGACCTCAGTTGCTCTGCCCACCTCAGTTCCCGAAGTGCTGGGATTACAGGCTTAAGCCACCACATCTGGCCAAGAGCTGGTACTTTTAATGAGCTCACCAGAGATGTGTCATTACATTAGTGATACCCCTGTCAAAAATGTTCAACCTGAATCTTGTCTTCAGCAAACAATCGGACAAATCCACATTAGGAGAATGTTTTGCAAAATAACTTCCTGGACACTTCAACATTGTCAATGCAGGATTTTTTTTTTTTTTTTTTTGAGACAGAAACAGGGTCTGCTCTGTCATCCAGGCTGGAGTGTGCAGTGGTGTGAACACAGCTCACTGCAGCCTCAACCTCCTGGGCTCAAGCAATTCTCCCATACCTCAGCCTCCCGGGTAGCTGAGACTACAAGTAGACGCTGCCATGCCTGGCTAATTTTTTCATTTTTTGTAGAGACAGGGTCTCCCTAGCTTGCCCAGGCTAGTCTTGAACTCCTGAAGTCAAACAATTTTCCCATCTTGGCCTCCCAAAGTGTTGGGATTACAAGTGTGAGCCACTGTATCCATTTGGGAATTTTTTTAAAGGTGGCTAATGATAATAAAATGTTTGGGGAAATTATGTTGATATCTGCAACTTACTTTGAAACATATCCAAAAATAAGATGGAGAGCTATGTGATTACACAAAATAAAATGTGAACAGGAAAATCTAGGTATGTGGGTGTTCACTGTGAAATTACTTCCATTTTTTAGTGTCTGAAAAATTGTATAATAAAATGTTGGGGGAGGGGGCTGGGCGCAGTGGCTCACGCCTAATCCCAGCACTTTGGGAACCCAAGGTGGGTGGATCACTTGAGGTCAAGAGTTTGAGACCAAGCCTGGCCACCATGGCGAAACCCCATCTCTACTAAAAATGCAAAAATTAGCCAGGTGTGGTAGTGCACGCCTGTAATCCCAGCTACTCAGGAGGCTGAGGCGGGAGAATTGCTTGAACCCAGTGGGCAGAGGTTGTAGCGAGTCGAGATTGCATCACTGCACTCCTGCCTGGGTAACAGAAAGAAACTCTGTCTCAAAAAAAGTTAAAAAATAAAAAAAATTAAATAAAACATTGGGTAAGGAAAGGCAGAGTATGGAAGGAGAATGTTCTAGATCAGGAGCTGCCTTTTGGGTCAACTGTGGCCCACAACCTGATTTTATAAATAAGTTTTATTGTAACGAAGCCATGCCTATTCACTTACATATCGTCTAAAGCTGCTTTTATGTTACAATGACAATTCTGAGTAGCTGTAACAGTGATTATAAGGCCTGCAACCCCTACATTTCACTTTACAGTAAAAGTTTGTAGACCTCTGTTCTAGATTTAAAAAAATTAAGAAGACATGGCAATTATGCACACTGTGCGATTTTGGCCTGTATCCCAGATTTAAAACAAAACAAAACAGTTTTTTGAAAGAACGTTACTGGGAAAGCTGGAAAATTTTATATGGGCTGTACATTAAATGAAGGTATTACTTCAATGTTCAGTATCCTGAATGCTGTAATTATTGTGTTAAATCAGAAAATATCCTTGTTACAGGAAAGAGTTGAAGTATTTCAGAGTAAAAAGGTGACATCTTCAGAAACATCTCTATACTGGCCGGGCGTGGTGGCTCACGCCTGTAATCCAAGCACTTTGGAGGCCAAGACGGGTGGATCACCTGAGGTCGGGAGATCAAGACCAGCCTGACCAACATGGTGAAACCCTGTCTTTAAAAAAAAAAAAAGAAACATCTCTATATTAATTCTTAGTGATACAGAAAAAAAGTATGTATAATGATACAAATTTATGTAACACAGATGAGAAATATGGAAAGATATTAACAATTGATCAATGTTCACTGTCCCACAGTAACTTTTAAATAGGTTCAAATGACTCAAAACAAAACTTGGGGAAAAACTAAGCAGCTCCCTGAATGGAGCCAGGTGTGGTGGTACCACCTGTAGTCCCAGCTACTCTGGAGGCTGAGGCAGGAGGATCACTTGCACCCTGGAGCTTGAGGCTGCAGTGAACTATGTTCATGTCACTACACTTCAGCCTGGGTGATAGAGCAAGACCCTGTCTCAAAAAGAAATTTTAAAAATAAAAAGGCTAGGCATGGTGACTCACACCTGTAATCCCAACACTTCGGGAGGCCGAGGGGGGTGGATCATTTGAGGTCAGGAGTTTGCTACCAGCTGGGTAAGATGGTGAAACCCCATCTCTCCAAAAATAAAAAAACAACAACAAAACAAAAATTAGCCAGGTGTGGTGGTACGTGCCTGTAATCCCAGCTCTTCAGGAGGCTGGGGCGGGAGAATCATTTGAACCCAGGAGGCGGAGGTTGCAATGAGCCGAGATCATGCCACTGCACTCCAGCCTGGGTGACGAAGCGAGACTCTGTCTCAACAAACAAATAAATAATAAAGAAAGAAAGAAGTTCCCTGAATGATTGTGCAGTTGTAGCGAAGTGTAGGGAACTCCAAAATCATGTGTAAATGCGGCAGAGGACCCCAGCACATAGCACGTGCTCTGTAAAGAAGGTTGGCCTGGGCCAGGGCTAGGAGGGTGCCTAGCAAAACATGGTGGCTGGCCGGAAAAAGAAGTGACCAGTCGGCAGATGTGACCGTTCATGCACGCACTCACCCATTCACGCCCTGTTTCTTTACTGAGCACCTGCTATGCACTGGGCCCTGTGCCAGGCACTACGCAGGCCCTCCACGGAGCTCCAGATTTGGACACGGACAACGACAGCTCAGAGGGACAGAGGAACCTGGCCTAAGTCTAATGGGCCCTTATGTCCACTCCCAGGACCCTCCAGTCCTTCCTGCAGAGCAGAAACGGGGGTGACGCTGGCTCAGCTCAAACGGCGGCGTCATCAGCTCTAATCTCTACAAGTGCACCAGGCTGGTGAGGCAAGGTCAGGCGCCAGGCACTGGGTGAGGAGGCCTCCCCTGTCTCCCAAAGGGCTCGTGGGCCTGGCTGTGGGCCGGCCCGGGAATGTAAACCCGGGTATGTTTGGGAAAGCTGGAGCCAGCGGTTTCCGAGGGTGGCCCACATGGGCCTGCTGCAGGCTGGCGGACAGATGCGCATGCGTTAACATGCCCTCTAGGGGCCTGGCCCCTCCCACCTCGGGCCGAGCATCTGCAACCAGTTAGGAGCCGGGCGGCTGGGGCACAGCTGCTTTACCTGAGACCGAAGCTGAGCTGGGGCAGCAGCCCAGGAGGGAGGGGGAGGCGATGCCGGCCTGAGAACAGCAGCTCTTTGCTAGAAGGAAGGATAGAGAGGGCTTGAAGCTGGCAAGACGCCGCCTTGTCCAGTGCCCCCAGGGCCAGGTTGAGACCAAGTCACCTTCCCCAAGAGAGGGTCAGAGAGCCAGGATCACATCAGTGGCCCAATGCAGTGCTATTCACATACCCTGAGGCCCAAGGGCCATACGGTGTCCTGGTTAGGGCCGGACTCTGGAGCCAGGTGACCTGGGTTTGAATCCCAGCTTGGCCTCTGCCTAGCTCTGGCACCGTGGGCAAGCATCTCAGGTGCCCCTCTCGGAGCCTCAGTCTCCCCATTGGTATCAAGGGTTAAGCATGGCTCTGGGCTGCAAGTCTGCCATGAGCCCATCCATGAGCTTTCTTGGGTTGGTCCCATGGGAGCCCCAGCAGGGTCTGGACAGCAGGACTGTGACCCCCTGGCCGCCCCCCCAGGGCTCCTCCTCACATAGCTCCCCTCCCCTCACTCCTTCAGGCCAGGGTGGGAATCGTCTCCATGTTTCCTTTTCTTTTTCCTAAAGACAGGATCTTCTCTGTCACCCAGGCTGGAGTGCAGTGGTATGATCTCTGCTCACTGCAGCCTCTACCTCCCAGGCTCAAGTGATCCTCCTGTCCCAGCCTCCCAAGCAGCTGGGACTACAACATGCATCACCACACCTGGCTAATTTTTAAGACTTTTTGTAGAGAAAGGGGTCTCACTGTGTTGCCCAGACTGGTCTCACTACGCTACTGGAGCTCCTGGGCTTAAGCAAGCCTCCCACCTCGACCTCCCAAAGCACTGGGGTTACAGCTGTGAGCCACTGTGCCAGGCCTGTGTAACCCCAGGGTGCTGCACCCTCCTGTCAGGTTCCTTTCCACCCCAGGGTCTCAGCCGTGGCACAGGTGACGTCTTGGCTCATGTCCTCACAGTCGTGGGTGTATCCTGAGCACTGTAAGATGATTAGCAGCATCTGTGGCCTATGGACACTGACCTCACAGCATCCTCCTCCCCCAGTGTAGCAACCAGAAACTCCCCAGACATGTCCAAAGTCCCTGGGGGGGAGGGGGAGGGAGTCGCCTCTGAGTGAGAACCACTGGTTTACCCCTTCAACAAGTGGCTTACTCACCCCCTCCCTAGCTGCTGAGATCTGAGCACTGGAAACTGGCTGGTGGCCTCTGACGCAGCGTACGTGTGAGAACACCAAGCACCTCACAAGGCCCCCAGCCTTAAGGGCAGTAATACTCACGAGTAAGTGTCTAGAGCCTGGGATGCACTTAGTTTCTGAGACCAAGAACTCATCAGTGCTCTGCCTGGAGAAGTTGAGGGATTTTTATAGCTGGGTGACCTTGGAAAAGTCACTTGCCCTCTCTGAGCCTCCCTGCCCACATTGGTGCAGCGGGGCTGAATGGAAGATTGAGAGGTGCTGTGTCCAGCATCGGTGCACAGTAGGTGCCCAGCCGATGGTTCCTCCCCCCCGACTCCTCTCCTCCTAGTAGGTGGGGGCCTCACCTGACTGCCTGGTTCTGGCCATGGATGTCAACGACCAAGCTGGCCTGAGAATCGCAGGTCAGCCGCAGCGAGAAGCTCATCTCTTCTGCCGCCCAGAGTCCTAGGAACACGAGCTGAGGAGGGAGCAGACAGCGAGGTGTGCAGGTATAGACAGCCTGAGGACCCTCACAGGCCAGGTGGGGACCCCAGTTGAGCTCTACAGCCCAGCACGTCCCTGTCCCAAAGCCCCGCAGGCCTGGCTCATCCAACACTCTCATGGGTGCTGAGGATGCAAGGGGTTGGCCCCTGTTGCAGCTCAGGATGGCAATACCCACTCAAAGGACAGCTGCAGCCCAGACATCGGCCGAGAACATGCTCCCCGGGGGGGGTTCCCGGTCACCTGGCCTCGAGCCCAGGATAGAGTGTAGATGAAGTCAGGAGCATGGGGTATCCAGTCCACTCAGTTGTGGGGTACAGAGCTGAGATCCTTTGCAGGAAGGGTGACATCCTGGCCCCGAGTCCCCGGGGAGCCACCCCCTCCTCTCACCGCAGAGTAGACTAGGGCAGGGTTGCTGGGTAATCTGAAACAGGAGTGTGTATGTGAAAGAAGCATTGGCGCCTGCTCTGGAACACACTCTGTGGCTCTTGGAGAAGCAGGGACAGCCAGGCAGGGCGAGTTCATGCCAAGTGACAGTGGCCACAGCATGGCCCCATGTGGGTTCCTCTGCTGAGGCAGGAGGGCCCCGTGAGGAAGGACCTGGGTGCCAAGTCCGAGGCCCTATTTTGCTGCTTGCTTGCTAGGTGTCCTTGGGCAAATCACCCACACTCTCGCCTGTGACCCAGAGATGATGGTGATGATGATAATGGTCACTGTCACACCATCCAGCATCATCTTTTTCATCTTCATCACAGCAAGTGCTTCTTAAGCATCTACTCAGGCATTCGTGAGATTAACTCACTCAGTCCTCACAACCTGCACGTTATAGGTAATATCATCAGCCCCATTTTGCAGATGAGGAGATGAGGGCACAGAGAGGCGAAGGGATTTGCCCAGGGCCACACAGCCGGCAAGACGCAGAGGCGGGATCCGAACACTGGAGAAAGCTTGGTAAGGAAGGGGCCATCCTGCCTCTCTCTGCGGCATTGGGAGGATGAAACTAACAAATGCCCATGAACCCTTCAAAGGGGGCTGGCACAGGGCAGACACTGGACAAGCAGGAGCTTTGATTCTGACCCAAGACTGCAGGGCAGAAAGACAGGTCAGCAGCCAGACACAAATCCAGGGCGCCCGTCCACACCAACCCTGCGATTGGGAACACAGAGACTGCACAGCAGACCTGGTTATAGTGATTACAAATGAAGCCTTTGTAAACTGTAAAGCGCTGGGGAAACCCAGGGCCTGGCCCTCCCCCATCTGCCCTGCACACAGCAGGTCCTCTGCACCCCAGGAATTGGACAGAGGGGACAGAATTTGGAGGGAGGTCCTCCCCATCCACTCCTTAACTGGCTGGAGAAGGGCAGGCCCAGCCTCTGAAGAGCCGGCACTGTGTGGCTGGCATTGGCCACCAACTGCAGCAGGCCGTGCAGTGGCCAAGCCACCAGGGCTGCCAGGTCCACACTGACCCCACTGTCCCTGCCACAGAGGGCCATGTTGGCCTGGATCTGGGACTCTAGAAGCAGAAAATGGCACCGGTTACTGAAGACAGGTTCACCTCCCTTCCCAGCCCAAGAACACACCAGACTTCAGGAGGGGCCATGCCCTGTGGCCCTCAAACACAACACCAGCGGGAAAGGGAAAGGCTCCCATGGGGGCTGGGTGGGGTCAACCCCTTTTGAGCCTCCTTGACATCATCTGTCATCATTTGTCCCTGAGGATCTAGACCTGGGTGGCTCCTCCTTTCACTGAAGTTGAAGTTGTTGAAATGACACCTCCTCCAAGAAGCCTCCCCCTGACTGCCCATCTGAAGTCCCTCCCAATCCTTTGCTGCCGGGCATCTTCCATCCATTTCCCTGGAGTGGTTTCCGAGCACAACCTGAAATGACCTCGCTTACTTACTTACTAGGTCTCCTGCTCCCCTATTGCCACCCCACCAGAATACCAGCCCCCTAGGGGTGGAGTTTCTCTTAGGACAGCTCCCGACACAAAACAGAGGGTCAGTGAGTACTTTCCAAATGACTGTAGGGATTCCTGGGGATTCTCTGAGCAGCCTACAGAGGAATCAGCATGAGGCTGCTCTTGATAAATGGCCACTGCAGCCTGATACCCACCTGCAGCCACCTGGCCCTGCCTGGAGGGTCCCATCCCTCCCATGACCCCCCCACAGAACAGGAGAGTCTGGCTCACAATAGGTGTTTCTTGTTTGACTTAAATTCCCTCTGCTACACATAGAAACCCATCGGGTCCACGAGCCTCAGAACAAACAGATGGCGCCTCCTCTATGTCAGACGCCAGGTTCCCGTGGGGTGCAGCTCATGGCTCAGGCCCAAGTGACACTCAGCCAGGCTCCAGCACCTCCCATCTGGCCAGCAGGGTGGATGAGCCCCGCAGCTCTGAGCCTCGACTTCCTTATCTATAAGGTGGGCACAGCCCACCTGCCTCAAGGGACAGCGTCCAGAGTAAATGGGGTAATACATGGGAGAGGACCACCTGTGGAGCATGCAGGAGGCCTGGGAAATGCTTCCTTCCTTCCTCATTCCACGCTCAACCACATGTATTTACTACGTGCAGGGCAAGAGGAGGGAGGGGACACAATTCCCACGCCGGGGAGCACCTGGCTATCAGAGATACCAAGAATTTTAACAACAGGCATAAAGTGTCCCCAAGAGGGGGGGGACAGCAGACTGTGGACAGCAACGGGAGGAGGGAGAGGTCACTCCTGGCTGGGGCGGCTACACCAGGCATCCTGGGCCAGGAACTAGAGCGGCGTGAAAGTGTTCATCCAGAATGACCTCCCATCACTCCATCACTTGTCCCCAACAAATTCTGAGGTTAGCTCAGACTAGGGACAATTTCCTCATGTGATCCAGTCCTCCATTCACCCCTCAGGAGGCTGAGGGCCAAAAATAAAGTTTTTGTTGTTCTTTTTTTGTTTATTTTTTTTTTGAGATGGAGTCTCACTCTGTCACCCAGGCTGGAGTGCAGTGGTGCGATCTTGGCTCGCTGCAACCTCCACCTCCCAGGTTCAAGTGGTTCTCATGCCTCAGCCTCCTGAGTAGCTGGGACTACAGGCATGCACCACCATGCCCAGCTAATTTTTTTTGTAGAGACAGGGTTTCACCATGTTGGCCAGTCTAGTCTTGAACTCCTGACCTCAAATGATCCACCTGCCTCAGCCTCCCAAAGTGCTAGGATACAGGCATAATAAGCCATTGCACCAAGCCCCCAAAATAAGAAAGTTTGAAGCCAAGAGAATATGCCCTAGGAGACTAGGGAGACCCAGGGGTCCTGAATGGTCAAGAGCCAGGTCTCTGTAATCTATATGGGGGTCAGAGGGTAGCTCTGGGTTCAATCCTTGCTCCATCATTACCAGCTGTGTGGCCTGGGCCAGGCGACTCAACCTCTCTGAGCCTCCATTCCTCATCTGCAGAATGGGAATGGCGTTTCCAACCCTACCTCATAGGCTCATTCACGCACATTCAACACCTACTATGTGCCCTGCGGCAAGTCAGACAAAAATCATCCCTGCCCTCATGGAGCACACATTGTGGTGATTCCAGTGTAGAGAGAATGAGGAACAAAGGCATTTTATGCTACACGGTGTGCTCAAATGATGGAACTGGGGGACAGGGTGGGAGGAGATGGAGAGGTGGTAAAGAGGCCTCCCTGAGATGCCATTCGAAAAACACCTAAGGGAGGCGAGGTAGCCAGGCAGGTGTGTGGGAGAGAGGCATTCCAGGTGGCAGGATCAGTCCGTGCCAAGGTCCTGGGGCCACAGCAAGCCTGGCGTGTAAAAGAATAGAAAGGATGGAACAGGTGGGGCTGGAGGCCGGGAGACGAGGTCAGATGGGGTAAGGGTGCGGGTTCTGATGGCTCGCAGGCCCCTCTAAGAGCTGTGGCATTCCCCTGTGTGATAGCGACAGCTGTAATGTACTGAGCTCTTGTGTGTACACAGCTTGCCTGGTGTGTAGGCAGTAAGTGCCCAACCAATGCTGGCTCCTCTTATTGCTTTTATCTTCCCCCCATAATGGGTTGAACCATGACCCCCAAAAGAGATAGTGAAGTCCCACTCCCCTCACCCTCTGTCCTATGAAAATGATCTTATTTAAAAATAGGGTCTTGGCTGGGCGCAGCGGCTCACAACTCTAACCCCAGCACTTTGGGAAGCCGAGGTAGGTCGATCACGAGGTCAGGAGTTTGAGGCCAGCCTAACCAACATGGCGAAACCCTGTCTCTACTAAAAATAAAAAAATTAGCCAGGCATGATGGTGCACACCTGTAATCCCAGCTACTCGGGAGGCTGAGGCAGGAGAATCACTTGAACATGAGAGGCAGAGGTTGTAGTGAGCCAAGATCACACTACCACAATCCAGCCTGGGTGACAGAGTGAGATTCTGTCTTAAATAAGTAAGTAAGTAAATAAATAAATGGTCTTTACAAATGGAATTAAGTAAAAATAATGTCACATTCAAGACGGATGGGTGTTCAATCCATTGTGGATTGTTTTATTTTGAGACAGGGTCTCATTCTGTCACCCAATCTCGAGCACAGTGTTGCAGTCACAGCTCACTGCAGCCTCGACCTTCTGGCTCAGCGATTTTCCTGCCTCAGCCTCTCGTGTAGCTGGGACCACACACATGTGCCACCACATCCAGCTAAGAATCCTGTGCACACCAGCTAAGATTTCTGTGTTTTAAGCCATTCGGTGTGTGGGACTTGGTTGCAGAAGTCCTAGGAAACTAATCTACCTGCCTTGGGAGTGAGGCCATTCATGGGCAAGGCTGTCCTGGTTGTCCCAGAGCCCGGGGCCACACTGGGCTTGATGGGGTACTACCTGGGTCCAGGTCTGAGGCTGCCGGCTGGCCCCGGCATGGAAGAAGCCAGCTCCACAGTCCCGGGGCTGTGCGCTGGGTGCCTTACCAGGTATCTGCAGCTCCGCAAGCAGGGAGGCCTCTCCTGGGAATCCCGCCCACAACAAGGCCTCACTGTTGTGCCAGCTCTGGCCGGAGGGCTCCAGGTGCCCTTCACAGTAACAGCAGCTCACAGAGTATTTCACATATGTGAGTCCCATCAGGATGCATTCAGAATGCTCAAAGCCCGAGCTGCCATTGTGAATGTCCATGAAGACCTGGAATGCCACCAAGGAGATGCTGGGCTGCCCTGTGCAGAGAGTGAGCCAGCCTGGGGCAAGCTGGCACTGGCCCCCACACGCCCTGGGGTTATCAGTGCCATCCGTGTCCCTGTGGTGGGAGGAACTCAGACCCTCTTGAAGGAGCAGATTTGATGACCAATGCAGTTACTCCAGCTAATTACACATGCACCAAGGAACCCACAGAGAAAACACAGAGAACCAATCAGGAGGTGGGGCAGGCAGGGGAGAGGGGGCCTGGGGAGGATGGCTAGAGCAAAACTTTGGGAAGAGGAAGATGACCTGGCTGATGTGAAACAGGTTGGCAAACTACAGCCTACACCCTTTGTTGTAAATAAAGTTTTAAACGAACACAACCCTGCCTGTTTGTCACAGGTGTGTGAACCAGAGCAACTCCATCTTGAATAGGGGCTGGGTAAAATAAGGCTGAGACCTTCTGGGCTGCATTCCCAGATGATTAGGCATTCTAAGTCACAGGATGAGACAGGAGGTCACACAAAATACAGGTCATGGCCAGGCATGGTGGCTCACGCCTGTAATCCCAGCACCTTGGGAGGCTGACGTGGATGGATCCCTTGAGGTTAGGAGTTCAAGACCAGCCTGGCCAACATGGTGAAATGCCATCTCTATAAAAGTACAAAAAAAAAAAAAATGAGCCAGGCATGGTGGCACCTGCCTGTAATCCTAGCTACTCAGGAGGCTGAGGTGGGAGGATTGCTTCAACTCGGGAGGGGCAGGTTGCAGTGAGCCAACATTGCGCCACTGCACTCCAGCCTGCGGAACAGAGCAAGACTCTGTCTTCAAAAATAAAAAAGTAAAGAGAAATCAGGTGCAGGTGTAGAGTGCACTAGCACGAGCAGGGGTGCTGTGGTGGTGGAGATGGTGGTCAGGAAAGGCCTCTCTGTGAAGGTGACAGACATGAGGGCTGAGCCTGGGGACTCCTGGGGAGACCAGCACGGGAGGGATCTAGGTGTTGGTGCCATTTGTGGTCCTTTTGTTTTGTTTTGTTTCGTTTTGTTTTTGAGACAAAGTCTTGCTCTGTCGCCCAGGCTGGAGTGAAGTGGCACAATCTCAGCTCACCGCAATCTCCGCCACCCGGGTTCGAGCCACCTCAGCCTCCCAAAGGGCTGGGATGGCAGGCATGAGTCACTGCACCTGGCCTATGCATCAATGTGTTTAAATTCTTCTCAAAGCTGTGCTTTACGAAGAGTGTTCTCACAGTCATCGGAAATAAATGACAGAATGGCAGGACAAGGATCACGTCAGTGACAGGGTGGCTGTGGACATCTGCTGGCCAGCAGCAGGGAAGCCACTCAGACCCCGGATTCTACCTCTGCAGCCCGCCTGCACCTGAACCCTCCTCCCCCACATCAGTAGAAGCCTGGAACTCTCAGAACAGCACACCTCATCAGCCGCTGCCACCTTCACCAGAATCATGTGATTAATTCGTTCATGCAGAAGACAGCAGGAACCCTGAGAGAACAGGATCCAGAATGTGTGGGTTTTGATGGACAGGGTGGTAGGATCTGGGAGCCTCCACCTACCTCATCCCCTGACCCCCCACACTCCCTCCCCAGTCCTGCTTGGCATAGAGACTAGAGTGACATCACCAGAAATGTAGATGCTTGGAAGGACACCAGCGACACGGAGAAGAGGAGGCCGGAGGTCCACAAGGCGACCAGATCCTGGCCCCGGACGCCCAGGACTCTGTCCAGAAAGGCTCTGTGCCAGCCATGGATCTTGATGGTCCTCGAGTTCCTGAGGATGGAGCTGGTGAACCAGGCCCGCAAGTCCTTCTGCCTCATTTGCTCTCCTGGGATTGGAAGGAAGAGAGAGATGAAGACACGGCCAGTCCAGAATTCTCCCCTGCACCCTGACAGTCACCCTGCAGCAAATCCCACTGATCTCATCAAGTGTGTCCCAAAGCTGTCTGCCTCTCCACATCTCTGACCCCCCAGTCCTGATCCATCCACCATCACCCTGTGCCTGAACTCCTGCAGGAGCTGACCCAGGACAATTGCCCCAGGGAGGCAGCTTCTGATATCCAGAGAACAGAGGCTGCCCCTGAGCCCACCTGGGTATGGCACCATCAGGAAGGCTACCTGGAGGTGGATAATTCCTGAGCTACATCTTCTTTTCTTCCTTTCACATTTTTGGTGGAGTTGGGGGGGTGCTCACTATGTTGCCCAGGCTGGCCTCAAGCCGTTGGGCTCAAGTGGTCCTCTGCCGCTGGCCTCCTCAAGTGCTGGGATTACAGGCGCGAGCCACTGTGCCTGGTCATGGGTTTTCTTGAACCAAAGGCATATTCCTTGTCATGTTTAACAAAATTATGCCCCAGCCCTGTACTTTCCTTGATTCATCCTCCTTTGAATAGCGAACCTCTCAAAACTGTAAGGAACATGGAAGAGCCACTGGCCGGGTGGGCTGGGTGGTGGCAGGGGGGAATTGGATCCCAGCAGTTGGCATCCCCTTTCCCAGGATGTACACAGGGCTCATATACCTGTCATCTCCTAGGTCAGCTTGTCGACACCGTCTGGGTGAAAAAGGAGACCAGATCTTGTTTTCTTCCATGTTTGAAGCCAATATCACCATCCACAACATTGCTGTCAGTGCGTGCCCGACCCACCGGTGGCCTGGAAATATTTAGACCTGGTTTATTAACCATACACCTGCCAGACCCAACCCAGCCAAAACATGAAATAGACCGGGCACAGTGACCCACATCTGTAATCTCAGCACTTTGGGAGGCCGAGGTGGGTGGATCTCCTGAGGTCAGGAGTTTGAGACCAGCCTGGCCAACATGGTGAAACCCCATCTCTACTAAAAATATAAAAATGAGCTGGGTGTGGTGGTGCACACCTGTCATCTCAGCTACTCGGGAGGCTGAGGTGGGAGAATCACTTGAACACAGGAGGTGGAGGTTGCAGTGAGCTGAGATTGAACCACTGCACTCCAGCCTGGGCAGAGGGCGAGATTCCATCTCAAAAAACAACAAAACAGAAAATCAAACCCCTGTCCTAATTTTTTGTTTGTTTTAGAGATAGATAGGTACTTCCTGTGTTGTCCAGGCTACAGTGCAGTGGTACAATCATAGCTCACTGCAGCCTCTTAGTCCCACCTCAGCCTCCTGTGTAGCTGGGATTATAGGTGCATGCTACCATGCCCAACTAATATTTGTGTGTTTGTGGAGATGGGGTCTCACCAAATGTTGGCCAGCCTGGCCTCCAACTCTGGGCTTCAAGTGATCCTCCCATCTCAGCCTTCCAAAGTGCTGGGATTACAGGCATGAGCCTCTGCTCCTGGCCAAAACCTAATTACACATTCATGAATGATCGAGGGCATGAGCTTCTGTTTCTTTAACAACGAAATTGATTATTCCTTGTATATAACTTTGCTGGGGATGCTGTAACAAAGTAAGATAAACTAAGTGGTTTAGAACAAGACAAATTTGTTGTCTCAGGCCAGACACCGTGGCTCATGTCTGTAATCCCTGTGCTTTGGGAGTGTGAATCACAGGATCATTTGAGGTCAGGAGTTCGAGACCAGCCAGGCCAACAGGATGAAACCCCGTCTCTACTAAAAAAAAATACAAGGCCGGGAGTGGTGGCTCACACCTGTAATCCTAGCACTTTGGGAGGCTGAGGTACACAGATCATGAGGTCAGGAGTTCAAGACCAGTGTGGCCAACATGATGAAACCCCGTCTCTACTAAAAATACAAAAATTAGCTGGGTGTGGTGGCGCATGCCTGTAATCCTAGCTACTCAGGAGGCTGAAGCAGAAGAACTGCTTGAACCCAGAAGGTGGAGGTTGCAGTGAGCTGAGATCGCACCACTACACTCCAGACTCGGGGACAGAGCAAGAATACATCTCAGAAAAAAAAAAAAATTAGCCAGACATGGTTGCATGTGCCTGTGTTCCCAAGCTACTCAGGAGGCTGAGGTGGGAAGATTGCTTGAGACAGGGAGGATGAGGCTGCAGTGAGCTGAGATCACGCCACTGCACTCCAGCCTGGGCTACAGAGTGAGACCCTGTCTCAATCAATCAATCAATCAGCCAATCAATAAAAATTGTTGTCTCCCAGTTGAGAGGCCGGAAGTGTAAAGTCAGGTGTCTGCAGGCTGGGCTCGCTCTGGAGGCTCTGGGTAAGAATCTGCCCCAGTCTCTCTCCTGACTCAGGCATCCCTTGACTTATAGTGGTCATCGTCCTTCTATGCATGTCTGTCTCTGTGTGCAAATTTTCCTTTGGGCAGGCACAGTGGCTCACGCCTATAATTCCAGCACTTTGGGAGGCCGAGGCAGGATTGCTTGAGCCCAGAAGTTCAAGACCAGCCTGGGGAACATAGTGAGATGCCGTCTCTACATAAAATACAGAAAATTACCTGGGCATGGTGGAACACACCTGTAGTCCCAGCTACTCAGGAGGCTGAGGTGGGAGGATCACTTGAACCCAGGATATTGAGGCTGCAGTGAGCTGTGATCACAGCACTACACTCCAGCCTGGTGACAGAACAAGACCCTGTCTCAAGAAAAAATATTTTATTCTTTTTCTTTTACTGGCAACAAATTTCCCTTTTAGTAAGGACAACAGTTATATGGGATCAGGGCCCCACCTACATGCCCCATTTTAACTTGATGATCTCTGCAATGACCCAGTCTCCAAATAAAATCATGCCTGTAATCCCAGCACTTTGGAAGGCTGAGGTGGGAGGATCAAGTGATGCCAGGAGTTCAAGACCAGCCTAGGCAACATAGTGAGACTTCACCTCTACAAAAACGATTTAAAAAAATTAGCTGGGTGTAGGGGTGTGCACCTGTAGTCCCAGCTCCTTTGGAGGCAGGAGCACAGAGCGAGCCCAGGAGGTCAAGGCTGCAGTCATCTGTGATTGTGCCACTGCATACCAGCTTGGATAACAGCAAGACCTAGTCTGTCTCAAGAGAAAAAAAAAAGCTTTGCTGTTCCAATTTGGGGTAATTTTTAAAAATTCTGTATTTTTTCATATTGCTTAGCTTTTCCACATGAACTCTGTGATTACAACCAGAAAATAGCAGTCACATTACTTTTCTTTTGTTTTTTGAGATGGAGTTCAGATCTTGTTGCCCAGGCTGTAGTGCAGTGGCATAATCTCTGCTCACTGCAACCTCTGCCTCCTGGGTTAAGCCATTCTCCTGCCTCAGCCTCCTGCGTAGCGGGGACTACAGGCACATGCCACCCCGCCTGGCTCATTTTTTAATTTTTAGTAGAAAGGGGGATTCACCATGTTGGTCAGGCTGGTCTCGAACTCCTGGCTTTAAGTGATCTGCCCGCCTCAGCCTCTCAAAGTCCTGCAATTACAGGCATGAGCCACGGCACCCGGCCATACTTATCTTTTTGTCCACAGAAATGACCAGCATTTCAATTTTTGTTTTGTCTTGTTTTCTTTTTCTTAGATGAAAACAAACTAGCAGTGATAATTGGGGAGGACAATTTGCATTATGGGAACCTAAGCATCATGCCAAGTTCCGTGATCAAAGTTGGTAAAAAGAAACTGGGGTTATGGGCTGGGGGCAGTGGCGCACGCCTGTTATCCCAGCACTTTGGGAGACCGAGGTGGGTGGATCATCTGACGTCAGGAGTTTGAGACCAGCCTGGCTAACATGATGAAACCGCGTCTCTACTAAAAATACAAAAATTAGCCGGGCTTAGTTGTGGGTGCCATAATCCCAGTCACTCGTGAGACTGAGCGGGAGAATTACTCGAGCCTGGGAAGGGGAGTGAGACTCTGTCTCAAAAAAAAAAAAAAAAAAAAGAAAAAGTGGGGTTATGAATCAGTTGGTAAGGAATAATGGTCTTGTTCACAAACTTCTGATCCTTTATTTGCAGGCTAGAAATCACTCTAGTTACTAAAATAATAACAGTAAGAACAACAGCCAAAAGGGAAGACTATTTAAAATGCAAGAGGTGCTGGTCTAGGCACATTTGTGGGTTACGTTATTTAGCCTTGAGGATCATCTTAGGAGTACATCCTCATATGGTTCCTATCTGACAGGTGGAAAAACTGAGGCACAGACACCTACGTCGTCTGTCCGGACTCAAAGTGGTACTAAGTGGTGGCGCAGGTGTCACCTGACATTATCTTGTGCACGATGCCTATCTTATTATTATTTTTGAGATGGAGTTTACTTCTTGTGCATGCTGGAGTGCAATCTCGGCTCACTGCAACCTCCACTTCCCAGGTTCAAGCGATTCTCCTGCCTCAGCCTCCCAAGTAGCTGGGATTACAGGCATGAGCCACCATGCTTGGCTAATTTTGTATTTTTAGTAGAGACGGGGTTTCTGCATGTTGGTCAGGCTGCTCTTAAACTCCTGACCTCAGGTGATCCACTTGCCTCAGCCTCCCAAAGTGCTGGGATTACAGGCATGAGCCACCACATTTGGCTTTTTTTTTTTTTTTTTTTTTTGAGATGGAGTCTTGCTCTATGGCCCAGGCTCGAGTGCCGTGGGATGATCTCGGCTCACTACAACCTCCACCTCCCGGGTGCAAGCAATTCTCCTGCCTCAGCTTCCCAAGTAGCTGGGACTGTAGGCATGTGCCACCACGCTGGGTTAATTTTTGTAGTTTTAGTGGAGTCAGTGTTTCACCATGTTGGCCAGGCTGGTCTTGAACTCCTGACCTCAGATGATCCACCCGCCTCAGCCTCCCAAAGTCCTGGGATTATAGGCATGAGCCACCTCGCCTGGCCACTATGCCTATCTAATTGTATTTCTAAAAGGAGAGGAAAAAAATAATTGTATTTCCATCCTCACAGTAACTCCTTGAAGGAGATAATATCATCCACCTTTTACAAATGAGAAAACAAAAGCTCCAGCTTTTTTTTTTTTTCTGAGACAGTGTCTCACTTTGAAGCCCAAGCTTGAGTGCAGTGGCATGATCTTGGCTCACTGCAGTCTTGACCTCCGGGACTCAAGTGATCCTCCTACTTTAGCCTCCCAAGTAGCTGGGACTACAGGGGGACATCACCACACCTGGATAATTTTTTGAATTTTTTTGTAGAGATAGGGTCTTGCTATGTTGCCCAGGCTGCTCTCAAACTCCTGGGCTCAAGCAATCCTCTCACCTCGACCTCCCAAAGTGCTGTGATTACAGGTGTGCTTGCTCCAGCTTCTTTTTTTCCCCAAGGCCACACTAAGTTGTTAGTGGCTGAGTCAAAAGAGTCCCGGGGGGTCTACTGACTCCTACATTAGTGTTTTTCCAGCTAGACTACAGCCACTGTCATTCCTGGAAGTTGTCCAACAGTGGACTAAGATGGATTATTTGGGTGTGGAGCACAAACAGAGAAACCATCTCTTAGGAGCCTGAACCCTGACGTTCTGATGGGCTAGCACGTATTCTGGGGAAAGGTTCCATAGCTCCCGTCCATGACCAGTGAATAGGAATTAGGTGCCAGGCGTGGTGGCTCACGCCTGTAATCCCAGCACTTTGGGAGGCCGAGGTGGGCAGATCACTAGGTCAGTTCAAGACCAGCCTGGCCAATATGGTGAAACCCCATCTCTACTAAAAATACAAAAATTAGCTGGGCATGGTGGCAGGTGCCTGTGATCCCAGCTACTCCAGAGGCTGAGGCAGGAGAATCCCTTGAAACCAGGAGGCAGAGGTTGCAGTGAGCCAAGATCATGCCACTGCACTCCAGCCTGGGCAACAGAGCAAGACTCCATCTCAAAAAAAAAAAAAAAAAAAAAACTAGGCTATGTGCAGTGGCTCCTGCCTGTGATCCCAGAGTTTTGGGAGGCCAAGGCAGGAGGACTATTTGAGGCAAGGAGTTCAAGACCAGACTGGGTAACACAGGGAGACTGAATCTCTAGAAAAATAATTAAAAATTTTGACCGGGCACAGTGGCTCACACCTATAATCCCAGCACTTTGGGAGGCTAAGGTGGGCAGATCACCTGAGGTCAGGAGTTTAAGACCAGCCTGGCCAACATGATAAAACCTCATCTTTACTAAAATATAAAAATTAGCTGGGCATGGTGGCGGGCTTCTGTAATCCCAGCTACTTAGGAGGCTGAGGCAGAAGAATTGCTTGAACCGGGGAGGCAGAGGTTGCAATGAGCCCAGATTGAGCCACTGCACTCCATCCTGGATATGAGAGCAAGACTCTGTCTTAAACAAAAACAGAACAAAACAAAACAAAAAAACCATCAGCTGGGTGTGGTGGTGCACACCTGTAGTCCCACCTACTTGAGAGGCTGAGGCAGGAGGATCACTTGAGCCCAGGAGGCTGAGGTTTCAGTGAGCTATGACTGCAGCACTGTGCTCCAGCCTGGGTGACAGCATGAATCTCTGACTCTTAAAATAATAATAATTTTAAAAACTAACAAAATTTTTTTTTAAAAAAAAGAATTATTTTGGCCAGGAACAGTGGCTCCTTCCTGCAGATCCCAGCACTTTGGTTCCAGGAGTTCATCACCAGCCTGGGCAACATAGTGAGACCCTGTCTCTAATAAAAATATGACAATTTATTGGGCGTGGTGGTATGCACCTGTAATCCCAGCTACTTGTGAGGCACAAGTTGCAGCGTGCCGAGATAGTGCCACTACACTCCAGCCTGGGAGACAGGCGACAGACTCCATCTCAAAAACAGAAAAAAAATAATAATTACCAAAGGATGAATGAAGTTAAAGAGTAGTTAGATCACAAGTTGTTGTCCTTATGACTGTGTTCCTCCTTCCCCCAAGCCCTCTCTCCTTCCTTTAATCTCTTCCTTTTTTTTTTTTTTTCAAGATGAAGTCTTGCTCTGTCACCCAGGCTGGAATGCAGTGGCACAATCTTGGCTGACTGCAACCTTCACCTCTCAGGTTCTCCTGCCTCAGCCTCCCAAGTAGCTGCGATTACAGGCACCCACCACTACACCCGGCTAACTTTTGTATTTTTAATAGAGATGAGGTTTTTACCATGTTGACCTTGCTGGACTCAAACTCCTGACCTCGTGATTCACCCACCTCGGCCTCCCAAAGTGTTGAGATTACAGGCGTGAGGCAGGTGCCTGGTCCTTTCTCTTTCTTGCTTTCTTTCTTCTTTCTTCCTCTACCTTCTTTAAGTCTGCATCATGAAATAAAATTTAAATATCCAAAAAAACAATTAGAATGACTGGATCTCAGGAATCACTTTCTTCTTAGTTTGCAGACCAACCCATGTGGTGGGAGGCGGCCCTGATGCTCAGGAGCCCAGGGATTGTGGAAATACCCACTGCAGGACACAGGCTTTCAGCTTTTGATTCCAGAAGTGCCTTGTGAATATCCAGGCGCTTCTCACACATCCTGAATTCCACACTGGGGAGTGCATTGTATGTGATCCTAAATGTTTACACCAATGTTCAATGCACTCTTTTTTAAAAAGACAAATTCAAGCTGGGCATGGTGGTACAGGCCTCAGGAGGCCTGTACCACCCTCAGGAGGCTTAGGCTCCCCCCTCAGAAAGCTAAGGCTGGAGGCCAAGGCTGGAGGCCAGGAGTTCAAGACAAGCCTGGCAACACAGACCCATTTTTAAAAAAACGCTGGCTGGCTGGCTGCGGTGGCTCATGTCTGCAATCCCAGCACTTTGCGAGGCTGAGGTGGGTGAATCACCTGAGGTGAGGAATTCAAGACCAGCCTGGTCAACATGGTGAAACCCCATCTCTACTAAAAAAAATACAAAAATTTGCCAGGCATGGTGGTGGGCGCCTGTAATTCCAGCTACTCAGGAGGCTGAGGCAGCAGAATTGCTTGAACCCAGGAGGCGGAGGTTGCAGCGAGCTGAGATTGCGCCATTGCACTCCAGCCTGGGTGACAAAACAACACTAAGTCTAAAAAAAAAAAAAAAAAAAACTTCTGGCATTGGCCAGGTGTGGTGCGGTGGCACACACCTGTAATCCCAGCACTTGGAGAGGCTGTGGCAGGCAGATCACTTGAGATCAGGAGTTCCAGACAAGCCTGACCAACATGGTGAAAACCCATCTCTACTAAAAATATGAAAATTAGCTGTGTGTGGTGGCAGGCGCCTATAATTCCACCTACTTGGAGTGCTGAGGCAGGAGAATTTCATTAACCTGGAGGGCGGAGGTTGCAATGAGCTGAGATCACACCACTGCACTTCCAGCCTGGGTGACAGAGCGAGACTTCATCTCAGAAAAGAAAAAAAAGGTTAGGTGTGGTGGTGTGTGGTCTCAGCTACTCAAGAGGCTGAGGTATGTGGATTGCTTGAGCCCAGGAGTTTGAGGCTTCAGGGAGCTATGGTGGAGTCACTGCACTCCAGCCTGGGTGACAAAATGAGACCCCTTTTTCTAAAAAGCTAATTTAAAAAATTAACAAAATAAGAGCGACAATAGGATAGTATTCATTACCAATAAGAGATCAATCAGATTACCCACTGAATCTTGCCAACACGATCAAACTCTAATCTGATTGGGCAAGCATCAATCCAGCTGCAAATATGCCACAAATACAACAGACAGAGAATGGGTTCACCTGCACCAGGGGAAATCCAGACTTTGAGAAATGCTACAGGCCCAACAGTGTGGAGTCTTCCAAAATCCATAGAAAAGAAAAGGGAAAGGCCAGGCAAGGTGGCTTATGCCTATAATCCCAGCACATTGGGAGGCCGAGGTGGGTGGATCACGAGGTCAGGAGTTTGAGACCAGCCTGACCAACATGGAGAAACCCCATCTCTACCAAAAATACAAAAATTAGCCAAGTATGGTATCACGTGCCTGTAATTCCAGCTACTCAGGAGGCTGAAGCAAGAGAATCACTTGAACCCGGGAGGTGGAGGTTGCAGTGGGCAGAGGTTGTGCCATTGCACTCTAGCCTGGATGACAGAGCAAGACTGTCTCAAAAAAAAAAAAAAAAAAAAAAAAAGGAAAAGGGATAGAGGAGAAACTTGTAGATTGTGTCTGAAATGTCAGAGTCATGATCCAAGGTGGGGGAAGGGTGAATGGGTTTTGTTCTCCTTTTAGTACTGCTTGGTTTGTTCTCAACCTAAAGTCGGCTGGGCAACCTCCAATGCTTGGTAGGGTAGGTGTATTACATGCGTTTGCAGGCCGAGTATGGTGGCTCACACATGTAATCCCTGCACTTCGGGAGGCTGAGGTGGGCAGATTGCCTAAGCTCAGGAGTTCAAGACCAGCCTGGGCAACATGGTGAAACCCTGTCTGTACTAAAAATACAAAAATTAGCTAGGTGTGGTAGGGTGCTTGTAGTCCCAGCTACTCAGTAGGCTGAGGCAGAAGAATTGCTTGAACCCGGGAGGCAGAGGTTGCAGGCAGTGAGCCAAGATGGGATCACCGCACTGCAGCCCGGGCAACAGAGCCAGACTCCACCTTCAAAAATAAAAATAAAAATAAATAAATAGGCCAGGCATGGTGGCTCACGCCTGTAATCCCAGCACTTTAGGAGACTGATACAGGCAGATCACAGGAGATCAAAAGTTTGCAACCAGCCTGGCCAACATGGTGAAACCCCATCTCTACTAAAAATACAAAATTTAGCCAGTGCTCATGCCTGTAATCCCAGCCACTCTGGGAGGCTGAGGCAGGAGAATCACTGGAACCTGACACGCAGAGGTTGCAGTGAGCCAAGATTGCGCCACTGCACTCCAGCCTGGATGACAGTGTGAGACTCCATCTCAAAAAATAATAAATAAATGCATTTTCAACTTAGTATATTTTCAACTTTTTTTTTTTCTTTTGTTTGAGAGACAGGATCTCACTGTGATGCCCAGGCTGGTCTTGAACTCCTGGGATCAAGCAATCTTCCCACATTGACCTCCCAAAGTGCTAGGATTATAGACGTGAGCTGCTGCGCTCAGCTGCTATTACCAATTTATGATACATTTATGGGGATATGACCCCGTCATGAGTCAAGGAACATCTGTAATCATGCTGAAAATGGGGGTGGCTTGTGTGAGGATGTGGGGGAGTGTCACAAAATACAAGGGGACCAGGGCCTGCAGGGGGGACACCACAGGCTGCCTCTGGCTCAAACCCAGGGTTCCCTCCTCTTTGTCTTCTGCTGCAGGACAGGCCCCAGGCTCACAGCTCTGCAAATCCACACTGTCTGCACTGCAGGGCTTTGAAACCACAGCTGGGGGTTGTGGGTGATGTTGGGTCAGGAGCAGGACAGGCGGGGACACATCAGGGATTGCACCTGCAGCCACATTTGCAGAGCAAGTTTGTTTTCTTTTTTCTTTTTTTTTTTTTTTTGAGACAGTTTCGCTTTTGTTGTCCAGGCTGTAGTGCAATGGCATAATCTTGGCTCACCACAACCTCAGCTTCCCATGTTCAAGCAATTCTCCTGCGTCACCCTCCTGAGTAGCCGGGGATTACAGGCATGCACTAGTATGCCTGGCTAATTTTATGTTTTTAGTAGAGTCGGGGTTTCACCATGTTGGTCAGGCTGGTCTCAAACTCCCAACCTCAGGTGATCTGCCCACCTCCACCCCCCAAACTGCTGAGATTACAGATGTGAGCCATTGCGCCTGACCAGTTTTTGTTTCTGTTTTGAGAGGGAGTGTTGTTCTATCACCCAGACTGGAGTGCAGTGATGCAATTTCGGTTCACTGCAACCTCTGCCTCCTGGGTTCACACAATTATCCTGCCTCAGCCTCCCAACTAGCAGGGATTACAGGCTCCTGCCACCATGCCTGACTAATTTTTGTATTTTTAGTAGAGACGGGGTTTCACCATGTTGGCCAGCTGGTCTCAAACTCCTGACCTCAAATGATCCACCTGCCTCAGCCTCCCAAACTGCTGGAATTACAGGCGTAAGCCACCGCACCTGGCCGTGGTTGCCCTGTCCTGCCTGCTGGCTCTACAGCCTCAGGTTCTCTTTCCCCACACCCCTAGGTGATAATGAGCAACCCCCACTTCCTGGGGGTTCTAGGCCACCTTCTGTGAGAGCAGTTACAAGTTACATGGGAACACCAAGTACAATCTGGTGAGCTATGTTCCCCACCAAACCTCGGCGCATGTCCCCCAAGCGCCCCCTCTTCCTCTTTCCCTTACCAGCATAAAGAGCTAAGGAATTTCCAGAGGACATAGCCCCTAGCCCTGCCCCGTGGTGGGAAGATAATCAGGCAGCCATCCCCTACGCACCTGACTTCATTAACGTGTCACACTGGTCAGGCGCAGTGGCTCACACCTGTAATCCCAGCACTTTGGGAGGCTGAGGTGGGTCGGATCACAAGGTCAAGAGTTTGAGACCCACCTGATCAACATGGAGAAACTCCGTCTCTTCTAAAAATACAAAACTTAGCAGGCCGTAGTGGCACGTGCCTTTAATCCCAGCTACTCAGGAGGCTGAGGCAGGAGAATCACTTGAACCCGGGAGGCAGAGGTTGCAGTGAGCTGAGATCGTGCCACTGCACTTCAGCCTGGGTGATAGAGTGAGATCCCATCTCAAAAACTAAGTAAAAAAAAATAAAGTATCACACAGGAGATTCCCGGATGGCATGACAGGGAGGAGCCTAACCCAGCCCGGGGCAGGGCTGGAGATCTGAGTTAGCTGAGTAACTGAGGCATGAGGATTCAGTGGGGGCAATTTCCACAGGGCAGGGGCCTGACCAGCTGCAAGTCAGCAACAGCAAACTTCTTTCACCAGGCTCATCACATCCAGGTGAGTGAGGAAAACAATCACTCCTCACCGTGGGTCCCCAGAACTCAGGGAGCAAGGGAGTGGGAGCCATCATACTGGGGCCATTGTTTCTGTGAATTGCCAGAAGCCTTTCACAGGTGGTGGGATTAGAATGGAGCAGGGCTTGGCTGAGCGCGGTGGCTCACCCCTGGAATCCCAGCACTTTGGGAGGCCGAGGTGGGCGGATCGCCTAGCATCAGGAGTTGGAGACCAGCCTGGCCAACATGGTGAAACCCCAGCTCCACTAAAAATGCAAAAATTAGCCAGGTGTGGTAGCACTCACCTGTAGTCCCAGCTACTGAGGAGGGTGAGGCAGGAGAATTGCTTGAACCTGGGAGGCAGAGGTTGCAGTGAGCCACGATCGCATCACTGCATTCCAGCCTGGGTGACAGAGCAAGACTCTTCCTCAAAAAAAAAAAAAAGTCGTGGCGGGGGTGGGACAGAGCGGGACTTAGCGGCTTCCAGGTTCACTTCCCCTCCAACACCCCATCTCTCCCACTGTCTTGAGTTGGGGGATGCCCATGGTGTTCCACAGGTGCACTTGGGATTTCTCTTCTCTGACCCCCACAGGATATTTACCTACAACATCAGCAGCACTGGGGCAGGACCAACCCAACTTCACTTCCAGGCATGCTGTCTCCTGGACAGAGGCGGGGACTGGGCTGCCTATGGGGAGTCCCTTAGCAGGAGCAGAGAGAAGCAGGGCTGAGATCACAACCCCAGCTCCAGAACAGTATAAACAGGATGATTAAAACACTTTACAAGAGCCAGGTGAGGTGGCTTACACCTGTAATCCCAACATTCTGGGAGGCCGGGTGGGCGGATCACCCGAGGCCAGGAGTTCGAGATGAGCCTGGCCAACATGGTGAAACCCTGTCTCTACTAAAAATACAAAAATGAGCCAGGTGTGGTGGCGGGCACCTGTAATCTCAGCTACTCAGGAGGCCGAGGCAGGAGAATCGCTTGAACCCGGGAGGGGGAGGTTGCAGTGAGCCAAGAGTGCACCACTGCACTCCAGTCTGGGCAACAGAGCAAGACTCCGTCTGGAAAAAATAAATACATACAAATAAAGAGAAATAACAAAGGATGTGAGAATATATCGTGAGTGACTCTAATAAGTAAGGACTGAACGCGTTCTCAGCTGCGGATAGCATTACTACCAACCAGCTCGGTGATGCTGCTTTTCCCGGCCGGGAAGGCCTGCACTTGTCTCCCGGGGCTCACCTTTCTGTACACCAGGCCAGTGCTGGCCGACCACACCCTTATCTGCAGCACCTTGAGCTGGTACATGTTCTGCTGCTCAAACAGCGTTTGCAGGCAGGCCGAGAGGAACATCAGCACGGCAAGGAGGTAGCCCTTCTAGGCTGGAGGCTTGGGATCACCCATAAACTCCAGGAAAAGGCTTACAGAGGAAGGAGGGAGAAGGTACAGCTGGTGAGGGGAGGTACCCATGTGTGTTGCCTTTGCCCAAACGAGGCCAGGTGTGGAGGATCAGTCGGCGTGGTTGACTTCTTTGCAGTCATGATCTTGGTTATTTCCCCCACTGTCCAGGCTTCTTTTCAATCTGACTGCAGCTCCTCAAGATCAAGAGATAGTGTTTTGTCCCCCCTTGTTATGGACTAAATTGTGTCCTCACAAAATTTTTATTTCAAAGCCCCAAGCCCCAGTACCTCTGAATGTGACCGTATTTGGAAATAGGGCCTTTAAAGGGGCAATAAAGTTAAAATTAGGTCATTAGGCTGGGCCCTCATCCAGTCTGACTGGGGTCCTTATAAGAGGAGAAAATGTAGACACACAGGGAGACACCAGGGTGCACACAGAGGAAAGACCATACGAGGACACAGGGAGGAGGTGGCCAACTGCACGCCAAGGGCAGAGGCCTCAGATGGAACCAACTTGCAGATACCTGATCTGGAACGTCCAGCCTCCAGAATCATGAGAAAAATACTATTTCTGTTGTTGAAGCTACTCAGTCTGTGATGCTTTGTTATGGCAGCTGAGCACACACCACTTGAATCCGGGCTGGCCACAAAACCACCTTTGACCAACAGAGTAGAGTGGAGGTAAAGCTATGCCGGCTCTGAGCCTCAGGAGAAAATGTGGCTCTTGGCCTATTGCTTAGAACCCTCCCAAGCAGCCACATGAACAAGTCTGAGCTAGCTTTTTGGAGGATGGGAACCCACATGGAACAGAAAGCCATCCCAGCTTCAGACACACAACTGCAGGCACATGAGAAAACCCAGCCAAGAAAAGGAGAATCACCCAGCTGAGTCCAGCCCACGTTACTGACCCACATTATCATGAACTAAACAAATGAATGCTTGTAATTTTAAGCCACTCACTTCTGGGGCATTTTACAGCAAAAGCTAATTGCAGTCTAGTAAGAGCTTGCTTACTTGCCCTTCTGGGGGACAGTCACTTTCTCATTAATCATTCCCCTTCCTCAGTATCCTTCTGACCCACTCTCCAGTGTCCCGAACACCAGATCTATAGGCAGAGGCAGGAGAGCTGAAGCCCCCTGACCCTGGAGGGACGCCATTAAGAGACCACCAGCCTTAGCAGAGCACCTGAAGTCTGGACTCACCTAAGCAGCTTGGGGACAGTGAATCTGAAGACATCACTGATGAAGAGGCTGTGGGTCCCAGGAGGAAGGTAGAATGGAACACCTGCCAGATGGTCCTCAGCAGTGGGCCCCACTGGCTTCCTTCTTGCCATAGGAAGGGCTCAGTCTCGGGAGCCTCCATGCCACTGCCTCCTTTCCTTTTAAACACTATTGCCTTGGTGTGCCTTAGAGGAAGGGAGAGGTTGGCTCTGGGCCCCATTTTATACTCTCAGCCACCAGCAGCAGGACCAGGCATTACAAGCTTGTTTTCCTAACAATGGGCGTGGGTGGGTGTGGATCCAGCCTGGCTCCTTCACCTGTTCCTCCTTATCACCCTGAGTACCAATTTAAGAGGCAGTCACAGGAGTTGTGGGGGAAGGGCAGGAGGGCAGCCCTGAGGCCTCTTAGATGGCCATGGTAAAGCACACATGTTGAGCACCTTCTACGTACCAGGCACTCCCCAGTCATCCTAAGACCCCCAGCAAGCCAAGTGTTGTTCCCATTTCACAGATGAGAAAACTGAGGCTCAGAGAAGCGAACTTGTCCAAGGGCACACAGCTGAGAAGTAAAAGCTGGGATTCAATTCCATCTCTCTGCCTCTAGAGCCCATGCACTTTTCTTTTCTCTTTTTTTTTTTTTTTTGAGACGAAGTCTCACTCTGTCACCCAGGCTGCAGTGCAGTGCTGTGATCTCGGCTCACTACAACCTCTGCTTCCTGGATTCAAGTGATTCTCCCACCTCAGCCTCCTGAGTAGCTGGGATTATAGGCAAATGCCACCATGCCCAGCTAATTTTTGTATGTTTAGGAGATGGGGTTTCACCATGTTGGCCAGGCTGGTTTTGAACTCCTACCTCAGGTGATCCACCCGCCTCAGCCTCCCAAAGTGCCGGGATTACAGGCGTGAGCCACCACACCTGGCCTCCCATGTACTTTTCAATCTATCATGTTGTCAGCCTGGAGGAAGAACAGCACCCCCCTCTTCCACACGCACAACCAGCCAGCCCTTAGGTGGTTTTGAACCGGTGGAGAATCACAGCTGATGTGCATGGGGCCTGGTGCTCTGGCTCTGGGTGAAAGCACAGACAGACGCTCAGGCTGCCTCAAACTCATAAGATCCCCAGCCTTTGGCCATAACCAGGGGCCACAGAGAAGAGCTAAAGTGAGGAACGGAGAGGAGGTGGTAGGGGGAGGCCCAAGGGCCCCTCCAGGGCAGGTCAGAAGCCCGGGGCCATAATGGAGAGGCTGGGGCAATGCAGCTGCTGACAGCCGGCCGCTGTGTGGTCTTGGGTAGGTAGACTGCTCCCCTCTCTGTGTGTGAGAGGATGGGTGTGGTCCCCCCCCTCTGAGTCCCTTGTGTGCCTCTGACAATCTGTAAGGTTATCAGTAATTGCTTGCTTGCTTGCTCTTTTGAGACAAAGTTTCACTCTTGTTGCCCAGGCTGGAGTGCAGTGGCATGATCTCAGCTCACTGCAACCTCCATCTCCTGGGTTCAGGATTCTCCTGCCTCAGCCTCCCAAGCAGCTGGGACACACCACCATGCCCGACTAATTTTTGTATTTTTAGTAGTGATGGAGTTTCACCACGTTGGCCAGGCTGGTCTTAAACTCCTGACCTCAGGTGGTCCACCTGCCTCGGCCTCCCAAAGTGCTGGGATTATGGGTGTGAGCCAACATGCCTGGCCACTTATCAGTAATTTCAATCCCCATTACAAATCTGTGACCCGGGGCCACGTGCAGACATCAGCTCTTTACATGAAGGAGCTCACTGGCTTCCCCTGGACCCCCTTGCCAGGTGGGTATAATTAGACTCTCCATTTTACAGAAGAGGAAGGAAGCTGAGGCTCTGAGAGGTGGCGATAGCAGCCCCAGGTCACACAGCAAGGGCAGAGCAGGGATTGGAGCCTAGATCTTGACTTATGGTTCCTTAGAGTGTTTCTTGTGCACTAAGGACCCCCAACCCCACCATAATAATAATAATAAAAAAGAAGCATAACAAAAATCCCCTTGCGAGCTCAGGTGGCAAGACCCTTCCAGGCCATGGTCTTTGTCCCTCATTGCTGGCCTGATCTGGTGTTTGGTTTGGCATCTATGGAGGGTTGTGGTTCAGCTCTGTTACTGAGTGGGCATGGCCTGCTGCTCACAAGTATTTTGGCATTTGGGTCTCAAAGCCAAGAAGATGCCCCTTCCATGCAGAGAGCATCCCTGACCACCCTTCCTGTCTGACCCCACCATTTCATTCATTGCTTTCACAGCCTTGCCCACGGTGCCAACCCTCTCTTTGTCTTGTTAGAACCCCAGGTGGGTAGACTTTGCCTGAGTTTTCTACCAAGATGTCCCTAGTATCGAGTCCAGCTCCTGCACACAGTAGGAGCTCAATAAACACTTGTCAAACGAATGGGAAAAGCAGACTGAGTGATATGTGTAAAAGGGCCTAACAAGAGTGCCCAGCACATACTGTTATAAACATTTATAGAAGGAAGGATGGAGCCCGGCTGGGTGGACAGGACTTGGCTTTGGAGCCAGGAGACTATGGTTCCAATGCCTGCTCTGTCTCCTCTCCTCTGAGCCTTAGTGTTTCCATCTGTAAAATGGGGTCAGGGAAGAGTTGACTGGGAAGTTTTCTTTCTGGCTGGAGATTTTACTCAGTTCTCTTCTAGCTGTTTGCCCAGAGAGTCACCGTGTTCAGCCTGCAGGCTCCATAGCAGGTATTTTCCTCTTCTGGAGGTCTCACCTCCCATCAAGGAAGAGGTCCAGATTGCTGTCTGATGTCTGGTCTCTGGACTGAAGGCCATTTAGTGCAGGACTCCCAAATGACCATGGGGCAAGGCAGGGGGTATGCATGAGTGGCATGGGCAAGGTGTGAGTTGGGGGATACAAAAGGGAGTGGTGGAGGCCGGGTGCAGTGGCTCACACCTGTAATCTCAGCACTTTGGGAGGCCGAGGTGGGCAGATAACCTTAGGTCAGGAGTTCAAGACCAGCCTGATAACCTGAGCAACATGGAGAAACCCAGCCTCTAATAAAAAATACAAAAATTAGCTGGATCTGGTGGCGGGCGCTTGTGGTCCCAGCTACTCTGGGAGGCTAAGGAAGGAGAATCATTTGAACCTGGGAGGTGGAGCTTGCAATGAGGCAAGATGGTGCCACTGCACTCCAGCCTGGGTGACAGAAGCAGAGAGAAGGAGGGAGGGAGGGAAGGAGAAAGAAGAGAAAAAAGAGAGAGAAAGAGAGAAAGAGACAGAAAGAAAGGAAGGAAGATAAGAGAGAAAAGAGAAAGAAAGAGAAAAAGAAAGAAAGGAGGAAGGAAGGAAGAAAGGGAAGGAGGGAAGGAACAAAGGAAGGAAGGAAGGGAGTGAGGGAGGGAGGGAATGAAGGAAGGTAAGAGAGAAAAGAAAAAGATACATGCACGCATATGCTCATTGCAGCATGATTCCCAATAACAAAGACATGAAACCAACTTAAATGCCCATCGATGGTAGACTGATAAAGAAAATGTGGTACATATACACGATGGAATATGATGGAGCCATAAAACAAAATGAGGTCATGTCCTTTGCAGCAACATTGATGAAGGTAAAAGCCATTATCTTACATGAACCAACAGAGGAACAGAAAACCACATACTACATGTTCTCACAAGTAGAAGCTCAACATTGAGTACACATGGACACAACAGACACTGGGACTTATTTGAGGATGGAGGGAAGGAGGAGGGTCAGGACTGAAAAACTACCTATCAGGTACTGTGCCTACCACATAGGAGACTAAATAATCTGTACACCAATCCCCAGTGACACCTACATAATAAACCTGCACAGGTACCTCTGAACCTAAAATAAAAGTTAAAAAAAAAAAAAACTGATAAACTAAATCAAAAGAAAGCATAAGGAAAGGAAAACGTGAGATAAAAACCAAAAATAGTAGATATAATAAATACTTTGGTACCTTGAAAAAAAGGAAATAGACAAATTAGTAAGAAAGGAAATAAGCATAAAAGCAAAAAAAGACAAGAAAAAAATTATAAGTTAACTCTAATTATAAGGGACTATTTTGCACAACTCTATGCAAATACATTTGAAATCTGCATTGATTACTATCCAATACAACTTCTAAATCATAAAAATGTCCTACATCTGCACTGTTCAATATGTAGCCACCAGCTACGTGTGTTGAGTGAATACTTGTACACTTAAATGTGGCTCATGTGACTGAGAAACTGAATTTTTTTCTAATTATTAATTTATTTAATTTCTAATTATAATTTCATTATAATTAGTTTAAATTTGAATAGTCTCATGCAGCTAGTGGGTATTGTATCAGAAAGCATAGAAGAAGATGAAATTGAAATTTTCTTAAGACAGTGTTATTTACCAAAGTTAAATCCAAAAGAGTATTTATTTTAAAAAAAAAAAGGCTTAAACAGACCAACTCTATAAAAGAAAAAAGTTATTAAAGAATCCCATTCTCTCCCTCTGACACACACACACACACACACACACACACACATAACACACACACACACACAGGTGTTACAAGGAAAAGGAAAGCTCTTCTTTATAACACAGAACAGGACTTTGACAAATTACTACTCATGGCCCAAATCCTGCTGCAGACCATTTTCCTGCAGTCCATGAGCTAATAATTTTTACACAGCTAAAGAAGAAATAGAATATGTAACAGAGACCATACGTGGCCCACAAAGCCTAAAATACTTAGACTGTGGCTCTTTACTGGAAAAATCTACCAACCCCTGATCTAGAAAAATGCCTGAAATTTAAAATCACCATTTTGTAAATACCACCAAGGTAATATGAGATTCTGGCATGAAATTACTCCTAACACTATACACTAACACATTGTTAGGAAAAGGACATTCATATATCTCTATTACCCATCAAATGTTCATTAAGTACGGAATTTAAAACGAAGAGATGAAACTTAGCTTCACAAATATTGAGATACAGTGACATTATAAACGTCCTGATGTAGTGCAATGGGAAACATAATATTTGCCTAAACATTTTATCTAATCCAGAAGAACAGTTAGATGAATCCAGTTTGAGAAACATTCTATGAGACAATTAGTCTGGACTCTTCAAAAATGTCAAGGTTGTGAAAGATGAGGGAAAAGGGTGGAGGGGAAGCAATATTCTAGACTGATGAAAATAAGAAACATGACAAAAAAAATCCAATATATGATCCCTGACTAATATAAAGAATATCTGAGAGCAATTGGAGACATTTAAATTTAGACTGTATACTACATAATATTAATTATCAGTTGCAAATGTCTTGTGATTGTCATTGTAGTAATATAAAAGACTGTGCTAATTTTGGGAAAAATACCTTAAGTATTTTTGTATAGTCTTGATGTCTGCAATTTGCTTTCAAGCAGTTCAGAGCTCCCCAAAATGTGAGCGTGTGCACGTATATGTACATGTGTGTAAGAGAGAGAAAATGAGTGTGTATGTGAAGAGGAAAAGAGACACAGAGACACACAAAGCCAATCCCAGAAAATGTTAATAATTTGCGAATCTAAATAAAGGGCACATGTGTCTTTACGGTACTTCTTTTTCAACTTTTCTGTGTTTGAAGTTAAAAGTTGGAAGAATTTTTTTTTAAAGGCACTTGTTTATTCAAGGTGAACATGATCTTCAAATTTCTTTGCTAGATGTTGGTTTCCTGTAGTTTTTAATACTTTTGTGCCACCTGATTGCCTTATGACTAAAATAAACTTAGCTATGAAAGAAAAACTGTCTGTGTAGCCATAAAGCCAAACGATTGCTTCACTAAATAGGAAAAGAAAGTATGAAGTTTATTGGCAAGTAATATTGTTATAAGTTGTTATTCTCCTAATACAGTATAACCAATTATTACCTTGTAATGTTAGTCAGCATCTACTAATAAGGAGAGACCAACAGGCAGTATTTATACACAATTACACTGAGACCAATTCCTTATAGCCTGAAAAACAATATATCAAACATTAATAGAAGATACAGGAGGTGTTTTTTCATGATTTACAGGACAAGAAATCACACTATCTTCTTCTATTAGATGATTAACTATTCTGGGAAACATATATTCGGGTTTATAGTTACAATAGACAAGAATACAAGGTGCATAAGCAACCCTGTCATCTTTCATTATTACAATCTTGCCAATCTGGAATGCAGCAAAAAATGACACAAGTAGATAGGGGCATTGGCCTAAGAGGAAGAAGACCAGAGTTATGGCTTCAGCTCTGCTTCCAAATAGCCCCAATATTTTTTGGTAAATCACTTCCCTTCTCTGAGCTTTAGTTTCCTCGTCTATCAAAGGTGGCAGCTGAACTGAATTAAGATTGTTGGACCTGCAAGATCAAGGGCTATTTATTCTTCAAGGACTGGGAGATGAGATGGCAATTTAGAACAATTTCATAAGAAATAAAAATTTAATGTGATGTGAATATTTTTCATTAGAATTCAATGGGACACAGGGAGAGGAGACCAAGAGATAGCTAAAAATTCCTATCAGCTTCAGGGAATCACTCCCTTCTAAGACCTAGGGGCTGCACTCGGTGGGGAGAGACACTTCACCAGAGGCCCAGAACGTTTTGGATGAAGAATGGCCACAAGAGGAAGGGTGAAAATTATACTGGGCCAAGAAGATTTCCATTGACTCCTTGTGTGATACAACTTTTCTTTCAAAACCCACAAAAATCTTTATATTTTTACTGGATTATACTTTTTTAATGAATTCTAGAAAGAAGTAATATTTGGCAACCAGGTAGCAACAGAAATTGAAAAGTCCCCCAGAAATAGGAGAGTAAACTCTGAGGAAGTAAATCCAGAAATACCCCAAAACTATGAAATTGGGGTGTATAGAGCACCCCTTCATTAAACTCCATCTTAGAAAAATACTGCATTTTATATTTCATATGGGACTTTGCCAACAAGGATATTTTGCTTAACAAACAAATAAAAATGTAAAGACAGCATCCAACCAGGTGAGAATACAACAAGCACACTCTTCCACTATAGGTTCTCACCAGAGGACTCTGGGACTATATAAAAAAAAAAAAAGGCAGACCTTCAGCCTCTCCAAACAGCTGCCTTAATTAACCCAGTCTTGCAGTCACCCACGATAAGCACTTGGCATGCACCTCTAAAGGCTCTGCCACATCAAAGACTCCTCCTTGGGAGACCAATGGACCAGACCAGGAATCCTTTTGTCTTCTTCGCTCCCACTGGGACTTGCTCATTTACCCTTTCTCCTATCTCTTTCTCCTCTTGATGTTAAGTGCTACCTTGTTTGTTGTGGAATGTTTAACCTATAATATTTATATATTGGTTAAATATACTATTATGTATGGTATGCAATATAGACTGACTTGTCGAATGGATTGAGTCTGTGTGCCCATGGCTCTGACTACGGAGTGAATGGGAAGTGCTAGGGAGAACTGTCTCCTTGGGAACTCCATGTAGCTCGTGGCTTTTGTGATTAGAAATTCTCTGAAGAACTCAGAGAATTATTATGAGTTCTTCTTCAACAGAAGTCTGACATGTGGAAAGACACACACGTGTGAACCAGGACACCTCTAACCTTGCACTGCTGATGACATGGGGCTTTGAGAAAAAATTGCCTAAACTTCTGAGGACATAGATGCCACCAAGTGAGGTATGGGTTAAATCAAGCAGAGTAAGACCATAGGTGAGTAGAATGCTTTGGAAATTGATCATTTGATTAACTCTGAGTTAATTTGGAACACTTGTCAGTCTATTCCGTTGTGTGTGTGTGATTTTTTTTAAGTACATAGGCAAATTTTCTTTCCTAAATAGGCACAGTCTCCAGAACATTACTGGATCTTCCTTTGATTATTTTACATTTTGTAATATCTCTGAGTCATTATTTTAAACATCATTACCTCTGCATAGGGATTGTAAATATGGGATGTGAACATTGGATTGAATCTCTATAGGACTCACGCATCCCGGGGAAGGTGATTTTTGGAGGGACATAAATCTTGAGTGTGAACTAGTTTCTACTCTTTGGTCTCCTTCTCATGAAATATGAGTATAGCAACAACAACAACAAAAATTAAGTTAATTGAGGATTCTGGTTAGTTTGGGTTCATAAATTTATCAAATTCTTACTGTATTTTGCTTTAAATCAAAGTGAATGAAATTAAATCTATATCCCCTAGTCTAATTCCCTTTAGTAAGACTGCATTCTTTCAACAGCTATTAGAGGAACATTTTTTTTTTGCCCACACATTTTCAAAGAAGTTTCTGGAGCTTACAACACACAGGCCATTATTTAAACTATAAGAATTCACAAGCGGAAATTCTACTCACAATTGAACTTCACTGAGGTGGCTGACATGGTGTTTTAAATTCTAATTCTACTGTAGAGCAACCCAGATTGAAAAGTTGAGGACAAGTCATATGTATTGTTTGTACTGGGAAACTGCATCATTAGCAGAGTCTTTGATACACAACGGCAAGTTCTGTTTAAGACGTTTATGCTCCCGGGAGTTTTTCCTAGCATTCTTCCATTAGACGATATGTACACAGAGCAGTGTTCACAAACTCTGAGTGGCATTGACATCAATTTCTAATAATGTTTAGAAACATTTGTAAAATTTCTAAACATTACTAGAAATTAACAATGGGGCACCATCCTCCAGTATACAATGTGCATGCTAAATCAATGACCATTATTTGATGCACTATACCCCCAAAGAAAAAATATATGGGTCTCAGAATTAAGGCACGGAAGCCACAATGGCTCCTGTTACTATCACCCCCCAGTAACCCACTTCGGGAATGTGTGCTTCCCATTTCCACAATTCTGGGCACCACAGGTGTAGAGAACTCTTCTACCAGCAGATAGAAAATACAGCTGCCACTTCAACATTTTGGGCACCTTGTGTCCAGGGCCAACAAAACAAAAAAAAAAGATTAGGGATAATCGCCATCCTGGAAAAGGTACATGGCCTAGTCATCAGGAGGAAAGCTGCTATTACACATTAGAGAAGTGAGCAATCAGCTTAACACCAAGGTGGTTGGCATACGTTAGTATTCCATCATCTAATTTTAATCATAAACCCATAATTGCCATAGCCATAGCCTAAGAAAAGTAAACATGAACTTGGTCCCCCACAGGAAGGAAGGTGTGGGCTACCCACAAAGTTAGCATCCTTCTACCATTGTAAGAACTAAGGTAAAGGGCTCTAGAATGAATCAGAGAGTTTAGTCTAGAGCTTTGCCTCCCCAGTAGCAGCTGGGGTTGCAATTTGTCCTACTAACCTTTTTCCCTTATAACCTTACAAGTTTCTCCAAAGAGAGAGTCCCACCAGAGTCCTAAAGGAGCCACCCTGAGAACTTATATGAGACAAACGGCCACAGAAATATGGAGGAATTGTCATGAATACTGCAGTGCCCAGATCTCTCTGCCCTATTCCCTTCAAGACTCAAGGACATATACCCCGAGCTGGGTATGACCTCGCTGAAAGAGATTACCTCTTCTCCAGTGAATCCCTACCCAAGTACTGGGGATAAACAACCAGCTCCTCTCCCCAAAGAGAACATCTCCTGCGAGGCTACCCAAGCTTCAGGGCTCCCTCTGGACTCAGCTGAGTCCCTGTTGTGATGCATCACAGCCCCAATTCTTCCTATGCCCAACCCTAATTCTTTCCTTTCCCCACACCCCAAGTGCTGAGCCCAAGTCCACTCCCTAAGAAACGTCCTTCACACTCATTTCCATCTGAGTCTGTTTTCTGCGGTAGACAATCTACAACAAATTTTAAGTATCCCCGGCATACTAACAGCAAAAAGTTAATATTGCTATTTTACTTGGGTCATAATTTTTCTCCATAGTTTTGCAGTATTTTTTCTCTTAGTGTCTTCTAAGAGCAAAGAAAATTCTTCAATCAAATGTGTTTATACCCTAACAAGCGCTGTACTATACAAAATTATTTTTAAATATATAAGATATCTTTGATTCCTCCAATATAAATACATGTTTAACACGGCCAAACAATGTTAAGACAAACAGAAAAAAAGAAAATTTGATTATGGAATAAAATATTTGGGTATTTGAAGCAAAGAAATGGCTAAAATGTTAATTGTACTTAATTGGCGTATAACCTGAGATTGATCTAATATATCAGAAATCAAGTGACTTCTCCACTCTGATCAGATTGTAATACCATTTACTAGCCTCTTTCTTGTTTTCTTCTCCCTTTATTTGCTCATCTCTTCATCTCTGGAATCTGTTTTTAAGCCTGAAATCCCAGTAGCTGTACTTTCCTACCCACCGTTGTTTATCTCTGAAACCTGTCTACCACCCTGGATGTGCCTGCCTCTTTATTACCTGTCTTCTGACTCGAGGCAGCTGCTGCCTAGTCCTGCAGTATCTAGCAGTGTCCAGTATCTGCCTTCGACTCCTTGGCCTGGGTAAATTTTATTTCTTCTTAATGGAGAATGCAATGGAGTCACAGCTTACTCCTGGGTTAGGTTCTAACATTAGTCTATTAGGTGAAGAAAAAATATATAGATCACTGATAATACTCTTGCAAATCTTATCAGATCAGAAAAAAATATATGTATCTCAAAAATGCCTCATTGCTGGTTTTTTTCCCCAGCATTTGAATGAATCACTATGAAGTGTTTGGCTTTCATTTAAGGTAATACATTATTCAAATCAGTGCTGTGTTTAAATACAAAAGTTCCACTTAGCTTAGCAAGATGCTGACACTTTAAAAGGCATGAGGGAAAGGCCATTCCTGTTCATTGAAGGAACTCACTGGAAGACCCCCCCTGCATGATTTAAAGGATTACTTTTCCTTGATCTTTTATTTTTGTTGGTCATTATACATAATTCTTTGTAATTTTTTTTTACCAATAATATTTGTATATTTTTATGGCATACATGTGATACTTTGATACATTCATGGAATGTATAATGATCAAATTAGGTTATTGATCAGGTATTTAGGATATTCATCACCTCAAATATTTATCATTTATTTGTGTTGGGATCATTTCAAATCTTCTAGCTATTTTGAAATACATATTGTTAATTATAATCACCCTACTGTGCTATTGAACACAGGTATTTATTTCTTCTAACTAATGTTTGCAACCATTAACTAACCTCTCTTTATCCCCTCCCACACACATAAACCCATCCCAGTCTCTAGTAACCATCATTCTACACTCTACCTTCATGAGGTCAGCATTTTTAGCTCCAACATATGAGTGAGAACATGTGGTACTTGTCAGGGTCTGCCTTATTTCTCTTACTTTAATGGCCTCCGGTTTCATTCATGTTGCTGCAAATGAAAGGATTTTTATTCTCTCTCTACGGCTAATAGAATTCCCTTGTGTATATATACCACATTTTCTTTACCATTCATCTGTTGATGGACACGCAGGTTGACTCGATATTCTAGCTATTGTGAACAGTGCTGCAAAAAACATGGGGTTGCAGGTCTCCCTTTGATATACTGATTCCCTTTTCTTTGGATAAATACCCAGGAGTGGGATTTCTGGATCATATGGTAGTTCCATTTTTAGTTCTTTGAGAAATCTTTATACTGTTTACCTTCATAGCCATACTAAATTACACTCCCATCAACAGTATGTAAGAGTTCCCTTTTCTCTGCATCCTTGCAAGCATTTATTGTCTTTTTAATAATAGCTCTCCTAACTGGGAAAGATGACAACCCTGATGATTAGTGATGCTGAGCATTTTTTTTCATAGACCTGTTGGCCATTTATACTTTAATTCTCATGAAATAAAAGCACACATACAATATAACCCAGTCAGTTAGGCATGGATATGATAACTATGAGATTGACTAACCCTGGGAAGTGGCAGGACCCTGACCTACGCAAATGCCATATCTTCCTGAAACCTTCTTCCAGAACTACTTTCATGTGACTACCTCTGTTTCCACTCTTTCATACTCTTTCTGTTTACATATTTCCCCCCACTTTCATGTTCCTAAGCACTCCATTTTAATCTCAGTGCACGACTGATTTTCAGCTTTGCTATTCTATGTGAGCATTGACCCCAAAAGGGACTTCCAATCTGTTTAGCTACTAGATGATGATACAGAATAGAGAAATAAACATAACATTGAATTCATATAACTGTATTAGCCTTTTACAAATCAGATCAACCATGGCAATGAACTCTCACCATCTCCCCTTGTTTTTTTTTTTTTTAACGGAGATCTTTCCCCGGGCCGGGGATTACATTTGAGAGAAATGAACAAGTGTACTAATACAATCACAATTTCAATAACTTATAATCTGAGAAAAGGAACTGGTAAACCACATTTTAATTATACAGGTTCATCATGACACATTACTTATGTGATATTTTAAAATTTGTTCACACAATAATTAATCCAGACAAGAAGGTTGCAATAAATTATAACCAGATACATTATACCAGCATACTTTTCTGTCAGCATATTTCCTCCTATCCTACTGGACATTTGTAAGAATATCCCTGGGGTCAGATATATTCATACTCCTTCATTTACCATGCTGTACAAGTATTTTTAAATATATTACTTTAATATGTTACCAATGAGAGAACAAGTTAGTCATAAACAAATAAGTAGCTGAAAATAATACTGTGTATTCATGGATTTCATATTTGCTTCCAGGTTGCAATACATGGAAAGGTAGAGAGTAACTTAGAGATTAAAACCTGTTAAATTCAGGAACATGCTGGAGAATTTTAAAAGTTGGACAGTTATAAAGATGTAAAACCATGTTTCATTTGTGAAAAATAAAAGTTCCTAATAAGAGCATTAAAAATGTGAAGATGAATTTCTATCACTTGTGTTTTGACAGATCTTAAATTCAGTATTGTCACTGTGCTTTCTTTTGGCAACAGTTCTAGTGGTGAATCTGGTTTTAAAACTCATAAGACATGCTCAACCCTTTCACATTCTGGTCATCATGGTTCTCTACCAAGTTGGACACTTGAGAAGAAATGCCATTTAACCAGTTATCTTATGTTTTTTAAAAAAAGCATATTTTAAAAACTACCCCTTAAAAAGTACTCCCACACACATTAGCATGTATTAGCATATCTGATCATCTAAAGACAATTTATTTGGGACAGATATTATCCCAATTTATAGTTGATGATACTAATATCAGAGAGCTTTGGACTTGCCCAAGGTCACACAGTTTTAATTCTGAAAAGCTTCCAATATCACATTTAGCTTTCATACCACCATATGACTGCTACAATTGGAGCAAATGCACTTTGTTTGCACTGGTATCACTAAGCCATGGGGCAGTGTCTCACACCCAGTAGTTTAATGAATCTTTTGTAAATGAACGACCAGAGAAATGACTGAATGTCTGAGTCATTGTTGGGTCCTGTGAGAGAGATGATTTGGCTTCCCTTTGTCAGGGAATGAATCCTTGCAGCTCATTACAGTGGCACCTACAGCTCTAGAGATCTCATAAATTTTGAAGATTCCTAAAACATAAACACCTGAAGTCCCAGTTGTAAGCTTCATTTAGAAATTCCCACCTCTTCTATGTGACTCAAGTTAAGTTGGATATAACTATGAGATGTTTCACATAAGCCTCATGGTAACCCCAAGGCAAACATCTATAGTAGATACAAAATAGAGAAAAAGAAAATAATCAAAGCATACTACTACAGAAAATTACATAATTACAAAGAAAGACTGCAAGAAGGAAAGAAAGGAATAATCTACAAAATATCCAGAAAACAATCAATAAAATATCTATAGTAAATCCTTATCTATCAATAATTACTTTAAATGTAAATGGTCTAAAATTAATAAATTATACAGCGCAGCTACATAAATTTAAAACACGACCCAACTACATGCTGCCTAAAAGAGACTCATTTCACTTGTAAAGAAACACATAGACTGCAAATGAAATGATGAAAATAGATACTCATACAAATGGAAATCAAAATAGAGGAGTAGCTATTTACCAGATAAAATAGCCTTTATATTCAAAACAGTAAAAAAAGAAAATATAACAATTCCCATACAAACGGAAATCAAAATAGAGCAGGAGTAGCTATTTATCAGATAAAATAGCCTTTATATTCAAAACTGTAAAAAAAGAAAATATAACAATTATAAATACATATGCACCACCCAACATCAGAGCACCTAAATGTATAAAGCAAATATTAACAGATCTGAAGGGAGAGATAGACAACAATACAATAATTGTAGGAGATTTCAATATCACACTTCCAGCAATAGGAAGATGATCCAGGAGAAAATTAATAAGAAAATGTTGGACTTCACCTATACTTTTTTGTTGACCTATACTTTCAATCAAATGGACCTAAGAGATATATGTAGAACATTCACAAGATACATATTCTCCTCAAGCCCACATGAAACATTCTCCAGGATAGATCATATGTTAGATCACAAAACAAGTTTAACAAATTTAAGATTAAAAATATATCAAAATCTTTTCTGACTGCAATGGTATAAAAGTAGAAATTAATAACAGGAAAAAAAGATCTGGAATATTCTCAAATATAGGAAATCAAAAACCTGCATCTGAACAGCCAATGTGCCAAAAAAAAAAAAAATCATAAGAAAAAATTTTAAATATATAAAGAAAAAAATGGAAACAAAATATGCCAAAACTTACGGGACACAGCAGAAGCAGCTGTAAAAGCAAAGTTTATAGCAATAAACATGTACATCTAAAAGAAGAACAAAGATCACAAATAAACACCTCAACATTACACCTAATGGAACTAGAAAAAGAAGAACAAACTAAGCCCAAAATTAGCAGAAGGAAGGAAACAATAAGGATCAGAGCAGAAACAAATCAAATGAGAATAGAAAAACTGTAGGAAAAATATCAATAAAACAAAGAGGTGCTTTTTTTTTTTTTTTTTGCAAAAATAAACAAAAATGAAAAATCCTGAGCTAGACCAACTAAGGCAGACAGAAGATTCAAACACATGAAATCACAGGCCAGGCGCTGTGGCTCACGCCTGTAATCCCAGCATTTTGGGAGGCCGAGACGGGTGGTAAGGAGGTCAGGAGATCAAGACCATCCTGGCTAACATGGCAAAACCCCCACCTCTACTAAAAATAAAAAAAAAATAGCCAGGTCTAGTGGCGCACCCCTGTAGTCCCAGCTACTCAGGATGGTGATGCAGGAGAATTGCTTGAACCTGGGAGGCAGAGGTTGCAGGGAAGCGGAGGTTGCACTGAGCCGAGACAGCACCACTGCACTCCAACTTGGGCAACAAAGTGAGACTCTGTCTCAAAGAAAGAAAAAAAGAAACAGAGAGAGAGAGAGAGAAGAAAGAAAGAGAGAAAGAAAGAAAGAAATCACAAATTAGCGAGGAGACCTTACAACAGATGCCTCAAAACTGAAAAGGATCATAAGGGACTATTATAAACAGTCATATGCCAACATTAAATAACCTAGAGAAAATGTGTAAATTTCTAGCAACACACAACCTAGTAAGATTGAATCAAGAAGAAACAAAAAGGTTCAACAAACCATTAACAAACAAAATTGAAGTAGCAACCATTTACTGATTAGGAGATCCTTTCCACATTGCTTGTTTTTGTCAGGTTTGTGAAAGATCAGATGGTTGTAGATGTGTGGTGTTATTTCTGAGGCCTCTCTTCTCCATTAGTCTGTGGGTCTATTTTGGCAACAGTACCATGCTGTTTTGGTTACTGTAGCCTTGCAGTACAGTTTGAAGTCAGGTAGCATGATGTCTCCAGCTTTGTTCTTTTTGCTTAGGATTATCTTGGCTATAAAGGATCTTCTTTGATTCCATATGAAATTTAAAATAGTTTTTTTTTTTCTAATTGTGTAAAAAATGTCTATGGTAGTTTGATGGGAATAGCATTGAGTCTAAAAATTACTTTGGGCAGTATGGCATTTTCATGATATTGATTTCTCCTATCCATGAGGATGGAATGTTTATCTATTTGTTGGTGCCCTCTCTTATTTCCTTGAGCAGCCATTTTGTAGTTCTCCTTGAAGAGGTCCTTCACATCCCTAGTGAGCTGTACTCCTAGGTATTCTCTTTGTAGCAATTGTGAATGGGCGTTCATTCAAGATTTGGCTCTCTGCTTGCCTATCATTGGTATAAAGGAAGGTTTGTGATTTTTGTACATTGATTTTGTATCCTGAGACCTTACTGAAGTTGTTTATCAGATCAAGAAGTTTTGGGGCTGAGACAATGGGGTTTTCTAAATATAAAATCACGTCATCTGCAAACAGAGACAGCTTGACTTCCTCTCTTCCTATTTAAATATCCTTTATTTCTCTCTCTTCCCTGATTGCCCTGGCCAGAACTTCCAATACTATGTTGAATAGGAGTGGTAAGAGAGAGCATCCTTGTCTTGTACCACTTTTCAAAGGAAATGCTTCCAGCTTTTGCCCATTCAATATGATGTTGGCTGTGGGTTTGTCATAAATAGCTCTTATTATTTTGAGATATGTTCCATGCAAAGACATACACAGGCTCAAAACCAAGGGATGGAGAAAAATTTATGAAGCAAATAGAAAGCCAAAGAAAAAAAAAAAAGTAGGAGTTCCAATCCTAGTCTCTGACAAAACAGACTTTAAACACAGATCAAAAAGACAAAGAAGGGCATTACATAATGCTAAAGGAAACAATTCAACAAGAATAGCTAAGTATTCTGAATATATATGCTCCCAAAACAGAAGCACCTAGATTCATAAAACAAGTTCTTGAGCCTAAGACCTACACAGACACTTAGGCTCCCATACAGTAACAATGGGAGACTTCAACACCCCACTGTCAAGATTAGACAGATCAACGAGACAGAAAATTAACAAGGATATTCAGGACTAAATTCAGCTCTGGATCAAGTGGACCTAGTAGACGTCTACAGAACTTTCTACCCCAAATCAACAGAATATACATTCTTCTCAGTGCCACATGACACTTATTCTAAGATCAACCACATAATTGAATTAAACCACTCCTCAGCAAATGCAAAAGAACTGAAATCATAACAAACAGTCTCTCAGACCACAGTGCCATCAAAGTAGAACTTAGGATTAAGAAACTCACTCAAAACCACACAATTTCATGGAAGTTGAACAACTTGTTCCAGAATGACTCCTGGGTAAATGATGAAATTAAGGCAGAAATAAAGAAGTTCTTTGAAACCAACAAGAACAAAGAGACAACATACCAGAATCTCTGGGATATAGCTCAAGTAGTATTAAGAGGCTAATTTATAGCACTAAATGCCCACATAAGAAAGTTAGAAAGATCTCAAATCGACAACCTAACATCACAACTAAAAGAACTAGAGAGACAAGAGCAAACTAATCCAAAAGCTAGGAGGAGACAAGAAATAACTAAGATCAGACAAGAATTGAAGGAGATAGAGAGATAAAAAAAAAACCTCCAAAAAAATAGTGAATCCAGGAGCTTGTTTTTTGAAAAAATTAACAAAATAAATAAACCCTAGCTAGACTAATAAAGTAGAAAAGAGAGAAGAATCAAACAGACACAGTAAAAAATTATCAAAGGAGATATCACCACGGACCCCACAGAAATACAAACTCAGAGAATACTATTATTATCTCTATGCCAATAAACTGGAAAATCTAGAAGAAATGGATAAATTCCTGGACACATACACCCTCCCAAGAATAAACCAGGAAAAAGTCAAATCCCTGAATAGACCAATAACAAGTTCTGAAATTGAGGCAGTAATTAATAGCCTACTAACCAAAAAAGCCCAGGACCAGACAGATTCACAGACCAATTCTACCAGAGGTACAAAGAGGAGCCTGTACCATTCCTTCTGAAACTATTCCAAACAACTGAAAAGGAGAGACTTCTTTCTAACTCAGGGTATGAGGCCAACATCATCCTGAACCAAAACGTGGCAGACACACAACAAAAAATACAAAACTTCAGGCCAATATCCCTGATGAACACCAATGTGAAAATCCTCAATAAAATATTGGCAAACTGAATCCAGCAGCACATCAAAAAGTTTATCCACCACGATCAACTTGGCTTCATCTCTAGGATGCAAGGCTGGTTCAACATACACGAATCAATAAACATACCACATAAACAGAACCAAGGAGAAAAACCACATGATTATCTCAATACATGCAGAAAAAGCCTTTGATAAAATTTAACATCCCTTCATGTTAAAAACGCGCAATAAACTAGATATTGATGGAACATATCTCAAATTCTTCTTAAACTTTTCTAAAGTTTAGAACTAGAGGGAATACTGTCAAACCCATTTTTGGGGCCAGCATCATTCCTATGTCAAAGCCAGACACAATAAGAAAACTACAGGCCACTATCTAAGATGAACATAGATGGAAAAATCATCACTAGAATACCAGCAAAATGAACTCAAGAACACATCAAAAAAATTACACATAATGACCAAGTTGGATTTATCCCTGTCTCAACACTGTTTTTATCATGAAACAATGGTAAAGAGGCTGAAGAGACAACTTAAATACTGGGAGAATAGATTTACCAACCATAGTCTCTCTTAAAAGGTTAATACCTAAAATATGTAAGGAATTCAAACAATCCAACAGCAAAACAAAATAATAACCTGATTAAAAAATAGGTAAAGGACCTGAACAGACTTATCTCCAGAGAAGACATAAAAATGGCCAACAAGTATATGAAAAGGTGTTCAACATCACTAGTCATCAGGGAAATACAAATCAAAACCAGAATGATTTATCCCCTAACATCTGTTGGGATGCTTATTATGAAAAAGACAAGAGATAAGTGGTGGTGAGGGTGTAGAGAAAAGGAAACACTTGTAAACTGTTGGTAGGAATGCAGATTTATGTAGCCACTTTGGAAAACTTCACAGAGCTTCCTAAAAGAAATTCAACGTAGAACCACCATATAGACCTAGTAATCCCTCTTCTGGATATATATCCCCAAAGGAAATGAAATCACCACCTTATAAGGATATCCGCGTGTCCATGCTTATTGTAGAATTATTCTCAATAGCCAAGGTAGGGAAACAACCTAAGTGTCTACTGATAGAGGAATGGATAAAGAAACCATGGTATACATATACAACAGAATACTATCTGGCCTTAAAGAGGAGATCCTGCCATTTTCAGCAACATGGATGAACCTAGATGACATTATCTTCAGTAAAATAAACCAGATATAGAAAGACAAATACTACATGAACTCACTTATATGTGGAATCTTAAAAACATAATAATAAACACAAAGCAGCAAAGTAGAATGGTAGTTGGGAAAGGTACAGGAGAAATGGGAGATGTAGGCCAAAGGGTACGAATTTTTTATTTACACAGGATGAATACGTGTAGAGAACTAGCATACAGCATAAACACCATAGCTGATGATATTGCATTGTATATACTGGAGATTTGTTAAAACAATAAATTTTAGATACTCTTACACACACACACACACACACACATAAATGCAAAAAGGAAAGGTAACTATGGAAGATAATATAGTAATTTATTAATGTATTTGACTGTTATTAGCACTTCACCATGCAGATGTACACAAAAACATGTTGTACACCTTACATTTATACAATAAAAATATTACTCATCATTATTACTGAAAAATAAAATTATTTTTCATAGAAACTGTTAAAGTATAAATTATATTAAGATAACTGTATACATATTTTAAACATTTCTCAGTATTAATTTTTAACATGGTGAATATTAATAGAACCTACATAAATAATTACTAAAAATAAAAATGTCTGCCCCATTCTACTGAGAGTTCTTCAGGGAAAATATTCTAGTAGTCCAGGTTAATTTGTTTTTAACTCTGTAAATAGTTTTTGTGGACATAATTACCAAGTCAAAAAAGAATTTGCCTATGAATCATCGATTATTTCAGTGTCCTAGGCATCTCTAAAATTAAGCTGCAAGACAACCTGAACCTGGAAAAGAATAGAAATTTTCCCCATTCAGACGTATTCTTTTTGTTCACTGGTAACTGTAGGAATTTTTAGAAATCAAGTTGCATTCTAGATGTTCGCTGCATTCAATAGTATGGATGTCATGAAAATGTTCCCTTATTTATCTGTATGCCTAATCATTAAACTGTAGTATGAAGTAAATACTTAATAATTCACTTGAAATACTCCTCTCTACTTACTGCAGATTTGAGTGTGATTATTTAAATGTCACCTAATGAGGCAGAGTAGGATGATTACCAACCAGCTGCCCATCTAATATATTCCTCTTTAAAGGCATCAAAACTCATGTGCTTGCAGGTAAGAAGCATGATATAATTATGTCATTTTACTTTAATAAAGTATGCTTCAGTTTACTACTGTGAGCCAGGGAGGAGTGAAGAGAAAGTGGAATGGACTAAAAACTGAGAAATAAAGCACAGCTAAGAAGACAGCCAGAGAAGTTGTAGTTCTGAAATTGGCTACTTTCTCTCAAACACTAAGAGACGTTCTTTCTCATAGAGATTAGCTTATTTTTCTCACAAAGCTGGAAGGGGACATTTGGACATTAAAAAAAAAATCACACACTGGTGTATAGGAAGAAAAATTTAACAATACACTGAGACCCCCAGATCTTTCACACTGATTTGAATTAAAACATAAGCCATGTCTATCCTGACAAAGACCAAATACACAATTAGATAAGCCAATATTCATCATCTTTCTCAACATCATCCACCAAGTGTTTACTGTGTGCCAACAAGTTAAGTGCTTTCGAGGCAACCTCACAAAACCTTTATGAGCCAGGTACTTTAATGAGCTCCTTTTTTCAAATGAAGAAATTAAAGCCTACAGAAGTTGTAAATAACTGGTCCAAAGTGGCTAAGCTACTAAAGATCCTCTCACTCCAAAGTCCCAGTCTTCCCAAAGAGCAAAGAAGAGATTAATGTGGCTCTGGAATAAAAATACTGTGTAGTATTTGGATAAGAAAATGAGCATTACAGGAAGAAGGAGAAAGCACACAGGATGAAATGGGAAGAAAACAAGTATGTTTGTGGTATAACTAGGAGACTGAGTCAGTGGAGGATTTGTATTGAGAAACGGTAGGAAGCAAGCTAGAATAGAAGACTGGGGGCAAATCAGTCAAATAGATTTAAATGCCAGTCTAAAACCCAGGGAAATTGGAAGCCATTGCACATTTTTTATCAGAGTCTAATACTTGAATGATCCTGTGCTTGTTTTAGGAAATCACACAAGATCAGCAGAATTTACAGCTAAAATTAATTTTATTGACAATCTGGTTAAATACCTTTAATTTAGAGATTAGACACTGAGACTTATGTTAAGGATCCCTACTCTTTGCTACTTAAAAATCAAGATAAATAAACATTACATTTAGCTGAGAAAAGAAATATCCACTAACTGCCTTTTGATTAGGAACTTTTAATCACTGTTACATTATTTTGTTCCTTGAGAATCTGTGCTCTTCTAAAGAAAATAGATTCCTATTTTTATGGTAGGAATTTTATGAATGTAGACACTTAGTGAAGAAGTAATATAAGTGATACCAACCACAGAAAATGGATTTAGGAGAAATAAGTGACATGAATTGGGAGAAGGTCATAGGCCCATTATAGTCACGTTCCCCAAGACTCCCAGAACACCCTTCACCCATAACTACTCACTGACATGGTGGCTTTCAGGTGAATGCCATGGAGCTTCCTGGGCAAGGGGCATGGAGAAGACCAATCAGAAAATGCCTCGAGTCACTTGCCTATGTAAAATATCTCCCCTTTCAGGCTCTTTGAATTCTGCACTTTTTCAATAATCAGCTACATCAGATCCTCTTCTTGTTTCATTTCATTCATTTTTTTTAAGAGATAGGGTCTCACTGTATTGTCCAGGATTGCCTCAAATTCTCAGGCTTGCCTCAAACTTCCAGGGCTAAAGCCATTCTCCCACCTCAAGCCTCCTGAGTAGCTGGGACTACAGGCTCATGACACTGCATCCGGCTCTTTCTCTTAATTCTGACCACTGACTTCTAGAATTTCCTGCTATGTGATACTGTAATGTGAGTTTATATGTATTTACAGAGGTGGCCAAGAAATAGTCCCAGAAGCGCTGTGTTCCAAATCTGAGAACAGAACTTTGGTTTACTTCATGTATTGTTTGATTTTTAGGCTAGGGAAGCAAATGCATCCTTAAGACCAACTTATGTCCTTTCTGCCTCTGGGAAGGCTTCTCCAATAGCAGGCTTCTTCAAACACAGAAATTATATTTCTAAAAAAGGTGTGGAAAAGCCATGTCTGATAAATTTCAGTTCTTGTAACTTAGGAGTTAAGAAAATGTAAACAATAAAAATGTTATTGAATATATGCATTCACATGTGAGACAAACACAGATAATGCAAATAAAAGTTGTGAAGGCTACTCACTTTCAAAACAAAACATTGACGAACTTTAATGTTTTTGCTATATTCCTTCTTCTGAACCAGCTTCTTCAGATCTTTAAGAAATTTTGCAATATGAGATCTAAGGAGAACATAGATCTATAATAACATTGGTCCAAGGTCTAGAACGTAGATATAAGATCTATGTTCTCCTCCATATTTTAGGTTTTGCTTCTTAGAAAGGACTTGAAGCAATGCTTACTGGTTTTTAAATTATCGTCTTTTGTATGAGCATTTTCTCTTGTTTCACACACACCTTCGCAAAAAAAAATAAAAATAAAGGTTTTGTTACTTTTTGTTTGACTTCCTTTCCAATTAACTTGGTGCATTAGGGTAAGTTTTAGCTGTATTTTCTCCACAAACTGAAAGGGTAGGCATATTTTCTCTGTGGACAACCCCACAGAGCCACCATCATTTGCTAAAGAACAGTTGCTATATGTTTTTGTGTTCATCTGTACTCAATTAAATGTCGCTTGTATTAAAAATAGCATGGAGGTTTTTTACAAAACCAAGATTAGAAAAAGATTACTGCAGCCAACTCCACATCATCTCTCTTGCCATTTAGTTTCCACCATTCTTTGAGTCAAACTCTCAGCATTGAACATCTGTTTGCTTCCCATTATTCAGCATTTCTCTTTGGTGCTTTACATCGTTTCTTTTTTTTTTTTCTTTAATTTCTATCACAGTACCACTCTCTCCTCACAACTACAATCGCTCAAATAATTAAATGAGGACTACCCTGGTTTAGATAGTGCCTTTTCATATGTTTTCTCATTCAAGTTTTATAAAAACTAGTTTTACAAGACCTTAAAGTTATGTGATTCAAATTGGCAACATGTAGCAATACGTTAATCTTTGATCCAACCAATGCATGACAACACTGGATGACTGCGGGGACACAGTCCATGCTGCCAAACTCTCTATGAAAGCTCAAAGGTTCACACAAGGCCTGGCCTTGCAACCTTCGTCTCTTCAATACCTACCAAGCTATAACTGGCCCAAATAATCTTTAGTGTCACAAGTAGAATTAAAACTATCTTCAAAGACTGAAGTTGAAGAAAAGATTACACTATGAAAGAGCAATCTGACACAGGGGGACTACATTTAATTCCTATAATTTTAAATACATGTTAAATTCTTTTCAATTATAAAAATTTAGCAGTGTGTAAATATAGCCCCAAAATGGTTGCTATACTCCCCATTTTATACTGGGTCTGCCCTAACAGTAAAAGCTATAAGGAGTCTTTATAGTAATTTATCTAATGTGAAAAGGAAATGGCCTTATAATAGTTTCCATTGCCTTGTAATTTTTTTCCATTTTTTTTTTTTATAGAAAAAATATAACATTTTTGGGAGGGTGACCATGACTAATAGCCATGGAAAGGGAGACAAAACCTTTGTGAACAGTGAAACTTTACATTTATCAGGGATGACAAACTGTAGGACATGATGCCTAGAAGAATCACCAGGAAGCCCATAAATTTGTGTTCCCTCAATGTTTGACTAAAACCAGTTATAAAGCCTCAACTGAAATTATAATTAGTAATTAATCCATTTATGTGACTAGATAAAACACAGAATAGAGATGATTCAAAAGCTTCATTAATTTGTTTCCCACCAACGTTCACAATTGGTAAGAAAAATAGGAAGTAATCAACTGCATGCACCAAAAACCCCAAGACAGAAATCTTAGGTATTCAGTTTCTTTTTCACAGGCATTGCTAGTTCAAAAACCAAAACCCTGGGAATACTGGCACTTAGAGGAAAAAAAAAGTTTCCACTGTCATTTGAAAACAAGCATTTAAGGTAAAAGCTAACAGTCTGCATGGAGCAGGAAAAAAAATTAGGTAAAGCTAAAACAAATGCTAATAATTTAGTGTAATGTACAAAAATTACCACTTTTACTAGTATGCCTTAAGATAAAAGTACAAATTGCATTTACATAATTACACACTTTGACTTCTTTTTCTTCTTTTCCATCTTTGCTCATCTTTTCTTTATTTCTCGAACTAATGTACAGAAGGCATCATCAACACCCTGTCTTGTCTTTGCTGCTGTTTCAATAAAAGGAATTCGGTAACTTCTTGCTAAGTCCTGAGCCTGTTTTGTGTCTACTGTTCCAGAAGGCAAATCACATTTATTTCCTCCTAGGACCATAGGTACATCTTTGGAGTCCTTAACTAATTTGTTCTCTATAATGGTGAATATCTTCAAATGACTTAGTATTATTTGTGGCAAATACACAAAGAAAGCCCTCCCCAGTCCTCATGTACTGGTCCCTCATTGCACTGTACTCCTCTTGACCTGCTGTGTCGAGAATATCCAAGAGACACATTTCTCTATCAATTACTACTTGCTTCCTATAGGAATCCTCTATTTTTGGATCATATTCGTCCACAAAATGATTCTGAATTCGCTGTATCGACAAGGCACTCTTGCCTACGCCACCAGCTCCAACTACCACAAGTTTATATTGTCATTTTCAGCAGGCCTCTCTCCCGCACCTGGGAGCCGCTGAGCCTCTGGCCCCGCCGCCGTCTTCAGTGCCTGCACCGCGCTCGTTCCCAGTCCGAAATGCAGGGGGCCAGGAGTACTGGCCGAGCCGCCGCCACCGTCGCCACCGCCACTGCTGTCTCCGCCGCCGCCTAGCTATTATTATTATTGTGATTATTATTTTTGTATTTTAGTAGAGATGGGTATTCACCATGTTTCCCACTCGAACTCATGGGCTAACGTAATCTACCCAGCTCGGCCTCCCAAGTACTGGGATTACAATGCCCTGCCTCTTATTCAGACTTTCCTATGCTATTTTCCAGCACGCGCTGCTGTAAAAGGCTGCATTGCTTTTATAGTCTAAACGTAGAATATGTGTTATATTTTAAAATCATGTATGTATGTTTTATATATAACATATTAGAAATAGATGTAATTGTAGCTACATTATTCTTCCCAAGGTTAGGGAAAAAACAAAACTGCTCATTTGAACTTTGATAAGGTTTAACCTTTAGAAGGTTCATGTTTATATTGAAATTAATTCTGCCCTAGATCTAAATCTATGGTTTATTTTGAACATGTCAGTAAGTCCTACTGTGTTTGAAAATAATTAAAATATCCTTCCTTACTCTGCTCTCTTAACCTCATACTTCATTTCATTCAATTCCTCCTCAGATGATATAAGTTAGAGTTCCTTTATTCAAGAGTGATATCAAAATTATTTAGCAGAGTATATTATGGACAGGATCAATCAGAATCAGATGCCAGCTACTCAAGAAACTTACAGATCAATCAGAACACATGCCACTCAATCAAAATAAACAAAGGTAAGTGCTAGAGCAGGGTCCTAGAAGCCCCCCTATTACACAAGACATTACCTCATTAGTTGCTAAGTCATGGAGACATTCAGAGATCTTAGAAGGGGCAGGAGACTTGGAGTAGCCACTAATAACCAATATGCATGAAAGGGTTTTGCTGCTTTACTTTGCATAGCTGTAACAATACTGTTGTTTACGTCTGCTCCCCTCTCCAAACACTGCTCAAGTGTCAGGTAAGCAATAAGAGAAATATAATACCATATTAAGTGACAGAGCAGGAGATGTTAACCAACTTTTGCAAGATGAAAAATTGCTAGGTGATAGCTGACTTTACAGAAAGGAGAAAGGTGTTGGCTAAGTGGAAGCTAAGCAAGATTCCAATGAGAAGTAAGCTAACTCATCTTTTAGAATCCTGGAAAAGTTCAGACATTGGAGATGCCAGGTATTTCTGAAGCTATAGGGGTTAGGGATCATGACAATGAAAATGAAGCAGGGCCTAGAAGTCCGTAAAAGGACAACTGGACCCTGTCTCTTTCTCTGACTTCATGCAACCAAGTAATTTCCTCTTCCTCTTTTTTATGTCTCCGGAGATAATTTATTTTCTGTAGGAACTGAGTCGAAGAGTGTCAGAATGCAGGTTATGGAGGCACAGGAAAAGCTGAAGTGAGGTGCCATGCTAGAAACAGGGTTTACTGAGAGTACTAGATCCAGTCTCCCTCCCTCACATGAACTCTGAAATGTTTACAGACAGGTTTATCCATCCAGGCCTTTTGAGGGTTTGTCTGTGGAGAAAACATTGGTGGGAATGTACAATGATAGAGCTACTTCATGAAATATGTTGGCATTTTCTTAAATAGTCAAACTTACACTTACCATTTGATTCAGCCATTCTACTCCAAAGTTCTGAAAGAAAATATCCTTTCTGAATCTGCTCTCCTTTAACTTCATAACGTTGTATATGGATGTTCATAGCAGTTTTATTTGTAATAGCCAAAAACTAGGAATGCCTTGAATATCCTTCAAGAAATATAGAAAATCCGAGGTGATTATATGTAATGGACTACTATTTAGCAATAACAAGAAATGAACTATTAGTATAAGCAACAATATGGATGAATCTCAAAATATTTTTTCTGGATGAAACAAAAAACAAGACAAAAAAGGAGTATATTCTGTATGTATGAAGAATGGGGAATGAGGAAATGTGGGTGCAAAGGATTGCAGAGATACATGAGTAAACTCCGGGAGGTGAAGGATATGTTCATTATTTTTGTTGCAAGGGGTTCACAAGTTTATAAATATGTCAAAACATTACATTCTATGATTTAAATATATACATTTATTTTAACTTTTAAATATGCAGTTTTTGAGGATTGAGCATAACTTGATTGTTTGACAGACGGATGATGGCTAGGTTGATTGACTGATAGAAACGTAAAGCCAGGAATCCCTCTAGAGACCTTTGCATTTCTAGAGCTTGGGTTGGTATTTTACATCGTCACCTAAGTTGCTCTCTTTATATCACCTGTGAATGAGAATAACCTTTAGGTTTCTGGAATTGTAATTTTTTAACTTAATTGTTATAGAAGTCATTTTTGTAGTTATATTCCTATTTATGTTTTGCTTTAAATGCAAAGCTTTCTCAACAATGGACATAAGTATCCAATAACAAACAGCAAGTATTAATGCCTTTTAATATAAAATTTACTGAGAAGTAAAAATATAAAATTTATGAGAACAGAAATGATAGTTATGCCTGGTTTATTTTATAAATAACCTAGATCATGCTAAATGTCCAAAGTTACTTTACCTTCATTTGAATACTTTGATTCGTTTCATGAAGAGGTTCTCTCAATTTAATACATTGCTTTATGTCCAATTTAGAGAAGTATATCAAGTACTATATACACTATTTAATCATTCCTGCTGGAAGATGGAAGAATAATTTTATACAGTCATTTGGAAAAGGTTGAAAACATCCCAGTGGATACAGCATAATTCAGTACCTTTACTACTTTATTGATTTCATTTTGAGTAACTTGTCCATGTTGTGCTTTACAAATCATGTTTACCATATGCCTGGCATGCTTCTACCGTTATATCATCCCAGGTTTTTTTTCTTCCACATGCTTTCTAGAATTATAATTTAACTCAGAGGTTCATATTGGCTGTATATCCCAATCACCTGTTAAAACACCAATGTCCAGGCTCAACTCACAGATTCTGATTTAATTGTTTCAGATAGGGCCCTGGCATACATATGCTTAAAAGCATCCCTGGCAATTCTAACGTGTAGCCAATATTGAGAATCACTGACTATCTCACACACTGTCTATATCAGCATTTTCCAAATATGCTTGAACATAAGAATGTTCAAACAAGATACCTCAAAAAAAACAAAACAAGACAAATGGCTCTGAATTTCCAAATTTCAGAGGCTCAAGCAAAACCTCCTGAGTCAGGAGCTCCACAGAAATAAGTAGGATCAAGAGTTTCAGATTAAGAAGCACTGTTTCACAAGACTCCAAAGACATTATAATTAATCCCAGATGTTGGAGAAGATAAAGAACATATACACACACTGGGGCCTTTGAATCTCCCACCTTCTCATACCAACATTCGATGCTGCACCGTTTTCAAAACTTTTATCTCCTAAATACATGTGAAATATCTCTACTTAACTCCATTACCCCTCATCACCCCTGTAGCCTAAGAGCCTAACAACAAACCTCAATCTACTCCAATATCTCATTCTCCCACCAGGTCACTGGCTTCTACTCTTGCCTTACTCCAACTTGTTTTCTCCATTAGAGCCAGACTTATTGTTTGGAACATAAATCTTATCAAGTCACCCAGGGATTAACATATTGCTCATAGCTCTTATGCAAATACAGTACAAAACTTTCACACCTTGGTCTGGCTCCCGCCTTTTCCTGCCTCATTTAGGACTCAATTCCCCTTTACTTTCTGTCATCTGGCCATGATAGCCTTCTTTCCATCTGTTCATACTGGGCAACCAGACTGCCACAGGCCATTTGTAGATGCTCAGTCCTCTGCTTGGAAAGCTCATCCACACCCCCACCCTACAACTTTATCTAGTTAAAAATGCCTATGCATTCTTCACAAGTCAGGCAACAGTTAAACCCTCACCTTCCTCTAGACAAATCAAATCTTGCAACTTCAGGCTCTGTTAGTAGTATACACCACTCCTTCCTAAAATTTTCCAGAATTACAGCATGCATTCATCTGTGTGACTTCATTTTTGTTTTCCACATCTCTCCAATACCTATTTGACTACGAACTCACTGGGAACAGGACATTTTTTCTCTCCAAGACCAAATTGCCTAGGTTCAAATCCTAGCTTATTCGTGTGGTGACTTTGGTCAGTTATTTTTCCATTTGTGCCTTGGTTTTCTCACCTGTAAAGTAAGAGCCATACTATTATGTGCCTCGTTGAGTTGGTTTAATGATTAAATCCACTTGTAGAAAGCTTAGCACAGGGCTTGCCAGCACTATTACTATTATTACTACCATTACTACTACTATTATTTTGCACAGTGCTTAGCACAATACCTGGTTGTGGTTAACAGAATAATAGGCCCTAGTTGTAGAAATCTGTGAATATGTTACTTGACATGGCAGAAAAAATTTTGCAGATGTGATTCAGGTTATGGACCCTCAGATGTGGAAATTATTTGGGATTATTATTAGACAGGTCCGATTTAATCACATGAGTCCTTAAAAGCAAAACAGTAAATCAGAGAGATGAGGTAGAAGAAAGAGGAGTGACTGAAATTGTGGGAAGGACTCAATATGCTAATCCTAGCTTTGAAAATGGAGGAAGGCGACCATGAGCAAACAAATGCAGGTGACTGCTAGCAGATGAGAACTCAGCAAGGAGATATGGTGTCAGCCTTATAAACACAAAGAAATAAATTCTCCCAACAATGCAAGTAAGGAGGAGGCAGATTTTCCCCAAAGATTTTTATTTTAACCCAACTCTTGTCCTGACCTGAACCCAGGGATAAAATTTCCCTCTACCATACTACAGCATCTCTAGCCTCCAAAAGGAAAAATTCAACATATATATGTACGTATATATATATATATATTCCACTTGAGAGTCTACAAATCATTTAATCTACATTATCTCCTCAGTTCTTCTCCTTATAAATCTGAAACATTCAAGGTTTGCAGTTTCAAGGAAAATTTTATTCTTTAAAAGGAAGATAATTGCTGGGCACAGTGGCTCATGCCTGTAATACCAGCACTTTGGGAGGCCAAGGTGGGCGGATCACATCAGGTCAGGAGTTTGAGATCAGCCTGGCCAAAACAGTAAAATCCCATCTCTACTAAAAATACAATAACTAGCCAGGTGTGCTGGTGGGCACCTGTAATCCCAGCTACTCAGGAGGCTGAGGCAAAAGAATCACTTGAGCCTGGGAGCTGGAGATTGCAGCGAGCCGAGATCACGCTACTGCACTCCAGCCTGGGTGACAGAGCAAGATTCTGTCTACAAAAAAAAAAAAGGGAAAAAAACAGGAAGATACTAAAGATAATTTATATAATAACAATAACAAGTAAAAATAATTAAACTCTTACTTTGTGCCTGGTACTATTCTAAACATTTTGTGTGCAGATATTAACATGATGGTAATTATTCTGATAATTTTCTCATTGTCGTTGTTAGCTTTAGAGCAATCGTTTTTCAGATCTGTGTAACCGTATAAAACTGAAGTTCCATATTAATTATGGCAGCAGAATTAGTCAAATGTTTATGTTGTTACACATTTAAGCCCAGAAATTTAAAATACATTTTTAAAAATCAACAGATTTTCATACGCTATATTTCTAACTTTAATAGCATTACAGGTTTTTTTTTTAAATCTTGCATTTAAATAATGAAATTTGTTTAGATAGCAACAAGCAACAGATGTATACAGAAGAGATGTGCCCCAGAGGTAAGGCTCCCCAGGGAGACAGTTCATTTGTAAATGTTTAATCATAATTTAAGGTGTTAATTGGCCCAGCAAATAATTCTATTAGGTAAAGTTATTTTTATGATTTGACTTAGATATTAGAATGAAAATTAGATAGAAGAACAGAATCAGTACATTATTTGGTTCATAGGCATTCAAGGCTATATCAAATTGTAAAAGTTCTTTTAATGTTTTCATACTACTATTATTTGACTTTGTTATTTGTTTAAATTTATGATCGACACACAAAACTTGTACATGTTTCAGGTATAACATGATGTTTCAATACACGTGTAAAGACATACTTCATATTCTTGTACTTCACCTTACGGTGCTTCACAGATAATTGCATTTTTGGTGAGTTTGCTTCCCCCAGAAATTGCAGATTTGTGGCAAGGCAACCCTGTGTCAAACAAGTGTACTGGCACCATTTTTCTCACAGCATGGCACTCACCTTATGTCTCTGGTTTACATTTTAATAATTCTTGAAATATTTTAAACTCTTATTATATCTGTTATGGTGGTCAGTGATCTCCGACGTACTATTATAATTATTTTGGGTCACCATGAACTGTGCCTATATAAGACAGCAAACTTAATTAATAAATGCTGTGGTGTATTCAAACTGCTCCATCGACTGGCTGTTCCTCATCTTTTTCTTTCTCCTTAAGCCTCCCTATTCCCTGAGACACAACAATATTGTAATTAGGCCCACTACTGACCCTACAAAGGCCTCTAACTGTTTAAGTGAAAGGAAAAGTGGCATGCCTCTCACTTTGAACCAAAAGCTAAAACCGATTGAGCTTACTCAAGAAAGCATATTAAAACCTGAGACAGGCCAAAAGTTGGGCCTCTTGCACTCAACAGTCAAGTTGTGAACAAAAAGAAAACGTTCTTGAAGGAAATTAAAAGTGCCGCTCCAGTGAACACACAAATGATAAGAAACTGAAACAACCTTATAGCTAATATGGAGAAAGTTCTACTGCCCTGGATAGAACAAACCACCCACAACATTTCTTCAAGCCAAAGCCTTGTCCAGAGCAAAGCCCTAACTCTCTTCAATTCTATGAAGGTTAAGAGAGGTGATAAAGCTGCAGAAGAAAAGTATGGTATTAGCAGAGGTTGGTTATTTTGTGTGTGTGTGTGCATATATAGTAGCTGTATATATTTATGGGGTACATGAAATGTTTTGATACAGGCATGCGATATGAAATAAGCACATCATGGAGAATGGGATATCCATTCCCTCAAAATAACTTGAAGAGTGTAATTGGATTGTTTATAACTCAGTGCTTGGGGCCTTCACATCCTCCTACTCGCCTCAGCCACCTGGGAGCCCACCTTTATGCACCTACTCATCTCTTAATTTCTTTGTTTCCACTGACCCTGTTACTTCCTAGGTTGTGTCTGGGCTGGTAACCCGACATTTTGGTGCCCAAACGTGGGGTACAAAGAAGCCTCGGTGAAGGAACACTCCAGCGTACAAACAGGAGGACTACAGACAAAGAAAACCTGAGGACTACATTAAGATGCTTTGTCGCTGAGCTAAAGCACTCGGAAGTGCCAGAGACACACAGGCTAAGGAGTGAGCAGGTGTAATGCTTACTTTGATTCTGCTAAGACAGCTTGTAAGGAAAGGGGGAGTTAGTACTAGCCGCTTGCTCTGTCAGTTGTTTTCAATGAATCTGTGCTTTCTTACTCCGTTCTTCTGTTGCTTTCTTTGTCTTTCGTTGCATTATAAAGAAGGAGCTGGGGAAGAAGAAAACTGCAACTGGAATGAGGGAATCAAAGATGACTCAGAAAAAAAGAAAAGAAAAAGAAAAAAGCTCCAGTGGGAAGCTCCACCCAGGCCAGCAAGCTGTGCACCGAGCAGTGGGAGGGAGCAGAGCAAGCAAAAGGTATAGCCTGCAGCCAAGTAGGTGGGGGGAAAAGAAAAAAGAAAAAAAAAAAAAAATGGAAAAAGCTCAGCAGCAAAGAAAGGTCAAAGTGGCGTTCAAGCGAACAGACTCAGCCCAAGGCCGGCAACTGTGGCCCAGACTCGGGAGTGAGTAGCACAAGCAGAACACAAGCAGAATGCAGCAAGCAGCAGCTGTGTGGGGCCAGGTCCAAATACCTGCGCACTGCTCTCCACAGGTGTTCCACAGCAAAATTTTGTGTGTTCTTTGTAAACAGGTAACATCCAAAATTGTAATTCTCTGCTAAGGTTTAAGTAAACTTTAAATTCTAATAATAATTCCTTTGTTATCTCTGAGATAACTCTTTTAAAATCTGATTTAAGTAAAGCAGTAGCCTCTAAAGGGAAAAAAATTACAGCTAGCCCATGAATTAGTTAAAAAGCAAGTAGAAGCTAAGCATGTAAAACTACACCCTTTAAAGAAAAGCTTTAAAGCATATTATATTGTCGTAAGTTAAGAATACTCACAAATAGATTCTAAATTCTGGAGAAAACAGGTAGACAGAAACAAATATGCTCCTAATTTTGTTTACTCAATTGGAGTATATTTTACTCAATTGCTAAAAGCTGTAAATAGCTCAAAATAAGTTTCCTGAACTCTGAAAAACAAAACAAAGGATCAGTAATATTTTAAACAAAGTCAAAAAGATGACTTCCGTCTTATATTAGTTTACTCCATGCAGTTATCTCCTGTTCTGCTTGATATTCATGAACATTTCAGGTCTCCATGAGAGTCCTGAAAGTTTTTCCTTTATGCTAATGACAAAATTTCCAAAGTTATCAGAAACCTGCATTTAAGAGCAACTGTCAATGTCCTATAGCAGATTATAAATCACCTTTCAAAGATGATTAAAACAAGACAACAAATGTCTGTGGATGACAAGTCTTAGGATAACATATTTATGCAAATACAGCCCAAGGAAAATGAAACACCATTTCACATTTGGCAGTGCTTTCTTTTTTTTCCTGATATAGAATTTTATTCTTGTTGCCCAGACTGGAGTGCAATGCTGCAAGCTCTGCTCACTGAAACCTTCACCTCCTGGGTTCAAGTGATTCTCCAGCCTCAGCCTCCTGAGTAGCTGGGATTACAGGTGCTTGCCACAACATCCGGCTAATTTTTTTGTATTTTTAGTAGAGACAGGGTTTCACCATATTGGCCAAGCTGATCTCTAACTTCTGACATCAGGTGATCCACCCTCCCTAGCCTCCCAAAGTGCTGGGATTACAGATGGGAGCCACTGCATCTGACCTGACAATGCTTTCTGACAATACTTCCTGTATGGTTTTTATACCAAAAAGTCAAATGTCATTTATGTACTTTAGGGGATGTAATATCTAAAAGATATGTATGTAAGAAAAAGACATAATTTATAATTTGATTTTTACAAGTTTGTCAGATATCAAATCCCAGGTTATCATAAGTCACTCATTAACCAAAGTGATAACTCAAAAATTGTAGAAAGGCAAAAATCTTTACTCATTAATAGAGGGATGACTTCACTTTCCAAATAATATATTTTTTTCCTTTCCTGTTGCTCCAGTTTATTCAAAAGAGTGATTTAGCCCAACTCCCATTAGCATCTTACCTCTCAGTGAGGGGGAAGGAACATTTCCATACCTTCTAAATGGCCAAGAGCACATTTCTCTGATTCAAATGCACAAAAAGCTGAGTATCGACCTATAGCTGCCATTAGCCATCCCTAAATGTATATTTCCTACCTAGTTATGACATATCTAAGTTCTCTCATAATGTGAAGTAATTTCTGATACCCTGGAAAGTAAAAACCATCAGATAATGCAATGCAAAATGGAACAGAGCCTTACACTTTGAGAGGGATCTATCCATTTCCAATTCCTGGGGTTTCATGAGGAAAGCAGACATTTTTCCCAACATGCCTATTGTGGCACGTCCTCTGTTGTTTTTCCAAGAAATTCCAGGCTGTTAGAGCTTGAATACCTGCAATTAATTAACCTGACTTTTTGTCCAGGTGTGGTAGCTCACACCTGTAGTCCCAGCACTTTGGGAGGCCAAGGTGGGTGGATCATTGAGGTCACGAGTTCAAGACCAGCCTGGCCAACATGGTGAAACCCCATCACTACTAAAAATACAAAAATTAGCCAGGTGTGGTAGTGGACACCTGTAATATCAGCTACTCAGGAGGCTGAGGCAGAAGAATTGCTTGATCTCGGGAGGTAGAGGTTGCAGTGAGCGAGATTGTGCCACTGCACTCCAGTCTGAGTGACAGAGTGAGACTCTGTTTCAAAATAAATAAACCAAAAGAGAGTCTGTATAGCTAAGTCAATTCTAAGCAAAAAGAACAAAGCTGGAGGCATCACACTACCAGACTTTAAACTATACTACAAGGCTATAGTAATCAAAACAGCATGGTACTAGTACCAAAACAGAGATATAGACCAATGGAACAGAACAGAAGCCTCGGAGGCAACACCACACATTTACAACCATCTTATCTTTGACAAATCTGACAAGAACAATCAATGGGGAAAGGATTTCCTATTTAATAAATGGTGTTGGGAAAACTGGCTAGCCACGTGCAGAAAGCAGAAACTGGACCCCTTCCTGACACCTTACACTAAAATTAACTCCAGATGGATTAAAGACTTAAACATAAGACCTAACACCATAAAAACCCTAGAAGAAAATCTAGGCAAAACCATTCAGGACATAGGCATAGGCAAGGATTTCATGACCAAAACACCAAAAGCATTGGCAACAAAAGCCAAAATAGACAAATGGGACCTAATCAAACTCCACAGCTTCTGCACAGCAAAAGAAACAGTCATTAGAGTGAATGGGCAACCAACAGAATAGGAAATAATTTTTGCAATCTACCCATCTGAAAAAGGGCTAATAACCAGAGTCTTCAAAGAACTAAAACAAATTTACAAGAAAAAAACAAGCCCATTCAAAAGTGGGTGAAGGATATGAACAGACACTTTACGAAAGAAGACATACATGAAGCCAACAAACATGAAAAAATGCTCATCATCACTGGTCATTAGAGAAATGCAAATCAAAACTACATTGAGATACCATCTCACACCAGTTAGAATGGCGATCATTAAAAAATCTGGAGACAACAGATGCTGGACAGGATGTGGAGAAACAGGAACATTTTTACACTGTTGGTGGGAGTGTAAATTAGTTCAACCATTGTGGAAGACAGTGTGGTGATTCCTCAAGGACCTAGAAATAGAAATACCATTTGACCCAGCAATCCCATTACTGGGTATATATCCAAAGGATTATAAATCATTCTACTATAAGGACATATGCACACATATGTTCGTTGCAGCACTGTTTACAATAGCAAAGACTTGGAACCAACTCAAATGCCCATCGATGATACACTGGACAGGGAAAATGTGGCACATATACACCATGAAATACTATGCAGCCATAAAAAACAATGAGTTCGTGTCCTTTGTAGGGACATGGATGAACCTGGACACCATCATTCTCAGCAAACTGACACAAGAACAGAAAATCAAACCACATGTTCTCACTCATAGGTGGGTGTCGAACAATGAGAACACATGGACACAGGGAGGGGAGCATCACACACTGGGGTCTGTCAGGGGGGAAACAGGGGAGGGACAGTGGGGGTGGGGAGCTGGGGAGAGAGAGCATGGGGAGAAATGCCAGATATAAGTGATGGGGAGGAAGGCAGCAAATCACACTGCCATGTGTGTACCTATGCAACAATCTTGCATATTCTTCACATGTACCTCAAAACCTAAAATGCAATAAAAAAAGAAAGAATTCAAAAATAAAATAAATAATAAGCTGACTTTTAACCAGGATACTCTTTTTTTAAAAAAATTATTTAATTCTCTTATTACTTGATTGTAGCCATGCAAAACTGCCAATATTTCTGCCTTTTGAACTTTGCTAACCTCCCAGGTGAAATTAATAAGCATTTTTTTTTAAGATGGAGTCTTCTCTTTCACCCAGGATAGAGTGCAGTCACCAAACTCGGCTCGCTGCAACCTCTGCCTCCTGAAACCAATAAGCTTCAACTAAAGTTATGAACCTAACCACAAGTGTATAAGGTATTTTCAAAAAGGTGCAAGCAGTTTTTACAAAATCTAGAATCTTCAAACGTAGCTCAGAGAAAGAAAAATTCAAGATGGTTTGTGGAGGGGAAGAGAAATCAACAAATGTTCATGCAGATATCAAATCAGAAAGGACTCATTTCCTAAGCCAGAAATTGCACCCTGAACATGGGCTGCCACTGTAGGAGAGTCAAGCCCAGCTAGTGAGCCACAGCACTGAGCAGTCTCCACCGGAGTCTCCCAGAAGAAGCCAAAAGCAGCCGATTTTGAGCTTGCAAAGGTTTTTAACTGCTCAAGATCATTTTTAAGGTTAACGATAACATAAATTTCAAAATTTCTGTATGCTGAGTGGCAGAAACCAAGAGAAAATACTGCCACATGGCTACAAGATCTAGCTCCTAAGAACATGAAACGAGAGGGAAACTTCACCCATTTTGTTGTTGTTGTCATTTGTTTCAGGGACTTCTTTTTTGTTTCTTTGTTTTTTTTTTTTGAGACAGAGTCTCGCTCTGCCGCCCAAGCTGGAGTGCAGTGGCATGATCTCAGCTCACTGCAACCTCTGCCTCCCAGGTTCAAGCAATTCTCCCTGCCTCAGCTTCCTGAGTAGCTGGGACTACAGGCCCCCACCACCAGCCTGGCTAATTTTTGTATTTTTAGTAGAGATGAGGTTTCACCATGTTGGCCAGGCTGGCCTTGAACACCTGACCTCAGGTGATCTGCCCACCTCGGCCTCTCAAAGTGCTGGGATTACAGGTGTGAGTCACCACGCCTGGCCTGTTTCAGGGACTTCTGACCAGAAGTTTCAACATGTGGACTCTGGGCAAGATAGTGGCCCAGAGTAACAGAAATGATAGGAAAGGGAAAGGGAAAGGGAGAAGGAGAGAGGGGAGAGAGGGAGAGAGGGAGTGGGGGGGGGGAGAGACAGACAGAGAGAGAGAGCAGACAGACAGGGGACAGACAGACAGACAGATATTGCCTATGGCAGGGTGGGAAAGGTGAGGAACCCAGGAAAGCCAGAGAAAGACCCACACATTGCATTGAATCAGAAGTTTAGGTGGCTACTCATTGGTTGTGAAATAATCTTTTTCAGAAGTCCCATCAGCTCTCAAGTTTCCCACTTTAGGGAGGAAAAAGCTCCCCATGTTCCATGGTCCTGTACTGGCATAATTCTGTCAGCTACAGACATCAGCAAAAAGTGCAAGGCAGATTAATCCAAAGACAGGGCAGGGCATGGTGGCTCATACCTGTCATCCCAGCACTTTGCAATGCCAAGGCAGGTGAATCACCTGTGGTTAGGAGTCTGAGACCAGCCTGGCCAACACGGTTAAACCCTATCTCTACTAAGAATACAAAAATGAGCTGGACCTGGTGGCGTGCACCTGTACTTGGGAGGCTGAGGCAGGAGAATTGCTTGAACCTGGGAGGCAGAGGTTGCAGTGAGCCAAGATCTAACCATTGCACTCCAGCCTGAGTGAGACTCTCTCAAAACAAACAAAGACAAAGACAGTAGTGTTTAACATTCCATAATGCCAAACACGATCTTAGCTGACACTTTGCTGAGAGAGGCCTCTAACCCACAAAATCTTAGGAAAGACCCTAACCTTTCTAAGTCGTGCCTCAAACACAACTTTTGCAAGTGTTCTTGCCTTTTATTAGAAGGGACCTTTTATCTTGTCTATCTTAGGAGACACTCTAACTCCCCTAAATTGGGCTACCAACCCAATCCCACCCTTTACCCAGTTATGCCACCGCTTACAAAGAGTTATCCAATTGGTGATTCGGTCTATTTCCTTTGGGTTGGGGGTTTCCTTAGTATCATTCCTTTGTGATTTACTGGAAAGAAGCTTCCAGAAATGGTCCCAATCTAGAACTGGAGAGTGGGTTCTCGGATATCGTATGAAAAAGAATTCAGCGCCAGGGGTGGTGGCTCATGCCTATAACCCCAGCACTTTGGGAGGCAAAGGTAAAGAGGGAAAATCATAATTAAAAATAAATAATTTGCAATTGCTGTACAATAAAGTGAAATTTACTGTGTTTGGTTCAATAGAAAACCCAACCTCCTGCTCTGCTTAAAGTTAACTAACTCACTGTAAATCATTCGACCTTATCTATCCTCCCTGCATTCTTAGCAAAGTTCTCAGGCATCTAAAGTCCCTGTTTTTCTTGCTAACCAGCTGCAAGGTCACAGGGCAGATAACACTCGAAGAATGTACAATTGTTTCTCAAAATTTTTCCTTTTAAATGTAATATACATCACAAAACATGTCACAGGTTAATCAACTGTTCTTTGTTCTTAGTTTTGTAAAACTGCTTCCTGCTTCATCATCCTGGATTACTAAGGTGCTTAAAAAGCTCTCAGTTGCTTTGTACCTTGCTGGGTCTTAGGAAGTGATTCCACTGAGCCCATAATCACATTAAATAAATTCCTCCTGCTACCCCATCGGTCTCTCCTGCCACCTCCAGGTCTCTAATTTCCTGCTTCAACTGAACCGAGAGCTGGGGGAGAAATGCTAACAAATTGGCTCTCCCAGGCCGGCTCCATTTCACCACTACCCCAACCACACCTAATTGGTTCTCTATAACAAACGAAGAGAAAGTTTTGAAAAGGTAAATCTGACCATGTTGCTTGGCCCTGGTGACAGGATTTTGGCTTTCTTTTCCTCCCACAAGCCTTCCTTCAATTTCTCCACACTCCCACCCATCACAGAACACTTTAAGAAGCTGGAAAGTTATTTTGTTTCTTCAGTCAGTTAACTAATATCCCATAAATGTTAGCTCAAGAGTCACTTCCTCAGGGATGTTTTACCCAACCTCCTTGGCTATGTTAAAACCTCTCACTACAAGCCCTTATAACGAGATACACCTCTACATTATAGCCGTAGTCACAGCTACAATTTTGCATTTCTTGTTAATATTAATTAATGTTTGCTTCCTGGACTACACTCTGTGTTTCACAAAGGACAACACCTGCTTTTCAACACAAAATCCCTAGCTCTATGCACAGTGCCAAGACCAAAGCAGGAACTCAGGAATTACCTATTTTTTGATGAATTAACAAATCAATATCTGCCTAAAAGCATAAATAAATATGCTCCCCTGAAGACTGTTAAGGAAAATTGGAGATTAGCTCATAATATCATTCTTTATGTGTCTCCAATATAACTACAGAGTTTGTGTAACAACTTTAGAGAGACTAAAAAGACCGTTTGAGGGAGTACTTAACTGTTCCAAATCTAACTGACACTATCTATTCAGATAAACAAAAAAGAGCTGATAGAACTTTCAACCTCTGTGGTAAGTACCCTCTAAGAATAAAATAGGTTAGTTTTAGCCATTCGTTAAAAATAAGACTTCTGTACTAAATGATAGCATCTGTGTCCTTTCAGAAGGAGCTTATTGAACCTTCTTCATGACAAGAAACTGAAGCACTACAAAGAGGTTTTGCAACTTGGAGTGAATGACAGTATGTTTCAGTAATGCTTCACCTACGCAAGGGTGAACAACCAAATCTCTTCCCAAGGTTAGACTTATTTCTATAAAATAATATAAAATGTGGAAATGGACAAAGAAGTAATAGAATAATTTTTCTTTTACCTCTGTGTTTCTAACTTTACAATGGTCATAAAAAATCCCTTCATTTCTGACACTAGGCTATGGTATGGACACAATATTTGCATTTCAACAAGCATATTTCTAGCAAAGTATTAATATAAAATATAATCCAAAGCCAATTATGGTTATTCTTTCATTCTCTTCAGAGTTTGATTTTTGTATTCATTTCAAGAAATGCTTTTTTCTTTTTTTTTGAGATGGAGTCTCTCTTTTCCACCTTCATGGTTCAAGTGATTCTCCTGCCTCAGCATCCCGAGTAACTGGGGTTACAAGTGCCCACCACCACTCCGGCTAATTTTTGTATTTTTAGTAGAGATGAGATTTCACCATGTTAGCCAGACTGATTTCAATCTCGTGACCTCAGGTGATCTGCCTGCCTCTGCCTCCCAAAGTTCTGTGATTACAAGTGAAAGCCACCGGGACTGGCTGAAATGCTCATTTACATGGAACTGACTTGAGAAATGTAGAGTTGTGAGTAACATGTGTTAGGGGAAGCAGCAAAGAAGAAAGAACTTACAGAATGCCTACAGAAATTGGTTATGAGTAACATATAAACTGGGAACAACAAACCGCAGTAAACTGCCGGAGGCCTCTCAAGAGGCAAACTTCTCCATGCCTCATGTCCCCATGCAGGGTGAGCTAGGCTCTGTCACCATAAACATTGTGCTCAAGAACGTAAAGCCCCTTCATAGCACTAAAACGTAACCAGACTTGCAGACTCTTTGTGAAGCCCGAGTTCCACCAGCTGCCCTTAGATAATAGGCTATAGATAACCACATGTTCTTGTTTTGTGAAACTCCCAAACTGCCACTGTTATGAATCTTCAGAATGACACACCAGTTCTGGCTCACTGATTCACCCTACCATCACATCACCCTCTCCCCCACCATCACTCCACCACCCGCCCTATAGATCAAAGTGATTGTAACCAATAAATACCATGGAAAATCAGAGCTCAGGGCCTTTGCACCCTCCTTTATGCACCGGCCCCCCTGGCCCCACTTCATGCATTCTTAACCTGTCTTTTTCTCATTCTTTTGTCACCACCGAACTTGGGAAGCCACCAGTGGTATGTGGGGGCTGGTTCCCTACAACATGCTGAGTATAGTTGGATATTTGGGCATACTTTTAACAGTAGGATTTTTATGAATTTATAATTCCCCTCTGTATGTCCATGTGTGCTTATTATTTAGCTCCCAACTATGGATATGTGGTATTTGATTTTCTGTTTCTGAGTATTTTACTTAGAATAATGACCTCCAGCTCCATCCAAGTTGCTGAAAAGACATGATCTCACTCTTTTTCATGTTATATATATACCACATTTTCCTTATCCAACCTTCTGTTGATGGGCACTTAGGTTGATTCCATGACTTGGCTATTGTGACGGTCACACTCAAAGCTTTGACCCCAGCATTCTATGCTTAGGATTAAATACTTGGAAAGTCTGCACTATTTTGGGATTACATAGATTATTCTATTTTCTAGCAAGTTTATCCTTTCCACAGTATTCTGAGTTACATATCAAACTAAACTCAGACGTGAAGGAAAATTCCCCCAACTTTTTTTCCTGAATTAAGATGAATTTTAGATACTGCAACAAGCAGAAAGCTGTGGTCCTCTCCTGCTGTAATGCGCAATGTAGCTTTCCTTCTTAAATAATTTAGATAGTTTCTCCCTATAACTTGCTATGCTGAAAAATTTATACTTCATTCCCAGTAGGAGATCCTAATTCTTGTTTTTATCAAATGTCTAAAAATAATAAATATATGAGAATATTTAATAACAAATCATCAGAATTAATATTTATCAGAATATAACTAATAGTTATATAATAAAAATATTTCAGTGATAGAATGTTTCTTACCTTCTAAAATGATGCAATTATATATTACATATTCTTTCTTATGTACAATCTTACATATTCTGAGATGACTATTTCTGATATTCTTAGCAATAAATTTACTGGGATCTGAATTAGATGATTCTATGAATCTTATATTTCAAAGGCTCAATGGTTCATGAATTTATATGTGAAGACTATAACATTCAAGGGGAAAATTTACTTAAATAATTCCTTCCTAAATTAAAAGGAAATATTAGTTATCCAAAGACAATGTCTCAACTTTCAGCATTAGTATTATATTGGTGAGTGATTATTTATATTGGTGGGTGATTATTTTATGTCTACTTTTTTTTTTTTAAATACAGAGTTTCACTCTTGTCACCCAGACTGGAGTGCAGTGGCACAATCTCAGCTCACTGCAACCTCTGCCTCCCGTGTTCAAACGATTCTCCTGCCTCAGCCTCCCAAAGAACTGGGATTACAGGTGCTTGCCACCACACCTGGCTAATTCTTTTGTATTTTTAGTAGAGTTGGGGTTTCACCACGTTGGCCAGGCTGGTCTTGAACTCCTGACCTCAAGTGATCTGCCTATCTCAGCCTCCCAAAGTGCTGAGATTACAGGTGTGAGTCACTGCACCCAGCCTTATCTACTATTTTTTTGCTTATGGGAAATCCAAAATACACAAAACTGATATCATACAGGGCTTTAGTAATTCCATTTGTAAAAAGTTGATGTGACTATTTAACAAATATATTTGTTGTAAAAAAAAAAATTACAAAATTTATATGTTCTTTCCTCCATATTGTTTTAGGCATTGCATTATGAGGTAAAGTATCTCCCACATTAAAAAGAAACAAACAAACTAAGGTTAAGAAGGTTTATTTATTTATTATTTCTTTTAGAGACAGAGTCTTGCTTTTTCACCCAGGCAGGAGTAAGGGAATGTCATGGTCATAGCTCTTTGCAGCCTCAAACTCCTGGGCTCAAGTGATCCTTCTGCCTCAGCCTTGTGAGAATCTGGAACTATAGGTGCAAGTCACAGTGTCCAGGGGTTAAGAAAATTGGGGGGAAAAAAAAAGAATCTGCCCAAGACCTGGATTCCTAACCACTGTGTTATACTGCCTCTCCTTAGCACTGTGATAACCTACTCTTTGCCAGCTAAAACTCTCTCTTTCTCAGACTAAAAGCTGTTCAGGCTTTATGTTAGCTTCTTGAGCTGGACAGACTCCATCTTAGCTTCTTCATTTTAGTTATTTTCCCACTGTTAAGTATGTAACTATACTATGTAGCTGGGGCAGGCTGACACTGGGCACCTCCAGGAATGCATTTGTTGATAAGAGGCTGAGTTAAGTGGTACCAGCAGGGCCTGGGAAAGCAGGTGCTGTCGAGTGCCCAAAGCCCCCATTATCTATAAGTTTTATGTCTTTCATGACAACTTTACCCCTGGCACCTGGCACTGTTTTATTTCATTTATCTTTTAACTTTTTGCTTATTCTACTTTTGTGAAAAATTTGCTTCAGCTAGATTCCCCCTTCCCCTTCAAAACTAGGGGTATAAAAGACCACCTAACTTTTTCTTAGGTGCTAAGACAATTTGGGGTGTGTCGCCACCTCTCAGTCACTGGCTTAATAAAGGATTCATAATTCAATCTCAGAGTGTGGCGCATTCCTTGACTCACTCAGGTACATTTGGAAGCCCCAGCCAGAATTATGTTTGTCACCATCGGGTGTGACCGGATTCATTCTCGCCTTCTCTGGATGAACGGCGGTCCATAGGGGAGGTGCCCCCTGAGACGTTTCAGCGCCCCATACCCCACCACTGTCCAGAGGGGGAATGGATCAACTACCGGTGTGCCCACCAAATTCGGTTCCTGAGTCCTCTGTTTCTAGTCCTGGGAAGGTAAGTCAGATCTGACTCTGTCTGTCTCTGGGAGGGAATTGGTCCTGATGAGGGCCTTCCCTCATGACTCTGTCAACACTCCAGGACACTGGAGGACAGAGCCCTGGTTTCTGTTAGCTCTACCAGGACTCCAGGACACTGGAAGGCAGAGTCTCAGATTCTGTTAGTAAGTGTCTGTGGTTTCTCTCTCTCTTTCTCTTTCTTGTTCAATTTAGAGCAGTCTCTATCTTAAAATGGGTATGAAATGTACAATAAACACTGTGTAAATGGTCAGTGCGTATGTGAGTGAATGGGGGAGTTCAAGGGCCTGCCCTTGAAATTCCAATTTGTAGCTCCACAGTGAAAGCTACAGAGCTTGAGAGGGCTCTGACCTGCATTTCTGTGGCAACCTCATAAGGCTAATGGCAGTGAGCTCAGCTCGGTCCTAATCGGGGGTTTATACCAATCTGCCATGCTAGGAGAAGCCCAACGTCCCCGTCAGGGGAGTGGCCAGGGGAGCATCTGTTTGGTCCCGACACGGGACACTTTCTGTTTGTCAAAACCATCAAAACTGTTTGTATGTCCCAGTGTCTAGTGTTCTGTTTGGTGTCTGCTTAAGTCTGTAAGTCTTGCCGCAGCTACTGCCCAAGGTGGCGGGGGGAAAACCCCTTGGGCTCCTTTCCTTCCTTCTGAGGAGGTAAAATCTCTCATTTGTCAATTGGGCTGGCCATCCCATTCCTGCCTTTTCTGTCAAACACAGATCAGGTGTTGTTATGGGGAAAGCTGTGAAAAGCATTCACCAGTCTGTGAATTGTGGCACCACAAAGATTGTTGGCATCTGGACTGTCACACCCCATGCCCCAAAAACGGGGTACATCTCTCTTATTTCTCAGAACAGTGGTGGATTCAAAATAGCCATCCTGCAGACCTCCTTGCCCACCTTTTCTGTCACCCCACTACTTCCCCAGTACCCTTAAACAGGGCACTGTATAGAGAAACCTATACATGTAACACTGTAATTCTTTTGCATTCATATTATGGCCCCTGCGGTTGATCTCTAATCTCCAGGAAATTTCGGGTGTCCCTTTCCTCCTCATCCCCATCCTATACCCCAATCATCTCATTTTTCTGTGTCTCAGCAAGTCCAGCACCTCCAGGACCTGGCATTGTTGTCCTTCCTTAAACCTTTAAAGGAAAGGGCCAAATTTGAACAGTCTGCCTTTAAGATGTAGAGACATCTGAGGTATCTTGGGTATAAATCAAGAGGCAGGCTACCCAGATACTGTAGATGGGAAACTTTTAGCCCCGGTGTTCTGCCTTCTCCCCATAACTCAGAGTCCAAGAATACTCAATGCTATGGCAAGAAATAGCGACTGTAGCCGTTTTCTTGTTTCTCCTGGTTATAATCATCCTGTTTTTCTGATTCTCCATGCCCCCGGGCCATGAATAATTTTGTCCGTGATGGGCCTGACATCTCAGCTTAAAATCCTGTTAACTGTTGCTTTCAGAAATTGGGAAACTCTTCCTCCGAGCCCCAGTCACTGAGTTCTCTACAGTGTATGTTAAAGAATTTCTTTCTAGGTTTCTTAGAGGACTAAAGGGTCCACCTTAAAAAAGGCAAACTCCAGGCTCTCTGTGAAGTGGAATGGCCAAAATTTGAAACTGGGTGGCCCCCAGAAGGGTCATTAAACCCCACAACAATTCAAGCCATGTGGCAGGTTGTTACCAGATAACCTGGGCATCCTGTTCAGTTCCCTTATATTAATCGATGGCTTATTTTGGTTCAGAAACCTCCCCTGTGGCTCTGATCTTGTGCTGTTCATGACTGCACCTCTAAGGTTCTTCTGAATTAAGTCCCCTCCCGACCCTGACCTATTGCTTGAGTGGCGTGGCCCCTTCTGCTCCCCCTGTGTTGCCTTCCTCTGAGGAAGAGGAAAACTATCTGCACCCATTACCCCCAACTTATAACCTCCCTGTTTCCCAAGAGTCCCCCACAATTTCTTCAATGACACTCCTGCGGTGGCTGCCCCCGCTGCCTCCATCCCCCTGAGCCATTGTCTGTGGCGGTTTCTCAGCCCATTGGCTCACAGCTGCAGCCCCGGTCAGAGGAAGCTACTCCACTCCTCCCCTTAAGGGAGGCACCACCCCCATCAGGCAGTGAGCACTCTGCTGCTCCGTTTTTAGTTTATGTTCCATTTTCCGCCTCTGACCTGTATAACTGGAGGGCTCAAAATCCTCCATTTTCTGTGAAGCCCCAGGTCCTAACTGCGCTAATGGAATCTGTGCTCCAGATTCATAGGCCCACCTGGGACGACTGCCAGAAACTCCTTCTTACCCTGTTCACCTCTGAAGAGAGGAACAGAATTAGAAGGGAAGCCGGAAACCATTTCCTTAGAGCAGAAGGGAAGCCTAAGGAGGAAGCGCTGGATCTCCTTGAGGAGGTTTTTCCTTCTACCCGACCTGACTGGGACCCTAACACCTCAGGGAGAGGGAGGGCTTTGGAAGATTTCCACCGGTATCTCCTTGCAGGTATTAAAGGAGCTGCCAGGAAACCTATGAACTTGTCTAAAACCAATGAAGTTGTTCAGAGGGCCGATGAGTCACCCCAGAACATTCTTAGAGTGCCTCCAGGAGCCCTATTGAATTTACACCCCATTTGAACCGGTGGCTCCTGAAAATAGCCGTGCTATAAATTTGGCATTTGTGGCCCAGGCAGCTCCTGACATTCGGAGAAAGTTACAAAAATTGGAGGGTTTTGCTGGAATGAACATTAATCAACTTTTAGAAGTAGCCCGGAAGGTTTTTGATAATCAAGAAGCTGAAAAAGAAAAGCAGGCAGCCCAAGTCACTGACAGGGCAGCCAACAGGGCTGGGAAAAGACAAGCAAAAATTACAGTGGCTGCCCTCCAGGAAACCAAAAAGCAGGAGTTCCCATCACAGAGCACCACCTGGAGGACCCCGGATCCCCACCAGAAAAGCCAGAAAGGTAAGCAGGCTCCTCTATGAAGGAACCAGTGTGCTTTCTGTAGACAGACTGGACACTGGAAGAACCAGTGCCCTTTAAAGCCAGAAAAGAAACCAGAACAAAAAGCGTCCTCAACCTCCTCACAGTGGTGGAATCTGATAATTGATGGGACCTGGGCTCCTTTTCACTTGGCCCTGGGAACCCATGGTTACTGCTACTGTGGGGGCCAGTCTATATGCTTTTTAATCGACATAGGGGCTGAACATTCTGTACTATAGACACCCTTGGGTGGTGTTTCTAACAAGAGAATGGCTGTACAGGGGGCTACTGGAGCTATTCAGGAATATCCTGTCACCCACTCACATTAGTAAACTTAGGTCAAAAGAGAGTAATCCATTCATTTCCAGTAGTTCCAGAGTGCCCTTTCTCCCTTCCTGGGCACGACCTGCTCCACAAGCTGCAGGCATCCATCTCCTTCTCAGCTCAGCAAACTCATCTCAAGTTAGGAGACACAGAGGCCCCTCCTGCTCAGCTCCTGCTGACCATTTCTTTGTCAGAGGAATATCTTTCAGTCTCCTCTTCACCCCCAAGAGAAAACCAGATTAACCCTCTCCTACTGGATCTGCAAGCTCTTTTTCCCCCGGGTTTGGGCAGATTTAAACCCCCCAGGACTGGCAAAACACTATCCACCAGTGGTTGTAGAACTCCTGGCTGATGCTCTACCTATTTGGATCAAATAATATCCTATGAGTCAGCAAGCTAGAGAGGGAATCAGCCCCCCACATTCAATGGCTATTATGAGCCAATATACTTACACCTTGTCAGTCTGCTTGGAATACTCCATTTCTGCCAGTTCAGAACCCCAGAACAAATGATTGCCAGCCTATACAGGACTTGGAGGAAGTTAGCAAATGGACAGTCACAGTCCATCCAACTGTCCCTAATCCCTATACACTACTCAGCTCGCTCGCATCAGAACATACTGTATACACTGTCCTGAACTTAATAGATGCTTTCTTTGCCATTCCTTTGGCTCCTAAGAGCCAACCCATTTTTGCTTTTGAATGGACAGACCCTGGTTCAGGAGACACAACCCAATTAACTTGGACTCGGTTGCCCCGGGGTTTTAAAAATTCTACAACTCTTTTTGGGGAAGCCCTTCAGCAGGATCTGGTGGCATTCTGAGCCAGCCATCCCAACTGTACCTCACTCTAACACGTGGATGATTTATTATTGGCTACTGAAACTGCTAAAAGCTGTCTGCAACATACTAAGGACCTGCTTTATCTCATTCAGGAGCTTGGGTATCAGGTCTCAGCCAAAAAGGCCCAGCTTTGTCTTTCCAGGGTCTCCTACTTGGGATATGAACTAAACCAAGGAAAAAGAGCACTCACCAATGCTCAAAAGAAGGCCATCTTACAAATCTCCAACCCTACCACCAAGAAACAGGCACTTGAATTATTGGGGGCTGTGGGATACTGTCACCTGCGGATACCTGGGTTTGCAGAAGTTGCCAAGCCTCTGTATACCACTACAGGAAGAAATGGCCCTTTAGTTTGTACTGATATAGAAGAGCAGGCATTCCAAAACTTAAAGAAGGCACTGACTGAGGCCCCAGCTTTAGCCCGTCCAAACCTCTCAAAACCATTTCACTTGTTTGTCCATGAAAATCAGGGAGTGGCTAAAGGGGTGCTCACTCAAACCTTGAGGCCATGGAAACACCCAGTGGCATATTTGTCTAAAAGACTGGACCCTGTGGCCTCTGGGTGGCCAAATTATCTGCAAGCAGTTGCGGCAGCAGCAAGCCTAGTTCCTGAGGCTGATAAGCTCCCTCTGGGCCAAAAGTTAACCCTTACAGCACCACATGCTGTAGAAACTCTGCTATGAGGTGCTCCAGGCAAATGGATGTCTAATGCACGCATCCTGCAGTATCAGACTTTGCTGTTAGATCAGCCTCGCTTAACTTTCTCCCCCCACAAAGTGTTTAAATCCAACTACTCTGCTCCCTGATCCAGACTTCACCACCCCATCCATGACTACCAGGAATTACTAGAAACTACAGAGACAGGTAGACCTGATCTCCAGGACACTCCTTTGGAAAAGGCGGTTGCCACCGTGTTTACAGACAGTAGCAGTTTCCTTGAGCAGGGAGTACAAAAAGCTGATGCGGCCATTACCACACAGACTGATGTACTGTGGGCCTAGGCATTGCCAGCTGGTACCTATGCACAGAAGGCTGAATTAATTGCCCTAACTCAAGCCCTCCGATGGGGTAAGGACAAATGTGTTAACATCTACACTGATAGCAGATACGCTTTTGCTACTGTACATGTTCATGGGGGCCATCTATCAAGAGCAGGGCCTACTCACCTCAGCGGGGAAAACTGTCAAAAACAAGGAAGAGATTTAGCCCTGCTCGAGGCTGTCTGGCTCCCTCTACAGGTGGCTGTAATGCATTGCAAAGGACATCAGAAGGAAAATATTGCTGTTGCTAGGGGAAATCAAAAGGCAGACTGTGCCACCCATAAGGCTGCTGCTCTCCCTGTTACTCTACTAACTCTGCTTCCAGCCATCTCTTTTCCACAGCCTGATTTACCCAACCATCCAGCATACTCTTCCAAAGAAGAAAAGCAGGCATCAGATCTGCAAGCCAGTAAAACTCAGGATGGATGGTGGATCCTTCCAGACTCCAGAATCTTCCTGCCCTGGGCCCTTGAAGAGGCCCTAATCAGACACCTCCACTCTTCCACCCACTTGGGAGAAACAAAGTTGGCCCAACTTTTGAGAAGCCACTTTAAAATCCCACACCTCCAGGACTTAACTAGCCAAGTGGCCTCCCGATGCACGGCTTGTGCACAGGTGAATGCCAGGCAAGGCCTGAAGCCTGGGTTGGGCCAAAGTCTCTGAGGATGTAGCCCAGGAGAGAGGTGGGGAAGTTGACTATACCAAAGTGAAGCCACACCGGGCAGGGTATAAGTACCTCCTGGTGTTGGCAGACACCTTTTCCAGATGGACTGAGGCTTTTGCCACTAAGAACGAAATGTGCCACTATGGTAGTAAAGTTTTTACTCAATGAAAGTATCCCTCACTATGGATGACCTGTTGCCAAGCAAAAAGATGTAAATAGAGTTACCTTTGATGATATCATTTGGGAACCAAAAGTGTACTTGAAGAAATTGCTACCTATGTACATTTTAAATTACATGAACCAATAACCACCACCACTCTTGATTCTTTCTTCTGAAACAAGTTAGCATTTGGCTTCTCTCACTGGCAAACAAGAGCTTTGAGTTAATCACTGCCTTTGCGTTTATTCTGTGTTCCTGCCACATATTGACACCTATCATTTAATTCTCAAAATAATAGTGTGAGGTATAGGACATAAACAATTTCCGTTTGATAGGTGGCATCATTAAGATCACAGCTAAAGGGATATTTTAGGAGAAATTTAAAATATGGGATATATATACCTTTTAGGTCAGCTGAAATAAGAAGAAAATACAATGGAGACATTAATCAAGTAATTGATAACTGATTGAATATGAGATGTAAGAAAACACAAGATTTTAAGAAAATGATGGTAGCTTTAATTAAATATGGAACTTGAGAATTTAAGGAGCATTTAGAGGAGATTATTAGTTTGGTTTCAGACATATTTACTACAGATTGAACACTGCAAACCTGAAAATCCAAAATTCAAATGTTTCAATATCTGAAAACTTTTTGAGTCTTAACTTGATGATCAAAGGAAATGCCCACTGTTTCATTTCAAATTTCAGATTTTTTGATTTGGGATGCTTAACCAATATAATACAAATATTGCAAAATTGAAAAAAATCTGAAATCTCAAACACTTCTGGTCCCAAGCATTTTGGATAAGGGGTATTCAACCGGCATGACACTTTGGTAGAATGCCTAGTTAAACAAAATTGATCAACAACTTTCAATATTAGATTTGCATTCAGAAGAGCCTTCCAGAAAATAATACCTAACCATAAGTCACCCATAATGCTGATAGCTAAAGCTATGGAAGAAGCAGCAAAACTAGAACTTTATGGATTATTAGATTTCAGGTCCTTTCTCAGTATCATTTCACATAATACTAACAATGAGGGTGGTGATATCACCTTAGTTAAGAGATAAGGAAAAGTGTGTGTGTGTGTGTGTGTGTGTGTGTGTGTGTGTGACAGAGACAGAGAGAGAGACACAGAGAGAGAGTGTGTGTGTATTTTGCAGGAAAACACATTTGAGCTTTCTAATATAATTCAATTGGCAAACATGTGATGCAATTGTCTATTAGACAAAAATGGCTTTTGGAACTTAAAAATTAAGACTATATGAAGAACAGTTAAATTATCTCACTTTTAGATTGTATTAAAATTGAATTATAATCGTCATTTTCTAAATTGGTCAGTATTTCTTCCCCTCAATAATGAGAATATTAATACTATCTTCATGCAATTAAATATATACATTGCTCTATTCGTAAACAGTATCAAACACAGTTTTGGTTTAAAGGCTTATTACCAGTAGGAAGACATACAAGAAGCAAATAACTATAACACAGTGCAATCGAATAGAGAAAAATAGTAGGTATATCAAGATGCCTTCCGCCTCACTCCTGCGGTGGTCAGCCTAACGTCCTTGGCAGCACCGTATATCACCTAATCGCTAAGCTCCAACCTTAAAGGAGGCATGATACTATTTCTCACTGAAAAGTACTCAGAAGGTTTTTTCTTTTGATTTATTTAATGTATAAGTAGACGTAATCCCCATTTATTTAATATTTTATATCCATATAATCTTACACTTATCATCATGAACTTAAGTCTTTTTGGTCATTATAAGAGTACAAGTTTCTCATTTATGTAATAGAAGATGAAATTTAAATTAAAATTTGAACTGCTTAAATGGAAAAGTATGGAAACACTAAATAGCATAAAGTTAAAATTTGTTCTAATTTAATAAAAATATTTTAAATAATAACTTACATTCTTTACACAAATGCAAACCAACTTTAAACTAAAAACTTTATATTAAAAACTGATTTTGTTTATATCATTAAAGACTACAGCTGTATAGTAAGCAATCCAAGAACCGTGTATTCACAATCATGAAGTAGGGAAATAAAGTAAATCAGCCCACTTGCCCACGTCCTTAAGATAAGGCAGCAAAAGACACATGGTTCAAACACATAAAGTTAGGAGATGCAGAAATTATTCATTGAGACAATATCAAATACTTTTTTAATGTATAAAATTTCTTATTTCTTTATACTAATATTAACTCATTTATTATAAATCCCATTTTCTGATTAGTTATCTAATTGATTTTACAAGGCCTTGAAAAATTAAATGAACAACTCACTGTTTGGAGGGCTCAGGGAATTTTGGTTCTTTTCTTTTCTTCATTTCTATTGTTGGTTCCATAGGAGTAAGACCTCAGCAGTGCATGAGGTGACAGAGTGGTACGAATCCTCCCAGCAAACTGTTCAAAAAAAACAAGGAATTGTAAATGTGAAAATTATTTATGAACTATTCTCACTTATCCTTTTTTCCCTTTTTATATTTAGTCTAATAAAAGGTCTAATTCTACTAAAACATTAATTATTAAATTATCCTTAAATATTTTTTGCTCTAAGTCTTTTCACTCACTAGCTATATGACCTTGGGAAATTTTTCTTGTTTAAAGCCCACGGTGGAAAAGGTATTGCCAACAGTTTATAGTCCTTTTCTAAAAAAGTTTTTCATCAAAGAATGAAAAGTGCACGTTATACATATACAGTTAAATGGATCTTTGCAACATGACCACACCTAAGTCAGCTTCAGGATCAATTAACAGTGCATTACCAGCACCCTGAATCCTCCTGTGGTACCCCTTCCCAAACACTACTGTAGCCTCTGAACTTAACCATTTTCATCACTTATATAACCATAAATAAGTTTTGCCTATTTCTGACCTTTATACAAATGGGATCATTTTCTTCTGTGAGCATATTCTTTTTCTTTTCTTTTTTCTGAGACAGAGTCTCGCTCTGGTGCCCAGGCTAGAGTGCCAGTGGTGCAGTCTTGGCTCACTGCAACCTCCACCTCCCTGGTTCAAGCGATTCTCCTGCCTCAGCCTCCCAAGTAACTGAGACTACAGGTGAGCACCAACATGCCCAGCTAATTTTTGTATTTTTAGTAGAGATGGAGTTTTACCATGTTGAAAAGGATGGTCTTGATCTCTTGACCTTGTGATCCACCCACCTCAGCCTCCCAAAGTGCTGGGATTGCAGGGTTGAGCCACCACACATGGCCTAGCATATTCTTTTATGTGTGATTTATTACATTTAACGTGTGCTTATAAGATTCATCTATGTCTAGCAGTAGCTGGTTCATTCTCACAGCTGTGTGGCTTTCCACTGGATGAATATACCACTACTTATACATTTCATTAATAATGAACATGGGTTATTTTCAGTTTGGGGCTATTTAATTATCTATGAACATTCTTGTGCTTTTTGAAAAGAGTGCTAAAAAATATTTATATTGGAAAAATAAGAAGCTGTAATCATTTCTTGGATATAGCCATGTTTTATGTTCTGCTTTAATAGCTACTGCCAAATACGATTCAGAACTATCTGTATTAATTTGCATTACCAACAATGGAGAAAGAGTTTCAGTTGTTCCACATCCACACCAACACTTGGTCTTGTCAGTTTTTTAATTAAAACTTTAATATTGTATTAATTTTCTATTGCAGCTAACAAATTAACACAAACTTAGCAGCTTAGAACAACATCCATTTATCATTTCACAGTCCTATAGATCAGAAGTTCAGATGGGCTCAACTGGATTCCCTGATTAGGGTCTTACAAGGCCAAAATCAAGCTGTCAGCCAGGCAGGGCTCTTATCTAGTGTCTCTGTGTGAAGAATCCACTTGCAGACTTACACATGTTAACGGAATTTACTTTCTTCCAGTAGCAGGATTCAAGTCTCCCTTTACCTTGCTAGCTGTTGTGTCTAGGGACCACTCTGAGCTTCTAGGGCTACTCACAGGTTCATGGCCTATGGCCCATCCATCTAAACAATGGGGAGCATCCTTCACATTGAAGCTCTTGCATGCATTAAATATCACTGATTTCTTCTGCTGCTACTAAGTAGGGATAAACAATTCTCTCTCTGCTTTTAAATGGCCCGTGTGATTAAGTTAGGCCTACCCAGATTATCTCCTTCTTGATCAACTTAAAGTCAACTTTTTAGTAGCCTTAATTACATCTGCAAAATCCCTTTTGCCAAATAATAATCACAGTAGTGATGCCCTATCATCTTCCCAGTAAAGAGAATTAAGGGCTGGATTCATGTGTCATCCTAGAATTCTGCCTACCAAAGCCATTTCTTTAATTGTATGGTGGTATGGCATTGTAGCTTCAATTTATATATTCCTGATAATGAATGCAATTGAATATATGTAGTGTATATTCAGTCCTCATTTTACATGGTTCTAATATGCAAAATTTTCAGTTACGTGGTTTAGTTAAATAACACCAGTCACCTGCCAAAAACAGGGTTCAAATTGCAGTTGACATGGTATATCAACTGTGAGTAATTGTATAAAGTACAAACATCTTTACTAGAGCTTCAGTACACAAATCACGATGTAAATAAAAGAGGTACATTAAGATCAGTGACACACACACATCACTTCTTTCAAATTCTGCCAATTATTGATAACTAGGCATTAGTTATTTAGTTCAAGCACATAAATCATAGTGTGCAGTTGCATTGATTCCTTGTCTCTCCATGATAAACTTACATGACACTTCATAAAAATAGACAATGTAAGGAAAAAATTTGCCAATAAAAATGAAAGTAGAGAAAAGAAATAAAAACAGATAGTGTTGGAAGTGATATTTGAATCAAATATAAATATAGATGAAGACTGACAATCACTGATGTAAATACTCCTAAGAACTAAGAAGCAGGGGCAAACTTTATGAGGACTTTCCATAGCTTGTCTTGCTTTGTTCAGAACAGTTTAATTCTAGATATATCTCATCTATAATCATTTATTCATCAGAGATTATTTCTTATGTCTTCTATTAGACACACCCAACTATTATGTTGAGGAGCACAGATGCGAGGCACTCCCTCCCAGGTTTGTGTTTTACATGAAATACATTCACTCTATAGGTCTAATTCAAGTGCTATCATTCTAAATGGCATTGTAGCAACACAGATCATCGTTATAGATTGAATCGTGTCACTACTCCCAAATTCTTATATTGAAGTGTTAACCCCCAATGTGATGGTATTTGGATACAGAGCCCTTGGAAGATAATTCGGTGTAGACAAAGTCACAAAGGTGGGGCTCTCATGATGGAATTAGTGCCCTTAAAAAACAGATACCAGAGAGATTGTTCTTTCTTTTCCCCCCACCATATGAAGACACAGCAAAAAAGGTGGTCATCTACAAGCCAGGAAGATAGCCTTTAGCAGCAATGGACCATGCTGGCACCTTGATCTTAAAATTCTAGTCTTCAGAATTGTGAGAAAATAAATATTTATTGCTTAAGCCACTTAGTCTATGCTATTTTGTTATGGCAAGCTGAGCTAAAAAAAAGGTAATATAAGCAACTTTGGGGAATTTTTGATATGAATAAAATTGTGTGAAAAGTTACTTAAAACAAGAACAGAGAGGAAAATTCCGAGTATTCAGCTGTCTAGATTTTCTTGGTTGATTAGGCCGCCAAAAGAAACTGTGATTCTAAAATTATCTTCTTAAAGGATTCCTTGGCTAAGTTGAAAAATGTTAAACTATCTCCTTCAGATCCTCCCAAAACAGCACTTAAATCTAACTAATGTCCTTTATGCCACCGTTTGTCTTCCTCATCTCTTGTGCATTCATTACCTTGCACTGTTATCTTTTCTGACCCTACTATCATTTTTGTTTCTAGTCAGAAGAAAAACCCTCAAAGCTAAATTTCCTCTTAAAGTTAAAGCTCTAAGAATAGGGCACGTGCCTTCTTTTAAGAAACTAAAATTTTAAGCCCTGGTCTTGTTATAAGCTAAAAGTGAATATTTAAGACTTTCTGAAGCTCAGAAAGAATAGAAGGATATTCACAGAGAAATTTAAAATATTTAAACTCAAAATGAAAATGAGTCACTTGTGTTAAAAACCTTGATAAACCGAGCTAGGGAAAGTAATGAAGGAAGGGTTCTCATGCACAAATAGCTAATAAAAAGAGCTATCACACACAAAAAAATGCAAAACCCACAAGCCTGCACAACACCTACCCAACCCTCACACACAAAAAATAATTCTACAAGAACATTTGCCCACCAACTGCCTGTCCAACCTTTGACTGGAGCCATGTTTGTTATTTATTCTTGTAGCCAAGGATAATTATCTCAAAACAATTATGTAATCCTCCTAGTTTTTCCTTTAAAAGCCATTGCCTTTCTTTACCTCCCTGAATACACACATAGTTTACTGTGGCATATGCTTCCCATATCAATGTCCATTCCTGAATAAGTATCATTGGCTTTCAGACAGTTTCTCTCTTTATTTAGGTAGACAGACAGAATAGAAATATATTTACAGAGAAATTAAAAATATTCCTAAGGGCTGGATGCAGTGGCTCATACCTGGAACCCCAGTATTTTGAGAGGCTGAGACAGGAGGATTCCTTGAGCCCAGGGGTTCAAGACCAGCCTGGGCAACAAACCAAGACACTGTCTCTACAAAAAGTAAAAAAATTAGCCAGGCATAGTGGCATGCTACTGTAGTCCCAGCTACTCAGGAGGCTGAGGTGGTTTGATTACTTGAGCCCAGGAGCTCAAGGCTGCAGTGAGCTATGATCATGCCACTATATCCCCCCCCCAGCCTAGGTGACAAAGCAAGATTCTGTCTCAAAAACAATAAAATAAAATAATAAAACATTCCTAGGAAGATATAATCCAGTATTGCTGAGTCTATATCAATTGCTTCAAAGGTTATAAGCTCAGGAAAATAAAAACAATGGTAACAACAAATAGAAAATATCTTGAGAGTCACATAAAATACTTCAAGTTGCACAGAACAAAAGTAAAAGGTTTAGAACATCTGTACTGTGAAAGAAGATGTTTTGGAGGCTAGCCCCAAAATCACTCCTGTGAACCCAAATTGCACTCCAATTCAGTCCAGCAAGCAAAGAAAAGATTAGTCTATTGAAGACTTTAGGGATAGATTCTTCCATAATGGATAGTATCTGGAGGGAAATACTGAAGCAGAAGTTACTCCAGTTTGCCCTGTCCTTCTTTTAGTAAATGTCTTTAAGACAGAATTAGGAGATATAGAAGCAAAATCTCTAAGGGGACAACTCGGAAGAGCCTTGGAACAGAGCAGAATGAGACTCAGAAAAAACTGATTTCTAACTCCAAATCAAAAGGATCAGGGTAGGGATATATTAGAAGTATAACCTTTTGCAGATGAGTTAAAAGAATGTTTTTCAGTTTTTAAAAATAATCTTTTAAGATATATTCTTTCAAAAGTTCTATTATAACAATGACCAAAATGATACAGAAACAAATTAGAAATGCATGTGTTTACCACTAATGCTTTTTTAAAAAATGAATAATAGCATGCCAGTTTTTAAAAATTGAAAATAGTAAACTGCTGTTTCTCATTTCCCAATATGCTTATCTAGATCAGTTAATTATTTCACTATCTGCATTGTGCCAAATAAGAATATAATTTTTATAATGTTTCAGAATCCAAGGGCAATCAGGTTCTCTGACAATAAGTAGATAGACAACGATAGATAGAAGATATCACAGGAATCTATAAATTCTTTGATATCATCAGTTTTGATTAATGTCAAGGATGCTGATCTACCATGACATATCTTGTTTTCCCTTAATAAATCTATGTGTATGTATCTACATTTTTTAGATTGGACTTTATGATTATGTCAGTAAAACACTTTCACAAGTTTGTTGTCCAAATGCATGACAGCATTTTCTTTACTTTTTTGAATTTATCTATTTTCATTATTGCCCTATTATAGCACTAATCAAATTTTTTTTTTTTTGTAAATCACTAACAATGTTATTTACAATCCTGTAATCCTGTTCTCTTATACTATATAGAAATTAGCCAATATTGGGCAGTGTAAGAATAAAAGTGAAACTAATAAATAATAAACTAATTAGTCTTTGAAAGGATCTTAGTAAAAATATGACCCTTAAAATAAAATTATTCCATTGATTGTTTTACCCTATTGACAGCAATGAATCTCTAAATTTATATATCTTGCTCCAAAAGTATTGCTATCTGTATCATTAACCATAACTTTTATACTCCTAAAATTGTGCAAAGATCAAGTTTAGTTTCTTAAGAAAAAGAAAAAATACCACTGCCTTCATAATAACATAAAATAAAATGGACTGACTTTTCTGTATCTAGTATAGCAAAAGCTTTTTCAATGTGCCATTTCTTTAATTTCACAATAACTTTATGAGAAAAATATTATTATTATTGCATTTTACGGAACTATGGAAATGTAGATAAAATGTTCACACAGCTACTAAGTGGCAAATACAGCACTTTAAACCAAGCTTCTCTTATCTCAAAGTCCATATTTTTATCTATTGTTGATAAAAACTCAGATCATAGCCAAAAGGAATAAACATTAAATCATCTCTGGCTATTCAGTTCTCACGGATCATTTCATGTATACTAATATTATTAATATAATTTTATTTCTACTAATTATGTGCCCAAGTGGTCAATATTATCATAATTTTTCAGGTTTGAATCATATTAGTCCATTGGAACTAGTATGATGAGATACAAATAAGACGTTGCTTACCTCAGTGTTGTGTTGTGTCTCACAGTACCAACCAAACAACATGAAATGACTATGCTGACCACATTATATGCATTATCTGGAAGCTTCCCCAAACCAGAAAATTTTGTTTTATTATCCTCATCGTACAGAAAAGAAACGAAAATTGATTCATAGATATTAATCAATTTTTAAAGACACCCAGATAGTAAGTAAACAGGGAAATATAAATTTAAGTCTTTTGCTTCCACTAATACATTCCTATCTCATTATATTATCTCTGTCTACATTGAGCAATGAAATTATCACTAAAGAGATAAAAATATATATCTAAATAAAAATTTATATTATTCACTATAGATTTTATATGTATGCTAAAACACATACATCTGTATATGTATGTTTGTGTGTTTTAAGTGTAAATTAAATCTCCAAATCTAATAAAAAATAAAAATGAGCTGGTTTCTCTTCCTGTTTTTAATTTTAAGGCTATTCATCTTTATAAAATAATATTCTCCTTGAATATAAGTGCTAATATACTAGTACATCTATTACTAATGTGTATATGTGCATAATTTTATGTAATATGCTTACTATTACATAATTCTATAGATATGTATAGAATTTTGTCAAATGAATCAATTTTTTGTGATATAAACATACTAGACTAAAAGTAAGAAAATTGGGTTGTTATAAATGTATCTGATTTAACTGCTTATATGACTTTAAGTCTCAATTTCTTCATCTAATACACTGAAGACTAAAATTTAGATGATTTTTAATTTCCTTTTAGCTGTAAGCTTTTATTATGGCTTTGCTTTGGGGTTTGAAATACAAGTGGTATTTTAAAGTGTGCCTTGCACCTGGCATTCAAAATATTTCCATCACTGCTAAGCTGTGTATAATTCTGTTTTCTATCTTGAGTTAAACTTAGTTTCTTCCGAAAGTTCACACTAACAAATTTATAAGGATCTAAATTTTATTTAGAATTTTGTCTGTTAGATTTTCTTAAAAGGCAAACCAAATTAAGTTCTAGAAAACGACATATTTGCTTACTCATGATCAATAACGCCATTAATCAAGACATGGTATCTCACTTAATATAACTGATGATGCTTATATCTAAGTAAAAATACAATCCTGTATTTGTAAGGATTGCTACTAATTTTTCTGTTTTGTCCTTTAATTCGAGTTTAATTTTGATCTGTGTCAAGCTGTCATATATGTAAGTGAAAACATAATTTTCTAGTAATCTATAATATCATGAATAACGACATTTTTGTATTATGACTTAAACAAGTTGGGAACATTATAATCCATTTAAGCGAAATAAAACAGTTAATATTAAGCAAGGTAAAAATTAAAATAGCCCTTGTGTTTGATTAGTTTATAGTCTATAAACAATTTAATATCTAACATACATATACCGAAAAGAAATCTATGATCTTTTAAAGTATTCATCAACACGAAATACTTTAAACATATTAGTCTCTATCATCTACTGCCCTGGAATAACCTTAATACTGATGGAAATTTGAAGTATCATTACCCGAGGCAGTCATGTATTATTCAGCTTAGGTGAAAAACAGTTAAATTAAAATACTGCCATATTAACGATATACATAATCAGCATAAGTAAAACACTGTTAATTTACCATTATTAAGTGTCTCCCAACCTCCTACAAAGATTCAAACTTAAGACCAAAGGAATAGTTTTTATTAGCCTAGTGATAAGCTACAAGAATATTATAATGCTATTACTCTATTATTATTCTACTCAAGAGATAAACATTCCACAGAATTTATCAACAGAAGGAGCACAATATTGGAGTTAATTCATTTAGTTTCTTCCTGGGTATATGATAATCACAGGATCTATATTTTAAGTGATGAGATTCTCCAGAAATAAAGATTCTCGTAGAGAAACAGGGCTTCTGTTTCTGATAGCTTCTATTTTCATTTTACTAAAAAGTAAATTAATTTTTAATTGAATGGCCCAATGTCAATATAAAATATTAGAAAATATTTTTAACATCTTTATTATTCAACAAACAGAAGCTTTAAAAGTCTGCAGAAAATTTTTTGATAAAAATATTAATATATTTAGCTTTCTTCCTATTCTTCACACACATATACTTATTATTTTCTTTGCCTCTTTATAGTAATGAAATCTGAGTTAGTAAAGCTGAGGAAACTGTACTATTTGCACCTCTAAATGTTTTTAAAGCATTATCATATTAAAATCAAACGTCAAAAATTACTTTTGCTTGTATTAAAATAACAAAATGAAAACAAAGAAGAGGAAGAAATGAGAAAGCTCACGATCCTGACATGGCTGGAGGCTACCTAGGCACCGTTTACATTCACGCAGAGGCCAATACCAACCACATTGTTGTCGGATGTGAAAGTGAGAAGACAGAAAGAAATGGGAAAAAGGATGTAACAAGTAAATAATCTAGTAGGCTGCTAAAATTGCATGAATGCCTTCACACTACAAGTTTGATCATAGTGTGTCCCTTTGTAGAAAATCTTTAGCAAATCCCCAACTACAAATAAGATAAAGCACAAACTCGCTAGTCTGGAATGCAGGCTTTCTCCAGTCAGCTGCCACTAACTTCAAAGGCTCATCTCCCATCTTCCTTTCTCATCTCACCAAACTGCTTGGGTACCCCAAATACCGTACTCTGGTCTTTTATGTTTCTGCTTCTTTACCCAAACTGTTCTTTCTACCTTTAATGTGGTGCTTCATTTCTTTCTCAGCTCAGCAAACTCCTCCTTACCATTTAAAACTCAAGTTAAATGTTGTCTTTTTGAAGTTCTTCAGTTCTGCTGGGTTTTAGTAATTGTTGTATTCCCCAAAAATTTTACCCCCATGTGAGGCTGTAAGCCTGGCAAAACTAATGGCCACATTTCCCTACATCTAAGAATATCTAGAGGTAGAAAAGAGTTAAAAATTCAGCTTGCCAATTTAAAACAGGGGCAGCGTAGAATTATTTAAATATGAGAGGCTATTAGTAAATTGTTCTATTTTCTAATCTAACCATTTACAATACATTTTTCATCTAAAAATAAAATATCAAAATTATTTTTGCTTAACTTAAAAGAAAAAAATGAAAATGAGAAAGAAATGAAAAAGCTCATACAAATTCTGACATCACTGGAGATAAACTAAAATTCTGTTAGGGACGACATGACAGATATAAAAGACAAATAAAATTCAAAAGAGAAAACTGACAAAGAGAAACAAAAAACCTTCAACCATAATTGTGGGTAAAAAGTTATAAATTCAAATAATACAATCTTTTAAACTATCAGAATATTAAACACTTAAACATGATAACAATCCTAAAGAGAAAATGGTAAATTAGTTGCTGTCATATGTAGCTATTGGCCTATGATTTTATTTAACTCTCTTGTCTTATAATTTGCCTGTATGTATATATATATCTCTCTCCAGAAAATCAAAATTATGAACATCCATTCATCCAAAAATTCCATTATACACACTGTCCTAAGAAATTAGGGTGCAATTTTTATGCAAAAGAGTTTATATTATCAGAAGAAAAGACAGAAAACCATCAAAGGTTTCACATTAAGCAGATTTTCAAATAAATTACTATATTTTATTTTTGATAGACTATAGCATTATAATAAAGAGCCTGACTTTGTAAATCAGGCTACCTAACTTGCTGTGTAGTCTACATTTTAATGTATACTCTGTGTGAGGCACTATGTTAAGATTTGATAGTACTGCTGTCATTATCATGCTAAAGTCAAGGAAACATTAAGATTTTTAATATCTAGGTATCATTATGAAAATAGTTTTGACATCACGAATTCCTAGAAATGGTCTTGGGGCTCTCAAGAGTCCCCTGACTATACTTTAAGAACTATAGGTCTAAGAAATCAATAATTGTCATTCAATCTCCTTGGTAGGTTAATCAATAATGAGCAATATTATCATTAATACAAGAGCCTGTAGAATTTATCAAGATATTAGAACATGTAAAATTAAAAAGGAGGAGTCAAGGGTGGCCCCAATTTATGAACCCTTAGCAATGAAAAGAATAGACTTAATAGTGCTGAGATTAATTATAATGGAAAAAGCAAAATGTTGGGGGGGGCTAATGTACAAAAATCAGGAGTTTGGTTTGGGACATATTTTAGAGGCCTCATAGATATCAATGTGAAGATCTCAAGTATGTAGGTAATATATGTATGTGTCTGCAGTATAGGGGAAATTTATGGGAAAAAGACAGAAACTTAGAGGCTTTGTGATTTACCACCACTTAAAGATAGGAGATTTGATGAAATAATCAAAGGTATAGGTATAAGCAAAGTAGAAAGAAAGTCTAAGTACAAGCATTCGAACATACCAAACATGGAGATGGGAAATACCTAGCTCAGGAGATTTTGAGGAAGACAGAAAAACAGAAGAATAGACTGGGAAAATCTTTCTGGGAAAGAAATCAAACGAAAAATTTGAGGAAGAAGTATTAACTAATATTTACTGAATGCTTAATGTCTTGGTTTTTAATGTTCATTATTGAAAAAAATGCTTAGAACTTACTATGTAAGCCCAACAGGATGACACATACCCATAGTCTCAGCTACCGGGGAGAATGAGTGAGGAGGATTGCTTGTTCACAGGATTTTGAGGCCAGTCTGGGCAACATAGTGAGGCCCTGTCTCCAAAAAGAAGAAAAGAAAAGAGAGAGAGAGAGAGAGAGAGGAAAAGAAAAGGAAAGAAAGAAAGAGAAAGGGGGTAGGGGAAGGGAAGAGGAGGAAGAGAAGAAGAAGTGGAGGAGGAGGAAGAGAAGAAGAAATATTTTACATGTTATTAACACTGTACTAAAAGAAAAAAAATTACAGTGTGGTTAAGTAACTAGTTAAGTTTACAAAGTTAGTGTCAGAACTGGAGTTCAAAGATTTGTGAATGACTTAACAACCTGATCCATTTATCCTAGACAGGAAACCATACAGGTGATCGCACAGGGCAAAAGCTAAGGCCATCTCTCATTTTCATTTTTTGAACAACAAATAGTAAATTTTCTTTACAATTGCCTCTGATTAAGACTTTATTTAATAATAAGGTTCTTACCATAAGTAATATGTCATTATTTTTAAGGTGTAGTTACTAAAACATTGCATAATGACTCTATCATGTAATAACTCGAATTTTATTGAGCTTTTCAAAACAGTATTTTTAGGACTATGTACCAAAACACATTTATTCTCTGGCACTATCCAAGATATCCAGACCCATGGGGAGATCTAGCGGCTTAAGAATAAAAATGGTGGACTGCCATGCAGCAGAGTCACCAATGATCAGTGACGTATTCCAAGAAATCCAGAGGTGCCAGCATCAGTGTCCATGGAGAGAGGGTCAAATGGGAGAACACCTATATTCAGCTGTCCAAGGCTAGTAGAAGGACTAATGACAAACGCAAATTTAAGGAGCTGGGAATGGTCATTTGTTAGCCATAAACATTCACTACCGATTTATTAAAGTTACTCTTTAAAGAGCATATGCTCTTTATTACAATTAGAGGATAAGTGCTGATATAGGTGCATCCCCTAACCTAACAATACGAAATGAAATTAAGTTGGAGGATCTACAAATACTGAGTAAACATTAGGGGTACACTAATAAAAGGCAACAAGTCAATACTATTTTATTTCTTAATACTATTTTATTTCTTATACACTCTCCTAACTACAGAAAAATTTCTAATTTTATCTCCATTTAACTGTCAAATTGCTGGGATTTAAAACATTAAGCATTGTAAGAAATAGTGAGTAGGAAACTAACATAGGATTTCATTACTGTATTATTTCTTGAACTATCAGTAACAGGAAACTTTCCGCACACTAAGAATCTCTGGTGTACTATTCTTATCAAAGGCAGGCATTTGTGAAATTTTCCTAGTTTACAGAGTGTATTCTAAAGATGAATGATGTGGCTTTATTTTACATACTAATTCCTCTGCAGAGCTAGACAACACAATAGAATTTCAACTTCACTAACGCTGAGATTTCGAGTAAAGGTTGACTTCTCTCCAAGCTGAGCTGTTAAGAATAAATCAGTGTTTCTATGTTGTAATGACAGTGCTCTTTGTCTCTACCTTTAGATTAACGTTCCTCCATTATATCTAAGTAAAGATATAGTCAAATTAACTTGTATTAACAAACATTACTTCTTTTGGGCCAAGTGAGGGTCTAATATGAAACATGACTTTCAGTCAACTGTACAGAAAAAAAAAGCTCCTGTGAAACTAAAAACAGGCCATCCATTTTACCTTTTAAAAAAACTGGGTTTGAAGAGCGATCCAAGATGGCCGATTAGCAGCATCTCAGGATTGTAGCTCCCACTGAAAGCGCAGAGAGTGAGTGGACGCCACATTTTCAGACGAGTTTTTATTGCCCACAGACTAAGAGATCTCCGGCGGAGGAGCCCCACGAGTCGCCAGTGCGACTCTTTTGGTGGGCGCGGCCGTTTTGCAGGCGCCCCGACGCGGTGGTTCTCAGTCCGGAGTATATGGGACTGAGTGCCCTTTTGGTTGGCATTTGGAGCTCCGGGAAGGCAGAGTCTCCCATTCAGCTGATTGAAAAGCAGACTGAAGTGAGGAACCAGACTGGGAGATTCCCCCGGGGCAGAAAAGCGCCACGAATCTTAATGCCGCTGTTTCAGCCGGGGTAGTGGGTCGCCGCAGGGGAAGGCTGGTTCCCCCACCCCCAACACACACAAAAAACAGCAAGTGGAACTGCTGAGGATTGAGAGTTTCACAGCAAGTACAGCTGAACCCGGGAAGGTCCAGCTCTGTGGGGGAGGGGCGTCCGCCGAAGGAAAACTAAGAAACAGAAAAAACTTTACCACCAACAAGCTGGACATCCACTCAGAGACCTAATCTGAAAGTTAGCAATTACACAGACGACAGGTGGATAAATCCACAAAGATGGGAAGAAACCAGCGCAAAAAGGCTGAAAACACCCGAAATCAGAATGCCTCTCCTCCTACAGAGGATTGCAGCTCCTCATCACCAACTGAACAAGGCCTGATTGAGAATGAATGTGAGGAATCAATAGAATTAGGCTTCAGAAGGTGGATAATGAGAAACTTCTGTGAGCTAAAAGAACATGTTCTAGCCCAATGCAAGGAAACTAAGAACCTTGAAAAAGGTTTGACGAAATGTTAAAGAGAATGGACAATTTAGAGAAGAATATAAGTGAATTAATGGAGCTGAAAAACACAATACAAGAACTTCGAGAAGTATGCACAAGTTATAACAGTCGAATTGATCAAGCAGAAGAAAGGATTTCAGAGGTCAAAGACCAACTTAACAAAATAAAACCAGAAGACAAGATTAGAGAAAAAAGGGTAAAAAGGAATGAGCAAAGTCTCCAAGAAATATGGGACTATGTGAAAAGACCTAATCTACGTTTGATAGGTGTACCTGAATGTGACAGTGAGAATGAATCCAAGCTGGAAAATATTCTTCAGGATATTATCTAGGAAAACTTTCCCAACCTAGCAAGGCAGGACAATACTCAACTCCAAGTAATACAGAGAACACCACAAAGATATTCCTCAAAAAGAGCAACCCCAAGGCACATAATCATTAGATTCACCAGGGTTGAAATGAAGGAGAAAATATGAAGGGCAGCCAGAGAGAAAGGTCAGGTTACCCACAAGGGGGAAGCCTATCAGATTCACAGCTGATCTCTCAGCAGAAACCCTACAAGCCAGAAGAGAGTGGGGCCAATATTCAACATCCTTAAAGAAAGTATCTTTCAACCTAGAATTTCATATCCAGCCAAACTAAGTTTCATAAGTGAAGGAAAAAAAAAATTTACGAAAGCAAGTACTCAGAGATTTCATTACCACCAGGCCTGCTTTACAAGAGCTTCTGAAAGAAGCACTATACACAGAAAGGAACAACCAGTATCAGCCATTCCAAAAAACCCATAGATAAGCTGCATCCAGACCCATCTCACATGCAAGGACATACAGAGACTCAAAACCAAGGGGTGGAGGAAGATTTGCCAACCAAATGGAGAGAAAAAAAAAACAAAAAAAAACAGGAGTTGCAATTCTCATCTCTGATAAAACAGGCTTTAAAGTAATAGAAACCAAAAGCAAAAAAATTCATTAAAAAAAAAAACTGGGTGCAACATGAGAGAAATCAGCTCAAAGGGTTCTTTCCTTCCTTTTAATAATTTTACACCAATCGTCACCAATCACTCCCCTACTAAAAATTTAAATTATTAAAATTTGACCACATGCCTTTTTAAACCAGCATTACACATAGTTAACACTCCATAAATACAATTCCCTAAAATTAAAACAAATTTGATTAGTTCTATTTTATTATTTCTACTTGAAATCTGTTAACTTTTTCCTGTCTTGTCTTTTTCATGTGGAGATGGAGTTGGAGGGCCCAGCGGACATGGGGCCTAGGGTGCACCTGGCCCGCCAGGTGCCTGGCCCGGCCGCCCTTCAGCTCGCACCAGCTCAGGCCCTGCCACACCCTGGCGCCCAGTCTGGCCACGGGCGTCCTTCAGCTCGCGCCACCTGAGGCCCTGACACACCCTGGGGCCTCCCCCGCCTGGCCGGAGCTGCCCTTCAGCTCGCGCCACCTCAGGCCCTGCCACACCCTGGCGCGCCGCCTGGCCTGGGCCGCCCCGACGGGCTAGGGCACTGCCGAGGCGGTTCCAGCACTCTGGAGCCGCCCAGCTCCGCGTTGTCCAGCAGCCAGGAGTCTCCCGTGGCCTCCGCACGGCGCTGGGCTCAAGGCCCTGGAGCATGTAGGCGCTGCGGCTGCGGCTCCACCCCTCCGTCGACGACGTGCTTGGAGTGCCCCTGCTGCGGCCGCTGTTGCCCAAGAACTGGCACAGCGGTGGTGCAGAGCCCGCTGATGGACCTCAACTTCAATGAGTGAAAGGAACTGGGTGGAGGGGCCCGCGGAGCTTGCGGGCGCGCAGGCGCACAGTGACAACGAGGACTCCGGTCTCAGCAGCCTGAAGTCCACCAAGTCACGGGCCCTGTCATTTGCTGCCTCGCTGCCGCCTGCGCCCAGGCCCGGGGCCCTGCAGAGCCAGCCCCTAGTCGCTGGCTGCCTCCCGCCTGCATCAGTGTCTGATCCCCGGCCGCTCGGGCCCAACCTCCTTTAAGGCCTATGCCGCCTAATGTAGCCCACGGGAAGTATTTCCTTCCCTTGAATAGAATACATTATTTTAGCCCTGATCATCATGGCCTAGTATTATACTTTTTTTCTCATGGACAGATAATTCTTCAAATAAATCAGTGAGTTTCAGATTTATTTTGTTAGTTGAATAGTAATGTAACTATAAATGAAGAGAGATCATTTCGGGATAAGAAATCAGCACTTGAGGTGTTTCATAGATAAGAAAGAATGTGGTGCATGCAAGTCATTCATCTGATGCCACTGATGCCCTACTCTGCCAAGAAATGTTGGGCTTCTGTGAAGTCCTGCGATGTGTCACACTTTCCCCTACGGGTTCCAAGCTTCTAAACCACCTGTGGCACCAGGCCACTTTATCAATATCCACTTATCCTTCATGGAAAAATGTCACTTCCCTAGGATGTCTTTTCTTACCACCAAAATTGCTATGTCCTGCATACTGCTCTTTTCTTCATTAACGTTTTTTTAAAAAATAGAATCCTCCATTAGACTGCATGCTGCATGGCTCATATTTGTTACTAGAATCCTAGGGTCTACAGTAAATCTTCAATAAATATTTGCTGGAAGTCCTTTGGTTAGAAAAAGTGGTGAGTATTGAAGCTCAAGAACTTTGTAAGCTCTGCCAACAAAATCAGATTTTGTAATGAAAGTAATGGGTGATATTGACTTTTAAATAGGTTAGTGATCCAGAGCAGTTTGGTGTGTCAGCACACCTTGTGGGCAATATAGAAGATGGATGAGAGGAGCTCAAACTGGAGATAGAGGCTAGATTATTACTCTGGCAGCTGTTACAAGAATCCATTTGGGACAGACCGGCTTTTGTTGAGAAAATATTCTGCTAAGCCATTTTTAAGGGGGGAGACTGTGCCTTTGGGCTCATTGAGTCAGCCTACACTTCACTCTGAAAGTTGACTATAGATGTACTTTGCTTGAATTAAAAAAGAAGAAGAGGAGTTCAAACTGGCCAAAATTTGGAAAAGAACGTGGTTATAGGGAAGAAACTAAGTGAAGTTCAGAAGAGAGAACAAAATAAAACTCTCAAATACTCTACATTCTCTCTCTCCTCCATGCATTTTCAACTGCTGAGCTCTACCTGCACAAGGTGATACCTCCCCATCACTCCAAAATCTAAAATAAAATAAACACTAATCATGAAAGTGTTTATTTGATAGAACGTTTTTGTAGAGTGGGTTAAAGATAAAAATCCAAGAGAGGCTCTGAGTTCTGTATCAAGGATGAGTGGAAGAAACAAAACAAAAAACAACAAAGATGGCACTCATGGACACTGACGCCAGACCAAGGGCCACAGAAGACGAACTGGATCACACAGAGTTAGTTAGGGGAAAATGATGATGTCCTGAATAAAGGCTAAAACAAAAAATTATAAAGAGAAGGGTGAGAATGAAGAACAGGTAAAAAGTAGAATCCGTTAAAGCTAGTGACACCTGGTTTCAAATTTTAAAGTCAGTACTGATGTTGGTGCTATTCACCAAAAGAGGAAATAAATATGAGGCAAAAACAAAGTTATAGGCAGGAAGAATAAGGTTAATCTTGGATCTGTTAAATCTGATTCATATAATTGACATCAGATAAAATTGCTAGCAGGCCATGATATGCATGTATATGCACATCAGGAGAGAGGACAAACTGGAAGTAGACTTTGGAGGCAATCATTCTAATGATGGTTGAAGCTGGCTTCTCCTAGTTTCACAGCGGTATAAACATGTAGAATACAAGTAATGTAATTCTTAGTAATCGAAACTTCTCTCAAGTGTAGTGTCTTTTATATGTGAGAGTAGTGAAGATTATAGTAAGTAGGGATTGGACAAAATCTACACATAAAAATTCATTTATAAGCATAAAACAATAAAGTTTGCCATGTAATTCAAGTATGCATGTAAAGAAATATGAGTACTGTAGTTAGTGGTATACTGAGGATGATACATATTTTACCTTTGAAAATAAGACAAAAGGCTGAGGAAGATGGCCAAAGGAAGCTTCTCCGGAATGGAGCTACCACCAAGTGAGACAGAACCAAAGTGATATCTGCATCTCCGAGCGAAGGTACTGGTTTTGTTTTAAAGGGACTGGTTGAACAGCAGGATTAACCCCAAAAAAAGACAGCGAAGAGCAGACCAAAGGCATCCAGCTGAGGCAAGGTGGGGCACTGCCCCACCTGGAAAGTGTATCAGGCACGGAGGATCAGGGGAGCATCACCTCCTTGGTTCTCTAAATCAGACACAGCAATTCACTCAGAGACTTTGGCAGCACACAGACCAGGAAAATGCCACCTTGCTGAGAACCAGCTGGAGTCGCAGACCTGGTGACAGCCCAGGCCAGCAGCCACAGCCAGACAGGTGCCTTGTTAGCACAGATCAGGGTGAGATTTGGATTAATACTGAGAAAGCTTGCGAAAAGGAACTGCCCACCCCACAGATGGGAGAGTGGAAAGCGAGGAGGGGGATACGACAAGACAAGCCCCTCCCTGACAAGATCCAGCAACCAGAGTCCCTCTCCTGGGAGAGTTTCGCAGTTAACAAACCCCCACCCAAGAACAGCGGGCTTGGCAGAGGGAAAGAGCCTGCCATTGGGAAGGCGGGCTAACCCCACAAGTACGGAAACCAGGCGAAGAACAAACAACAATTTGGCTGAGAACAAGGCAGGCCAGCAGTGCGTCCACAGGCAGACAATGGACAGACTGTCTTAAATGGCACACTGACACCTGCGTTTAAAAAAAAAAGCCTCATACAGGAGAAATAGCCACAACTTCAACAGAAAGGATGCCCACTCAGAGAAGATGGGAAGAAACAGCGCAAAAAGGATGAAAACATCAAAGTCCAGAACTCCTCTCCTCCCCCAGAGAGATCACAACAACTCACCAGCATGGCACCAAAACAGGTCAGAAAACGATTTTGATGAGCTGACAGAAGCAGGCTTCAGAAGATCGGTAATAACAAACTTCTCTGAGCTAAAAGAACATGTTTTAACACAATGCAAAGAAACTAAGAACCTTGAAAAAAGATTAGATGAACTGCTAACTAGAATAACCAGCCTAGAGAAGAACATAAATGACTTGATGGAGCTGGAAAACACAGCATGAGAACTTCATGAAGCATACACGTTTCAATAGCCAAATCGATCAAGCAGAAGGAAGGATATTCAGAGATCAAAGATCAACTCAACAAAATAAAAAGAAAAGGCAAAAAAGAGAGAAAAAAGAGTGAAAAGAAATGAACGAAGCCTCCAAGAAATATGGGATTATGTGAAAAGACCTAATCTACACTTGATCAGTGTACCTGAAGAGGATGGGGAAAATGAATCCAAGCTGGAAAACACTCTTCAAAATATTATCCAGGAGAACGTCCCCAACCTAGCAAAGCAGGCCAACATTCAAATACAGGAAATCCAAAGAACACCACAGAGATACTCCTCAAGAAGAGTAACCCCAAGGCACGTAAACATCAGATTCACCAGGGTTGAAATGAAGGAAAAAATGCTAAGGGCAGCCAGAGAGAAAATTTGGATCACCCACAAAGGAAAGTCCATCAGACTCACAGCAGACCTCTTGGCAGAAACCCTACAAGCCAGAAGAGAGCAGGGACCAATATTCAACATCCTTAAAGAAAGAACTTTCAACCCAGAATCTCATATCCAGCCAAACTAAGATTCATAAGTGAAGGAGAAATAAAAATCCTTTACGGACAAGCAATTACTGATTTTGTCACAACCAAGACCTGCCCTACAAGAACTCCTGAAGGAAGCATTAAACACAGAAAAAAACATCCAGTACCAGCAAAAATGAACCAAATGGTAAAGACCAATGATGCAATGAGGAAACTGCATCATTGACCAACGGGCAAAACAAACAACCAGTAACAAAATGGGAGGATCAAATTCACACATAACAATATTAATGTTAAATGTAAATGGCCTAAATGCCCCAATCAAAAGACACAGACTGGCAAACTGGGTAAAAATCAAAACCCATTGGTGTGCTGTATTCAGGAGACCTATCTCACAAACAAAGACACACATAGACTCAAAATAAAGGAATGGAAGAAGATCTACCAAGCAAATGGAGAGCAAAAAAAAAGCAGGGGTTGGAATTTTAGTCTCTGATAAAATCAACTTTAAACCAACAAAGATCAGAAGAGACAAGGAATAATGGTGAAAGGAACAATACAACAAGAAGAGCTAACTATCCTAAATATATATGCACCCAATACAGGAGCACCCAGATACATAAAGCAAGTTCTTAATGACCTACAAACAGGCTTAGAGTCCTGCACAATAATAGTGGGAGACTTTAACACTCCACTGTCAACATTAGACAGATCAACGAGACAGAAAATCAACAAGGACATACAGGACTTGAATGCAGAACTGGAACAAGTGGACCTAATAGACATCTACAGAACTCTCCACCCCACAGCCACAGAATATACATTCTTCTCAGCACTGCATGGCACCTACTCTAAAATTGACCACATAATTGGAAGTAAATCACTCCTCAGCAAATGCAAAAAAAAAAAAAAACGGAAATCATAACAGTCTGTCAGACCACAACACAATCAAATTAGAACTCAGGATTAAGAAACTAACTCAAAACCACAAAACTTCATGGAAACTGAACTGGCTCCTAATATTGACTGGATAAACAGTGAAATGAAGGCAGAAATAAAGATGTTCTTCAAAACCAAGGAGAATGAGGACACAACGTACCAGAATCTCTGGGACACATTTAAAGTAGTGTCTAGAGGGAAATTTATAGCAATAAATGCCCACATGAGAAATGAGGAAAGATCTAAAATTGACACCCTATTGGCAAAATTGAAAGAGCTAGAGGAGCAAGATCAAAAAAACTCAAAAGCTAGCAGAAGACAAGAAATAACTAAGATCAGAGCAGAAATGAAGGAGATAGAGACACAAAAAACCCTTCAAAAAATCAATAAATTCAGGAGCTGGTTTTCGGAAAGATCAACAAAATAGACCGTGAGCCAGATTAATAAAAAGAAAAGACAAAATCATCAAATAGATGCAATAAAAAATGATAAAGGGGATATCACCACCAATCCCACAGAAATACAAACTACCATCAGAGATTACTACACACAACTCTATGCACATAAACCAGTAAACCCGGAAGAAATTGATAAATTCCTAGACACTTGCAACCTAGCAAAACTAAACCAGGAAGAATTTGAAACCCTGAATAGACCAAAACAAGGGCTGAAGTTGAGGTAGCAATTAACAGCCTACCAACCAAAAAAAGTCCAGGTCCAGACAGGTTCACAGCCAAATTCTACCAGACGTACAAAGAGGAGTTGGTACCAATGATTCTGAAACTATTCCAAGCAATACAAAAAGAGGGAATCCTCCCCAACTCATTTTATGAGACCAACATCATCCTGATACCAAACCTGGCAGAGACTCAACCAAAAAAGAAAACTTCAGGCCAATCTCCATGATGAGCATAAATACAAAAATCTTCAATAAAATACTGGCAAACCAGTTGCAACAGCACATCAAAAAGCTTATCCATCACAATTAAGTAGGCTTCAACCCAGGGATGCAAGGCTGGTTCAACATATGCAAGTCTATAAACGTAATCCACCATATAAACAGAACCAAAAACAAAAACCACATGATCATCTCAACAGATGCAGAGAAGGCCTTTGAAAAAATTCAACAGCGCTTTATGCTGAAAACGCTCAATAAACTAGGTATTGATGGAACATATCTCAAAATAATAAAAGCTATTTATGACAAACCCACAGCCAATATCATACTGAATGGACAAAAACTGGAAGCATTCCCTTTGAAAACTGGCACAAGACAAGCACGCCCTCTCTCACCATTCCTATTCAACATAGTATTGGAAGTTCTAGCCAGGAGCAATCAGGCAAGAAAAAGAAATAAAGGGTATTCAATGAGGAAAAGAGGAAGTCAAATTGACTCTATTTGCAGTATATTTAGAAGACCCCCCTCATCCCATTGTCTCAGCCCAAAATCTCCTTAAGCTGATAAGCAACTTCAGCAAAGTCTCAGCATACAAAATCAATGTGAAAAATCACATGCATTCCTATACACCAATAACAGGCAAGCAGAGAGCCAAGTCATGAGCAAACTCCCATTCACAATTGCTACAAAGAGAATAAAATACCTAGGAATACAACTAATAAAGGATGTGAAGGACCTCTTCAAGGAGAACTACAAACTGCTCCTCAAGGAAATCAGAGAGGACAAAAACAGATGGAAAAACATTCCACGCTCATGGTTAGGAAGAAACAATATTGTGAAAATTGCCATACTGCCCAAAGTAATTTATAGATTCAAAGCTATTCCCATCAAGCTACCATTGACTTTCTTCACAGAATTGTAAAAACCACCTTAAACTTCATATGGAACCAAAAGAAAGCCCACATAGCCAAGAAAATCCTAAGCAAAAAATAACAAATGAAAAAAAAAAAGCTGGAGGCATCACACTTCCTGACTTCAAACTATACTACAAGGCTACAGTAATCAAAACAGCATGGTACTGGTACGAAAAAAGAAATATAGACCAATGGAACAGAACAGAAACCTCAGAAGTCACACTACACATCTACAACCATCTGATTTTTGACAAACCTAACACAAACAAGAAATGGGGAAAGATTCCCTATGAAATAACTGGTGTTGGAAAAACCAGCCAGCCATATGCAGAAAGCTGAAACTGGAACCCATCCTTACACCTTATACAAAAATTAACTCCAGATAGATTAAAGATTTAAATCTAAGACGTAGCACCATAAAAACCCTAAAGGAAAACCTAGGCAATACCATTCAGGACATAGGCATAGGCAAGGACTTCATGACTAACACACAAAAAGCAATGGCAACAAAAGCCAAAAATAGACAAGTAGGATCTAATTAAACTTAAGAGCTTCTGCATAGCGCAAGAAACTATCATTAGAGTGAACCGGCAATCAACAGAATTGGAAAAAAAATTTGCAATCTACCCATCTGACAAAGGGCTAAAAACGCGAATCTACAAAGAACTTAAACAAAGTTACAAGAAAAAAAAACCATAAAAAAGCGGGCGAAGCATATCAACAGACACTTCTCAAAAGCAGACATTTATGCAGCCAACAAACATATGAAAAAAAGCTCATCACACTGATCATTAGAGAAATGCAAATCAAAACCACGTTGAGATACCATCTCATGCCAGTTAGAATGGTGATCATTAAAAAATCAGGAGACAACAGATGCTGGAGAGGATGTGGAGAAATAGGAATGCTTTTCCACTGTTGGTGGGAGTATAAATTAGTTCAACAATTGTGGAAGACAGTGTGGCAATTCCTCAAGGATCTAGAACTAGAAATATCATTTGACCCAGCAATTCCATTACTGGGTATATACACAAAGGATTATAAAACATTATATTATAATGACACAGGCACACGTATGTTTATTGCAGCAATGTTTACAATAGCAAAGATTTGGAACTAACCCAAATGCCCATCAAGGATAGACTGGATAAAGAAAATGTGGCACATATATACCATGGAACACTATGCAGCCATAAAAAAGAAAGAATTCATGTCCTTTGCAGGGATATGGATGAAGCTGGAAACCATCATTTTCAGCAAACTAACACAGGAACAGAAAACCAAACACCGCATGTTTTCACTTATAAGTGGGTGTCGAACAGTGAGAACACATGGACACAGGGAGGGGAACATTACACACTGGGGCTTGTTGGGGGTTGGGGGTGCCTAGGGGAGGGATAACGGGGATGGGGGAATCAGGGAGGGATAACATTAGGAGAAATACTTAATGTACATGACGGGGGGGGGGGATGGGTGCAGCAAACCACCATGGCGCCTGTATACCTATGTAACAATCCTGCACCAGCTGCACATGTACCCAAGAACTTAAAGTATAATTTAAAAAATTAAAAGAACAATTATTTTGTATACAAGACAACTGAAGAGGAAAAAACTACCATGTCCATATAGGAATAATTTGTGCTGTGTGCCAAATAAGAACCTGGTTTAGGTTTCTATGCCAATTTACAACCCCCATACTGTACCAGGCAAGGTTAGTGGCTATGAAAAATACCACCAGTGTGTGCTATCTAAAGACACATCCATCAGTGTGTTAACTATAAAAAAAGAACATTGTACAGTTTAAAAACAAATCTTACAGAGACTTTTCAATTATTTTCTTTAAAAGGAGTGAGTTGTGTATAGGAGAATTAAATGCTTTGCAGACAAGAAAAAAAAACCACTAGAACTAACTATTACTACTGTCTCCTCCTCCTCCTCCTCCTCCTCCTCCTCCTCCCCCTCCTCCTCCTCCCCCTCCTCCTCCTCCTCCCCCTCCTCCTCCTCCTCCCCCTCCCTCCTCCCCCCCTCCTCCCCCTCCTCCTCCTCCTCCTCCTCTCTCCTTCTTCTGCTTCTTCCAACTACTACTGCCTTCTCCTCCTCACTTCATCTTCCTTCCCTCCTCTTCCTCCTCCTGCTTTTCCTCCTCCTACTCTTCATCTTCCTCCTCTTCCTCCTTTCTCACTTTTTTCAGCCTTGACATCGCTCATTTTTTTGCTGCATCAGGTTTTGCTTTAGCTTGGTATGCAGCAACACCCTTTACATATTTTCCTTTCAGCTTCACGGCCTTCTTTTCGTAAGGCTGCTTGTCATTTGCAGAACTGTTATTCCACATCTCTCCCAGTTTCTTTGCCTTATCACCAATAGATAGGCTGGGATGTTCTCTTTTGACTTTTGGGCGATATTCAGAACAGAACAAGAGAAAAGCCAAAGGAGACCTCCCTGATGCAATGAGTTCCTTGAACTTTTTTGTTTCCCCTTCAGGAAATATAGGTTTTCATTACTTTTTCATATCCACCTTTGCCATGTCTTCCCATTTTCTTCTCTTTAGCAGACATGATCTTCCACTTCTCTGAGCACTTCTTAGAGAACTTGTGAGAAGTTGACTGAAGCATCTGGGTGCTCCTCCCAACAAGTGTACACAAAGACTGCATATGAGAACATTTTGACTCTCGGCTTCTTAGGACCTCCTTTGCCCATGGTTAGTTATTTCCTCTCAATGAGGCAGAGTCATCCAGTGCCCATTCAGCTCTCACTTGCCCCAGCACTGTCTCTATGGAGCTCAATGTACTGCCATAGCTGTGCTTCCATTCTTTATTTTTGTTAGGAAGTACTCTGTGATATTCTTTCTCCCCTCCTTCTTCCTCTCCTCTCTTTAATATCTTTATCCTATTCTCTTTTTACAATTCTTCTTACTATCCTCTAAGCATCATTCTCACCATCTTCTCTTCATCATGTGATTTTTTTGGTAGTGTAATGTGATTATGTACTATATTAAAATATTAACTCCTTAGTGTGAATTACAGTAATATAATTTGGCTCTTTGTTCACTTCTCACACATATCTGGCAAAACTTTGACTCTGGATTAATAAAACCATCTGCTTTCTCCCTTCATACACCTGGGTTCCTGAGCATTGATAGAGAAAAATCACACAGTCTGTGCCTTGGAGCTACTAAAAATTCTTAGTCTCCAACTTCAGCTCACCTTCAAGTTGCCTAGCAGCATTTCTACAGGTACTACAACATCTCCTTAAGGCCCAAGAGATAAGAAATCCTAAGATTATATTAAGAATATTATTGCAATGATGAGACAGGATTCTAGCTGGGCAGTAGAAAAAACTTCCCTTTCACCCACTCCTTCCGCTAAAACCCTTCCAAGACCATTTCTGCAAGACCAGGATGGTTTTCTTAATTCCTTAATTGCCCCCTAATGTCTCTTCTCCATATAAGAGCCAGAGTAAGCCTTTAAAAATGCAAAGCTGACTGGATAATTGCCCTGCTTACTCTCATTGGCCTCCTGCCACACTTAAAATGAAACACACTTCTTACTAAGGCCTATCAAACCTGACACAATCTGGCCACTCCCCCACTTCTTCCCTACACTTCTCTATCCACACTGTATTCTTGCTGATCCTCAGACCTGAAGTGCATGCCCACTCCTTTTGTGCTTGCTTTTCCCTTGTACTGGAACACTTCCTCAGAGTTGGATGTGGTTCCCTCTCTTCCTTCATTCAGGTCTCTGTTCATACGTCACCTTCCTCTGCCTACATACCTAACTACTTTGTTGTACCATTAGCCTGAACACAGAGAAATGTCAGTACTGAGATCTACTTATAGCATCAGAAGGGAACTTTATTATGCTGCACGTTACATACTTTCATGTTCCATTCCTTACTGTGTCCTTGGGCCTCCAACAGGCTTATACATGGAAAGATAAATACATCTTTGATTTCTTCAGAAAGAATATAAACTTGGCAAAGCCACAGTGTAGACTGGCAACAGCAGGAGAAGTGCATGGAGAGTAGGGACAAGAGAATCCTCATCTGAGTTTGCCCATTTAGACCCTGGGTGCTTTTATTTTTTATTTTTTAATTTTATTTATTTTTAAATTTACATACAGTAAAATTTACTGTTTGTGGTGTATACTTCTGTGAATTCTGACATATGACTAGAGTCATTTATCTACTCCCACAATCAAGATATAAAGCAGTGTCACCACTCCCCAAAACTCCCTCATCCAGCCAATTTATAGTCAATCCCTTTCCCACCCACTCCCAATCCCTGGCAACTACTTATGTGTTCTCCATCTCTATTGTTTTTAGACCCTAGTATTTTCACTCTAACCATTATTTGAAGTCTGGCTAGTCCTAATAATATCTGCAGGAGTCATTCAAATCAGAACTTGAGGATAGCAAAATAATTAGTTGAGCATGACTGAAAGAATATTAACTTAAGCATAGATATATTTAATAAACAAAATATAAGCTTTACTGAGAATGTGATATAGATTCTCAGGGCAAAACCTCAGCTGGAGTGGTTAGAATAATTTCCATGTTGGTCTGGCTTGGCTCAGATTCCTCCTCTCCTGAGAAGGAGGAGCACTATATGTTCACTGAGGCTTCTACTAATTCCCTTCCCAATATCTGTCCCTCTTAAATTACCTTTTTATACGACTGCCTTAATATTAATTGCAGTATTTCCTTCGGACTTACCAAAGTCCAAATATCCTTTTAAGCACTGAATAACTGTCACTGAATTGCTGAAGGTTATTACAATGATGTCTGCAAAATGCTATTTTTCTACACAGTTCCTGCAACTCCCACTCTCCTTCCGTTTGAGCCCTGCGTTCTGAGTCTGCTCCCTCACTCAGGAACCAGTTGCTTCCTAACCTGAGTGTTCCGTGCTCTGGCCTTGGTTCTTTGGTTTGCCACATCTAGGTTTTGAGGGTGATCCGGGACAAGAGGGTTTAAAAGTTAGAGTCCAACTTCCAGCCTGGTTACTGTGGCCTTATTGTATCATATCACACCCACTAATCACTCACATCTACTAGGAACTCTGACCCATGAATTACATAGTGGCATTGAGTTTCCCACAGTAGGAATCAAAAGTAGAAATAACAAGAAAGCTCGCAGGTTAGCTCCTGTACCTGCAACTGTAGCATCAAAACCGCAAGTTAACGAATCTGGCAGGCTATGATCGCAAAGTGGCTTCAACAACTTTTGATGATTCATAACTTTGCTTGGGCCTCGTCTCATGCATATCAGTGGAACTATACTAGATTCTAGCTCTGAATTCACCTTGGAGGTCTCTTTATTTCCTAGTTCCAGCCACTCTTCACAATATTCCTGAGGGAGATATGTGTCCAAAGGGGCAAAGGAAAACAAAGAAGCCCTTTATTATTAGACTAGTATGACCATCTGGCCAGGTTTGCCAGGACAATGGTGGATATAAGGTGTAATTATCACAGCACATTTTTCACTCTCAAAGTATACCCATTTTGATAATATATCATATATCATATGGCTACCCTAATTATGTAGAGCAAGCATACTCTCCCTTTCTTTACAGCTCTGGAGGGAATATGGAACCACCAAAAGTCAGACAGACAAGGTGAGTGGTAGAGCATCAAAGAAAGGAACCACAGTTATTTCTACTATGGAGCAGTAAAATTGGCAGCCAGCATTTTGCAATGCTTCTCAGAGCGGAAACAACACACCTATATAGAGGGTTCTTAGGATGGAACTCAAATCTTCACAAATATAGAGACTAAGGACAAATATGAAACTAGAAAGTAACATCCCAGAAAATAAATGCTGTCAAGCAGGAAGAGATGCAGGAAAGCCATGCAGATTGGATCCGTAGTTAAGAACTCTCTTCTGACCAATAGTTAAGAACTATTGTTTTATTATCTTTTCAGTACTAGTATATATGAAAAGATTTATTAAATGGCAAACAGTTCTTATGCCAAGGTATGTTTTGTTGTTCTCAACAAATCTATGTTTCACAAAATCCTGAGTTGAATAAGCCTTAAGCAGGTTTGGTGGACCCTACATGAGTTTTACAAAAATAATTCCAAAACCCAGAGTGGAGAAAATCAGATAATCAGCACTGTTAACAAAATGCTTTCTTAACATAGCTTATTCCTGTCTAGGCATGTCGTATGTTTCACAAGTCCGTGGTAATTCTACACTTGTTATGATAACAGAGAGACACTTTTGCAGTTTTACCACTATGTAAGTAGAATGACATTTGGAGCAAAGATAAGGGAGACATGTCATGAGTAAGAAAATAGGTGCTGGTTCTGCAATGTCACTTGAGGACATTCTTGTGGCTTTTGACTTTTGGTTTAGTTTATTCCTTCTGGGTACTGCATTTTTGAGTGAGCTAGTATGTGATTGGTATATATGGTTCTTACAAGTAATAAAATACTAACTGTAGTCAGTTCTGTTTTTGCTACCATAAGCCCCATAGTTGCTCCTCCCATTAAGTATTTAAATGCCCCTGTGACCATGATGTAACTTCTCTAGGCCTGAGCTTCCTTATCTCAGGACATAAACAGAACTTTGGATTTCATTAGATGCTATCTACGGTTCCTTATAGCTCTATGAGTTTACTTTGGATTTCTAGGAAGGTATCTGTGTTTACGATTCCTAAGTTTATGTGACAAACTCCTGAGGAGGAGGAGCACTATATGTTCATTCAGGACAATACCTAAGACAAAAAGTAAATAAAAAATAAAACATTGATTTCATACTTCAGGCAGCCTGGAAGGCCTTTCAGGGAAGCCTCCCTTCTCCCAGCTCCTTCCTTCCTATTAGAAAAGGCCGATTGGTCACATTCCAGGAGTCTCTGTGAACCATTTGCATTCCTGGATGGGATCATCATGCACTGAATATCATGTACATGGGTACAGCATGAATTCTTCCTACTTATACCCACAAGGCTTATCCTAGCTGTCTCTTTTATATTATCTTTCTCACTCATGCAGAAACAAATGAAAAACTGAGCTAGGTCCATCGGCTTTCTTGCCCTCTTCTCTCTCTTGAGCACTGAAGTTCTTCCTACAGGACTCCTGTCCTTTTGGTATCCCTCTTTCTGGAACATGAGAAGATCCTGGTATTCAAATGTAGGCCACACGCTCCTATTAAGCATAGCAGAACATGGCATGGGCCTGGGGGATGGGAGTATGAGGTTGAAGGTCCAAGGGAGGTTACCATATAATATCTGGCAGCTCTCTACCTTAGTTATATACAACATGTTCTATACAACATTTCTATACAACATATTCTATGCAACATTTCCCTGAACCAAAAGAATCACTTCATGATTGTGGTCTGAATTGAAAACAGGTCCTGTTATTGGACAAAATTATAATAATTATCATATGATATTTCAGTATCAGCTTCAGGGCCAGCTCAACAATAGCCACTTATAAGGATTACTGTTTAATCACATGTGAGCTGCTTCATTTATACAGTTGTGACAGCCCTGAAGAATGATTATACTCTTTACTTAATGGTTCCTATAATATCTTAGGTAATATCACTAGAAGTTCAAAATTCAACATATTTTACCCCACAATGTAAAATTTCTTGTATTTCACTTCAGAAAAGTAATTTTGGTATGTGTCACACCACACAGCATCCAGATCCAAATAAAACAATTGTTCTTCCCTTACGTCTATGACTTTGTCTTCATGAGTTAATACAGAAATCTAATTCTTTCTAATGGCTTAGGCTGGACTGCAGCAATTTCTGTTCTTATGCAACAGAGTGATTCTTTAAATACTTGGATATGTTTTTGCCATCTGAATTCTTATTGGTAAGAACCCAGAGCTTTGGGTCTGCTTTCCTCTTGCTTCTATAAAAGTTATTAGAGACCCACACCAATCAAGGTGCAAATTACATTTAAAACTGCTGGCCAGAAATGGTGGGTCATGCCTGTAATTCTAGTACTTTGGGAGGCCAAGGCAGAAAGACTGCTTGAGGCCAGGAGTTCAAGACTAGCCTGAGCAACATAGCAAAAAATTTAATAATTAGTCAGGCATAATGGCATGTGCCTATAGTCCCAGCTAGCTACTCAGGAAGATCACTTGAGCCCAGGAGTTCAAGGATGTAATGAGCTATGATCACACTGCTGCAATCCAGCTTGGGCAATAGGGTGATACTCTTATCTTTAAAACAAAAAGAAAAATTGCCAAGTCTTATGCATGTTGGCTTGGGAATCTCTCCATCTGTTTTGATGGTCTTTGCCCAGTGACAGATTCCTTGGCCTACACCTCAATTCAGTTTCAGGCCTTGCTGGCTTTCTTTATCTATATCCTTTTGGAAATTAGACCAATTTTTAGCTACTTTACCTCTCATATAGCTTGGCTTTAGGTGATTGTCTTCAGGTAAAAGCCAAAGAGCAAGTAAGCCCATTGATGCAGCCCACATAGGTCAGCCTTGTTCAGGGAAAACACAGGGTAGAGAAGGGAACAGAGAAAGGACAAATGGAAAGAATCCAGCACAATGGAAAACTGAATGTTGGGAATTTTGCTCTTCTTGAGGTTTTCCCTCATTTCGACTCTGAAGCATCGTTCTTTCACCCAGCAAATAGATCTCTTATAGATAAGTTCAGACAGGTTGAAGTCCTAAGGTGACCACATTGAGCATATCAAAATGGGACCTTACATCACAAAGTGGTGATTCCCAAAGGTATATTTTTCTGAGCATGAGAATTCTTGGCTCTCACTGTTAATGAATTCTCTCTGCCTTTTACTCTTTCACTGTGAAGAAAACAACCAATATATATCCAATGCCAACAGACAAACTGCCATGGTATTTTCAAGATGGCTGTCCTATGGGTGTCCTTGAATGGCACATAATGTTAGAGTAGTCTTTCTTTAATTTATTTGAGGACTATGTACAAGCCATTGTGTTAAATGTTATGGGTTACTATGGACTGAATGGTTGTGTCCCCTACCCCTGAATTCATGTGTTGACACCCTAACTCCCAGTGTGGCTATATTCTGAGATACAGCCTATAAGGTGGTAACTGAAGTTAAATGAGGTCATAAGGATTGGACCCTGATCTGATAGGACCCTGTCCTTAGGAGAAACAACACCAGGGTGAGCACTCTCTCTCATGAACATGCGCTCTCTCTCTCTCTCTCTCGTCCTCCTCCCTCCCTCCCATCCCAAAAACACAGAAGAAAGGTCATGTAAGTACATAGAAAAAAGGAAGCCTTCTGCAAGTCAGGAAGAGAGCCCTTACCAGAAACTAAACTGACTAGAACCTTAATCTTAGACTTTCCATCCTCCAGAACTATGAGAAAATTAATTTTTTGTTGCTTAAGCTATACCTTCTATGGTATTTTATTACAGCAGCAGAGCGAATATGGAGGTATAACAAAAATTATTTCCCTAGAGAAGCTTACAGTTCAGACAGAATACACTCTGATTACTTTTTAGAGAATAATTCCATTGGAGTGGAAGTGAGTACCTAAATAGTACCTAATATAGGCAGAATAAAATGAGAGTTAAAAAGGTGTTGCAATAAAAATGCCCATGAAGGCTCACGGGAGAGTAGTTAATTACAAGAATATGACAAAAGGTTTTGAGAGGACACAGTGGAAAAAGTTTTGGCTCTGTTCAGCCTAATATACCTCTTTAAATAGGTGATCCTGGCTCTACATTATACACCATGTTTTGACATGGACCACCTACCTTGTATTCAACAAACCTATGGTTTGCATTGAACCTACCCATTTTCCAGTCTTCTGACCACTGACTTTAACACCCATTTTCCAACTTCTCCCATCTGAAAGATAGGATTCACAATAATATTTTCTTGGCCACAACACTGGCTCACAGAAACTGAGCTTCTGCCTCCTCATGCTGGGAATTGAGCTTAGGATCCATTTTGACTTTTGTCTTCCCTGCTGACTTTCTCACTTGGTGCCACCATTTTCCTAGGTTTCTGCTGGACCCAGACAAGTTGGATTTTGAGAAAGGGAAATAGTTTAATGGAAAGAAAATGAAGTTTCAACATTAAAAATGAAATCAACATTCAAACCTGAGGAACAGCAAAAGCAAACCCAAAAATCTTGAAAGAGTACCTTTTTATTATGGAAAGAAGAAGAACGCGTTATTGAAATTTTTGCATGCTTTGCACTCTGTGTTCTGAAATCTGCAATCAGAGCATCAGAAGTTGTTGAAATGCCCACTATAATCTGTGAATTGTCTTACGTAGCTGATTTCTTGTTTTGTTGACACAGTTGGTAAGAGTCTTCTGCTTGTGTATTGTGAAAAGTATTATTATTAAAAACCCTTCCTTTGATATCTGAACCGCTTAGTAATACAATCTTAGTAATGAAAACCTTTATCTTAGCAATTCAAAATGGTGAAGAAATTTTGAAAGGGTTTATTGTGGCCATCACAAAGTGGTAGGTCCTGCCCTGTGACCTAAGAAATTCTCAAATTTATAGTGATAATAGGGTGATGCAGATTGATGATATACATTTTTAAGATTTCATCTCTGAGCAATGATTGGTAGGACTTTTAAATACTACTTTAAGCAATTAAATAATCTTCTTTTATGTTCTAAACCTAGGCAAACAGAGACATTGAAGGCCTTTAATACAATATGGATTTGAGCATGTTATGTTATTAAGGTTGTAATAGTGTAGATTTATTTAATCTCATTTGTTGAGTAGTCTCTCAGCAACTGTGTAAATTATTAATTCTAAAACTGCATTGATGGGTTTATAACAAACTGACATGTGTGACAATAATAGCACAAAGGAAAGGGAAGAAATGGAGCTATATCAGAGCAAAGTTTTTTTTTGTTGTTTTTTTTTAGGTAATGAGCAGTGTTTATAACTGATACAGAAAGCCAAAGGAATTGAAACTGTAAAAATGTATACATGGTTTATCTTCCTTTTTAGGCTGCACTTTCCCTAAAATCGGGGACCACATCTTCATTTCTGTGTTCCTGTTTTTTTCTAATTTTTTTTTTATTGCATTTTAGGTTTTGGGGTACATGTGAAGAACATGCAAGATTGTTGCATAGGTACACACATGGCAGTGTGATTTGCTGCCTTCCTCCCCATCACCTATATCTGGCATTTCTCCCCCATGCTGTCTCTCCCCCAACTCCCCCACCCCCCCACTGTCCCGCCCCTATTTCCCCCTGACAGACCCCAGTGTGTGATGCTCCCCTCCCTGTGTCCATGTGTTCTCGTTGTTCAACATCCACCTATGAGTGAGAACATGCGGTGTTTGATTTTCTGTTCTTGTGTCAGTTTGCTGAGAATGATGGTTTCCAGGTTCATCCATGTCCCTACAAAGCACACGAACTCATCGTTTTTGATGGCTGCATAATATTCCATGGTGTATATGTGCCACATTTTTCCTGTCCAGTCTATCATCAATGGGCATTTGGGTTGGTTCCAGGTCTTTGCTATTGTAAACAGTGCTGCAATGAACATTCGTGTGCATGTGTCCTTATAGTAGAATGATTTATAATCCTTTAGATATATACCCAGTAATGGGATTGCTGGGTCAAATGGAATTTCTATTTCCAGGTCCTTGAGGAATCTCCACATTGTCTTCCACAATGGTTGAACTAATTTACACTCCCACCAACAGTGTAAAACTGTTTCTATTTCTCCACATCCTCTCCAGCATCTGTTGTCTCCAGATTTTTTAATGATCGCCATTCTAACTGGTGTGAGACATTATCTCAATGTAGTTTTGATTTGCATTTCTCCAATGATCAGTGATGATGAGCATTTTTTCATATGTTTCTTGGCCTCATGTATGTCTTCTTTTGTAAAGTGTCTGTTCATATCCTTTGCCCACTTTTGAATGGGCTTGTTTTTTCTTGTAAATCTGTTTTAGTTCTTTGTTGATTCTGGATCTCAGCCCTTTGTCAGATGGGTAGATTGCAAAATTTTTTTCCCATTCTGTTGGTTGCCAGTTCACTCTAATGACTGTTTCTTTTGCTGTGCAGAAGCTGTGGAGTTTGATTAGGTCCCATTTGTCTATTTTGGCTTTTGTTGCCATTGCTTTTGGTGTTTTGGTCATGAAGTCCTTGCCTACGCCTATGTCCTGAATGGTTTTGCCTTGATTTTCTTCTAGGGCTTTTATGGTGTTAGGTCTTATGTTTAAGTCTTTAATCCATCTGGAGTTAATTTTAGTGTAAGGTGTCAGGAAGGGGTCCAGTTTCAGCTTCCTGAATATGGCTAGCCAGTTTTCCCAACACCATTTATTAAACAGGGAATCCTTTCCCCCATTGCTTGTTTTTGTCAGGTTTGTCAAAGATTGGATGGTTGTAGATGTGTTGTGTTGCCTCCGAGGCCTCTGTTCTGTTCCATTGGTCTATATCTCTCTTGTGGTACCAGTACCATGCTGTTTTGATTACTGTAGCCTTGTAGTATAGTTTGAAGTCCGGGGAATGTGATGCCTCCCGCTTTGTTCTTTTTGCTTAGAATTGACTTGGCTATGCGGGCTCTCTTTTGGTTCCATATGAAGTTTAAGGTGGTTTTTTCCAGTTCTGTGAAGAAGGTCATTGGTAGCTTGATGGGGATAGCGTTGAATCTGTATATTACTTTGGGCAGTATGGCCATTTTCGCAATATTGATTCTCCCTAACCATGAACATGGAATGTTTCTCCATCTGTTTGTGTCCTCTGTTATTTCGTTGAGCAGTGGTTTGTAGTTTTCCTTGAAGAGGTCCTTTACGTTCCTTGTTAGTTGTATTCCTAGGTATTTTATTCTCTTGGTAGCAATTGTGAATGGCAGTTCGTTCTTGATTTGGCTCTCTACAAGTCTGTTATTGGGGTATAGGAATGCTTGTGATTTTTGCACATTGATTTTGTATACTGAGACTTTGCTGAAGTTGCTTATCAGTTTCAGGAGATTTTGGGCTGAGACGATGGGGTCTTATAAATATACAATCATATCATCTGCAAATAGAGACAATTTGACTTCCTCCTTTCCTAATTGAATACCCTTTATTTCTTTTTCTTGCCTGATTGCTCTGGCTAGAACTTCCAATACTATATTGAATAGGAGTGGTGAGAGAGGGGCATCCTTATCTAGTGCCAGATTTCAAAGGGAATGCTTCTAGTTTTTGCCCATTCAGTATGATATTGGCTGTTGGTTTGTCATAAATAGCTTTTATTATTTTGAGATACGTTCCATCGATACCTAGTTTATTGAGGGTTTTTAGCATAAAGGGCTGTTGAATTTTGTCAAAGGCCTTCTCTGCATCAATTGAGACAATCATGTGGTTTTTGTCTTTGGTTCTGTTTATGTGGTGAATTATGTTTATAGACTTGCATATGTTGAACCAGCCTTGCATCCCTGGGATGAATCCTACTTGATCATGGTGGATAAGCTTTTTGATGTACTGTTGCAATCGGTTTGCCAGCATTTTATTGAAGATTTTCTATCTATGTTCATCATGGATATTGGCCTGAAGCTTTCTTTTCTTGTTGAGTCCCTGCCGGGTTTTGGTATCAGGATGACGTTGGTCTTATAGAATGATTTGGGAAGGATTCCCTGTTTTTGGATTGTTTGGAATAGTTTCAGAAGGAATGGTACCAGCTCCTCTTTGTATGTCTGGTAGAATTCGGCTGTGAAGCCATCTGGACCTGGGCTTTTTTGGGTGGTAGGCTCTTAATTGCTGCCTCAACTTCAGACCTTGTTATTGGTCTATTCAAAGTTTTGACTTCTTCCTGGTTTAGGCCTGGGGGGGATGCAAGCGTCCAGAAATTTATCCATTTCTTCCAGGTTTACTAGTTTATGTGCACAGAGTTGTTTGTAATAATCTCTGATGATGGTTTGTATTTCTGTGGAATCTGTGGTGATATCCCCTTTATCGTTTTTTATTGCATCTATTTGATTATTCTCTCTTTTCTTTTTTATTAATCTGGCTAGTGGTCTATTTTGTTGATCTTTTCAAAAAATTCCAGCTCCTGGATGTATTGATTTTTTGAAAGATTTTTGGTGTCTCTAGCTCCTTCATTTATGCTCTGATCTTAGTTTTTTCTTGTCTTCTGCTAGGTTTTGAGTTTTTTTGATCTTGCTCCTCTAGCTCTTTCAATTTTGATGATAGGGTGTCGATTTTAGATCTCTCCTTGCTTCTCATGTGGGCCTTCATTGCTATATATTTTCTGTTAGAGACTGCTTTAAATGTGTCCCAGAAATTCTGTTATATTGTGTCTTCATTCATGTTGGTTTTGAAGAACATCTTTATTTCTGCCTTCATTTCATTGTTTATCCAGTCAACATTCAAGAGCCAGTTGTTCAGTTTCCATGAAGTTGAGTGGTTCTGAGTTAAGTTTCTGAATTCTGAGTTCTAATTTGATTGCACTGTAGTTTGAGAGACTGTTTGTTATGATTTCTGTACTTTTGCATTTGCTGAGGAGTGATTACTTCCAATTATGTGGTCAGTTTTAGAGTAGGTGTGATGTGGTGCTCAGAAGAATGTATATTCTGTGGATTTGGGGTGGAGAGTTCTGTAAATGTCTATTAGGTTTGCTTGGTCCAGGTGTGAGTTCAAGTCCTGGATATCCTTGTTAATTTTCTGTCTCATTGATCTGTCTAATATTGACAATGGGTGTTAAAGTCTCCCACTATTATTGTGTGGGAGTCTAAGTCTCTTTGTAAGTCATTAAGAACTTGCCTTATGTATCTGGTTGCTCCTGTATTGGGTGTGTATATATTTAGGATCCTTAGATTTCTTGTTGCATTGATCCTTTTACCATTATGTAATGTCTTTCTTTGTCTCTTTTGATCTTTGTTGGTTTACAGTCTGTTTTATCACAGATGAGAATTGCAACTCCTGCTTTTTTGCTCTCCATTTGCTTGGTAAATCTTCTCCATCCCTTTATTTTGAGCCTTTGTGTATCCTTGCATGTGAGATGGGTTTCCTGGATACAGCACACTGATGGCTTTTGGCTTTTTATCCAATTTGCCAGTCTGTGTCTTTTGATTGGGGCATTTAGCACATTTACATTTAGAGTTAATATTGTTGTGTGAATTTGATCCTGCCATTTTGATGCTAGCTGGCTGTTTTGCCCGTTAGTTGATGCAGTTTCTTCATTGTGTTGATGCTCTTTACCATTTGGTATGTTTTTGGAGTGGCTGGTACTGGTTGTTCCTTTCTATGTTTAGTGTCCCTTTCAGGAGCTCTTGTAAAGCAGGCCTGGTGGTGATGAAATCTCTGAGTACTTGCTTGTTCGCAAAGGATTTTATTTTTCCTTCACTTATGAAGCTTGGTTTGGCTGGATATGAAATTCTGGGTTGAAAGTTATTTTCTTTAAGGATGTTGAATATTGGCCCCCACTTTCTTCTGGCTTCTAATTTTGCCTTCTCATTTTATTTCATTGAGTTGATCTTCGACCTCTGATATCCTTTCTTCTGCTTTATCAATTCGGCTGTTGAAACTTGTGTATGCTTCGTGAAGTTCTCGTGTTGTGTTTTTCAGCTCCATCAATTCACTTATATTCCTCTCTAAGTTGTTTATTCTCGTTAGCATTTTGTCAAATCTTTTTTCAAGGTTCTTAGTTTCTTTGCATTGGGTTAGAATATGTTCTTTTAGCTCACAGAAGTTTCTTATTACCCACCTTCTGAAGTCTGATTCTGTCAATTTATCACATTCATTCTCCATCCAGCTTTGTTCCCTTGCTGGTGAGGAGTTGTGAACCCTTATAGGAGGAGAGGCATTCTGGTTTTGGGTGTTTTCATCCTTTTTGCGCTGGTTTCTTCCCATCTTTGTGGATTTATCCACCTGTCGTCTTTGTAGTTGTTGACTTTCATATTGGGTCTCTGAGTGGACGTCCAGTTTGTTGATGATGAAGTTATTTCTTTTTGTTTCTTAGTTTTCCTTCTACCTGTCAGGCCCCTCTGCTGTAGGACTGCTGAGGTCCATTCCAGGCCCTGCTTGCCTGGGGATCACCTGCAGTGGCTGCAGAACAGTAAGGGTTGTTGCCAGTTTCTTCTTCTGCTATCTTTGCCCCAGAAGGATACCCGCCAGATGTCAGTCTGAGCTCTCCCTTATGAGGTGACTCTTTGGATATACGGGGGTCAGGGCCAACTGCTGTTTTTTTTGTGGGGGGTGGGACCAGCCAAGCCTGATCACCTGGCTCCCTGCCTCAGAGCCTTTTTTTTTTTTTTTTTTTTGTTGAACGGTTGACTGTCTCCCAGGTGTTTCAGTCGGCTGTTGAAAAGGCACCGGGATTTGTGTGATTTCCTGTGTGGTGACCCACTGTGCCAGCTGAAACTTCAGTGCTGAGATTCGTGGCACTTTTTTGCCCAGGAATCTCCTGGCCTGGCTCCCTGTTTCAGTCCCCTTTTTAATCAGATGAATGGGTGACTCTGCCTTCCCGGAGCTCCAATTGCCAGCTAAAATGGCACCCAGACCCGTGTATTTTGCACGGAGAACCGCTGCGCCGGGGCGCCAGCCAAAACAGCCGTGCCAGCCAAAACAGCTGTCGGGCTCCTCTGCCTGGGAATCTTCTGGTCTGTGGGCAATAAAAATCCATCTAGAAATGCGGCATCCACTCACCATCTGCGCTGTCACTGGGAGCTGCAATCCTGAGCTGCTCCTAATTGGCCATCTTGGATCTCCCTCACAAATTTTTATATACTATTAAAATTAGAATGGTATTAATCTGAACGTGATTGCTAATGTTAAGATGTTAATTGCAATCTCCAAGGAAACCACTAAGAGTATTTCTCAAAAAAATATAGTAAAAGAAATAATAAGAGAATTAAAATTGTATGCTAGAAAATATTTATGGCCAGATGTAGTGGCTCATGCCTGTAATCCCAGCACTTTGGGAGGCCGAGGTGGGTAGATCACGAGGTCAGGAGTTCGAGACCAGCCTGGCCAATATGGTGAAACTCCATCTCTACCAAAAATACAAAAATTAGCCAAGTGTGGTGGCACATGCCTGTATTCCCAGCTAGTCAGGAGGCTGAGGCAGAAGAATCGGTTGAACCCAGGAGGCAGAGGTTGCAGTGACATTGTGCCACTGCACTCCAGCCTGGGTGACAGAGTGAGATTCTGGCTCAAAAAACAAAAGAAAAGAAAAAAGAAAGAAGCAATACAGGAATAAATAAACAAAAAAGATGTAAGACATATAGAAAACAAACAGAAACATATGTGTGCATATGTCTTTATAATACAATGATTTATATTACTTTGGGTATATACCCAGTAATGGGATTGCTGGATTAAATGGTATTTCTAGTTCTAGATCCTTGAGGAATTGTCACACTGTCTTCCACAACTGTTGAACTAATTTACACTCCCACCAACAGTGTAAAAGTGTTCCTATTTCTCCACATCCTCTCCAGCCTTTGTTGTCTCCAGATTTTTTAATGATCACCATTCTAACTGGCATGAGATTGGTATCTCAATGTGGTTTTGATTTGCATTTCTCTGATGACCAGTGATGATGAGCTTTTTTCATATGTTTGTTGGCTAGGTGAATGTAAGCCTGCACATTTTGCACATGTATCCCAGAACTTAAAGTATAATAATAATAAAGAAAACAAATAGAAAATAGCAGACATAAATCCTACCTCATTAGTAATTTTATCAAATGTAAACTAAACACGAATCAAATTTAGTGTACAAAACACTCCAATCAAAAGGCCAATAACTGTAGAATAAATAAAAACATGATCCAACTATATGCTCTCTACAATATAATGCACTTTAGATTCAAATGTGCAAATAGGTTGAAAGAAAAAGATGGAAAAACATACAGCATGCAAACAGTAAACAAAAGAGAATGGGAACAGCTATATTGATATCAGATGAAATAGACTTTAAAACAAAAAGTGTTACCAGAGACAAAGAAGGACTTTTCTAATAATAAAATGATCAACGTGTTAGGAACATAAATAAATGGGTCAATTCAACAAACACAAAATTATTACAAATATATATGCAGTTAACAACAGAGTTCCAAAATACATGAACCAAAAATTGAGAGAATTGAAGAAGGCCTAAGACAATTCAACAATAATAGAGATTTCATTAACCCAGTTTCAATAATGGATAGAATCAATAGACTATCAACAAGAAAGCAGAATATTTGAAAAATGCTATAAACCAGCTAGACCTAACAGACATCTGTGAACACTCCACCTCAAAGAGCAATGTACACATTCTTCTCAAGTGCCCATGATATATTGTCCAGAAAACATCATATGTTAGGCCATAAAACAAGCCTCAATAAATTTGTCCTCCAACAAAAATGGAATAAAATTTAAAAATCAATAAGAGAAGAAAATTTGGAAAATTCTCAGATGTGTAGAAATTAAAGGACATAATCCTAAGTAATCAATTGGTCAAAGATGAAATCACAAGGGAAATTAGGAAATACTTTAAGATGAATAACAATGAAAGTACAATATGTGGAACACAAGCTATACTTAGGAATTTCTAGCTCTAAAGACCTATATTTAAAAAGAAGAAAGATCTCAAGTAGATAGCCTAAATGTCTGCCTTAATAAACTAGAAAAAGAAGAGTAAACTAAATTCAAACCAAGTAGGAGGAAGAAAATAACAAAGATTAAAGTAGAAATAAATAAAACAGAAACTAGAAAAACAATAAAGAAACTCAACAATGCTTGAAGTTGGTTCTTTGATATGATTTACAAAATTGATAAATCTTTAGCTAGACTGAAAAGGAAAAGAGAAGGGAAGACTTAAATTCTATCATTAAGAATAAAGCAGGGGGTGGGGATCTACCTACCTTATAGAAACTAAAAGGACTGTAAGGGAACGAGTCATTGTTTGCCAATGAACTCAGTAGCCTAGATGAAATGTGTGTTATTCCTAGAAAGACAAACTAGTCAAACTGACTTGAGAATAAATAGAAAATCTGAATAGATTCATAACAAGTAAAGATATTGAATTTGTAATAATAATTAAAAATTTCCTTAAAAAATCCCAGGCCCAGATGATTTACCAATAAATTTCACTCAACTTTTAAAGAAGAATTAACACCAATCTTTCTCAAGCTCTTCCATTAACAAATAGAATACTTCCCAAATCATTCGTTACCATCATACCAAAACCAGACAAAGACTTCACAAGAGAAAAAAAATCTACAGACCAATATTCCTTATGAATGTAGATGTTACAATGATCAATAAAATACTAGCAAACCACAGTCATATAAAATATCCAGTGTTTTACACCATGACCAACTGGAATTTATTTTAACAACACAAAGTCAGGTAAACATCTGAAAATCAACTAATATAATACCAATAGAATTTTAAAAAACAAAACCCACATGATCATCTAAATAAACACAGAAACAAATTGACAATTTCTAACATCCTTTCTTAATAAAACCTCAGCAAATTAGGAATAGAAGGGAATTTCCTTAACCTAACGAAAGACCATCCATGAAAAACCCACAGCTAATATCATACTTGATAGTGAAAGTCCTAATACTGTTAGGATGGTAATACTTCCCTAAATGATCTGCAGATTCAAAACAATTTCTATCAGAATTCCAGCTAGCATGTTTTACATAGATTGGCAAGCTTATCATAAAATTCATATAGCAATACAAAGAATTCAGAATAACCGAAATAATCTTGAGAAAGAACAAAGTTTAAAGACTTACAGTTTCTGATTTCAAAACTTACTACAAAACTACACTAGTGACAGTGCAGTACTGGCATGAGATTAAATATATAGATCAATGGTAAAGAATTGGGAATACAGGGAAAAAAGTCCTTCTATTTATGGTCAACTGATTTTCAGCAACACTGTAATATAATTCAGTGGGAAAGGTAATCATCTCAACGAATGGTCCTGGGACCACTGGATGCCCTCACACAAAAAATAAAGTTGGACCCTTTCCTCATACACTATACAAAAATTAATTCAAAATGAATCATAAGCCTAAATGTAAGAGCTGAAACTATAAAACTATTAGAATAAAACAGGAGTAAAAATCTTCCAGGAATGATCTCTTAGATATGATACCAAAACTACATGCAACAAAAGAAGAAAATAAACTGGACATTATCAAAATTCAATTAAAAGCTTTCATGTTTCAAAGGACATCATCAATAAAGTGAAAAGACAACCCACAGAATGAGAAAAAACATTTGCAAATTATATATCTGATAAAGGTCTAATACCCAGAATAAAGCACTCTCAGAACTCAACAATAAAAAGACAAATAATTCAATTAAAGAATGGGCAAAGGACTTGAATAGACATTTCTCCAAAGAAGACAAATAGTCAATACGAATATGAAAAGACGTTCAGTGCCATCAGTCATCAGAAAATGCAAACTGAAGACAATGAGATACCCATTTTACACCCAATAGTATGACTATAATAAATAAGATGGAAATAAGTATTGGCAAGGATGTGAAGAAATTGGAAACCTCATGCACTGCTGGTAAAATGGAAAACAGTGCAGCTGCTTTGGAAAACAGTTTGGCAGTTCGTCAAAAGTTAAATGTGGTTACCTAAAGACCCATCGCTTTCACTCCTAGATATATACTGACGAAAACTGAAAATATGTCCGTGGACAAGCTTGCCCCAATGTTCACAGTAGAATTATTCATAATAGCTAAAATGTAGAGACAACTCAGTTGCCCAACAACTAATGAATGGTTAAACAAAATGTGATATAACCAGTTAATGAAATATTACTAGGCTATAAAAAGAAATGTAACAGTACAAACTACAACATGGATGAACTTGGAAATATTAGGCTAGGTTAGACTCCAGACACAAAAGGCTATATAAAATTCCATTTTTATGAACTATCCAGAATAGGCAAATCCATAAAGACAGAAAGTAGATTAGTGGTTTCTGGAGACGGGTGGTAGGGAGGATGGCGAGTATATACTAATGAGTATGAGGTTTCTTTTGGGGCTGATTAAAATATTCTAAAATTAGACCTTGGTGATTGTACAACTCTGCAAATACACTAAAACCCACTGCATTGTACGATTTAAAAGGGCGAATTTTAAGGTATGTAATTTATGTCAACAAAGCTGTTATTTTTTAAATACCTGGCCTACACTGGACATTTAATAAATGTAGGTTGGTTTTATTCCTATCAACCTCAATTCAAATCACAGAGCTGATGCTATTTCCTGCCGAGGGTTTTACACCTTTTATCTTCTCAGGCCTGGCAGTGGCCAAGTGGGACAGCCTAAAGATTGCCAGTGAAGGAAGTTGGAAACAGCTGTCCAAATTGTTGGGCTAGGGAGAGGAGCTGTGGCAAAGCATGGTAAATCCAAAAGTGGGGAAGAGATTCAGGCTCTCACTATAGGTTGTTTAGACAATGAGCTTGGGGAAAGGGTAGAGGATAAACGTTAAGAGACCAGTGGCCTGTGATCTGGAGGCACCTCAATTCAGTTAACAGCTTCTTATATCCCCTCTTTCTGAGTTTCATTCAGCTGCCAGCTTGATTTCTTAGAGAGCTAGGGCAGGTGTCCTACTACTTGTACTCACAGATATTTAGTCATTTTCCTCCCGGGAAACTCGTGTTTTAGGTGAATAATTATGTTACTGAGCACAGCCAGGAAAATCAAAGGAGAGCTGAGATTTCAAACTACCCTGAATATGAGTGCAAAAAGACGGTTGAGATTTATTGGACATATTAGCAACAGGTAAACTAAATATAACTGTATTAATGGGCTGTATAAGTTTCCTTTAATTTTTAATGTTTCATGGGTACATAGTAGGAGTACGTACTTATAGGGTACATGAGATATTTTGATACCAGCATGCAATGCACAATAATCACATCAGGGTAAATGGAGTAGCCCTCACCTCCAGCATTTATCCTTTCTTTGTGTTACAAACCTTCCATTTATAGTCTTCTAGTTATTTTTTAAATATAAAATCATGCGTAATCACATTATTTTACTATAAAATAGTAGATCTTATTCAGTCTAACTATATTTTGGTATCCATTAAATATCCCCACTTCCCCAATCCTAAACCCCTTCCCAGCCTCTGGTAACCATTATTTTACTCTCTATATCCATGAGTTCAATTGTTTTAATTTTTAGCTCCTACAAATGAGTGACAACATGCAGTTTGTCTTTCTGTACCTGGCCCATTTCACTTGGCATAGTGGCCCTCAGTTCCACCCATGTTGTTGCAAATGACAGACACTTGTTCATTTTTATGGCTGAATAGTATACTAATGTGTATAGGTGCCACATTTTCTTCATCCATTCATCTATTGATGGACACTTAAGTTTCTCCCAAAGCATGGCTATTGGGAATAGTATTGCAATACACATGAAAGTGTAGATATCTCTTTGATATACTGTTTTTTTTTTTTTTTTTTTTGGCTATATACCTAGCTGCCTAGCAGTGGCATTGCTGGTAGTTCTATTTCTAGTTTTCTGAGGAACCTCCATACTGTTCTGCATAGTGGCTGTACTGTTGCATTTCCACCACCAATATACAAGGGTTACCTTTTCTCTACATCCTCACCAACATTCATTATTGCCTGGTTTTTGCATAAAGGCCATCTTAACTGGTGTTATCTCATTGTAGTTTTGATTTGCATTTCTATTGAGTGTCTTTTATATGTCGGTTTGCAATTTGTATATATTCTTTTGAGAAAAGCCTGTTATCTTTTGCCCATTTTAAAATCAGATTATTACATTTTTCCCTTTGAGTTATTTGAGCTTCTTGTATATTCTGGTTAGTAATCTCTTGTCAGACAGACAGTTTGCAAATATTTTCTACCATTTAGTGAGTTATTTCCTCACTTTGTTGATTCCTTACTTTGCTATACAGAAGCTTTTTAACTTGATGTGATCCTGTTTGTCCATTTTACTTAGACTGTCTGTGCTCATGGGATATTACTCAAGAAATCATTGCCCAGTCCAATGTCCTGGAGAGTTTTTCCAATGTTATCTTGTAAGAGTTTTATATTTTGAGACTTAAGTGTTTAATCCATTTTGATTTTATTTTTGTGTATGGTGAGAGATAAGGGTTGAATTTCCTTCTTTTGCATATAGATACTCAGTTTTCCCAGCATATTTTATTGAAAAGACTACCTTTTCCCCAATGTATGTTCTTGGCATTTTTGTCAAAAATGAGTTCCCTGTAGATTTATAAATTTATTTCTGGGTTCCCTGTTCTGTTCCTTTGGTCTATGTGTCTGCTTGTGGGCAGGAACCATAGTGTCTTAATTATATTAGCTCTGTAATATAATTTGAAGTCTGGTAATAAAATTCCTCCAGTTTTGTTCTTTTAGCTCAAGGTGGCCTTGGCTATTCTGGGTCTTTTGTGGTTCCATATAAATTTTAGGACTTTTCTTTCTATTTCTGTGAAGAATGTGATCCGTGTTTTCACAGGAATTGCAATGAATCTGTAGATTGCTTTGGGAAATATGGACATTTAAACAATATTCTTTCAATCCGTGAACATGGAATATTTTTCTATGTTTTTTGTCTTCTCAGTTTCTTGCATCAGTGTTTTATAGTTTTTATTGTAGAGATCTTTTACTACTTTAGTCTATTCCTAGGTATTTAATTGTATTTGTAGCTAATGTAAACGGGGTTACATTCTTGATTTCCTTTTCAGATTGTTCATTGTTGGCATATAGAAATGCTACTGATTGACTTGAACCACAAGAGTTCCAGAACAGCCTGGGCAACATGGAAACACCCGATTTCTACAAAAAATACAAAAATTAACCAGGCATGGCAGTGCATGCCTGTGGTCTCAGCTACTCAGGAGGCTGAGGCAGGAGGATAGCTTGAGCCCACGAGGATCAGCCGTGATCACACCACCACACTCCAGACTGAGGGACAGAGTGAGACCAAAACCAAAGACACATCATAGAAAGAAAATTACAGGCTCATATATCTGATGAAAATTCATGAGAAAATTGTCAACAAAATACTAGCAAACTAAATTAAACAACACATTAAAAAGATCATTCGTCATGACCATGACCATCATGGGATAAAGTGGGATTTATCCTATGATTGCAAGGATGGTTCTACATACACAAATCAATCAATGTGATGCATCAGACAGAATGAAGGACAAAAACCATCTTATCATTTTAATAGATGCTGAAAAAACATTTGACAAAATTCAACATCATTTCATTAAAAACCCTCACAAAACTGGATACAGAAGGAAGATACAGCACAATAAAAACCATTTATGACAGACCCATAGCTAGTATAATACTGAATGAGGAAAGACTGAAAACCTTTCCTCTAAGATCTGAAACAAGACGAGGATGTTCACTTTGACCACTGTTATTCAGCATAGTACTGAAAGACCTAGCTAGAGCAAACAGACAAGAGAAAGAAATAAAGGGCAACCAAAATGAAAAGGAAGAAGCCAAAATCTCTTCTTTTCATGATGATCACACCACTGCACTCCAGAGTAATATTGGCCTCATAGAATGAGTTTGGAAGTATTCTCTCTCCTATTTTCTAGAACAGTTTGAGTAAAATTGGTCTTAGTTTTTTGTTTTCTGTTTTTTGTTTTGTTTTGTTTTTGAGACAGAGTCTTGCTCTGTTGCCAGGCACCAGGCTGGAGTACAGTGGCAGGATCTTGGCTCACTGCAACCTCCACCTCCCGAGTTCAAGCAATTCTCCTGCCTCAGCCTCCCAAGTAGCTGGGACTACAGGTGCATGCCACCATGCCTAGCTAATTTTTGTGTTTTTAGTATAGACGGTGTTCCACCATGTTGGCCAGGATGGTCTTGATCTCTTACCCTCATGATCCGCCCACCTCAGCCTCCCAAAGTGCTGGGATTACAGGCGTGAGCCACTGTGCCTGACTGGTTTTAGTTCTTTAAGTGTTTGGTAGAATTCAACACCAAAGCCATAAAATCCTATGGTTTTCCTTGCTGGGAAACTTTTTATTATAGCTTCCATCTCATTACTTGTTATTGGTCTGGTCAGGTTTTGGATTTCTTCATGGTTCAACCTTAGCAGGCTGTATATGACTAGAAAGTTTTCCATTTTGTCTAGGTTTTCCAATTTATTGGCATATACTTGCTCATAATAGTCTCTAATGATCCTTTGAATTTCTGTGGAATTGATTGTAATGTCTCCTTTTTCATCTCTGATTTTATTTATTTGGGTCTTCTCACTTTTTTCTTATCCTAAATAAAAGTTCATAAATTTTATCTGCTCAAAAAATCAACTTTTCTTTTCATTGTTCTTTTGTATTGTCCTTTTCATTTCCATTTCATGTATTTCTGCTACTACTACAGTGTTTTGTTCACTTTTGCTTTTTTAGAAAAGCAAAAATAACAAAGACCAATAACAAAATACCAGTAACAATGATGCATCATTAGGGTGTTTTTGAAATTTTTCTTCTACTTTGATGTAGGTATTCATTGCTATAAATTTTCCTGTTAGTATTTATTTTGCTATATCTCATAGGTTTTGATATGTTGTGTTTCCATTTTCATTTGTTTCAAGAAATTTAAAATTTTCTCTCTTAATTTCTTCATTGATCTGCTGGTTATTCAGGAGCATATTATATAATTTCCATGTATCTGTATAGTTTCCAAAGTTCTTATTAATTTCTAGTTGTCTTCTATTCTGGCCAGAGAAGATACTTGATATTATTTCTATTTTTCTGAATTTTTAAATATAAGTTTTATGGCCTATCATTATGGTCTATCCTTGAGAATGATCCATATGCTGAGAAGAATCTATATTCTGTAGCTATGGATGAAGTGTTCTATAAATATCCATTAGGTTTATTTGGTCTATAATACATACTAAGTCCAATGTTTCTTTGCTGATTTTCTGCTTGGATGGTCTAATTGGTATTCAATTAGGAAAAGAGGAAATCAAATGGTCTCTATTTGCAGACAACATGATTGTATATTTAGAGGACCCTATCATCTCAGTGCAACATCGCCTTAAACTGACAAGCAACTTCAGCAAAGTCTCGGATACAAAACCAATGTGCAGAAATCACAAGCATTTCTATACACCAATAACAGACTAACAGAGAGCCAAATCATGAGCAAACTCCCCATTCACAATTGCTACAAAGAGAACAAAATACTTAGGAATATAACTAAAAAAGGATGTAAAGGACGTCTTCAAGGAGAACTACAAAGCACTGCTCAAGGAAATAAGAGAGGACACAAACAGATGGAGAAACATTCCATGCTCATAGTTAGGAAGAATCAATATCGTGAAAATGGTGAAACTGCCCAAAGTAATTTACAGATTCAATACTATCCCCATCAAGCTACCAATGACCTTCTTCACAGAACTGGAAAAAACCACCTTAAACTTCATATGGAACCAAAAGAGAGCCCACATAGCCAAGACGATCCTAAGCAAAAAAGAACAAAGCCAGAGGCATCCCGCTACCTGATTTCAAACTATACTACAAGGCTGCAGTAATCAAAACAGCATTGTACTGATACCAAAATAGAGATATATATATCAATGGAACAGAACAGAGGCCCTGGAGGCAACGCCACACATGTACAACCATCTGATCTTTCACAAACCTGACAAAAACAAGCAATGGGGAAAGGATTCCCTGTTTAATAAATGGTGTTGGGAAAACTGGCTAGCCATATTCAGGAAGCTGAAACTGAACCCCTTCCTTACACCTTATACAAAAATTAACTCCAAATGGATTAAACATTTAAACCTAAGAACTAACACCCTAAAAACCCTAGAAGAAAACCTAGGCAAAACCATTCAGGACATAGGCATAGGCAAGGACTTCATGACTAAAACACCAAAAGCAATGGCAACAAAAGCCAAAATAGACAAATGGGACCTAATTCAACTTAAGAGCTTCTGCACAGCAAAAGAAACAATCATTAGAGTGAACTGGCAACCAACAGAATGGAAAAAAATGTTTGCAATCTACCCATCTGACAAAGGGCTAATATCCAGAATCTGCAAAGAACTAAAGCAGATTTACAAGAAAAAAGCAAACAAACCCATTCAAAAGTGGGTGAAGGAGATGAACAGACATTTTTCAAAACAAGACATTTATGCAGCCAACAAACATATGAAAAAAATGCTCATCATCACTGGTCATTAGAGAAATGCAAATCAAAACTACATTGAGATACCATCTCACACCAGTTAGAATAGCAATCATTAAAAAATCTGGAGACAACAGATGCTGGAGAGGATGTGGAGGAAAAGGAACACTTTTACACTGTTGGTGGTAGTGTAAATTAGTTCAACCATTGTGGAAGACAGTGTGGCGATTTCTCAAGGATCTACAACTAGAAATACCATTTGACCCAGCAATCCCATTACTGGGTATATACCCAAAGGATTATAAATTATTCTATTATAAAGACACATGCGCATGTATGTTCGTTGTGGCACTGTTTACAATAACAAAGACCCGAAACAACCCAAATGCCCATCAATGATAGACTGGACAAAGAAAATGTGGCACATGTACACCATGGAATACTATGCAGCCATAAAAACTGATGAGTTCGTGTCCTTTGTAGAGACATGGATGAATCTAGAAACCATCATTCTCAGCAAACTGACACAAGAACAGAAAACCAAACACAACATGTTTTCACTCATAGGCGGGTGATGAACAATGAGAACACTTGGGCACAGGGAAGGGAACAACACTCACTGGGGTAGGTGGGGGGGTTGGAGGGAAGGGGAGGGGAGGGGACAGCATGGGGTTGGAGGTTGAGGAGGGATAACACCTGGAGAAATGACTGATGTAGGCGATGCAGGGGATGGAGACAGCAAACCACCATGGCATGTGTACCTATGCAACAATCCTGCAGGATGCAGGATATGCACATGTACCCCAGAGCCCAAAGTACAATTTAAAAAAAAAGAAAAAAAAATAACAGAAAGCTTTCTAAATCTGGTGAAATATATACATATGCAGGTATAGAAAAGTTAAAAGTCTCCAATCAGATTCAGTACAAACAAGACTACACCAAGACGTTATAATCAAACTACCAAAAATCAAAGACAAAGAAAGGATCCCCGAAAGCAGCAAGAGAAAAGAAGCAAATTATATTTAAGAGATTTCTGAAAAGTCTATCAATAGGTATCTCAGCAGAAACCTTACAGGCCAAGAGAGAGTGAGATAATATATTCAAAGTGCTGAAGGAAAAAACTGCCAACCAAAAATCCTGTATCTGGTAGAGGTATCCTTCCATAATAAAGCAGAGATAAAGACTTACCCAGACAAACAAAACACCTGCGTTTATCACCCCCAAACCTGTCTTTTAAGAAATGCTAGAGTTCTTCAAGCTGAAAGAAAAATAGGCTTATTAGTAACACAAAAAAACATATAAAAGTATAAAGCTAGTTAGTAAAGAAAATTCTTGTGAAAGCTAGTAAAAAAATAATCAAGGAAATGAAAATTAAAAGCACAATGAGATATCACCTCACACCTATTACAATGGTTATTACCAAAAAAGACAAAAGATAAGCATGGGGAGGAACGTGGAGAAAAGAAAACCCTTGTACACTGTCACTGTTGGTGAGATTATGGATAGTACAGCCATTATGGAAAATAGTATGGATATTGCTCAAAAAATTAAAAATTCAATTATCATATGATCCAGCAATCTGACTACTGTGTATATATCCAAAGGATATGAAATCAATATGTAAAAGAGATATTTGCACTGTCATGTTCATGCTGCAACATTATTCATAATTGCCAAGATACTGAGTCTACCTAAGTGTTTATCAATGAATGAATGGATAAAGAAAACATATACATACATAATGGAATACTATTCAATCTTAAAAGGAAGGAAACCCTGTCACATGTGACACCATGGATGGCCCCAGAGGACATAGTTAAGTGAAATAAGCGAAGCACAGAAGAAAAAATACCACATGATCTCATTTATATGTAGAACTTTTGGAAGTCAAACTTACAGAAACAGAGAAAACAGTCACTACCTGAGGCTGAGGAGGTTATACAGATTGAGAAGATATTGGTCAACAGACAAAAAATTTCAGTTAGGAAGGTAAGTTTAGATATCGTTCATTATGATGACTACAGTTAATAGCCATATATTGTATAATTGAAAATTGCTGAGAGTATATCTGAAGTGTACTCACCACAAAAAATAAGTATATAAGGTACTACATATGTTAAATACCTTTATTTGCCATTATATGATACATACATATATTAAAACATCATGTTATATACCACAAGTATATATACATATATTTCACTGTCCATTAAAATATGTCAATTAAAAAAACTTTTTTAAGTTCTTTGCTTTTCACGCAGGAGCCTTGTGTCTTCTGCCAACATTCCTGAAACTATGTCAGGCTTAGATGTTAGCATGCAAGTCGGGTTAAATCTCAGATCCCACGAAAAGTAGGGGAAAGGAATGATGGTAGGAAGTTTCTACTCTAGTTATGGCTAGTATTTAAGTAATTATTATACAGCACCCATCCAGCTTGAAGTTTAACTTTCTTTAACATAATCTATATATAAAAAGATTTGTATTTCTCCTATTGACATAACTTTGATTTCATTTATTGCAAACTTGGGCCATTATGTCAAATATAGAGCATCCTCCATGTCCTATGCTATATTACAAAGCATTCTGACATCAAGTGACAGTAAAAACCACTCTGTTCAAATTGGTTTTTCCCTATCCCTGAGTTTCTCCCCCAACTACAGGAAGGAGAATATAGAAATAATTATCTCATCTGCCTCTGCCTCAGTAGAAATATTACTAAAATATAGTTATAAATATGACAAATTACATGCAAAACCCATCTAGAAATTTCTAGTAAGCACTTGGATGCTACTTGGAGAAAATGTGAGAACTAAAAATATAGTAATCTGAACATCAGTCACAAGTTTGGCTAAGACATACCACTTTATTTTTCTACATTTCAACTTTCCAATCCTGAGCCTCCATTGCACTGGGCTGACAGGAAAATTGATCTCTGCCATTCTTGGGGATATCCTTCTTCCTGGGTTGTACTATAATTTCAGTATCTTACACAGTGCAAGGGTAAGAAAGGGAATTTAAACATTTCTCACTGAAGTCTGTTGTCCTATATCCAACGGTCTCTACAATTCTAGATGTGCTCTGCTGCTTTTGTGCCAGTTTAGTAGCTGGGCATCTTTTTTAGACTGCCTGTGTCCCGTCTGCCTAAATGCTCTAAGAGTCATTTTTCTCTGGCTGCTGCTCTCTTTCTCTCTGCTGTCACCCTAGTGGCAGTAGCTAATGTGCCAGTGCCTCATCTCTGGACCCCACAGAATTCATTTTTATCTCCTATCCTCAGTCCAAGAAGTTGCTATTTTAGTCTGAGGTAGATCTTTGTACTTTCATGTTTCTTTTGAAACATCCTATTTATGCCTAGGATACATCTCCCTTTCTTTTAACCTCCCCTTTCAGTTTTCCTGAGGGCTTACACTTTTGGAATGCAACAATCAAGAATTGTGGAGTATTTCTGCTTTTTGTTCATCTGCATACCACCTCCAAGGCAATGATCACAGGAGAGGGAAAATACAGAGATGGAAACTCCATAGATTCATATCTCAAAATAGTTTTCAGACACACAGATTTCATCAGAAGCTGAATAAAGGCAAAGTCATAAAAATTAATCAAATTTTTAAAATCTATTACATAAAAATCCAAAGGCCCATCTTGTACTTTAAACTGTACTTCCGCCATTCAATTTTTCTAACTATTTCAATCCATGGTGATTTTATTTCCTTCTAAACTCATGGAAACTAACTGCTACTATTTTTATTTTGTAGTAATAATCAAGTGCTACCTTGTCACTTAGTTTGTTCTCCAAGTATACTGAGGTTTCACCTATAATTTTTTATGTTGCCAAACTAATATGTATTCATTATAAAGAATTTGGGGGTTTAACTTTGTGCCATGGCAGGCAAATTATTTAAACTAATGCTCATACTGAAAACATCAAAAAATACTCAATAAAATATGTTTTAATTTCCCTCAGAGTACTGAAGAATTGAAAAGATTTTAAGGAACTAGCAGGCCAAAATTCAAGGGAAGGCTGAAATCCAAAGAAAAAAAGCCATTAACACCAAAGCCACTTTAGGCCTGAAGGCTCTGTCCTTCCTGCACAACTTGAATTCCCTTTTGGCAAACTTGCAGGGTGGTGGAGATAGAAGTCAGATCCCAAATGGGAGGAGTTTAGTAGAAGATTTTCCCAAATTAAATTGCAACCCAAAATGCTATACCCTTAGGGTCTAAGGTGTGTACCCAGATGTAATTCAAGTTAAGGATCTTGAGATGTAGAGATTATCTCTGATTACCAAAGTGGGCCCAGAGTCATCACAAGGGACCTTATAAGAGGGAAAATCAGAATCAGAAGTAAGAGACATGATGGTGGAAGCAGAGCTTGAATGATGTGAGAAACGGGCCAAAGAATACAGGCAGCCTCTAGAAACTGAAAAAAGACAACAGATTCTCCCCTAGAGTCTCCAGAAAGAATGCAGCCTGGCAGAAACCCTGACTGCAGACTTCAGGACTATAGCAGGATATACGTGTATTGTTTTAACCCATTAAGTTTGTGGTCATTTGTTACAGCAGCAATAGGAAACGTATACATTATAGGTCTAAAGAATCCCCACAAATAATTGTCACAAACATGAGCCATACACTGCCAAAATAGCAAGTATGGAAAAATACAAGGTACGATGAATGAAACCAGCAGAAACAACAGAAGAAATAGATGCACAAAGTATTCAGAAATAAGAATCATCAGATGCAAATCTGAAAACCCTCTATGCCTACTATGTTTAAAGAAATACAAGATAAATAGAAACTTTCTGTAGAGAAAGGTAAAAATCAGACCTTAAATGACCAATTAGAAACTTACAGAAATAAAAAATAAAATACATAATAACCACAAATTAAAATGTAATAGATACGTTTATCAGCAGATTTGAGCCAGCTGAAGAAAGAATAAATAAAAATATAAGAAAAATTATCCAGAATGCATCATATAAAACAAAACGACGGCCAGGCACAGTGGTTTATATCTGTAATCCCAGCACTTTAGTAGGCCAAGGCAGGCTGATCACCTAAGGTCAGGAGTTCAAGACCAGCCCAGTCAACATGGTGAAATCCCATCTCTACTAAAAATACAAAAATTAGCCAGGCATAGTGGTGGGCCCTTGTAATCCCAACTACTTGGAAGGCTGAGATAGGAGAATCACTTGAACCCAGGAGGCAGAGGTTGCAGTGAGCCGAGATCACATCATTGCACTCCACACTGGGTGACAAAGCAAGACTCTGTGTCAAAAAAAAAAAAAAAAAAAAAAAAAAAAAAAAGACATAAAATGTGAAAGAAAAATTTAAAAACATTCTAATATACATGTATCAGAATCCCAGAAGGAAAGAAAAGAAAGAATAAACAGAGGCAATACAGTATTTGAAAAAAATATGGCTAAGAATTTTCCATAACTCATGAAAGACAACAATTCCCAGATTTAAATAGAACAAATTGGACAAATAAAAAGAAATCACCATCTAGGTACATCACAGTGAAAATGCAGAACACCAAAGATAACGTCTTAAAGGGAGCCAGATGTAAAATATCACATTCAGAAGCACAACTGTTATGCTTATGACTGATTTTTCAAGAGTAACCGTGGAAGCCAGGAGACATCTTTGACTGTTCTTAAAGGCAATAACTGCCAACCTGGAATTCTATGTACCAAGAGAAAACATTTTCGAGAGTGAAGGTAAACTAAAACCAATCAGAGACATGAAAATCGAGAGATGGCAACCAGCACCCCCACACTAATGAAAATTTTAGAGGCTGTACTGCAGGCAAAGGAAAGCAATCTCACAGAAGGTGTGAGATAGGAAAAGGCATAAAGAGCAAAAAAAACTGCATATATATGGGTAAATTTAAATGAATAGTGATTTAAAAGAGATAAAATAACATGAGATAAAGTTATAATACAGAATTAAAATATTCAATAACACATAAGTGAAGATGAGAGAAAATGATCTTTATGTGTTCTAAGAAACTTACATTATTCTGGAGGAATGTGAAGGTATTGTTTAACTCTACACTTTGAAAAGTTAGATATAAATTATTAAATTTCTAGTATTACCACTAAGAAAAGAGGAACCTAATGGATAACTTCGAAACTAGAAAAGAAATGACATAAAAAGATTGTTTTTAAGTGGTCAAAAAGAAGGCAAGAAAGGAGAGAAAAAGAAACATAGAAAAGATGGAAAAAGTAGAAATCACAAAATAACATGATAGATTTAATACACACAATGCTGTAGGTAAAAGACATAGATTCAGGCTGGGCAAAATAACAAAATATAACTACTATATGGTGTTTACATAAAACACATTTAAACAATAAGACTCAAATAAAAGAATTATTAAAAATACCATACAAATATTAAATTCCTCCCAAAAAACTAGTGTAGCTGTAACTATATTAATCTCAAACAAATAAATGCAAAGGCAGAAAGCATGATTAAAGAAAAAGGGGAACATTTCATTATGAGAAAGCTGTAGTTGGCCAGGAAGATACAAGCACTTTGAATTCATATAATGCCAATAACATAGTCTCACAATGTGTGAAGCAAAATTTCATTAAATCTAAAAACATAATGGAACATTTTTAATGCACCTCTCAAAAATGTATATAAAAGAATACAAAATAACCCATGAGTATACAGAAGACTTGAATACGATGAGTAAGCGCGACCTAAGTAAAAGATTATTGCTGAAAATGCACAACATTTTCAAGCATACATGGAATATTATACAAAATTGAGCTATAAAGCAAGTCTCAACAAATCTAACATGATTAAAATCATACAGAGAATACTCTCTTGCCACAGTAAAATTAAGCTGGAAATCAATAACCAACAATAGTTAAAACAGAGAGACCAAATGGGGGCGCTGCTTAAGTCCTGTGGGAGAAGATCAGAACTTGGAAAAAAGGTCAAGCCAGTGGCAGTGAGGATAGACGGGGGAAAATTAGGATATATTTAGAAAGCGAAACAGCTGCAGCAATGTAGGATGCATAGTGAATAGTAGGGCCATCAAGTAGAACTGGAAATACTCGTAAAGAGGCACGTTTGGAGAGAGAAATGAGTTTGATTTGTCTGCAGAACTAGACAACAATTATGTTTCCTTACAGTCTTATTCCTATATATTTACTTATTTGACAGAATAATAATAGTAATACTATTATTTAATAATATAATTTATATTCCTTATTTTTACTTAATATTATATAACAGACATTTGTACATGTGATCACACACACTTGATAAAATGGTAATATAATATTCTTTCCAGATAATATCATAGTTTATTTAGCCAGTCTCTGATTGCTGAAAATCCTTTGAAAGAATGTTTTGATTAAGTTTTACGAACAAAGTTTTAATAAAATATTTCGGATTACTTCTTTAGGTTACATTCAAGGAAATTAGAATGGGCATTGTGGCTCACGCCTGTAACCTAGCACTGCAGGAGGCTAAGGCAGAAAGATCACTTGAGGTCAATAGTTCAAAGGTCAGCCAGGGCCACATAGCAAGACCCTGACTCTCATTAGAAAAGAAAAAAAAAAAGAAGTGTAATTACTAGGTGAAAAGACATAAACATTTTTAGGACATTTGACACATTGCCAAAATGTCTTCTAAAAGATTTGTATTGATTTACCTTTCCACCGGCAATAAATGAAGTCTCATTAATAATATTACAAACCACATTATCAATTGTTAAAAATCTGTTTAATTCATAAGTGAAAAATAGAAAGTTGTCTTAATTTAAAGTAAGAGGAAGAACATTCCCCATATTTGCTGGAGACATGTTTTCTTTTCTGTGAATTCACCCCTTTGTATATCAATTTAAGCCTTAGTATTTTACCAAATTTATATCAAAATTACCAATTTAACTGTGATTTTTTTTTTTTTTTTGGTCCAGGCTTATGTTTGTCTCTTAATTTTAACTGAGGGTTTTTTTGGAGGGGGGATAAACAGAAGCTTTTAACATTCACAAGGTTAAATATTTCTTTATTTTTTTCATTACTTTTTGGCTGCCTCCTTCTAAAAATGTGACAAATACTTTTCCTTTTCCTATGTTTTGATTTGTTTTTAGATATTTAACTCAAACCATCTGGAATTTATTTTGATGCTTGATGTGAAGTGAGAATCTACAGGATTTCCCCCTCCAAATTGCTAAACAATTGCTCCAACATAATTTATTGAATAACTCTGTCCTTTTCCATTGATTATATGTCTTTTATGTACATTGGATTCATATTATATTCAAGTTTATTTCAGGGCTATCTTGCACCAAAAGGTATAAAGGTATTTATAACTGCACTGTTAAAATGTGCTTTAATATCTAGTAGATATTTTTGAATACCATCTGATAACATATTATTTTGTTGCTTTCCTTATAGAAATTTTTCCAGTGAGGATTATTCATTGATTGCCTATGTCATAAAACACCAATATAAAGAACCAAAAAAAATTACAACAGTATAACATGGTCATAGAAACAGTGTAAATAATATAAAGGGGATAAAGCAAAAAGAAAACAGCTTTCCCTGTGTCCCTTTAAACTCTCAGTTCTGCTCGTTGGGGACCACTGTTAACATTTTGTTGTATTTTTCCAGAAACTGTATGTATGTGTATACGTGCAAACACACACACATATGTACACACTATAAATATAAACACATACAATGTTTCTTCTCCTCCTCTATTTTCACAAATTGGATCATATTATACACTCAGTCCTCAAACTTATTTTTTATCTCGATTTTCATAATAGTAGCAGTTTCTTTTTCCAGAACAAACTTTAAAATAACTAGTGCAGTTCCAAAATATCCCACCAAAGTTTTGTCTGGAATTGTATCAAATCTTATACAAATTAACAGGCATATTGAATTTCCTTCACTTGGCAATATCAAGGATGTGCTTTCTCTAGCCCGTAGGTCTTTGCTAAGGAATTTTCCACATCTACTTCAGTCCCATTTTTCTCCTTTTCAACAGTCTAACTCTTAACGACCCTTTAGTTATTATTAATAGCTTAGGATATTTTTTTCCCACAGGCCTTTGTATATACATTTTTCCTGGACTTAGTGTTTTAATAAAAATCATAGTAATTCTAATGGGTTTTGGAGATTCTAATGGGATTTTTTGATATCTAAGAATATAATTTGAAAATAATAAAAGTTTATTTCTGGTTCATCTTTATTGCACTGACCAGAACTTCCTATGCAATATTAAGTAATAAGGGTATGGTAGTATTATGTCTACTCTTAATGAATATGCCTTTTGGATTTCACTTTAAAATGTTGTTTACTGGGGGTTCAAAATCAGTACTCTTTACCATGTTAAGAAGGTGACTATTTACTTCTATTCTTGCAGAGAATATATTAGGAATGACTTTGATTTTATTAAATGTCTTTTTGGCATCTGTTGAGATGATTGTGATGTTTTAAGTGATTTATTTACATTAAGAAATATAAATAATTTTCTCTAAATAGAAAAATATTTCCTATTATGGAATCTTGATTACATTCCTAGAATAAAATCCATTTGGTTCAGGTGGATTAAAAATACATATTGTTGCTTTCTTTTTCTCATATTTCTTTAGAAGTTTTTCAACTATGTTAAATAAGAAGGGTTAGTAAAAAAAATCTTTTTTTTTTATTTGATAGAAGCATTTAGAATCATAGAACATCAACATTTAAGGGGTAAGTATTCTCCACTCAGGCTAGAAATGAGAAAGTTATAAATGAAGAAGCTGATGTTCTTTTTCATGAAAACAGTATCTTGTGAATTTGATTAGCATGAACGGATATAATCTAATCATCCCTGGATGAATTAAGTTCCTCAAACTGCAGATCTTAGGAATGGATACTGTATTTGGGTAGAGCTGTAAAGTATAATAATAACCATGAGAACTGACTAAAAGAAGTCACCCATACCAATTCTCATTACCAATTTTTGGTCAAAGACTGTTTATAAGGTCAAAAATATTACAAAATTACTTCACTGGATAGATAATGTAGATTTCTTATATTTTTCAGTTATTTTGACTATCTGAGGACTTAAACCAGTGGTCCCCAACCTTTTTGGCACCAGGGACCAGTCTCGTGGAAGACAGTTTTTCCATGGACTTAGGGGTTGGGGGATGAGGGACGGTTTTAGGATGACACTGTTCCACCTCATATCATCAGGTACTAGATTCATAAGGAGCGCACAACCTAGATCCCCGGCATGTGCAGTTCACAGTAGGGTCAGGACTTCCAAGAGAATCTAATGCCATGTCTGATCTGACAGGAGGCGGAGCTCAGGCAGTACAGCTCACTTCTGCTCCCCCTCCTGCTGTGCAGCCCGGTTCCTAACCAACTACGATCAGTATGAGTCTGCAGCCTAGGGCTTAGGGACCCCTAGCTTAAACTTATATATTAACCTCTGTTGACCAGTACCTTTGAAGGGATTTTATTTTCATTTAACTTTAAAGGGGTTCTACTTTCCCCCTGCCATTCTGCAACCCAAATATATTTTAAGGCATCTGAAACATACAAGAAACTTTATATTCAAAACTACCAGCAACTTTGGTAATGCTTAAGACAATATGCAAGTAATTCAGATGTCATTTAACCTCTTTAATACAAGATTTCTATCACAGACAATATCTTTCTTACCTATCAGTGAAAAAAAGTCCTGTAGCACCTCTTAATTTGAAAGAAAGAATCTTAAACTCATTAAATCCCTCTGAAGCTAGGAAGGTCAACTTTGCTTTGCCTTCTGATTTAAGTCATTTACTGATACCCCAACACATGGTTGAAATTACTTTAGCAGATCTATGCTAGGCATAAGTTATTCACCTGGCTTTGCAATAACATTGGTTTTTCTAAGTAATGCTCACTCTTAGGCATAAAATCTGGCTTGAAAATTTAAATGATTTAGCCAGGGACTGACAGATGTAGGAACAATTCCCAGCTTCAATGATTCTGTTATGTACCTCTTCAGATAACTTTCTTCAATACAATCAATTCTCTGAGATTAAAAATATATTATGACAATTATGTTCTTTTCTATTTTTCTAATGCATAAAGTTCCCTTTCCCTATAAATCTATTGGAAAATTGTTAGAATAGGCATAACCTTGCTTCACTTGTAGCAACCACATTTATACATTATTTAACTTGGCTCATGTAATTTATTCCTTACACAGAGAAGTTTGTATCTGTCATTATCCCTCCAATCTTTACATTTGGGTAAAATGTTCAGAAGATACAAGGAAGGTTATCCCTCTCCTAAGGTCATTCTTGCATAAAGTACATATTTTTCCAGGCTTACATGATGTAAAGGTTTAACAGTAAAATAAGTAACATCCTTCATTTCCCTAGACCAAAGGCCCTTGTCACATGGCAGTTTAAGTTGTCATCAGAGATCATGGCTGGGGGTGGGGTGGATGGAGTCTCTAGACCATCTCTCAATATTTATATAGCTATTCCTCAATGTATGATAGGGTTATGTACAGATAAACCCATCACAAGTTAAAAATACCATAAGTTAATGATCACCATTCTAACTGGTATGAGATGGTATCTCAATGTAATTTTGATTTGCATTTCTCTAATGACCAGAAACAACAGATGCTGGAGAGGATGTGGAGAAATAGGAACACTTTTACACTGTTGGTGGGAGTGTAAATTAGTTCAACCATTGTGGAAGACAATGCAGCGATTCCTCAAGGACCTAGAAATAGAAATTCCATTTGACCCAGCAATCCCATAACTGGGTATATATCCAAAGGATTATAAATCGTTCTATGATAAGGACACATGCACACGAATGTTCATTGCAGCACTGTTTACAATAGCAAAGACCTGGAACCAACCCAAATGCCCATCGATGATAGACTGGACAGGGAAAATGTGGCACATATACACCATGGAATACTATGCAGCCATTAAAAATGCTGAGTTCGTGTCCTTTGTAGGGACATGGATGAACCTGGAAACCATCATTCTCAGCAAACTGACCCAAGAACGGAAAATCAAACACCGCATGTTCTCAGTCATAGGTGGGTGTTGAACAATGAGAACACATGGACACAGGTAGAGGAGCATCACACACTGAGGTCTAGGGGAGGGACATTGACAGGTAGGGAGTTGGGGAGGGATAACAAGGGGAGAAATGCCAGATATAGGTGATGGGGATGGAGGCAGCAAACCACATTGCCATGTATGTACCTATGCATCAATTCTGCATGTTCTTTACATGTACCCCAGAACCTAAAATGCAATAAAATATATATATAAATAGTAATAATTAATAAACTCCCATATATAATATAAAATACCGTAAGTTAAAATGCATTTAATACAATTAACTTACTGAACATCATAGCTTAGCCTTGCCTGCCTTAAATGGATTGGAACACTTACATTAGCCCATGTTTGGACAAAATCATCTGACAACACAGTACACTGTGGAGTATGGGTTGTTTGCCCTTGTGATCACGCAGCTGACTGGGAATTACAGCTTGCTGCAAGCTGTCCAATAGTGCAAGAGCATCATACCCATTTCTACTGAAAGCATATTGCATTTACACCATTGTAAAGGTGAAAACTTGTAAGTCAAAGCATTGTAAGTTGAGTGACTATATGTAGTAATGCCACATTTAAAAAATTTTTTGAACACAATATTTCTGGCTAGTTTGCTTCACTTTAGTAAATTATTCTAAGCAATTTTTTCTGTACTTTGGAGTAAGATAAAAATATGAATACATATGTTTTTAATGTCACTCTAAATTATTGTGCGACAGCCCTTTTCAAGAATTATTGAATTATTTAGAAGATTTTGTTGTTGCTTGACTTACTCTTTACTCTTAATTAGGGCTTAAATTCCATAAAATTAGGTGTTAACGTTCGGATTTCTCTCTGGAAGTAAAGGTAATGCCAGTGGTTGTGGTTTTCTTACCATGTAGGACATTAAACACTGTATCTATTAGCAAACTCATTTTAGCTTTCCTTTGACTAGTTAACTATGTATCTCAGGTTCCTCAAATTCTTGTTTGAACCAGCTTTACCATCTTCTTGATTCCCTTGATAATGAATTAAGAAATCTTTGACACATGCTCACTATATTATCCAGACAAGAGATAAGTCTTAATTTTTAAAAATTATTCCTTCACTTTTAAGGCCAAAGCCTCCTATATGTCATTTTCTTCCCACTTTCTCAACAAAGTAGAAAGGTGGTGGTTTCAAATAGGTTAAAACATGAAAAAAGTATAAACTCCTAAGGTACATTTCTGTATGCAAACACCAAGTAAAGCATTTTAAAAATCTTTGTCACCGGCAAGCACAGGCATGACTTTTTTTTTCCCTTAAAATTTTGTGTGTGTGTGTGTGGGTGGGTGTGTGTGTGTATGTGTTATGAGTAAATTTAAAATGTCTTATCAAGCCAATGCTCCAAATGCAGCAATTAGGAGAAAAATTAATAAATGACAAAAGTCATGTTTTTAAGGACATCAGAGTAATGCAGAAGCAAGGACCAAACAGTATCCCAGAAGAAGAAGACCCCTTTTAAATAAGATTTTCCTAGCAATCAATTTTCTTCCCCCCCAGGAAATTTGCTAATTCTAAGCCTTCATTAAGGGCTGAACTTGATGCAGGTAGTGGGAGGGACTGAGTGGGTGGGGAAAAAAACTAGTGGGTCTCTTGGTAGTCATGGAGGTTGTCATGACAGTTTGAAAATTTGAGGAACCCAAAACATATGACAAGTTTTCCTCATGAGATGTTTATTGAGTTTTGAGCCTGTGGGGGAAAGTGGAAAATATCAGTCATAAGCTTCTAAAAGGCAGAATAAATATCATGGTGTTCAAGACAAAGTCTTTCAAAAGGAAGAACTGCTTCAAAAACACTGGCCATACCCCATCAAGACATTTTCTAGAAAGCAGAGGCTAAAAAGCTGATCTCAAAATTTCTTAAGGAAAGAAATGAATCTTCCACAGTGCCCAGGCTGAGGATACAAACATGGTGGATTCAGTCAAAATGGGATGATGGGCTCAAAGAAGAAGACACTCCAGTAGTGCATTGCAATTTACTAAAACTGCAACCCACACCTAACCTAATCTTTGTTAGATTGAAGGAATCAGCCTTTCACATTACCTGCCCTATAGAGAAAAGATGAAATACTTGCTGGTGGAACATACAGCATCTTCTTCTCTATGACACTTTCATGCATAATATCTGGCATTAAAAAACACATAAGGAGAAAGGGTAATATGTGCAATAATCAGGTTTAAAAATAGACAATAGAAGCAGGCCCACAGATGCTATAGATATTGTTTAATATACAAGGAGATTAAAATGACAATGATAAATATTGTAAAGAACATATAAGAAAAAATGGACAGATTGAATAAAAACATTGAATATTTTAATGCAGTACCAGAATCTATAAAATAGAAACTAGTCTGTATTCTACAACTGAAAAATACAATATCTGAAATTAAGAACTCATGGCCTGGGTTTAACAAACTGAACATTAATGAAGTCAGGATTGGTAGGGCAAAATAAATGTCAACTGAAGCAAAAAAAAAAAAAAAAAAAAGGATGGAAATAAGATAATGTAATAAACATATAAAGCACAGTTGAATAATTTAACATATACGTAACTGGAATCCTATAAAAGAAGCAGAGTAAGAATGAAGCAGACACAATTTTTATAGATTTTATTTTTAGAGCAGTTTTAGGCTCATACGTAATTGAGCAGAAAGTAGAGCTAACATACATGCTATGGCTTCCACATGCGCACAGCTTCCTTCACTGTAAATATCCCATGGCACTATTATTTTAAAAGGCAACAATGGCCAAAAATTTTATAAAATTGATTAAAGACATAAAACTAATTATTTAAGAAGTTTAGAACTGGAGGAAGACCATGATGGGAGCTGCAGCACAGTCAGAGGTGTAGGTTAAGGGGATAGTAAGGATTGTATCCTGGAGCCACTTTCCCTGCCAGATAGTCCAGGTGGCAGCACCACATTAGAAGGTTCTCCATCTGTGCCTCGTATTTTCTGTGAAGAACATTTCCCTGTGGCTGAACAAGACAAACTTCTGAAGCACATGAATATTGAACATAATGTCATCATAGCTGATATCAAGTTGGTTGCTGACTTGCAAAGGTACATTTTATGTTGGAGAAAAAGGTTCACTGAACAGTCCATCACAGATTCTTGTAGTGTGATAAGAATTAATTCCATTGCTCCATTTGAACAAGAAAATTATTTTTTGTTATGTGACGTTTTACCAGAACATAGAATTCTTAGAGAAGAGCTTCAGAAACAGACTGATGCCTCTTAGGAGTTAAGACTGTTGTATTCGGGATCTGACAAGATGGCAGAATGGGAACAACTCCAGTCTACAGCTTCCAGCAAGACCAATGCAGAAGGCAGGTGATTTTTGCATTTCCCACTGAGTGGTACCCAGAACCTCAGGGAGAGAGCAGTTCACTTCCCTGGAAAGGGGGCTGAAGCCAGGCAGCCAACTGACCTTGCTCAGCAAGTCCAATTCCCATGGAGCCCAGCAAGTTAAGAACCACTGGCTGGAAATTCTTGCTGCCAGCACAGTAGTCTGAAGTAGACCTGGGATGATCCAGCTTGGTGGGGGGAGGGGGCGACTGCCTCTCTAAATTCCTCTTCACTGGGCAGGGCATCTCTGAAAGACAGCAGCCCCAGCCAGGGGCTTATAAATATAACTCCCATTTCCCTGGGACTGAGCTCCTGGGGGAAGAAGAAGCTGTGGGCACAGCTTCAGTGAACTTAAACATTCCTGCCTGCTGGCTCTGAAGAGAACAGCAGATCCTGACACAAAGGGTTCTCCAGCACAGCACTCAAGCTCTGCTAAGGGACAGACTGCCTCCTGAAGTGGGTCTCTGATCCCCATGCCTCCTAACTGGGAGCAACCTCCCAACAGGGGTTGACAGATATCTCATGCAGGACAGTTCAGGCTGGTGCCCCTCTTAGGATGAAGCTTCCAGAGGAAGGAGCAGGCAGCAATCTTTGCTGTTCTGCAGCCTCTGCTGGTGATACCCAGGCAAATAGGGTCCAGCAAACTGCAGCAGACATGCAGAAGAGAGGCCTGACGGTTAGAAGAAAAACTAACAAAAAGAAATCAGTAACATCAACATCAACAAAAAGGATACCCACACGCAGAAACCCCATCCAAAGGTCATCAGCCTCAAAGATCAAAGTTAGATAAATCCACAAAGATGAGGAAAAACCAGGGCAAAAATGCTGAAAATTCCACAAACCAGAATGCCTCTTTTCCTCCCAATGATTGCAACTCCCCCTCCAGCAAGGGCACAAAACTGGACAGAGAATGAGTTTGATGAACTGACAGAAGCAGGCTTCAGAAAGTGGGTAATAACAAACTCCTCTGAGCTAAAGGAGCATGTTCTAACCCAATGCAAGGAAGTTAAGAACCTTGAAAAATGGTTAGAGGAACTGCTAACTAGAATAATCAGTTTAGAGAAGAACATAAATGACCTGATGGAGCAGAAAAACACAGCATAAGGATTTCGTGAAGCACACACAAACATCAATAGCCAAATTGATCAAGTGGAAGAAAGGATATCAGAGATTGAAGATCAACTTAATGAAATGAGGCATGAAGACAAGATTAGAGAAAAAAGACTGAAAAGGAATGAACAAAGCCTCCAAGAAATAGGGGACTTAGTGAAAGACCAAACCTACAATTGATTGGGGTCCCGAATGTGATGGGGGAGACTGAAACCAAGTTGGAAAACACACTTTGGGATATTATCCAGGAAAACATCCCCAACCTAGCAAGACAGGCCAACATTCAAATTCAGGAAACACAGAGAACACCACAAAGATACTCTTCAAGAAAAGCAACCCCAAGACACATAATCATCAGATTCTCTAAGGTTGAAACAAAGGAAAAAATGTTAAGGGCAACCACAGAGAAAGGTCAGGTTATCTAAAAAGAGAAGCCAATCAAACTAACAGCAGATCTCTCTCCCAGAAACCCTACAAGCCAGAAGAGAGTGGGGCCCAATATTCAATATTCTTAAAGAAAAGAATTTTCAACCCAGAATTTCATATCCAGCCAAACTAAGTTTCATAAGCAAAGGAGAAATAAAATCCTTTACAGACAAGCAAATGCTGAGGGATTTTGTCACCACCAGGCCTACCTTAAAAGAGCTCCTGAAGGAAGCACTAAATATGGAAAGGAAAAACTGGTACCAGACACTACAAAAACACATCAAAATATAAACACTAGAGGCACTGTGAGGAAACTGCATCAACTAATGTGCAAAATAACCAGCTAGTACCATGATGACAGAATCAAATTCACACATAACAATATTAACCTTAAATGTAAATGGACTAAACATGCCAATTAAAACAAACAGACTGAAAAACTGGAAATTAGTCAAGACCCATAGGTGTGCTATATTCAGGAGACCCATCTCAACTGCAAAGACACACATAGGCTCAAAATAAAGGGATGGAGACATATTTACCAAGCAAATGGAAAGCAAGAAAAGGCAGGGGTTGCAATCCTAGTCTCTGATAAAACAGACTTTAAACCAGCAAAGATCAAAAAAGACAAAGAAAGGCATTACATAATAGTAAAGGGATCGATGCAACAAGAAGAACTAACTATCCTAAATATATATGCACCCAATACAGGAGCACCCAGATTCATAAAACAAGTACTTAGAGACCAACAAAGACTTACACTCTCGCATAATAATAGTGGGAGATTTTAACACCCCAATGTCAATATTAGATAGATCAATGAGACAGAAAATGAACTAGGATATTCAGGACTTGAACTCAGCTCTGTATCAAGTGGACCTAATAGATATCTACACAACTCTTCACCCCAAATCAACAGAATATACATTCTTCTGAGCACCACATAGCATTTACTTAAAAATTGACTGCATAATTGGAAGTAAAACACTCCTCAGCAAATGCAAAAGAACAGAAATCATAGCAAACAGCCTCTCAGACCGCAGTGCAATCAAATTAGAGCTCAGGATTAAGAAACTCACTCAAACCACATAATTACATGGAAACCAAACAACCTGCTCCTAAATGACTATGGGAATAATGAAATTAAGGCAGAAATTATGAAGTTCTTTGAAACCAATGAGAACAAAGAGACAACATACCAGCATCTCTGGGACATGGCTAAGGTGATGTTTAGAGGGAAATTTATACTAAATGCCCACATCAGAAAGTGGGAGAGATCTAAAATCAACACCCTGACATCACAGTTGAAAGAATTAGAGAAACAAGAGCAAACAAATTCAAAAGCTAGCAGAAGACAAGAAATAACTAATATCAGAGCAGAACTGAAGGAGATAGAGACACAAAAAACCCTTCAAAAAAAATCCATGAATCCAGCAGCTGGTTTTTTGAAAAGATTAATAAAGTAGATAGACTGCTAGCCAGACTAATAAAAAAGAAAGAGAGAAGAACCCAAATACACACAATACAAAATAACAAAGGGAATATCACCACTGAACCCACAGAAATACAAACTACCATTAGAGAATACTATAAACACCTCTACACACACACACACACACACACACACACACACACACAAACTAGAAAATCTAGAAGAAATTGATAAATTCCTGGGCACATACACCCTCTCTAGACTAAACCAGGAAGAAGTCAAATGCCTGAATAGACCAATAACAAGTTCTGAAATTGAGGCAGTAATTAATCACCTACCAATCAAAAAAAGCCCAGGACCAGATAGATTCACAGCCAAATTCTACCAGAGGTACAAACAAAAGCTAGTACCATTCCTTCTGAAACAATTCCAAACAATAAAAAGAGGGCATCCTCCCTAACTCATTTTATGAGACCAGCAACATCTTGATTCCAAAACCTGGCAGAGGCACAACAAAAAAAGAAAATTTCAGGCAATATCCCTAGTAAACATCAACACGAAAATCCTCAATAAAATACTGGCAAATCAAATCCAGCAGCACATCAAAAAGCTTATCCACCATGATCAAGTCAGCTTCATCTCTGGGATGCAAGGCTGGTTCAATGCACACAAATCAATAAATGCAATCCATCACATAAACAGAACCAATAACAAAAACCACAATTATCTCAATAAATGCAGAAAAGGCCTTTGATAAAATTCAACACCCTTCATGCTAAAAACTCTCAATAAACGAGGTATTGATGGAACGTATACCAAAATAATAAGAACTATTTATAACCAACCCATAGTAAATATCATACTGAATGGGCAAAAGCTGAAAGCATTCCCTTTGAAAACTGGTGTAAGACAAAGATGCCCCTCTCACCATTCCTATTCAACAAAGTTTTAGAATTTCTAGCAGAGCAATCAGGCAAGAGAAAGAAAGAAAGGGGTATTCAATTAGGAAGAGAGAAAGTCTAATTGTCTCTGTTTGCAGATGACATGATTGAACACATAAAAACCCCATTGTCTCAGCCCCTAAACTCCTTAAGCTGATAAACAACTCAGCAAAGTCTCAGGATACAAAATCCATGTCCAAAAATCACAAATATTCCTATAAACCAATAACAGACAAGTAGAGAGGCAAATCATGAGTGAACTCCCATTCACAATTGCTACAAAGAGAATAAAATAACTAGGAATACAACTTACAAGGAACATGAAGGACCTCCTCAAGTAGAACTACAAACCACTGCTCCAGAAAAAAAAGAGAGAACACAAACAAATGGAAAAATATTCCATGCTTATGGATAAGAAGAATCAGTATCCTGAAAATTGTCATACTGCCCAAAGTACTTATAGATTCAATGCTATTCCCATCAAGCTACCATTGACTTTCTTCCCAGAACTAGAAAAAACTACTTTAAATTTCATATGGAACCAAAAATGCCCATATAGCCAAGACAATCTTAAGCAAAAAGAAAAAGCTGGAAGCATCACACTACCTGATTTCAAACTATACTAAAAGCCTATAGTAACAAAAACAGCATGGTACTGGTACCAAAAACAGATATATAGACCAATGGAACGGATCAGAATCCTCAGAAATAACACCACACATCTACAAGCATCTGATCTTCAATAAACTTAACAAAAACAAGCAATGGGAAAAGGATTTCCTCTATAATGAATGGTGCTGGGAAAACTGGCTAGCCATATGCAGAAAAAAGAAACTGAACCCCTTCCTTAAACCTTATACAAAAATTAACTCAGGATGGGTTAAAGGCTTGAACATAAACCTAAAACCATAAAATTCTAGAAGAAAACCCAGGCAATACCATTCAGGACATAGGCATAGGCAAAAACGTCATGATTAAAATACCAAAAGCAACAAAAGCCAAAATTGACAAATGGAATCTAATTAAACTGAAGAGCTTCTACACAGCAACAAAACAAAACAAAACAAAAAAGCCTATCATCAGAGTGAACAGGCAACCTAGAGAATGGGACAAAATTATTGCAATCTATGCATCTGACAAAGGTCAAATATCCAGAATCTACAAGGATCTCAAACAAGTTTACAAGAAAAAAAAATCCCGTCAAAAAGTGGGCAAAGGATATGAGCAGATAATTCAGAAAAGAAGACATTTGTGCAGCCAACAAACATATTTTTTAAAAAGCTCATCATTAATGCATTAATGCAAATCAAAACCACAATGAAATAACATCTCACACCAGTTAAAATGGTACTCATTAAAAAAGTTTGGAAACAACAGATGCTGGTGAGGATGTGGAGAAATAAGAATGCTTTTACATTGTCAGTGGGAATGTAAACTAGTTCAACCATTGTGGAAGACAGTGTGGTGATTCCTCTAGGATTTAGAACCAAAAATACCATTTGACCCAGCAATCCCATTACTGAGTATATACCCAAAGGATTATAAATCACTCTACTATAAAGACACATGCACACATATGTTTACTGCAGCACTATTTACAATAGCAAAGACTTGGACCAACCCAAATACAGATCAGTGATAGACAGGATAAAGAAAATGTGGCCCATACACACCATGGAATACTATGCAGCCATAAAAAAGAAAAAGTACATGTCCTTTGCAGGGACATGGATGAAGCTAGAAACCATCATCCTCAGCAAACTAACACAGGAACAGAAAAGCAAACACCATATGTTCTTACTCATAAGTGGGAGTTGAACAATGAGAACACATGGACATCGGGAGGGGAACGTGACACACCAAGGCCTGTCAGGGGGTGGGAGGCAACAGGAGGGAAAGCATTAGGACAAATACATAATGCATGCAGGGCTAAAAACCTAGATGACAGGTTGATAGGTGCAGCAAACCGCCATGACCCATGTATACCTATGTAACAGACCTGTATGTTCAGCACATGTATCCGAGAACTTAAAGTAAAATAAAATAAAAAATTTTAAAAAAGTTTACAGAAGTTCAAGAAAAATACAAGAGAGACCACACTCAAGAACATTAGAGTCAAATAGCTGAAAACTAATGAAAAGAGAAAACATAAAAACAGAGAAAGAGACATGCTGCCTTCAAAGAAGCAACAGGACATAAGACTGACTTTTCAACAGAATTTTTGGAAGCCAAAGGCAATGGAATAGCATACATAAAGTGCTAAATGAAAATATAACTGCCAACTATAAAACTGAGTACTCAATACCTCTTTGAAAAATGAAGGCAATTTATTGCAAGCAGAACTATAGTATAAGAAAAAAATGGATACAATTTTTAAGGCTAAACAAGAATGAATGGAAGCACAGTTTTACATGAAGGAATTTAGAAAAGGTACAGTTCAGAAAAGTTAAACCTATTGGTAATATAAGAAAATGTTGAGCATTTTAAACAATAATGACAATAAAGTCCTGTGGGTTAATAAAATGTCGACAAAATATTCAACAATAATAGCACAAGGGCAAGAGACTGACTCACCGAGGCAGAACCAAGAAGATGGGGCCACTGTAAAGCGGGTAAGATGAACTCAGCTAAAATTTGTAAGCAAATTGCTAAAGGCTGATATGAGCTAACATAAGAGTATAAAATCCTTTGGAACCATGACATGAATTTGCACCCCCTTCATAGGCTCTTCTCCCTAGGGCTCATGAGGTGTTCATTAGAAAGACTGGAGTCAGGGCAAGAGACCAGAAGAAGCGTCCATTGAAGATGAGCCTTAGAAAATGGTGGTAGCCAAGTTATGGGAAAGACACCATGCAATGGTTGGTCCTCTTTCCACTAAGACAAAAGATTTAATTAGCTGGGGTATGGGCTTTGGAGGGGTGGATAGCAAACCACCTCATCCCTAGGACACAAGTGGGCTGGGGGCTGGGGAGGAAAATATCTTCCAATCTCTGGGGGAAGGAGCCATAAAACCATCCTGGATCTAGACCACCATAAATTTTTTGCTGGCAGTAGAGTGAAAGAATTAGGAAAGCGCCATCCTTAGATACAGGGACATGAGATCTACTGAAGAATGAGGCTAAACTAAGGTAACAGGGAATTCCCCCTGGTCTCATCAGCAGGAAAATCAAACACCGACAATTTGCTGTTGGCAAATAAGATAGCTTGGAGAGTGACCTATTCTGAGACTCAGGAACACAGGGAAGGCTAAAACCTCAGGATAGGATTAGGAACTTCAAAAAAGTTTGCTATCCAGCAAACTGATCCTCACCTTAAAGATAAAAAAATATAGATGAAAGAAGCCAGTGGTACAATGAAGACAAACATAGCAACAGCAAAATATCAAACCAGCTCCATTCGTGAGAAGTTTGACACAACCTTCTCCCACATACACAAAAATGGTAGAAGAAAAAAAAATGCCTAACCATTTTCTGGTGTAAATACTACTTACCTGAATCTTACTGTTCTACACACTCTCTGGCAATTAATAGAACATTAGGAAAGTGCTCTCTTTGGCAGTACATACACTGAAATTGGAATGATACAGAGATGATTAGCATAGCCCTGTGCAAGGATGACAGACAAATTCGTGAAGACCTTCATTAAAAAAAGAGACAAAGAGACATGTAAAAGCAAGAAAAAACAAATTCACTGTCAAAGAACAATGCAACCAAAAGAACAAGATTCAAGAGATAATGTAGACATTAAAATTATCCAACAAGTAACTTAAAATAACTACAATTCATATGGTTCTAGTGGGAAAAAATTAACAACATGCACAGGAACACAGCATTTCAGCAGAGAAATGGAAATTATAAGAAATTAATGGAAATGCTAGAAATAAAACATAGTAACAGAGATGAAGATTACTTTCAATGCACTCAAAACATCAAGGAAAGTCAGTGAAATTAAACGTAGGTCAATAGAAATTATCCAAATTGAAGGACAAAAAAGGCAGTGGGAAAATAAAAATGGCTCAGAGCACGCAAGAGCTGTGGTATCATATCAAATGGTCTACCATATGTAGAATGGTAATCCCTGCGGGGTGGCATTGGGAGTGGAAATGACAGAGAAGAGAGAGAAACCAAATAAATATTTGGAGAGTTAATGGTTAACATTTTTCCAAAATAATGTAAGACATGAAGCCACAGATCTGAGAAGGTCAGAGAACCATAAGCAGGATAAACAAGAGCAACAAAAATAAAACCACCTGGATATATCATACTGAAAGTGCTAAAAGTGAAAGATAAAGGGATAATCTTAAAGACAACCAGAAGTAAAAAGACATGTTACAAGTAAAGCAACAAAGATAAGAACTGAAGTAGATTATTCATCAGGAATTATACAAGCTAGGAAAGAATGAAAAGAAATATTTAAAGTGCTGAAAAAATTGTCAGACCAGAATGTTATGGAACTATCTTTCAAACATAAAGAAGAAATAAAGAATTTCAGACAAATATAAACAGAAGTGTCAAAAAATCTTCAGAAAGAATCAGAGCTAGACAGAAATTTAAACCTACACAAAGAAATGATGAAGATAAAAGACTTTTTTTCCTTATTATAATTGTTCTAAAAGATAACCAACTTTTTAAAGGAAAAATAGAAAGAGTACTTTGGGTTTACAACATGTATAAAGGTGAAATATAAGAAAATGATAGAAAAACAGACTGGAGGGAGGAACTGGGAGTATCCTGTTGTAAAGTACTAACATTACATGTGAGTGATACAATGTTATTTGAAGGTAAACTGTGATTAACTAAGACATGCATTATAAATTTTATGTCAACCACTAAAAAGTCAAAAAAAAGTGTAAGTAAACCAACATTAAAGATAAATACTGAGTTACAAAAAAAAAAATACACAATTCAAGAGCAGACAGAAAAAGACAGAAAGAGAAAAAAGGACAAATTAAACAAATAGCAAACAACTAGCAAGACAATTTATTTAAATCTGACCATATCAATAATTTCATTTAATATAAATGATGTAAACACACTAAATAAAAAAGAATGTTACATGTCTTTTTTTTTAAGTCAAACCTATTGGGAAACAAAATGGTGTAGCCACTGTGGGAAACAGTTTAGCAGTTCCTCAAAAAGTTAAAACTAGAGGTACCACATGACTCAGCTGTTCCACTCCCATGTATATACCCAAGAGAAGGGAAGACATATGTTCACACAAAAACCTGTACATGAATGTTTATAGCAGCATTATTCAAAATAGCCAGAAAGTGAAAACAACCCAAGTGCCTATCAACTGATGAGCTGGATAAATAAAATGTAATATATCCATGCAATAAAATTTTGTTCAACCATAAGAAGAAATGAAAGAATGATACATGCTATAATATAGATGAAACTTCAAAACATGCTGAAAGAAGACAGACATAATAGGCCACATATTGTATATTGCATTTATATGAAATATCCATAATATGAAAATCCGTAGAGAAATAAAGTAAATTAGCGATTGCCAGGGGTTGAAGCAAGGGGAGAATTGGAACTGACTGCTAACAGGTATGAGTTTCTTTTAGAATGATGGAAACGTTCTGAGATTAAATATTGATGACGGCTGCATAACATTGTGAATAGTCTAAAAAAACCACTAAAGTATACATTTTAAAATGTTTAAAATGGTGAATTTTATATTTTGTGTATTTTATCTCAATTTTAAAAATTAGAGACCTGACTACATTCTATCTACAAGGAACTCACTGAAAATGAAAAAAACAAAAACAGTTCAAAATAAAAGAGTAGAAAATCATATGCCATACAAACAGTAATAATAAGAAAGCTAGTGTGGCAATATTAGCATCAGAAAATACGACTTCAGTATAGGAACATTTCCTGGGATAAACAGGAAAATTAGCCGGGTGCAGTGGCTCACACCTGTAATCCCAGCACTTTGGGAGGCCAAGGTGGGTGGATCACCTGAGGTAAAGAGTTTGAGATCAGCCTGACCAACATGATGAAACCCCATTACCACTAAAAATACAAAATTAGCTGGAAATGTTGGTGCACACCTGTAGTCCCAGCTACTTGGAAAGCTGAGGAAGGAGAATTGCTTGAACCGGGGAGGCAGAGGTTGCAGTGAGCCAAGATCGCACCACTGCACTCCAGCCTGGGTGACAGAGTGAGACTCTGTCTCAAAAAAAAAAAAAAAAAAAAAAAAGGAGGAAAATTACATAATGACAAGAAACCAATTCACCAAGAATATACAAAAAATGCATAACATGCACACATCTAACAAAAGATTTGCAGAATATAGGAAGCAAAATCTGAAGAATAAATGATATTAGATAAGTCCAAAATTATGTTGGGTGATTTCAACACTTTTCTCTCTGTAATCCAGAAAGCAGTAAGACTGAAAATCAGTAAGGGATTAAAAAGCTTAAAAAGATTAAAAATAAAAGGGTAGAAAATCATATGCCATACAAACCCTAATCACAGAAAAACTTACCAAAAAATTGGAAAATAGTTGCAATTGAATGAACATGAAAAAACATCATATCAAAATTATTGGGATGTGGATAAAGTTGTCCTCATAGTGAAAGTTTTAGCATTAATGCTTATATTTAAAAATTATAAGACGGGTATGGCAGCTTATACCTGTAATCCCATCACTTTGGGAGGCCAAGGCAGGAAAATTGCTTGAGGCCAGGAGTTGGAGACCAGCCTGGGCAATATCAGGAGACCCCGTCTTTACAAAAAAATAATTTAAAAAAGCTGGACCTGGTAGCACATTCCTGTAGTTTCAGCAACTCACAGAGGCTGAGGCAGGAGGATTGCTCCCTTCCAGGAGTTCAAAGTTACAGTGAACTATGGTTGCACCACTGCACTCCATGCTGGATAACAGAGTGAGACCTACGCACCCACAAAAAAGGATGAGTTCATGTCCTTTGCAGGGACATGGATGAAGCTGGAAACCATCATTCTCAGCAAACTGATAAAAGAACAGAACACCAAACACTACATGTTCTCACTCATAAGTGGGTGTTGAACAATAAGAACACATGGACACAGAAAGGGGGAACATCACACACCGGGGTCTGTTGGGCACTGGTGGGGTGACTAGAGGAGGGATAGCAAGGGGTGGGGGGATTGGGGAGGGATAACAGTAGGAGAAATACCTAATGTAGATGACAGGGTGATGGATGCAGCAAACCACCATGGCATGTGTATACTTATGTAACAATTCTGCACGATCTGTACATGTACCCCAAAACTTAAAATATAATTTTTAAAAACCACAAAAAAAGGAAAAAGAAATCAGAAAAGTTCTCAAATCAATGATCTGGGCTTTTATCTTAAGTAAAAAATTTACAAGGAAAAGGGAAAGAGCTAGCATGCAAAAAAAAAAAAACAAAAAACTGAAAAGAAGAACAAAATTGGAGGACTTACTACAAGATTTCAACATGTGCTATAAATAATCAAGTAACCGAGAGACGGTGATATTGGTGAAAGGACAGACATAAAGATCAGCGGAACCACGCAGTCCAAACATAGATCCTTCTATCTGTAACTGATCTTTAACAGAATTGCAAAGGCAATTCTATAGAGGAAAATTGATCACCTTTCCAAAAAAACAGTGTGGAAAACGATATCCACCTGAAAAAGAAAACAAAAACTCAACCCATGCCTCAGAACATACACAAAAAATGAAGTCAAAATAGATAACAAATATAAATGGAATATTTGAATCTGTAAAAACTACTACAATTCAATGTAGGCTAAAGTATTTGTGACATTAGGTCACACAAATGTCTCAGAGATCCTTAATAATGCTGTGGACTGTGAATCATAAAAGTAAAAAATGATAAATATTTGTCCATCAAAATAATCTGTAAAACTACCACAATTCAATGTAGGCTAAAGTATTTGTGACATTAGGTCACACAAATGTCTCAGAGATTCCTTAATCAATAATGCTGTGGACTGTGAATCATAAAAGTAAAAAATGATAAATATTTGTCCATCAAAATTTTGGAAAACTTTTAAACTTCAGCTCTTCGAAAGGCCATGTAAGAAAATTAAAGACAAGCAAAAGAATAGGATAAAATACGTGAAAAACTCAGCATTTAAAGGTCTCCTATTCCAAATATATAAAGCATTCTAAAAACCCAATGTGAAGAAATTAAACAACCCAAGAAAAAAATTTTGTGAAAGGTGTGAGCAGATACTGTATGAAAAAAAGACATATGGATGACAAATAGGCACATTAAAAGATGTTCTACATCAGTAGTGTTTGGGGAAACACAAATTAAAACCACAATGAAATTCCACCACACACCTATTAGAATGACAAACAAAAAACCTGAGAGTACCAACGGCTGATGAACATGTGGTGCAAACTGGAATCCTTATAGGTTATTGCTGGGAATTCAAAAATGGCGTGACTATTTTGGAAATGAGTTTTCAGTTTCTTAATTTAAATGTATACTTACATGGCACAGCAACTCAACTCACAGTTATTTACACAAGAAAAATGAAAATGTATTCACATTAAAACCTGTATGTGGAAAAAAAAAAAACAGAAAACCTGTGTGTAAATGTTTATAACAACTTTTTCAAAGTAACCAACGACTGGTAGCAAGCCAAATGTATTGTTTATAGTTGCCAAAAAGTGTAAACAACTCAAAAAATGTGTTTCAATTGGTGAATGGATAAACAAATTGGTATATCCATGCAGTAATACACTACTCAGTAATAAAAAACAAATGGTGGAAATAATAACATGAATGAACTGAGAGGTATAATTCTATATAAAAGAAGCCAAACAAAAAATACTACATATTATATGATTCCATTTATATGGTATTTTATAAAGGCAAAACTAGAGGGATAGAAAAGAGGTCAGTAGTTGTCAGGATCTGAGGATATGGGGAATGGCTGATTTCAAAGGGGCACAAACAAATTTAGGGGAATGATGGAACTGCTCTATACCTTGATTGAGGTGACAGTTACATAACTATGCTTTTTACAAAACTCATACAACTATCTAGTAAAAATGGTGAATTTTACTGTATGGACATTGTACCTCCATAAACCTGAATTAAAGAAAAACTAATAAAGGAAGTAACATGGAATAACAATAAAATTTAACCCCAACAAAATTAAGAAAGGAAAAAGAAAGAAAAGAGAAATAATTTTAAAACAGAAGCAAAATGGCAAACATAAAGTCAATTACATGAGTAATTACATGAAGTTCAAATGGACTAAGCACACTAATGAAAAGGCAAAAATTTTCAGACTGTATTTAAAAAAAACAATACATGTGTATTGTTATCCTTTAAATATAAGTACACAAACTGTTTGAAAGCAAAAGAATGGGAAAGATATTACCATACAAACAGTAACCTAAAAAAAGTTTGAGGTTATATTAATATCAGACAAAGTAAACTTTTTTTTTTTTTTTTTGAGACTGGAGTGTCTCGCTCTGTAGCCCAGGTTGGCGTGATCTCGGCTCACTGCAACCTCCACCTCCTGGATTCAAGTGATTCTCCTGCCTCAGCCTCCCGAGTAGCTGGGACTATAGGTGCGTGCCAAGGCAACCAGCTAATTTTTTGTATTTTCAGTAGAGATGGGGTTTCCCCATGTTAGCCGGGACGGTCTCAATCTCCTGACCTTGTGATCCACCCGCCTTGACCTCCCAAAGTGCTGGGATTACAGGCATGAGCCACGGCGCCCGGCCCAGACAAAGTAAACTTTAAGGCCAGAAGTGTACTAGAGATAAAGGACGGCATTTTATAAAGATCAAGGGGTCAATTCAACAGGAAAAATTTAAAATCCTAAATTTTTATGTCCTTGATAACCTAGTTTCAAGTAATATAAGCAAACATTGGTAGAAGTAAAGAAGAAACAAACAAAACCTTAATCAGTTTAATATACCTTTCTCTGGTGTGTTAGATGCAAGAGGATAATTAGATAACAAAAATTAGAAATCATATAGAATATTTGAACAAAATGATTAACCAATCTGACCTACTTGATATATCGATAGAATACTACACCCAACAACTGTGAATTCTTTTCAAGCACACATAAAATGTTTGTCAAAATAACTATATGCTGTGCATAAATCAAGCCTGAAGAAGCTTCAAAATTACTGAAATCACATAGGTTATATTCTAGACCAGGGTGGAATTAGCCTCGAAACCAACTAATAGAAACATAACTAGAAGATCTGAAAATGTTTGGAAATTAAAGAAAGCTTTTCTAAATAAACCAGTAGTCAAGATAATGAAAATGAAAATTGAACTCATCAAAATTTATGTGGTGTAGCTAAAACAGTGTGTGCTGGTTACTGAATGATTGCCTCTCTGCTCCAAATTCCTCATTTGCCTGTTGTGTGGCCCTTTAATTATTTGTCCTTGCCAGCTGGAACTTTGTCATTAGAGGGCACTAGAAATATGCTGCAGGAGGAAAAGATTTTTTGCTTCCTGGTTCTGGTGTGCTTGCTACTCCAGGATGCATAGTTTTCCCCCAGCACCAAGTTTCTGCAGTTCACAGTAGCCAGCAACACCCAGCAACCAGCAGGCAGTTTTGTAGTGGAAAGACTCCAATGAAGCATCTCCCCCATGAATGTCTTTCACTGGCACCCCAGAAGGTGGATTTCCAGCACATTTTGTCATTAAGGCACCATGGCAACTTCTCTGCTATCCAATGTGCCACAGTACTGCCCTCTACAACAGGCTGTTGATCTTAGGCCTGGGTGGTATCTTCCTTGAGTCAGTTATGTCAGCTCTGAGAGGAGAAAGCTGTAACCTATACCTACTATTCCTATATCCTTTGGTATCCTCTTCTTGCTAGAGAATCTCTCGTGACTTCAATTACCTAGTACGGTTAATAGTTTTGTTTTTTTTTGTTTGTTTGTTTTTTTTTTTTTGAGAGTCTCTCATACTATTTCCCAGGGTGGGATGCAATGGTGTGATCTGGGCTCACTGTAACCTCTTCCTCCCAGGTTCAAGCGATTTTCATGCCTCAGCTTCCGGGGTAGCTGGGACTACAGGTGAATGCCACCGTAACCAGCTAATTTTTGTAATTTTAGTAGAGACAGGGTTTCCCCATGTTGGCCAGGCTGGTCTCGAACTCCTGACCTCAAGTGATCTGCCTGCCTCGATCTCCCAAAGTGCTAGGATTATAGGCATGAGCCACCACACCTGTCCTAATAATTCTTTATGCTAAATTTTTTAATAAAATTCCTGTGTGAGTTCTGTCTCCTGATTAGATTTTTTAAATTCACAATAATTAGAAGAAAGTTGACTTTACATGCCTATATCAGAAAAGAAAAAAATTAAAAATTAATTTCTAAGTGACCATCTCAAGAAGTGAGAAAAGGAACAGGAAATGGAAGTTAATAAAAATGAAAACAGTAATTGATGAAATAGCTGACATAAAACTGAGAAAAATCAACAAAGTCAAAGTTTTTTTTTCAAAGAATATCAATAGATTTGATAAACCCTTAGCAAGACCATGCAAAAGCAAAAGTATAAATTACTAATATCAGAATAAAAGGGCCATATCACTACAGATCCTACAAAAATAAAAAGATAAATCAGAAGTATTTGGAATAATTTTATATAAATAAATTTGACAATCTATATAAAATGATTTTATATAAAATAACAAGTCATCTAAATTGATAAAAGAAAAATTAAAAGAAATCAAAATCATTGCTAAATATATTCTATCTATAATTTAAAACTTACCCTCAAAGCAAATTTGAGCTTGGATGTATTTAGTGGTGAATTCTCCAAAACATTTAAGAAAAAATATCAATCCTACACAACATCTTTTAGGGAATAAAGAGAGTACACTTCCTCCTAATTTATGTTTTTTGAAGCTAGACCAACCCTAACACAAAAATATGGCAAAGATATTATAATACAGGAAAATTACAAGCTAATAATTCTCATGAATGTAGAGACAAAAATTAGAACAAAGTATTAAATAATCAAATCCAAAGAATATATAAAAAGGATAACATATCATAACCAATTTGGTTTATTCTAGGAATAAAAATCAGTTTAAAAAGTTGATATAATTTATCTCACTAAATTTTATTTGCTTTTATTATGTAAGTAATAAAATAAAATAATAATTAAGGTAAAAATCACTGATCACCATGCCAAAAAACCTCCAATTAACCACTAGTTCATAAAAGCTCTCAGCAAATTTGAAATATAAGAGAACTTTTTAATATGATAAAGTTTATGTACAAAAGGCCTGCTGCTAACATATTTAGTGGTGAAATGTGGAGTGCTTTCTTCCTGAATTCAGAAACCACTCAAGCACATTTATTTTCATTACTTCTATTAATCATTGCATTGCAGGTCCTAGTTAGTGCAACAAGGCATGAAAGAAGAGTTGTCAGGTTGGAAAGAAGGAAGTAAAACTGTCATTTTAGATGACATGGTTGTAAATATAGAAAAACCCGAAGGAATATATACACAATTAGAGTTAATTAATAAATTTAGATCAGTCACTGAATACAAAATCAACATATAAAAATCTATTGTATTTATGTGCATTTGAAAAAACAGTTGGTAAATAAAAATTTTAAAACAATACTGTTAACAGCAGCATTGGAAACCTCAAATACCTGGGAATAAATTTTATAAAGGACTTGTAAGATCATTAAAGTAAAAACTGTAAAACATTTCAGAGAAAAATTATATAAGATCTAACTAGGTGAATAGATATACCATGTTCATGGACTTGAAGACTTAATATTATAAATTACTTTTATAACTTAAAAATCTATTTTTCAAAAGTTAATTATTGACTCAGTGCAACCCCAATCAAGATCCCAACAGAGTTTTTGTGGAAATGTATTAGGGATTTCTATAAGTTATATGAAAATGCAAATGACCTATAGCAGCCAAGAAATCAAGAAGAAACTGTTGGAAGAGTTACCATATCAGATAGCATGACTTACCATAAAGCTACAATATTTAATGCAGTGTGGTATTAGTATAATAATAGATGGATACACCAGAAGGGAAAGTCTAGAAATAGGTTCATATATGTACTTGATGTACAACAATGATACCACTGCAATTTTGTAATAATAAGATTTTTTTCAATAAATGATGCTGGAGCAATTAGATAATTCACATGAAACAGATTTTAACCTTAATTTACACTATCTACAAAAATTAATACTGATTAAATTATACACCTTCATGTGAAAGAAAAACAGTAATATCCTAGAACAGAGGTTGGTAAATTTTTTCTTTAAAGGGACAAATAGTAAATATTTTCAGCTTTGTAGGTCATATGGTCTCTGTTGTAACTACTTAACTCTGAGGTTGTAGTTCAAAGGCAGCCATCAACAGCACATAAATGAATGAGTGAGAATGGCTGTGTTCCAAATTTTATTTACAAAAACAAATGGCAGGTCACATGGGCAATAAATTTCTGACCCCTGCTCTAGAAGATAACAGAATAATTTCATGAGGTTGGGTAGACAGTGATTTCTTAAATAAGATAGCCCGAAAACATAAAACATAAAAGATGGATTAATTGAAGTTCTGAGGTTCTGTTTATTGAAAGACATCATTAAGAGGATAAAACAGCAAGACATAGTTTAGTAGAAGATATTTGCTATATATGTGTACTTATACATGTATCATATGTTTTATATATACATATAGGTGTGTATACGCATATATTTATATATACACATATATTGCATATATATCCAACAATAACATATCTACAATATCTAAAGAACATCTACAAATCAATAAGAAAAAGACAAATCAATAAACAAAATGAGCAAAAAACTTGAGCAGGCATTTTACAAAAGAGACTATCAATATGAATATAAGCACATGAAAAGATGTTCCATATAATTACTAATCAGAGAAATGCAAATAAGAATAAACCATAATCAGATGCTAGTACATCCCCTGCAAAATGGATAAAATGAAAAAGAATGACACAAAAATTAATGTGCAAAAATTGCTAGCATTCCTATACACCAAAAACAGGCAAGCCAAGAGCCAAGCCATGAATGAACTTCCATTCACAATTTCTACAAAAAGAATAAAAAACCTAGGAATGCAGCTAACAAGGCAAATGAAGGACCTCTTCAAGGTACAAATCACTGCTCAAATAAATCAGTGATGACACAAACAAACGGTAAAACATTCCATGCTCATAGATTGGAAGAATCAATATTGTGAAAACGGCCATACTGCCCAAAACAATTTATAGATTTAATGCTACTCCCATTAAACTACCATCAACTTCTTCGCAGAACTAGAAAACACAATTTAAAAATTTATGTGGAACCAAAAAAGATTGTGAATAGTCAAGGCAGTACTAAGCAAAAAGAACAAAGCTAAGGGCATCAAGCTACCCGATTTCAAATTATACTACAGGACTACAGTACCTAAAACAGCATGGTACCAGTACAAGAAAAGACACATAGACCAATGAAACTGAACAGAACACCCAGAAATAAGATCACACACCTTCAACCATCTGATCTTTGAAAATCTGACAAAAACAAACAATGAGGAAAGCATTCCCTATTTAAGAAGTGGTATTGAGAAAACAGGCTAGCCATATGAAGAAAACTGAAATTGAACCCCCTTCTTTATACTATATACAAAAATCAACTCAAGATGTATTAAAGACTTAAATGTAAAACCCAAAACTATAAAAACCCTGGAAGAAAACCAAGGCAATACCATTCAGGACATAGGCATAGGCAAAGATTTCATGATGAAGATGTCAAAATCAATTGCAACAAAAGCAAAAACTGACAAATGGAATCTAATTAAACTAAGGAGCCTCTGGACGGCAAAAGAAACTGTCAACAGAGAAAACAGAAAACCAGCAGAATGGGAGACAATTTTGCAATTATGCATCTGACAAAGATCTAATATCCAGCATCTACAAGGAACTTAAACAAATTTACAAGAAAAACCAAATAATCCTATTAAAAAGTGGGCAAAGCACATAAACAGACACTTTTCAAAAGAAGACATTCATGCAGCCAACAAACATATAAAAAAGCTCAACATCACTGATCATAAGAGAAATGCAAACCAAAGCCACAATGAGATATCATCTCACACTAATCAGAACAGTTATTATTAAAAAGTCAAAAAATAATATATGCTGGTGGAGTTGTGGAGAAAAAAGGAACACTTTTATCTGTTGATGGGAGTATAAATGAGTTCAACAATTGTGGAAGACAGTGTGATGATTCCTCAAAGACCTAGATACAGAAATAACATTTGACCTAACAATCTCATTAGTGGGTATATACCCAGAGGAATATATTAATAAATCATTCTATTATAAAAATACATACACATGTATGTTCATTGCAGCACTGTTCACAATAGCAAAGACATGGAATCAACCTAGATGCCCATCAATGATAGACTGGGTAAAGATAATGCAGTACATATACACCATGTAATACTATGCAGACATAAAAAGGAATGAGATCATGTCCTTTGCAGGGACACGAATGGAGCTGGAGGCCACTATCCTTAGCAAACAAATGCAGGAGCAGAAAATCAAATACTGCATGTTCTCACTTATAAGTGGGAGCTAAATAAGGAGAACACATAGACACATAGTGGGGAGCAACACACACTGGAGCCTATGGGGGGGGCAGAGGGTGGGAAGAGGGGAGAGGATCAAAAAACATAAGCAATGAACACTAGGCTTAATACCTAGGCGATGAAGTAATCTGTACAACAAACCCCCCATAACACACATTTACCTATGTAACAAACCTGCACATCTCGCACATGGACCCCTTAACTTAAAAGTTTTAAAAAAACAAATAAATAAATAAAAATTAGTTTAGATTCAGTATTCACTTCAAACTTTTCAAAATCTATTTCATACCTATAATTATATCCCCTTCTAATTTCTAAAGCTGATAACTTTTTTTTTTTAATCTTGGTCAGACACTCCAGACTTTTGACATTTCTGGTTCTTTTGAAAAAAATCATCTCTTAGTTTTATACAAATTTATCCCACCCCAACCTCACACATTTTATTCATTTGTTTTTTTCTTTAGCAATATCCTTGCTTCCACTTTATGTATTTTTTTCCACTAGCTTTTTAAGCTTTATACATGATTTATTTCTCGCCAATCTTTTCTTATTTTTAAAACATGCATTCCTGGCTGCATTGTCTCTGAGTATGTGTAGATTTTGATTTGTATTGTTTTCATTGTCACTCTTGTTGTTGCAGTTAAACACACTAGCTCTGGATCAAGCTATCTAGGTTCAAATCCCAACTCTGTCATTTATGAATTGTGTGCCCTTGGCCGGGTTAGTTAGTAGAGCTTTGTGTTTCAGTTCCTCATCTGTGAAATGAGATGATAACGGAATCAACTTCCCAAGAACACTGTGAAAATAAAAAGATAATCCATGTAGATCACTTAACATAATGCTGGTTGTATAATAATGTTAAATAATTTTCAGACATTATCATTTCTAAATAATTTATAATTTCACTTTAAATTTCTTTATATTATTTAAAGGAGAGGTTTTTATTTCCAAGTTTATAAACAATTTGCTTATTAGTTTATTAATTACAAATTTTATTTCAGTATAAAATATGTGACCTGAATGATTTATCTTGAAATTTAACATTTTCTTTGAGTTTTAGTAGCCAGTTAATGTTTCATGTGTGTTTGAAGAGACTATGCATCACTGTTTATTGTATACAAAGTCCTTTATTCAATCAGGCTTCTTTGTTATAATCCTCTCTACCCTTACTTATTTTTTCCTATTTGATCTATCAATTTGAGATATATTTCAAAGTCTTCCAAAATGGCTCTGTATTTTTCATTCCTACTTATATTTCTATCATTTTCTACTTGTAAGTTATAAAGATGATATTTGATGTTATACTGTTAGATTTATAAAGGTTCATTATTAGTAGAGCTTCTTATAGAATTGTATTTTCCACCAATATGAACATTTTTTATCTTGTCAAATCCTTTTCACATCATTCTTTTTTGTCTAACATTAATGTTACTATATTTGTTATCCTTCTTAGAACTTGCCTGATGTATCTATGTTTTTATTTTCAAACTTCTTTTTAGATGTCTTTTTCTAAATAACAGATAAACAGATTTGCTGTTGATGTTTTACCAAACTTGAGATTCTCCTTATTAAAGAAATTCTGTTCATTTGTCATGTACTGGAATTATTGATGGCTTGACTTTTTCCTGCCATCTGGTTGTCCATATGTGTGTGTATGTGTTTATCATATAAACACAGCTATATAAAAGTTATAAAACATATAGCTTTTAGAACTTCCCTCCTATCTCTCCATTATGCCTTGTCCCTGCCATCTTTACGTTGCAATCATCTAGAATACGGGTTCTGCTCCCTCCTTTTGTAATGTCTTATTGCACATTTATTTACATATCATCTGTGGCTGCTTTCACACTACAAAAGCAGAGCTGAGTAATTGCAACAGAGGCTATATGGAACACAAAACTGAAAATATTTACTATCTGGCCTTTTACAGAAAACATTTGCCAATGTCTAATCTACATTTAAATTTTATGTTATTAATTTTAAATCTATGTCATATTTAGACAAATCATCTAATTTCTTTTCTCTCCACTGATTCTTGAACCCTTCACCTTCACCTTCTTGGATTCATCCTTTATTTTGTTAAAGTTTATCCTATACTCATTCTTTCAAAGAGATTCTATCGGTGATACACATCTGCTGAGTTTATTTCAAAAATCATGTTTTTAAATTTCTGGGATCATTGTTTCATTTTCATGGATGTAATATCTTGAAACTTGTTGAGGATAATTATTATATTTGTGATACTTATAAGCATATATTTTACATACAATAATTATATTTTCCTAAAATTATAAAATTTATAAAAAGAATTTGTACTTATCTTTTTAAAATTTATAAACTCTCTTTCCTTAGGTATTATTTTTTCTGAGTTTGGTGTCTCTGCAAACTTGTATTATTCTTGTATTGGATTATTCTCATACTTTATAAATGAGAATCCCAGTTAGCTCTCTCCTTCTGCTTCATATGGGTCGACTTGTGATTATAGGGGAAGGGAAGGGCATATTGCTGGGGAGAGTGTTTCTTTTCAGATTGAGGAGCCTCCCTGTGCCTCCTGGGGTCCACTGCTACTCTTCTGACCATTTGCTCTCAGAATTCACAGGCTCACTACTTTAATCTGTGAACAATTACAAACAGGAGAAGGGAATGTGAGTAGCAGTCCAGCTGCTCCAAATGCAGTGTTTCAATTAATCACTCTGGTCATTACCCTAGGATGTCCTATTCATAGAATCTGCTCTCTCTGAGCTTGTAGCTTTCCTGAAATTTCTCCTACCTCCTCAGCAATCTGGAGCCTATGAGTACGTATGGCACAGTTTCTCTAGTATGTTTTTCTAAGGTTTGCTGTCATCTCCTAAAAATTTCTCATACACTTATGGCACTTTTTTGCACCCAGTCCTGTCCCCACCCCCTTAATCTTTTCGGTCATTTCCTAAGATTTAGTAGAGGTAACTTTTCTGCAGGGTGACATCTTGAGTTACTCTTCATACACAGGATTTTTCAATTAACTCTGTCAAAACACCATGAAATATAATTTGTGGGTGATAAACTATGTTCTTGCCATTTTTATTTCAAAACATTTAAAAAGATACTCAGAGTTTCTGTGACACAGAAAGAAAAGTGAAGCCCTACTCCAACAATTCTCTGAGGGGGATTTAAAATGATAAAATTTCACCAACTATAGTGCAAAGGGGTACTTAGCCTCAAGTCACTTGCCTTTAACAATACATTGGGTAGTCTATTCTATTTTTTTAAATGTTCTTTCATGGGGGTCGGAGACACTGATTGCAAAGAGCTGTAATTTTTAGCCACATTTTCCACCTTATACATTGGGTAGTGATCAGTGACAGTTTCAGTCAGATTTGGCTAACAAGCTCATCCTGTTTTGGAATTCTACTCCCCCTCCCTGCCATACCTCAATTCCTGACTGCTGAGTCCCCCTGTTCAGAGTACACAAGGAGCTAACTTTAACAGCTTTAATATTCATTAGAGAACCCTTCCAAGAGTACTAAAAAGCATAGACCCTCACCTCTAATATTATTTGGGCTTTCAAGTCCCGGAAAAGCATAGCTGGTGTCATTTGGCTTTCTTGAGGGTCCTCAGAAAGGATATATGTTTGAAATTCCTATAAATATTGTGTAAGATTTTCCAACTGATTATGAACATCCTTCTTTCTCCTTTTTCAGTTATGGGATGGTTATTTGCAGGGGGTCAAAGTCAGACATCTCTGTACACTCCCAGAACCCTCTGACATAGCATGTATTGAACCTCTCCTTTTTTGTTGTTTTTTTGGTTGATGGTGTTGTTTTTTTTTTTTTTTTTTTTTTTTTGCTTGGTGTAGGCCAAATTTTTTCTTCTTGCCATCCAATGGTGCCACTTTCACTATCTGCTGTACACATTTCAAACTCACAGAGTTTCAATGTCCTTCTGTGCTCTGATCAAGGAATTTCTTGCAGCAGCTATCTTAGGTGCAATGCGGCTTTCAGTGATCATGACCTGTGCTTTATCAGATTTTAAAGTAGTGGCATGTAACAACTGGGCTGCCACCACTATTGGTTTCACGACTCCTGTCAGTTTTAGGGCCCTTAACCTTTGCCATCAATCTATAGCTTGTCTTCTCCTCTCTACCTCCCAGAAAAAAAAGGAAGGGAAATTCATATTTATTTGGCTCTTACTATGTATAAAGCATTGTGCTGGGTATTTTCAGAAATATTTTTCATTAAATTATCAGTACAAGTGAGAGAGGGAGTTATTATCCCCACTTTTACCAGTTGGAAAACTGAGGCTCAGAGAAGTGAAGAACTTGCTTGAGATCGCAAAAGTGGTGAGTGGTAGAGCTGAGATTTGGATCCTGGACTCTAAACTCGGAAGCCTGGGGGGATTTCCTTGAGGGTCATCCTCAAGCCTCATCTGCCCAAGAGTGTGGATCTGAATTCAGATGAGTAACTAGGGGTTATAGGAAGCATGAAGCAGACTCTTTTCCTTAAAAGGGACAAGGCTGGCCAGAGTACCTTTAAATGTGGAGAATTGTAGCACCAGATGTCAGGCTGTACAGACAAAGTTAGCTGCCTGAAATTTTTCTGTAGAGTGACGGAGACATGAATTTTAAGTACGAATTAACTCAGTTCTCAGCTCCTGCACTATTATTATAAATAAAATATCGAGCTTTCTTATTAGCTCATTTTGCTTTTTCTGACATTCTGCTTTTATTTCTTAACCTACACAAAGGAGCTTTTTCTAATTCAATACCTCAATTCAACAAACATTTATTGTTTGGCTACTTTGTGGAGGGACTATAGTATATGTTGGAGATAAAGAGAAGATTAAAAACATGCTTCCTGACCACATACAGTTCGCAATATTAGAAGTCAGGGAGAGGGGGTGTTGATGCAAGAAACAGGCAAACAAACCCACAATTAGCCTACAACGAGATAGTATAACATAAGGCTGTACCAGGTGCCACAGAACCACAGAAAAGAGACAGCTAACACAACCTGGCTGGGAGTGGATAGGGAATGGATAAGGGAAAACTGCTGAGAGGATGCAATTCTTGATAAACGTGTGACCCCTTCAGACCAGCAAGACCGTAACTTTGTGTAGGACTCTTTGGGGGAGGAGGAAAATCACACTAAACTAAAGAAGTAATGAAAGTCTTCTCCTGAGTGTCTGAGAAGATAATTCCGTTGCTAGAGCTGCATTGGAGCCTAAATGAACCTTTCATGCCCCAGCTCTCTTTAATTTTCTTGTATGTAAGTTCACTTGTATGTCTGTTCCTGGATTTCTGGGTGGCTATCCGGAATTCCTCAAGGCCTGGCTAATAATCCATTTCTCTTCATTTGTACCCCCTTTCTCTAGTGCTCCATCTGAAAATTTACTCAGCTCCTATCAATCCCTGGGCCTACTGCTCCTACATTACTAAGCCACTATCTTATCTTCTGTAAGCCCTCTGAGCTTCTCTTCACAGTTTCTGCTTAATCATCGCCTCTACTGGTTGTTGTCTAATGGTTTTTGAGGTCAGCTTTCTCTTGTTTATCCTTTAGCTACTGTTTTTACTCCCAACTGCCTGACTTTCTCTCTTTATCATATTCATACTCTCCAAAAAAGCAATCAGTTCGTTAGCTAATTACTAACCTCTTCCTTGGGCAAAGGCATTATTGAGCCAGCTCACAAGCTACTGTCTAACCAGAAGATTGATTGCCATGGTGTCAGATGTTGACCCTGTTCCAACCAGGAGGCCAGAGTTACAAGAGACAAGGACGGAAGCTTACATCGATAGAACGAGCCTTAGAGAGGGGGCTGTGGATATGGCCGACAACCTGAGGCTTTGCTGAATTAGGAGAATCACACTACAGGCATAATTAGAGGCATTTTAAAAGAAGAAAACACACTAACATCAGCCACAATACAACACTGACATAACTTCCAGGGATGGCAGGGAAAAGGGGATAAAGAAAATAGAAATTCATCTTTAGGAATAAACATTTATGTACAGGAAGGAGCACAGAAAATAGATCGATTTTCGGAAAAGAGACATGTTGATCCACTTCATAGAAAATTACCTGTCCTGAGATCCACATAAAGGAAGTCCAAAGACATCTTCTTCTCAAATATATGAGGAGTGACTTACCAAGCGTGGTAAGTGTTACGGTTCCTCGGCCTAGCCAAGTTGACACATACCCAGTTTTTCAATCATACTCTAAGCTAGATGTTGCTGTAAAGGTATGTATTTTGCAGATGTGGTTAATTATCTACAATCAGTTGACATTAAGTAGATTATCCTAAATAATCTGGGTGGGTCTCATCCAATCAGGTGAAAGGTCTTAAGAGCAAAACAGGTTTTTTTCCTAAAGAAGAAGAAATTTCACCTGTGGGTTGCAGCCTCCACTATGCAAGGGATTTTTGACCTGCTGGCCTGCCCTAAAGATTTCAGACTTGCCAGCCTCACAATTATGTAAGCCAATTTCTGTAAAAATATATAAACAAACAAATATAAAATATGTATCTCCTACTAGTTGTTCTCTGGTAGAACCTCGCTTTGTGCAGTGTACAGTATGGAAGCACAAATTCCTCAGACTAGCTTCAGTAGACTTGGAATTTGGTACCCTATATAAGCTTTATCATCAGCTGTTCACTCCAATTAGACCAGACTCCTGTGTGTTTTGTCATTTGCATGCTCATTTTCCTGCTTCTACTCACACTGCCTTTCCCTTTGTACTTGTCTCCATTCCTTCTCCCACCTTTATAAATCCTTCCTTTTATTCGCACTCTAGTCCATCTCAAGTCCTCCACAAAGCAGCTTTTGACTTCAGCTCCTTTTGCTCTTTCTCTAAATTCCCTTAGCAGTTATTAGCTATGCCATTCAGTAAAGTTTCTAATCTTATGTATCTTACCTGACACTGTTTTTTAATATATAATATCCACCACTAGGAGGTATAAATTTGCAAGTACAAATTTGGGTGTGCATGACATGTCACTATTCTTTAAATCAAATTAAATTTATCACAGACTTAAGCGATCTCAGCCTTAATTCTGCTGGAGTAGAAGGAAATCCAATCTCAGTTCATACTGGGCTTCCCTCTCTTCCTAGCATTGTAGTAGAGTTTGACTTATGTTGAGCGTAGAAAATGGAAGATGGACTTTGACATCCTCACTGGTCCCTAGAAGCCAGGCAATTCCTCCACTTATGGGCCAAGAGGGGCAAAGGAATCCAGTCTCCCTGACAGCACCGTGCATCCATATGAGGTTAGAATATCTCCCTGGGGTACTCTTATTCTCACTACTGGAACTCTAATCTTTCACTTTCTACAGTTTGGGGGAATTTTTTGTTCTCTGTAATTCCACCTGCCCATAGCCCCTTCTTCTTTCTTTCTCATTCTCTGTCTTCCCAGATGTGCTTACCTTTTTAATCCCCTAGCAATATCTCCTCAAGGAGCAACAAACTTGGAAGGTAGATTGCTGGGTACAACTCCAGAAATAACATTGACACAGCATTCTAAGGAGTCCTGTTCCAGGAGGCTTCATTTACAATGTGAATAATGCCCCCTGGAGTTGCCCAATCGAGAGCTCTTGTCAGACAATGTTCTGCCTAGTAACACAAAACTCCCTTGAAGCCTGGCTGGAATGGAAGGGAGGGAAAATATAAGAACAAAACCCAAATAAATAGCTCAACAAATTATCCTATCACACACCTTTTTTCTTGTGTTTTTATTTCACTTTAAAAAATATGCATGGGCTGACATGAGTAGTGTTCCAATTAGATTATGAGCTTCTTGAAAATGAGAACAATATTTTATTTACTACTTATTTTTAACCTTTCTAAGGTTGCAACATAACTTGTACATAGTAGGTTCTCAAATGTGCCTTGAAAGGAATGGAAGAATGACTGAGTTTGTGAATTATTGGTTAGGCCCTGACCTGTTCAGACTGTACTGGCACCAACTTCCTCACTGCAGGATTGACTCTGGTGTGTTTTATTGTCACTTTTAGTGTTAGGTAAATAACTAAACCACTTTTAGTGTCACAATTTAGTGTTTTCCTTTACCAGCTTCTGTTCACAGCCACTCCTTTCCTGAATTTCTGAGATATCAAATTTCTCCTGGGGACCTTTTTGGCCCGAGTAGAAGTAAACACTTCCTTTAAAATTTAGATAGATGATATTAACTTGAACCTTCTTTAATGTAAAAGAATGGAAGGTTACAACATAAACATGTATATGGTACCAACAGTGGAAAATGTCCAAGTGAAATCAAAGCGGGACCTGGCATTCATTTCATCATACCACTCAATTGAAGAGCTGAGTACATTATGTGAACTTTATTCCACTAATCCTCAGAGATAAGCAAAAGAACTTGAAAGAATGGCTTGTATAGATAGCGTCACATAGCCAGGTAGTGACAGTGCTGTTAGGCTACTTAGCCTTAACACCGGGCTATACATTGTTCTAATGACATAATGACATATTTGTGCTCTAACAGAAGAATTCACGTTTTCAGAGCATATTTACATTAGCACTCCTGGTATTGAGAACATGTATCCAAATTTGCCAATATTCACTTAGTTCTGAACCCTACAATTTCCCTTTTCTGTAATCTTGCTGTTGCTTTTATTTTTCTCCTCTCCACTCCTTCCCACATCCCCTTCTCTCTAATGATATTAAAAGTAAGACTGAAAGAAAGCTCAACCACATTATAGCATTGAAACTTAATATATCAGCCCTCCTAGGACTACTTGCACTTTGAAAGACAACTTAGCTGAAAGAAATTATCTATCAGTTTCTGCTATCAAGGAAGATCTTGGGGAAGTAAAAAGCCTTCTTTCCATGTTCTCTTAAATAACATGTAGGTGATTACACATTCTACTTTCAGCTTCTAGAGGAGAAAGTTTGCAATGGAAGAAGACAGAGGAAGTCATGATAGGGGGAAAGAGGATGAGGAGAGTATTTTATTTTAATATTTAAGTGGGGAAAGAAGGAGAACAGTGTAGAACTTTACCTTTTCCATATCTGGTAAACCACCATACTTTGTGGAAAGGAAACGTATACTTTCAGTACTTAACCAATATGCGCCAATAAGGAAACCGTTTTCCAGGCTTTCTTTTGACAGAACAATCCTAACTAATAATGCAGACTGACATTTTGTAAAATGTGTTTTTGTCTCCTTCTCCTTCTTTTCCTTCCCCTATACTCATTTAGGATCTGATCACAGAGTCAGCACCGGGCTATGCATTATGCCTCATCAACCAGTGCCCTTTCATGGCTTCACACCAGTGCTCATGTTATTCCCTTTACCTGAAATCATCTTCCCGCTGTTGCTCTGCCTATTCAACTCCTATTCGTCTAGCAAGACCCAATTAAAATGCCAGCCATGATGCCTTCTCCAGTTCTACCCTGAGCAAGACCAATCCCTCCCTCCATTACGACTCCACAACACTAGTGAACATGTTTATATTTTATAACTCATCATCTTATATAATTAATATATGTTAATATGTTGCTCTACTCCACAAAAATGTAAACTACTTCAAGTTGGGGGCCAGGTCTTATTTATTCATACTTTCTGTGCCTAATACTACTATATATCAGGCATGATAAATATATATACTACAGTCTGAACAGTGTAAAATGTTTACAGTTTCATAAGGGAGACACGGTTTACAGATATAAGAGAGCAAGATGGTATAATGGAAAAACAAAAGAAAAAAGAAAAGAAAAAAAAGATGGTATAATGGATTGGACTAGGAAAATGAGGGTTAGGTAAGTACTAAATTCAACGATATTTATTAAATAGCTAGAGACAGGAATTATGTCCTGGGACTACTAGGATAAATAAAACAGTCATTTCCTTTAAGGTGCTCACAATCCACCTTGTAGATACTCTTTAAAAGTACACACTTCCCTGGTTTACCTATCACTTTACATGTTGTTCCTTAGAGGAACCCTGTGATGTACATCATTATTTTCATTTTTATAGAGGTGGAAACAGAGGGTTTGAATTCCCAGGTCTTCTGACTCCAAGACCAGATTTTTCTTCCCCACCACATCAGTGTTCCTCAAAATTTTCCTCTAGTGTACACTTTCCCAGTAGAGAATAAACTTAGGCTGCTCAGGGTTCGGAAATACTTGTATGTTATCTTAAAAAGTAATGCTTACTACAATCTCTTACCTTGTTTGCCAGTCAAAATGACGCTCTGAGAAAATGAGCCACATTGATTCTGGGTCCATGAGGGTCCTCAGTACAGGGTTTCACAATCATAGGAGTCCACATAATGTGAGAAGCACATGGCTACACTCCTGCCTTTATCCAGGGTCCCTGGGTTTGGCTTGAGTCCACATCCAAAATTTTGGTTAACTTCATCAGACTTCTTAAGTGTCATAATTTTATTCAGTCTTCTCTGAAGACTGGAACAAAACTCCCAGATGTTAAGCGAGCAGTGAGGGCTGACCCTTTCCTCCCTGAAAGGATATCTCATTCTGGCAATTAGGTCTCTTCAGTCTGACACTATCTGCCACGCCTCCCATTGCTGGTCTCCTTCTACTCCCTGAGAGTCCTGGAAGACCCCAAAAGGCTTACCACCACACTCCGGTCAGCACCGCCGCTAGAGGGCAGCCCGTGGCCGCAGCTTCCTGAGCCCTCTAGCGGCTGTTGGGGTGACCTGGCTCTTTTATGGAACCCATTAAAAACTCAGAAGTTGCACTTGGGAAGCCAGCCTGTGAGACACCCGGTAGTGAACTTCTTAGAAAACGTCTTGGTTCTCAGCTTCCTTTTCTTAAGGCCTTTGGCAGGCCTTAGATTACCTCTCTTGATGAGTCTCCTACTCCCTAAGGATCTCCCCCGCCCAGGGTGTTGGAACTTGGAGCCATCATTCTCTCTTGGCAAGGCAAAAACTTAGAATCTTGGGGAACTTGGCGACTTTCCTCAATGTGATATAGGGCGCGCGCGCGCCACACGCACACACACACACACACACACACACAGTATGTATGTACCTACATTCAAGATTTTTCAGCGTAATTCTAGTTTCAGCATTGCTTGCAGGCTCTGCAATTAAACTTCCAGGACTCAAATTTTGGCTCCTGCGTTTACTAATTGAGTAATTTTGAGAATGTTAATTAACCTAAGCTTCCATTTCATCGGTAACATAGGGAGAATAATAATACCTACATTACACACTTCTGGGGAGGAATAACTATGATAATGTATGGAAAGTGCTAGTCTGGCACACCAAGTGTTCAACAAACATTAGCTATTTTTATTCTTCAAAGCTTCTGTCTAGTGCACACCATGTCTATCATTTGGTCCAGAAAAATACTGTCTTTACACACCCACACGAATATATGTATGCAAAATGAATTTCGTAAACCACCTGTAGTTTTCTAAAGTGGCTAAGCTAATAGAGACCTGAGAGTACGGAAAGGGGGCTCATTTGTGTGATGCAATTTGTGCAATGGGTATTTGGAGCATAGCCTAATCCAAGAGGCCTGGATCCTCACTGTGGGGGCTGTGTTTCGCAGGCAGGTGTTCTTCCTCTCCTCACCCCCACCCTCACCCGTGCAAACATTTAGGGTGAGTCTGGGCCTTGAGTCTGTGGGTCAGGGCAGAGGGCACAGTGGACAAAAGCAAGAGGGTTTCAGGCCAAGGCAGGGAACTGAGAACTCAAAGGCCAGGCAACCCAAGCCAATCAGATTCACCACCCACTAGGAATCTAAAAGGTGGCAGAGCCTCACAGCCCAAAGTCCACGCACAGCAGGAAAGTGGCCAGAGAATCTGACAGGTAGAAACCTGATAGAGACGCTATCAGAAAAGTTAAAAGCTGAAGGGCTCGTAACACCCACAGGCCCACAGAAAGGTCAGTGTGAGCTGAACAGCTGTTATATCTGGTGCCAGGGTCCTTGGCTGCTGTCTTCTACATCCAGGCAGCCTCCCTGATTAGCCTCACCTAAAAAAGCCAATTCTTCTGCTCTTAAAGGAGACTGGCTTATTTGTGGCAAAGCTATCACTTAGGTATGAATGGGAAGTAGGCGAATGGTGTGGAGTCTGCGGGGGGAGGGTGGGTGTTCAACGGGCTCCAAAGCAAGGAACTCGTGGCTGAAGCCTGAGCCTCCATGTTGTGAGTACTACGAGCGTTTCTTTCAGAGGCAGACAGGGGCCTTGGCTGCCAGGGACCCGAACAAGCCGCGACTTGAGCTATGCCTTAGAGCCTGGGTTGAAATGGGAGCGGTATAAAGGAGGAGGGAAGGCATTCCTGGAAAGGGGGGGGGGGGAGGTGGGGTGGGTAGGTGGAGGGGGAACAGCACGAGCAAACGCCTGAAGGAAGAATGAATCTGCTGCGCGTTGAGGATGGCATGGAGACTTCCCTGATTGGAGCCGGGAGTTCTTGCAGGGGGATGGAGGCCGCTATGATTGGATAGCTAAAGTGGGGCCAGATTTGGAGGGCTTTGAATGCCCGACCGAGAAGCACTCAACCCAGCTCCTGACTCGCGATTTCCGTTCAAGACCGAATTACCTAAAGGGTGGTTAAATCCAACGGGTGTTATTCTTTGGGGGCTTCTGAAAAGTCAGTCTATCCTCTTACCTGTTTCAGTTCTCTTTATTTACTCGGGGAGGAAGTAATCCTTACATGTCGAGGGGAGGGGGGAATAATGTTGATAAATTTCTCCTTACTTGCTTTGAAGATGCCTCCCCCGCCCCCAAATTCCATTTCCACGCCAAATATTATTAAATTTGGTAATTTGGTTTCTCCTCCTCACGCAAGTTCTCTTTCTCTCGCCAGCACCTCCCCCACGTTTTCCTGCTCTCCACCAGCCGGGCCAGTCGCCTCCCGGCCCCCAGCGGCACGCTCCCCAGCTCGCTGGCCAGCGCCGCCCTACGCGCCGTGCGCCCCCCCCTCCCGGCCCACGGCGCCCGCGGTCCGCACACCCTGGTTCACGCCCCCCCGGCGGAGCGGTAGGTGTTGTGCGGTCTGCGCCGGGCCGCAGTGCGGCTGCGCGCACTGGGCTGCCTCCGGGGCTGGCAGGGCAGCGGCGGCCGCGGCGGCGGCTGGGCCGGGAGCGAGCGGCGGCGGCGTGGGGAGTGGCGTGCAGCGGAGCCTGGGGCTGCAGCAGCGCGGGGGACCCCGGAGTAGAAAGCCCCGGGGACAAGGAAGGAAGGCCTGGCCGCCAAATCCCTGAGCAACCGTTCTTCTTCGATTTTGGGGGGAGCCTGCCCCCCCACCTCGTCTTCAAACGCCCCCATCTCACCCCCCCAGCCCCGGCCGCTGACGGGAGGAGGCGGCGGCGGCAGCGGGGGGCTGAGGGGCGCCGCCATGCCTCTGCCGCGGTGAAGCGCCCCGGCCGTGAGGAGCCGCTGGTCTCCCCCGGTGATGTCCCCCCAGGCGGCAGGCGAAAGCGACTCACTCGAGCCCTGGGGTAAAGGCCTAGTTTATCCAGCTTCCTTCCTCCTCCTCCTCCTCTTCCCCTCCCCCCTCCTCCTCTCCCCCATTTCGTCCTCCCTTCGCGGTCTGTTCCCTTCCCCTTCCCCGAGCCCCCATCTTTCCCTCCCTCCCTCCCACCCCTCCAGCAGCGATGGCAGAGGAACAACAACAGCCGCCACCACAGCAGCCTGATGCCCATCAGCAGCTTCCCCCCAGCGTCCCCAACTCGGGGGGTGGCCTTGCCAGCCCTTGTGCCCGGGCTGCCAGGGACAGAGGCCAGCGCGCTGCAACACAAGATCAAGAACTCCATCTGGTAAGAGGATCCTCCATCGCTGGGGTAAAAAAGCCCAGGCACATTTCTGCTGCAAAGTGGGTGGGGGCGGCGGGGCGGGGGGGGAGTGGAGGAGGAGGCTGATGCATTCATTGAATGTGGCTTTCCCAAGTCGGGTGCACATTTGTAGGACCTCTGGAGGTCTGGGGACTTTGCATCAATCAGCGCCTGTCTCCTTAGCTAAAAAAATGCTTTTACCCCCTCCTCAATTTTGAGTGCAGATAAACACGTTTTTTGGTTTTTTTCACTCATTGTAAAAGGAATATGGGTCGAAATTAAGTCGTATTGCATGATGGTGGCATAAATTTGGAACTGGAGAATGTGAAATGTGTTTACTCCTTTTTGCAGCCATAGAAGGAGGAAGAAGTGTATTGTGAATTTTCACCAAACAGAGATTGTGCATAAGAATATTAATATGCAGCACAAAACCTAACGTGTCTCTTCCTTTCATTTTGGGTTTCTGAATGTTTTTGCCTCCTTTATTCTAATATTAGATTTCTCTTTCAGGGAGTTTATTCTTTGCATGGATTGTGAAGAAAGTACTTCTTAAGTATAAAATATTTTAAGATGGTAGTTTACACCATAAAGTTATTATTTTTTTTTACTTCAATAGGGAATCAAATGTCTTGCCATTTGTGTGTCTTTTTAAAAGAAACCATACATAAAATATCTTCTGCTATTTTACTTTCTTGTTTGAAAATTTCCAACATTTCAGCATTAGATTGAACTCCTAAAGTCTAGTGGGAATCTTTTAATAATTAAATACACTGAGTTAAGTCCATCCACTGTTAGAGCCATTGCAATATTCTTTAAACATGAACCTGCATTGTTTTGTAGCATTCTTCTTTAACTGACATTTTTTTTTTTTTTGAAGTGTAGCACTATTTTTTAAATGGAAAGCAATATTTGAAATTTGGTCTAAGAGACTGCCTTTAATAGAAGTTTAAAAAGAGAATTTCATACGGTATTTTTAAAAGCCTTGATTTTGAAAATAGAAATGAAATCTTTGCAGGTCCATCATTGAATATGAGTACTAAAATATCAAAATTCCTTTTATCATTTTGAAAACATGTTGTAAAGCAACTGACATTGCATGTACAGTATTTAAACATTTTAAGAGTGACAATTTTTAAATACAAGATTAAGGTTAGTTATATAGTAATTTTCATTATTTTCTTGGCATGCATCCATGTTGTCATGATGCTCATATGAAGTAGGTCACTGCAGGCTTTAATAGTTTCATCAACAGTAGTTGACAGTTGAATATCTTGCTTTCAGTTTTAATTTTAAAATGAAGTTTATTTTGAAGAAGAATTTTTTTGGCTTTGACAATAGTCATGTTGTGGCAACTTGAATAGGTCCCATGAATACGATTGGGATGGGTGTGTGTGTGTGTGGGTGTGTGTGTGACAGAAAACAGTCTTTATTCTTCATTGAATACCCTCACCCCCTTTTTAAAGATACAATTTGAAAGAAGAGATGGTGAATGTCTTGGTTACCGTCAAGGTTTTCACAAAAACAAGAGTGTTTTTTAACCTCTAGTAAGATGTAACTTTTTGTTTCTGAAATCCTCATTAAATTGAGTTAAGCAACTTGGTTTTTACATTCAGATGTGGGATATTCAAGTTAATGGACTAAAATTTTTTTAAGAGAGGCAAATTTTAAAAGTTGAATTAGTAATGTATATTTCACTATGAGAACAAGAAGGGAAAGGAATCTTCACTTTATAGTTTTAAAATAGGTGAGTTGTAGAGGCAGCTGAGTGAAATGTTTAAATAATGACAGTCAAGTGCATTTTTTGATTAAAAATGTGTAAATTTAATTATTCTTTAATAGTTGATATTTGCACATCCATTACAGCCTTACTGCTCTGACTTTAACATCATAAAAACTTCTGAAGTGGAATACCCTCCAGCTTTTGGTACTTGCTCTGAAAAAATAACGGGCAACAAACACGTGAATCCCAAAATATGAAATTTTATGTTTTTGTTTTAAAATTGTGATGGTTTATTTACTAGCATCTAATGTTCAATTTTAGAAATCCTATTGGCAAAAATGATTTTTATATACTTAAAACTTTAGAGTAAACAACAGTTGTAGATAATAAACAAGATAAGTGCATATATTTAATAGTTTTTTACCCCCTGCTCCAAAAGAATGGATTTATATTATTCATTAAGTGACTGTATAAAATAAAGATATCGAAAATGAAGACTCCTTTACTACCATACTCTCCTAAGAAATATATGTATTCAATTTAAATTACATTTTTGAGGCAATGATATTATTTTACAAATTATTTTATCACCTGATAATGTTCTGAGAGAGGATCAGTTTTGTACTACTTCCTGAATAATCCTTTGGTACCATTATTAATGAGAATTTAAAATTACGGTCAAAAGAAATGTGACATTTAAAAATTATCAAATGGGTTTTGCATTTGGTTTATCACAGTTTCTAAATTACTAGGCTTGCATATCACAAACAAGTCTGTACTTGTCCTCCTACTTTACAAATATAAATATAGTATATGATGTAGGCCTTTGACTGGACAATGAGTTATTTATCAGTTCATAATTAATTTATTGTTTATTAAACTAAAATCCTGTTTGATAAAAGTATGCCCATTGAAATATCAGTCATTAAATGAGTCTTTGAAGAAAAGCATCGAACTTTGATTAGAAACTATTTCTTAAGAGTTACAAATATATTTTAAAGGTGTGTATAGAAAATAGAGAGTACAAAATTGATAGTATTGTTGTATTTCTGTATGGTTATGAATACCTTCAACTTTAGGTTAGTAAGCTTACAGGTTTCTTACTGTTACTCATTCTTATTCCGTAGACAGAAGGTCCAAATCACTGACATTACTCACTAGAAAGGAGATTTCTTGGTAGGCATATGTTTTAGTACTGAATATGCTGTAAGGTATTTATGTTTTCTAAGGAGTAGAATTCCAAAATAAGCTTTTTGTTGTTAAAACCAAAATACCCCAAAAGTCAAAATGCTCCACAATCTGAAAGACTCCAAAATCTCAAACATTTTTGGTGCCAGAAGTGAAAAATTCCACACCCAACATTGTATCATGCACGAAATTATTTAAAATACTGTATAAAAATTACCTTCAGGTTATGTGTATTAGGTGCATATGAAACATAAACGAATTTCATGTTTAGGTTTGCATTTTTACCTAAAACAAAGCCACAACCTAACTGCAAACTTTTTTTAACTTAAATTGCACCCCTCTTTGGTTACTTAAAAAAAAAAACCAAAGCAAGTTTTCCCTTCCTTTTATCTCTCAGTGTCTTCATAGTTCAGTGAAAATTTTTTAGTATAAGCAACAATAAACAAATTTACTAAGTCCTTTTGTTTACTTTTTAAGGCAGTTTTACTTGAAACCCTGATAGAATAAAATTGCTGTGAAACAAAAGGACTGAGATGGTTTCTGCCTGTTTGTGATTACTTATGTTTCAGAGCATACCTACATGAGTGGGAGCAAATAACATATTTGCAATGAGGCTGTAACATAGATACAGGTTGATCATCCCTAATCCAAAATCCAAAATACCCCAAAATTCAAAATGCTCCAAAATCTGAAGACTCCAAAATCTCAAACATTTTTGGTGCCAGAAGTGAAAAATTCCACACCCAACATTGTATCATGCACAAAATTATTTAAAATACTGTATAAAAATTACCTTCAGGTTATGTGTATTAGGTGCATATGAAACATAAACGAATTTCATGTTTAGGTTTGGGTCGCATCCCCCAAGATACTCGTTACACATATGCAAATATTCCAAATTCCAAAATAATAAATCAGAAGCACACCAGGCGTGGTGGCTCATACCTGTCATCCTAGCACTTTGGGAGGCTGAGGTGGGCGGACTGCCTCAGCTCAAGAGTTTGAGACCAGCCTGGGCAATATGGTGAAACCCTGTCTCTACTAAAATACAAAATGTTAGCCTGGCGTGGGAGCTGGCGTCTGTAGTCCCAGCTACTTAGGAGGCTGAGGCAAGAGAATTGCTTGAACCCAGGAGGCCAAGGGGCAGTGAGCTGAGATCATGCCACTGCACTCCAGCCTGGGCGACAGAGACAAGGCTCAGTAAGTAAATAGGAAGCGCATATGATCCTAAGCATTTCAGATAAGAGATAGTCAGCTTGTACCTGAAAATTAAAAAAAAATACTGGTGTTTTATTTTAAAAATTATTCCAATACTACATTTATTCAAATTCAGGGATTATTAAAAGAATTTTTTAATCAATTACTGTAACTTTATTTGCAGGTGAGACTTCATAAGCTTCTTATTAAAACGATCCTATATTGTTTTACCCACTTTATGGAAAGAGATAAACAATGACAGAAGACCTGTAAGATTCTGCTGATTCCTTATTAAACCATGAAAAAAATTCTGGGGTCAGAGTTCTTTATCTTTACTCAGTCCTGCAAGGCATATGCACTTCTATATCTGCTATATTTTAGGCTTAAAATTATAATAAAAGTAGTATTACATATATGATCTATTTTGGATGTTCTCTGAATTCTAGTTAAAACCCAAATTGAACAATTTTGTTTTACTTTCTTATGATGATGACAATTGACATCTAGATGTTAAGTGATCTCGTTTCCATCTTAGTTACAGGGGAGCAAAGTTTGGTGATCCAGAAGGTTTACATAGTGGTGCCATTTTAGTTCTGATTTCAGTTCCCTGTCCTAGAAGGCAGTGGTTGAGTCTTATTCTTGGTTTTGAGTCAGGTAGCTTATTAACCCTGTTGAGAAATATTATTGTTCCTTCAACTACAATGGAAGATACTTACTATAAACTCATAACGTTAAAGTTTACTTTAACTGAAAGTCCAGGATTTTCATTTTTCTTTGAAAATAGAAACTGACTAGCACATCAGCTGGCTTCCATATATTTTTGATGAGTAGTTTGACATGCTACCTACCTTGAGTTTAGCCTGTTTTCAATACCAAGCATGCAAAAGACAAGATGCATTTTGTGTATCCATATTGAGGCTGTGTCCCAACAGTTTCTAGTTCCAGAAGGAAGGCGGTTCCTTGCTCTCCTATGATTTGAAACTGATAAAATTGTCTTCCCTATTGACGAAAGGCAAGTTAGACAATTTAAAGCCTGTTGATTTTCTTGTCTTCTTTAGGTTGGGTAGCACATATGTATGTATGTAAATGATTGACTGATTCGTTCTCTCCATTGAAAGGTGTCTTGAATGATGGTATGTGCAGGACTGATTGGGTTTCTCTCACTGTTAATTTTTGGTGTTATTTGGGTAAAATGAGCTTCACAGTAGTAGAAAAGACAGATGTGTCTTGTTATGAAAGATGCTTTGGGTTAAGAATTATGTCATATTAGTTTTTCCATTAGAAAATAATGTTGCATGCTAAAATTGTGCAAATGAAAATTAAAATAAGCCTATCATTTACTTACATTTGAGCACTTTAAGCGAGAACAGTTTGTAAGTACTCAAATGAATACCTGCTATATACAAAGTACTATGCTAGAGACTGGCATTTGAGGAATGCCCATTCACCTGTAATATTAACCTTGTAAAATTGACCTAAGCAAAAATATGCAATAAAACTTCTCTTTTATTCAGTTTAGGGTACCAGGAAAAGAAGTGACAAGTGTCAAGGTATGGATTGTGGAAAAAGTAGACCTTAGTTTCCTCATTTACAAAATGAGAGAGTTATACTAAGTTATACTAAGACCTTGAAGATTCCTGTAGCTAAGTTTCTAACTCTGTTAGTAAATCAATATTGACAACAATAATAAAACCATAAGCACAGTGAAAGACTAAGATAATTAATTTATCATAGGCAATCAGCAGAACATTTTCATTGGATGCATTATTAGGATTTGTCAGTGTTTCCCTGGGTGTTAGCTGAGGACTTGGTTATTGCTACCTTGTGCCAAGGGTTTTGTTATGTAAGATTAAGTCTGCAAATCTTTACCGAGCATATATTATATATAAAGTAGTTAAGAGTTGTTTATTGTGTAAAAGTAAGACTGTGGTAATCCTGGTTTTGGGGGAGTTTACTAACTATTGGTTGAGAGATTGTAGTAGGGAGTCTGTTTGTGTGCTGCATTTGTTTTGTTTTCTTTATAAAGAGATGCTCCGTGTTTAATCTTATCCCATAATAGTATTTTAATATTTTAAGATAGTAGTGAATGTTACATTGTAAATTCTATTATATAAATAAGAAAAGTATGTACCCTTTTTGTAATAATTTAGTTCAGAGTTGAGCTTCACAGCTATTCCTTTTCATCTGGGATAGACATTTTAGTAAGTGATGGTGATAGAATGTTATTTGTAAATTATAAGGAACATGATAGTAAGGTGGTTATTCCATGTCTCTGAGGAAAGTACACCACTCTTGTCCAGTGTCTCCTATTCCACCATTCTCTTTCTGTTTAGTCTTTTAGTTGCTTTCTCTTCTGCTTTCTAGAGGGTTCTAAGTTCAAGTTAAAGATGAGGAGCATAGGCCAAGAGGAGGAAGAATCTTCCTGCCCTGGGTAGGATAATAAAATAAGGAACAATAAGCACTAAAGCCTTAATACACTTGATTGCTGACTATGAGAGTAAGATATTTAGCACTCAACCCACATAAATAAAAATCTTAAAACATGATTTTCCTTTTTTGCCACTGTAAATAGGCGTTACTTTTTCTGTTTCATGAACTATATGCCTCCTATTTATAAGATAAAGTAGAAACATAATGAGATTTGGTTAACTACGTACAACCTCTCTATTAGGCATCTATTACTGTAGCTTATATGTATATAAAGTTGTGTGGGAGGTGAAGTTTTCTATTTCCTCATAACTGAGCACAAACGGAAAACTGCTGATATTCCTTGCTATTTGAATCTTGTTTTTTTTTTTTTTTCCTGAGTGCAGAGAGTGAGAGGTCAGAAAGTGACAGATTCCAATCTGTTATGTCTTGGATTTTTGGAAGGCGTTAGTCCATATGGTACACAGTACCATCTCTTCCAAATAGCCTTATCTAAAATAAAAAAAAAATTATCTGAACCCATTTGTTGTCTAAATTTGGATAGCAAGTATTTAGATAACAAAGGATACCTTTATACCCATTCCAACACAGGATTACCAACTTGATTTGAACTTGCATGCTAAGTCTGATTGATTAGTGATGTTTCTAGCAAGGGCATGGGAATAAGAAGTAATGATACACATACCCTATAATTGCCACCCTTTTTCTTTCTGAAATCAGCAATTTTTAGAATTGGGGCTCTCTTATAGATGAAGCAGTAGAGCAATGGCTATCTTGGGAAGGGAGAGTCACTAGTGCTATTGTCTTGCCATTTATGATGCCTAATTTTAAAGTGCAAACCAAGCATGGAGAGCCCTTGAGTATGTGTGTTTTTCTGTTTTTCTGTGGCTTTTCTGTTTTGAGCACCTGTATTGCCAAGTAGCTACAAGATGAAAAAAAGAGATTACTGTATGAAGTGGCTGCTTCAATTTGTACTATTACCCTTTTTCTTTGCTTCCATTATTTTGTTCTCTGCTTATATATGTGCTGGTGTGGTCCCATTACCTGCTACCTTGAGAATGTTGTTTCTGCTGCTATAAACATTGGCAAAAACTTGGCAATGTTGTTTCTGCTGATATAAGTGTCTAACTTTAAGATCCAGTTCATGAAGCATGTCGCATGAATCTTTCCTCAGCTTCCGGGGGAACAATGATCTGAGTTGTATAATTTAATTTTTTTTCAGTAGTTTAGACTGGCTTTACCTAAGATAAGTTCATATTAGTGAGTTTTTACTGAATTTAAATGAAACGCTCTCATTTTCTAATATGTAAAGTTGATAGGAATTTGGAGATTAAATATATCTGAAACAAAGTAATCACTTGCAGAATCAGTAGTTTACAATATGACAGTAAAATGTGTTATTTATATATGGCAGAACCAAGAACTTACCGTTGTTTTTGCAGTGTGTGTTAAATTTTAAAATTTAATTGGATGAGTGTCACTTCAGTTACGTTTTGCTTAAAGTCGGTGCTTCTGGGAACCTGGTAAACATATTTCAACAAGATGCTTTAGTTAATGTAAGCGAATCTCTTCCATATTTGATTGTAGTCATTAGATCTATTAATAAGATATGTCAAATCAATCTTTGATCAAAATTTAACTGTCAGATTATTAAATGCATGTCCTTGTTACTGAAGCAGGAGCTACTAGCAAGCAGTGTTTTAGGCAGATTCTACATGTACAAGTTTTTAATGAAGTCAATGTCAAAGATAAATTCTGAATTTATAGAATCATATAGTCAGGGAAAGCTGAATGTAATACACAATTATTTTAATGACTGCTACATAGATGGCATAAAAACATTAAAAAAGAATAAGATGTTATCCTTACCTTTAAAACATGCACCCTCTTTAGTGGTAGATTCATCAATTGAATTTATCAAAGGTAAGATTTTGTTAAATGCAGTAAGGGTATGTAAGCAGTGACATAAACTAATACAGAATTAGGTGAGGGAGGTATTTAGTGAGGACACAATATTTTTACTGGCAAAATTCAGGATAGTGGCTTGAAAAATCAAGAGATGGGCTACCCTAAAGCACTTAACAGTATACTTACTTTGTTATTGTTACTCTCACTAGCAGAATTTGGATTGAGTTGTTGATAATGACAGTGAGCTTTGCCAATAATGTGAATAGATAGAGGAAAATAGCTTGGAAGAAAATTTACTTGGCTAAGGAATAGGGTTTCTGCTAACTAATCACAATCCTTTTACATAAGCTTTCATCTACAAAATAGAAAGAATATAAAGTAATAGTAGAGAAGAAAAGGATGTGAGCTGGGTGGGAACTGGGGCAGAGTACCAGAGTATAAGTAGCCACAACCCATGTCACCTTAAACTTGGCATTTCATAACAGCCTTTCTTCTATGCGGTAGTACCTTACCACCTCAAATTGCTTTCATTTATAGTTACTCTACTTCTTTTCCTTCTTTCCTTCAGTCTGGCAGCACCTATTTCATCTTTGATTTTTCTCTCATCCTCGTGTTCAGTATTTTAACAAGTTTCCCAGTTTGCAGTGTAGCTTAAATTTCTCGTCTTCCTATTTCCACTGCTGATAGGGTTTGGCTATGTCCCCACCCAAATCTCATCTTGAATTGTAGCTCCCGTAATTCCCATGTATTGTAGGAGGGACCTGGTGGGAGATAATTGAGTCATGAGGGCAGTTTGCCCCATGCTGTTCTCGTGGTAGTAATGAAATCTGATGATTTTATAAAGGGAAACCCCTTTCACTTAGCTCTCATTCTTTTTTTGTCTGCCACCATGTAAGATGTGCCTTTCGCCTTCTATCATGATTGTGAGGCCTCCCTAGACACATGCAACTGCCAGTCTATTAAACCTCTTTTTCTTTATAAATTAACCAGTCTCAGGTATGTCTTTATCAGCAGCATGAAAACAGATGAATACAGTAAATTAGTACCCGTAGAGTTGGGCACTGCTGTAAAGGTACCCAGAATTGTGGAAGTGACTTTGGAGCTGGGTAATAGGCAGAGATTGGAACAGTTTTGAGAGCTCAGAAGATAGAAAATGTGGGAAAGTTAGGAACTTTCTACAGACTTGTTGAATGGCTTTGACCAAAATGCTGATAATGATATGGACAATGAAACCCAGGCTGAGGTGGTCTCAGATGGAGATGAACCTGTTGGGAACTGGACTCTTGCTAAGCTTTAGCAAAGAAACTGGTGGCATTTCGCCCCTGCCCTAGAGATTTGTGGAACCTTGAACTTGGGGGAGATGATTTAGGGTATCCTGTGGAAGAAATTTCTAAGCAGCAAAGCATTCATGAGGTGACTTGGGTGCTGTTAAAAGCATTCAATTTTAAAAGGGAAACAGAGTGTAAACGTTCAGAAAATTTGCAGCCTTATGATGCGATATAAAAGAAAAACCCATTTTCTGAGGAGAAGTTCAAGCCTGCTGCAGAAACTTGCATAAGTAACGAGGAACCAAATTTTGGTCACCAAGACAATGGGGGAAAATGTCTACAGGGCATGTCAGAGGTTTTCACAGCAGCGCCTCCCATCACAGGTCCAGAGGCCTAGGAGGAGAAAATGGCTTCATGGGCCAGTCTTATGGCCCCCCTGCTCTGTGCAGCCTAGGAACTTGGTGCCCTGTGTTCCAGCTGCTCCAGTCATGGCTGAAAGGGGCCAAGGTACAGCTTGGGCTGTGGCTTCAGAGGGTACAAGCCGCAAGCATTGGCAGCTTCCATGTGGTATTGAGCCTGTGGGTGCACAGAAATCAAGAACTGAGGTTTGGACTGACTCCACTTAGATTTCAGAGGATGTATGGAAACACCTGGATGCCCAGGCAGAAGTTTGCTGCAGGAGTGGGACCCTCATGGAGAACCTCTGCTAGGGCAGTGCAGAATGGAAATGTGGGGTTGAATTCCATACACAGAGTTCCCGCTGGGTCACTGCCTAGTAGAGCCGTGAGAAGAGGGCTACGATCCTCCAGACCCCAGAATGGTAACTCCACCGACAGCTTGCACTGTGCGCCTGGAAAAACTGTATACATATGCTCAATACCAGCCCATAAAAGCAGCCAGGAGAGAGGCTTTATCCTGCAAAGCCACAGGGGTGGAATGGTCCAAGACCATGAGAACCCACCTCTTGAATTAGTGTGACCTAAGTGTGAGACATGGAATCAAAGGAGATCATTTTGGAGCTTTAAGATTTAACTGCCCCACTGGATTTCGGGCTTGCATGGAGCCTTTAGCTCCTTCATTTTGGGCAGTTTCTCCCATTTGGAATGGGTGGGTTTATCCATTGCCTATACTCCCATTGTATCTAGGAAGTAACTAGCTTTTTGCTTTTACAGGTTCATAGGTGGAAAGGACTTGCCTTGTCTTGGGTAAGATTTTGGACTGTGGACTTTCAGGTTAATGCCGAAACGAGTTAAGACTTTGGGGGACCTTTGGGAAGGCATGACTGGTTTTGAAATGTGAGGACATGAGATTTGGGGGTGGGCAGAGTGGAATGATATGGTTTGGCTGTGCCTCAACTCAAATCTTAACTTGATTTGAGCTCCCATAATTCCCATGTATTGTGGGAGGGACATGGTGGGAGATAATTGAATCATCGGATGATTCCCCCATGTTGTTCTCGTGGTAGTGAGTAAGTCTCACAAGATCTAATGGTTTTATAAGGAGAAACTCCTTTGACTTGACTCTCTCATCTTCTCTTGTCTGCTGCTATGTAAGACATGCCTTTCACCTTCCACCATGATTGTGAAGCTTCCCCAGCCATGTGGAACTTTGAGTCCATTAAACCTCTTTTTCTTTATAAATTACCCAGTCTCAGGTATGTCTTTAACAGCATGAAAATGAACTAATACAACTGCCAAGACCATAATTCAGTGCTTCACTATCTCATCCTGCATTGTTACAGCAGCAACATAGCTGTTCTGTGCCGTTGTCCTTTCTCCCCTACTGCGCTGTTCTGTATATTGAGGTCAAAATAAGCCTTCTTGCTATTCACCAGCATTCAACATCCACTTCAGTCCCTCAGGCATCTCATTGTTGGCCTTGTATTTTGTGATCTTGCTTTCATTCCTGCTTTACATCTTTTCTGTTTCACATAATTTCCTTGTTTCCAAACCCTACTTAATTACATCTTAACGATTTTTGAAGCCATAGCTCAAGCCATTGTAGTATGAAATATTCCTTAGCTACTCTAGTACACATTGACCTTTCCTTGATTTCTTAGTGTGTAGTGAGTTCTGTACAATTTAGCACTTAATCACTCAATATTTTTCCAATGCTGTTGTAATAAACAAGTTATTTGAAGGTGGGGACAACAAATTTTGCATCTTTTTTTTTTTTATTTAGTGGTAGGTACTAGTGAATATCTTTTTTTGTTTAATGCATTCTTAGTGGCACTTTCCTTTTTTCTACATATTAATGTTTTTGTGTTCGATAACATAATGTGGTAATTTTCTCCCAAAACAAGTTATTAAATGAATGGTACATTTTACAGAATAGAGGACTTACAGCAGTTGATATTTTTTAAAATTGCATTGGTGAATCTGAAGTAATCATTTATTGAGAATTTCAGTTTTACTAGTCCCCTATCTTTCACTGTATACCTAGATTTAAAAATAATCTGTGTTCCAAATGAAAGCCATTGTGTCCTTCATTAAAAGCCACTGAGCGTGTGAGTACTACATGGCTCAGTAACCTTTCATGACTGAGTATACAATAGTAGTTAGGGTTTTATGGACTGATTAGTTATTCTGTATCCCAGCCTAGTTCCCAAGAGATAAATTAAAGATCCCTTAACATTGAAGTGGAGATGGCTTTTTAAAGTTTGGTCCTAGCAGAGGGTTTTAGCTAATTTTTTTAGGAGACAAGATCCAAAGCTAAGGTAACTTGAGTTATGGCCAAAAGCCTGAAGGTGACAAAGGAAACTTGTCAGCGAGGGCAGATAAGGAAGGAGGTAGATTTATTTGGGAAGTATAAAAGGAATAGGAGTAAAATAGGAAGACAACAGAGAGGGCCTGAAGTGTTTCAAGTTCATACAAGTGGCTACCTAGGCTACTGATGTAGAGCTTTCTTTCCTTTCTTTTTTGATGAGGGGCAGGGTTCTAAAGATCTACCTTTTAAAGACCCTTTCAGCTTTAAAATTGTATTTTATATTGTGCTGCTTGGTTACAGCAGTGGTTCTCAAATACCTGGGAACTTGTTAGAACTTTAAATTTGGGGGCTGCCCCACAACTCAGAATTACTATAATAGAAACTCTAGGGCTATGGTCAGCAGTCTTTGTTTTAACCAATCTTCCAGGAGATTCTGATTCTCTAATTGAAACTGAAATTTGAGAACCACTGGATTAAAGGAGTCATCTTCTTAAAAACAAAACAACAACAATTAGGCCAGAGTCCCATGTGGCAAAGTTACAGTGTGGTAGTCCCCCCTTATCTGCAGTTTCACTTTGTGAGGTTTCAGTTATTTGCAGTCAACCACAGACTGAAAATACTAAATGGAAAAATACCAGAAAAAAAATTTTTAAGTTTTAAATTGCTCCCTAGTCTAGGTAGTGTGATGAAATCTTGTGCCATCCTGCTCCATCCTGCCCTTTAGTCACTTGGTAGTCATCACAGGGCTTTGGTAGTGCTATGTTCAAGTAACCCTTATTTTACTATGTAACTATTACAGTTACTTATTTTACTATCCTATTTTGTTATTAGTTATAATTAACCACTAGTTTGTGTTTTTTCCTATGTCTAATTTATACATTAAACTTTATTATAGGAATATATAGGAAAAAACGTATATATAAGGTTCTGTACCATCTGCGGTTTCAGGCATCCACTGGGGGTCCTGGAAGGTATCCCCCTCAAGAATAAGGGAAGACTACTGTATTCCCAGTCATTCTTAAGTCCTCCAAGGTGGGATTCATAATTCCATAATTTTAATGTTTTTGAATATAATTCTGCTACAGCCTCATTTTTAAATTTTAAAGTATTGTAAGTATACACTTTTCCTCTAAACTAAAATCTTTAGTCTCAGTAATTGTGTATTAAATGAACTGATGAATAAAAATTAAACACATAGTGTTTAGTCACTATTATCTTCTTTTTCCTTTAGAGCACTTAGTATACTAATCATAGTTATTTTAAATTTCCAGTCTGACAATTCCAAAATCTGTCATATCTGAGTCTGGTTCTGATGCTTGGTTTGCTTCTTAAGTTGAATGAAAAAATGAAACATAGTTTCATAGTTCTTAGTTATTCTAAAAACTATGGGACAGTTACAAAAAGTATAACATAAGCATAAGTGGAATTTCAGAAGTAGAAGATAGAAAGGAACAGAAGAAATACTTGAAGTAATAATAACTTGAGAATTTCCCAGAATTAATGACAAAACACCAAATCTAGGAAGATCAGAGGACACTAAGCGTGGTGGATACAAATTATATATATATATTTGCCCAGGCATGTTTTTACTCAGCCTATAGAAAATTAGAGAAAATCTTGAAAGAAGCCAGAAAGAGAGAGAAAAAACAACATACTTTTCCTACAGAGGAATAAAGATAAGAATTGTATCAGATTTGAACTCAGAAAGTATGCAAGCCAGAAGAAAGTGGAGTTAAATATTGGTGTCAAAGAAAGAAAAGTAAAACCACCAACCTAGAATTTTATATCCAGCAAAATTATTCTTCAAAAGTGAAAGAGAAATAGTGACTTTCTGAGAGAAACAAAACTTGGAATTTGTCGCTGATAGATCTGCCTTGCACAGAATGTGAGGAGGTCTTCAGAGAGATGGAAAATGATATAGGTCAGAAATTCAGATCTATATAAAAGAAGAGTAAGAAGAAATAAATAAAGATAAAATAACATTTTTTTCTTTTTCTTCTTCTTCTTTTTTTTTTTTTTGTGAGATGGAGTTTCACTCTCGTTCCCCAGGCTGGAGTATAATGGTGTGATCTCGGCTCACTGCAACTTCTGCCTCCTGGGTTCAAGCCAGTCTCCTGCCTCAACCTCCCACGGAGCTGGGATTACAGGTGCCTGCCACCATACCCAGCTAATTTTTGCATTTTTAGTGGAGATGAGGTTTCAACCATGTTGGCCGGGCTGGTCTCAAACTCCTAACTTCAGGTGATCTGCCCGCCACGGCCTCCCAAAGTGCTGGGATTACAGGCGTGAGCCACCGTGTCCAGCCCATTTTTTTTCTTATATTTACTTGATCTAATAGATAACAGTTGAAAATAATAACAGTGTATTCACTGAGTATAGCTCATGGATAAGTGAAATGAATAACAATAGTTCACTCACTGCTGGAATGAAAGAGTTGAGAATACCCTAAAGTACTTCAACTAATCATGAAGCAGTATAATGTTATTTGAAAGTGGACTTGGATTAGTCATAAATGTATATTGCAAACTCTAACCACTAAAATTTTTTTTCAAATAAAGGAAGTGTAATTGGTTGCTAAGAGACTTGAGAATATGGAATCATATAAAATGCTCAAACTCAGAATGGAAGACAAAAGAGAAATAGAAACAAACAAAGGGCAATATATGATCCATGTCAGTTCATTTATATCAATAATCATTTCAAACGTGGTTATTTTAAATAACACCAATTAAAAGACTGTCAGAGTGGATAAAAAAACAAGACTCAACTATATGTTTACAAGTTTACCATTTACAGTAACCAATTTCATTTTATCATTTACTAACCAATTACTTGTAACATATTTCATGAATGTCTTGTAACAGAAGTTGAGAACCTTTGCAAAATACTGCAGGCTAGTGGCAAAGTGCTTAAATTACAGAGATGGAGAGGCAATGGCCATATTTGGTGCCCAGTGTTATGTATAAACCACTTAATTTCTTCCACTTAGAATTAATTTTCCAAGTAATTATTGAGCACTTCTTATGTGGATTCCACTTTTTTATAAAACGGCTTGATTGAGGTAATTTACATACCATTAAATTCACTCATGTTAAGAATACAATTAAATGGTTTTAGTATATTTACAAAGTTGTACTGTCATCACCATGATCTGATTTTAAAACAATTTGATTTTTTTAAGCAGTTGAAAACCCAACTATAGTGACAGAGTTGCATAGCAATTACAAGTAGAAAGGTTATTTATCTAATTATAATTCTGGAGGGTCAAAAGCAGTAGGAGCATTTGAGGTGGTGTTTCTGTTTTACATGCTGAAAGTTAACAGAACCATGTTCTGTTAAGAACATGGGTTTTTGGAAACTCAGAAGATGAAGTTGTACTTGGCTTTGTTCTTTTTCTCTGCAGTCTTTCCATGTCTTTATCCTTTGTTGGATCAGTCTTTTATTACTTTAGATACACTAGAAAGCTTTCTTTTACTTAGATGCTTACTGCTAAAAAAATTGTCAAAGTATTGTTTTGAACTTCACCATAAGTTGTGTGGGTCTTACTGTGATGCACATCATTTTAAAACATTTACACTTTATGTGTTTGTAATTAGAGAGCACTGTATTTAAGCTGTCTTGTTTTTCTGCAGTGTATTTTGAACCCTGCAGTAGTTATATCTTCCTACATTAATTTCTCTGCCAAGCATAAAACCTTCCAAACAGAGTAACTTTTATTAAAAATCTTGTATTTTTAAAAGTTTTGAAGTGAAAAAGTATCAGAATCACAGAATGACAATCCAATGTAGTTGTGTAATAAATAATTATAATTCCTTTTCTGGAATTAGTTGCCTGGGTTTGCCATCCCAGTCACTGATTCTTTTGAAGGTGTTTCCTTTTTCAGTAAAATAGAACTAGCAATAATGCTTATCTTATAGAGGTATAATGAAGGTTAAATGAGATAATTCAGATAGAAAATTAATGTAAAATCTGGCACATGATAAGTACTGGATAAATGTTGGTTATCATCTTTTAACTATACTATAATTAAGAACGTTTTTACTTTAACATACCATCTATATACTAAATTATATGATTACTTCTGATTTTCATTACTATGTTAGTATATTGTAATGTTGGGAAGCATGATAATATGTAAAGGAAGAGTTTTCCAGACTGTGAGAACAGCAAATACAAGTTCTTAAGGCCGCACACCAAGAAGACAAGAAATAAGAGTACCATGAGTACAGTGGAGTGTGGCACATGAGGTCAGAGGTAAAGGAAAAACAGATTTGTGTAGGACATTGCTTTTTTTTTTTTTTCCCAAGACGGAGTTTCACTCTTGTTGCCCAGGCTGGAATGCAGTAGCATAATCTCATATCTTTGCAACCTCCACCTCCTAGGTTCAAATGATTCTCCTGCCTCAGCCTCCTAAGTAGCTGGAATTACAGGCACACGCCACCACACCTGGCTAATTTTTGTAATTTTAATACAGATGGGGTTTCACCATGTTGGCCAGACTGGTCTTGTACTCTTGACCTCAGATGATCCGCCTACCTTGGCTTCCCAAAGTGCTGGGATTATAGGCATGAGCCACCATGCCCAGTGGGCTTTCCAGGTCTTACAAGCACTTGTGATTGCTTCATTCTGAGTGAGATGGACACCACTGGAAGACTCAGGGCAGAGTGACATACTACCTGACTGATGGTTTAACAGCTCATTTGGCTGCTGTGCTGAGAGGATGGTGTAGACTATGGAGCAAGGGCAGACACGGGTAGACCAGACTGGGCTTGGTTACTGAAGTTTTTACACTAGAAATGTGTGTGAAAGATGAAGTACATGCAAATATTAATAAGTGGTGGTCTTAGGGTTAGCTATGAGTGATTTTATTTATATTTTTCTCTATTTTACAAAAAATGAGTGACATATTAGGCTCTTTGATTAGGAGAATGCATTTGCATATTAAGTACAGTATTATCAGTGCAGTTACTAAATCTGAAAGATTTGCTGTTAAGACAGACTAAATGTTCATAATCTGTCTACTGGAATACAATGAAGCATCAGCAATTTCAAATAAATGACCTAAGTTAACTAGAAAAAGAGAATTAACGAATAAAACATTTACATAATGCAATTAAAGTAACTAGAATTGAACTAGACTATATTAACAATAGAAAATGTAAATAATTATTATTAAAACAGTCTAGTGTCCTTATTAATGCTACTGTTAGTTTCCTCTTGGAGTCGAGTTTTGTAAATTACTGTTTTGAAGTCTCAAACTCTTCTTTTAAGTAATTGCATTTAGATAGTGGTTTTAACAGAACACTCTATAATTGGCCTTGTTCTTTCCTTCAACTGTTTTCTTTTTGCCTGAGTCACTTTCTGCCAGCCCTACCTCCTTAGTAAATTTCAGTTTATCCTTCAGAGCTTAGCTTAACTACAAGAAGAGCCTTTTCCAAGTGCTTTAAGTCTTTGATAACTTGTCCACTCAGTTCCGTTTTTGTTGTGTTGTTGTTTGAGAATGGTGCCGAGGCTGAAGCTCAGTGGTGCAATCAAGGCTCACTGAAGCCTTGAAATCCTTGGCTGAACAGGAAACGATCCTCCCATTCAGACTCCCAAGCAGCTGGGACTACAGGTGCATGCCACCATGCCCAGCTAATTTTTAAATCTTTTTGTGGAAACAAGGTCTCACTGTTGACCCGGGTGGTCGCAAACCCATCAGCCCAAGCAGTCCGCCTGCCTTGACCTCCCAAAGTGTGAGGATTACAGGCATAAGCCACCACACCTGGGCTTCACCCTCAGTTCTGATTCTTGTTACCATACATGACAATTGTAATAAAATAATTATTTGTATAATTTGTACAGTTGTTTAGATTTTTTGTTAGATTATCAGTACCATAAGGATATATTTTATTTCCCTTATAATTGTTTACCCAGTGCAGAATGGATACATGTATGAATGAATGAGTTAATTTAGTTCTTTTTTCCTCCAGCTCTGCTTCTGAAATTAAGTGCCCAGATTGGGCTTCCTGAAAATAATCAGAGTTTCTTACTTAACAGTCTCCCTGAACTGATTTCCCCTAGGGTGTATATTGCATCTGTTTGTCACTCTTCCCAAAGGTATTTCTTGCTTTTAGTCCTTCTGTAGGTGACTTCCCTCTGGGGTAACTAATGTATTCTTATTGAATACCTACACTTGTATTTCCCTCTTAATCTTTTGGTTAATCACTAATTCCCCACCTTTCCTGATAGTCACTACATTAGGTACGCTATTTACGTGGTCCCAAAATATCTGCATTGGTATATTATTACATCTACTTTAAAGCTTATGTTTAATAAATATGGATCCCATTTTTATCTAGTCTAAAGACACAAGACAATATCCGTTATGGTGAAGGGAAGTATTTCCTCAACACTTAGGTAGTACAGAGTGTTTGTAGTGGAAAATTCAGAACCTCCTACTTTGTCTCCTTGTCTTTTGATGTTCCTTGAATTTTTCTCCATCCCCTTTTGTTTTCTTGTCTTTCCTCTCTTGTTCTTACCCCTTATCCCCCTCCTCTTTTATCTTTTTTCTCAGTCTCCCACTTCTTCTCCCATCATAAGTTTTTAATGTAATTTATAAAAATATTATGTCTGCTTTTCTTACATTTAGAATCTGAGAAGTTAGCAGCTTTTTATTTCTTTGTCAGTTTGTTTCAAAGTTTAATTAGGTTGTTTAAGAAAATATGTGATTAGTCTTTGATACAAAAAGATTATTACAAAATTATTTAATAATGTCCTATAAAAAAGGTGTGAGTCAGCAAGCAGGTTTATAGAAGGAAACGGTTATGCTAGACTGTTTGCTTGCTTCTAGTCTCTAGATATAAAGATACCAAATTTCAACCTATTGCAGGCAACTGTTGAAGGCAGAGAGGAATTAAGCTAGAAAAACAGTTTGGGATTCCAAACTTCTAAAGTGAGATGTGAAATGTTGTGAAATATCTACATTTTGAGCCTATTGGATAGAAGCACGATCTATGTCTTGCTTTAAATAATAGAATAAAATTTCTATAATTGTTTAAAATCAGTTTTTCAGTAAGTTGGAGTGCATATTCCAGCATTGGCAGTGCAATATGAACAGTGGAGAGGTTGCTCAGACAGCTGCTCTCCTTGATGAAGACAGTGACCCGTGAGGGACTGTAACTGAAACCCAGCAAGAGAAATCCAGTTTTATAGGAAGTTGTTTTGGGATGTCAGTTGTCCAGTGTTTGTTACTTGTTTATATAGCTGAGGTTACATGTGTTAATCTTTGCTTGACTTAAAAGAGATAAATGGGCTCTGGAGTAATTGTGGCAGATTAAAAAATGAAACAATTATATTTTAGACCTGCATATTTTGTCTGTTTTGGACTAGAAGTGATCATCCTTTGAGTTCCAAATGTAAAAATGTTACATTCAGTAATTGTGAAATCTTGTTACTGCCATTCTTGTTCTTTTTTATTTAGAATCATAATCAAGTAGTATTTTTGTTACAACACTAATACAAATCAATGATAAAGGAAGCAACAACAAATCAGCAGGAGGATTATTTAAGAAATAGTATTAGTGCAGTTGGATAGCTGTTTGGCAGTGGGAGAGAATAAATTAACCTCAACCCATAACAGTTGTCAACAGAATTCCAGGTGAATACATAGTTAAATGAAAAAAAACAGTGGGATGATTTTCAAAAAGAACAAATAGAAATAAACTTCTGATGGAATGAAAGATTTTCTCTCTAAGTAGAAGAAGATGTCTCAGAACAAACAAGTAAAAATAGATTTTACCACTTAAAATAAACCCCTTCCCCCCGGCCAAAAAAAAAAAAGTATGTGTTTTTTTCACTCATACTGAATCCATATTAAAAGACAGGACAAAGGAAAATGTGAATGGTTATGTAGTCATTAAAATGTTTAATGAGTTTATCTAAGTACATTAGTAAATTCTTCTGTTAAAATGTTAGTGGGGTAAAAAAAATGTATAGTTATGCAATTGGACACAGAGAACTTGACACATACATACACACATACACAAAATCCTAATCTTAGCAAAAGAGAGTGGAAGAAAAATACACCAAAAAATGTTGCTTTTGGTAATGTTGGGAGTGGTGAGATAGTTTTCAAAATATTTATTTTCTTTTAATGTGTTTTTTAGCCTTTCTGAGATGAACCATTTACATTAAAAATATTTATTTTAAAATTGCTTGCTTACAGAATTTAAATATGTCATAATTTCTTTCCAACTTGAGTTTTCAGCTTATCTTCTCTATCCTCCTTTCTCTTACACACAGTTCCCTCACCAGGACTGGCACAGTTCATTTTACAAAATTTTATAAAGATTTTAATATGAATGCCTTCACCTTGCTCCATTTTACCACATGGCTCACCACATCTTATTTACATTATGTCTAGCTGCATCACACATTTATGTTATTTGCCTAGCTTTGAAGAATATCTTTGCTTTGAGACTGTTGTCTCATAGTTATGGAGGGAGTACTTGCTATTCTCTTAAAAGTCTGTTTTGTAGTCTTCGATGTCTTTCCTTAGCTTTGGTTGTACCCTTTAGCAGTAATGCTTCTCTTTTCCCTCTGCATATTGAAAAACAGCTTTCAAGACCATGATAAATGACACCTCAGTTTACTTTATACTTTTTGTTGTTTTTTTAACCACGTTTAACCTTGTACTTCCATTATAACATTTGTCACAGTTTGCATGTACCACATTTTTAAACCGTGTATGTCTTTCTCCTCCAGTAGATATTAAGCCCCTGATGGGCAACAAGTATATGTTACTCATTTTTTTTTATCTCCCACAGTGATGTGTAACAAATATTTATGGTCTTAAGTTTATTTACATAATAACTTGTCACAGTTTAAATCACTAGTCAGAAAGATGTTTTAATCCATTTTTACCCATAACACATTTCTTCTTGTTTGATGTGTAATCTTAATGCACTATATTTTACTTTTAAAAAGGACATTTATTTTTTACATATTAAAAGCAGACTAGGTGTGGTGGCTCACACCTGTAATCCCAGCACTTTGGGGGAGGCTGAGATAGGCAGATTGGTTGACTCCATGACTTCATGACCCACCTGGGCAGCATGATGAAATCTGATCTCTACCACAAATAAAATAACCATTAGCCAGGTGTGGTGGTATGTGCCTGTAGTCCCAGCTACTCAGGAGGCTTAGGTGGGAGGATCACCTGAAACTGGGAATTTGAGGCTGCAGTGAACCATGATCATGCTACTGCTTTCCAGTCTTGGTGACAGAGTGATCTTTTTCTCAAAACTCATAGACACACACACACACACACACACACACAATCAGCAAAAGCATACTCATTACAGAAAAAAATTTAAAGCATAAAAGAATGTTTTCACCATCTACATGTTTCATTTTGTTCTTTACATAGTTGTTTGTTTTGTAAACCCTGTATATTTTTTCTTAATATTTATATAATCATTCAATAAATGTTAATTAAGGACTGATTATCAGGCAGTTACTGTTAGAACTCTAGGACTGTAGCAGTAAACAAAATAGTCAAAAATACTTGATTTTATTGAGTTTATATTGTAATAGAGGGGGACATAACAAACAATAAGTACAAAATATATATGCTCTGTGATATGATAGTAAATTTTCTGAAGAAAAGCAGGAGAATAGGGAGAATGCATGTAAGGAAGAGGATTAAAGTTTTAAATAGGTTGGTTGATCAGGAGATTACCAGCAAGGTAACATTTGATTAAAGACCTGAATTATGTAGTGATCCAGGTGAGTATCTGAAGACAAAGCATTTATTTATAGTGGTGGAACCTAAATGTTCAACAAGAAAAGAATGTTTATTATCATTTTTTAATTACTGCCAAGATTTTACTGTATGGCTGTAAAAATACTCTGTTATTTATGTATAGTGTCTTGAGAAAATGCCTACCATACAGTGTTAAATGGGAAAAGGAAAATATAAAACTAATTTTATCCTAATTTTAAAAAAGTTTTATATACATAAGTGTACAAATAATGTAAGCAGAGGAAAATATGCCCGAAGTAAACAGATGCTCTTTGTAGGGCTTAGTTTTTTAATTTCTTGAAAATTGTTCATTTTTCTCAGTTTTCTTGATGAGTATGTATTAAACTTTTAAAGTATATAAAAATTAATTTTGATACATTTTAACTTCCAGGTCTGGCCTTAATGGGTTAATGGGTGTTAAACTTACCCTCCCTCCATGATCAACTATAAAAGTAGAGAAAAGCCATGAAGCAACTGTGTTTTATTTGGCATTAGAAGTCAACCATAGGGCTATGATGCTTAGGAGAAGTGAAACCCAATAGGTAAGCTCACACTGGCTATTTAAACTGTAGCTGAGGGAAATAAAGCTCAAATATAGACTAGAGGTTTAGTAGGATAGAGGAAACAGTGATTGGAGGGCATGGCTGCTGAAGCAGTTGGATTTGTAAGGCTTCTACTGGAAGGAAGAGAATTGCTTAGAAAAGAAGCATCAGAATCCTTTATGGGGATCACCCTGATTCTTTAGCTGAATGCAGAACTCCACATGTGCAGGGCCAGTCTCTTCTGAGAACACCTTTTGGGGTCTGTAGTCGAGAGGAGGTTCTGGAGATTATACAGTGCTAAGAGACAGAATTTCAAACAGCCAGATTGGAAAGACCTTGCTGAGCACCTTGGGCATTCATTAAGACTTCAGGAAGTCTATACCATAAATACTAGGGCTACTTTACCCATAGAGTAAGAGTTTTTTAGTTCATTTCTGGCGAAATGTAAAGCTAACCTTCAAAAATATCAGGTTAAACTGCCAGTAAATCACTTGATGCCAAAACAAAACACACTTTAAAAGAATTTCAGATGTTCCACAACATAGTAACCACAATGACCAGCTATATAAAAAATTACTAAACAAATGAAGAAGCAGGGAGCTGTAGGGAAAAAGAAAATAGAAACAGACCCAGAGATGACAGAGGCATGGAATTAGCAGCCAGCTAGTTTATATTGTCTCTGGTAAATAGTCTCAAAGATTTAAAGGAAAAGATGGACACTATTGATGCACAGATAGGGAATCTCAGCCAAAGTAGAGCTCTAAATAAGAATCAGATGGAAAACCTAGAACAAAAAAATTTAATATCTGAAATAAAAAATTCATTGAATATGCTAAATGGCAGATTGGAAACTACAAAAGAAAACTTCTCTGAAGTTAACCACAGAAAAGGAGAGAAGAAAGAAATGAACAAGCCTCTGTGACTCATGGGCCAATATTAAATGGTAAAACATAGTGTAAGTGGAGTCCCAGAAGAAGAGATACTAGAGCAGAAAAAGAATTTGAAGATATGATTATTTAAAGATTTATAAATTTGAAGAAAACCCACAGACCACTGGAGGTCAATAAATACCAAGCACAATAAACACAAAAGAAATCATAGTAGCACAACTAGTACAGTTACTTAAAACTGAAGGTGAAGAGACCATCTTAAAGACAGCTAGAAGGGGTGGGAATGGGGAGGACACGTGATATACATAGGGAAACAATAACAGTAATGAAGACTGACTTCTTACCAGAAATAATGAAGGCTGGGAAACAATGGAATGTCCCTTTTAAAATGCTGAAAGAAAAAATTGTCAATCTGGAAATTTAAATTGAACAAAAATATCTTTCTGAAATGTAAACAAAATAGAGATTTTCAGATGAGCAAAAGCTAAAAGAATTCATCACCATCAGACTTTCACTGTAAATAACGCTAAAATAAGTCCTTCAGGCTCAAGAAAGCTGATACCAGTCAGAACCTCAGATCTAAATGAAAGGGTGAAGAGAACCAGAATTGATCTCTCTGTAGGATAATATAAATGACTTAAGTGTTTATTTTCTGTGAAAGACAATTGTTGGTTTAAAGCAAAATGTTAACATTGTATATATTATGTAGAAGTAAAAGATCGTGAAACAGCGCAGAGAACAGTAGTAAGGTAGATTGAATTCCACTGTTGTAAGATGATGAACTTAAAATATTCAGTGAAGGTAGACTGTGATAGATTAAGGATATATATTATAATCCCTTGAGCAATTGCCAAACAAAGTGGTACAGGTAAAAAGCCAATAGAGGTGATAAAAAAGGAACACTAAAAAATACCAAATGAATAAAAAAGACAGGAAAGGAGGAACAGTGGAACAAAGAACAGAATGATAGATTTAAAAACAAGACAGTAAACTTAATCATATTAATAATTACTTTAAATTTAAATGGGTTAAACATTGTGATTATGAGGCAGAGATTTTCAGACTAGATAAAAGAGCAGGAAGGACTCCATGTTTGGATCCCCTTCCATGACACTCCCTTCATGGAAGCCTCTCTTCTCGTCCTAAACTCCATCTCTCTCCATTCCCTTCCACTCAGTGTGGAAGCTGCTTTCCTCTCCTGCATTCCATCTTTCTGGATTCTCTCACTCAGTGTGAGAGTTAGCTGTTTCTTTCTCTCTCCTTCTCCTGTTTCTCTCTCTCTCTAAAAAAAAAAAAAAAAGCAGGATCCAACTATATACTGTCTACAAGAGATACAGTTTAAAGTGTGTATTATATTTAAATATAAAGATTTCGAATAAATATAACCTAAGAATACAGCTTCTCAGGGAGGTGAAACATCTGTACAACAAGAATTACAAAACACTGCTGAAGGAAATTGTAAATGACACAAACAAATGGGAAAACACGTTCCATGCTAATGTATAGGAAGAATTAATGTTTTTTAAATGGTCATACTGCCCAAGGCAATTTACAGATTTGGTGCTATTTGTGTCAAACTACCAATGACGTTTTTCACAGAATTAGAAAAAACTTAAAATTTTACCAAAAAAGAGCCTGAATAGCCAAGGCAGTCCTAAGCAAAAAGAACAAAGCTGGAGGTACCACATTAACCTGACTTCAAGCTATTATATAATACAAGGCTACAGTAACCAAACAGCATGGTACTAGGACAGAAACAAACACATAGACCAGTGGAATAGAATAGATAGACCAGAAATAAAGCCATATACCTAAAACCATCTGATCTGTGACAAAGTCTACAAAAATAAGCAATGGGAAAAGGACTCCTTATTCAATAAATGTTGCTGGGATAACTGGCTAGCCATATGCAGAAAATTGAAACTGGACCCATTTTCCTTATATACAAAAATCAATTCAAGATGCAATAAAAACTTAAATGTAAAACCTAAAACTATAAAAACTCTGGAAGATGACCTAGGAAATACCATTCTGGTCATAGGACACAGGAAAGGAAAGATTATGACAGAGGCCAAAAGCACTTGCAACAAAAACTGACAAATGGGATTTAATTAAACTAAAGAGCTTCTGCACAGCAGAAGACACTATCAGCAATAAACAGACAACTTATAGAATGGGAGAAAATATCTGCAAACTATGCATCTGACAATGGTGTAATACCCAGAATCTCTGAGGAACTTAAGCAAAAAACAACCCCATTTGGCTGGGTTCGGTGTGTCACACCTGTAATCCCAACACTTTGAGAGGCTGAGGCAGGTGGATCACCTGACGTCAAGAGTTTGAGACCAGCCTAGCCAACATGATGAAATCCCATCTCTACTAAAAATACAGAAGATTAGCTGGGCATGGTGGCAGGCTTCTGTAATCCCAGCTACTCAGAAGGCTGAGGCAGGAGAATTGCTTGAACCTGGGAGGCAGAGGTTGCAGTGAGCCGAGATCACACCACTGCACTCCAGCCTGGGCAATAAGAGCAAAACTCCGTCTCAAGAATAAATAAAATAAAAAGTTGATTATGAACAGACGCTTGTTAAAAGAAGACATTCGCATGGCCAAGAAGCATATGAAAGAATGTTGAACATCACTAATTGTTAGAGAAATGCAAATCAAAACCTTCTAGTCAGAATGGCTGTTACTAAAAAGTCAAAAAATAGAAGATTATGATTCCTGGTCAGGAAACAACAACAACAAAAAGATGCTGGTGAGGCTGTCAAGAAAAGGGAATGCTTATATATTGCTGGTGGGAATATAAATTAGTCCAGTCACTGTGGAAAGCATTTTGGAGATTTCTCAAAGAACTGAAAACAACTACCATATGACCTAGCAACCCCATTATTGGTTAATATACCCAAACAAATATCAATCTTTCTACCCCAAAGATTCATGTACATGCATATTTTCATTGCAGCACTGTCTGCAATAGCAAAGACATGGAATCACCCTAAATGCCCATCCATGGTAAACTGGATAAAGAAAATGCAGTAAACGTATGCTATGAAATACTACACAGCCATAAAAAAGAATGAGATTTTATCCTTTGCAGCAACATGGATGTAGCTGGAGGCCATTATCCTATGCAGACTAATGCAGGAAGAGAAAATGAAATACTACATGTTCTCACTTATAAGTGGAAGCTAAACATTAAGAATACATGGACACACCAAAGAAAACAACAGACACTTGGACACAGAGAAGAAAACAATAGACACCGGGTCCTATTTGAGGGTTGAGGGTAAGGGTTAAAAAAGCTGCTTATCAGGTGCTATGCTTATTGCCTGGGTAACAGTAATTTGTATACAAAATCCCTGTCACATAGCAATTTACCTGTATAACAGACGTGCACATGTACTCTTGAATCTAAAAGTTAAAAAAGATTTAGAATAAATATAAAAGGATGGAAGAAAGATGTACTAAGCAAACAGTAACCATTAGAAAGCTGGAGTGGCTCTATAAATACCAGACAAAATAGTCTTCAGGATAAATATTATTACCAGTGGTAAAGTGGATATTTCATGATAGTAAAAGTACCTACCAGACATCAGACATAAAATTGTATATATTTATTTATACCTAATGATGGAATGTCAATGTATATGAAGCAAGAACAGATTTAAATAAGGGGACAAGTAAAAGTTAATTTTGTTACTTAACAACTAAGATTATTGCATTTTAACTTTTTATAATAAACCTCAGAAGGTGTTAATGTTTGTATGTTGCCAGTTTTTTTCTCCCATTGTCATACTGCTCACTAATTTTTTGTCTAATTTGATTCCTTCACTCATTTCCATTTGTTTATTCACTGTTGTAATATATGTTCTCTAATTGTGCAGTTTAATCTTTCTGTTATCTGATATTGGCGTGTAGTGGGAATTTTAGGTTTGTAATAAGACAGACATAGATTTGAGTCCTCGTTTCATTTCTAAATTATATTTGTACCTCATTTTGCAAGCAATGTTTTTAAAGCACAATGTATTGAGTACTCAATACATGATACCATTTTTATTTGAGAGAGTTTTCTTCTATTTGTTTTACTGTTTTCTGGTTTGCTTGGTTTGGTTGGAGGCGATTATTGCTGCCTTTGTTGCTCACTACACATGCTATTAAAGTTGGTTTTCCACTTTTCCTTATTAAATAATTACTCCCATGCCTCTTCACCTCTAGAGGCCTAGATACCATACGGCAAGCAGTTCCTCTGTATCTGTGGGGAGTTGGTTCCAGGACCCCTGTAGATAACAAAACCAGGGATGCTCAAATTCGTTAGGTAAAATGACATAGTATTTGCATGTAACTGCATGCATTCTCCTGTACACTTTAAATCATTTCTAGGCTGGCGCAGTGGCTCACACCTGTAATCCCAGCACTTTGGGAGGCCAAAGTGGGCAGATCACTTGAGGTCAGGAGTTCAAGCCCAGCCTGGCCAATGTGGTGAAACCCCATCTCTACTGAAAATACAAAAAAATTAGCTGGGTGTAGTGGCAGGCGCCTGTAGTCCCAGCTATTCGGGAGGCTGAGGCAGAGAATCACTTGAACTCAGGAGGCGGAGGTTGCAGTGAGCTGAGATCACGCCACTAAACTCCAGCCTGGGTGACAGAGCAAGACTCCGTCTCAAAAAAAAAAAAAATCATTTTTAGATTACTTGTAATACCTAATACAATGTAAATGCTATGTAAATCATTTTTATATTATATTGTTAGGGAATGATGATCCAAAAAATGCTTGTGTATGTTCAGTACAGTCACAACCATCTTTTTTTTTTTTCCCCTGAGTATTTTTAATTTGTGGTTGGTTGAATCCATGGATGCAGAACTTATAGATACAGAGAGTTGACTGTATATCCATACACGTTGCTCACTGGGTTTTCACCAGTCTCCCAAGTGGAGAACTAATAAAAAAGATAAAACACAACAGATTGGTTTGATTCAGTAAAAGAATATGGATCACTGTCATTTTATGAGCTATTTATAGCATTTATGCCTCAATATGTTGCTACTGAATAACAGCTATGCATATCATTAAAACTGTTCAATTAAAGCTGTAATTAACTAAATTGTATATATCATGCACTTCAACTAATGTGTAGTCACACTTATAACTAGTACTCAAGTTGTATGGACACCGACTCATAAGTTAAAACATTGAGTGAAAAAGATGTCCATGTATTATGAAGAATACATAAAGTGTATGTTTTAGAATAGTATGTGCATTTCTTTATGACCTCAAGAGAAAGTAGTCACACAAATTCAGAGTATGTGACATTCTCGAGACCACTGTCCTGGGCTCTTCAGAAAGGGAATATCATAGATTTTTTTTTTTTTTTTTTAGAGATGTAACAGCCACTTACAGTGTTGAACCTAGATTTTATGTGATTCTAGGGGTGAAAGCTCTGTAAGACACTCTTGAGATAATTAGGGAAAATGTGAATGTGGACGGCATGGTGTATTATGGAATTATTGTTAATGTTTTTAGATGGCATAATGGAAATTTTGCTTATTAGTAGATACATTTGTCTTATTCTTGGGAGATGTCAGGCGTTGTAATGTGTACAACTATTAAAATACAGCAGAATGAATTATAGTACATATGTGTGAATATAGAAAGGTCACTTTCTATATGCCTAGATAAAGGTCAATCTAGGCATATAGTTTTTGGTTGTATAGTTCTTTTATTTTATCTGTTTTTATGATAATAAGTTGGAAAATACCTGAAAATACTCGGCAATTAAAACTAGATCTCCAAAGGAAGAAAATCAGTGGAGCCAGGCTTGGTGGTGTGTCCCTATAATTCTTGCTAATCTAGAGGCTGACAGGAGGATCACTTGAGCCCAGGAATTTGAGACCAGACTGGGCAACATAATGAGATCCTATCTATATTTGTTAAAAAAGAAGAAATCATGACAAAAATTAGAAAATATAGAAAATTCTATGATAATGAAAAGATTCCACATCAGAACTTGCAGCTAATTGATATTTCTAGAAAAATGTGTGCTTTAACCGGCTTGTACTGGGGGGGAAGTTGAAAATTAATGAGGTAAGCTTTCAATTTTAGATGAAAAATGAACAAAACATTCATACGGTCAAGACAGAATGTTTTTGTCACTGCAAATATTCCTCATGGTGTCCTTCTATATCCCTACTGACTTCTTACCTTTCACCCTTTACTGTTGGCAATCACTAAACTGTTACCCCATTTCTAAAACTTTTGTCACCTCAAGAATGCTATGTAAATGGAATCATAAGTAATCTTTTGGGATGGGCTTTTTTCACTCAGTGTAATTCACTGGGCATTTATTCAGATTGCTCTAGTTATCAGTAATTTATTCCTCTTCATTGCTGAATAGTACTTCATAATATGGATTTATTACAGTTTAACCATTCTCCCATTGTAGGATATCTGGATTGATTCCAGTTTTTGGCGCTAATGAGTAAAGCTGCCATCAAGTTATGTACAGGTTTTTATGTGAACATAATCTGCATTTCTCTGGGATAAATACCCAAGAGTGCAATTGCTTGGTCATATGGTAGTTGCATGTTTAATTTCTTAAAGAAAAGCAAAACTTTTCCAGAATAACTGTACCATCTTACATTCCCACAGACAATGTCTGTGTGATCTGGTTTTTCAAAATCCTTTGCCAATATTTGGTGTTGGCACTCTCTAATAGCTGTTCTTATAGGTATATAGTGATATCTCATTGTGATTGTATTAGTATTTCCCTAATGACTAATGATGGTAAATATTTTCTCATATGTTGTTTACCATTTATACAAACATCTATACTGTTTGTATATACTCTTTGATGATATATTTTTTCAAGTATTTTGCATATATTCTAATTTGATTGTTTGCTTTTTTGCTGTTGAGTTTTGAGAGCATTTTTAACATATTCTAAATGTTAGTCCTTTGTCAGATATACATATGAAATGTTTTTCTACACTGAAGCTTGTCTTTTAACTTTTTTTAAAGAATAAACTTTATTTCTTAGAGCAGATTCAGATTCACACAAAAAAGAACCAGAAGATGCAGAATTTCCCATACATTCTCTGCTGTCACACATGTATAGCCTCCCAATTATCAACATCCTACGTTAACAGTGGTACAATTGTTAAAACTGGTTTACCTCATTGATACAGTATTACCCAAAGTCTGTAATTTACATGAAGCTTCACTCCTGTTGTTGTACATTCTATGCGGTTAATCAGTGACATGTCTCCACCATTAAAGTATCATAAAGATTAAGTTCACTGCCCTAAAAGTTCTCTGTGCTCTGCCTATACATTCTTTTCTCCCTCTAACACTAGGCAACCACTGATCTTTATACTGTCTCCATAGTTTTGCTTTTTCCCCCGCATGTCAATAGTTGTAATCATACAGTATGGACCCTTTTTAAGATTCGATTCTTACACTTAGTGTAATATGCATTTCAGTTTCTTCCATGTCTTTTCATGGCTTGTATAGCTAATTTCTTTTTTGCACTGAATAATATTCCATTAGTGGATATACCACTGTTTATCCATTCACCTACCAGTGACATTTGTGTTGCTTTCAAATTTCCACTATTACAAATAAATCTGCTAAAAACACATGTACCAGTTTTTGTATGAACATATTTTTTCGTCTTCTTTGAGTAAATTTCATGGAGTGCAATTGCTCGGTCATAGGGTAGAAATACTTAGTTTTGTAAGAAACTGCCAAAATGTCTGGTTGATCTACATCCTTGTCAGGATTTGGTGGTGTCAGTGTTTTGGGTTTTGGCTATTTTAATAGGTATGTATAATATCTCATTGGTGTTTTAGTTGGCATTTCCCTGATGACACATGATATGGAGCATCTTTTCATATGCCTTTTTGCCATTTGTATGTCTTTGGTGAAGTCCATCTGTTCAGGTCTTTGTCCCATTTTTAATGGGTTTGAATTATAAGAGTCTGTGTTTTGGATAAGTCTTTTATCTGACGTGTCTTTTGTAAATATTTTTTTCTCCTTCTGTAGCTTATCATTTTATTCTCTTGGGAGTGTCTTCTGCAGAAGAGAAATTTTTTGTTGTAATGAAGTTCAGCTCATCAATGTTTTCCATTATGGATAGTGCATTTGGTGTTACATCTAAAAAGTCATCACAAAATGCAAGGTCATGTAGTTTTTCTTCTACCTTGTGTTCTAGGATAAAGTTTTGCATTTTACATGTAGTTCTGTAATCCATTTGAGTTAATTTTTGTGAGGAGTGTAAGGTCTGTCTCTAGTGTTGTTTGTTTGTTTTGGTTTTGCTTGTGGATATTCATTTCTAGCACTATTTTTTGAAGACTGTTTTTGTTTTATCCCCTTTGCTCCTTTGTTAAGGATCAGTTGGCTATATTTCTGTGACTTTTCTGAAAAGGATTGTAGAGGATTGATATACTTTCCTTCTTTTTTAAATGCTTAGTAGAACATACCAGTGAACCCATCTTGACCTTTTGCTTTTGGTTTGGAAAGATTATTAATTATTGATTCAATATATTGGCACCTGAAGGCCTATTCATATTTTCCATTTGTTTCCTAATTTTGCATATTGTGTCACCCAGGAACTGATTCATTTAATGTGTGTTATTACATTTGTTGACATAGAGTCGTTCATGTAACTCCTTTATTCCTTTAATGCCAGGGGGTCTATAGTGATGTCACCTCTTTCATTTCCAGCATTAGTAATTTGTGTGTCTTTTTCTTTCTAACCCTTCTTTTCCTAGTCTCCTACGATGGAAGCTTAGTTTATTTATTTTAGGTCTTCTTTTCAAATATATGCATTCAGTGCTATAAATTTCTTTCTAAGTACTGTTTTTTGTTTTTTTTCACAAATTTTGACATCTTGCATTTTCATTATTTTAAAATTTCTCTTGAAATTTCTTCTTTGACCTATGCGATATTTAGAAGTGCATTGTTTAATTTTCATATATTTTGGAATTTTCCAGTTATCTTTGTTTTTGATTTATAGTTTAATTCCTCTGTGATCTGAGAGCAGATACTGTGTAATTTCTATTTTTAAAAAATTTGTTGGGCTGGGCATGGTGGCTCACGTCTGTAATCCCAGTACTTTGGGAGGCCGAGTCAGGTGGATCATGAGGTCAGGAGTTCGAGACCAGCCTGACCACCATGGTGAAAGCCCGTCTCTACTAAAAATAGCTGGATGTGGTGGTGCACACCTATAATCCCAGCTACTCAGGAGGCTGAGGCAGGAGAATCACTTGAACCTGGGAGGCTGAGGTTGCAGTGAACTGAGATTGCTCCACTGCACTCCAGCCTGAGTGACAGAGTAAGACTCTGTCTCATAAATAAATAAATAAATTGTTAAGATGTGTTTTATGGCCCAGGATGTATTATCTGTCTTGGAGAATGTTCCTTGTGAGCTTGAGAAGAATGTTCCTTGTGAGCTTGAGAAGAATGTGTGTGTTTTAGATGAAGTGCTTCATAAAAATCCCTTATATCCTGTTGGTTATGTTGTTGAGTTCAACTATTCCCTTCCTGATTTCGTATCTACTGGACCTGCTAATTTCAGATAGAGAGATGCTGAAGTCTTCAAGTATAATAGTCTATTCTGTTTCTCTGTGTATTTCTTTCTGGTTTTGCCTTACATGCTTTGAAGTTATATTGTGAGGCTCATATACATTCAGGATTGTTATGTCTTCTTGGAGCATTCACCTGTTTATCACTATGTAATGCCTCTCTTGCTTTGAAGCCTGCCTTGTCTGAAATTAATATATTAACTTCTACTTTCTTTTGAATAGTGTTAGCATGGCATATCTTTTTTTAATCCATACACTTTTAATCTATATGTATCCTTATATTTAATAAAGTGAGTTTTTGTAGATAACGTGTAATTGGGTCTTGTTTCTTACCCACTCTGACAGTCTCTGTCTTTGAATTGTACATTTAGACCATTGACATTAAAAGTAATTATTGATGTAATAGTTAGATTAATATTTATCCTATTTGTTATTTTCTATTTGTTGTCTTTGTTCTTTGTTCTTATTTTTGTTTTCCTCTCTCTCTTTTTTTTTTTTTTTGCCTTTTGTTGTTTTGATTGAGCATTTGATTCTGTTTTCTTTCTTTTATTGGCATACTAATTACCTTTCTTTTCTTTTGCGTTTTTTTAGTGTTTGCCCTAGAGTTTTCAGTATACATTTACAACTAATCCAAGTCCACTTTCAAATAACATTTTACTGCTCACTGGTATTGTGAAAACCTTATAATAACAAAATAATCTTAATTCCTGCCTCTGGTTTCTTATATTATTACTGTCACTCATTTTGTTTATATAGAAGCATGTGTGTCTCTATAAAAGCATACATAATTCAGTACTTTGTTTCTGTGATTCTTTTGAACAAATTATCTGTTGGATCAATTAAAAATAAGAAAAATTAAAACTTGATTTTACCTGCACTTTTTTCTTCTCTGATGCATTTTCCTTATTTACATAGATTTGAGTTCTGACCTTTATTATTTTTCTTCTCTCTAAAGAACTCTTTTTACACTTTCTTGCAAGGCAAGTCACTGGCAACAAATTCCCTCGATTTTTGTTTTTATGAGAAAGTATTTCTTCACTTTTGAAAGAAAATTTTGCAGGTATTAGTATTTTAGGTTGGGTTGTTGGGTTTTTTTTTTTCTCTTAACACTTTGAGTGTTTCACTCTGCTCTCCTTCTTGCATTGTTTGTGAGAATCAGAAATAATTCTTATGTTTGCTCCTGTATAGGTATGGTATGTTTTTCCTCTAGCTTCTTTCAAGATTTTTTCTTTATCTTTGGTTTTCCGTAGTTTTGAGAATTATATGCCTAAGTATAGTTTTTTTGTTTGTTTGTTTGGTTTGGTTTTTGACGTTTAGATTGGTGGATGTTCTCTGAGCTTCCTGGATCTGTGGTTTCATGTCTGACATTAGTTTGGGGGAAATTCTTTTATTGTTGTATCAGAAATTTCATGTATTCCTCTTTTTCCTATCCTTCTGGAATTTCCATTACACATACCTTATGCCTTTTGAGTTGTCCTATAGTTCTTGGATACTCTGTTCTAGGTTTTGTTTTCTTTTGTTTTTTTCTGTTATTTTTCTTCTTGCTTTTCAAATTTGGTGGCTTCTGTAGAGTTAACCACAAGCTTAGATTCTAACCTAAGCTGTGTCCAGTCTACATTAAGTCCATCAAAATTATATCTCATTTCTGGTAGTGTTTCTAATCTCTGACATTTCTTTTTGGTTCTTATAATTTTTGTCTCTTTATATTGCCCATCTGTTCTTGAAGTCTGTGTACTTTAGGCATTAGAACACTTAGCATCTTAATCATAATCATTTTAAAATTCCTAGTCTGATGATTCCAACATCCCTACCACATTGGTCTATATTTTGCTGTTTGCTGTGCTCTTGAAACTGGATTTTGCCTTTGACTGTCTTATAACTTTTTCTTGATAACCAGATACGTGTTACTGAATGAAAGGATCTGCTGTAAATAGGCCTTTAGTCATGTGGTACTGAGGTACAAGGGTATGGGGAAGCATTCTGTAATCTTATCTGGAGGTCTCAGTCTTTCAGAAAGCCTGTACCTCTGCCCTGTAAACTTCATAAGTACCTCTCAGTCTCTACAGTGCCCCCTTACTTGGAACAGGATGGCTAAACTGGTCTGGAGTTTGTTTTGCCTTTTGCCCAGGTCTGTTAGGCTCTGATAAAGCTCCAGCAGGATAGGCTGTAGTTGATTTGGTTTATCCTAAGGGTAACCTTATTAGGAACAGAATGCTTTGGTGTTTTTCACAATGGTTCCTTTTTCCTTCCCTTGCCTGAGGCATGAAATTTATCTCCAATATTCAGAGGAAGTTTTTCTTAAATATTCAGTGTGAAAACCTGGTCAACCTCTTGGAGGTAGAAGTTTGCAGATGCTTGATTACTGGATTCCTCCGGAGTTGATCTCAGACTTGTTCACTCTGAACCTCTTGTAATTTGTCAGTTATAATATGTTTCCCTGCTTTGGTACTGAATCTTAGGCAGGTTTGTGCTTGGGAGTTTCCGCTCCGGCAAGCTACAATTCTCTGTATTTGCCTATTGGTCTCTCCAATGTTTGGTGGGGGGGCTGTAATTTGACCCCTGACCTTAACACTCTGACAGATGCTAAGAAGAGTTGTTGATTTTTCAATTTTTTTTTCAGCTTTTTTCTTCTATGACTAGTGTTGACTTATAGCTTCTTACATGCTGGACCAGAAACCAGAAGTCCTAGCTCTTTTTAAAAAATTAATCTACTTAACAGTCTTTCTCAGAGCACAAGTCCTTTTTTGGATAATATGTTTGGTGCCAAGTCTAAGAACTTTGCTTTGTCCTAGATCTGAAAGATTTTGTTATTTTTTTTCTCAAATGTTTTGTATCTTTGCTATACATTTTTTAAGTCTGTGATCCATTTTGAGTTAATTTTTCTGTAAGGTATGAGGCTTAGCTTGATGTTGATTTTTTTAAAATTTGTTTTAATTGTAGTAAAATTCACATAAGATTAAATGTACCATTTTAGCCATTTTTAAGAGTACAGTTGAGTAGCATTAAGTATATTCACACTGATGTACAGCCATCAACACTAGCCATCCACAGAACTCTTTTCATCTTGCAGAACTGAAACTCTGTACCCATTAAACACTACCACCTCATTTCCTTTTCCTTCTAATTCCTGATATCCACAGGTCTACTTTCTGTCACTGAATTTCACAAATCTAGGTACCTCATGAAAGTGAAATCTTACAGTATTTGTCTAGTTTGAGGTCTTTTTTAGTTTTTAATTTTACATAGTAATTTTAATAGTACATGTGGGTAACATGAGATATTTTGATACAGGCATGCAAAGTATAATAATCACATCAGAGTAAACGGGGTATGCATCACCTCATGCATTTATCTTTTGTGTTATAAATAGGCCAGTTATATTTTAGTTATTTTTAAATGTACAATTAAATTATTTTTGACTGGAATCACCCTGTTGTGCTAGCAAATGCTGGGTCTTATTCATTCTGGGTTTTTTTTATTTGGGGGGGAACTATTAACTATCCCCACTTCTCACAACCCACCCCCCACCCCCACCGACCTTCAAGCCTCTGGTAGCCGTCCTTCTCTCTCTCCACCTAATGAATTCAGTTGTTTTAATTTTTACCTTCCACAAATAAGTGAGAACATGTACTGTTTGTCTTTCTGTGCTGCTTATTTCACTTAAAATAATGACCTCCAGTTCCATCTATGTTATTGCAATGACAGGATCTCATTCTTTTTTATGGCTGAATAGTGCTCTGTTGTGTACATGTTCCACATTTTCTTTACCTTTCATCTGTTGATGGACACTTAGGTTGATTCCATACCTTGGCTATTGTGAATAGAGCTGCAGTAAACATGGGAGTGCAGATATCTCTTTGACAAACTGATTTCCTTTCTTTGGTCTAATACCTAGCAGTGTGATTGCTGGATTATATGGTATCTCTATTTTTAGATTTTTGCGGAGCCTCCTAACTATTCTCCATCGTGATTGTGCACCAACCACTGTGTCCCACTTACAGCGTATGTGGGTTCTCTTTTCTCCCCCATCCTTGCCAGCATTTGTTATTGAGTATTTTTCGTGACTGCCTTCTTTTACTTAGCGTAATGTCTTCAAGGTTCGTTGTACATTGTACTTCAAGGTACATTGTAGCATGCATCACAGTGTTTTTCTCTTTTTTTATGTCTGAATGTGTGTATAATATTTTTTGTCCGTTTATCCATCAGTAGACACATGGGTTGCTTCCACTTTTTCGTTATTGTGAATAATGCTGCTCTGAACATTAGTGTACAAACATCTGTTCTACTCTGTGCATTTATTCTTTTTGACGTATACTCAGAAGTGGAACTGATGGATCATATGGTAATATATGGTAATATTAATATTTTTGATGAACCACCATACTGTTTTCCATTACAGCTACACCATTTTACATCCCCACCAGCAGTACACAAGGATTCCCCTTCTTCACATCTTCACTAACACTTGTTATTTTCTGGGTTTTTGTATGTTTTTTCTTTTCATGGTAGCTATCCTAATGGATGTGAGGTAGTATTCTTTTTTTTTTTTTAACCTGTGAGAGTCTGATTGCTTTCCTCCATTTAATCACTTTCACTTTTTTCAAAACTCAGGTATATTTGAGTGCGTTTATTTCCAGGTTCTTAGTCATGCTCCGTTGATGTATGCTTCTGTCCCTCTGCTAAATAGCAGCGTAATGACTAACTTCATAAAATAAATTGGGAAGTTTCTCTCATCTTCTGTTTTCTGTAAAGCAATGTGTAGAATTGGTGTTCTTAATTTTTTTTTTAATTTTTAATTTTTCTTATTATACTTTAAGTTCTGGGGTACATGTGCAGCACATGCAGGATTGTTACATAGGTATAGTTCTTAAATGTTTAGTCGAAATCTCTTGTGAAAACATCTGGGCATTTACATTCAATTTTAAACTTTTGTTAGTCAAACTTGTGTCAACATAATGAGAGTGAAAAGGTAAAATCACTCTGAGAGGAGAAGTGAGAGAAGATAGTTGCAATATAACTAAATGAAGATTTGTATTTGAGATAAAGACATTTTACAGATTTCTAAGAAGCCAGTTGAAAATTCGGGGCAAAAAGCATAATCAGGCATTTCATAGAAAGGAATTGTGTTCAAAAACCTGCAGAAACTCGTTAAAACTTGTTAGTTCTCAGGGAAAGGCAAATTAAGACAACCTTCTTCATACCCACTGGAATTGGCAAAACTTGAGTTTCCTGCTACTGGCAGTTACAGCTATATGCTCTGAAGACTCACAACTTCAGAGTTGTATTACTCACAACTTCATTTTATGTTCTCTCTTCTTTGATGATGTAGAAAGAGCATTTAATTCAGACTAGGGATTTGGAGAAATTAGACAACATTTTTTGGAGTGTGTGCTCTCTCTTATGTTTTTGAAGCACTCTCCACAAGCCATAGAAAAGTCTTCCTTCTTAGAGGAAAATACTCTTCTTTGGCCTTTATTGTCTTAATAGATGCCTTTTTAGGTATTCTGGTGACTTTTGGTTCTAAACAATATGATTGTTTTAGATGTTTCTGTGTACACTACTTATTCTCGTTGTTCAGTTACTTCTTTAAACTTTGTGCTTCGAGTTTCACAAAATTCTTAAGCATGCCTACTTTGAACTGTAGCAGCTCTAGAATAAGGTGAGTTTTTGACCCTCACTCCTATTTGATTTCATAAAGTTCCTTTTTTGATCTTAAAAGCACAAGAGTAAAGTAAGATTATTTGGGGTAAGATTTTAATTAAACTCATATTATATTCCATTGTCATTATTACTTCAATGTGTGTATGGGTGGATAGTATAGCTCCATAGGTCATTGCTTTTTGGTTTTGACCAAATCAAAAAGGTACTCCTGATCATTTACTTATTAGAGTTTACATTAGAATATTGTTAGGATCTAGACCCTCAAAGCTTTAGCCTACAATGCTCTCATATTGCTTACAAATACTCTAGCACTCATTCTGGTTGTAGGAGTAGCCTTACCTGTGCTTTTAAATCAGCATTCTGCACATGGACTAATAGTTTCTCAAGATGATCCATGAAATTAAAGTGTTTTTTCATTAGTTTGGGAAATGGTGTATGGGATAGCTCTCCAACCCACTCTCAAATGGATACAATGCATATTTGCATATTAAGGCTGGGCTCAGTGGCCCATGCCCTAATCCCAACACTTTGGAAGCCAAGGCAGGCAGACCCATTGAGTCCAGGAGTTCGAGACCAGCCTGGCCAACATGGTGAAACCCTATCTGTACTAAAAATATAAAATTGGCTAGGCATGGTGGTATGCACTTGTAATCCCCACTTCTCAGAGGCTGAGGCAGAAGAATCACTTGAACCTGGAGGGCAGAGGTTGCAGTTAGTCTAGATCGAGCCATTGCACTCCAGCCTGGGGCGACAGAGTGAGACTCTGTCTGAAAAAAAAAAGTTTTATTACAGGAAAGGGGTCTCAATCCAGCCCCATGAGAGGGTTCCTGGGATTGGATCTAATGCAATAAATAATTCAGGGCAAGTCCATAGTGTAAAGTGAAAGCGAGTTTATTAAGAAAGTAAAGGAATAAAGGAATGGCTACTCCATAGACAGAGAAGCTCTGAGGGCTGCTGGTTGTACATTTTTATGGTTATTTCTTGATGATATGATAAATAAGGGGTGGATTATTCATGTCTCCCCTTTTTTAGACCATATAGGGTAACTTCCTGATGTTGCCATGGCATTTGTTAACTATTACGATGTGGGTCGAGAGTGTGGCAATGAGGATGACCACAGGTCACTCTCCTGGCCATTTTGGTTTTGGTGGGTTTTGGCCTGCTTCTTTACTGCAAACTGTTTTATCAGCAAGGTCTTTATGACCTCTATCTTGTGCTGACCTCCTGTCTCATTCTGTGACTTAGAATGTCTGGGAATGCAGCCCAGTAGGTTTTCAGCCTCATTTTACTCAGCTCCTATTTAAGATGGAGTAAATAGTTCACACACCTCTGACAGTTTCATTATCAGTCTTGTATTGTAAGGATAGGGGAACTTAATCCTTAATTTAAAATCGTATTTTAAACATTATTAAAATCCTGGCTCATTTTATTTAACCCAGCAATTCCTAAATTTCCTTGATCGTTAGCCACTATTTCCCTGGGTTACCTGCGTATATTAGGAGGAACAGTCTTTACAACGTGCACTTCTAGGATACTGACAATATGTCACTAATCTATACTAACATTGCAGTTTTCTGTTTGTTCCAAGTTGTCATATGGTTGGCCTCTGACATTTTCATATAAGCTTTATACTTGACAACTGACTCCTGCTTGTAATTCCTTACTGACTGTAATACATAAATGCCTTATTGTCTGTGCCTGTGATTCTTGATTTTAAGTGAAGAACAATAAGATATTAGCTTAGTCACTTTTTTTTGGTGGTGGGGACCAGATACTGAGATACTGATCACTTTGCTGTCCAAGTGAAATCTAGAAAGGAATTAATCTGCTTGTATCATGGTTGATGGCAGTCTACCCAAAAGATTGTCAGCTTTATATATATTTTAGATGTAAGCCCTGTAAGAATAGCAGATGACCTCTTTTGTCTCTGTATGCTCACCTTTGAGGCAGTTATTATACTTTCTTTTTCTTTTTTAGAGACAAAGTCTTGCTCTGTCTTCCAAGCTGGAGTATGGTGGCACGATCATAGCTCATTGCAACCTAAGACTTCTGGCTCAAGCAGTTATCCTGCCTCAGCATCCCACATAGCTGGGTGTATAAGCACACATCGCCACACCTGGCTTATTTATTTTATTTTATGTTTTGCAGAGGCAGGGTTTTGCTGTGTTGTCCAAGTTGGTCTCAAACTCCTGACTTCAAGCAGTCCTCCTGCCTTGGCCTCCCAAAAGTGTTGGGATTATAGGTGTGAGCTATAGCTCCCAGCCCAAACTTTTACGTATAGCCCAGGAACATGCTGTGCCATAGACATACACTGTCCAGCACAGTAGTCACTAGTTACATGTAGCTTTTGAAGACTTGAAATATGGTCAAATCAAATTGAGATGTGTTTTCAGTATAAAATACACATTGGATTTCAAAGACAGTATGAAAAAGATCTAAAATATCTCCATAATGTTTATATTCATTGCATATTGAAGTGTTAATATTTTGACATATTAAAAATACTTTACTAAATGTAATATTTTTTATACTTCTTAATGTACTAGGTAATTTAAGATTTCTGTGGTTTGTATTATATTTCTGTTGGATAGTGACACTGTAGGCACTCTTCCCATGAACTTATAGGTCTTAGAGACTCAGCTTGATTATCCAGGTTGTTAGAAAGCTTTCTCATCTAGGGGAAAAATTCTGGTATTTTGCAGTTTTTCTGTGTGGGTGTGTTTTTTAAACTATTGACCGAAAAACAAATGATTCCTTATCCATATATTGCTTTGAAGTAGCCCAAAAGAGACTACTACCAGACATTCCTACATAGAATTATGCTTTAAGGCACAGGGAGAAAAATGAAAAATCTAGACGTTTCTAACTATATCCTTAATAAATTATTTTACCTATTTCCACTAATAACTCTTCTATCTTTAAAAATATATCAGTTTTGATATCTTCTTCTCTAAAGCATCATTTGAACATTGAGGAGATTAATGCATAATTTTTTTTATCTCCTGAGATAGCGTACTCCTTTATAGATTGAAATGCTTTTAGGTCAGATTTTCCTTCCTTTGGTTCTCTTACTGCCTTGTGGAAGAGAATTTTAATATTAACTATCAAATTGGTTTTTGTATTTTTTTTCCTTTGGTTATAAGAAAAGTTCTGTGATTCTTGGGTTTAAGTGTAGGACTGTAGGACCTTGAACTTGGTAACCTTTTTTTTGGATCAAATTTGGGATACTGAACTCTTTACTGCCCTAATAAACTCTTAACTCTAGAAAAGAGTAATAAGTCATATCTTACAAGTATACCTGTAGGCCATTTTAACTACAGCTTTAAGAAATGTTCTCATTAATTTATATGAGACACTGGCATAGTCCTTAATCTGCCCATTAAGTATCATTGCTTGGATATTCCATCTTAATGGAATTCTCATTTTAACTTCAGCTCCTTAAACCATTTCCATTTTGGTTTAATGGAACATACTTCCTTGACTATACTGAACTGGATATAATGTTGCTCCCAGGGAGAGATGTTTTTCTTTTGAGGGCATCTGAGGCAAAAGTCATTCTAGGTTCTATTCTTCAGTTTTTTCTTATACTCGCCCCTTCCCCCACCACTGTCCTCACCTTTGAACTTTAGGTTAGGGATTGTTGGGAAGAGACTATTACTCGCCTGTTTTATGCTCCTTATATTATTTAGTTAAGAATATAGAAACTAAATGACTATTTTGAATAGTAGCAAATACAGTATATCTATAAAAGTTTTTCCCATCTTTTTTAGGTTTCCTGTGGTACATATAGCCACCATCCCTACAGGGAAGGTTCACCTAGCATTGCTGTATCAAGTTCTGAATATATCGTTGCCCTTTTGTTCCTAGGCTTTCTTGAGCATTTTGCAAAGACTTAATAAATGATATTTATAACATCACAGTTTTCTGGACTTTGAACTAATTCAGCACTAGCAAGGCCATATTCTCATCCTGGGAGTGAGAAAGCCCAGATGCACTTAAGTGATATATTTGCTTCTAGTATTCCAGAATCCTCGAAAACCCATCTTCCTGCAATCCACTCCTTGAATCTGTTTTAATACCTTTTGACTTGTATGGTTCTAATATAAAGTTTGTATCAAAGACCATGATCCAAATACTTTTTTCCACCCTGCTATCCCTAGCTTGCTTCCCTTTCTCTCCCTTCTCTTTTTTCTTCCATCCTTCCTCTTGTTGATCACATGTTTATAACTGCCTAATGCATACCAGGCAAAGTACTCAGGAAGCAGGTTAACTAGACATAGGCCTGTGTACAAGGGAAAGGTTGGCCCACTGGGACATTTAATTATTGATATAAAAAATAACTATCACGTCACACACAGAATCCGGGAAAACTCAACCCCTAAATGTGAAAAGCAAAAGTTAAGAAGAAACTAAAATATCTTTCTGAGCTCACGATAAGGAAGATTTCTTAAAACACATCAAAAGCAGTTTTCATAAAGAAAAATATTAATAAGTTTGACTACATTAAAATAACTTTCTGTAGGACAATGAACGCTGTAAAAAAAAAAAGCAACATGCTGATGGCGAGAAGTTATTTGTAACTCAAGTAGTTGACAAAAGATTAGTATCTAAGGTATAAGAAGAGCTCCTGTTAGTAAATAAAATAATAAAAACAACCACGTAGAAAAAGGGGTAAAGGATATAAGTAGGCAATTCACAGAAGAAAACTTAGTGGCCAGTAAATACATTAAGGTGTTCAACCTCACTGATAAAGAAATGCATTTTAAAACAACAAAATGTTTCATATCCATTAGGTTGGCAGAAGTCTTCATGACCTGTTTTGGAGCGGACAGGAGAAATCAGTGTTATATCCAGCCAGTGGAGTATAAATTGGCCAAAATTACCTGGAAAGGCAATTTGGCAATAATCAGAAAACTGAAGATCAACAACATATTGTAGTGCTTGTGTTGTGTATGTGTCCAAGAAAAAGTCCTGCAATATGAATAACAAAATCTACGTACCAAATGTTTGTTGCAATGTTGTACATTACAGTACGGAGCTAGAAATACCGTAAGAGTCCATTATTAAAGAATAAGTAAAGTGGTATGTTCAAACAATGGAATATTATGTATAGTAGTTTTCTAGGGCAGCCACCACAAAGTACCATAGACTTGATGGCTTAAGCAACAGAAATTTATTTTTACCAGTTCTGGTGGCTTGAGGTCCAAAGATAAGGTACCAGCAGTGCTGATTCTTCCTAGTGCTGTATCCATTCCATTAGACAGCACTCAGGAGTTAGGGCTTGAGTATACAAATATGGGGAGGGATCTGGACACACAATTTAATCCACACTTCTGTGTAACAGTTACAATGGATAAACTAGAATGTATCAAAATGGATAAACTTCTAATGCCTCTTAAGTAATTTTTTTTTTTTAAAGAATGATACATGCAGCAGAACTTCATGCCTGTGAAGTAAACAAAACTGTTATATTGTTTATGGAGGTAGTCAGCATTTATAGTAAATGTATATACACTCATGGGAATAATAACTTCTGGATAGTGGTCACCACTGAGAAAGGAATGGTGGAATGTTATAGGAAAAAAAATCCCATGGGGATTTTTATCTATAAAGTTTTCTTCCTTAAGGAAAAAAGCAAAAAGTTCAGATTTATTCAGACTGGCTAACTGGTACATGGGTGTTATATTATTCTTTATAACTTTCCTATATATTTGGAACCTGATAATATTAAAAAGGCAAAGAAAATATTATATCGATGAATGAAATGTTATTAATAGAAGTTGAAAATTCATTTGAGTGATATGATCTAGTAGTCAAATATTAGGCACAAGTTACCTCATGATAAAGTTCATTCTTTTGGTTGAAAGTAGTTTTTATGTTTAGAACAACAATAAAATTATAAATTTTTATAGTATCCTATGTCAAAAGCAAGAATCATACCTTCCGCATATAAAAAAGTTTGAGCTTTTGAAATGACTCATTTGTAGAGCATTGAGTTGCATATACTAGGGAACTTCTTATAATGTAACACAATGCATAGCATATGACATTTTGTTCTAGAGCAGTGGCTCTCAGCTAGGAACATATGGAAATGTGGGGCAATTTTGGTTGTCAGAATGTCTAGGAAGCACTGCTGGCATTTAGTGAATACCATCGTATGATTCCAAACATCCTATAATGCATTTGATAAACCCATAAAGTAAAGCAAGGTGCCATCCTAAATGTCAGTACCTGCTTGAGAAACATTGGTCTATAGGTTAATTTCCTTTAATGAAAAGTAGAGTCTCTAAAAATTCACAAAAGCAGGCAAGCACGATGAACAATGACTATTTCAAAGGCAACTTGGATTACAGAGAAAAACAGGATTGTTACTTTGGAATCTGTTGATTAGGCACTAATAATATCTAAAGGAAGTTTTTTTCTTAATTTTATGATCCTAATTTTATTAGGTAAATTAATAACATAAAAATTAACCACATAAAGTGTACTAGTCAGTGCATTTAGTAACTTTATGATGTTATGTAGCCATTACCTCTATCTAGTTCCAGAACATTTTTCATCATCCAAAAGGAATATGCATTAAGCAATCACTTCATTTCACCAACCCCAGTCAACCACTTGTCTGCTTTCTGTCTCCCTGGATATAGCTATTCTGGAGATTTCGTATACAGGAAATCATATAATATGTGACCTTTTACATCTTTCCTCTTTCACTTAGCATAAAGTTTTCACGGTTTGTCCATATTGTAGCATGTGTTGGTACTTCATTCCTTTTTATGGTTGAATAATATTTTATTTTAATAATATATCACATTTTGTTGATCCGTTCTTCACCGTTAATGGCCATTTGGGTTGTTTCCTCCATTTGACTCTTGTGAATACTGCTGCTATGAACATTCAGCACATTTGTGTAGAGGTTTTTGTTTGCATACCTATTTTTGTTTCTTTGGGTGGAATTGTTAGATCAGGTGGTAATTCTGTGTTTTCGCTTTTTGAGGATGTGTCAAGCTTTTGAAGAGCAGCCATACCGTCTTTCATTCCCACAAGCAGTGTACAAGGATTCCAATCTCCCCCATCCTCACTAACAGAATCCATTGTTTTTAAGAAGACAAAGTAAATGAATTTAAATGTCTGCATGGTGTGATTTTTTATTTTTTATTTCCTTTTTTTCTGGCTACATTTTTATAGAATTCGCCACTATTATTACTATTATTATTTTTAAAAATAATATAAAATTTTATTTTATATGAGCAAACAAAAGCAAAAGTACATACTTTTCATTTAATATGAGCAAGTATAAGGTAAAAATAAGTTTTGCTATGATGGACTGAGCTAAGTCACAACCTGCAAAAGGGATCTAAAGTCAATGTGTTTTTAATGGAATTAATTTTTTTTAGGAGTAGAAGCTAAGAGTTTGATTTCTCCTGGCAAGGATAGAATGTAAGAGCTTCTTCTAGTTGATGTGTTATAGTGTACCTCCCCTATCTCAGATTTTCTTTGGGTTAAATCTAGTATCTGGTATTCACAGATACCTTTGTTTCTACAACACAAGAAATTTGAATCAAGTATATAGGAATTGTGAGTCACTCTGACTTCAGAATTGAGGACTCCAAATAAATGTAAAAATAGCATTAAACTTTTGGATAGAGGCTAAACTTGGTGTTGGAAGGGATAAGTGAGAGTCTCCTAGAATACTTTCTGCAGTAAAAAATAGTTTACCAACAATTTGTTGAAACTGGGGAAACAGATTATGAAATGTTTCTGGCAAACAAGATATCTAAAGGTTTTTCTGTCCTACTGTTGCCTACATTGTATTATATATTATGTATGTTTGGCCCATGACTGCTAATTTATTGTATCTTGTTTAAATTTGAATAGAGGGAAATATTACATGGTATTTTTGTAACGTATTTCTTAGTGAGAAAGCAGGATTAGACTAAGTTTTTTTTTTTTTAATTTTTAAACACGTTTCCTAACATTTACTATTTCTTTTGTGTAATTCCCCTAGATAAGAAAGCTTTATCTAGCTTCACCCTGTAGTTTGATTTAGAGGAAACAAAATATGTTTTTTTGAGCTGTATTTCCATTGCTTAACTTTTTATCTGGTTTGTTTTTATCTGCTTTATTGCTAGTGTTTTCCCCCTCTTCCCTGATACTTTATATCAATAACATTCTGATGATATGACTTGATATGTAAATCTTGAAAGATTTAGAAAATGAGTGGTTAGCATGTTCCATAAATGTCATAGTTATGATACTACAGCACAATTATGGTACTGATATTTTATTTTTTAAAATCTAATACCAAAATGCCAGATTGATACTATTAAAATTTTTATAAAAATAAAAGGTAAAAATCAGTAAAACTGTGAGTTCAATGCCTATCATATCAATTATCAATAATGAATTTAAAAAATTAGAAAAATATTAATGTTGAGCGTACATTATCATTTGGACAAAAATTATTTGCAGATAAAATTAGTAATACAGTTTTATTAAAAAATAAAAAATGGCCTCAGAGGCTGCCTGTCTGCTGGTTCCCAAACCACACGTGCCTTCCCTGCCTGGGTCTTGTTGCAGTCGCCACCGCCACTGCACCATGGCTTTCATCACCAGGCAGTTCATTTGCTCTGTGTCCTCCTTGTCCATAGCCCTGGGCAAGAGAAATCATCGTCAAGCACATAATGGTCATCAGCATCACACAGATTGCTGCAATGACCAGCCACACAGTAGTGTTGCTAGACCAGACAGAGGACATCTTGGCAGAATATAAAAAGGGAATTGAGAAGAGCCTTGGGAAAGTGGCAAAGAAGTTGTTTGCAGAAAACACTAAGTGATGATGAATTTGTGGAGAAAACCCTAAGCAGCGTATCAACCAGCGCAGATGCAGCATCCATAGTTCACAGTACAGACCTGGTGGTAGAGGCCATTGTAGAGAATCAAGCTCTCAAGAGGCCAGACAAGTTTGCTGCTGAACATTACAGTTTTTGTCAGTAGTACTTCCTCCTTGCAGATTGCAAGCATAGCCAGTACTACCACCAAACAAGACTGATTTGCTGGCCTCCATTTACTTAATCCAGTGCCCCTGATGAAACGCGGAGGTCCTTAAAACACCAATGGTCACCCAAAAGACATTTCAATCTTTGGTAAACTTGAAAAAAACCCTGAGAAAGCATCCTGTTTCTTTCAAGGACACTCTGGGGTTTATTATCAGCTGTCTCAGGATTCAACACCTCATGGAAGCAGTCAGGCTGCATACATAAGGTGATGCATCCAAGGAAAACATTGATACTGCATGAAGGTAGGAGCCAGGAACCCCATGGGCTCACTTGAGCTTCTAGATTACGTTGGGCTGGATACCGGTGAAGTTCATTACGGATGGAGTGCATCAGTAGATTTCAGACCAGCCCATCCTTGAAAAAGCTGATGGCAGAGAGAAGTCTGGAGAAGGATTTTACAAATACATATGATGCTCAGCTTCTCTGGCTCTGCAAAGAACTCCTGTGAGCGCTTATCAGCCAGCACCCAAAGTTCCTGTGAGAATACTCTTTGGTCACACATTCCCTCACACAGCACAGTCTATTTGATATGCATTTTGTTTGTAATGTAGCTGAAGTAATTATTACACTAGTTACAGTAGTAACAGATTCCACCATTAAGAACTAATTCCCATGTTAAGTTTGTTTATTTCTGTGTATTTTCTAAAAAGCTTTATACCGTTGGTGCCTTGGAGCAAATGCTGTCATTTTGGTAAAGAACTGCCTGAATTCATTCTGTCAAAAAGGGGAAAATACTTGCTCTGAGAGTGAGAGTGAGAGTATATTGTGTTCATTCTTGCTGCATGGCAGTCACAAGCCATTGGCACAGACGGGGTGTGTTTGTGGAGTGCAGCAGCAAGCAGCACCTGAACCTTGCCTTTATGAGAACATTTTCCCCCTTGCAGCTTTGAGCCTTACCCTACCTTCTGGGCACAACATAAGATGTTATGTCTCTGTTCAGCTCATCATCAAGACGCTGCTGCTGCAGGGGGTGGGCTTATGTCTGTGCACTTGGTTTGCAGTAAGAGGTCGGTTTTCCTGGCCATTCCGTTCCACAGAGTGTAATAATTACTATCTGTCTGGGTTTTTTTCCATGAGAAATCAGTGTTCCAAATTGCCTATAAATGGACTCTAATAAAATACAATCTTTTAGTCTGTCAAAATTTTAATTGAAATAAATATGTATAAAATTGTTTAAAAAACCCCAAAATAATAAATGAACATTTAAATTATGAAATATTTAAAAGTCATATATTATGTACTTTTATAAAGTGCAGGCTCACATGTGCATTGGTGGTTTGTTATTGAGTGATATGCGTATTTTTGTGCATGTTTTTCCAGCTGCTGAAAATGCTTGACCTTAACAAGTTGGAGTAATGGTAAAAAGATAGATAATTCCAAATATATTCTTCTAACTCCTTTGTCTGTAGATAATTCAATTTCTTTTTTGATAACTTTGAGGTTTTTTAATTTAAAATTTTATTTACTTGAATTTTCATATATTTAATTTTTAATCAGAGTTTTAGGTTCTTATAATTTATTGACTCAAAAAGATAATACAAAACCTGCTGAGAAAAACCACAGTTACCCAAACCACTAACTCATTGCCTGTCAGAGAGAGCCAGGTCCTTTCTCTTCTGTTACCCCGCTAACAGTGACAAACATTGGCCAGAGAGGAAGGGAGCCCTACTGATGGTGAAAAGGCCAGCTTCCTGGGTTATCACAGAGGGTAGAGAGTGATTTCAAAGAGCAAACAGAAAATAGCCAGCCTAAATAGATTTAATTTCTGAGACATCTCTTTTTAACTTTCCGAATATACTTTAAAAATATATATTTGTGTTTCTTGAATGCAGTGTTTTCTCTTAACCTTTGTGAGGATTAAAACTTTTTTTTCTTTTTGCACAGTGTTATTTCTTCCAAGTAAGGATTTCACCCCCTTTTTCTCTCTCTTTCATATTGGATAATTTTTTCCAGTTGTCTGTCCATCTCAGTATATTTAAGAGTGAGACAAATAAGTTGATAGGAAGCTCTTCACGTGTAGATGGTTCTTCTGCTTTCCAATTCAGTAGGTCTGTAGTGGGGACCCGTAAATTTGCATTTTAGCTAGTTCCCAGGTATTCTAATACTGTTAGTCCAGAATCATATTTTAAGAACCACTTTATAAAGGGAATGCTCTTGAGATTCATATCTATGGAAGAGAATGGATGGGAAGGAAACAGTTTGGGCAGTGGGAAAGTTGAGCTGCAATGCTGAAGCGTTACGAAGCTAGAATGACCCATCAGAGCTGTCTCAAGTTGAGGAAAGGGGCTGGGTCTTAATTTCCCCATGTTGATTACTGTCTAAATGTGGGCTGTCCCTGGAAATTGCTATGACCTTGAGAAATGATGTTTTCTTCAGCCTAGATGATCATACCCAAGGGCACAGACACTGAATCCTGACAGACCAAGGGCTTTGTGCTGCACTGCACTGCACTCCCAGCAGTAGACAAAATTCTTTCCTGAAAAGGGGAAATGGAACATTGCATTAGGTTGTCTGTACATGATCCTTCCCAGTCAGCAGGGAAGCTGTGTCCTGAGACAGCTACTTTTTCTCGTTTTTCTTTTACCATAGATTAATTTTATCTACTCTAGAACTTCATATAAATAAGATCATACAGAATGAAGTTTTCTAGGTGTTTTATATGACTCAGTATAATATCTGTTAGATTCATCCATGTTCCTTTGTGTATGTATGGGTGTTTTTTAATTGCTGAGTAGTATTCCATTGTGTGAATGTGCCACAAAGTGTTTATTCATTCTTACATTGATATCATTTGGATTGTTTCCAATTTGGATTATAAAGATTCTATGAACACTCTTACTCGTTTTGTGGACATCTAGTTTATTCCTGTTGGATAGATACATACAGTAGGTTTTTATGTAACTGCTAAACTAGTCCAAGGTGGTTTTACCTTTCACAGTCTAACCATAAATGTATGAGAGTTGTGGTTGCTTCAAATCCTTGCCGATATTTGGGTTTTTAGCATTTTTAATTTAAGCTTCCTCATGGTGTATCATTGCAATTTTGATTTGTATTTCCTTGGTAGCTTGGTTCCTTGAAGAATCCGAAGCCATCAAGGAAACCAAGGTCCCTTGATTCCTTTTCGTGTGTTTATTGGATATTTGTGTACCTTTTTTTGTGAAATATCTATTCCAGTTGTTTGCTTTTTATTAATTGAGTTATCTGTCTTTACTATGGAGTCGTAGTAGTTCCTTATGTATTCTGGGCATAAGTCTTTTGTCAGATACGTTTTTCAAGTATTTTATTTAGCTGGTAGTTTATTTGCTTACTTAATTGATGTATTTCAGTGAATAGAAGAAGATTCTTATTTTGATGGAGTCTAATTTATTTTTATTTTTAGAAACAGGGTCTTGCTCTGTTGTCTTGGCTGAAGTACAGTAACATGATCAGAGCTCACTGAAGCCTTAAACTCTTGGGCTCAAGCGATTCTCAACCTCCAAGTTGCTAGGGGCTACAGACATGCACCACCACGCCTGGCTTTTAAAAAATTTTTTTGTAGAAATAGAGTTTTTCTGTGTTGCCCAGGCTGGTCTCAAACTCGTGGTCTTAAGCAATTCTTCTGCCTTGGCCTCCCAACCTCTTTTTTTTTTTTTTTTTTAATGTTTATTGTGGCGGGGCATGGTGACTCAAGCCTTTAATTCCAGCACTTTGGGAGGCTGAGGGGGTGGATCACCTGAAGTCAGGAATTCAAGATGGGCCTGGCCAACATGGCGAAACCTCATCTCTACTAAAAATACAAAAATCAGCCATGTGTGGCAGCACACACCTGTAATCCCAGCTAGTTGGGAGGCTGAGGCAGGAGAATCACTTGAACCTGGAAGGCGGAGGTTGCATTGAGCCAAGATCGTGCCACTGCACTCCAGCTTGGGTGACAGAGTGAGACTGTCTCAAAAAAAAAAGTTTATTGCTTCTGTAACCCTAAGAAATCTTTGTCAGCTCTCACATCATAATATTTTCCTATGTGTTTCTTCCGGACACTTTAAGCTTCAGCTCAAATTTTTCTATACTATGAGGTTTGTACATTTGTTTACAAACGTGCCTAGTTACTCCATAAGGATTTGTAGTAAGGATTTTCTATTGTCCCTTGAATTGCTTTGGTACCTCTGCTGCAAATCAATTTACTTTGGATAAGTTAGATATCATTAGTCAGGTTTCATTCATACAACTTTTTCACTGCATGCACTGTTACTTTTTTCTGGCTTCTCTCACAGTGTGCTTTTTATCTTTGTTTTTTCATCCTTTTGACTATGTGTGGGTTTCTTTATAATTACCCTGCTTGGAATTTTCTGAACTTCTTGGATCTAGAAGATTGTGTTCTTCATAGAATCTGGGAAGACTTTGGCCATTTATTAAATATTATATTTTTCTGTCATCTCTCCTCTCACATTGTAGATAGACACTTGATATTGCACTTTAAATTTCTGAAACTCTGTTTTATTATTTTAAAAAGTCTTTTCTTCACATTCAGTAGACCTATTCATTTTCCAGTTAACTGACCCTTTCTCTACCATCTGATCTCCAATTAAGGTCATCCAATGAATTTTTCATTTCAGACATTATCATTTTTAAGTTCTAGAACTTCCATTTGGTTCTTTTTCATAGCTTCCATTTCTCAGCTGAGATTTCCCCATGTAAACATTTATTATGGCCATATTTTCCTTTAAATGCTTGAACACGTTACAATACTTGCTTTGATATCCTTGTCTGCTAATTCTGACGTTTAGATTCAGGATTTGGTATCTGTGAGCTGCTTTTTCTATTGACTCTAGGTCTTTTTTTTTTTCTGTTTGTTCACACCAGTGTATTTTGCTTGTGTAGTGGGCATTATGGGTGATATGTTAAAGACTTTGGATCCTGTTCTTCTTCTCTGATGAGTGTTGATTTTTGTCTTAGTAGACATATAATGTGACTGGAATCAAATCAGAACTTTATTTTTTCTGTGACAGCAGCAGAAATCTCATCTCAGATCCTTCCACCTTCGAGCTGTTTCTTTTTGTGGAGAACTTTGGAACCTTCCTCAAACTAGGGTCATTCAAATATTGGGCATAGTTCGTATAGAAATTTTGCAGCACTTTTTTTTTCTGGGATTTCACCTTTCACTCTTCAGCTGCCTTGGCAACCCTAAACTCTGTCCTTTTTAAGCTAGCAAGACAACAGATTCCTGCTTCAGTTCTAAGTGGCCATTGCCACATGGGCTGAAAGCCTTATAAAAATTCTACCAGTGCACTTTGGGAGGCTGAGGCAGGTGGATTGCCTGAGCTCAGGAGTTCTAGACCAGCCTGAGCAACATGGTGAAACCCGTCTCTACTAAAATACAAAAAACTAGCCGGGCGTGGCGGCACGTGCCTGTAATCCCAGCTACTCAGGAGGCTGAGGCAGGAGAATCACTTGAACCTGGGAGGCAGAGGTTGTAGTGAGCGAAGATTGTGCCATTGCCCTCCAGGCTGGGCAACAGAGCAAGACTCTGTCTCAAAAATAAAAAAAATTCTACCAGTACAGTTTTCTCATTTAAGGCTAAATTCCTTCCAATTGCTACCTGCTTTTGATTACCCTTTTTACTTAATGTTTGTTTTTATATTTTTTCCAGAGTGTATAATTGTTACGTGTGGCAAGTTTATTTTAATATATGTTAACTTGTCATTATTTGAAGCAGAACATGGAAGCACTATTTTAACTGAAACAATTAAAACAAAGTATATTCAGATAATATTTTAGGAAATTATGTAGCATCTGCTAAATGGAATATTATAAAAAATACAATAAGTTTGAAGACTATTAGTGGAACATGATTTTGGTAAATTTAAATAATACCCTGCTTTGATTATAGCTGTGTTAAAAATTAGATATGTTCATGAATACATACTAGAGAGAATATGGGAAAAAAGGAAAGAGTTTATTTATTGGTTGTAGTGGTGGAATTTGGGGGAAGTTTCCAAAAATATTCTATTAACACTGATACAAAACTATGGTGTGTTTATTATATACACACATATATGTATAGATATGTGTGTATATTATATAATTTATGTATACAGTTTATATGTATACATATAGTATATGTATATACACATATAGTAAAAGACTTCTAGACAGAATAGTTGAGCTCTTGTGGCAGTATTCTCACCCCCGTACTCCGGATATAAACTGCTGGTAAGATATATACAGAAAGATTATATACGTATATAAAACCTTCAAATAGAGATAGAGAAATTAAATTCATAGATGCTAGTAACAAGGAGTCAGGGGAGCTTACTTAAGAAAGGTGGTAAGCAGGAACTAATTCCTAAATGGCTCATAGTGGTTTTCATGTCCTCATACAGACCTTAAATGCTGGGAATTGATGTCTTAATGTTCATAGGAAAGTCTAGGCTACATAGTCTGTGCCCTCACGAGGTAGTAGGAACTGATCAACTAAAGCATAGAACCTGAAAAGAGATTTTTACTTATGAAATGGGACTGGAAAAGGGAACCCACAGACAGACCCAGGAAGTTTTAGGTAAGCTTGCTCTTTCCCCAGGGCATGCAGAAGAGTAAAATATGAGATCTGGAGCCTTAAGCCTGTATTATAGATGAATTTGGAATTTGATTTAATATAATAGTTTCCTTTTTGTACAAGGACTCTAAATCAATAAATCAGTATAAAAATTGATCTGGAACCATTAAACCCTTAGAGATTCAGCAGAGACAAATGTGAACTGCTTCCATAACCCAAAGGATATGACTCTTCTGAAAAATAATCTTTGTGAAAATAAGTTCATAATTTAAAAATTTCAAATCACAAGAGACCTGGAGAAAATATCCTCACTTAAAATGAACTCATGATTAAATTAAAAAGAATAAACCACATGAGGAAAGGGAGACTGACCACAAACTTCTCATCTGTAGTGAAAACCAGAAAACAAAAAGAAAGGTGGTTTAACAGAATTAATATGCAACAGAGTAGAGTTTAAGAGAAAATGGCATTACTGAATTTAAAGGACACTAGATCATGACAAAAGGAATATACTACCAAGAAAATGTAAAAATTATAGTCTTATTTATATAGAGTATAGTCTTAGCAGTATAGTCTTCGAGTTAAGAAGGCAAACATTGACAGTTCCAAAGAGAAATTAATAAATGTCTGGTTGTAGTTGGATATTTAATATATGTCAGAAACTGGTAGATAAAAAGCCAAGAAAATACTGAAACAGCATAATTAATAAACTTGATTAAATATAGATTAATATGGAAAGCCCCCTAGCAAATAAATAGAGAATATAGATTTACTTAAAGGATACATAGATTCTTAAAAAATATGACTATGACTTGGGTCCCAAAGGAAGTTTTCATCATGAAAACCATATTCCTTGGCTGATGTGAAAAAATGATTGGTAGTAGATAGTTTAAAAATAAAGTACATACATATACATGGACATATATTAAATTGTAAAATGTTTATAATTAAATAACAAAATACTACATAGCAAAATTTGTAGTTTCCAGTTTATGGAAATTTTTCAGGAATAGAAAAGTCTTTCTTGTTTGTGCTTATTAAAAACAAAGAAGTAAGGGGAAAATGTGTTTTGTATTCAACTTTAACAGCATAAATACAATGCAGAAGATAAACAAAAAATAAAAACTGGTGAGATGTCAAAAAAATCTGAATGAGAAAAACTGAAAACTAGTTTTTTTTGAAAAGATACATAGATAAACCTCTTTGCCAGGTACTGTTCCTAGTGTTGGGAATGTAGTAGTAAGCAAATCATACCAACTTCTTTCCCTATAAAGCTAGTGGGGATGTTGGACAAACAGATAAGTGCCAGTGGTAATAATTATAATAAAGATAAATAAAGCAACATAAAGGACAAGAGAATGACAAGATACACGGTCAGGGAAGGTTTCTAAGGAGATAACATTTGAACCACTGAGCACAGAAAAGTAAGGGAGCAAGCCAGGCAGATGGCACTTTTGAATGTCCCTTGGCAGAGAGAACAGAAGAGAAAAAGTCTTAAATATCATACTAATAGGACTAAAAGAAAAGTAACTTAAAATGATAGAGAACATTTACCAAAACACGTTACCAGCATTATTCTTGATTTCAAAAAGCTTAGAAGTAAATTATTTAATGTGGAAACAAAACAAGAATACCTACTATCACTGCTACTCTTCATTATACTGAAGATTTTAGCCAAAGTAATTAGATAAGAAAAAGGAGGGGGAAGGAGACACAAAGATTGGAAGGAAGAAAAGTATTAATTATAAATGAAATGATTATCTACAAGAGAATCTACATACTGTTAGAACTGGCTGGATGCAGTGGCTCATGCCTGTAATCCCAGCACTTTGGGAGGCCGAAGTGGGCAGATCACCTGAGGTCGGGAGTTCGAGATTAGTCTGACCAACATGGAGAAACCCTATTTCTAGTAAAACAAAAATAAAATACAAAATTATCCAGGGTGGTGGCGTATGCCTGTAATCCCAGCTACTCAGGAGGCTGAGACAGGAGAATTGCTTGAACCCTGGAGGCAGAGGTTGCGGTGAGCTGAGATCACGCCACTGTACTCCAGCCTGGGCAACAAAAGCAAAACAGTGTCTCAAAAAAAAAAAAAAAAAAAAGCAAAAGAATCTACACAGTATTAGAACTAACAAGAGTTCACAAAGTTTGCTGGAGATAAGGTCAACATAGAAAACCAATAGTTTCGCTGCACTTCAACACAGAGATATAATTTAATACCATCTGTAAGCTGCCTTGTGCTTTTTCTAACAAAATAGAAGGGAAATGACATTTCAAGGACAGTTAAAAAATAAATCCAAATTATCAATCATCTCCCTCATTTAATCTATAACATCAATACAGTCCAAAAATAAAGTCTTCCATAAAGTTCAGGAGGACTTTATGAAATTAGAAAAACTGATTGAAAAATTCACCTGGAAAAACAAAGGTCCAAGAATTGTCAAGTCTGTTTTGGAAATGAACAAGGGGGATCATGCAATCAAATAACTAGACCTAATTTTTATAGCAGTAATAAATTCAAAATGTGATGTTGGCTTAGGGATAGACAAGTAGATTAATAATAAAACAGAAAAGAAGGACCGGAAACAGATTCAAGCACATAAAGAAATTTGGTATAATAAAATAGAGAACAATTGGGTTCCCAGATGGAAAAACTATATAGTGTATGTTGCACTATACCATACACAAGAATAAATTCCAATTAGAGTAAAGATCAAAATGAGAAGAGCTACCTTCAAAACTTATAGAATAAAATATAGACTGCCTTTAACCTTAGCTAGATAGGATTTCTTAAAGAAGACATAAAAATAACTCATAAAGGAATGAATTGTTTGACTAGATCAAAATGTTAACTTTTATTAGAGAAAAGTTATTAACAAAGTTAAATATATATAATAGAATTAGTATCTAGAGTATATAAAGCTACTATGATGTAATAAGAAGTAGCTCCACTTAAAAATATGCAAAGGTTAGGAACCAACAATTCATGGGAGAGAAAATCCATATGTCGAATAGGCAGGTGAAAAGGCACACAACATTGCTAGTAATTGGGGAAAAGACAATTTAAAAAAATACCATTTTATATCCATTGGAATAGTAACTTTTTAGTGAATGTATTATATACAGCATGTATACACGGCATATATATGCAAGGTAATAGGAAAATAGGAATTATCATATACTGCTAATGGAAGTATAAATGGATAGAAGTGTTTTGAGAGAGAAATTTGTTAATATAAAATAAAATTTAAACAAAATCATTTATAAGCCCTAAAAAATTGACTTCTAGATTTATAGCTTAGAAATTCTTACAGGTATATACCAAGAGACATGTACAAAGACACTTATTGCAGTATTGTTTGTAGAAAAACTGGAAGCTACATAATTACCTTTCAGTAGAGGAATTGATGAATAAACTTGAATAAAATAAAATACAAAATTATCCAGGGTGGTGGCGTATGCCTGTAATCCCAGCTACTCAGGAGGCTGAGACAGGAGAATTGCTTGAACCCGGGAGGCAGAGGTTGCAGTGAGCTGAGATCATGCCTCTGTACTCCAGCCTGGGCAACGAAAGATACTTTTTAGTAAATGAACTTCATCTAAGTATATGAACATGGATGGATCTCAAAAACAATGTTGAATAAAACAACAATTGTAGAATATGTACAATGTGATGGAATTTGCATAAACATTTAAAAGCTTCACAGAACAGTGTATGTTGCTTATAGATTTTTGTGTATCTAATACAAGTAACAACTTGAAGTAACAACTGGAAAGTTTACACACTGGATTAATGGTAGTTGCCTTTGAGAAGGTAGTGGGGGGGTATAAGGTTAGGGAGAACAAAAGAAAGACTTAAACTTCTATATTGTTCTATTATGTTTAACTATAAAGTAAAAATAATCAAGGGGCTAAATTAAGTGATTCCAGGGCCCTCATCTACCAGAAGGGCTTTCATTTTTCTTTATAATTCTATCCTTTAAAACAGTGGTCCCCAACCATTTTGGCAACAGGGGCCAAATTCATGGAAGACAGTTTTTCCACAGATGGAGGGCTGGGGGAGATGGTTTGGGGGATCATTCAAGCTCATAACATTTATAGTACAGTTTATTTATGTTATTATTATGTTGTAATGTATAATGAAATAATTATACAACTCACCATAATGTAGAATCAGTGGGAGTCTGCTTGTTTTTCTGCACCTAGATGGTTATCCCATCTAGGGGTGATGGGAGACAGTGACAGATCATCAGGCATTAGATTCTCATAAGTACCATGCAACCTAGATCCCTCATATGCACAGTTCGCAATAGGGTTCACAGGTTCCTATGAGAATCTGATGTTGCCACTGATCTGACAGGAGGCAGAGCTCAGGCTGCTTGGCTGCTCACCTCCTGCTATGTAGCCCGGTTCCTAACAGGGATGAGAGTTGGGGACCCCTGCTTTAAAAGGCTATCATTTACATGTATCTTTTAGAGCTTTACGATTATACATTACATGTATCTTTTAGAGCTTTATCATTACATGTATCTTTTAGAGGATGGTAGATATAACCATCCTCCTTAGGTAATCCCATAGAGTAGTCAGTTACTGGTAGAATGAAAATATGTTGAGATCTATATGTTATAAAATAAACATTTCATTTTCATGCTAACTTATAAAAACTCATTCTTAAGTGGTCCCAGTCTTTCCAAGGGCTTTTCTTCATCTAGGGGACTGAATTTTTTTTGTCACTTATTCATTCAGCAGATTTTATTGAACTCCATACATGTACCAGATGATAACACAGCAGTGAGCAATACAGACAAAGCCAGCTCTCATAAAGTTTAAATTCTAGTCAAGGAAGATAGCTGGTAAACAAATTAATAAAATTATAATATGGCAGGTGATAAGTGCAATGATGAAAAATCAAGCACGATGAGAGCTATAGAGAGTGATTGGGAGTATTTTATATGGGGAAGTCAGGGAAGAACTGTCAAAGATAACATGGAGCAAGGTAACAAGGAAAGGAAAGGGATAAGTTATATAGGAGAAAAGTCCTAGCGGGTGACAGATCAAGCCAGTGCAGGGCCTGCTCTTACCATACTGTTATCACGGAGGCTGCCTGGCTAGAGCTGAATGAATGAAGAATAGACTACTATGAGATTAGACCAGAAAGATAACAGAGGATTGGGTCATACAGGGCTTTTATGGCCATGGTAGAGACTAAGGATTAATATCATCTGCAAAAAGAGGACAAGATCTTTGCAAAATCTTGCATTGAGCCAAGATCACGCCACTGCACTCCAGCCTGGTAATAGAGCAAGACTCCGTCTCAAAAAAAAAAAAAAACAAAAACAAAACCAAAAAACAAACAAACAAAAAAACCTCTAAAAATATATTGTTGGATTTTGGGAAGGGGATTTCATTCCCTCTTAACCTACAGTTATCCTTTACTTTTTTGCTCTTTTAAGTCATTCTGAACTTTGCAATTAAACTGAATCCAGTCATATTTTATTGTTTAGAAAATGAAATTTGAAATCTGGGTACAGGTATAAAATGTTGTTGTTAATGATTGTGTTAAATGAAATTTAAATACTAATTTTTTCACATTATAGCTTAGCTGTATGGCTACGTAAAAAGGCAAATAACCAGTTTTGGTTTACATTTATTTGGCTTTAGAAACTTTTGCAGAAGACAATTGGGTTTTAACATGTTTTAAAGATTGTGTGTAAACTGTTTCTGAACACCTTGCACGATTTCTTTGCATTTTCACTTTCCTTTATGTTACAACAAAATCCAAAGTTTGCAATAGTTGTTTTTTATACTGGCTTCGTTTGTGTTATTTATTAAGATTTCACTTATATTCAGTAGTTCAGTTAAATTGATGTATAATGGCTTTATTGTATTGTTTATTTCCTTTTTTATTTTTTGGTGGAATCTCGCTCTGTCATCCAGGCTGGAGTGCAGTGGCGCATCCTCAGCTCCCTGCAACCTCCGACTCCCTGGTTCAAGTGATTCTCCTGCCTCAGCTTCCCGAGTAGCTGGGATTACAGGCACGAGCCACCACACCCAGCTAATTTTTGTATTTTTAGTAGAGACAGGGTTTCACCATGTTGGCCATGTTGGTCTCGATCTCCTGACCTCGTGATCCGCCTGCCTCAGCCTCCCAAAGTGCTGGGATTATGGACGTGAGCCACCTTGCCTGGCCAATTTATTATTATATTAATCTCTTATTATTGCTTTTATGTCTAGGGATTCTTGTTATTGGTGTGTGTGTCTGTGCATAGAGACAGGGGTGGGGGCGACAGAATCCTTTATATATCAAGTCTTACAAGCTACAGATCGTAGTACATCATTATGACTTTTAAGTGCTAAGCAAATTATTATTGTCCAGAGTGGCAGGCAAACAGTAAAAATCATAATTACTGCAAGCTCTGTGCCATACTTTTAAGTATAGTAATAAATGTGCATTTATATACTGTTAAAAATTGTTTATTCAAAATAAACTTAGGAAATATTTTGACCATACTTTAAGATTAAATTTAGTACAATGAATGGGAAATAGATTTTTGTTTTGCTTTGTGAAAAACACAGTTTTAGGCTACAATCCTTAATCAGTAGGATGCTGTATTTATTTTTTTCATAGTAAGGAAGACTAAATTACCACATCTTACTGAGAATTTTGCAGATATTTCGTAAACTTTTCATTTACTAACCTAACTTTCTCTTTCTTTTAGCAAAACTGTACAATCTAAAGTGGACTGCATTTTGGTAAGTGAAATAACTAATCTTAAAGTTCTTTTGCAATAAGGTTTTTACCACAATATAAAATATAAAATTTTAAAGTAAATATTGGTTTTAAATATAATCCAACTCCAGTGAATAAAATTTGACATTTTAATTACAGCCCCCTCAGGTGAATTGTTTATAAGCTATCTAGATATTTTCCTATGTCTCATCAATAATAAAATCACAATCTTAGGTAATTACATGTTTTTGAATCTTACTGGCTTATACTGAAAGATTGCTTAAACAAACATTTAATTAAACTGGATATTTATTTTTTGATTCTAATAACTTTGTAAGAATTTGTTTAGAGAAAAGTTTTTGAAGATGTTTAATGGATTAGTTTTGTTGAGATAGCATATCTTTCATGTTTTGGTTGCTAGCCTGTGGGAATTAAGCCATAATAATAGTTTAAGTTCAGATTCTACTTAATAAACTGTAAAAATTTGTTTTAAAAAAAGCTTTTAAGATGCTTAGTGGATTAGTTTTTGTTGGGTTGGCCAGCTTTTAAGATTTAAAGCCACAATAATAATTTAAATTTAGATTGTGTTAATATAGTTGTAGTTTCTTAGGTCTTCTCTTAAAAGTGTGACGGAAGGAGCATGTAACTACTGGGACATCTGGAATACTGCTGATTTCTTTCATAACATCTCTGCTGAAAGGCTACCCTCTAGAGTTTAGAACATATGAAGGCTCTGTACTGTTATATTCCCCAAATTGTCAGTGTCATTAGTTCTCTTTTCCTGCTTGTGACTGCGTAAGTTCTCCTATCCAAGTTTGAGTCTTGCTTATAAGCTAACCTGAGATTGGTGGTGATGGAGGTGGTGGTGGTCTGTTTCAGTGTCTGGTGCTGAAATAGTATGATGTCTTATTAGTTTATGTTATTATTAGCTTATTATCCTCTAGGTAGGTGAATAAATAGGAATAGTTTATAGGAGAATACATAATCAGTTTTCTTTTACTTTTCTAACCTAATAGCTAAAAGAGAACTTTGTGGAGATATTTTTCTTTTCCTTTTCACTTACTCTTCCTTTTGTTTTTTTTTTTTTTTTTTTTTTTTGTGTGTGTGTGTGTGTGTGTGTGTGTAGTTTTTTGTTTTTTGGGTTTTTTAATTTTTTGTCTTATAATAAACCTTTGAAGTAAGTAATCTTGTCACCTCCCTTTTATAAATGAAGACACCAATACTCTTGCATTTCATTCAAAAAATTATTAAACAAAATTATTGAACAGTTTTACTCATAAGGGATACCAAACAGAAAAGACATATTCTCTGCCCTTAAGAAATCTAGTGTGTTATAGAGAGAGATATTCAAGAGTACTCTTAAGACCTGGGAAAGTGATGATCGGGGATGGAGGGAGTAACACATTCCCACCAACCCCCAGAGCATTTCCTCTGTCTTCCAGCTCTTAAGAGTCTCATTGTTATGTGTCATTCTGTAATTATTTCATGATTACCATATACTAGACCCTGTTCTTGGTACCAGAGTACAGTGGTAAGCAAGACAGACACAGTTCTTGTCTATCTAAGGCTACCTACTTTCTTTGCAATACTTGAGATAACTTTGGAGGATTACTCATTTTTTCTCTTCATTGAAAGAGGCAGAAGAAAATTGGTATAAATTATAAAATATGACATTTATAAAATGCTAAGTAAGAACAAAAGTCTTTTTAAAGTCTTTTAAGAGTTCAGAAGTGTTTATATTTTAGTGTAAGTTTTAGAATATATGTAAATTTTTACTCAGTAATTTAAAAATGCCATTAGCTCCTAGACATGCCAGTGATGAGCAAGAGACTAAGACCTCTCCTCTCATGATCCTTTTATTTTATTGGGTAAGGTACACATTTAAAAAGTGAGCAAATAAGTAAGCATTATAATTCAGATAACGATAAAGATACAACACAATTTTTAAAAGGCAAAGGCAAGCAGGCAATGGTGGATAGGGTAACCTTAGATAGGGTGGCCAGGGAAAGCTTCTCTGAGGAGATGACATTTGAGTGGCGACCTGAGTAATAAGAAGCCACCCTTGAGTCATGATCTGCTGGTGATACACACAAGGTAGAAGAGGAACAGTAGGTACAAAAATTTTGAAGGAGGAATGAGTTTGGGATATTTGAAGAATACAGGATCCCAGTGTGCTGGAACTTACGGAACAAAGTAGAGAGTGATAGAAAAGTTCAAGCAGGGAATTGTTCGTGTATTGCATATTTAGTCGTGGCAAGTAATATCCTATGTGCATGGGAAGCTGATTAGAGGATTTTATGCAGAGAATAGTGCAATCCAATTTTTTTTAATACCCTGGCTATAGTTGGAACAGTGGATTGTAGGGGGGATATGAGTAGAAGCAGGAACACTAGTTAGGCTATTGCAGAAGTCCAGTAGATAATTCAAGGCTCTTACTCAGATGATGGCAATGGAAGTTTTTTTTTAAGTAGATGGATTTAACGCATATTTTGGATATAAAGCTAGTAGGCCTTGCTTGCTGATAGATTGAATGTGGAGGGGAAACAGAGGAATTAAGGATGATTCCTTTCAGTCTAAAGCACTTCTTCTAGTATTTCTTATACCACAGGTTTGTTTGTAATGAATTTTCTCAGTCTGTTTATCTGTGAATGTCTTTATTTTGCCTTCAGTTTTAAAACATAGTTTTGCTGGAAATGGAATTTCTAGTTTACAGTTTTGTTTGCTTGTTTTTTCTTTTATTATTTTGAATATGTTATTCCATTGCCTTTTGGACATCAGCCATTAATTATATCATCGTCTTCCTTAACATAAGTTTTATTTTATTGGTGTTAAGATTTATCCTAGATTCATTTTCTCAGTCATTCACTTCTCTCTCCCTGACTTTTGACAGTTTGAGTATGTATATAGTGGATCACTTTCTGTTTGTCCTACGTGGGCTTTGTTGAGCTCACATAGATTGTTGGATTTGGAATGTTTTCAGCCATTGTCTTCCAAATACTTTTTCAGGCCCTTGATTCTCTCCTTCTAAAATTCCCATTTCACATATGTTGAAATGATTGATGCTATTCTTCTTGTCTCTCTGAAGCTCTATTTATTTTTTTTTCTGATTATCTTTGTGCCCTAGTTTCTCTGTCTTTACTAAGATTTCCTGTTGTCTGACTCATTGTTGTCCTGTTTTTCTTTGTGTGTTTAAATACAGCCTGCCTCATCCTAGCAGCACTACTGTTCAAACCATGTGGGTTTGAACACATGGTTTCATGGGGATAGGTCATAGTAGCAGCCATAAGCAAGAATAATAAAGACTCTCATAGTTACTACTACCTGAAGTTCAGCAGTCTTTAGACTAAACACTTCCCATTATGTTGTTTGCCTGTAGTTAGTTTCCAGAACCTAGTTTCTGACCGTTTTGTGTCTTTGTAGAAAGAATTAGCCAACGTCTTTACTTCCTTTTCCAGATATCTCAATCTTCTTATATTTTATTACATTTTATTCTAGAAGTTTTATAGTCATAGTGTTTTTCTCTTAGATGTTTGAACCATTATGTGTTAAATTTGTGTTTGCTTTAAGGTGAACTTCAAGGTTCATTTTTTACATTATGCATGGATATCCAGTTTTGTCTATATATATATATAATTGCACTTTAAGTTCTGGGGTACATGTGAAGAACATGCAGATTTGTTACATAGGTACATACATGGCAGTGTGGTTTGCTGCCTCCATCCCCATCACCTATATCTGGCATTTCTCCCCATGTTATCCCTCTCCCAACTCCCCACCCCCTGCTGTCCCTCCCCTAGTCTCCCCCAACAGACCCCAGTGTGTGATGCTCCCCTCCTTGTATCCATGTGTTCTCATTGTTCAACACCTGCCTGTGAGTGAGAACATGCGGTGTTGAATTTTCTGTTCTTGTGTCAGTTTGCTGAGAATGTTGGTTTCCGGGTTCATCCATGTCCCTACAAAGGACACTAACTCATCATTTTTTTTATGGCTGCATAGTATTCCATGGTGTATATGTGCCACATTTTTCCTGTCCACTCTGTCATCGATGGGCATTTGGGTTGGTTCCAGGTCTTTGCTATTGTAAACAGTGCCGCAGTCAACATACGTGTGCATATGTCTTTATAATAGAATGATTTATAATCCTTTGGATATATACCCAGTAATGGAATTGCTGGGTAAAATGGAATTTCTATTTCTACATCCTTGAGGAATCACCACACTGTTTTCCACAAAGGTTGAACTAATTTATACTCCTACCAACAGTGTAAAAGTGTTCCTATTTCTCCACATCCTCTCCAGCATCTGTTGTCTCCAGATTTTTTAATGATCACCATTCTAACTGGCATGAGATGGTATCTCAATGTAGTTTTGATTTGCATTTCTCTAATGACCAGTGATGATGAGCATTTTTTCATGTTTGTTGGCTTCATATATGTCTTCTTTTGGGAAGTGTCTGTTCATATCCTTCACCCACTTTTGAATGGGTTTGTTTGCTTTTTTCTTGTAAATCTGTTTTAGTTCTTTATAGATTCTGGATATTAGCCCTTTGTCAGATGGGTATATTGCAAAAATGTTTTCTCATTCTCTTGGTTGCTGGTTCACTCTAATGATGTTTCTTTTGCTGTGCAGAAGCTCTGGAGTTTAATTAGATCTCATTTGTCTATTTTGGCTTTTGTTGCCACTGCTTTTGGTGTTTTAGTCATGAAGTCCTTGCCTGTGCCTATGTCCTGAATGGTTTTGCCTAGGTTTTCTTCTAGAGTTTTTATGGCGTTATGTGTTATGTTTAAGTCTTTAATCCTTCTGGAGTTAATTTTAGTGTAAGGTGTCAGAAAGGGGTCCAGTTTCTGCATTCTGCACATGGCTAGCCAGTTTTCCCAACACCATTTATTAAACAGGGAATCCTTTCCCCATTGCTTGTTTTTGTCAGGTTTGTCTAAGATCAGATGATTGTAGATGTGTGGCGTTGCCTCCAAGGCCTCTGTTCTGTTCCATTGGTCTATATCTCTGTTTTGGTACCAGTACCATGCTGTTTTGATAACTGTAGCCTTGTAGTACAGTTTGAAGTCAGGTTTTTTTCCAGTTCTGTGAAGAGGGTCATAGGTAGCTTGATGGGGATAGCATTGAATCTATAAATTACTTTGGGCAATATGGCCGTTTTCACGTTATTGATTCTTCTTAACCATGAGCATGGAATGTTTCTCCATCTGTTTGTGTCTTCTCTTATTTCCTCGAGAAGTGGTTCATAGTTCTCCTTGAAGAGGTCCTTTACATCCTTTGTTAGTTGTATTCCTAGGTATTTTATTCTCTTTGTAGCAGTTGCGAATGGCAGTTCGTTCTTGATTTGGCTCTCTTTAAGTCTGTTATTGGTATATAGGAACGCTTGCGATTTGTGCACATTGATTTTGTATCCTGAGACTTTGCTAAAGTTGCCTATCGAGTTTCAGGAGATTTTGGGCTGAGACGATGGGGTCTTATAAATATACAATCATGTCATCTGCAAATAGAGACAATTTGACTTCCTCCTTTCCTAATCGAATACCCTTTATTTCTTTTTCTTGCCTGATTGCTCTGGCTAGAACTTCCAATACTTTATTGAATAGGAGTGGTGAGAGAGGGCATCCTTGTCTAGTGCCAGATTTCAAAGGGAATGCTTCCAGTTTTTGCCCATTCAGTATGATATTGGCTGTGGGTTTGTTGTAAATAGCTTTTATTATTTTGATATAGATTCCATCAATACCTAGTTTATTCAGAGTTTTTAGCATAAAGCGTTGCTGAATTTTGTTGAAGGCCTTCTCTGCATCTATTGAGATAATCATGTGGTTTTTGTCTTTGGTTCTGTTTATGTGGTGGATTATGTTTATAGACTTGCATATGTTGAACCAGACTTGCATCCCCGGGATGAAGCCTACTTGATCCTGATGGATAAGCTTTTTGATGTGCTGTTGCAATGGGTTTGCCAGTATTTTATTGAAGATTTTTGCATCTATGTTCGTCATGGATATTGGCCTGAAGTTTTCTTTTCTTGTTGGGTCTCTGTCCGGTTTTGGTATTAGGATGATGTTGGTCTCATAAAATGATCTGGGGAAGGATTCTCTCTTTTGGATTGTTTGGAATAGTTACAGAAGGAGTGGTACCAGTTCCTCTTGGTATGTCTGATAGAATTCAGCTGTGAACCCATCTGGACCTGGACTTTTTTTGGTTGGTAGGCTATTAATTACTGCCTCAACTTCAGCCCTTGTTATTGGTCTGTTCAGGATTTCAACTTCTTCCTGGTTTAGGCTTGGGAGGGTGCAAGTGTCCAGGAATTTATCCATTTCTTCCAGGTTTACTGGTTTATGTGCATAGAGTAATCTCTGATGGTAGTTTGTATTTCTGTGGAATCGGTGGTGATATCCCCTTTATTGTTTTTTATTGCATCTGATTCTTCTCCCTTTTCTTTTTTATTAATCTGGTTAGTGGTCTATTTTGTTCATCTTTTCAAAAAACCAGCTCCTGGATTTATTGATTTTTTTGAAGGGTTTTTTGTGTCTCTATCTCCTTCAGTTCTGCTCTGATCTTAGTTATTTCTTGTCTTCTGCTAGCTTTTGAGTTTTTTTGAGCTTGCTCCTCCAGCTCTTTCAATTTTGATGATAGGGTGTTGATTTTAGATCCTTCCTTGCTTCTCATGTGGGCATTTATTGCTATAAATTTTCCTCTAGACACTGCTTTAAATGTGTCCCAGAGATTCTGGTACGTTGTGTCTTCAATCTCGTTGGTTTCAAAGAACAGCTTTATTTCTTCCTTCATTTCATTGTTTATCCAGTCAACATTCAAGAGCCAGTTGTTGAGTTTTCATGAAGCTGTATGGTTCTGAGTTAGTTTCTTAATCCTGAGTTCTAGTTTGATTACACTGTGGTCTGACAAACTGTTGGTTATGATTTCCGTTCTTTTGCATTTGCTGAGGAGTGATTTACTTCCAATTATGTGGTCAATTTTAGAGTAGGTGTGATGTGGTGCTGAGAAGAATGTATATGCTGTGGGTTTGTTGTAGAGAGATACGTAGATGTCTATTAGGTTTTCTTGGTCCAGATCTGAGTTCAAGTCCTGGATATCATTGTTAATTTTCTGACTCGTTGATATGTCTCATATTGACAGTGGAGTGTTAAAGTCTCCCACTATTATTGTGCAGGAGTCTAAGTCTCTTTGTAGGTTGTTAAGAACTTGCTTTATGTATCTGGGTGGTCCTGTATTGAGTTCGTAAATATTTAGGATTGTTAGCTTTTCTTGTTGCATTGATCCTTTTACCATTATGTAATGCCCTTCTTTGTCTCTTTTGATCTTTGTTAGTTTAAAGTCTGTTTCATCAGAGACCAAGATTGCAACTCCTGCTTTTTTTTGCTCTCCATTTGCGTGATGGATCTTCCTCCATCCCTTTATTTTGAGCCTATGCGTATCCTTGCTTGTGAGATGTGTTTCCTGGATACAGCACAATGATATGTTTTGACTTTTTATCCAATTTGCCAGTCTGTGTCTTTTGATTGGGGCATTTAGCCCATTTATATTTAGGGTTAATAGTGTTATGTGTGAATTAGATCCTACCATTTTGATGCTAGCTGGTTGTTTTGCCCATTAGCTGACACAGTTTCTTCATTGTGTTGATGCTCTTTACCATTTGGTATGTTTTTGGAGTGGCTGGTACTGGTTCCTTTCTATGTTTAGTGCTTCTTTCAGGAGCTCTTGTAAGGCCGGCCTGGTGGTGAAATCTCTGAGCAATTGCTTGTTTGTAAAGGATTGTATTTCTCCATCGCTTATGAAGCTTAGTTTGGCTGGATATGAAATTCTAGGTTGCAAGTTATTCTCTTTAAGAATGTTGAATATGGGCCCTCACTCTGTTCTGGCTTGTAGGATTTCTGCCAAGAGATCCGATGTGAGTCTGATGGGCTTCCCTTTGTGGGTAATCCAAGCTTTCTCTCTGGCTGCCCTTAACATTTTTTCCTTCATTTCAACCCTGGTGAATCTGACGATATATGCCTTGGGGTTGCTCTTCTTGAGGAATATCTTTGTGCTATTTTCTGTATTTCCTGGACTTGAATGTTGGCCTGACTTGCTAGGTTGGGGAAGTTGTCCTGGATAGTATCCTGAAGAATGTTTTCCAGCTCGTAATCATTGTCTCTGTTACATTCAGGTACACCTGTCAAACGTAGATTAGGTCTTTCACATAATCCCATATTTCTTGGAGGCTTTGTTTATTTCTTTTTGGTCTTTTTTCTCTAATCTTGCCTTCTCATTTTATTTCATTGAATTGATCTTCAGTCTCTGATACACTTTCTTCTGCTCATTCGATTCGACTATTGAAACTTGTGTATGCTTCACGAAGTTATCGTGTTCTGTTTTTTCAGGTCCATCAATTCATTTATATTCCTCTCTAAGCTGTTTATTCTCATTAGTATTTCGTCAAACCTTTTTTCAAGGTTCTTAGTTTCTTTATGTTGGGTTAGAACATGTTCTTTTAGCTCAGAGAAGTTTGTTATTACCCACTTTCTGAAGCATGTTTCTGTCAGTTTGTCAGACTCATTCTCTGGCCTTGTTCCCTTGGTGGTGAGGAGTTGTGATCCCTTGGAGGAGGAGAAGCGTTCTGGTTTTGGGTGTTTTCATCCTTTTTGCACTCATTTCTTCCCATCTTTGTGGATTTATCTACCTGTGGTCTTTGTAGGTGGTGACTTTCGGATGGAGTCTCTGAGTGGACATCCTTTTTGTTGTTGATGAAGCTATTTCTGTTTTTTTAGTTTTCCTTCTAACAGTCAGGCCCCTCTGCTGTAGGACTACTGAAGGTCCACTCCAGACCCCGCTTGCCTGGGAATCACCTGTGGCAGCTGCAGAACAGTAAGTGTTGCTGCCAGCTTCTTCTTCTGTTATCTTGTCCCAGAAGGATACCTGCCAGATGTCAGCCTGAGCTGTCCTTTATGAGGGGTCTCTTTGGATATACGGCAGTCGGGGGAGCTGCTTGAGGAGAGTCTGTCCCTGATAGGCGCTCAAGTGCTGAGCTGTGAGCTCTGTTGTTCTGTTCAGAGTTGCTGGGCCTGTATGTTTAAGTCTGCTGCAGTGGAACTCATAACCGTTCTGTCCTGGGAAGGTGGGGCTTTATAAGTTCCTGACATGTTGCTGCCTTTTTTTCCGAGATGCTCTGCCCAGCGAGGAGGTAGCCTAGTCACAGTCTGCCAGCAGAGGTGTTGCTGAGCTGCCATGGGCTCTGCCCAGCTGGTGTGTGAACTTCCTCGCAGTTTTGCTTATAGAGGTATAGTTCAAACTGCTTTGGTAATGGTGGTCTGCCTCAGTAATGGCAGACTGCCTCGGTAATGGCGGACTGACTCGGTAATGGACTGCCTCGGTAGTGGCGGACTGCCTCGGTAATGGTGGACGCCCTTCCCCCCCCCACAGAGCTGGACCGTCCCAGGTCCAACTGTGCTTGCTGTGAAACCCTCAATCCAGAGTGTTTCAGATTGCTGGTCTTTGTGAGGGTGGGACCCACTGACCTGTTCAGCCCCCTTTTTTTCAGTTGAATGGGTGACTCTGTCTCCCAGGCATTCCAGGTGCCCATATTTGTGTGAATTTTTGTGTAGAGACCTGCTGTGCTGGCTATCGCGGTTTTCCGCCTGGGAATCTCCTGGTCTGTGGGCAGTAAAAATTCATTTGGAAATGTGGTGATCTACTCACCCTCTGCATTTTCACTGGGAACTGCACTCCAGAGCTGTTCCTATTCGGCCATCTTGGATATCCAGTTTTCTGGCACCATTTATTGGAAAGTCTACCCCTCCCCAGTCACCTCCTGTATCAAAAATCATTATATGTGGGTCTTTTTCTAGACTATTTTTTTCCCATTGATTGCTGTGTCTATCTTTATGACATCACTACACTGTCTTGTTTAGTATGCTTTGTAGAAAGTTTTGATATCAGGTAATATAAATGGTTCAGATTTTTTCTGGCATTTCCATATAAATTTTAGTTACTTTGTCAATTTTTATTTTTTAAAAAAAGTTGTACTTGGATTTTTGTTGGGATTACATCAACTTACGGATCAATTTGGGGACAATTCATGTCTTATTAACAAATTTTAATTCATGAGCTTGGTGTATTTCCATGTCAGTTGGTTCTTCTATAATTTCTTTCAGCATGTTTTGTTATTTTCTGTGTATAGGTTTTGTAGACATTTTATTAAAAACTAAAGTTTTTAGATGCTACCAAGTACGGCATTTAAAAATTTTTGTTTTCCATTGTTTTATTACTAATAGTTATATTGATCTTGTAACCTGCAAACTTGCTAAATAACCTATTAAATCTAGTAACTTTTATGTAGTCTTCAGGATTTTCTGCCCACCCAATCATATTATCTATGAATAAAGAAAAGTTTATATGCCAGTTTCTTTTGCTTACCTTATTGTACTGCTAGGAGCTCTGGGAGATAGGTGAATAGAAATGTGCGAGTGAATTTCTTTGCCTTGTTTCTGATCTTAAGGAAAGAACAGTGATTCATTCACCATACAATATGATGTTAATTTTAGCCTGTTCATGAATACTCTTCATGAGGTTAAACGTGTTACTTTCTGTGTCTATTTTGCTAAGTTTTTTTTTTTTAGTCATAGTTACGTGCTGATTTTTTGTTTGTTTTTGTTTTTTGTTTTTGAGATGAGTCTCACTCTGTCCCTAGGCTGGAGTGCAGTGGTGCAATCACACTCACTGCACCCTCCACCTTCCAGGTTGAAGCAATTCTCCTGCCTCAGCCCCTCTAGTAGCTGGGACTATAGGCATGTACCAGCAAGCACAGCTGATTTTTGTAATTTTAGTACAGACAGGTTTCACCGTGTTGATCAGGATGGCCTGTATCTCTTGCCTTCCCGATCTGCCCATCTTGGCCTCCCAAAGTGGTGGGATTACAGATGCAAGCCACCACATCTGGCCATATGCTGATTTTTGTCAAACAGTTTTTCTGTACTTAGTAATAGTTTCTGTTTCTATATAATCACATTTCATATTTTTTCCATTGAAGTATCTAATCTGCTATAAATCCCATCCAATAAATTTTCTCTTCTAGATCTTATATTTTTTCAGTTCTAGAAATTCAAATTGGTTTTTTTGTTTTGTTTGAGATGGAGTTTCCCTTTTGTTGTCCAAGCTGGCATGCAGTAGCAGATCTCAGCTCACTGTAGCCTCCGCCTCCCAGGTTCAAGTGATTCTCCTGCCTCAGCCTTCCAAGTAGCTCACCACCATGCCCAGCTAATGTTTGTATTTTTAGTAGAGACGGGTGTTTTGCCATGTTGGCCAGGCTGGTCTCCAACTCCTGGCCTCAAGCTATCTCCCAACATTGGCCTCTCAAAGTGCTGGGATTACAGGCATGAGCCACTGTGCATGGCCTGAAATTCTACTTTTTTATAGTTCTTTTTTATATCCTTCATTTTGTTCCTTTCTTAAATACTTGTCTTAAATTCTCTCCTTGACTGCTGATTGTAGTATCTGTACCATTTGTTTCTCTATCATTTTCTGTATCATCTCTATCATTTTGTTTCTGTCTTAAATTCCCTCCTTGACTGCCAGTTGGAGTATCTCTACCATTTCTTTCTCTATCATTTTGTCTGTTATCTCTATCATTTTGTTTCTGTCTTAAATACCATACCAGTCTTAAATTCTTTGATTGCTAATTGTATTATCTCTGTCACTTTTTTTTTTTTATAATTTTTTATTTTTTTTTAAGACAGGGGTTTCACCATGTTGGTCAGGCTGGTCTTGAACTCCCAACCTTCTGGTGATCCACCTCCAAAGTGCTTGGATTACAGGCGTGAGCCACCGCGCCTGGCCTATCTCTGTCACTTTTATAGTCCCCCTTTTTTTTTGAGATGGAGTCTCTTCTGTCACCCAGGCTGGAGTTGAGTGGCACGATCTCAACTCAATGCAATCTCCGCCTCCTGGATTCAAGCGATCTTCCTGTCTCAGCCTCCCCAAGTAGCTGGGATTACAGGTGCCTGCCCCCATGCCCAGCTAATTTTTGTATTTTTTTTTTTTTTAGTAGAGACGAGGTTTCACCATGATGGCTAGACTGGTATTGAACTCTTGACCTCAGGTGATCCACCTGCTTGGCCTCTGAAAGTGCTGGGATTACAGGTGTAAGCCACGGTGCCCAGCCTTTTGTTTTGTTTTTGTTTTTTGAGACAGAGTTTCACTCTTGTTGCCCAGACTGCCGTGCAGTGGCACGTCCCCAGCTAACTACAACCTCTGCATTCTGGGTTCAAGCAATTCTCTTGCTTGAACTCTGGAGTAGCTGGGATTACAGGTGCCTACCTCCACACCCGGCTAATTTTTTTTATTTTTAGTAGAGACAGGGTTTCACCATTTTGGCCAGGCTGGTCTCAAAATCCTCACCTCAGGTGATCCACCCACCTCGGCTTCCAAAAGTGTTTGGATTACAGGCATGAGCCACTGTGTCCAGCCTGTGGTCCATTTTATTTCCTCATTTTTGTTGCAGTTATAGGTCATATTTTTCTGCTCCTTGGCATATCTAATAATTTTTACATTAGTGCTGAACACGGATTTTTATGATGTTTTTGAGCATTTGAGTTTTCTTCTCTTCTTTAAAGTGTATTGAAGTTTGTTTCAGCAAAACTGGAACATGTGTCAGGCAATTGTAGATCACCAGTAGCTCTTTGCCCAGTCTTATGGAATTTTCATCTACATATATACAGTTTAGTTTTCACCTGTAGATTCCAAATCTACATAGGGATTTGTGTAGATTTTGAAGCTGTTTCCCATATAGATCACCAGTAGCTCTTTGCCCAGTCTTATGGAATTTTCATCTACATATATACAGTTTAGTTTTCACCTACAGAGTCCATATCTACATAGGGATTTGTGTAGATTTTGAAGCTGTTTCTTTATCTTTCTTCCATATGGTACTTTGCCACCTTGAACACTAACCTCCTTCTCTTTAGCTCTGCAGTACTGCCTTGGTCTGCTTGAGTTGCTCCTTTCTGCACCAACAATCAAGTTGTCTCCAGATAGAAGATAGAAGCATCTCATTTGTTTTTTTCTCTCTCAGGTCTAACAGTCTTTACTTTTTTGTTGTCCAACTTCTGAAAACACTTGTTTCCTATATTTTGTTCATGTTCTGAGATGGTGGAGCTGGGAGAGTTGCTGCAGTATCAAGTACGCCACTGCGGCCACATGCAGAAGTTGATTAACAGCTATTTTAAGGATTCAATAAAATATATAGGCCCCTTCTCACCCTCTGTTTCTTTAGTGATTTATTTTCCACTATTCTTCACTAAATCTATTTCATATTTCTTTAGCTGAAGCTACTAAACCCACCTCTTCTTCTCTTGCTGCCAGCAAATGATCTTGCCTTCTACTTCTCTGAGAAAATAGGAAGTTGCTTTGTAGGTACTCCACTAAATTAATGTCATTTCTTGTCCCTAACTTAGTATTTGCTCAATTCTATACCAGTTCTTGTCTTCCTTCCCTTATCTCTCAACAGAAGAGTTGTCCTTCTGCCTGTCTGAATGCTGATCTCTCTCTCCCTACCCTCTAGGTCCCATCCCTTCCCATCTCAGAATTCATGTCATGATTTATTCTCTTTCTCCTACTTCTTTACTTTCTTATTTTCTTCTGGCCTATTTTCATTAATAGTTAAATGCTTAATTTTACCCCCATCTTTAAAAAAAAGAAATCCTTCCTGAAACTCACAACCTTTCTCTAGCTACCACTGTATCTTTTTCCTTTTGAAAGAGTAACTAACGTCAACGTTTAGTCAAAGTGTTGATCAAACTTAGTCTCATGTCTCACCTTCCATTCAGTTTTGAACCCCAGTAACAAAATCTTCTAATACCACTCCTCTAAAACTTACATTTATAAAAGATACCATGACCCCGTACTGCTGAATATAATGGTAATATCAGTCCCAGCTGATAGCCCTTTTTATTTCTCCCTGTTGTCCATTTTCTTACACACACTAACCCCTCGTCCCCCCCATTTTGGTACATTCTCATTTTTTAAATCCCTTAAGATGCCACACTATCCTGGTTTTCATGTTACATTTTAGGCCATTCCTTCCCACATTCCTTCAAGGGTGTCTGTTCCTTTGTATTTTGTCTATATTTGTCCAAAGTAATCTCATCTACTTTGATGGTTTCAATTAATATCATTATACTGATGACTACTAGTTATATGTCTCCATCCTAAGCTGTAGGCCCATATATCCAACTCTGTGTCAGCTGATCAGTTTTACTGGGATGTCACATAGGTACTTCAAACTCAGCTTTTCCAGAGCCAAACTCCTATCATACCCTCAATTCTGTACCTATCTGTTTCGAGTTTCCTATTGCTGCTATAACAAATTAACATAAATTTAGAGGCTACATAAAATAACAGATTATTTAAAGAGTTCTTTGGGCCAGCAGTTTGACATGGGTCTCACAGGAATAAAACTAAGTTGTTAGCAGTGCCATGGGTTTTTTGTTTTTTCTGGAGACTCTAAGGGAAGAATATGTTTCTTTGCCTTTTTTAGCTTCTAATAGCTGCATCTTCAAAGCCATTAATGGCTGCTTGAGTCTTTCTTACATTGCATCACTCTGACAGGGCTCTTTTTTGTAGTCAAATCTCCTTAAGCCTCACTCTTCCCAGGATACCTGAGTATATATTGATCCTAGTCAGATAAGCCAAGGTAAATCTCCCCATTTTAAGATTCTTAATTTAGTCCTATCTGCAAAGCCCTTTTTGCAGTGCAGATTCCCAGGGGTTCAAAGATTAGGACATGAACATTTTTGGGGTCATTATTCTGTCTGTCATACTGTCTTAGTGAATGATACTGACTCATCTAACCTAAAAACCTAGAAGTCAGTCTCAACTCTTCCTCAACCTGCTTTTCAACTAGTCAGTTACCAGGTCCTATCAGCAATTGCTTAGTTGCTCTATTTTTTTCTGTTCCTACTGCTGCTGCATTAATTCAGATCATCATAGTTATTCGAGATACTGCAACTCTTTTTCTACTTCTAGTCTTTCCATATTCGTTTTCTCCACACTGTCATTGTAGTCGTCTTTATAAAGTTTTGTTTGTTTCACACCGTTGCTTAAAAGTTTTCATTGGCTCCCTATTGCTCTGCCTTATGGCCTGGAAGATTCTTCATACTGTCAGACCTTACCTTTTTTGTCTAACCTTATCTTTCTCCACTCTCCCCCACAGCCTATCAGCAAGTTGTGGAGTAGAAGGGAATATTTACTCCTTCAGTCTGTAACAGCATTATCCATGAAACTTTCTGTGGTGGTAGAAATGTTTTATATTGTATATGCACTATTCAGTATGGTAATCAAGTAGCCATGTGTGCCTACTTAATACTTGAAAGGTGGTTAGTGTGACTGAGGAATTAACTTTTAATTTTAATTCTAATTAATTTGAAGTTAAATAGCCACATGCGGCTAGTGGCTACCACTTGGACAACAGAGATCTCCAACAATGGTTCTCAACCAGAGGCAGTATTTGCCCTCCACGTCCCTAGGGGACATTTGACAATATATTGAGACATTTTTGGTTTTCATACTTGGGTAATACTTCCGGTATCAGATGGGTAGACCAAGGATGCTCTTACAACATCCTACAAAACAGGGTGTCTCCCGCCCCCGTTAACAGACTTAGCCCAAAATGTCAGAGTGCTGAGGTTGAAAAAGTCTGATCTAGACTGTTCCTTCTTTTTTTTTTGTAATACCTGCTTATATTTTAGGATTCGTCTTAGATATCAATGCTTCTGGAAAGCCTTCTGTGATTTCTCTGTTCCATGATATCCTGTGCATACCATTATTTGTGTGATACAGTAACCTTTGTGGTAGTTATAATTGGCATTTATATTTTTTTCTTGGCTTAAGTATAGGAACATATGCATTGGAATATACCCAGAGGCACATGAACAAGATCAATAAATATTTGCTGAATGTATGAATGAATATAAACTAATGAATCAATCATTAAACATACTGTAGTTTAAAATATAAAGAAGTGTTGCCACCTTAAATGTATACCTTTTAGAGACCTTACACTTATAAAATATTGGGAAATATTTTTGGGAGTTACTCTTGCTTTACCAGTAAGTAAAGATAACTCGTTCCTGTAGAAGGAAATAACTTTTTTTTTCTTTCTGTCATTCTCCCCTTTGCTCCTGCTCTACTCCATTTAGTATGCCCCTTCCTTCCATACTCCCCTGTTAAGAGATGACCAATACGATCTCACCCCTACTCTGATCCCTAGAGTGGTTTTGGAAAACTAAAACTTTATTGCATAAATGCAGGGAGGATTTAAGCAGGTGAAGTAGGACAAATAGACTAGAAACTAAAAAAGCTGACTAGCAGTGTAGCAGAGTGGCTCAGAGTAGAGCCTATAGAATGAAACAGAACTGAGTTTGAATTCTTACCCTGCCATTCTTTTCTGAATTCCCATAATTCTAACCTAACTTAGGTAGGTATAAAGAAGGATTAATAGTACCTATTCCACTGAGTTGTCATAAATATTAATGAGATAATTACTGTAAAAATAGTGCATGGCACATAAGCACACATGGCAGCTTTAGTTGAAGGTGTTATATGTGTAAATTCATAATGTGGATCTAATTAATTTCCATAAATATATGTTTTTAAGTCTAAACATTAATCAAGGATTGCATTTTATGTTCATCATCACAAAACTTACTGTTTAAAAATAAATACTCACCATATGGAATTACTTGAAGGCATAGTATTCAAGTTCTTAAAAATAGGGAGTGGAAGATGGAGAAAGTTTGGAACCTGGCTAAAGCCATCCAAGAAACTGGAAGTGTATAATGTAGAACACTGCATGCTTCCTCCCTCTCCAGGCCTTTGTAGGTGCTATTCACTTTACCAGCAGTGGGCTTCTTGAGTTTCTTCACTTGCGTAAGTTCTGCTGCTTTTTTTGCACTAGCTCAGAAGTTTCCTTTTTCAGAAATCTTTGTTTATCTACTAGGACTATGCATTTATCTGCAGATAGACAGAAAATCCTAACTATAGAATGAAACAACTGGTGGCTTAAAGTAGTAAGAGTTTGTGTCACCAGATGAGAAGTTCAGAGTTAGGTGTTCAAGAGTGATGCAATAACTGCAATGCCTCCAGTGTCCTAGTCTCTTTTATTTGCTGTGTCATCTTTGGTTCTATCACATCACTGATGGCCTGCTGTACCACTATGCTGTTAGTCCAAAGACTAAGGTAAGAAAAGGGGAAGAAGGGCAGATGGGCTTTCTTCTAGGGAAGCCATCTTTTTCTTCAGCATACCTCCTTATATTCAGGAAGGCCACTTTAGGAACTTCAACCTCCAGAGTAATGTCACATGGCTACTCCTACCTGGAAGGGGAACTAGGACATATTTTGTTTTCTAGTCTCTAAACCAGAGGAAGAAAAAGAATGTGGTGGTTAGCAGCGTATGTATCATGAGACAACCTATTAGCCATGCTGTCCTGTGTTAAGGGCCCCAGCTTTCTTGTACTCTGTGTATATCCCTATCGAAACTATTAATGTGTAGTATGCTATAGCCAGCTTAATATGTTTTCTTCTCCAGAAATAAGTTTTGGAAGTAAGGGCTGGGACTTATGTCTCTGTATCCCTAGTACTTAACACTGTCTTTTCATGGAGGACACTCAGTAAATATTTACTGGTTGGTTATTTACAAACAGTGATTATCAAAAAGTAAGTAAATATGCACATAATATCCCCTAAACAGTTTGTCTTTTATTGTTATTGTTAGTATTTATTGAGTAATTACCATGTGGCAGACAAAGGCTTCATATGTTTTATCATTCAATCCTCATAATTTGCCTGTGAGGTTAATATGTCATCATCGTCATTTTATAGATGGAGAAGCAGACTCAGACAAGTTCAAGTAATTTACGTAAGGTTTTAAAAGTTATTTATTGGTAGAATTAGGTATTTAATCCAGATAATCTGACTCCAGGGCCCAAACTTTTAAAAACTATGCTATATACTATATCATTCTTTAAAAATTTTCTCAAGTATGAGCTTATAATCAAGAAAATGTCCCTTAAATTAACTTTCCAAATAGAAAGTAATCTGAAATGAAAAATTAAAAACTGGCTTCATCTTACTGAATTTTAGTAATCAATAATTCTAAATGCAGTCTGTTTTTATAAGCAGGTTGTCTGAATGCTGTTTTAAAAACTTATGCTCACTAAAGCAAAATAGCTAAAATAATGTTAGATATTTAAGTTGATTACAATTGTGAAGACAATATTGAAATCTACTAGAAGTAAAAAATATAAAGTATCTATGCTAGTTTTAAAGCTATGAAAAAATTTGTTTATGAGTAAAGAGAAATGAAAATGTTTGTAGTCGCATAATTATGAATAGATTTTTTTTGTTAATGTTTTAATGCTTTTACAGTACAAATGTAATTTTTACTTTGATAATAACCAGCATATCTTAAACTAAATTTCTTACCTGAGTTGTAACACTTTTAGATGTATAATGTCATAGTACGCTTATAAAGCTTATCTAATTATATTTTTCATAATCAGTTTAACAGTCAAGGTAAAATTTTACCCTTGATATATCTGACACCAGAGTATTATTAGCTAGACCCAGCAGAGTGTGAAAGTTTTTCAGTCTGTATTAATTAGTCCCCTTATTTTACTTCAGCTATGTTGGACTACCTGAGAGGTATGGTAGGGACTAAAATGTAAGAGAAATAACTTTTTTTTCCTTGAGACATCATCTCACTCTGTCACCCAGGCCGGAGTGCAGTGCTGTGATCATAGCTCACTGCAGCCTCAAATTCCTGGGCTCAACTCAAGTGATCCCTCTGCCTCAGCCTCCTGGGAAGCTGGGACTATACATGCACACCACCAAACCTGGCAAAAAATTTTTTTGTTTTTTATATGAATGAGGTTTCATTATGTTGCCAAGGCTGGTCTTGAATCAACTCCTGGTCTCAAGTGATCTTCCTCCCTCAGTCTCCCATGATAAATAATTCTTAATATTTGGTGTACAAAAGTCCTAGTCTACTGAGAGTCAACCAAAGGAGGATGGGAAATACTCTTCTTGGAATTCCCAAAATATGCTCCTTGGAATAGTAATTCCATGAAATAGGCTTATGTTGTGCCAAAGATTCTATAGCCAGGAATAGTAGCTGTAGTCCCAGCTACTCAGGCTGGAGGATTGCTTGAGTTCAGGAGTTCTGGACTGCAGGAACTACAGTTGTGTCACCACACTATAGTCTGGGTGACAGAGCAAGACCCCATCTCTTTAAACAACAACAAAAAATGTTCCAAAGTCAAGTATGTTCATGAACTCAATTAAAAAATGTCTTAAACGGTGTATCATGTTCAGTATGTTCCAAAATTTTTTCCCTCTGAATTTCTCTTCCCCCTTTTCCTCATACAACTTCTTATGAAACTGGTGTTATGAAACACACTATTTATGCACTAGTAAAGTCTATAGGGCAAGTTTCTAGAGTAGAAAGAGAAATTACTTTTTACATGTTATCATCCAGAAATAACAGGAAGCAATCTCTACCAGTTCTAATGTTTGGGTCCCCTAAATTGACTAGTTTTGCTTTGGAGTTATTAGAATAAATAAAGGTTAAGAGGGCTCTATATTTTGGTTCCCTTTAGCAACGTTAATGTAAAATTAAATAACATGTAGCTTGCCAGGAACTCGGCTGAAAACAAGAGAAAAATATTTCTATCTCATGGATTCAGTAATTCCACAGCAATCCTCATAAGATTTTAGAGGTAAGAGTAGACAACCTAGGCTGCATGTGGTGGCTCACACCTATAATCCCAGCACAAACCTAGTAAAATTTTAGAAGGAAGAGTAGACGACCTAGGCTGGGTGTCGTGGCTCACATCTATAATCCCAGCACTTTCCAAGGCAGGAGGATCTCTTGAGCCCAGGAATTTGAGACTAGCCTGAGCAATATAGGGAGATCCCATCTCTACAAAAAAATAAAAAAATCAGCTGGGCATGATGGCATACACAGGTAGTCTTAGCTACATAGGAGGCTGAAGTGGGAGTATCTCTTGAGCCTAGGAGGTCAAGGCTGCAGTGAGCCATAAATGGGACACTGCACTCCAGTCTGGGTGACAGAGTGACACCGTGTCTCAAAAAAAAAAAAAAAAAGAAAAAGGTAGACAATCTTTGTTTACTTTTTCATCATCAACTGGCCTGGAGAGATCAAAGGCTTAAAATGAGGAATAAAGGAGGCTGAGTATTTTAAGTCAAGTCTGTATTTTATACCTTCCAGGAAGAGTGTATCATCTTATTTTTTAGTTAACCTCCTACGGCTCTCTAGCTGGCCAGTGTTAAAAAAGAAAGCATTTTTATGTCTTGGCAACTATTTCTAGGTTTAAAAATGCAATTAGCCTATCTTTTTGGTGACTTAGCATAGCCTAATAAAGCATCTGCTTTACAGAGCGTGCTGTGCTTAGCACCTGGAAGGCCAGCAAAACTCACCTGGTCAAAGAGGAACATATCTAATGAGTTCCTTGTCACTGGTAAATATATGGCTTTCTGAATTAAGTCAGCTCTACTAGGGTAGGGTTTATTCATGAGAATTGACCAAAGGAGAATTTTTTTAGGACTATCATTAGGAGAGAAAAATTGAAAAATGATGTGGGATTACCAGAATACCTGTTGCTTCTGGAGGGTTAAAGTTATTGTCACTTCCTGAAACTAGATAACAGATGCCATCATTCAGTTAATTGTGCAGTGAGTCAGGTTCTTCCACAGGAGAAGTAAGACTTCTTCTCCTGTGGAAGAAAGCAGTGGTGTCCTCTTGCAAAGGAGTATAGTAAAAAACTAGTAGTTGTTGTATCTACAAGTTTTAAACACTGATTATGTAATCCTTTGAAACAGGGGGTCCCCTAGGTACTGGTTCATGGCCTGTTAGGAACCAGGCCACACAGCGGTAAGTGAGCAGCGGGCCAGCAAGCATTACTGCCTGAGTTCCGCCTCCTGTCAGATCAGCAGTGACATTAGATTCTCATAGGAGCACAAATCCTATTGTGAACTGAGCATGTGAGGGATCTAGGGTTATGCGTGCGTTATAAGAATCTAATTAATGCCTAATGGTCTAAGATGGAACAGTTTCATCCCAAAACCATCCCTGTAAACCCTACCCCATCCATGGAAAAACAGTCTTCCATGAAACTGCTCCCTGGTGCCATAAAGGTTGGGGACCATTGCTTTAAAAGACTTCTCTCTACCTTCTAACTCTACTGGGATAGTGTTTGTACTCCTGAGGCAAATGATCAAAATTAACAGCCTAAGCTGTGTTCTCTAAAAACTGTCCTACTTTAGTGAGCAGCAAGCCTATTATCAGATAAACCTTAAGAACCAACTTTCTGGCCACACATGAGTTGTCCATTACAAAAATCTAAAACCTTTAAAAAGAAAAAAAATCATGGCAGAGGTACTAACTACCCCATGTAATTTTAGCATAGATAAAATCAGGCAAAGGAAGGCAGTGCAAGCAGTCTGTTGGTAGGAAGTCTGTTCATGTGTCATGGTTATCTCTGTGGAATTTCAGTGGTACCTGAGTTCTCACCAGGATCCTATCTGGGACACTGCAATAGAGAATATTTCCTGGGTGTAACTTTCCTACTCTCTGCTCCATATTAGGTACTGTATGTTTCACAGATCCTGGATTTTAAAACATATGATTGCTCAGGTATAGACTGGATGGTAATAACAAACAGGCGTGGTCCAGCAAATTGAGCATCTGGTGCTTATGCCCTGTAAGGAATCAGCTCCTGACCCTGTAGATGGGCCAGAAGGGCTAAGATTGAGACCCACAAGCTGGATCTGTTCCACAAAAGTGTTTTCTTTGGGCCACACTGATATTTTAAAAATTTTGAATTGGTTGCCATATTTTAGAATTAGGAAAGTTCACAGAAAAATATAGGTGTTTGTTTTCTGTTTTCCGAAAACAGGACACTGAGCCCTTGTTTTCACATAACAGCTGAACCTAAGTAGTGGTTATTCCTTTTAAACATGACATGCACTCTTTAATCCTCTCAGTCCCCCACTATGTTTTTATCACCTCTGTACTCATGTGCATTACCTGCCTGGCCTTTGAGTTTGTGGCTTTTGTGTTAGATGATTTGGGGTCAAGTTTACTGTAAGAGCCATTCTTTACAGGGTTGAGGACCCATAATAGTATAGATGAGGACAGATAATGGGAAGAAAGCCTCTGTTTTTGTTTCTTAGTAATGTAGAGTCTTTACTGTCAGTTCCTGCCTTAGCTGACCATTACAACAGCCAGTCAATAGAAAGCAAAAATAATATATAACAAAGAATAATGATAACTCTTTTGAGTCTCTGCTGTAGGTCAGCCACTGTGTAAAACATGTTGCCTTCTCACTTTCCTGTGAGATCATCCTTGATGACTCTATTTTAAATTGTGGTTTAACATACCCCCTCCAACACTTTTTCTTCCTAGCATTTATCATCATCATGTAATATATGTTTTACTTAATTTTATTATCTGCCTTCCTGTTACTAAAATATACAATAATGCCTAGAGCATAATAGGCACTTGATGCTAGATGAATATATGTGAATAATCTCATTTAATTTTTAAACTTTCCAAGTCTATCCCATGGTTTAGTTTTTTTAAATCAGAAGCCAGTTTTCTTCATGTACTTACTGCTAAAATGACTGAATGGAAACTGAAAACTATCTGGAACTTTAGAATATAGGATATCTGCTTCCTGAGAAACAGACCTAATATTAGAATGGTGCCTTCTAAGAGAGATGACATACTCCCAGCAATAAATTTGAGTAGCTCACTGCAGAAGTAATTCTTAACAAGAGGCACACCTCCCTTTCTTGCCCTCTAGAGATACGTGCTGCATCTGTGAGAGGTTATGGATGTGGAGTATGCAATTCCAAAAAATTATCTTCTTCCCTTTATAGGAGAAAGCATCCTTTTTCACATCAAATCCTTGCTCTAATGAATGCTAAATGGTGACCAGGGTCAACTCACTGACCCAGACTTGACTGAAAGTAAAAATTTTGTTTGCAGTAATTAAAATATATCAAATAAATAAGTAACAAAAATTAACATATGTTATGGCTTGAAAGGGCTCATGGTTAGAAGATCGGATTTATTTTGTGATACGGCACTGGGGTTACTGTTATTAAGATTTATCTCAGAATCTTATTTTTTATTTTCATTCACTTAGTGGAGAAGAAATAGGCAGTTTTCAAAATGTGTAGAGCATGTCTGTGTAGCATCTACTTGAGTGGGAAAACTTGGCAGTGGGGCCAGATTTAAATAGCTAGTTTGGTTTTGTTTTTGAGTATCACAAAAAGAAATAATCTGTCTAAGGCCATGCTATTTAAAGGATTTTGAACCTTTTACTCTCTCCTTCTTTTACATTAAGCCCTTGAGTTATTTTATCTTCCTTTAGTATGTGAGGAAAACATAGTTGTTAATGTTTTTGTTTTTTACTCTTGTTACTGACTCAACTGGACTAAATTGCCACTGGGGCCCAAAAATGAGTTCTGGTAACTTTTATATTTCATAATTATAAACAATGCTCTAACCATTGTCAGCTAGCTTTCAAATGTATCACATTGTCTCAAATAGGAATAGGAAAAAATATGATGGCAATCTCTCATCATTACCTGAAAGAAAGGCAATTTTCATTAATATTTTTATATTCAAAGGATGACATAATACACAAAAGTGTGCTCTGATAGGAAACAAATGAATTCTTATAGTATTCTAATTTTTCTATCTTTGCATTTTGAGTCATTTCAAACTTGCAGAAAAGCAAACTCTTGGGGAGAAAAGGAGGCGAGGTTACTAGGAACAGAGAAAACAGGGACTAAAGAATTGACTTTTCCTCTCCATGGCCTGCATCATTGTTAATGCTGTAGCTTTGTAATCTTGAAGAATCCAGTAGAAATCCAGTTTTCTGGAAGCATCGTGGTAGCTGGGCTGTCAAGTACCATCATTTCTTTCCATGCTGCAAAAAGTTAAAAGCACAGTGACTAGAAAGATCTAAACCTTATCCTTCTTGCTGATACCTCCACCCATCTTCAGCTGCTAATAGAACCCTGGGATATTTTCAAATAGCACACAAAAATGTTGATAATAACCTGGCCTTCTCCTGAGTGATTCAGAGCAAATTTAGAGGAATGTTACATGATGATCCCATGATGGTCAGTTTTTGTAGAATTTAACAATGGGAAGAAGTGTTCTTAAAATGGCTCTCATGTGAATTCTACTGCAAGGAAACTCAAATCTTTTGGCTTTGGTACCCTCTGGCTATTTGAACCCTAGTTCCTCTATATGAGTGTTTTAGCAGTATGCCCTTGTCTACGCATTTCATTTGGTTCTTAGTTACTTTGGCACTTATGTAGCCAAAGATGCTATGATACTATGGTACTTTCTTCCATGTTATTCATTATCTCAGTTGCAGAGATTCAGCTTCCTTTTTTACTATTAAGTTCTAAAAAATTCCTTGTTGTGTTCTTTTCCTGGGTTTATCTTTCTATTATCATCAATTTATGAACTCAGTTTTTAAGAAGTATTAAACAGGCAAATATAAATAGCTAAGAAAACCAAAATATATTTCAGAGCACATTCATAAAAATTACCAGTTTAGATACAGTGAATGTCCCTGGAAATACCTTTAAGTTTTTTCTTTTATAATGTAATTGATTCCTAATTTTATATGCAGAAACTTCCCAATATATTAAGCACAGAATCTACTTAGGAATATCTAAGTTGGAGTAGGAATTTGTCAGTGCTAACATTGCAGCCCCATGGGGCTTCTTAATGTTGGAATTTCTCCAGGCTTGATTATAGCTGAAGGAAGTTGAAAGGGAATTTTTTTAATTTTTTAGCTTGTTTTTACATGGCTGTAAATTCTCTAGGTCATCTTGCAGGATTAGGAAGAAAACATTGTGAGAAACAAGTTTTGGGTTTTGCTGAGGTTTGCTTGTCAGCATTGCTTCACTTTTCCTTAGCTGTTCTCTAAGTACTGATGTCTTTCAGACTGACTCAGATCATATTCCCTATCTTTGAGCAGAATATTTTGAACAGAAAATTAAGCCATTTTCATTTATATACCTAATTCAGTAGGTTTACAAATAGAAGGACAAATCCTCACAATAATACAACTACAATAAAACTTACCCCATTTGATTTATATTTTCTGGAACTGAGAAGAGAAAAACATTACCTCTTAGATTGTTGATAGTAGGTAGCCCTCAAAAGAAAATTACTTAGCCCTACTACCCCCAGTGGTCGTCATAACAAGTTAGGACACTAAAGTTGCTGAAAATTAAGAAATCTAAGCCACAAGCCCGGAAAATAGAGTCCTCATACCTGACCTTTTTCTCTATCTTCCTTACTCAATCCTGTGGAACAACTGCTGGGGCCTCAGAGAATATAATATCAGGTATGTTGATTGTTTCCATAAATTTAAAGAGGCTACAGAATAAGCTTTATACTTTCTCCCTTTTGATCCTTCTGTCAGTGATGCTGGTGAAGAAGAGTCCTTTTAGAAACTGCTCCTGAATCAGTGTTGCCTGAGGTGGGAAAAATTAGAATTTTTTTTTTTTAGTTTTGTTTTTGTGGCTTAAAAAAATCAAGGGCAAACAAATTTAATCATAATTATTAGTGTACTTATGCCCCCTCCATATGTGGTAACTCAACTGAAGAAACAGTTAAACTTGGTTATTTAGGTTTCTGGATTTTAAGCTGACTATTCCAAATACAAAGTTAAATTAAAACTTAAAAAAAAACAAAAAACTGCTGATACCAGTTTGAAAACTTTCATGGACTAATTATGGACATGATACCCAGGTTGGTCATCTTCTACCAGAACTCAGTTATTGTCAGCCTGGCCAGTACTTTGGAAGGTGATTATAAGTCTCAACAAGCATTTCTGCAGCTTCTGGAAATAATGATCCTCAGATATAATTTCACCATCAAGGATCTGCATGAAAGCTCCTCAGTGAAGTACTAATTGTTAGGCTCTTTATAAGCATCAGCCCTTCCCCCAGTTTTTTAACCTTGCTTAAAAAAATAAAACAAAACAGAATAGCACGAGAAGGAAGACTGTCGTTACAGGAAGCAAATCACTACAGATTTCAAATGAGGGAAATCAATTTTCATTAATATTTGTGAAGTTGTGGCTTAAACCTGATGCTTCACTCTTTCACAATGATCCCTAAAACAGGAGCAGATCTCTCCATTTAGACTAGTTTTAAACTGCATAGTATGCCAATAAATAATGAAAACATAGTTCCTTACCAGCTGCTTAAAGGTCTTTAAGTTCTGGTAATAAGACATTGAAAACGCTATCATCTGGTTCTCTACAATCCATCTGGTATGTATTGACAGTTCAGAAACAGATGTCCTAGCAAACAGGAACACCAAAAAATTAGTATTTGCAATATAGAATATTATTTCAGATATTTCTTTAAGACAGAAGAGAAATGAAAAGTTACACATTTTGTTCCCGACTTGAACCTGGGATAACTTATTTCTGATCTATTCTGCTTAGATTGATTATTTGTTTCTCCCTAGTAGCACAGCTTTTGTCAGAAGTATTTTCTAACTTCAATTGTATGTTGATAGCTCAGGAAAAAAATAGTATCTATCCTTTTCTGCACTCACCCTAAGGAAAGCCAGTACTTGTGTAACACGATCTTCAGTGACGTGTGACCAAGTCTGATTGTCACATAAAAAATCTAGGACCCTTGTTCTTGTGGTATTCTAACCAAGTTTGTGGAGATTACCAGGCTAAATATGTCCTGAAATTCTTAAAGATGCCTTACCTACTCCCCAAGTTCATTGAAGCCTTATTCACAATACCTAAGATAGGGAAGCAACCTAGGTGTCTATCATCAGATGAATGGATAAAGAAAATATGATTTATATACACAATGAAGTAGTATTCAGCCTTAAAAGGGGGGAATCTTCTGTTATTTTACAGTAACCTGGACTAACCTGGAAGGCATTATACTAAGTGAAATAAGCCAGGCACAGAAAGACAAATACTCCATGATCTCACTTATATATGGAATCTAGAAAGGTTGAACTCATATACATAGAGAGTAAAATGATGGTTACCGGAGACTGAGAGGTGGCGGGGGAGGGATATGGGAAGGGGAGATGTTTATCAAAGGGTACAAAGTTTCAGTAAGAGGGTAGTAATAAGCTTTAGCGATCTATTGCACGGAATGGTGACTATTATAATAATAATGCATCGCATATTTCAGAATTGTGAAAAGAGTTATTTTTTTGAGTTGGGGGGTCGTTTTGTTTTGTTGACACAGGATCTCGCTCTGTTGCCCAGGCTGTAGTGGCACAATCCCAGCTTACTGCAGACTCAACCTATCTGAGCTCGAGCAGTTATATTTCAGCCTTCCAAGTAGCTAAGACTACAGATATGCACCACCACACCGGCTAATTTTTGTATTTTTTGTAAAGACAGGGTTTTGCCATGTTGTCCAAGTTCTAAGAGTGGATTTTAAATGTTTTTGCTACATAACAAATATGTGAGGCAATGGATTTATTAATTAGCCTGATTTAATTATTCCACATTGTAAATATATGGCAAGACATCACATTAAACTCCATAAATATTTCCAATTAATATTTAATGATTAAAATTTAAGGGGCCAGGTATGGTGGCTCATGCATGTAATCCTAGCACTTTGGGAGGCTGAGGCAGGAGAATCATTTGAACCCAGGAGTTCAAGCCTGCAGTGATCTGTGATTACACTACTACACTCCAGTCTGAGTAACAGAGTAAGACCCTATCTCTTTAAAAAAAATTTTTTTCTTAAATGTTTTAAAATGCCTTACTTTTTCGCATAAAAGATTGTATACTAGTTGATAGAATTTGAATTATAAACTCTTCTGCCAGAGATCTGATTTTAAGCAATTTTATATTTTTTAAGTAACATTTACATAACAATAATACCTGTCTTAAGTTTTATATCACAAAAATTTATGAGCATTTTGTCACTGTGTTTTATATTTTGAAATTGATACTCAGCTTAAACAGCTTGCCTAATATTACAAAGCTAGTAAGTGGCAAATCTGGAACTCAGATCCAGGTCTTCTAATTCTGTATCCTATACCTTACTCCACTATATCTTACAGCTTGAGATAGACATCAAGTTCTAGTAAGAGCTGCTTCATTCATCTATTTTATATATATATAAAAATACGTCATATCCTTATTATAGGTCTTATGTAATATGGCTTATTCTTTATTATTAATTTGTCAGTAGGAGACTTGCCTATTAACCTCAGATTTATAAAAGCTTCATCAAAGTTACTTTTATTACTCTGCTAATCAGTTACTAGGTGATATTCTTATATGAAAAGTCTCTATGACATACATTCTAGAAGAGTCAGTGAATCATACATTTTGCTATATGACCATCTTAAGGATAAATTGTTAGGCTTTTTTCCTAAATTAAATACCAACTCAGAGAAACATGTTTTCATATGCTAAACATAAAAATGGCATTCTTTTTAACCTGTAATAAATAATCCCATGATAGATGTAGCACAAAAAATCAGTAGAGAAAGTGTGAAATACTCAATAAGTGATACTGAGACAATTTTTAGTTAGGTCCCTACTTTATATCTTACAGAAAAATAAATTCCAGAGCAAGTAAAGGCCAAAGTGTGAAAAACAAAATTTTTAAAATTTAAAAAGAAAATAAAGGATACTATCTTTATGACAATGGAATAGGGGAAAATTTCAAAAACTAAAGACCAAAAGCTCGGATTATGAATGAAAAGATTGATATATTAGACTGCCTGGAAATGACTAACTTTGACATCACAAGACTTCAAAAAAACAAAATGAATAGACAGGCCAGAACTAGGAGAAGATATTAGCAGCACTTTCAACCACTAGAAGATTAGCATCCAGACTGCCTGATAAATATCCCCATATTTAGATGAGCAAAAGAAGTGAATGGGGCAGTTCCTTGAACAGCGTGGTTCTCCAAGTGTAATCCTTTGACTGCATCACCTGGGAGCTTGTTAGAAGTCCAGATTCTCAGGTCCCCACTTCAGACCTACTCAATCAGAAACTCTGGAAGTGGGGCCATACAGTCTCTGTTTTAACCCACTCACTAAATGATTCTTGTGCATGTTAAAATTTTAGAGCTATTCTGTTAAATGATAAATAATATGAAAAGATTTGGTCTCATCATCAATCAGAGAAGTATAAAACAATGATATACTTTTTCATACCCATAAGAGTAACTAAAATTTAAAACGTAAGTTTTAACAAGAATGTGGAGAAATTGTAGTACTGATATTAGGAACATAAACTGGTATAAGTTTTGGAGAGCAATTTGAAATTATCCAATAAGGTTGACTGTGTACATTCTTTGTTACCAGATATTTGTACTTTCAGGTTACATACCTTAGACAAAAATGCTCACACAAGGCCACAAGAGTCACAAATAAAGGATTTTCATTGCAGCACTATTTGAAATAGTGAAACTTTGTTATAACTTATTGTCTATAAGTAGAAACATGTACAAATGGTTTTGTTCCATAGGATACTATTTCTATAAGCTGTTAAATGAAGTCCAAGATCTAAAGCAAATATGGCAAAAGGTTAGCGTCTTGTAAATGTGGATATTGACACATGTATGTGCACATTCTCCACTATGTTTGAAATACTTCATAGTTTTAATTTTTAACAATTAAATGAGATATAAAATATTGAAAGGGTTTCTGTCTGGCTCTGTCTTATCTTTCAGGATTCTGCCTCAAAGGTGGATTGAGTTTGGAAAAACCGGATCATTGTAGTTGAGGTAGTGTAACCAGACAGTGGAAAACATTTTTTAAAACAATCAGTAAATTGTAGTAAACAATCAGTATAACAGTAAACAATCAAATTAATTGAGGATAAGCTGCATACTTTCCTGAGTAAATGCTGTGGCCCAAAGTAGAGGAACAGACTGACATATTGCAAGATCATGTATATTAAACTTACTACAGCTGAATTTTTAATCAGTTTTTGGATTTTCTTTTAAAGTAAAAGTTAACTGAAAGAGAGCGTGAAGGCTGTATATTCTAAACTAGTGCTTCTAAACCATTTTTTAGCCCATACCCTATTCTGATAAATGCAATTATATTCTTGTTTAGTATCATTTGAAATTCAAAATAAGTTAAATACTATTCTAAAAAATGAATGAGTGAAAGCCTTTTTGATTATGGGGAGGAGACTTTTTCTTGTTTCCATATTTTTATCTGCATATATAAAAAGGATTCTTCAGTTTTCTCAAAAGTGCTAGAGGAAAGAGTATAATTTTCTGTATTATATTAATCATGATGGGCTAGTCTCTGCTGTTGTAACTAAGCCTGAAATACCAGTGGCCTAACCACAAAATGTATTTTCATTTGCATTATATACAGCAGAAATCACTGGAGACCACTGCTCCAAATAGTCCCTCAGAACCAACATTGACAGAAAGGCCAGCTTGTTATAGCCTCACCGGTGCAACACATGGCTTCCAAGTGCCACAGAGGGGGAAGTGGGATGGGATGATACATGGATTCTCAAATATGTCAGCTGAGTAGTGAATTGTCTCACTGTGATCAGATTCATAATAATTACATGACTACAAGCTAACTGCAAGGTAGGCTGAGAAATATAGGTAAGCAAATGGAATACTGTCTCTGTCCCATGTTCTCTTTACCACTTCACTTGTACCTCTTAGAAGGATTAGATGGCTTCATTTTAGTAGTTCTTAGGTCAGTATTTTTTATCAGCCAAAGTTTTAGAAGGGAAGGGATTGAGTGGCATGATTCAAATATCAGACTCCACCTTGAACCTTCAAAAGCAACTTGATCTTACATTATGCCCTCATTTTCCCCCTCGATCACATGATATAAAAATGAATGTTGAATCTGATTGTTTGCTACAAGCTTTTCTGTCCAGAATGTGAAAGGTCAAATACCATCTCAGTCATCACTAAGTTTGTAGCATTGTTGTGCTTTCATAGCCAAAGGTTCATAAAACCGTCTTAATAAATCTATGATTATGAAAATGGGATGATGACATGCAAGGTGGGCTCACTTGCTGGGGATAACCAAGGATATTTTACCAAAAATTCTCCAAAATAGTTTACTGAATGTGTTAGACATATAAATCAAACTTGAGTTCAAAGATTCCTTTTTAATATCTTTTTGCAAAGATGGAAGTGAGAAAGAGGTCTTTATCAGTTTTCAGGCAAGATATTCAACTGCAATAATATGAAATTATAAGCTACCTCATACAACAGACTGGAATAATATTTGAGGTTTCCCCTAAATTTGAAACCTAACTTTTCTTTGAGAACTTCTCCAACTCAAGAAAGTAAAGACTTAAAAGTCTACGGATATTGCTTGTCATTTAAGTTTCACTTCGAATCATCAGGTATGTTTGTCAAATGTGCGAAGCTCTGTAAAAATTAGAGTTTTTATTGTAGTAAAATACACATAAAAGTTACCATTAGTGATATTTAGTACATTCATTGTGTTGTACAACTACTACCTCAATCTAGTGTCAAAACCTCTTCACCCCAAAAGGAAACTGAGCACACTTTAAGCAGTCATCTGCCTCTGGGAAACAGCTGCTTTCTGTCCCTAGGGATTTGCCTATTCAGGATATTTAATATAAATGGAATCACATGATATGTGTCTGGCTTCTTTCCCTTGGCACAATGTTTTCAAGGTTCATCCATTTTGTAGCATGTATCAGTATTCCATCTCTTTTATGGCTGAATAAGAAATTATAATTTTTAAAGTTTTTACAGTTGGTCTTTTCTCTGGTACTCCAAAAATAGAATACTATTATCATGTATTTTATAAATTCAGCCAAAGGTATTTCTTTTTGACAACCAATGAATTTCAACATAGAACAGAAAACTTTCAGTTCCTATCATTTAAATCTTCACAAAGCAGATCAAATAATCTGATGTTTAAAATACTTGCCACAATGATACTCTTGCCTTGATAAGCAAGGTTAGGGTCTTCTCGTAAACCAGTGAGCATTGTTTTAGAAGCCACTAATTAGCAGTGAATGACACAGTATATCCAAAACCGGAAATCTTGATGGTGAGCCCAAGCCTTGCTGGACTGAAATGCCATCACGATACACCTGGGTCATTTTTTCTGGTTTGCTTTACAGAATTTTGTTATTATCAGTTTCATGCTACTTTCCAAATTTTTTCTTCTGTGTGTTGTACCGCATATGGCAATCAAAACAGTAACTGAACAGTTACAAGTTTTCATTGTTTGAAAAAAAAATTAGGACACTGAGTTTGATCTTTTTCAAAACTTTTTTTTTTTAATTGACACGGAGTCTCACTCTGTCACCCAGGCTGGAGTCCAGTGGCGCAATCTCAGCTCACTGCAACCTCCGCCTCCCGGGTTCAAACTATTTTCCTGCCTCTTGAGTAGCTGGGACTACAGGCATGTGCAACCATGCCCAGCTAATTTTTGTATTTCTAGTAGAGATGGGGTTTTACCATGTTGGCCAGGATGGTCTCAATCTCTTGATCTCATGATAGGCCCACCTCGGCCTCCCAAAGTGCTGGGATTACAGGCGTGAACCACCACGCCAGCCTCTTTTTCAAAACTTTTTTTGGACGTCTTCTAAATCACCTCTTTGATATTTCTTCTGTGTTCTGGAATTTATTTTGTATTCTTTTGTCCAGTATATTTAAAATTTGAAAGTTATATAGAATCCAAGGTTTCTCCAACAGTAGGAGATTTGTTTCTTAGTGATGAAAAATGATTACATTTTCTCAGACATGGCTCATAATAATAGATATTTTGTTATTATAACCTTCTCTGAATTTAATATGATTGTCATTGTTGTGATTAAGTGGGTGATGTTAATAATATTAGACAATGGCTCATGCCTACTATCCCACCACTTTGAGAGGCAGGAGGATCACTTGAGGCCAGGCAGGAATTCAAGACCAGCCTAGGAAACAACAAGACCCTGACACTACAAAAAACAAATTAAAAAGTTAGCTGGCTGTGGTGGCATGCACCTGTAGCTCAAACTACTTGGGATGCTGAGGTGGGATGATCATTTGAGCCCAGGAGTTTGAGGCTGCAGTGAGCTATGATTATACCACTGCACTTCAGTCTGGGCAAGAGTGAGATTCTCTTTAAAGAAAAAAAATTTGTTTGACAAAAAAATATTTCAGGAACCATATTTAAGACAGATTAAAGTAGGGAGACATTGGAGGTAAGAAAACCAGCTAGACATTTTAGAAATTTAAGTGTCATTAAAAGTCCCTTAAGGGCAAGAACTGTGGTGGTGGTGTGTTACTCATCTATGTTGTATTGTTCACTCTTTGTATGATTTGTGATATATAGTATAGGTTTATAGTCATTTTATGCCATTTGTGGAACATAGCAGAAAACGAAAGTAATGGATAAGCAAATGAATTATTCTTATTGTTGAAAGACAGCTGAAGACCTACACTACTGTGGTGGCAGTGAAAAATCAAAAGACTGGAAGAAGATGAGGCAGAGAGTTAGAGGGCTAAATAAAGGATTAATATAGAATGCACCAAGAGAGTTAAAACAGACTCCAAAACTGAACACTGTGAAAACTAGAAAAAGAAGGTGATGATAAGTAGCAGTTAAGAAGGGAATGTGTGTTTGTTTTCTTTGAGGGGGAGAGCTACACACAGGGTATAGCTGGTATTATTAGGTATTGGAGCAAGAACTAATTGGAAAATACCTGTAGGCCATAGGATTCTTTTTTTTTTCAGAGCTAGCTGAGGTTTTTATTTTGGACCAAAAGAAAAGCAATTGAATTGTTTTGCAGCTGGAGGCATGGGCAAGGGGGGTCCTGAGGCAGTAAATTCCCCCGCGGGTGGGCTGAGGGCTAGGGCTGAGCCTCAGGTGGGTCTCCTGTTCCCTTTGCTCCCCTGCACAGGGGCCTCCCTCCAGGGCTCTGGGGCAGACTCAGGAGGGGGCAGGCTGGGAGGGGCCACTGCAGCTTTTCATTTGGGCAAGAAGTCAGAGGACTTAGATACCAGCTTCCCATCGTACACCAGCTTCCTATTGTGGGTCTCAATCTTCTTCAAAACCATAGCCCTGGTGGTGCTGGTGGTGCTGGTGCAGCTGAACGAGCTGGAGCCAGCACCAGAGCCAAAGCTGGAGCCCAGGCTGTAGCTGAGGCCGGGGCTTGTGAGGACCTCATAAGGCCACGGGGTTTTAAAAATGTAAATTTGGGAGCTATTTGCATGTAATTGGTTAAATCATTATGTGGATGGATTCTAAGATTAAACTTTTGTGGATGTCTTCTGATGAGGCTAAGAATAGGCTCGATTATATCATTTTAGGTTTTTTCAAAAACTGAATCTCTGTTTTAATTGTGCTTTATTAGGTAAGAATAAATTCTACCAGGAATGCCAATAATCTGTCCACATTCTTCATTGCAGTGGAGTTTTGCTTGAATTAGGCTACCAGAATTTTACTATGGGTATTTTTATTATAATAGGATTTGTGGCACATTTGAAGCCATTATGGCAAACTCAGTTTAGAAAAAAGTTACAAAGGGGAAGGCAAAAATTATTTTAAAGGGCACATTTGGAGACAAAATGACATGGTTGCAGGACAATAGCAATAGAAAATCTTACAGGTAGATTCTCTATATAGCAGCCACTGTTGCAAGCCAACAAGTAATTACATCTGTAATGTCTGGAAAGAGTTATTGGTTTTATTTCAATATTTTTAACCTCTGTTCCATTCACAGGTAACAGTAGCACCACCAGTCACATGTCCTAAATATTTGAAAATTAGAAAAGGATTCTAGAAATTATATCATTCATTTTATAGTTGTACGGAAAATTTGCCATAAAACTGAAAACCTCATAGCCAGTTAATGGTCAGACGAACACTAACTAATAAAGTTTCTCTAGACTCCTGGTCCAGTATTTGTTCCGTAACTACTATAAAACTCTCCTTCTTTAAATGTGATTAAAAATGAGAAGCTTTTGTCTGGGTATTGGTCTATAATTTGATTTATGCCCATGATATAAGAACTAATAGGGAAGTACCATTTTATTAAATTTTTGCATGCAATAAATTTATTCGAACAACCTAATTGTATTTATTTTAGTGATGAGAAAAAATGCCTAGATTTTGTTTTATTTGGCAAATGATTCATCTGTTTTAAACAGTAATTAACTTTTTGGGAGATGTTAGTAAATTTTGTTTGGGGGAAAAATGAGTGTTTTTAAAAAATGATCTTTTTAATCCTTTGTAAACAGCAAGAACTTGAGAAGTTTACAGACCTAGAGAAACTCTACCTCTACCTTCAGCTGCCTTCTGGTCTCAGCAATGGAGAGAAAAGGTATATCTATTCTTGGTTTTGTATAATTATATTGTTTATAGGAACTCCCTAGGATATATGTGAGGGGTGTGTATGTTGTGGTTGTTACAGTTTTTACAGTATTCCTAAAATCATTAGGAAACATGATGGCAAAACAATACATCATTTTAGTCTTTGATGATATTTGGTTAAGTATTTACTTGCAGTTTTTGCTAATTTATTTTTGCAACTGGGTAGATGCTATGACATGCAATTTGGGTTTTGTTTCATAGATGGATGAATATGTTTATGCATATGTGAGGACTGTGAAAACTGAACAGAAAACCAAAGAATAAACAGATAGGTATTGTAAGGAATAAGGTATGAGTCTTTTTAGGTACCATCAGGTAAACACATCAGAGAATATAAAACAGAAAATAAAGCGAAATTGCCTTACGAAACATGAATTCATGATAAATAGAAGTTGTGTTAAGTGCTTGGGGTATTGCTATAGTTTCGTCATTAAAAATTTTAGAAAATGTGGAGAGAAGTTGTTCATTCAGTCATTTATTTTTTTAAGGTTCCTTAACCTTTTAAGTATTTCTCAGAATTCATTTTATTCACATAAATTGTGCTTACCACTCTATTTTTTTAAACTGTGTGTAGAAATAAATGAAATGAAAATTTCATAACTGTTTTAATCATGTTATGTCCTAGACACTTGCTCAGTGTTTTCTTTGAAATTAAATAAATTATTCTTATAGATAGTGAGATGGATGTCAGAACCAGTAGAGTAGCTTCTCTTGTGCTATTTTTGGTGTCATTTCATGGTATTTATTTATAAATAATATTTTCATATAATAAAAGTTTACGATGTTTAATGGATCTGTCAGCCTGGGGCAGGGGGCATGGCTGTAGGAAGGACTGTAGGAGGAAATTTGTCTGTTCAGGATCTCTCTGATGTGAATTCCATTCTGGAATATAATGTGCTTTAGTAAGATTTCCAAGAAGTTAATTAATTTTTGTTTTAAAGTTTGATGATTTATTTGGTAAGCATAGGCAAATGAACAGGCAAGTGCATGAGCAAATACCCACTTAAAGGTGATTTTGACCAAAACAAATACTTTGTCAGTGCTCCATCACCTGCAAGGGGAGGGATGGAGCAGGGCAGTAACTTCATTCTTAAACTAGCTTTAGAAAACAGCTCACAACCATAGGTGGACAGTTATCTCCTAGATGTCCTAAGTTTGGTTTGGTCATTTATAGTATATTTGCACACAGTTCTTTAGTGGAACATTTAGGCCTAGCTCAAAAATTACCAGTGAATTGCTGTCTCGTCAGCTGAAACATGTTTTCATTCTATTAGTGATCAGAATGCCATGTCGTCTAGTCGGGCACAACAAATGCATGCCTTTTCCTGGATTCGGAATACCCTAGAGGAACATCCTGAGACTTCACTGCCCAAACAGGAAGTCTATGATGAGTACAAGTAAGTACTATGTGTAATATGGCATGCTGATGTGTTAAAGAAGTAAAATACTATCCTTGGCCATAGTGATTTGTTTTATTATTGGTGAATATAAAGCTGGTATATGGGAATTACACTTAGAAATATCTTAAGATTCATTCTAGCTCTAAGGTTCTATAGTGGTATGTGTAATAAAGGGCAGGATTAATGAATAAAAGGATTTCTGTAGAGTTCTTCAGGATGACCGGAGGGATGTCATGGATTACAAGGACAGTGATGTAGGATTGGTGAATAAAAGGATTCCTGTAGAATTCTTAAGGATGATAGGAAGTATGTATCTGGGGTTAGAGAGTGGCGGGCAATAAATAAGTCAATTCAGAAGAAAAAACTAAAACATGATTTTTTACTTGTACTTTTTAAAGGCCCTTTTCATGAATCTAAAACTCTTCTAATTCTCCATACTAAAGAATATTGTATATTATTTATTCAAGGACCAGAGAGTTCAGTGACTTGCACATATTAGATACTCAAATAAATGTGGTTGTACATACAATTTATTTAAATACAGGAAACTAAAATATAGAGGCTGATGAGCCATTCTGGTTAGAAAAAGTGTAATAGGTGCTAAATATAGTCTCATTTAACATTTTTATAATTGATCTGGAAGGAGGAATTTATTCTGGCAGAGCAAATAAAACCAAATTTGGGGGCATATTGAAATGTAAAACCAACAAGCATTAATGTTTTGTACTTACAAATATGGGGAGAAAAGTGTCAAATAAGTGCTGTTGCTCACCAGTGTAAGGTAATGCGAAGGAATTGTACTTATTGAGATTATTGGTATCTACTGAAAATTCTTACTACCTCACCAAAAGAAACATAATGGAGCTAGAGAGAAAAGTCTAGATAAATATATCTGAAATGATCAAGCGAACAAAGTTAAACTGAAGAACTCTAGATTTATTTTCTCTTTATAAAGATTAAAACTGAGAGTGAATATCATCCAACTTGTTCATTCATTCAGGCTACAACTATCCATTGAATACCTATATGTCAGACCCTGTGATCAGTTCTAAGGATACAGTTATAAGACAGACACAGCCCTTGCCCTTATTAAGCATATATACATATACTTAGAATAAGCAGGAATTCTTCATTAAATTCAAGTTAGTTAAAATTGAACACTCTGAAACTTCAAAGAAGCAAATTTGAATTCAGTAAAAGGTTATAGAAATCAGGTAAACTTGTGTGATATTTTGAAACTCTGGATTGATGATCAAGAGAATAGATTCTGTCATTAAACTTGTGTGATGTAGGCAATTATTTTAACCACTCTTTGTCAGTTGGTTCATCTATAAATGAAGCAGTTGAAGATGTATGAGGTTTCTTTTTTGGTTTTGTTTTGTTTTGTTTTGTTTTTTGAGACAGGGTTTAACTCTGTCACCCAGGCTGGAGAGCAATGGCACGATCATGGCTCACTACAGCTTTAACTCCCACCTCCAACCCTCGGGCTCAAGCGAACCTCCTGCCTCTGCCCTCCAAGTAGCTAGTACTATAGGCATACACCACTATGCCCGGCTAATTTTTGGTTTTTTTTGGTTTTGTTTTAGAGAGAGTTTTACCATTGCCCAAACCGAGGTTTCTTTTAGCTCTAAAACTGTAAAAGTTGTTTGAAGTAGAAAATGTTAATGGACTAATTATCCAAAGATGTCTTGCTGGTTTTCCAAAAGGCACATTGGGCAAATAAATGTATGACATTTCCATAACAGACAAATGAGGGAACACAAGATACTCATATATTTTTGAAGTAATGACTTTCCTCTGCACCACCCTTCATGTTACCTTGGAGACAGTATGCTGCATTTGTGGAAGGGTGATCCTGGGTCGGGGAGTCCTTATATTCCTAAATTCTGCCTTGGGCAAGATATGGTTATGTTTTCCTATAATATTTGAATTTTTCCTTGAAATCTTTTTATGAGATTCCCATAAATCCGCATGTTTTTAAAAGATTTTTTTACGCAAAAGAGACCCAAAACATCACATTGTTTGGGAGGAGCAGTGAGAATTCTAATTTTGAGCAATTAATTTACAGTTCAGTAGAGAGCAACAGAGGTAAGAGAAAGTGATTTAGATAGGCTAAAGGCAGAAGCAGGTAAGGGAGACTTTTTATAGTAGCATGAATAGGAAATAAATGCCAGTTCTGTTCATGGAGTTGGAGAGAATTATGCTAATGATAATCAGTAGAGTACTGTACACAAAATATTTGAGTCTGGGCATTTTAGTTCAAAAAAATTCACTAAGAATTTTTCACTTAATTAATGTTGTATTCCCCATAGTGTTTCCACATAGTAGGCACTGATTTAATATTAATAGTGATTAGAATGGAATCCGATCCCTGACATTGATAATAAAATTTGTATTGTAACAGACCTTGTAAGTCTTCCACTATGTTCCTATCCTCTTTTTATAGATGAAAACATTGAAACCTAGAGAAGTTAAGTGACTTTTCCAGTATAACAGTTAGGGGCAGATCTAAGACAAGAATTCAGATCTCATGAGTGGGTTCATAATAGGTTTAAAAGGTAAGCTTGTTACAGTTGAGTAATATCAAATCGCATGGGTAGAAAACATTGGACAAGTAGTTAGAAATACCGCTAATATTATTTGGCCAGGACTTCCACTTGGTGTGGATAAATAAGATGCTCAAAGTATAAATTAACATATGGTTAGTATACATGCATACAAATAATATGGTTATTGTAAGAGACACAGCATAGTCACATGACATGCGCTAGGAAGAAAATATTGGTGTTTCCACAGAATTATATCATGTAGAAGCTTCAAGTTGTTCTGTTACTTGATTGTACATTGCCTAAAACCATTATTTGCCATTTGGGTTTAAATAATTTGAAAGAAATTTAAAAAAAATGTAGAAACACTACAGAAAGGCAAAATGTAAATTAAAGTATTAGGAAATAGTTACAAGTTTTCAAATTATGTTGTCTAAAGAAAACAAAATAGAATATAGCTATATATTTTAAGAATAAGAGTTTTAAATCACAGGAGAGATTTCAGTTAGACACAAAATAATTAGACACCCATTATCCTGTTTAGAGTGCCTACATGAAATTTCCTGAATAAAAACTTAACATAGAATGATCAGTCTTAAACTGATGCTGTTTTCAATATTCACTGAAAGAAATGATGTTAATATGAGGTATCCCTTTAAGTTATTTGTTGTTGTGTATGGACCCTTTCATAATTCCATTGCAGTGTGTTTAGATGTATTGTGTGAAAATCCTTTTAATGGTCATTAAAAGCAAAATCCCTTTGAGGAAAAAAATGAAGATGTAATCTCAGTAATAATTGGCTTCTTTTAACTGTGTTTTCATGCTAAATTAAGATATTAATAGAAATAAGCTTTAAGGAGTTTTCAGCATGCAAAGTCAGTTTAACTTACAAATGATTTTGAGCTTTTTTATTTGTTGGAACTTTTGACTTCTAATGTTCATATCTTCAGGAAAATTATCATTAATGCAGTTATTTTATACTTTTTTTCTAATTATAAAATGCATATTCATCATGAAAGTTTGGGCAAATAGTTACAAATGGATAAAAAAGAAAAATAGCACCTGTAACCTCACTACCTGAAAATAACCATCTTGCTTTATTTCCTTTTAGTTTTTCTAATGCCTTCTTTAATGTATACATTTTTGTTATTGTTTAACCAAATTTGGCCCCCTGTTGATGCCATTCTTGGGTCAGAGGGTAGTTGCAAATAGCACTGCAGTGAACATCCTTGGCTGTATAATTTAATGTAAATCATCAAAATTGGAATTGCTGGCTAAATATTGTTTTTTGCTGTTACTTAATGGATTTCCCTCTGATATATTCATTCTAGCCTTTTACATGTCCATTTCTTTTTTTTTTACATGTCCATTTCTTAATGATAATAAATCTTTATAAAAGACATCAATATTAAAATGTAAGTGTTTTTCAAGATTATTAATTTTAGTTAATTTTTAAATAAGTCTGATCTGTACACTTTTGTCACAGCCTGTAACATTACTATTATGCTTAAAAAAAACTTCTCCATGCCACCAGCTGCTAAATACTCACCTAGATATTTTTATTTTTATTTTTATATATAACCATTGAGTCTATGTGTGATTTTTTTGGTAAATGCTATTAGATAAGGTACAGATTTTAATTTTTTCTAAATGGTTACCTAATTTTCCCAGCTTTTTTACTGAATAATTTTTCTCTGTTAACACTAATCTATAATGTACTGTCACCTTACTGAAGCCTTCTGGACTTAATTTTCTTCCTTTATGTTCTCTGTTTTTATGGTAATACTATACTACTTAGATATATTTATACTACTAAAGTATTTCCGTGATTAAATATTTAAGTAGCTGACAGGACCAGTCTTTCCTCCTTACCCTCTTTTTCACAAGTTTCCTTTGTTTTATTTTCTGACCAGTTAATTTTTTTTATAGGAAGTTGCTAATCACTTTTCTGATTTTAAAAAAGGAAACTCTAAAGGGATTTTGATTCAAACACATTAAGTGAAAATTTTAGAAAAATTAACCTCATACTAGAAATGTGTTTCTTAATTTACATGTTTCTTTCATGCCTTCAGTAACGTTTGCCTTTTTTCCCTTAAGTCCACTTTCTCATTTAACTTACTCCTTGGTAATTTTTATTATTTATATTGTGAAAAATGTTTTAATCTTTGTTTTGGTTTATAGGAACTTACTAGATTTCTGTTATTTTTATGTTGTACATTTTATATTTACTGAATTTTGTTTAGTCCTTGTTTTTCAGTTGTTACTTTTGACTTTTCTAGGTAATTTATCCTGTGTATCTATCTTCTTCATTGTCTTTACTTTGTTATTACATTTAATAGACTTACCTTCCAATTTTACATATAGCAGTGAGAGATGTCATTTCCTCTTACAGTAAATTCACTGATGTTAAGTATTATCACTTACAGTTGACCAAGACTTTATTTGCTTTTTAATGAGAAGTGAATATTGAAAATCACTAAATACTTTGGCATCTAAGTGAAATTATTTTGCAGTGCTTCTTATTTGAACTGTTGATGTGATGTATTTTATAAAGATATTACTTAACATAGGTCGGGCACAGTGGCTCATGCCTATAATTCCCACCACTTTAGGAGACCAAAGCAGGAGCATCACTTGAGGCCAGAAGTTTAAGACCAAACTGGACAACAAAGCAAGACCCTGTCTCTACAAAAAATTAGCTGGGCGTGGTGCTGTGCACCAGTAGTCCTAGCCACATGAGAGTCTGAGTTGGGAGGATTGCTTAAGCTCAGGAGGTGGAGGCTGCAGTAAGCAATGATCGCACCAGTGCACTTCAGCCTGGGTGGCAGAGTGAGATCCTGTATCAAAAAAAAAAAAAAGAAAGAGATACCTAAGATAAACTCTTATTTCTAGAGTGAATGTCTCCCTCATGTCAAGATATGTTATCTTATGGTGTACCATTGAGTTCTGTTTTCAAGTATGTTAATTAGGAACTTTGCATCTACATTCATCAATGAATTTGATCTGTAATTTTTTTTTATGCTGTCTTTGTCAGGTTTTGATATCAGGGTTAGGCCAGCTTTGCAAAATGAACTGGAACTCTTTCCCTAATTTTCTGTGCTCTGGAACAGTTTATGTAGCATGGGACTTACTTATTCTTAAAGTATTAAAGAACTCAACTACAAAAACATCTAGGCCTAGAGCCTTTGTTGGAGGTAATTCTTTGACAATTTTTTGTGTTTTATACTGGTTAGGTTTTTACTTTATTAGTCAATTTTGGTCATTTGTTTCTCTCACAAATTTAATATCTTCTATATCTTCTTATATGCTTTTTGGTATTTCTAGTTTTATACATTGAATTTTCCTCTTTTTTCATATTTCATTTAGCCTAATTTTTTTTGGGTTTTCTTTTTTAGACAAGTAAAATATGTCAGTTTTATTTTCTTGTCTGTTTTTTTTCATTTATTAGTTGCCTTTCTTTTGTTCCTTCTGGTTTTCTCAGGTTTTTTTCTTACTCTTTAAATGGAATGCTTAACTTTGTTTCCATTCTTTCACATTTAAGATAGGAACATTTATATCTACTAATTTACCTCTCATTATAGTTTTGGCTATATTCTATTTGACATGAATATGAGTTGTTATAATTGCCATTGCTTTCCAATAGTGTGGAATTATTGTTTTGACCTAGAATTAGTTAAAAATTTGTTTTCTTTTTAAATTTTTCATGTGTTTGAGGGAGTTTATTCCATTTTATTTTGTTTTACACTATCTTATTTTTAGTTTTATTATACCATGGTCAGAGAATGGGGCTGAGTTTCTGATATTTTTATTGAGATTTACTTTCAGCCTAACAAATTATCAATATTTAAAATATTTCTAGACATTCTCTTTATATAGTTCTGTATATTCCATTGATTCCACTAAATCAACTTTTTAATATTTTTCAAATTCTGCAAAAAATTCTTTTTGTCTTTTTACTCAGTTGAAGATGAGCGGTGTGTTAATCTCTCACAAAAGTCATGTTTATCACAGCTCCTTAGAGTATTTTTTATGAGTTTTGCTTTACAAATGTTAGGACTGTTTGACACAAAAGTTTCATGACTTTATATCCTTAGTAGAGTTTCAAGAAAACTAATTTTAGGCAAATACAAGTACATTTAAGAAAATTAACTGTATTACAGAATAGAAAGTTTTCAGCTACCATTTACAAATGGCTTGGGAAAATCTTTACAAAGTATATCCTGGGAGAAGTAGCCATATGTACTTTGGCCATAAAGATCAACCACAGGGAACATCATCAAAAAAATACCAAAATCCGAAATGTTTCACCCTTGTACAAAACCATGATAATGCCAGATAACCCAGCCTGAACTTTGCCAAGTAGACGTTACAAGACCTTTATGAATTCCTAGTTTTAGAAATACCATTACTGTTATAGATCTCTTCACTTTGTATTCATTGCCATCATCAACTACCCTGGGGGACTGCTTTGTTTTCAGGGCAATGTCCTCCCCCAACTTCCTGGTATAAAAATTTTCAAATATAACAGAAATGTTGAAAGTATATGTAAGAATATCCATATTCCTATGTGCGTCACCTAGGTTCAACATTTTTTTTCTATACCATTTGAAAGTAAGTTGTGAATGATATTTCTCCTAAGAATAAGGACAATCACTTTCATAATTATAATACTTTGATTACATCTAGGAAAATTAACATCAGTTCTATAATTCATGTATTACCTAATAAAGAGCTTTTTTTTTTTTAACTCTATTAGCCAGGCTGTAGTGCTGTGCTGCAATCTCTGCCTCCCGGGTTCAAGTGTTTCTCCTGCCTCAGCCTCCCCAGTCGCTGGGACTACAGGCATGCGCCTCCACACCTGGCAAATTTATTGTAGAGATGAGTTTTAACCATGTTGGCCAGGCTGGTCTCGAACTCCTGACCTCAAGTGATACACCCACCTTGGCTTCCCAAAGTGTTGGGATTACAGGCATTAATCCCAAAGTGTTGGGATTACAGGAACCACTGCGCCTGGTCCTATTTTTAATATAGGAAAAAATAACTTACTCTTCTGATACATGAACATGGGTTTTTTTGTTTACTTAGATATTTAATTTCTTTCAAGGATGTACACATCTTAAACTTTTGTTAAATTTATTTCTGAATATTTTATTCTTTTTAAGTAGAATTATTTTTAATATCATTCTTAAATGACTTGTTGCTAATATATATAAATAAGAATGGTTTTGTATATTGATCTTATATCCTGGAATTTTGGTCACCTTTATTAGCTCAATTACAGGTTTTAGTGTATTTCTTAGGATTTTTTATGTATTTCATCTGAAAAGAGAGATAATTTTACCTCTTCCTTTCTAATCTGGATGTCTTCTGTTTTCTTGCCTGATTGCCATGGCTAGAACCTTGAGTACAATGTTGAATAGGAATGGTGAGAGTGGACACCCCTTCCTTGTCTTTTGCCTGATCTGAAGAGGAAAGCTTTCAGTCCTTTGCCAATAAGTATGATATTATCTGTGGGTTTTTATAGATGGCCTTTATTAGGTTAAGGAATTTCTATTTTGTTACTAGTTTGTTGGATATCTGTCAAACATTTCTTCTGCATCTATTGAGATGGTTATATCAGAGGTTTTTTTTAATGTACTGAATTAGTGTATTACATTATTATTTTTGTATGTTGTACCTATCATTCATTTCTGGGATAAATCACACTTAGTCATGATATCTAATCCATTATATATGCAGTGAGTTTCAGTTTGTCAGCCTTTTGTTCAGTATTTTTGCATCTGAGGGATATTGGTCTGTGGTTTGCATTCTCAGAATGTTATTGTCTGATTTTGGTGTCAGATTAGTGTTGGCCTTAATATAAATGAGTTTAGAAGTATTCCCTTCTAAACTGTGAAAGATTGATTAGAATTCACCAGTGAAACCATCTTGGTCTGGGCTTTTCTTTGTAGTTACTTTTTAAGTTACTAATTCAGTCTCTGTTATTGGTCAGGTTATCGATTTCCTTTTGAGTCTATTTTGATAGTTTGTGTTGTTCTAGAATTTCGTCTCTTTCATGTAGATTTTCCAATTTGTTGTCATACGGTTTTTCATAGTAATAACTCCTCTTTCATTCCTGATTTCAGTTGAGTCTTCTTTTTGTTTTTTTAACTTGGTCAGCCTAACTAAACATTTGTTAGTTTTGTTAATCTTTTCAAAAAACCAATTTTGGGGTTCACTTTTTTTCTAATGTTTTTATATTCCTATTATATTTCTTTCCACTAGATTCTTTATTAATTCCTCCTTCTGCTTGTTTAGGAGTGAGTTTTCTCTTTTGTTTCTAGTTTCTTTCTTTGTGGGTTTTTTTTTTTTTTTTTTTTTTTTTGGCAGAGTTTCACTTTTGTTGCCCAGACTGGAATGCCATGGCACAATCTCGGTTCACCGCAACCTCCGCCTCCCGGGTTCAAGCAATTCTCCTGCCTCAGCCTCCCAAGTAGCTGGGATTACAGGCATTTGCCACCACACCTGGCTAATTTTGTATTTTTAGTAGAGACAGGGTTTCACCATGTTGGTCAGACTGGTCTCGAACTCCTAACCTCAAGTGATCTGCCTACCTCGGCCTCCCAAAGTGCTGGGATTACAGGCTTGAGCCACCACGCCCTGCTTGTTTCTAGTTTCTTAACATGGAAGAGCAGGTTATTGATTTGACACCTTTCTCCTTTTTTAATATAGGCATATGTCCCTATAAATTTCCTGCTAAGCACTGCTTTGAATACGTCCCATACATTTTGGCATGCTGTGCTTTCATTTTTATCTCAAGTATTTTCTAATTTCTCTTGTGATTTTTTTTTGACCCATTGATTATGTAGGAATTTGTTTTTCAGATAATTGTGAATTTCCTTTTCCTTCAGATATTGATTTCTAGTTTCTTTCCACTATGACCAGAGAAAATACATTTTGTGATTTCAGTTCTTCTAAGTACTGAGTACTTACTTTATAGCGTTAGCCTAACATATGATCTATCCTGGAGAATATTCCATATGCACTTGTGAAGAATTTTTTTTTCTGCTATTGTTGGGTGTTGGAGTATTCTTAGCTGTCTGTTAGATCTAGTTGGTTTATAGTGTTGATCAAATCATCTATGTCCTTTTTGATCATCTGCTTATTTCTATTCATTATTGAAGTGGAGCATTGAGGTCTTTGACTGTCATTGCTGAAATTTCTGTCTTTTTTATGTATTTTGGAGCTCTGTTGTTGCTGCATAAAAGGTTATGATTGTTACAGCTTCTTGATGGATTGACCATTTCATCTTAATGTCTTTGTCTCTATTAACAGTTTTCTTCTCTGATATTAGTATAGCCACTCCAGTTGTCTTTCAGTTACTGTATCCATGCTATGTATTTCTCTCTTCTTTTATTTGCAGCCTATTTGTGTCTTTGAATATAAATATGTATGTAGCATGTAGACAACATATAGTTTGGTGATGTTTTATTTTAAATTCAACCTGCCTTTTAACTGGAGAATTTAATCCATTTACATTTAGTGTAATTACCGATAAAGTAATGTTTACATTTGCCATTTTGCTATTTGTTTTCTGTATGTCTTATGCTTGCCTTTTGTTCCTCTGTATCAGGTGGGGTCCCTCAGGGAATCCACCACACAAGTGACATAATGACAATTGTTTGTGATGAGGATTTGCAAAGCACTCCAACTACTTTGTTTTATTTCAGTGAACACAAGACTGCACTGGGAATTTGGGATAGTTTTCAGGGCTCCTAATGGGGATTGAGAGATCAGACTAGGGCAAGTTAAAATGGCACAAAGCTATTCTTACTGTAGTTCAGACATTTTTCTTAAATAAATGCTCCTCAGTTTGCTACAGTTCTTTGGTTAATTTCCAGATTTTTTTTATTGTTTTATGGAGAAGTCAGTTTAGGAATTTTACTATGCAATTCACTGATAACACCATACTAAAGAATTTAAATTCCTAAATGTTGATAGAGCAGATAATGGTCAGTTCTAGTTGCCACACTTTATTCAAAAATTAACTGAAATGATCCAGCAAATGAAATAGCCATTTTAACCATAAGAAATAAAAACTATGAAAACATAGAAGATTAAAGCCTTTATAAAGACTTTCTTATGGTCTGTAAAAAGCATAAACTATGAAAAAGACTCCTTCCAAATTGTATTTAATGTTTCCCTCTGCTACAGAATAAAGCCCCAAACCATTTATTTTTCAGGGGAAGGAGGACTTATGCAGGGGGAGAAAGATTGGACTTGGAAAGTAGCTATATGTATATAAGTTTGAGTCCTAATTTACTTAGACATGTACTGGGATTTGTATCCATGAGGAAGTCCCTAACCTTTAATGTTTGCCTACTAACCTTTTGTAAAATAGAAAAATATACTTTTTTTAAGATTAAAAACTATGAACTAGCTGAAAAAAGCAATCAAGAAGGTAATCTCATTTATGTTAGTCACACACACACACACACACACACACACACACACACACACACACCACACAAGAAACCCTCAGAATACCCGTAACGAAGGATGCAAAAAATCTCTATGAGGAAAACGGAAAAACACTGATGAAGGAAATTAAAGACTATCAAATAAATGGAAAGACATCCCATGCTCATAGATCAGAAAAACTATTATTATTAAAATTACCATGCTACCCAGAGCAGTCTACAGATTGAATGCAGTTTCTATCAAAATACTGATTGTATTCTTCACAGAAATAGAAAAAACTAAAAATTTATATGAAAGCACAGAAGACCCGGAATTACCAAAACAGTACTAACCATAAAGAAAAAAACTGGAAGACTCACATTACCAGACTTCAAAATATACTGCAAAGCTGTAGTAAGCAAAACAGCATGGTGCTGGCATAAAAGCATACATATAGACCAATGGAACAGGATAGAGAATCCAAAAGTTTAATACACATCTCTACAGCCAACTGATTTTTGATAAAGACACTAAGAACATTCATTGGGTAAAGGACAATCTCTTCAATAAATGGTGCTGAGGAAACTGGGTATACCTATGTAGAAGAATAAAATTAAACTCTTATCACTCACCCTATACAAAAATTAACTCAAAATGGATCAGAGACATAAAGGTAAGACCAAAAATACAAAATTAGCAGAATAAAAAGCAGGGACTTCAGGACATTGGCCTGTGAAAAGGTTTTATGAATAAGAGCTCAAAAGCCCAGGCAACAAAAGCAAAAGTAAACCAATGGGATTATATCAGAGCAAAAAGCTTCTGCACAAAAAAGGAAACAATCGATAGAGTGAAAAGAAGACTTACAGAATGGGAGAGAATATTTGCAAACTATTCATCTAAACAAAGGATTAATATCCAGATCATTTTATACAAGGAACTCAAACATCTAAGCTGTGAAGAAAAATCTGATTCTTAAATATGCAGAGGACACAAGTAGACATTTCTCAAAAGAAGGCATACAAATGGCCATAGATTTATGGAAAAATGCTCAACATCACTAATCATCAGAGAAAAGCAGATAAAAACCACAATGAGGTATCATCTTACCCATTTAGAATAGCTACTTTCAGAAAGACAAAAAATAACAGGCCAGGCAAAGTGGGTCACTCCTGTAATTCCAGCACTTTGGGAGGCCAAGGCAGGTGGATCACAAGGTCAAGAAAGCAAGACCATCCTGGCCAACATGGTGAAACCCGGTCTGTACTAAAAATACAAAATTTGCCGGACATGGTGGCGCATGCCGGTAGTCCCAGCTACTCAAGAGGCTGAGGCAGGAGAATCACTTGAACCCAGGAGGCAGAGGTTGCAGTAAGCAGAGATTGCGCCACTGCACTCCAGTCTGGTGACAGAGCAAGACTCCATCTCAATCAATCAATCAATAACAAATGCTGGAGAGGGTGCAAAGAAAAGGGAACATTTATACACTGTTGGTGGAAATGTAAACTAGTACAGCCACTATGAGAACAGTATGGAAGTTCCTTAAAAATACAGAGAGGTGTACCAAGATGGCCAAATAGAAGCCTCCACTGATCATCATCCCCCTTGGAATACCAAATTTAACAATGATCTACAAAAAAATCTTCATAAGAACCAGAAACTAGGTGAATGATTACAGTACCTGGTTTTAAGTTGAAAGAAGCACTGAAGAAGGTAGAAAAGAGAGTTAAATTGCTGACACCACCTCTCCCCCATCTCCCAGCACCTGCCACAGAGAATAAATCCACTTGCAGGAGGGGGAGAGTACAGCGGTTGTGGAACTTTGCATTGGAACTCACTGCTGCCAACACTACGCAGAACTCAGCTGGCTCCTGTGTAGAGAGCATTCAGACCAGCCCTAGCAAGGGAGGAAATCTCCCATTCCAGTGGTTGGAACTTGAGTTCCCACAAACCTTGCCACTGCAGGCTAAAGTACTCTGGAGTCCTAAATAGACTTGAAAGGCAGTCTAGACCACAAGGACTGCAATGTATAGGCAACTCCTAGGGCTTTGCTGGGCGTGGAGCCAGTGGACTTGGGGGCCTACTACCTAGTGAGACACCAGTGAGGGTGGCCAAGGGAGTGCCTGCATCAGCCCTCCCTCAACCTGAGGCAGCACAGCTTGCATCTCTAAAAGAGACCCCTCCTTCCACTTGAGAGGGAAAATGAAGAGGACTTTATCTTAAAGCTTAAATAGCAGTTCAGCCACAGTAGTATAGGGTAACGGGCAGAGGCATGAGACCCCCATTTCAGGCTCTAGCTCCCAGATGACATTTCTAGACAAACCCTGGGCCTGAAGAAAACCTACTACATTGACAGGAAGGACCCAGTCCTGTCAGGATTCATCACTTGCTGACTAAAGAGCCTTTGGGCCCTGAATAATTAGCAGTGGTAACCAGGTAGTACATGTCAGAGGTGAGATTCTGAGACATGCTGTCTTCAAGAATGAGCCAGTATATTTACAGCTGTGATGGCTACGAGGTAAGACTTCCGCGTGGAAAAGGCAGAGGGAAGAATAAAGGGGACTTTGTTTTACTGCTTAGGTGCCAGCTCAGTCACAGTAGGGAAGACCTCCAAGAGGGCTTTTGGGGTCCCCACTTCCAGGCCTTGGCTCTTAGATGGTATTTCTTGACCTATCTTGGGCTAGAAGGTAGCCCACTGACCTGAAGGGTAAGTCCCAGATTTGAGAGCATTCACCACAAGCTGACTGAAGAGCCCTTGGGCCTTAAGTGAACATTGGCAGTACTCCCTGTGGGCATGTGGTAATAGACATGGGGAGAGACTCCTCTGCCTGGGGAAAGAAGAGTGGGAAGGACTTTGTCTTGTGGTTTGACTGCCAGCTTAACCATAGTAGGATAAAGCAGCAGGTAGATTTTTATGGTTTCTGGATTCAGATCCTGCTCCTGGATAGCATTTCTGGACCCACCTGGGGCCTGGGGCAACTCACAACCCTGAAAGCAAGAACAAAAGACTGACTAGCTTCACAAACTACTGATTGTAGAGCCTTAGGGCTTGAGTGAGAACATAAATGGTAACCATGTAGTGGTGACAGTGAGCCTTGGGCAATACCCAATGCTATGCTTGTTTCAGGTCTAACCAAGCACAGTCCCAGTAGTGATGGTCACAGGGCTGCTTGTGTCACTACTCCCACAGCTCCAGGCATTTCAGCATAGAAGGAGGGGAGAGACTCCATTTGTTTGAGAGAAAGCAAGGGAAGAGAACAAGAATCTCCGCATGGTAATGCACAGAATTCTTGCAGACCTTATCCAAGGCCATCAAGGTGGTGCCTCTGTGAATCCGCAGAACCACGTTACTGGACTGGTATGCCCACAAATGCAGATATCTCTGCAGTGGCCAAAAACAGATGACAGCACAAAAGTCCCTTCGAATACCTATAAAGTCTTTCCCAGTAGAATAGGTACAATCTAAAACAGGTGATAGCACAAAAGTCCCTTCCAATACCTGGAAAGTCTTTCCCAGTAGAGTAGGTACAATCAAGCCCAGACTGTGAACACTACAACAGATACCTAACTCTTCAATGTCTAAACACTGATGAACACTCACAAGCATCAGGACCATTCAGAAAAACATGACCTCACCAAACGAACCAAATAAGGCACCAGGGGCCAATCCTGGAGAGACAGATATGCGACCCTTCAAAAACAGAGTTCAGAATAGCTCTTTTGAGGAAGCTCAAAGAAATTCAGGAAAACAGAGAAGGAATTCAAAATCCTATTTGATAAATTTAACAGAGATTAAATAATTTTTAAAAAGCAAATTCTGGAGTTGAAAAATGCAATTAATATGCTGAAGAATGCATCAGACTCTCTTACTAGCAGAACTGATCAAGAGGAGAGAATTAGTGACCTTGAACACAGGTTATCTGAACATTGATAGTCAGAGGGAGACCAAAAAATAGCAAAAAATAAGCACACCAAAAGATTTAGAAAGTAGCCCCAAAAAGGCAAATCTAAGAGCTGTTGGCATTAAACAGGAGACAGATAGAAAGTTTATTCAGAGATAGTAGCAGAGAACTTCCAAAATCCAGAAAAAGATAACAATATCAAAGTCCAAGAAAGTTACAGAACATCAAGCAGATTCAACCCAAAGAAGACTACCTCAATGCATTTATAATCAAATTCCCAAAGGTCAAGGATAAAGAAATATCCTATAAGCAGCAAGATAAAACAAACAAATAACATACAATGGACCTCCAGTACATCTGGCAGCAAACTTTTCAGTGAAAACGTTGCAAGCTAGGAGAGAGTGGCTTGACACATCTGAAGTACTGAAGGAAAATTACTTTTACCCTAGAATAGTATACCCAGTGAAAATATCTTTCAAACAGGAAGGAGCTAAAAAGACTCACAGACAAATGAAAGCTTAGGAATTTCATTAATATCAGACCTGACATACAAGAAATGCTAAACAGAGTTCTTCAATCTGAAAGAAAAGGATGTTGTGCAATAAGACATCATCTGAAGGTACAAAACTCAGTGGTAATAGTATATACACAGAAAAAACACAAAATATTATAACACTGTAATTATGGTGTGTAAACTACTCATAGTAGGAAGACTAATAGATGAACCAATGAAAAACAATAACTGCACAACTTTTCAAGTCAGTATAATAAAATATAAACAGAAACAAGTTTTTAAATGAGAAGACAATATCTGAGTATAAAGGTTTTATTAGTTCTCTTTTGGCTTGTTTCTTTATGCAGTCCAATAATTTGTCATCAGTTTAATATGTTGTAAGATATTGTCTACATGCCTCATGGTAACCTCAAATCTAAAAACATACAGCAGATACACAGAAAAATAAAAAGCAGGAAATTAAAACATACCACCAGAGAAAATCACCTTCACAAAAAGGAAAGACAGGAAGAGAAGACCATTTAAAAAAAAAAACATAAAACAACCAAATGGCAGGAACAAGTCCTTATCAATAATAACATTGAATGCAAATGGGATAAAGTCTCCAGTCAAAGGACATGGAGTGGTTGGATGGACTGAAAAAACAAGACCCAACAATCTATTGCCTGCAGTTCACCTATAAAGACCCACAGAGACTGAAAACAAAGGGATGGAAAAAGATATTCCATGCAAATAGAACTCAGAAAAGAGCAGGAGTAGCTATACTTATATCAGATGAAATACATTTCAAGACAAAAACTGTAAGAAGAAACGAAGGTTATTATGTAATGATAAAGGGGTCAACTCAGCAACAGAATATAACAGTTGTAAAGATGTATGCACCCAAAACTTAGAACACCCAGATATATAAAATAAATATCATTAGCACTAAAGAGAGAGATACAACACAATACAATAATACAATAATAGTTGGAGAATTCAACACCTCACTTTCAGCATTGGACACACCATCCAGACAAGAAGTCAGTAAAGAAACATCAAACTTAATCTGCACTGTACTCCAAATGGACCTAACAGATATTACAGAACATTTCATCCAACAGCTGCAGAATACACATTCTTCTCCTCAGGACATGGATCATTCTCAAACACAGACTATATGTTAGGTCACAAAACAAGTCTTTAAAACACTCAAAAAGTTAAAATAGTATCAGGTATCTTCTCTGACCAAAAGTGAATAAAACTAGAGGTCAGTAACAAGAGGAATTTTGGAAATTATATAAACACATGGAAATTAAACAATATGCTTCTGAATCACGAGTGAGACAATGAAAATATTAAAAAAGAAATTGAAAATTTTTTTGAAACAAATGATAATGGAAGCACAACATACAAAACCCTGTGGGATCCAATGAAAGCATTACTAAAAGGGAAGTTTATAGCTATCAGTGCTTGCATCAAAAAAAGAAGAAAAACTTCAAATAACCTAATGATGCATCTTAACTAGAAAAACAAGAGCAAACCAAACTCAAAATTAGTGGAAGAAATAATAAAGGTCAGAGCAGAAATAAATGAAACTGAAACAAAGAATATAATACAAATAATAGAGGTCAGAGCAGAAATAAATGAAATTTAAAATACAAAAGATCGACAAATGAAATGTTGGTTTTTTTGAAAAGATAAAATTGACAAAACTTTAGCTACAGTAAGAAGAAAAGGGAGAAGACCCAAATAAATAAAATTTGAAATGAAAAAGGATACATTACAACTAATACCACAGAAATTCAAAGAATCATTAGTGGCTACTGTGAGGAAGAACTATATGCAAATAAACTGAAAAACCTGGAAGAAATGGATACATGCCTAAAAACATACAACCAACCAAGATTGAACTATGAAGAAATCCAAAACCTGAAGAAACTATTATAATAGTTTGGATCAAAGCTGTAATAAAAAGTCTCCCAGCAAAGAAAAGTTTAGAACCCAATGGCTTCACTGGTGAATTTTATCAAACATCTAAAGAATTAATGCCAATTCTACTCAAACTATTCCAAAAAAAATGGAGGTGGAGGGAATATTTCCAAACTCATTGTATAAAGCCATCATTACCCTGATGTTGAAACCAGACAAAGACTCACCAAAAAAAAGAAAAAGAAAAAACTTCAGGCTAACATCTCTGATGAACACAGATGCAAAAAAACTCAACAAAACACTAGCAAACTGGATTCAACAATACATTTAAAAGACTACTTGGCCAGGCATGGTAGCTCATGCCTGTAATGCCAGCACTTTGGGAGACCAAGACAAACAGATCACTTGAGCACAGGAGTTTGGGACCAGCTTCGGCAACACGGTGAAACCTTGTCTCTGCAAAAAATACAAAAATTAGCTGGGTGTGGTAGCACATGCCTGTATCCTGATTGCTCAAGAGGCTGAAGTGGGAGGATCATTTGAGCCCAGGTGGTTGAGGCTGCAGTGAGCCCTGATTGTAGCATTGCACTCCAGCCTGGGCAACAGCAAGATTCTGTCTCAAAAACAAACAAAAATCATTCATTATAACCAATTGAGACTCATTCCAGGGATGCAAGAATGGTTCAGCGTACACACGTTAATGTGATACATCATCATATCAACATAATAAAGGACAAAACTATTTGATCATTTTAATTGATGCTGAAAAAGCATTTCATAAAATTCAACATCTCTTCATGATTTAAAAAAAACCCTAAAAAAACTGGGCATAGAATGACATACCTTAACATAATAAAAGATGTATATGACAGACCCACAGCTAGTATCATAGTAAAAGAGGAAACACTGAAAGCTTTTCCTGTAAGATCTGGAACATGACATGGATGCCCACTTTCACCACTGTTATTCAAGTAGTACTAAAAGTCCTAGCTAGAGCAGTCAGACGAGAAAAAGAAACAGAGGGCATCCAGATTGGAAAGGAAGGGTCAAATTATCCCTATTTATAGAGGATGTGACTTTATATTTGGAAAAATCTGAAGACTCCACCAAAAAACTATTTAAAATTGATAAATTCAGTAAAGTTGCAGAATATAATATCAGCATACAAAAATCAGTAGCATTCCTATACGCCAATCATGAAGAATCTGAAAAAGAAATCAAGAAAGTAATCCCATTTACAATAGCTACAAATAAAATTAAATACCTGGGAACTGACTTAACCAAAGAAGTGAAAGATGTCTACAGTGAAAAGTATAAAATATTGATGAAAGAAATTGAAGGAAACACAGAATAGAAAGGTATTCCATGTTCATGAATTGAAAGAATCATTATTAAAATAGTTATACTACCCAAAGCAATCTGCAGATTGAATGCAATCCCATGAAAATACCAATGACATTCTTCACAGAAATATTATAGGAAAAAACTATCCCAAATTTATATTAAAAGACCCAGAATAGCCTGAGGTATTCTAAGCAAAAAGAACTAAACGGAGTAATCACATTACCTGACTTCAAATTCTATTACAGAGCTGTAGTAACCAAAACAGCATGGTACTGGCATAAAAACAGACACATAGACCAGTAGAACAGAATACAGAACCAATTCATACATCTACAGTGAACTCATTTTCTTTTTTTGTTTTTTTGTTTTTGTTTTTGAGACACAGTCTCACTCTGTCACCCAGGCTGGAGTGCAGTGATGCGATCTCAGCTCACTGCAGCCTCCACTTCCCAGGTTCAGGCAATTCTCCTGCCTCAGTCCCCAAGTAGCTCGGACTTCAGGCATGCACCACCACGCCTGACTAATTTTTTTGTATTTTTAGTAGAGATGAAGTTTCACCATGTTGGCCAGGCTGGTCTTGTAACTCTTGACCTCAGGTGATCCACCGACCTCAGCCTCCCAAAATGCTGGGATTACAGGCATGAGCCACCGCACCTAGCCAGTGAACTCATTTTCAACAAAGATGCCACAAGTATACATTGGGGAAGTTGGATGGTCTCTTCAATAAATGATTCTAGGAAAACTGGATATCCTTATATAGAAGAATGAAACTAGACCCCTATCTTTTGCTATAAACAAAAATCAAATCAAAATGGATTAAAGACTTAAATCTAAGATCTCAAACTATAAAACTACTATAAGAAAACACTAGGGAAACTCTCCAGGACATTGCACTGTGCAAAAATTTCTTGATCAATGCCCTACAAGCACAGGCAACCAAAATGAAAGTGGACAAATGGAATCATGTGCAGTTAAAAAGTGGCACAGCAAAGAAAGCAGTTAACAAACTGAAGAGACAACCCACAGAATGGGAGAAAATATTTGCAAACTCTCCATCTGACAGGAGATTAAAAACCAGAATATAGAAGGAGCTCAAACAACTCTATAGGGGAAAAAAATCTCATAATTTGATTAAAAATGGGCAAAAGACCTATATAGACACATACAGATGGCAAAAAGGCATGTTAAAAGGTACTCAACATCATTGTTCATTAGAGAAATACAAATTAAAATTACCATGTATAATCTCACCCCAGTTCAAATGACTTTTATCCAAAAGACAGACAATAACAAATGATGACAAGGATGTGGAGGAAAGGAAACTTTCATACACTGTTGGTGGGAATATAAATTAGTAAAGCTACTGTAGAGAATAATTTGGAGGTTTCCCAATAAACTAAAAATAGAGCTACCATCTGATCTAGCAATCCCACTGCTAGGTATATATCCAAAAGAAAGGAAATCTGGATATCAAAGAGATATCTGCACTCCCATGTTTATTGCAGCACCATTCTCAATAACCAAGATTTGGAAGTAACCTAAGTATCCATCAAAAGATGAATGGATAAAGAGAATGTAGCTCATATACAAGATGGAGTACTATTTAGCCATAAAAATAGAATGAGATCCTATCATTTGCATTAACATAGATGGAACTGGAGGTCACTATGTTAAGTGAAATAAACCATTTACAGGAAGACAAACATCATATGTTCTCACTTACTTGTGGGAGCTGAAAATTAAAATAATTGAACTCATGGAGATCGAGAGTAGAATGATGGTTACCAGATGCTTGGAAGGGTAGTGGGGGGCATGGTAGTGAAGTGGGATTGGTTGATGGATACAAAAACACAGTTAGATGGAATGAATAAGATCTAGTGTTTGATAGCACAACAGGGTGACTATAGTCAAGAATAACCGTACATTTTAAAAGAACCAAAAGAGTATCATTGAATGGTTTGTAGCACAACAAATACTTGAGTTGATGGATACCCCATTTACCCTGATGTGATTATTACACATTGTATGCCTACATCAGAGTATCCCATATACCCCATAAATATATACACCTAATATATACTCACAGGAAAATTTAAAATACATATTTATAGATAGATAGGACTACCATATGATCCAGGGAAAGAAATCTGTATATCAAAGAGACATCTAACACCTACGTGGTTTACTGTGACACTGTTCATTATACCCAAGATAAATAGTCAACCTAGGTGTCCAACATATAAGTGAATAAAGAAAGGTATATATACACGATGGAATACGGTTCAGCCATTAACTCGCGCGGTGGCTCACACCTGTAATCCCAGCACTTTGGGAGGCCGAGGCAGGTGGGTCAAGAGGTCAAGAAACCCAGACCATCCTGGCCAACATGGTGAAACCCCATCTCTACTAAAAATACAAAAAATAGCTAGGCATGGTGGCACGTGCCTGTGGTCCCAGCTACTTGGGAGGCTGAGGCGGAAGGATCGCTTGAACCCAGGAGGCGGAGGTTGCAGTGAGCCGAGATTGCGCCACTGCACTCCAGTCTGGCGATAGAGCAAGACTCTGTCTCAAAAAAAAAAAAAAAAAAAAGTGAGATCCTGTCACTTGCAGCAACATGAATGGATCTGGAGGTCATTATGTTAAATGAAATAAACTTGTAACAGAAAGTTAAACATTACATGCTCTCACTCATGTAGAAGTTCATAAAAGTTCATTTCATAGAAGTAAAACGTAGAACAGAAGATACTAGGTGCTGGGAAAGGGGATGGGGATACGAAGAGCGTGGTTAAAACATACAAAATTAGAGCTAGATAGGAGGAATAAGTTGTATAGCACTGAAAGATAACTATGCTTAACAGTAGTATATACTTGCAAGTAGTTTGGAGGATATTGAATGTTCCCAGCACAAAGAAATGATACATGTTTGAGATTATGGATATGCTAATTACCCTGATCTGTTCACTATACGTAAGTGTACACTTTAGCTTTTTTGAAATTCTTAGTTTCAAAACCACATGCTGCTCTTCTCAGGTTTTGTTCACATTCTTTCCTCTACGTGAAATAGCCCTGCCTCACCCTCCACCCATCTGATTAAATCTACTTGTTCTCTAAGGCCCAGTTTAAATCTGCTTTCTCCATATAATATTAGACCCTTAGTTCTAGCTCAGGCATGGCATTTTATTCACAGTACTCTATGTGACTTTTATTGGAAAGTAACATACACACATAAAAATATATAGATTACAAGTTTACAGCTTCACAAATCTTTACAAAATGAATACCGTCATATTACCAGCATCCAGATTCAGAAATCACACACTGCCATATTCCTACCTTATATCCTTTTATACTTACTCTCTTTACCAGCACCTCTCTCTTGTCAAGGGTAACTTCTGTCCTGCTTTTAATGTCAGAGGCTAGCTTTGCTTGTTTTTGAGCATTACATGAATGAAATTATACAATATGCTGTATTTTATATCTGGCTTTTTTACTCAATATTACATTTGTACAATTTGTGTGTTTTACTTTATTCATTCACACTATTTAGCATCCCATTTCTGAATACATACCATAATTTCTTAGTTCATTCTGCTGTGTACAGACATTATCCTTTTTTTCCCTTGTAGTTTTAACTTGCATTTCCCTGATGACTAATAAAGTTGAGTGCCTTTTTCATATGTTCTTGGGCCAATTGGGTATTGTCTTCTGTGGAGAACCTATTTAAGTCTCTGTCCATTTTTCTCACCTCTTCTATACATTCGTTAATGGTAGGTAATTACATCTCACTCATTTTCTGCTGACACAGATTCTATAAGAATGTCATACTGTGTATATTACAGCTGCATGTATTTACTAAGATTTTGTGCAGAAAATTAAAATTGAGGACTGATCAGTGTTCTTCAGAAGGAACTTTTTGAAAATGTTACAGTGCAACCAGTCAATACACATGTATTGAGTACTCTGCGTGAAGTTTTGCTTGAGTCATCAGTAAAGAACCACTTACTTAACTACCTTGCAAACCATCTTTACCTCTCTTCCTTAGTTTTCTCATCTACAAAATGGTATGATTATATCAGATGACACTAGAGTCTCTTGGCTTTTTTTTTCCTCAGGTATAAACCTTGTTAAAATTAGAATTTAACCTTTTACTAATGTGATTTCAGAAATGTTCCCAACTATTGCAGAACTAAGTGTAAGTAAAATTGATCTGGATGGAAATCAGAGAGGAGAGATGGTTACTCAGGAATTTACTGGGTCAAGGCCCCTTTTTCAATGTTTGTTAATTCTTAATCTATAGGTAGTTACTGTTGATAATCATAAATCTGAACATTTTATATGCAGTTAATTTAAAACAAAGGAGAACTTAGGTAATCCAAAAATGAAAGTATGTATACAAATAGAGCTCATATTATATGCAGAGTATGATCAATATATTTATCACATATATATGTGTGTCTCTGCTTTAAAAATAACAATCCAAATTCACCAAAAGAATAGTCATTTTTTAAAAGCCTGAATACAATAAGCAGACAGTCCCAATTTCCCCCTCCACCACACACCTGTCAACTACAAATATTTCTGTCTGTATGGATTTCCGTACTGTGAATATTTCATATAAATGAAATCGTACAATAAAAAAAGAATAGTCATTTTAGCTGGGCGAGTTGGCTCACTCCTGTAATCCCAGCACTTTGGGAAGCCCAGGTGGGCGGATCACCTGAGGTCAGGAGTTCAAGCCCAGCCTGGCCAATGTGGCAAAACCCTGTCTCTAGTAAAAATACAAAAACTTAGCCAGGCATTGTGGCAGGCACCTGTAATCCCAGCTACTCCAGAGGCTGAGGCAGAATTGCCTGAACCCAGGGGTAGAGATTGCAGTGAGCTGAGATCACACCATTGCACTCCAGGCTGGGCGACAGAGTGAGACTCTGTCTGAAAAATAAAGTAAAAATAAAAAAAGAGTAGTCATTTTAAATGGCTTCTGTTAAAATGAAGAGCCATTTAAAATGGGCCATAATAAGAAGCCTTTCTTTAAGATTTACTTTTTACTGAGATTAAAGACACAAATTTCTTTTTAAAATCTTGAGAATTTATCAGATGACTTAATAAACTATGGGTTTTTAATTAATAATTTATAAACTTCAGGTTGAGATTCTTAACCTGTCAATCATGATTCACCATGACTGAATCTTTTTTCTAGGATTATTAACCAAAATGATGGAAAATAAAGGCAAGTTCTGGTTAAGGAGCTCATACATGATAGTTTTTTATATATACATGATAATTTAACTCTTCTTTAATTTTGAATTCAAGCAAAGTAATCTTTCAGATATATTGTTCATCCTGTAGTTACTACAAAAAAAGTATTATCGGTGAGTTTCAAAATGATCAGTATATTAGTATGATCCTAGTCTAAGATCAGCTTACTATTACTAGTACTATCAAAATTGTTATACATACTATATTATTGTTCTGCCGAAAACACAGAACACTATGAAAAAGACAAATTTCTTTCTCTTTTTTTCTTTTTTTTTTTTTTTTTTTGGAGACAGAGTCTCACTCTGTTGCCCAGGCTGGAATGCAGTAGCGTGATCTCAGATCACTGCAACCTCCACCTCTTGGGTTCAAGCAATTCTTCTGCCTCAGCCTCCCAAGTAATTGAGACTACTGGTGCCTGCCACCGTGCCCGGCTAAATTTTTTTTGTATTTTTAGTACAGACAGGGTTTCACTATGTTGCCCAGGCTGGTCCTAAACTCCTGAGCTCAGACAGTCACCCACCTCGGCCTCTCAAAGTGCTAGGATTACAAGCATGAGCCACCACACCCAACTGAAAAAGACAAATTTCTTTATGGTTAGGGTCAGCCACTTTCAAAGAGTTCTCTCTCCAGAGTATTAAGATCTAATTACTCCTTAAAAATAAAAGAGAATTTCAACAATTTTTCTACTTTGTAAGGGTCAGACTAATAAGACATTTGACTATATTACTTTTACCTCATTTGTCTTTCTGATTATCTACCAAATGTTTGGTTTGATTAATACTTTTATTAATCAGTGTAGGCAGTGTAACTCTACTATGTCTTTGGGAACTCCCAAAATTCCCATATCCTTTATTGTCATTTATAATACATGAATACTAAGACTCACTAAAATAACATTATGGGTCTAGGTAAGTCTTAAGAGGCCTTTTAATAGAAAATTGATCATTCTTAATAAATTATTTTTATAAATATTAGAAAAAAATTTACTGATGTAATTTTGGTTATAATACAAGCATTGAGTATGCTATTTTATTTTATTTACTTTAAGTTCCGGGATACATGTGCAGAAAGTGCAGGTTTGTTACATAGGTAAACATGTGCCATGTTTGCTGCACCCATCAACCCGTCACTTAGGTATTAAGCCCTGCATGCGTTAGCTATTTGTCCTAATGCTTTTCCCTCCCATTGCTGCTCCCCAACAGGTCGTGGTATGTGTTTTTTTCCCTCGCCGTGTCTATGCGTTCGTATTGTTCAGCTCCCACTTATGAGAACATGCAGTGTTTGGTTTTCTGATCCTCCATTAGTTTGCTGAGGATGATGGCTTCCAGCTTCATCCATGTCCCCTGCAAAGGACATTATCTCATTCCTTTTAATGGCTGTGTAGTATTCCATGGTGTGTATGTACCACATTTTCTTTGCTCAGTGTATCATTGATGGGCATTTGGGTTGGTTCCATGCCTTTGCTATCGTGAATAGTGCTGCAGTAAACATGTATCTTTATAATAGAATGATTTCTATTCCTTTGGGTATGTACCCAGTAATGGAATTTCTGGGTCAAAGGTATTTCTGGTTTTAAATCCTTAAAGAAGCTCCACACTGTCTTCCACGATGGTTGAACTAATTTACATTCCCACCAACAGTGTAAAAATGTTCCTCTTTCTCCACATCCTCGCCAACATCTTTTGTTTCCTGACTTTTTAATAATTGCCATTCTGATTGGCATGAGATGGTATCTCATTGTGGTTTGCATTTTTGATGTCCATTTCTCTAATGACCAGTGATGTTGAGCTTTTTTCTTATGTTTGTTGGTTGCATAAATATTTTCTTTTGAGAAGTAGCTGTTCATGTCCTTTGCCCACTTATTGATCGGGTTGTTTTTATCTTACAATTTTAAGTTCCATGTAAATTCTGAATTTAGACCTTTGTCCAATAGGTAGATTGCAAAAATTTTCTCCCAGTCTGTAGGTTGTCTGTTCACTCTGATGATAGTTTCTTTTACTGTGCAGAAGCTCTTTAGTTTAATTAGATCTGATTTGTCAATTTTAGCTTTTGTTCGAATTGCTTGTGGTGATTTCTTCATAAAATCTGTGCCCGTGCCTATGTCCTAAATGGTATTTCCTAGATTTTCTTCTAGGATTTTATGGATTTGGGTTTTACATTGAAGTCTTTAATCCAGCTCAGGTTAATTTGCGTGTAAAGTGTAAGGAAGGCGTCCAGTTTCAGTTTTCTGCATATGCCTAGCCAGTTTTCCCAGCACCATTTCTTAAATAGGGAAATCTTTACCCATTGCTTGTTTTTGTAAGGTATGTAAAAGATCAGATGGTTGCAGATGTGTAGTCTTATTTCTGAGGTCACTATTCTGTTCCATTGGTCTGTCTGTTTCGCTACCAGAACCATGCTGTTTTAGTCACTGTAGCCTTGTAGTACAGTTTGAAGTCAGGTAGACTGATGCCTCCAGCTTTGTTCTTTTTGCTTAGGATTGTCTTGGCTATGTGGGGTTTTTTTTGTTCCATATGAAATATAAAGTAGTTTTTTCTAATTCTGTGAAGAAAGTCAGTGGTAGTTTGATGGGAATAGCAGTGAATCTGTAAATTATTTTAGGCAGTATGGCCATTTTCATGACATTGATTCTTCCTATCCATGAGGATGGAATGTCTTTCCATTTGTCTGTGTCCTCTGCTTTTCCTTGAGCAGTGGTTTGTCGTTCTTGAAGAGGTCCTTCACTTTCCTTGTTAGCTGTATTCCTAGGTATTTTATTCTGTATAGCAATTGTGAATGGGAGTTCATTCATGATTTGGCTGTCTGCTTGTCTGTTGTTGGTGTATAGGAATGCTTGTGATTTTTGCACATTGATTTTGTATCCTGAGACTTTGCTGAAGTTGCTTATCAGCTTAAAGAGTTTCTGTTGGGGTTTTCTAAATATAGGATCATGTCATCTGTAAACAAACAATTAGACTTTCTCTCTTCCTAATTAAATATCCTTTATTTCTTTCTCTTGCCTGATTGCCCAGGCCAGAACTGCCAATACTATTTGAATAGGAGTGGTGAGAGAGGACAATCCTTGTCTTGTACCGGTTTTCAAAGGGAATGCTTCCCATTCAGTATGACATTGGCTGTGTTTGTCATAAATAGCTCTTATTATTAAGATATGTTCCATTAATACCTAGTTTATTGAGAATTTCTAACCTAAAGGGATGCTGAATTTTATCAAAGGCCTTTTCTGCATCTATTGAGATAATCATGTGTTTTTAGTCATTGGTTCTGTGTATGTGAAGGATTACATTTATTGATTTGTATATGTTGAACCACCAGCCTTGCTTCCCAGGGATGAAGCTGACTTGATCGTGGTGGATAAGGTTTTTGATGTGCTGCTGGATTCAGTTTGCCAGTATTTTATTGAAGAATTTTGGCATTGATGTTCATCAGGGATATTGGTCTGAAGTTTCTTTGTTGTTTCTCTGCCAGTTTTTGGTATCAGGATGCTGCTGGCTTCATAAAATGAGTTAGGGAGGAGTCTTTCCTTTTCACTTATTGGGAATACTTTCAGAAGGAATGGTACCAGCTCCTCTGGTAGAATTTGGCTGTAAATCCATCTGGTCCTGGGCTTTTTTGTTTGGTAGGCTATTTATCATTGCCTCCATTTCAGAACCTGTCTATTCAAAGATTCGACTTCTTCCTGGTTTCGTCTTGGGAGGGTGTATGTGTCCAGGAATTTATCCATTTCTTCTAGATTTTCTAGTTTATTTGCATAGAGGTGTTTACAGTATTCTCTGATAGTAGTTTTATTTCTGTGAGGTCAGTGGAGATATCCCCTGTATTTTTTTTAATATATATTTTATTGCACTTTAGGTTTTGGGGTACATGTGAAGAACATGCAGGATTGTTGCATAGGTACATACGTGGCAATGTGGTTTGCTGCCTTCCCCCCCCCATCACCTATATCTGGCATTTCTCCCCATGTTATCCCCTCCCCAACTCCCCCAGCCCCCGCTGTCCCTCCCCTGTTTCTACCCCCCCCCCCAGACCTCAGTGTGTGATGCTCCCCTCCCTGTGTCCATGTGTTCTCCTTGCTCAACACCCACCTATGAGTGAGAACGTGTGGTATTTGATTTTCTGTTCTTGTGTCAGTTTGCTGAGAATGATGGTTTCCAGGTTCATCCATGTCCCTACAAAGGACACAAACTCACCATTTTTTATGGCTGCATAGTATTCCATGGTGTATACGTGCCACATTTTCCCTGTCTGGTCTGTCATCGATGGTCATTTGGGTTGGTTCCAAGTCTTTGCTATTGTAAACAGTGCTGCAGTGAACATTCGTGTGCATGTGTCCTTATAGTAGAACAATTTATAATCCTTTGGATATATACCCAGTAATGGGATTGCTGGGTCAAATGGAATTTCTATTTCTAGGTCCTTGAGGAATCACCACACTGTCTTCCACAATGGTTGAACTAATTTACACTCCCACCAACAGTGTAAAAGTGTTCCTATTTCTCCACATCCTGTCCAGCATCTGTTGTCTCCAGATTTTTTAATGATCACCATTCTAACTGGCATAACATGGTATCTCAATGTAGTTTTGATTTGCATTTCTCTAATGACCAGTGATGATGAGCATTTTTTCATATGTTTGTTGGCCTCATATATGTCTTCTTTTGTAAAGTGTCTGTTCATATCCTTTGCCCACTTTTGAATGGGCTTGTTTTTTTCTTATAAATCTGTTTTAGTTCTTTGTAGCTTCTGGATATTAGCCCTTTTGTCAGATAGGTATATTGCAAAAATTTTTTCCCATTCTCTTGGTTGTTGATTCACTCTAATGATCGTTTCTTTTGCTGTGCAGAAGCTCTGGAGTTTAATTAGATCCCATTTGTCTATTTTGGCTTTTGTTGCTAATGCTTTTGGTGTCTTAGTCATGAAGTCCTTGCCTATGCCTATGTCCTGAATGGTTTTGCCTAGATTTTCTTCTAGGGTTTTTATGGTGTTAGGTCTTATGTTTAAGTCTTTAATCCACCTGGAGTTAATTATAGTGTAAGGTGTCAGAAAGGGGTCCTTTCTGCTTTCTGTACATGGCTAGCCAATTTTCCCAACACCATTTATTAAACAGGGACACCTTTCCAAATTGCTTGTTTTTGTCAGGTTTGTCAAAGATCAGATGGTTGTAGATGTGTGGCATTGCCTTCGAGGCCTCTGTTCTATTCCATTGGTCTATATCTCTGTTTTGGTACCGGTACCATGCTGTTTTGTTTACTGTAGGCTTGTAGTATAGTTTGAAGTCCGGTAGTGTGATGCCTCCAGCTTTGTTCTTTTTGCTTAGAATTGACTTGTCTATGCAGGCTCTCTTGGTTCCATATGAAGTTTAAGGTGTTTTTTTCCAGGTCTCTGAAGAAGGTCATTGGTAGCTTGATGAGGATAGCGTTGAATCTATAAATTACTTTGGGCAGTATGGCCATTTTCACAATATTGATTCTTCCTAACCATAAGCATGGAATGTTTCTCCATCTGTTTGTGTCCTCTCTTATTTCGTTGAGTAGTGGTTTGTAGTTCTCCTTGAAGAGGTCTTTTACATTCTTTGTTAGTTGTATTCCTAGGTGTTTTATTATCTTTGTAGCAATTGTGAATGGCAGTTCGTTCTTGATTTGGCTCTCTTTAAGTCTGATACTGGTATATAGGAATGCTTGAGATTTTTGCACATTGATTTAGTATCCTGACACTTTGCTGAAGTTGCTTATCAGTTTCAGAAGATTTTGGGCTGAGACGATGGGGTCTTCTAAATATACAATCATGTCGTCTGCAAATAGAGACAATTTGACTTCCTCCTTTCCTAATTGAATACCCTTTATTTCTTTTTCTTGCCTGATTGCTCTGGCTAGAACTTCCAATACTATATTGAATAGAAGTGGTGAGAGAGGGCATCCTTATCTAGTGCCAGATTTCAAAGGGAATGCTTCCAGTTTTTGCCCATTCAGTATGATACTGGCTGTGGGTTTGTCGTAAATAGCTTTTATTATTTTGAGATACGTTCCATCAATACCTAGTTTATTCAGAGTTTTTAGCATAAGGGTTGTTGAATTTTGTTGAAGGCCTTCTCTGCATTTATTGAGATAATCATGTGGTTTTTGTCTTTGGTCTGTTTATGTGGTGACTTATGTTTATAGACTTGTGTATGTTGAACCAGCCTTGCATCCCCGGGATGAAGCCTACTTGATCATGATGGATAAGCTTTTTGATGTGCTGTTGCAATCGGTTTGCCAGTATTTTATTGAAGATTTTTGCATTCATGTTTATCATGGATATTGGCCTGAAGTTTTCTTTTCTTATTGAACCCTGTGTCATTTTTCATTATGTCTATTTGATTATTCATTCAGTATGCTTATAGTTATTAATTAGCAATAAAAATACCTCATCTGTTAAATAAATGGATTAGTACACTTTTCTGTGCAAGTTCCTCATGTATAAAGTATGTTTAATAAAACTACCTGTCTTAAGGTTGTTGAGAAGATTAAATGATTTAAGACAAAGAAAGCACTCAAAAAATGTCAGGTATGGTTAGGTATCCCATAAGTATATTTTGCCATAAGTCTGTTGTGATTCATTGTTCATATTTTTGTACCATTAAACAATGTTTACCTTTAACTTGTACAATTAAATTTGTAAATGGCATGAATGAATATTAAAGACTCAATTGTTACCATGCATTTTGAGTGATGTGTTCCTAGTCATATTGAATATTAGGTTTAATTTCAGGCTTGAAAACATACTCTTAAATAGGAGCAAGACAAAAAAAACAATGATCTCATTTTTAAAATGACATCAGTGTGTTAGTGAGTGTGTGAACAGAACCTTTCTCTGTTCCTCACCCTTTTTGGAGTCTCGCGTAAGTATCATCTGCTGCTGAGTTAAGAGTTAACTGACATCATATCTTGCTTGGTCAATCTGCAGTTAGTTAAAGTTATAAAGCAGGAAAATTAAGATGTAAACTAACCCAGATCTCCACATGGCCTGGAACTACCTATGGTTTATTATATAGCACAAAATTATGAATAAATATGTAAATTCGACTTTTTCAAGAATCATTGAATATCTAGATTCTTCTTAATGGGGAAAGGGACCCTATTGGAATTCTTTTTCTTTAAAAATTATCACCACTGAAAATTGGGTAGACCACGTCACAATAAAGAGCCCTCCCCATCAGAGAAGTGCTGGTGTTGAAGTAACCCATCCTTTAGGAGTATGACCATTTCTACATCTGGCACGAAGTTGAACGATACAACTTCTTGATTTTTTTTTTCCAATTCTAACATTTCACAAAATTAAAGAAATTGAGAACCTATTCTAGGTATTGTTTTTATTTTTACATTGACACTTTCTTTATTTTCTCTTTGACATGAGTTACCAAAGCATAAAGTTTTGAATCCTGGGCAGTTTTCTGACATGATTCAGGAGGAATACTGTCAGCTATTTATATGTCTATAATATTTATTCACCAGAGTATTTGACAATGAGGTTGTTGTAATTTATCCTTCCAAAAAGTAGAGTAACTATCAAAAACCAGATGGAATTGGATGATTTTGTGAAATAACCACACAATGTAAATTGTATTTGAAAAACAAATTTGGCATTGGTCATCTTGATACTGAGAAAGCCAAGAAGCTTTTTATCTGAGGAACGTGAGCTCTTTTAAATTGATCAGGCCCAGTGGGGCATTAAAATGTGAAAGTAGTCATGTCTCACTCCCTTTCTTGAGCTAAGTAATCTGCCTGCTGTATGGACTTTATACCAAGTAGCCATAAATTAACCTAACAATGCTGGATGCTGGGCACCATAACTCATAGCCTATAGTTCAACAATGTAGAGCCAATTACTAATCACTTATTTCTGTACACCAGTGAGAATTCCTGACAAACAATTTTTATAATTGCCCCCTCTCCTAATTTGTCCTGTTTTCTTTAAAATACATGAGCCTCTCCTTTCTTCTCTGGAGCACTTCTCAGCATTTCCCAGCCTGCAGTCCTCAACCTTGACCCAGATAAACTCGCTATATTAATTTTGCTCACTTTATTTCTTTAGGTCAGTGATACTTAACGTTACTTCTTTTGCCAACCTTTCTCCTACCCAGCTCTATCAAAGTAAAAAATGTTGGTATACTAATGTAATGGAAAAAAAAAAATCAAAATCTGAAACACCGAGGGAGAACAGAATGGATGGATACCTTATCTCTGAAACGTCTCATTACACTGCTTCTCTTTATTTGATTTCAGTTTTTTAAGCCCATCTCTGCCAGTGCTGTCTTAGGAGCCAGGGGGGCAGTGTTTCTTCTTTACTCTTTTTTTTTTTTTAGGTCTTTTGTTTCTTTAATGTTTATGATAGTTTTTCTAATTTTCTTTTTGTGCTGGTTTGAACCATAAAGAACTAATTTAACTTGCTTCTGAAATTGCTGATTTGATGCAACTCATTTTCATTGTTAGCACCCAAAAATAGTTACCTCTTCCCTTTGTACCTTGAACCTTGCAAGACCCTCGAGCCCTCAAAGTATCAAATTTAGTCTCAATTTAAATATGAGGCTGCTAATACTTCCCGCATAGGAAACTTTCAGTACACGTTAGTTCCCTTTCTCTTCCTGCTCTTCAGCATTGTTGGTGATGTGTTTGCTGGGCTACTCCTTCCCTTTTAACCCCCAGTGGTATGCAGGATTTGTTGTGGGAATGGGGAAGGGACAGACAAGGGAAATACCATTGTCTCCAGACCTACACCTATTCTTTTTGTATTAAGGCTCCCAGGGGTCTTTGCCTCCTCTTGAGTCTCTCCCAACTTAATTTCTTGAGCTCAGATCACTTGAGGGATGTCGTCAGGACATTCAGCAATCTACAAAAAGCATCAAGTCCTGATTTCCATTAAACCCTGCCCACCCTGTGTCCTAGTTGTTTTCGTTTCTTTTCTGCATGACTTCACCAAGAAGCTGCCCTGGTTGATGCTAAATGAGAGGTGAGGCGGAGACAAAGGGAATTCCTCTGGCTTCCTCTTCATTCATATTTCACAGGTAGTGGTCCTTCCAAAGGCCTTGGTGGCCAGAATGAGGTGTGGCCTTGGTCTGCTGCTGAACTGGCAGAGGATTGACACTTTACCTATGACTAGCAGCTCTAGAGAAAAACACAACACCTGATTCCAGTAGTGGTTAAGACTTGGTGTGTCTCTTGATCTCACTTGAAGTTACTGTCTTACAAAGTAACATTTTTTTCTGGCAGTACTAGGGCTGGTGGGGATAGAAGGAAGAACACTAGGACCTTTGGAACTTCTCCCTGTGCCTCTGTTTTTTCTCTTATCAGTAAAATGAGAGTGTTGGTGTATTCCTAGGGTCCCTTTTAGTTCAAACATACCACATTTGTAAATTTTAAACCATGTAGTAAGGTTACCTCTGTCTGATGTGCATGGTATGTATATTGGAAATTATCCCAGTATGTAAGCCTGATACATACGGGGGAAACTTACAGCCCAACTGGCGGAGCTGGATATGTTCATGTATGAGTGCTGGTTGGCATTGTAATTAGAAAACTGTGTACCAACATTATAACTTACTGCAAGATTTGTGAATGTTATTGAAAGCGTGACTATATATCCTGAGGGTGAAGCCAGTTAACTAAACCTGAGTTAACATGCATTGCCAAAGAGTGAAGATCACAGACGTTGTGGTAAATGACTTGAAAGATCCTTTGCTTCACTTTGTCAAAAGGATCAGATTGTATTTAAATAGCACCCTCTGTGATTTAATTCTGAATTCTATCTAAATTGGCCCTTCCTTCTTTTGTAGGAGCTATTGTGACAATCTTGGTTACCATCCATTAAGTGCTGCTGATTTTGGAAAGATCATGAAAAACGTCTTTCCAAATATGAAAGCACGTCGTTTGGGGCACAAGAGGCAAATCTAAATATCCTTTACCAGAATGGTTTTAGTAACATCTCTGTGTTCTCACTTGTTATAAGATCATCTGTTATAGTTAAACTGGCAACTTTATTTACAAATAAATTAACGAAAGTAACCCAAAAGCATTTAGTAGAACTGCAAATGTAACTTTCACAGGTATTTATCACACTGTGAGAGAAACAGTAAATAATGGTTTATTCATATATTAAGATTATGATTGATTTTACCTTACTCTATCAATGTAAAGTGTTATTAATGGTCTGATCTCCTTTGTTTTAACAGTAAGAAGTTTTGAGGCCTGCCATATGTTCAGCAATTATATGAATAAAAGTTGAGAAAGATGCTAGCTTATCTTCTTTTCTTCTTTCAGTTTAGAAACATATGGGATCTCCTTAGCAAAAAAAAAAGAATCAAAAATTTTCTCATGGAATTGTAATGGAAGCACTAATCTTTCAGTACAAATATTTTCAGCCATTCATTTAAAGCCTGTATTAAAATTACAGCCAGAGTATAGAAAAGGTCCTTCTTGTGATGGAGGAATACTTAGGAGCAAACAGAAGGAAATTAAAATTAAGAATTCATTATAGTTCTTTCTCCCTCTTAGAAGAAGATTGTAAAATAGAGGGTCTCTGTATCATATTAGATTACATTCATTTTCTCCTTCCGCAGCTCTTGTTCTTTTTTTCAGAGCATAAAATTAACCACTATGGAGGAGATGAGAAGAAGGGGAAGGGAAGAAACTTTTTTCTAAAATGGTTCCAGGTGTTCTCTAACCACTTGTTGCATGACCTATTCTTGCTTCCCAAATGCAAACAAAAATGTTTTGATGTGTCTTTGGCATGTTATAGGCGATAATCCTGTATGTTTCAGTGGAAAAAGAGGAACGAAAAGGTTAAAGCCCTTGTGACACTCTTAAGAGTTGTTTTTGTCCCAGTGCCCTGGGCTAAAGTTTCCCTTCCCTGTGCCAGGTTTCCATCTGGCTATTCCTTTCCTTCTGACCTGTTTGGTACTGGTGGCTGGCACAGCATATTAGGAACATTTATTCGTAAAATTTATAACAGATGAGAATCCTTTCATTTAAGACAGTAGTATTTAACATTCTAAAAGGATATTTCAGTTTCGAAAGAGTACAAGTCTCCCAAGTTTTTAATATCAAGGTTATTTTTACTGAAGAATTTAGAAAGCAGATGTTATCTCATGTTGATTTTATTCTCATTTCATATATGGTTAATTCTAAAGTGCTATCTGTGTATAAGAAATTCATTTAATTTCAAATATTTAGACCTTAACTGTTTGTTACATATTGCTACAGTGGACTAAGAAAAAAGCTTTTGTTCATATGCCAACACTGCCCAACCTTGACTTTCACAAAACTGGAGACGGGGTAAGAATTCAGCCTTTTCAATAAGTAAAATTGTACCTTTATATTAACATTGACATGTGTCCTGCAAAGTCTCATTTGGTTAAGACCAGGGACTGTGCCTTTTACAATTTAAATAAGCAAAAAATTATATATATATCTATCCCACAGTGGCTGAAACGTCAACATGAAATTTGGGGGAACAAAGTTTCGAAGTTACTGATTTCTCGTTTTTCCTTAATATATTTTGGACTGTGTGTGTGTGTGTGTGTGTGTGTGTGTGTGTGTTGTGTATTGTAGTAAAGAGGAAAAAGTCATAGTGTAATATGTTTTATAGGAATTTTTTAGAAAAAATATATGGCTATTGGCATAGTTTTATTTATGTTAGGAAGATTCAAAATATCTATCAGTCTTCATGTATGTTCAAAAACCATTTAAAATGTTATATTCGCAAGGCTGCTGACTGCTGTGCCCTAGTGGGTATGAGTCTCTTATTTGCAAAGCTCTTATATGTCTGCCAGTGGGTCAGTTCATACTGCTTTAACCCATAGATTTAGACTGTATCTTCTAATTAAGAATATCTGTCTTCAACATGCTTCAATTTAATTTCTCTGGTATTTTACAAGTCAACTTTTCCTTTTTTCTTTGCTTAGTTGGAAGGAGCTGAACCTTCCGGGCAGCTTCAAAATATTGATGAAGAAGTTATCTCTTCTGCTTGCCGTCTTGTGTGTGAGTGGGCTCAGAAAGTGTTAAGCCAACCATTTGACACCATCTTGGAATTAGCCCGCTTCCTTATAAAAAGTCACTATATAGGCACCAAGTCAATGGCAGCTCTAACTGTAATGGCAGCAGCACCAGCAGGTACGACATTACTGTAAACAAGCTAAAAACGGACAGAGGTATTGTTGTGTTTAGAACTGGTAGCAGAAGAAGAGTTAGATCAAAGAACTTCATCTTTTAGTACTTCTATGAGTTCATTCTTACTCCACTTAACACTAAATTGAGGTGGGTTTGTTGAGCCAACAAAATAATAATCCTTTCATTGTAACATAGCTTAATGCTATGTTTCTGTATATTGCTTTGCTGGCATATGAAACTGTAGATTCCCCAGCTGATATGTTATTAATATTTCATTTTTACATTTATAGGATGTGTTTATATGTACTTTTATTTGTACATATATGTATATGTGTATCTAAGTTAATAAAATATTAGAAGTAAAATAAGATTCAATTTTAAAATTACTTGTTCAGTTCCTATTCCAGAAACTAATGCTTATAAATAAAAATTTTTTTAGATACTGTGACAGGTAACTTGGTCTCAAAAAAAAAAAAAACTGTAAGAAGCCTTACTGTAAAATAATGAGTGATATTTTTTAATATGCATTCATATGACTGTTTTTATTCAAAGAGGAATTTTTGGAATCAACAGTTTTGGGAATTGACAGTCTTGTTAGAATGACTTCTTCCTAAATTAATAGTTATGTAAAATATCAGTTCTGATGAATTTTTTAAAATATCTTATTTCAGTTATACCTTATAAACCTAAAGTAGAGTGAATAAATTATCATTCTATAAAATTGTGATTTCTATTAAAAATGGAGTGATACGGCCATCTGATACTTATTTTTCCAAGGACAGTCCTTCTAAGTGTTAATTCTCAGTATTTTTAAACCTACAATAGATTTATCCTGGCCAGAACTGTAGTCTCTTAACTAACTTCACTTCTTTTTTTAGTACTTTTTACACATTAATAATGACTCCATTTTCTTCTAGTTTACATTTAGTATGTGGTGGCAGGGGTGTGTATAACCTCTCATTTTGTGATGAATTGAAGATCCATTTCAGACAAAAATGTGTCATATAGTTTTTCCTGTCTACATGTAAACTGTATGACCTAAATCTGCTTATTCATTATACTGACAAGCAGGAGAATGCTTGACCAGCCTCATCAAGCAAAACAGCTCATATATGTTACCTCATTTAATTCCCCCCAGCAGTCCTGTGAGATAGGTGGTATTTATTCCCAATTTTATAGACTTGGGGAGGTCAATAAATTAATCAATGGGATATAAGTAGTGGAGCCAGGATTTGAATCCTAATTTGTCTGTCTCCAAAGCCCAGGTTCACTCAATTATATCATAATGTCATATGGTAGAATGAGCTTGAAAAGGAGTGAACCCTTCAATTTGCTCTGCTCTCTCCTACCCCAACCAACACCTAGAAGAGCACTTCAACAGATGGAGGATTTAGGAGGTATCATGGGGAACAGAAACATCTCTTCCCTATTTCTCACAATATTCACGAAGTCTAACTGAGGAAAATGTTGAATGAATTGAATGAATTAATTTTTAAGGTTTAAGTGTAAATAACAGTGTTAAGTTTTTTTAACAAAAGTACTAAAAGTTACATATATAAAGAACAGTTTTCCCTTTTTGAAAGCAATCAGCCTGAGAGGATTAACACTTTACCAACTGTATCATTTATTTTTAAAATGTCTCTTAAAATTTTAATCTCAGCCCTTACTACATTTTTCAAAAAGACCTTTTATAGTAAACTAATTTCCATCCTTTGAAGGTGAATTTGGTTTTTTATAGTCTCCATATTAAGAACAGGTTGTGTTACAAATGTCCTTTTGTAAGTCAGCTGCTTGGAACTCATTCCCGTCTAAAAACCCTGGCAGGAAGGATAAGACAGCCAAGCTGTGAGGCATTGGCAGAGGCTCTCTGGGGTGCAGGTGCTGAGAAGCCAGAGCTGAGGCTCGGGGCCGGGAAGGGGCAAAACAATTGGAGTTGGATTTGAGAGGAAGAATCGTGATTTTTTTAAAAGGGGTTAGGGGTTCAACAGATCCTCATCATTACTGAGTGTGGGGGAGAGAGTTACAGCCTCTTAGTTCTCTATTTCCTGCTCCCCCACATCAAGTTGTTGTTGTTAACCAGAATGATGAAAAGCAGAAATTGGGATGGGGAAAAGAAAAGAAGGGGCAAGGTGTACCAGCAGGATAGTTGTTCCTGCCCTTTCTTCTCGTCATTGTTTTTACTGCCCACAGCTTACTTTCTAATGACCTCAATGCCACACCCTAAATCTGAAAGAACTTTTTCTAAAACTTTTATGTAATTTTTCTTAAAATGTATAATATCCTTATTTTGTCGACTTTTTTTCAATGTTTATCTTACTGTTTTAAAGGTTTTCTCAGTGACACTTTTTGGGAATATCTTAACCTTAGTTTTATTAAGACATTCTGCTTCTTAATTTCTTCTAGGTCATACTGGAATAATTGTATAGTAGCAATAAAATAATAGTGCCTATTTCCATGAATTTCTGGTAGGATTAAAAACTTGTTCTCTCCAAACAATTTATTTCCAAGATGTGAAGTGGCTTCAGCAAATATTTATTGAACTGTTGAATGCCCCTCATGGGCTAAATATTAAAATCATGAAAATGCATGAACTTCTTTCTGATTAGAAATGGGGGTAGGGAAATTTACTGACCTTTGAGAAAATGTAAAAATGCTGTGTTGGCATTTATCTCAGCTTCACATTTATGACATAGCTACTGTTTTTTAAATCCTGTTGTTGATTTAACTGAAACTGTCACCTTAGTTGAACCATATTGTAAGATGAGAAAGCTATATTGACAACTGTTTATAAATTCAAAGTCTAATACTTATGCTTTATAAAGAAATTGTGAGTTAAAATTTGCTGTTTTGGTTGCTTTGTCCAGTAGATGGCTACATTTTCAAAGAAATTCAAAGGAACCTGCATTATATGAAGGAGAGTATTTTAGCTTTCCTTTCTGTTTATTTTCAGGAATTAAAGGAATTACCCAGCCTTCTGCTTTTATACCTACAGCTGAAAGTAATTCCTTTCAGCCTCAGGTGAAGACTTTGCCGTCTCCAATTGATGCAAAACAGCAGTTGCAACGGAAAATCCAAAAGAAGCAGCAAGAGCAGAAACTACAATCCCCTTTGCCAGGAGAATCCTCAGCAAAAAAATCAGAAAGTGCTACAAGCAATGGAGTAACTAATATTCCTAATGGAAATCCTTCAATCCTTTCTCCTCAACCTATTGGTATCGTTGTGGCAGCTGTCCCTAGTCCCATTCCGGTAATACAATTAGATAGTATTTGGCCTTATTGGGATGGCGGGAAATCAGTTGTTTACTTAAAAGTGGCAGATGAGGGACTCCATGTTTGGATCCCCCTTCCACGAACACTCCCCTTCGTGGAAGGTTTTTCTCTCTCTTGGATTTCCCCTCTTGGGTCCCCTTCCACACACTCTCGTGGAAGCTTGTCTTCTCCTCCCAAACTCCATCTGTCTCTGTTCCCTTCCACTCTGTGGAAGCTGCTTTCCTCTCCTGGATTCCATCTTTCTGGATTCTCTCACTCAGTATGAGAGTTAGCTGTTTCTCTCTCCTTCTCCTGTTTCTCTCCCCTAAATAAATGACTTTCTACAAACAAACAAAAAAAAGTGGCAGATGAAAAGAAGGCAAGTATAGGTTTAGCCACAGACTGGTTTTGTGACCACAGGCAGATTCCCCTTCAGTTGGTTGTCTCTTATTCAGGATGTATGCTGTTGATTACAAAGTGAGCTATGAAACATTATTGAAAATAATAAGATCCAAGACATACAAAGTATGCACATAGCCACTCAGAGCTTTATGTAAGAGTGAGTCATTTTCTCTTTTTCAGAGTTGTTTCATCCCTGGCCAGGCCAAGATAATTTTTTTTTTTTTAGACAGAGTCTGCTCTGTCACCCAGGCTGGAGTACAGTATTGCAGTCTCAGCTCACTGCAGCCTCTACCTCCTGGGTTCAAACCATTCTTCTGCCTCAGCCTCCCAAGTAACTGGGATTGTAGGCACTTGCCACCACACCTAGCTAAGTTTTGTATTTTTGTATTTTGTATTTTTAGTTGGCCAGGCTGGTCCTGAACTCATGACCTCAAGTGATCCACCCACCTTGGCCTTCCAAAGTGCTGGGATTACAAGGGTGAGCTACCGCATCCAGCCAAGCCAAGATGATTTAATTACAAACTTTTTTTTTTTATTTAAACGCTTTTCTTTTTAACATTCAGATGGGGCAAAAGTATAATATGTACTGATAGCACTTAAATGTAGGCCTATCTGTGGCTTGCCAGATACAGAACTAAAACCTTGGCCAAGTTCTTTAGCTAGCTAGTTTGTTTCCTTATCTACAAATAGAGGTTAATAGTCTTCTTCTTTCCTATCTCACACAACTGAGGTTATGATGAAGGGACTTTTAAAATGAGAGTACATCATGCCATAGTAAGTTGGTACTTTATGTTATTATTGATAATAATATTTAAGAGATATTTTATCTTGTTTTTCTTTTTCCTATTATCATCATAATCATGTCATTAAAACATGAAATACCTGGTAACCGCACTATTCACTATAGGGCAAACTGGGGTACATCCTACTTTTATCTTATATTCAGTGGTTTAGTTACAGACGTTTAAGGTAGACACATTTATAAGACAGCTTCCCCCTCAGTGAGCCATCTTTGCATAGATTCTGGTAGGTAACCTTTGTAGTTGTATGTTTTTCAAGATTTTATGTCTTCTTCCTATAACCCCCTTCAATCATTGTTTCAGCAAATATTCATCACACTTGTGAAGCTTTTCATTTGTTAGATGAAAAGTGACTTAATGTTCTTACTTTTTTTTTTCCCCCCGACAGAGTCTTGTTCTGTCACCCAGTCTGGAATGCAGTGGTGCAATCTTGGCTCACTGCAACCTCCGCCTCCCAGGTTCAAGCAATTCTCCTGTCTCAGCCTCCTGAGTAGCTAGGATTACAGGCGCCTGGCACCACACCCAGCTAATTTTTTGTATTTTTAGTACAGATGGGGTTTTGCCACGTTGGCCAGGCTGATATTGAACTCCTGACCTCAGGTAATCCAACTACCTCAGCCTCCCAAAGTGATAGGATTATAGGTGTGAGCCACCGCACCCAGCCTCTTCTTACCTATTTTTTATTTACAATGCATTATGGTTGCATTTGTTATATTTGTGTGTCTGGTTGTGTAGAACCTGGTCTAGAAGAACTCTCTTCTACGTAGGAACTTTTTTTCTTTTTAACATTAACATTTAATGAATGCCTTAAAAGTATATACAGATACATGAATTACTATTTATAACCTAGACCTGTTAAATCTGACTTTTTGCTATCTTTTAACAGGTCCAGCGGACTAGGCAATTGGTAACTTCACCGAGTCCAATGAGTTCTTCTGACGGCAAAGTTCTTCCCCCTCAACGTACAGGTGGTTACTCAGCACATGCAGTCTGTGAAGCAGGCACCAAAGACTCCCCCAGAACGTTCCAGCCAGTCCTGGTGGAGATCGTTCTGCCCGGCACCGTTACCCTCAGATCTTACCCAAACCAGCCAACACCAGTGCACTCACCATTCGCTCTCCAACTACTGTCCTCTTTACTAGTAGTCCCATCAAAACTGCTGTTGTACCCGCTTCACACATGAGTTCTCTAAATGTGGTGAAAATGACAACAATATCCCTCACACCCAGCAACAGTAACACCCCTGTTAAACATTCTGCCTCAGTCAGCAGTGCTACAGGAACAACAGAAGAATCAAGGAGTATTCCACAGATCAAGAATGGTTCTGTCGTATCACTTCAGTCTCCCGGGTCCAGGACCAGCAGTGCGGGGGGAACATCTGCTGTGGAAGTCAAAGTGGAACCTGAAACATCATCAGATGAGCATCCTGTACAGTGCCAAGAGAACTCTGATGGGGCTAAAGCTCCCCAAACACCTAGTGCCCTTTTGGGGCAGAAAAGTAATACAGATGGAGCACTGCAGAAACCTTCAAATGAAGGTGTCATTGAAATAAAAGCAACTAAGGTCTGTGACCAGAGGACCAAATGTAAAAGTCGCTGTAATGAAATTCTGCCAGGCACATCAACAGGCAATAATCAAAGCACTGTCACTCTATCAGTTGCTTCTCAGAACTTAACTTTCACCAGCACCAGCCCACCATCTAATGGTGACTCAATCAATAAAGACCCTAAATTATGCACTAAAAGCCCAAGAAAACGACTGTCTTCTACATTGCAAGAGACCCACGTGCCTCCTGTAAAGAAACCAATTGTGGAACAGCATTCAGCAGCTACCATAGAAGGGCAGAAACAAGGCAGTGTTAAAAAGGACCAAAAGGTTCCACATTCAGGGAAACAGAAGGTTCAACAGCAGGTGCTCAGATTCCTAGCAAGGTCTCAGTAAATGTCAATTCACACATAGGAGCAAATCAACCCTTGAATTCTCCTGCCCTTGTTATCAATGATTCAGCTTTGGAACAGCCAACAACTCCATCATCATCTCCAGATATAAAAGTAAAACTTGAAGGAAGTGTCTTTCTCTTGGACAGTGATTCAAAGTCAGTTGGCAGCTTTAATCCAAATGGATGGCAACAAATCACTAAGGATTCTGAGTTTATATCTGCCAGTTGTGAACAACAGCAAGATATCAGTGCTATGGCAATTCCTGAGCACTCTGATATCAATGACTTAGAAAAATCTGTTTGGGAATTAGAAGGAATGCCACAGGACACCTACAGCCAGCAGCTACATACCCAGATACAAGAATCTTCTTTGAATCAAATACAAGCACATTCTTCAGATCAGTTACCTCTGCAATCTGAACTGAAGGAGTTTGAGCCTTCTGTTTCCCAGACAAATGAAAGCTACTTTCCTTTTGATGATGAACTTACACAAGATAGTATTGTGGAAGAGCTGGTGCTTATGGAGCAGCAAATGTCAATGAACAATTCGCATTCCTATGGCAACTGTTTGGGAATGACCCTTCAGAGTCAGTCAGTAACTCCAGGAGCTCCAATGTCATCTCACACCTCCAGCACCCACTTCTATCATCCAATCCATAGCAATGGCACTCCAATCCACACACCTACACCCACACCCACACCCACACCCACTCCTACTCCAACCCCAACCCCAACATCTGAAATGATTGCTGGATCTCAGAGTCTATCACGGGAGAGCCCTTGCTCCAGGCTAGCCCAGACTACACCTGTGGATAGTGCTTTAGGAAGTAGCCGACATACACCCATTGGTACTCCACATTCTAACTGCAGCAGTAGCGTCCCTCCCAGCCCTGTTGAATGCAGGAATCCATTTGCATTCACTCCAATAAGCTCCAGTATGGCATATCATGATGCCAGCATTGTCTCAAGTAGTCCTGTGAAACCGATGCAAAGGCCCATGGCCACACACCCTGACAAAACAAAGCTCGAATGGATGAATAATGGGTATAGTGGGGTTGGTAGTTCATCAGTTTCCGGCCACGGCATTCTCCCCAAGCTATCAGGAACTAGTGGAAGACCGTTTCAGGAAACCTCACGCTTTTGCTGTGCCTGGACAGTCTTACCAGTCTCAATCCAGACATCATGACACTCATTTTGGTCGTTTGACTCCTGTCTCTCCTGTGCAGCATCAAGGTGCCACTGTAAATAACACCAACAAACAGGAGGGTTTTGCAGTTCCTGCCCCTCTTGATAATAAAGGAACTAATTCATCTGCCAGCAGCAACTTCAGATGCCGGAGTGTGAGCCCTGCTGTTCATCGCCAACGTAATCTTAGTGGAAGCACCCTCTATCCAGTATCTAATATCCCACGATCTAATGTGACCCCCTTTGGAAGTCCAGTAACCCCAGAAGTTCATGTTTTCACAAATGTTCACGCAGACACATGTGCCAACAACATAGCTCAAAGGAGCCAGTCAGTTCCATTAACAGTCATGATGCAGACAGCCTTCCCAAACGCTCTTCAGAAGCAAGCAAACAGTAAAAAAATAACCAATGTTTTGTTGAGTAAACTTGATTCTGACAATGATGACGCAGTGAGAGGTTTGGGAATGAACAACCTGCCCTCTAATTATACGGCCCGGATGAATCTCACTCAGATTTTGGAACCTTCTACTGTTTTTCCTAGTGCCAACCCACAGAATATGATCGATTCCAGCACTTCTGTTTATGAATTCCAGACACCATCTTACCTCACCAAAAGTAATAGCACCGATCAGATCAATTTTTCTCCTGGAGATAATCAAGCACAATCAGAAATTGGAGAGCAACAATTAGATTTCAATAGCACTGTTAAAGACCTGTTGAGTGGAGACAGCTTGCAACCCAACCAGCAGCTGGTAGGTCAGGTAGCATCTGATCTCACTAATACTGCATCTGATTTCTCTAGCGATATCAGGTTGTCTTCTGAGCTCTCAGGCAGCATCAATGATTTGAACACTTTAGACCCCAAATCTACTGTTTGATCCAGGTCGTCAGCAGGGACAAGATGATGAAGCTACACTGGAAGAATTAAAGAATGATCCATTATTTCAACAAATTTGCAATGAATCCATGAATTCTATGACTTCATCAGGTTTTGAATGGATAGAAAGCAAGGACCATCCTACTGTTGAAATGTTGGGTTAAATTGTGTTTTATAATATGTAGCACACTGTATCTAAAGACATATGTATTGTATTTGTCTTAATGGAAGTGCCTCCCCGCAGCAGAAATACTATTAATTGTGACATTTTAAAAGCGTTTGCTGCAGAAGTGGTTTCTTCTTCAGTAGGAAATGGTTAGACTTGCCTCAGTTCTTAACAAGTGTCTAAAGACAGTAGTCTGTAGAAGAACAAGTATTAGGTTTTAAATTTTATAATGTGCCCCATTTAATCACATTGTTTGCTAGTAAACAATTGACTCTCCAGCTGTTACAAGAGCAGTCAGTCTTTATTTTGTGTAAGTTGGTTTCATCAGTTGATCTGCACAGAACTCAGAATAAACCATCCATTTTAGATATAGGCGATTTTGTTGTTGGCATTATCTTTTAGATATAAAATCATAGCTAAGGTGAACTGTAGACAAGAAGGTCTTCCTTGAAACAGGGATCATATTCAGGTTATTATAAATATTTAGGCTTGAAGCATAGAGCTACTGTAGGATGAAAATCTCTGTAGGACTTTCTGGGGCTTCAGTACCATTTATACACCCACAATGAAGGGCTTTAATAGGAGAAAATAATGGAAAATTAAGTATTACTTTAAGGAAAGCAAAGCTGCACTAAAATTTTTAAGAGAAAAAAACAAGTAGCCATTTATATTTGTGACCCTGCATTAATATTATTTGTAAGTGTTGATTTTAATACGGAGCTAGCACACATGGATGTTCAGGCACGCACACACAAAACAAGTAAATGTAACTCGACATTTGTAATATAATAAATACAAGCATGTTAGAAAAATGCTTTATGTTTTGTTGAGGTAGGGGAATGAGAAGGAAAACAAAAGCATTCTCTTCGTTTCATCACAATGGCTGCATGTACTTATTGAGATTCTAATTGAGATTTATTTTGAAATTTTTCATTAAAATATATCTCAGTAGTTTTTTCCTCTTCAGTTGAGTGACTGACTCCTTCACTCCTCCTGAATATAGTAACATAGTTTGATCTTAGGATCCCTTTGAAAAACAAGCAGGAAGGAGGATAACATAAAAAACAGCAAAAAACGTTTCACCACATAAGGTCTGAAGCCACATATCTTTGTATCTCTGATGAAACAAAGGGGATATCAATAGTACTTGAAGAAGAGGAGCATTTTATTACTTGCTTTATTTATTTATTGTGATAACCACAATTGCAAATGAAGAACTAGGATTTGTTTTAAAATGTTTCTCTATGGCTCCCATTTTTTTTGTGAATAATTATTTATGAGTTGCATATTGATACAAATCTACTCACTGGTTGAAAGCTCCATTTAAGTGAGTATCAAGATCACTTTCAAAAAGATTTTTAAATTGCCATTGTTTTTAAAGCTAACACGAAACCATTTGCTATGCTACCTTGAACCTAGCTAAGCTTTCCTTTATCTTCGTAAGCCAATCAGAAGACTGCAATCAATGAATATTTAGCAAATGTGCTGAAGAGTTTAATAAGGTTTTGTTGTTCAATAAATTTGCAAGGTAGGGTATTAACATATTTTGATAAATAAATGGTGCTAGAGTTGGTGCAGAGGTTTATAAACTGATATGTCTTAGTTATTGGCATTTGTGTGTGTTTGCTGTTATCTTGATTTAATGATTTGTTAGGTACTTTTTTCTTGATGCTAGTTATTTCTTCACTGTACATTGAGACAGAGCACTACTGCACACCAAAGTATGCAATACCCAAAGGAAATTGTGTGATTTCTTCTAACAAATGATGGGAGCCTTTCTCTATGAGATACTCTGAAAAGGAGATTTTGAGGCCATTCTAATCCCTTGTTTACATTATTAGCTTCCTACTAATATAAAAATAATGGAAATCTTTTTTGATAAAAATATAAAGACTGGAGGATTTTTAACCCCCTGTACAGTATTGCAGCAAACTCTTTAAATTTGGTTGAATTCGTCCAGCAAACTTTCTGGGGTTCCTATATTGCACTAAATTTGTTGAACCTGTGGTAGGCACATCTCTTAGGATAAATGCAACCAATACAGTCCACAGATTAAACTTTTTAAATGTGTTTCATTATGAAAAGACAAAATGTCATCAAAGTGACAGATAAAATTGTCTTATGTAGCAATGTGCATTGATCTCAATGAGATATTTCTATTATTCTCTTACATGAGAATATTACAGCAGGAAGAATTAAGTTTAGTTTGCTTCACCATGTTAATACATGATCACAAAATGTGCATGAGTGTTATTGACTTATCTTGTACAGTACTAGGATTCCTGTAACCACTCTTTTTTTCTTCGCTGTATTGAAACTGGTTCACTGTTATCCAGGCAAGCATAGTTATTCACAGGTTATTTACTTTATGTTTACTAATTCTGCTTAGTTATTGTTGAACATGTTCTGTTCCAGATTATTTTTTATTGTTTTGATGTTTAAAACATTTTACATACTGTTTATCATAAGACTTCATGAAGTAAATAATTTTGCATATAATTGCAATAAGCACTGACTTTTGAACTGAAAAGAAGGAGAGTGTTTTTTTGTGCAGTGCATCTGAGGTTCATTTAATAGTCTTGTACTATAATGTGCTTTACTACACGATAAATGACAAAAACAAGCCCTGTTTCATGTTTCATTTAGTGCAAAAAGTCAGATTTCCCCAGTGTTTTGTTGTCTGTTGTACCTGCTGAAACTACAGTAGTTGAATATTGCGGTAGCATTTCAGTTCTCTTTTTTTATTAAAAGTGCTTAAAAATTGTTTTTTAAATGTTTTCAAAAACAATTAAAAACATTTTATATTAAACTGACTGGATCTGAAGGTGTTTTATGGGACATATTTTATATAGGCGTCACATTTTGTAAACAGACCCAATGTTATTCTTCCTTTGATGTCATAAACTTTGGGGAGTGAATAAAAATCAGCAGAAGGTAGAACGGTGCTGCTGATCTGCTTTGTGCTTTAATCCAGAAGGATACACAGACCTTTTTTCATTCATTGAAACTGTGCTGTTCACTTAACGATTATTACCAATGAATGGTGTGTGGCATAGAACTTTATGTTGTCCAAAAAGCCATCTTTTTCTTCTTCACATAATGTTTATTTTTAAATGTTAGCCAATGGAGTACCTAGGTAAGTATATTTCTGGAGCTTTGAATAGAAAAAGAAAATTTTAAAGCACAGCTGTGTTCAAAAGCAGTATAGGCATTTCCAGGTATCAGAAATAACAAACTGTTAAGTGTAATGAATTTGTAAGCCAGAACCTGGGCTATAGGTCTGGAAGCAAGCCAAAGTAGCCAGAAATGTCAGCTCCTGCAAAGTAATGAAACCAGGGTCTAGAATAGAGTTTCCTCACTCTCGAAACTGAGAAGCAAAAATAACCAGTGCCTGGGACTACAATTTATATTGTAGACAGATCTTGAGTCAAACAGCCTACCCTTTGTTTACGGAGATCTCTGTAGATCTGCGATAGTGCCACTATCACCACAGATCTGGAGCCCTCAGTTTGAACAGGTGATAGAAGCAATTATAAAAGTAAAGAAGAGTGGAGATTAGGAAGGGAGAGAGAAAGAGCAGGAAGGCTCCCATGCAAGCTGAGCCTGCAAATTAAAATTCCAAAGTACCTGAAGAACATGAAACTAATCCTAAGAAAGGCAATCACTCGAGAAAATGAAAGGAACGAACTACGTAGATACTACTACAAAATAAGTATGATAGGCTCCTCAGTGCTCAATGACATGAAAGGGTAAAACGTAGAGCAGGTAAACATAAGAACCAGTCCATATAGTCAACCAGTAAGAAATTCTGGAGGTGAAAATACTGTCGCCTGAGGTGATTTTGGTTGCAAGTAACTGAAAACAACACTGGCTTAAACCATAAGGACATGTGCTTTTAGCTTAATATTAGAGATAAGAGATTCAAGGGCTCATTTAATGGTTCATTGTTTACAGGCACCAGATCCTGTTTTTCTGTGTTTCGGTTTCATCTTCACCTTTGCTTGACTGTGTCTGTTACCTCATAGTCACAAGATGGCTGCCACAGCTCAGATATTATACCCTCATAACATCCCAACCAGGATAGTAAGAGCAGTTCTCATGGCCTTTTATCAGAGAGAAAAAAATCTCACAATCTTCTATTATGCACTCCATACACACACTCTCATTGGATGAAACCACGTCAAAGGCTCACCCTAAGGCCAATTATGTAGCTTAGATCCTTAATTAATGCTTTATAGCTAGGAGAGGAGCCCATTTCCTGGAGCATGTGGTCATTCATCTTAAATGAGTTCCATCACCTGGGGAACATATTAGGGACTTGGTGTTAGGGAGGCAACCAGTAGTGGTCACTGCAAAAACTCAGTAACTAGATAAAATGAGTAAGATCCTGTATCCACCTTTGAGGGGCTTAAAATCACAAAGTTACGTACATGTTCTTTGGCAAGTGCCAACAATATGTATAACATGCTATGTAGAAGAAAAGAAGGAATAATTTGAAATCTACTGAACTAAGTATAAGTTTACCAGTGTTAACTGGTATCCTGCCTTCCCTCCCACTATGAGCTAAAGAATCAGATATTGGTGAGCATCATAAATGCAAGTTGCCTCATCTCCTACAGCATAACAAAAGACCAATCTTTGTATTTTGTTAATCTGAAGCAGAGATTTGACATGCAATGTTATAAATGAATTTTTAAATAATTTATAAACTTATGGATGGGATCACTTATCAATATTATATAATCAAAATTTTTAAAATATATATGCCAGTCCTGTTGCTATAATCTGCTAAGAAGAAAGAATGAAACAGACTGCATTTTTCAAGATTTGATTTTAAAAAGTACTTGATCTTGGAGAGGAGAAGAAAGTCATATAACTGTATTATGAGAGTGATATTACTATATATAGAGAGTATTTCTTTGCATTAGACCCAGTGTTAAATAGTTTGCATATATCCTCACATACTCATTGTCACAATTTTTAGAGAATATTATTTTTCAGGTGAGCAAATTTTAGTTCAGATTAACTGGTGGAAGCAACAGAGATAATAACAGAAAGAGCCTGGATTATCTTAATTTCAAACACCACTTCATAACATTATGCTATGCTTAAGATGTGTGTTCACACTGTACCTACTGCAGTTGAATGATCTGGTGGCTTTGAATTTTCATTCTGGTTTTAAATTTAGAATTGAGTTTGATTTTTGTGGAGCTCTTTATTTCTTTTTAACCTCCCATCCTTTTATCTCAACAATTCTTTTTCATTTTTGGTGCTTTTAGATTTACCTGTAGTTTGTAACTTTCCTCCAAATTACTTGAATCCTTTTCCCTCCCTTCTCTCCATGGAAATACCCTGATGAATTAAGAGAACTCAGATTTCAATACAAAATTTTGTTTTCCACACAGCTTTTCAATCACATTTCATAGAGGTATACCCTAATCATATTTATGTTTAAATCACTTGAAATTTCATCAGAAAATAAAAATGGGACTTTTTTTAACAGATGATAAAGTGCCTAAAATGTGTCAGTCTCTGTACAAGGTGCTAAAGGAGACACCTGCCATTTTGAAATTTTGCAATATAATGAAAAAGACAGTGAATGTCTTTGCAGGATGCAATGAGGTTACTATAGCAGAGGCGAACATTTACCACTAGCATGCATTGTCCCCTTCCTCCTTACTGTTAAAGTCCTTGATTTTTAGCTGGGCACATAGCCATCTGACAAAAAGGCTGTATCTGCTAACTTCCCTTGCAGTTCAAGTACTCAACTAAAGAGATGTAACCAGAAGGTTTGGGTGCTACTTCTTTGCAGTGTTTTTGTCCTTCCTCCCTCCCGGCTGGAATGCAAATGTGATGGCTAGAACTCAAGCACCTCTTGGACTTCATGGTAAAGCCACATGCTGAGGAGGATGAAGCAACAAGATACAAGGAGCTCTAGGCCTGATAACTTTGGGAGGGAATCTGCCCAACTAGTCCCGACTGCTTACCTCTCGATGTGTTTTACATGAGAGAAATAAATTTCTTTCTGGTTTAATTCACATTTATTTTGAGTCTTCTGTCACTCAACACAAATCCAAATTCTAGCCAACATAGCTGCTAGAAGGTTTTAAGCAGGAGTGGGGAAGGAGTCACATGATGATCGCTAAAACCATCAGGGGACGCCCCGCATACCCTAGGAATGGCAAACTGCATCTCTTTTTCATTGAGATTGGTAAATCAGGAGAGGCTCCTAGAAAAATACCCCTTCATAGCTTTGGGGGCTGGGGGAGGCAGAAATAAGAGTAGATGGATTCTGAGCTACTTATCAAATTGAAAGGCAATACAGCATTCTGGTCAGACCTGGGTTTAAGTCTTACCTCTGCCAATTACAACTATGACCCTGGGAAACTTACTTAATATTAGTAATGACATCCAACTGGCAAGCATTTCTAGTGGTGTGCCACATGGTTCTGGCCTGTTCATTATGTTGCCAACATTTTGAATGAACACACAATAAGTTTGCTGTGGCAAATGTAGATTGGCTTCCTCAATCTCTGTTCCAGCTTCCTCCTTGTTTGAAGGAGCAGGAAAGCAAAACACTACATTTGCTAGACTTCCTCACAGCTATGTTCTGGATATAATTACATTTCATCTATAAGATTTGTTCTTGAAAGTTCTGAAGGGGAAAAAAATGAAGCAGAAGCCATCTTCCTACTTCTTTTTCGGTGACTTTTTCTTGCAAGTAAGCTCATGGAGAGTCTTTTAGCAGCCGTGTTCTAGAGTCTATTCTTGTGATTCTTAGGTCTGAAGGTCCATGTTCCAGTGCCAAATCACCAATTTTGTGAATGTCAAGAGATAGTCAAGTGGTGCAGTGATGGTACCAACAGTATCAGCAACTTCCTAGTGTGGTTTCCTGCTCTCTGGAGTAATTTCAGAGACGAACTAATGGGTGATTACCCTGATCATCAGCTCTACCATGTTGTTCCAGGAGTCATTTCAGGAGATAGTCTAAAGCCTGTTTTTCTATTTACAGTTGTCCCTCAGTATCCGGGCAGGGATTGGTTCCGGGATCCCCAGGAATAACAAAATCTGCAGATGCTCCAGTCCCTTACATAAAATGGCAAATGGCATAGCATTTGCATATAGCCTATGTACATCCTTCTGTGCGCTAAAGTCTTCTGTAGATTACTTATAAAACCTAATGCCAGCCAGGCATGGTAGCTCACACCTGTAATTCCAGCACTTTAGGAGGCTGAGGCAGGTGGATCACTTGAGGTCAGGAGTTCGAGACCAGCTTGGCCAACATGATGAAATCCTGTCTCTACTACAATACAAAAATTTGCCAAGTGTGGTGGTGCACACCTGTAATCTCAGCTACTTGGGAGGCTGAGGCAGGAGGATCACTTGAACCTGGGAGGCAGAGGTTGCAGTGAGCCAAGATCGTGCCACTACACTGCAGCCTGGGCAACAGAGAGAGACTCCATCTCAAAGAAAAAAAAATGCAGTGTAAATATTATGTAAATAGTTGTTATACTGTATTATTTTATTGGTATTATTTTTCTTTTTGTATTATTTATTGGTTTTTTTCCCAAATATTTTCAAACTGTGTTTGGTTCAATCTGCAGATGAGGAACCCATGCTATGAAGAGCCAACTGTATTTGTAAGCACCTAAGCCTCTGCATTAAATCCTTTTCTGTTTAAAATACCTAGAATAAACATTTTCTACACTCCACCCCCACCTCATAACATATGCCTATAGGCTAGGAGTCAAGAACATCTTAAATCTGGACCTGGTTCTATCATTCTTTTACCCTCTCTGCACTTTAAGAGATAATAATCCCTGTCCTAGTTATTTCTGAGAATCTTGTGAATCTTAGTAAAATATGACAATATTTTATAAACCCTAAGTCAAAGCGGTTATAATTATCATTAATACCTATGTGAAAGAACAGACATTTACCTGAGAGTGGGAAAAAATTACTGTCCTTTTTAGCACTTAAATGTTATATTTTATCTGAAGCCTCCCTCCACCCCCACCACATGCACGTCTGTCAGAAGGTACAGTATGAATCCATATTCAGGTAAAGCACTGAACTTTGAATTAATGGCAATAAACAAGAAATAAGTGTTAGTAAAAATTTTAATTTAAACCAAGCTGTTTATATCTGAGCATATTTGTTTAACTGATATCAACATAGATTATTCAAATCATGAGACCTCTTGTACTTGGACTTCACACATTTGAAACACACAGTTTAAATTTGCTACCACAAATCTATTCCTAGTCAACGTAACTCTTTACTGAATCCTTCACAGTCTTAGCTCACCTTCGTAACAGTTCTGAGACTGCTGTCTTAAGAAGTACTGGTCTTCCTAAGTACTCAAAAAAAAAAAAAAGTACTGGTAATTTTATAATGGATAAGCCAAGTCCCTGTTCCTCTGGTTTCTAGGACTTTGCATTCTCATTCACCTCCTACCTCTCAGATCCCTCATTCTCAGTCTCCTTCAGGGACCAGCTTCCTCTACCTATTATTTAAATATAGAAATTCTTTAACATTCTGTCATTGGCTCTTACTATTCTTTCTCTCCCTAGTTATTTTAGAAACTCCTACAGCTATATTGATGGCTTCCAAATCTAAATTTTCACATTTGACTTCTATATTTACTTCCAGTCTCAAAATCTAAATGCCTAAACTGAAATACCTTCTCCTTTTCTCCAGCCTTCTCCTCTTCCTATTTTCTGTTAACAATGTTATTATTGCAGTCATCGGCTGAAAGCTCACATGGCTGGGCATGCTGGCTCACGCCTGTAACCCCAGTATTTTGGGAAGCCGAGGTGGGTGGATCACTTGAGATCGGGATTTCAAGACCAGCCTGGCCAACATGATGAAACTCGTCTCTGCTAAAAATACAAAAATTAGCTAGGCATGGTGGTGCATGCCTGTAATCCCAGCTAGTTGGGAGGCTAAGGGAGGAGAATTGCTTGAACCCAGGGGGCTGAGGCTGCAGTGAACCAAAATTGCGCCATTGCACTCCAGCCTGGGTGACAGAGTGAGACTCCGTCTCAAACAAACAAACAAAAAAAAGCTCACATGCTCTTTCCTTTACCCTTTTCCTCAGCATCAAATGAGTTTCTAAGCCCTATACATTTGAGGTACATATCTGTTTGTTTTTTGCTCTCCCTCTTTACCCTGCCTTGGTTGATGGATTAATTTCTCACTTAAAATCCCAAATTATTTATAACTTCTGTAATAATTTCTGTACAATGCCATCATAGCAATCCTTAACTCAAAAGTCTTTGATATTCAGAAGTAAACAGCCTTCGCAGATTCAAGCAATAACCAGTTAGATGATACAATGCAAGAGAAGACCCTTTTTATCCTAAAAATAAAAAAGATAAAATATCCAAGCATGAACTTAAGTAATACATAAAACTTATATAAAGAACACCTTTATAGCACTTTTACCGGTCAGGCACAGTGGCCCACGCCTGTAATCCCACCACTTTGGGAGGCCAAGGCAGGTGGATCACATGAGGTCAGGAGTTCGAGACCAGCCTGGACAACAAGGTGAAACCCCATCTCAACTAAAAATACAAAAACTAGCCAGGCACAGCAGCGGGTGCCTGCAATCCCAGCTACTCCAGAGGCTGAGGCAGGAGAATCAACTGAACCCAGGAGGTGGTGGTTTCAATGAGCCGAGACCACGCCATTGCACTCCAGCCTGGGCAACAGAGTGAGGCTCCATCTCAAAACAACAACAAAAAAAAAAACACTTTTACTGAAAGGCCCAAGGTAGACCAGAGCAAATGGAACAGGAAAACAGCACCTCGGGAAGCGGGCAGCTGTGGGTGCAGCTTCAGCAGACTCAAACATCCTTGCCTGCTAGCTCTGCAGTGAAACTCCCAGAGTGACATTTGAGCTCCACTAAGGGTCAGCCTGCCTCCCCCAAGTGGGTCCCTAACCCTCAGGTCTCCTGACTGGGAGACACTTCCCAGCAGGGGCCAACAGACAGCTCATATAAGACAGCTCCAGCTGGCATTTGGTGGGTGCCCCTCTGGGATGAAGCTTCCAGAGGAAGGAACAGGCAGCAATCTTTGCTGTTCTGTAGCCTTCGCTGGAGATACCAGGTAACAAGGGTCTGGACTGGACTTCCAGCAAACTCCAGCAGACCTGCAGCAGAGGGGCCTATTAGAAGGAAAACTAACAGGAATAGCATAAACATCAACATAAAGGACGTCCACTCAGAAACACCATCCAAAGGTTACCAACATCAAAGACCAAAGGTAGATAAATCCACGAAGATGGGGAAAAACTAGCACAAAAAAAGCTGAATATTCCAAAAATCAGAACACCTGTTTTCCTCCAAAGGATCACAACTCTTTGCCAATAAGGGAACAAAACTGGATGGAGAATGAGTTTGATGAACTGACAGAAGTAGGCGTCAGAAGGTGGGTAATAACAAAGTACTCTGAGCTAAAGGAGCATGTTCTAACCAAATGCAAGTAAGCTAAGAACCTTGAAAAAAGGTGAGATGAACGGCTAACTAGAACAACCAGTTTAGAGAAGAACAAAAATGATCTGATGGAGCTGAAAAACACAGCACGAGAACTTCGTGAAGCATACACAAGTATCAATAGCCAAATCAATCAAGCGGGGGAAAGGAAATCAGAGATTGAAGGTCAACTTCATGCAATGAAGTGTGAACACAAGATTAGAGATAAAAGAATTAAAAGGAACAAAGCCTCCAGGAAATATGGGACTATGTGAAAATACCAAACCTCTATTTGACTGGTGTACCTGAAAGTGATAGAGAGAATGGAACCAAGCTGGAAAACACTCTTCAGGATATTCTCCAGAAGAACTTCCTCAACCTAGCAAGACAGGCCAACATTCAAATGCAGGAAATACAGAGAACACCACAAAGATACTCCTCAAGAAGAGCAACCCCAAGACACATAATTGTGTCACCAAGGTTGAAACAAAGGAAAGCATGTTAAGGACAGCCAGAGAGAAAGATTGGGTTACCCACAAAAGGAAGCCCATCAGACTAACAGCAGATATTTTGGCAGAAACCTTATAAGCCAGAAGAGAGTGGGGGCCAATATTCAACATTCTTAAAGAAAAGAATTTTCAACCCAGAATTTCACACCCAGTCAAACTAAGCTTCATAGGTGAAGGAGAAATAAAAGCCTTTACAGACAAGAAAATGCTGAGACATTTTATCCCCACCAGGCCTGCCTTACAAAAGCTCCTGAAGGAAGCACTAAACATCAAAAGGAACAACCGGTACCAGCCACTGCAAAAACATATCAAATTGTAAAGAACCTCAACACTACAAAGAAACTGCATCACCTAACAGACAAAATAACCAGCTAGCATCATAATGACAGGATCAAATTCACACATAACAGTATTAACCTTAAATGTAAATGGGCTAAATCCCCTACTAAAAGACACAGACTGGCAAACTGGATGAAGAGTCAATACCCATCAGTGTGCTGTATTCAGGAGACCATCTCATGTGCAAAGAATTTGGACATATAGGTCCAAATTCAGGGATGGAGGAATATTTAACAAGCAAATGGAAAGCAAAAAAAAAGCAGGGGTTGCAATCCCAGTCTCTGATAAAACACACTTTAAACCAACAAAGTTCAAAAGAGACAAAGAAGGGCATTACGTAAGGGTAAAGGGATCAATGCAACAAGAAGAGCTAACTATCCTAAATGTATGCACCCAATGCAGGAGCACCCACATTCATAAGACAAGTTCTTAGAGACCTACAAAGAGACTTAGACTCCCACACAATTAGTGTGGGAGACTTCAACACCCCACTGTCAATATGAGACAGATCAATGAGACATAAAATTAACAAGGATATTCAGGACTTGAACTCAGCTCTGGACCAAGTGGACCTAATAGACATCTACAGAACTCTCCACCCCAAATCCACAGAATATACATTCTTCTCAGCACCATACCACACTTATTCTAAAATCAACCACATAATTGGAAGTAAAACACTCAGCAGATGCAAAAGGACGGAAATTGTAACAGTCTCTCAGACCACAATGCAAATTAGAACTCAGGATTAAAACACTCACTCAAGCTGCACAACTACATAGAAACTGAACAAACTGCTCCTGAATGACTACTAGGTAAATTACAAAATGAAGGCAGAAATAAATAAGTTCTTTGAAACCAATGAGAACAGGCACAACATACCAGAATCTGAGACACAGCTAAACAGTGTTTAGAGGGAAATTTATAGCAGTAAATGCCCACAAGAGAAAGCAGGAAAGACCTAAAATTGATAACCTAACATCACAATTAAAACACCTAGAAGAGGAAGAGCAAACAAATTTAAAAGCTGGCAGAAGACAAGAAATAATTAAGATCAGAGTAGAACTGAAGGAGACAGAGACACAAAAAACCCTTCAAAAAACATCAATGAATCCAGGAGCTGGTTTTTTGAAAAGATCAACAAAATAGACCACTAGCCAGACTAATAAAGAGAAGAATCAAATAGATACAATAAAAAATGATAAAGGAGATATCACCACTGATCTCACAGAAATACAAATGACCGTCAGAGAATACTATAAACACCTATACGCAAATAAACTAGAAAATCTAGAAGAAATGGTAAATTCCTGGACACATACACCCTCCCAAGACTAAACCAGGAAGAAGTCGAATCCCTAAATACACCAACAACAAGTTCTGCAATTGAGGCAGTAATTAATAGCCTAGCAACCAAAGAAAAGTCCAGAACCAGATGGATTCACAGCCAAATTCTACCAGAGGTACAAAGAGGAGCTGGTACCATTCCTTCTGAAACTATTCCAAACAATAGAAAATGAGGGACACCTCTGTAACTCATTTTATGAGGCCAGCATCATCCTGATACCAAAAACTGGCAGAGACACACACAAAGAAAATTTCAGACCAATAGCCCTGATGAACATCGATGCAAAAATCCTCGATAAAATACTGGCAAACTGAATCTAAAGCACATCAAAAAGTTTATTCATTGTGATCAAGTCAGCTTCATTCTGGGATGCAAGGCTGGTTCAAAATACACAAATCAATAAATGTAATCTATCACATAAACAGAACCAAAGACAAAAACCACGTGATTATCTTGATACATGCAGAAAAGGCCTTTGACAAAATTCAACAGCTCTTCATGCTAAAAACTCTCAATAAACTAGGTATTGATGGAATGTATTTCCAAATAGTAAGAGCTATTTATGACAAACCCACTGCCAATATCATACTGAATGGGCAAAATCTGGAAGCATTCCCTTTGAAAACCAGCACAAAACAAGGATGCCCTCTCTCACCACTCCTATTCAATATAGTATTGGAAGTTCTGGCCAGGGCAATGAGGCAAGAAAAAGAAATCAAGTGTATTCAAATACGAAGAGAGGAACTCAAATTGTCTGTTTGCAGATGACATAACTGTATATTTAGAAAACCCCATCATCTCAGCCCAGAATCTCCTTAAGCTGATAAGCAACTTCAGCAAAGTCTCAGGATACAAAATCAATGTGCAAAAATCACAAGCATTCCTATACACCAATAATAGACAAACAGAGAACCAAATCATGTGGGAACTCCCATTCGCAATTGCTACAACCAGAATAAAATACCTAGGAATACAACTAATAAGGGATGTGAAGGACCTCTTCAAGGAGAACTAGAAACCACTGCTCAAGGAAATAAGAGAGGACACAAAAAAATGGAAAAACATTCCACGCTCATGGATAGGAAGAATCAATATCATGAAAATGGTCATACTGCCCAAAGTAATTTATAGATTCAATGCTATCCCCATCAAGCTACCACTGACTTTCATCACAGAATTAGAAAAAATGACTTTAAATTTCATATGAAACCAAAAAAAGAGCCTGCATAGCCAAGAAAATCCTAAGCCAAAAGAACAAAGCTGGAGGCATCACACTACTGACTTCAAACTATACTACAATGCCACAGTAATCAAAACAGCATGGTACTGATACCAAAACAGATATAAAAACCAGTGGAACAGAAAGGAGGCCTCAGAAATAATGCCACCCATCTACAACCATCTGATCATTGACAAGTCTGACAAAAACAAGCAATGGGGAAAGGATTCCCTATTTAATAAATGATGTTAGAAAAACTGCCTAGCCATATGCAGAAAACTGAAACTGGATTCCTTCCTTACACCTTATATAATATTTAACTCAAGATGAATTAAAGATTTAAACATAAGACCTAAAACCATAAAAACGCTAGAAGAAAACCTAGGTAATACCATTCAGTACATAGCCATGAGCAAAGACTTCATGACCAAAACACCAAAAGCACTGGCAACAAAAGCCAAAACTGACAAATGGCATCTAATTAAACTAAAGAGCTTCTGCACAGCAAAAGAAACTAACATCAGAGTGAACAGACAACCTACAGAATGGGAGAAAATTTTTGCAATCTACCCATGTGACAGAGGGCTAATATCCAGAATCTACAAAGAACTTAAACAAATTTATATGAAAAAAAAAAACATCCTCATCAAAAATTGGGCAAAGGATATGAACAGAAACTTCTCAAAAGAAGACATTTGTGCAGCCAACAAACATATTTTTAAAAAAGCTCGGCTGGGTGCAGTGGCTCACACCTGTAATCCCAGCACTTTGGGAGGCCAAAGTGGGCGGATCACAAGGTCAAGAGATTGAGACCATCCTGGCCAACGTGGTGAAACCCTGTCTCTACTAAAAATACAAAAATTAGCTGGGCCTGGTGGTGTGTACCTGTAGTCCCAGCTACTCGGGGGGCTGAGGCAGGAGAATTGCTTGAACCTGGGAGGTGGAGGTTGCAGTGAACTGAGATCACACCACTGCACTCTAGCTGGCACCTAGTGACAGAGCAAGACTCTGTCTCAGACAAAAAAAAAAAAAGCTCACCATCACTGGTCATTAGAGAAATGCAAATCAAAACCACAGTGAGATATCACCTCATGCCAGTTAGAATGGTGATCATTAAAAAGTCAGAAAACAACAGATGCTGGAGCGGATGTGGAGAAATAGGAACGCTCTTACACTGTTGGTGGGAGTGTAAATAAGTTCAACCATTGTGGAAGACAGTGTGGTGATTCTTCAAGGATCCTAGAACCAGAAATACCATTTGACCCAGCAATCCCATTACTAGTTATATACCCAAAGGATTATAAATCATTCTTCTATAAAGACACATGCACATGTATGTTTATTGCAGCACTGTTCATGATAGCAAAGACTTGGAACCAACCCAAATACCCATCAGTGATAGACTGGATAAAGAAAATGTAGCATATATACACCATGGAATACTCTGCAGCCATAAAAAAGGATAAATTCATGTCCTTTGCAAGGACATGGATGAAGCTGGAAATCATCATTCTCAGCCAACTGACACAAGAACAGGAAACCAAACACCACATGTTCTCACCCATAAGTGGGAGTTGAACAATAAGAACACATGGACACAGGGAGGAAAACATCAAACACCAGGGTCTGTTGCTGGGGTGGAGGCCTAGAGGAGGGTTAGCATTAGGAGAAATGTCTAATGTAGATGACAGGTTGATGGGTACGGCACACCACCATGGCACATGTGTACCCATGTAACAAACCTGCATGCTCTGCACATGTACCCCATGACTTAAAGTACAATTTTTAAAAAGCACGTAGATGAGAAGAGTCAACATCATAAAGACATCAATGCCCCCTAAGTTAATCAATACATTTAACATGATTCCAAGAAAAATGCCAACTCTTTTCTTTCTAGAGCTTGAAAAATTTGATATACATTAAAAATGAGAACACTGGTAAGTATAGCCAAAAAAATCTGAAAAGAAAGAAATATCTGAAGGGCTAGCCCAACAAGGTATTAAATATAGAGTCACAAGGCAAAAATGCCCTAGGTAATGTCAGACAGCAAATGACAAACTAGGAAGAGATACTGCAACTTAAATCACATACATACCCCTTTATATCCATATAGGGGTAATATCCCTAACATGGAAAGAAACCGTAAAATCATGGGCGGCCTCGGCCAAAATCTAATAGAAAAACGGACAAAGCATATTAACAGATAGCTCACAGAAAAAGAAATGGTTATTGTGTCAGAGGTGTTCAAACGAGAGCAACTCCATCTTGAACAGGGGCTTGGAAAATGAAGCTGAGACCTGCAGGGCCACATTCCCAACAGGTTAGACATTCATAGCCACAGGATATTTATGGTTAAAGAAACAGGTTAATAATGTTAAAGAAACAGGTTAATAATGTTAAAGGAACAGGTTAATAATGTCTACTGAACTGGCCCAGGACTTAACAGACCCACGATATAACAGACCCAGGAAATGTCCTGATGTCCCAGTATCTTAAAAACAAAAGCACTTTTAGTTTAAGTTTTGCTTTAAACATAATAATCCAGATTCTCACAGAAGACAGCAGTTACAAAGATCAGCGATCATTTGTGGCAAGCCGTTGTAGTAGAGCACATTTCCCCATGACTTTTTGCTTCGTTATCTTATATACAAGCAAGCACTGTACCTAAGGCAAACACGTTTCCCCTCTTGCTTTTGGCAGTACCCTATTCTGTCTATTAAGTGCTATTCTTTCTTTATTTTTTTTAATATATATTTTATTGCGTTTTAGGTTTTGGGGTACATGTGAAGAACATGCAAGATTGCTGCATAGGTACACACATGGTAGTGTGATTTGCTGCCTTCCTCCCCATCACCTGTATCTGGCATTTCTCCTCGTTATTGCTCCCCCAGCTCCCCACCCCCCACTGTCCCTCCCCTAGTTCCCCCCTACAGACCCCAGTGTGTGATGCTCCCCTCCCTATGTCCATGTGTTCTCATTGTTCAACACCCACTTATGAGTGAGAACATGCAGTGTTTGATTTTCTGTTCTTGTGTCAGTTTGCTGAGAATGATGGTTTCCAGGTTCATCTGTGTCCCTACAAAGGACACGAACTCATCGTTTTTTATGGCTGCATAGTATTCCATGGTGTATATGTGCCACATTTTCCCTGTCTAGTCTATCATCAATGGTATTTGGGCTGGTTCCAAGTCTTTGCTGTTGTAAACAGTGTTGCAATGAACATTCGTGTGCATGTGTCCTTATAATAGAATGATTTATAATCCTTTGGATATATACCCAGTAATGGGATTGCTGGATCAAATGGAATTTCTATTTCTAGGTCCTTGAGGAATCGCCACACTGTCTTCCACAATGGTTGAACCAATTTACACTCCCACCAACAGTGTAAAAGTGTTCCTATTTCTCCACATCCTGTCCAGCATCGTTGTCTCCAGATTTTTTAATGATCGCCATTCTAACCAGTGTGAGATGATATCTCAATGTAGTTTTGATTTGCATTTCTCTAATGACCAGAGATGATGAGCATTCTTCCATATGTTTGTTGGCCTCATATATGTCTTCTTTTGAAAAGTGTCTGTTCTTGCTTTCACTTTCTCCTGTGGTTTCACCCCTCATTGTTTCTTGTACAAGATCCAAGAACCCTCTCTTGGATCTTGGGGTCTAGCTAAGGAGTCCTTTCCAGTAATACTTCGCCATGAAAAAAAAATGTTTAATCTGACTCATAGTAAGAGAAATACAAATTTAAACGACACCAAGATAGTACTTCTCACTTATCAGATTTGCGAAAATCTAAGTTTGACACCACCCTCAGTCGGAAACACTGTGAGACACAGGCGTCCTATATTGTTTTCTTGCACATTTCCTAAGGAATTTTCTAGACAACATATTTTGGACATCCAAATGACTAAAGAGAAGTCAACCTAAGGACTGGCACTGAGCATTAAATACCTGTTGGAAAACTAAGACAACACGAGGGTTAAAGAGGAGACAGTATATACTACATATTGGACACATCATCTGAAAATGTAGATACAACTAAAGAAAGTGGAAAGATCCTATGCAAATAACTTTTTAACTTTTTCAACAAGATGTGTATTGGTAAAGTAGGTGATTTCATCAAGACTGTTGTATATGAAGTGCAAGACAATGCAAACTAATTGTGTGACATTCCAGTTTTATAGTTCTTAGGTCCCTGAGACCCTGGATTCTCAGAAGAAAGGATATGACTGTGTAAGAATTAAGTTTTAAGTAAAAACCCTGCAGTCCTGACTTTGAAATGGAAGGATCAGCATGAACTCATGGAACATCTTCGTGTACAACAGCAAGGAAGCTTCCAAAGACTACAGAGGTCATGTTGAAAAGACTCTCAAGAGCCAACAGAAGTGCCACTGGCCACAGATGGGACAATGTCAGCTCAATAAGAATGATAACGTTAGCATATCAAAACACTTAAAATATGTTTAAGTCCATGAGTTTTAATGATCCTAAAAAATTAACTGGTCACCTTTTGAGGATGACAGGTAACCAACTTATTTTAATTGATAAAGAGAAAGAAACAAATATTTATCCTGCCTTTCCTATGTGAGCTGAAGCAGTGGATAACAAAATAATAGATAAGGGGGAGTGCTCTAGTGAGAAATATTCTAGCGTCCCAGCACTTTGGGAGGCCGAGGCGGGTGGATCACTTGAGGCCAGCAGTTCGAGACCAGCCTAGCCATTAGAGATGGTGAAATCCCATCTCTAATTAAAAAAAAAAAAAATTAGCTGGGCGTCATAGTATGTACCTATAATCCCAGCTACTCGGGAGGCTGAGGCAGGAGAATCACTTGAATCCAGGAGGCAGAGGTTGCAGTGAGCTGAGATTGTACCACTGAACTCCCACATGGGTAACAAAAGCAAGACTCTCTCTCAAAAAAAAAAAAAAAAAAAATTCTAGCTAATAAATGAGGAAGGAATGACACAAATGGAATATCATCATTTTTCAGCCACTAATGAATTGAGTTGAAGTAGATGATGGGCGTCAGCAGCTACTAGGTTGGCACAAAAGTAATTGTAGTTTTGCCATTGAAAGTAATGGCAAAAACCACCATGTGTGGTGGCCCACTCCTGTAATCCCAGCACTTTGGGAGGCTGAGGCGGGCAGATCACCTAAGGTCAGGAGTTTGAGACCAGCCTGGCCAATATGGAGAAACCCCGTCTCTACTAAAAATACAAAAATTACCCAGACGTGGTGGCACACACCTGTAATCTGAGCTACTTGGGAGGCTGAGGCAGGAGAATCACTTGAACCTGGGAGGTGGAGGTTGCAGTACTCCAGTCTGGGTGACAAGAGCAAGACTCCATCTTTTTAGATGTAATACCAAATCGCAATTACTTTTTTCTTTTTTAGACGGAGTCTCACTCTGTAGCCCAGTCTGGAGTACAATGGCACGATCTCAGCTCACAGCAACCTCCATCACAGGGGTTCAAGCGATTCTCCTCCTCAGCCTCCCAAGTAGCTGGGATTACAGGCACGTGTCACCACGCCCAGCTAATTTTTTTGTGTTTCACTATGTTGGCCAGGCTGGTCTGGAAATCCGACCTCAGGTGATCTGCCCGCCTCGACCTCCCAAAGTGCTGGGATTACAGGTGTGAGCCATTGCGCCCAACCCAACCACAATTACTTTTGTGCCAACCTACTAACATTATAAAAACAGATATAAGCAGACATAATATTCCTACTAATGAAATAACACAATTCACAATAAAGTAGTCTCACCTCCCAAAATTAAACCTAAGTCTAATCAAGCCTGTATACCTGTTACAGTAGGCAGCTAGTCAGGTATGAGCAGGGCTCCCGGCAACACCCTCCAGGAGTGTAGGATGACCATCAGGTGATGGTCAGATGGTTATTAACTCTCTAAAGTAACAATTGGTCACAGCCAGCACCAGGAAAAGGCAGGCTTTTAATAGACAGAAAACACCTGAAACTGATCAGCAGCTTCCCAATAAGATCTAAGGAGTTGGGAGAAGCAATGCAAGACCCTGGAAGTATGCTAGCATATAAAACGCCAAATCAAAAGGTCAGACTACACACATGTCTTTCAAGTCGCCTGCTTGGCCCTCTTCCAAGTGTACTTTCCTTCCTTTCATTCCTGCTCTAAAGATTGTTAATAATCTTTCACTCCAGCTCTAAAACCTGCCTCAGTCTACCCTTCTGCCTTACACAGAATTCGCCACTCAGTTGAATTCTTTCTTCAGAGGACGCAAGAATTGAGGGTGCTGCAGACCCACAGGGATTCGTTCAGCTGCTAACATACCTAATTACCAAGTTATAGGAAATACATAGATCAAGACACACTTTACCAGCCAGGTGTGGTGGTTCATGCCTGTAATCTCAACATTTTGGGAGGCCAAAATGGGCGTTATTTCTTGAACCCAGGAGTTTGAGACCAGCCTGGGCAATGTGGTGAATCCCTGTCTCCACAAAAATTAGCCCTATATGGTGGTACACGCCTGTAGTCCCAGCTACTCGGGAGGCTGAGGTAGAAGGACTGCTTGAGCCCAGGAGTTCAAGGCTGCAGTGAGCCAAGATCATGCCACTGCACTACAGCCTGGGTGGCAGAGCAAGAACTTGTCAAAAGAAAAAAAAAAAAGTTACCCTGTGTCATGGGGGTACAAATAGTAAAACCAGAGTCTGAGAAACTCTACAACAGTCCAATTTCAAGAAAATGAAAAGCAATGGAAGAGGAATCTGTAGATTAAAAGACACTTAAGCCGGGCGCGGTGGCTCACGCCTGTAATCCCAGTACTTTGGGAGGCCGAGGCGGGCGGATCACGAGGTCAAGAGATTGAGACCAGCCTGGCCAACATGGTGAAACCCCGTCTCTACTAAAAGTACAAAAAATTAGCCCGGCACAGTGGTGCGTGTCTGTAGTCCCAGCTACTCCGGAGGCTGAGGCAGGAGAATTGCTTGAAACCGGAAAACGGAAGTTGCAGTGAGCCGGGATCGTGCCACTGCACTCCAGCCTGGTGACAGAGCGAGACTCTGTCTCAAAAAAAAAAAAAGACCCTTAAAAAGTTATGTGAAAATTCTTATTAAACAGGTGAAAGCAAACTATAATGTTTATGTATGCACACTTGGGTGATTCAAATCATGAAGAAAAGCAAAGAAGTGATTACTGTGAAAGAACAAATGGACACACAGAGGGCCTCTGGGGTGGCTACGACAGTGCTGTTCCCTCACCTAGATAGTGGTCCCAAGGGTATTTGCTTACAATAATTTGTTAAGGTAATAATTTGTTCTATGTGCCTTTATCTGTTACATTTTGCCGTTTTGAAGGGTTATTTTTGAAAAGAGAAGTGGTATCCTAAATATGGATAATTATGAGAAAATTTGTCTTTTCTCTATATCAACTGTTTTAAGACAACCAAATACTTTACTTGGCACAGGGAAATTTTTCTTTAATAAAGATTCCAAGGCTGGACATCCCAGCACTTTGGGAGTCTGTGTGGTGGGAAGATCCTTTGAGCCTAGGAGTTTTAGCTGGGCAACAGAATGAGACACCGTCTCTAGAAAAAACTTTTAACACTGGTTGAGCGTGGCAGCATGGGCCTGTAGTCCTAGCTACTTGGTTGGCTGAGGTGGGAGGATCACTTAAGCCCAGGAGCTGGAGGCTACAGTGAGCTATGATCGCACTACTGCACTCTAGCCTGGGTGACAAAGTGAAACACAGACTCAAAAAAAGACAAAAACAATAATTTGGTGTATATTTCAACATAACTAAAATAAATGGAATGTTCCTAACAAAAAGAAATGATAAATGCTTGGTGTGATGGACATACCAGTTACCCAGGTTTGATCATGACACATTGTACACTTATATCAAAATATCACATATACTCCATAAATAAGTACAAATATTATGCATCCATAAAAATTAACAATGAAAAAAACAGCTTCAAGTAGTAAGTGTGAAGAGAATGATAAAATTAGAAAATCACCACTTTGTGAGATCTAATGAAATACACAACTCAGGCAAAGACTATCAATGGATGAAACCAACAGGTGGATAGAAAATTTTACAGTGTACATTAGCATTACTAAGTGTGAAACAAGCAGGCATCAAGTAATTTTAATTAACAAGAAATAAAGGGAAAATGTAAATAACACCTCAGGGGAGGAACCAGGCCAATTAATATTTGGTAGTATTCTAAGGGACAACTGACATGGTTTCTTCAATAAATCAATGGCACAAATAAAGAAAAGCGGGGTGAGGAGAGCTGCTCTGGATTAAGATAGATTTAAGAGTTATAAAAGCTATATGCCATGTATGGTCCTTGTTTAGAACATGATTTAAACGATCCAGCTTAAAAAGACAATTTTGAGGTAATCAGAAAAATTTGAGTATGGACTGGCTACTCGTTGATACCAAGAAATCATTAGAGGTTAATGATGATATTTGGTTTGTGAGAAAATGTCCGTAATTTTTAGAGATGCGTACTGAAATATATGAAAGGGAAAAAAACACAGGCTGTCCAGGATTCACTCTGAAATACTTTGATAAGAGAGAGAGGGAAGGAGAGAGGAGGAATGTCTTAGGAAATCTTGCTAATTGTTTAATCTGGGAATGGGTTTATGGATATTCATTGGGATTTTGTATTGTTATGTTTTTTATTTCTGTATATATACTTGAAACATTTTTCATTAAAAAGCAGCTTTGTTATGATTCCCTGTGTTCCAGCAAATAAGATATTTACAAGACACGTCACAAACTCAAGCCCCTTTGGAGGGTATTTATGGCACTGTACAATCGACTCCTTTCAAGTCACGTGAGCTGAGGAGTTTCCTAAAGGAAAATCAGGGTGCTCTCTCCAGAAAAAGGGGAATGAAAGTCATGCCAAACATAATAAATACCCACTCTGTTCCCAACTTTCTGAGCCTCATCTTAGCAAATGTCTTCTACCAGCCAGGCATGGTGGCTCACGCCTATAATTCCAGCACTTTGGGAGGCTGAGGCCGGTGGATCACCTGAGGTCAGGAGTTCCAGGGCAGCCTGGCCAACATGATGAAACTCTAAACTCTGTCTCTACTAAAAATACAAAAATTAGCCAGGTGTGGTGGCGGGTGCTTGTAATCTCAGCTACTCGCGAGGCTGAGGCAGGAAAATTGCTTGAACCTGGGAGGCGGAGGTTGCAGTTAAGCCAAGATCGCGCCATTGCACTCCAACCTGGGCAACAAGAGTGAAACTCCGTCTCAAAGGAAAAAAAAAGAAAGAAAGAAAATGTCTTCTACTTAGCTAAACAGAAACACTTGCTGTTTCCTGAATAAAGCAACAATGCTATGCCTCTAAGTCTCACCTGAGCTGTTCCGTTTTTTAAAAAATACTTTTCCTTCAAAATCCACAAGTGCTATCTGAGGGGGAAGCTTTTGCCAATCCCTACCTAGCGCAAGAAGACTCTGGTGGCACCTGATTCAGGCTTCTATGATAGCATTTTGCCTTGTATGGGAAAATACATATGTATCCATGTCCCCCATTAAACCAGAAGCTCCTTACAGGCCCCTTTCATTGCTTGTATCAAAGCACAAACCCCTACGACTTGTTTACAGCAAAGGCACAATCCACACTTGCTAACTGAATTGATGCTAATGATTCTCAGATTTTCTCAAGAAAGCACAAAACATTAACCTAAAAATAATTTGCTATTATGTGTCCTTCATAACAGCAAATAAATAAAACATTCATTATCTGATATCTCTGGCCTATTTAAAGACACTGGATATCAATTTAAAGACTAGATATTAGACCCAAATTGTCTATAGCCAAAGACTCCTGCTTAGAGATCTGTAAGGGGGAGACTGAGATGTGTTTACATCTTGAAATATGTTAATTTCTTTGCCAACCATAGCAGATGGCCAGCCTTACTACTTGTAACAGAAATTTAACTGATTTGACAATAACCTTATGGTCTTTCTGGTAGGATGCCAAATATTTGCATTAAACTAATCTTTGATTAAGCTACTATTTTGGTGTGTGAGTCTGTAAATGGAAACAGCCTCAAATCAGACTTAATTCCAATAAACAAATAATATTTTTATTTTTAACTTGTGGACTGGAGTCTACTATACTCTTTGTAAAATTATGTTATGCAAATGTATTTTTACATTTTTAAAATAAACCTTTTAAAGAAAATCTTGAAGTAGGCCTGTGTTTGCATTTGTAAACCAGAACGGGCATCTATGTTTGATCTGCGTGAGGTGGTCCTCCACATGGAAGGAGGGCCTCGCCTTAGGAAGAGGGTCAGAAGACTAACAGCCATGGAGCACTGTGGAGATACCTTCCTTTAACCTATCACAAAAAGCCAAGGTCCACTTGAGGCTTTGAACTTAATTGCAAAGTAAGGAACTAGTTTCTCCCACTTCTGGATGAACCCTTACCCACCCACAAGAGGCCTAGTTTCTCCATCCGCCCTAAATACAAAATTTCTCCTAAGCCCCTCTGTAACATTCTATAAATTTTCATCTCAGCCTATATTGATTTTTAGACCTTTAGAGCCTGATTATGTCTTAAGGAAGTTAGACCACCCCCTTCTGTCTTCAAATGGGGAAGTGGGATTTGGAAAGGTGAGCAAATTAATGAGTCAAGGCCAATATTCAGGCTGCTTGGTCCCTGGCCCAGCGCTTGCTCAGGGCCTCCCTGAGAATGTGGGGAGGTTAGACTAGATGAAGTGATCTCCACTTACAGTTCACTGACACTTGAAGCAGAAAGCACGCTACACTGATAGGCTTCTTTTACCCTAGGTTTCTCTCTCCACACATTTCCATTTCTGTTTCTTTTTTTTTTTTCTGTAGAATTTTTTTTTTTTCACTTACACTGAAAATTTTCAAAACATTTTATTTTTTGGCCAGGCACAGTGGCTCATGCCTGTAATCCCCAGTACTTTGGAAGGCTGAGACGGATGGATCACATGAGGTCATGAGTTCAAGACCAGTCTGGCCAACATGGTGAAACCCCATCTACATTAAAAATACAAAAAAACCAGCTGGGCATGGTGGCATGCACCTGTAATCCCGACTACTCGGGAGGCTGAGGCAGGAGAATTGCTTGAACCCAGGAGGCAGAGGTGAGCCGAGATAATTGCACCACTGCACTCTAGCCTGAGTGACAGAGCAAGACTCTATCTCAAAAAAAAAAAAAAAAAGATTTTATGTTTTAAGAGCAATTTTAGGTTCATAGTCAAATCTACAGGAAGATTAGAGATTTCCTATATACCCTCTGAAACCACATATGCGTAGCCTTCCCCATTACCAACATTCTCCACTAACATGGTACCTTTGTTATAATTGTTGAACTTACATGGACACATCATGACCACCCAAAATTCATAGTTTTCTAGGGTTCACTCTTGCTGTTTTACATTCAATAGGTTTGGACAAATGTATAAAGACAGGTATCCATCATTATAGTCACATACAGAGTATTTCGCTCCCCTAAAGATCCTCTGTGTTCTGCCCATTCATTCCTCCCCGTCCTCCACCAGCCCCTGGCTGCCAACCACTAATCTTTTTATTGTCTTCATTGTTTTGTCTTTTCCAGGATATCATACAGTCAGAATCAAACAGCATGTAACCTTTTTATATTGACTTCTTTCACTTATTAATATGCATTTAAGGTTCCCTCCCAGTCTTTTCATGGTTTGACAACGCAATTATTTTAGCGCTGAACCATATTCCATTGTCTGGATGTACCACCATTTATTTTTCCTTTCACCTGCGAAAGGACATCTTGGTTGCTTCCATGTTTTGACAATTACGTATAAAGCTAGTATGAACATTCATGTGCTGGTTTTGTATGGAAATAAGTTTTCAGCTTCTTTGAGTAAATACCAAGAAGCACAATTAGATTGTATAGTAAGAATAGGTTTAAATTTTTTAAGAAACAGCCAAATTGTCCTCCAAAGTGGCTGCACCATTTTGCATTTCCATCAGCAAGAAATGAGAGTTCCTGTCATTTCACACTCCTGTCAGCGTTTGGTGTTGTCGGTGTTCAAGGTTTCAGCCACTCTCACAGGTGTGGAGAGAACTCAGCGGTGCTTTAATCTGCATCTTCCTGATGACATACGATGTGAAGCATCTTTTCATATGCTTATTTACCATCTATATTTCTTCTTTGGTGATGTATCCGTAAAGGTCTTTGGTACTTTTTTTTTTGAGACCAGGGTCTCACTCTGTTGCCTAGGCTGGAGTGCAATGGCACAAACTTGGCTCACTGCAGCCTCAACCTTCTGTGCTCAAGCCACCCTCCCACCTCAGTCCCCCAAATAGCTGGGACTACAGGTGTGTGCCATTGTGCCCAGCTAATTTTTTGGAGAGATAGGGTTTCCGTATGTTGCCCAGCCTAGTCTTGAACTCTTGGGCTCAAGAGATCTCCCCATCTCGGCCTCCCAAAGTGCTGGGATTACATGTGTGAGCCACTGCACCTGGCCTGGCACATTTTTTAATCAGGTTGTTTGTGTTTTTCTTGTGGAGTTTTAAGATTTTTTTTTCTTGTATATTTTGGGTAACAACCCTTTATCAGCTTTTTTGTTTTGTTTTGTTTTGTTTTGTTTTTTTGAGATGGAGTCTCACTCTGTCACCAGGCTGGAGTGCAGTGGCGTGATCTCAGCTCACTGCAAACTCCGCCTTCTGGGTTCAAACAATTCTCCTGCTTCAGCCTCCCAGGTAGTTGGGACTACAGGCACATGCCACCACTAGGGCTAATTTTTGTATTTTTAGTAGAGACAGGGTTTCACCATGTTGGCAAGGATGGTCTTGATCTCCTGATCCTGCGATCCGCCCCGCCTCGGCTTCCCAAAGTGCTGGGATTACAGGCATGAGCCTCCGCACCCAGCCAGATTTTCTTTTGTAAATATTTTCTTCCATTTTGTGGCTTACCTTTTCATTCTCTTGACAATGTTTTTCAGATAACAGAATTTTTTTTTTTATTTTAATAAGGTCAGACTTACCAGTTCTTTCTTTCATGGACTGTGCTTTTGGTATTACAACTAAAAAGTCATCACCAAACCCAAGGTTTTCTCTTATGTTACCTTCTAGGGGTTTTTTAGTTTAGCATTTTACATGTGCATGTGTCATGTATGTCGAGTTAATTTTTTGAAGAGTGTAAGGTCTATGTCTAGCTACATATTTTTGCATGTGGATATTTAGTTGTTCCACCACCATTTGTTAAATAGACTATCTTTTCTCCATTGCATTGTCTTTGTTCCTTTGTCAAAGACTAGTTGACCATATTTCTGTGTGTCTGTTTCTGGGATCTCTGTTCTGTTCCATTGATGTATTTGTCTATTGTTTCACCAGTCCACGTTGTCTTCGTCACTATAGCTTTATAACAAGTCTTTAAGTCTCCTAGTGTCAGGCCTCCATCTTTGTTCTTCTCCTTCAATATTGCCTTGGCTATTGTGGGACTTTTGCCTCTGCATATAAATTTTATTGTCAGTTTGTCAGTATCAACATAATAACTTGCTGAGATTGTGATTGTGATTCCACTGACTCTATAGATCAGTTGGGAAAACTGACATTTTGACGATACTAAGTCTTCCTTTCAATAAACATGGAATATATCTCAATTTATTTAGTTCTTTGACTTCTTCATCAGTTTTGTAGTTTTTCTCATATAGAGGCTTGTCCATGCTTTGTTACATCTATACCTAAGTATTTCACTTTGAAGGGCGCTAATGTAAATAACACTGTGTTTTTAATTTTGAATTCCACTTGTTCATTGCAGATATATGGGAAAGCAATTGACCTTCTTTATCTCATATCTTGTAACCTTGCTAGAGTTCCTTATTAATTACAGACGTCTGCTTGTTGATTCTTTCAAATTTACCCTACAGATGGTCATGTCATTCGTGAAGAAAGAGTTTTAATTTTTCCTTCTCAATTTGTATTCTCTTTCTTTTGCCTCTTTTTTTTTTTGTCTTACTGTATTAGCTAGGACTTTCAATACAATGTTAAAAATGAGTGGTGAGATGGAACATCCTTGCCTTGTTTGCTTTGTTCCTAATCTTAGTGGGAAAGGTTTGAGTTTCTCACCATAAAATATGATGTTAGCTGTAGGATTTTGGTAGATATTCTCTACCAAGCTGGGCAAGACTCCTCTATTCCTAGTTTACTCAGTTTTTTGTTGTTGTTGTTTTTTGTTTTTATCACGAATAGGTGTTATAATTCACCAAAATTTTTTTCTCTATTTATTGATACAATCATGAGACTTTTCTTCTTTAGCCTTTTGATGTGACAGATCACATTAACTGATTTTCAAATGTTGAACCAACCTGGCATACCTGATACCTGGGACAAATCTCACTTGGTCATCATGTACAATTCTTTTACGCATTGTTGGATTGAATTTGCCAATACTTTGTTAAAGATTTTTGAATGAGAGACCTTGGTCTGTAGTTTCCTGCAATGTTTTTGTCTGGTTTTGGTATTAGGGTAATGTTGGCCTCGTAGAATAAGTTATGAAGTATTCCTTCTGCTTCTATCTTCTGAAAGAGATTGTAGATAACTGATACCATTTTTTACTTAGATGTGTGGTAGAATTTACCAATGTATCCATCTGGGCCTGTTGCTTTGATATCAGTTATTCATTCAATATCTTTAAGAAATATAGACCTATTCAGATGGACTATTCTTGTGTGAATTTCAGCAGATTGTGTCATTAAAGAAATTGATTCATTTCATGTAGCTTATCAAACCTATGAACATAGAGTTGTTTATAGTATATGTTTATTATCCTATTAATAGCCATGTGATCCTTTAATGGCCAGCCTGGACAATAAAGTGAGATCTCATGTCTATTTAAAAAAAAAAACTCACTGATTTCTTCTTGTAAATTTGTTTTTATACTCGATTTGGATTTAATTTGCCTTCTTCTAGTCTCTTAAAGTGGAAACTTAGATCATTGAATTTAGAGCTTTCTTCATTCCTGAGATGCACATTCAGCACCATAAATGTCCTCTAAGCATTGCGTCTGCTGCATCCCACAAATTTTGATAAGTTGTGTTTTTATTTTCATTTAGTTCAAAGTATTATTTAATTTCTTTAGATTTTTTTGACTCATGTTATTTAGAAATCGGATGTTTTTACTCCTCAGCAGATGCAAAAGAACAGAAATCATAAGTCTCTTAGACCACAGTGCAATCAAATTAGAACTCAAGATTAAGAAACTCACTTAAAACCACACAATTACATGGAAGCTTAACAACCTGCTACTGAATGACTACTGGATAAAAAAAGACATGAAGGTAGAAATAAAAGACACAATGTACCAGAATCTCTGGGACACATTTAAAGCAGTATGTAGAGGGAAATTTATAGCACTAACTGCCCACAAGGGAAAGCAGGAAAGAACTAAACTCAGCACCCTAACATCACAATTAAAAGAACTAGAGGAGCAAGAACAAACAAATTCAAAAGCTAGCAGAAGACAAGAAATAACTAAGATCAGAGCAGAACTGAAGAAGACAGAGACACAAAAAATCCTTCAAACAAATCAATGAATCCAGGAGCTGGTGTTTTTAAAAGATCAACAAAATAGATAGACTGCTACTAATAAAGAAGAAAAGAGAGAAGAATCAAATAGATGACTAACAAAGAAGACTAAAGAGAGAAGAATCTAAAGAAGAAAAGAGAGGAGAATCAAATAGATGCAATAAAAAATGATAAAGGGGAGATCATAACTGATTCCACAGAAATACAAACTACCATCACAGAATACTATAAACACCTCTATGAAAATAAACCAGAAAATCTAGAAGAAATGGATAAATTCCTGGACACTTACACCCTCCCAAGACTAAACCAGGAACAAGTTGAATCTCTGAATAGACCAATAACAAGTTCTGAAATTGAGGCAGCAATTAATAGCCTACCAACCAAAGAAAGTCCGGGACCAGACAGTTAACACAGCCAAATTCTACCAGAGGTACAAAGAGGAGCTGGTACCATTCCTTCTGAAACTATTCCAAACAATAGAAAAAGAGGAAATCCTTGCCAACTCATTTATGAGGCCAACATCATCCTCATACCAAAACCTGGCAGAGACACACACACACACACAAGAAAATTTCAGACCAGTATCTCTGATGAACATCGATGCGAAAATCCTCAATAAAATACTGGCAAACCAAACCCTACACCACATGAAAAAGCTATCCATCACAATCAAGTGGGCTTCATCTCTGGTATGCAAGGCTGCTTCAACATATGCAAATCAATAAATGCAATCCATCATGTAAACAGAACCAAAGACAAAAACCACATGATTATCTCAATAGATGCAGAGAAGGCCTTTGACAAAATTCAACAGCCCTTTATGCCAAAAACTCTCAATAAACTAGGTATTGATGGAACGTATCTCAAAATAATAAAAGCTATTTATGACAAACCCACAGCCAATATCATACTGAATGGGCAAAAACCGGCACAAGAAAAGGATGCCTTCTCTCACCACTCCTATTACTCATAGTGCTGGAAGTTCTGGCCAGGTCAATCAGGCAAGAAAAAGAAATAAAGCGTATTCAATTAGTGAAACAGAAAGTCAAGTTATCTCTATTTGCAGATGACATGATTGTATATTTAGAAGACCCCATCATCTCAGCCCAAAATCTCCTTAAGCTGATAAGCAACTTCAGCAAAGTCTCAGGATACAAAATCAATGTGCAAAAATCACAAGCATTCCTATACACCAATAACAGATAAACAGAGAGCCAAATCATGAGTGAAGTCCCATTCAAAATTGCTACAAAGAGAATAAAATACCTAGGAATACAACTTAGAAGGGATGCGAAGGACCTCTTCAAGGAGAACTACAAACCACTGCTCAAGGAAATAAGACACAAACAAATGGAAAAATATGTCATGCTCATGGATAGGAAGAATCAATATCGTGAAAATGGTCATACTTCCCAAAGTAATTTATAGATTCAGTGCTATCCCCATCAAGCTACCATTGACTTTCTTCACAGAATTAGAAAGAACTACCTTAAATTTCATATGGAACCAAAAAAGACCCCGCATAGCCAAGACAATCCTAAGTAAAAAGAACAAAGCTGGAGGAATCACACTACTGACCTCAAACTATACTACAAGGCTACAGTAATCAAAACAGCATGGTACTGGTACCAAAACAGAGATATAGACAAATGGAACAAAACAGAGGCCTCAGAAATAACACCACACATATACAACCATCTGTTCTTTGACACACCTGACAAAAGCAAGCTATGGGGAAAGGATTCTCTATTTAATAAATGGTGTTGGGAAAACTGGCTAGCCATATGCCGAAAGCTGAAACTGGATCCCTTCCTTACACCTTATACAAAAATTAACTCAAGGTGGATTAAAGGTTTAAACATAAGACCTAAAACCATAAAAACCCTAGAAGAAAACCTAGGCAATACCATTCATGCCATAGGCATGGGCAGGGACTTCATGACTAAAACACCAAAAGCAATGGCAACAAAAGCCAAAATAGACAAATGGGATCCAATTAAACTAAAGGGCTTCTGCACAGCAAAAGAAACTATCATCAGAGTGAACAGGCAACCTATAGAATGGGAGAAAATTTTTGCAATCTACCCATCTGACAAAGGGCTAATATCCAATATCTACCAAGAACTTAAACAAATTCACAAGAAAAAAAAAAAACCCATCAAAAAGCAAGCTAAGGATATGAACAGACACTTCTCAAAAGGAGACATTTATGCAGCCGACAAACATGAAGAAAGCTCATCATCACTGGTCATTAAAGAAATGCAAATCAAAACCACATTGAGATAACATCTCACACCAGTTAGAATGGCGATCATTAAAAAGTCAGGAGACAACAGATGTCTGAGAGGATGTGGAGAAATAAGAATGCATTTACACTGTTGGTGGGAGTGCAAATTAGTTCAACCATTGTGGAAGACAGTGTGGCAATTCCTCAAGGATATAGAACTAGAAATACCATTTGACACAGCAATCCCATTCCTGGGTATATACCCAAAGGATTATAAATCATTTTATTTTAAAGATACATGCACATGTATGTTTATTGCGGCACTGTTTACAATAGCAAAGACTTGGAACCAACCCAAATGCCTATCAGTGATAGACTGGATAAAGAAAATGTGGCACATATACACCATAGAATACTATGCAGCCATAAAAAAGGATGAGTTCATGTCCTTTGCAGGGACATGGATGAAGCTAGAAACCATCATTCTCAGCAAACTAACACAGGAACAGGAAACCAAACAGCAGCTTCTCACTCATAAGCGGGAGTTGAACAATGAGAACACATGGACACAGGGAGAGGAACATCACACAATGGGGCCTGTTGGGGGGTTGGGGGATAGGGTAGGGATAGCGTTAGGAGAAATATCTTCTGTAGATGACAGGGTGATGGATGAAGCAAACCATCATGGCATATGTACAACTATGTAACAAACCTGCACATTCTGCACATGTACCCCAGAACTTAAAGTATAATTAAAAAAACAGAAAATAAATAAATGAAAGATTTTGATGAGAAGAGGAAAAAAAGAAATATGCTATTTATCCTCTCCATACATATATTGGGGTTTTTCCAGTTATTTTTTTTTTAGACGGTCTTGCTCTATCGCCCTGGCTGGAGTGCAGTGGTATGATCACACCTCACTGCAGCCTCAAACTTCTGGATGATCAAGTGATCCTCTTGCCTCAGCCTCCCAAGTAGCTGGGACTATAGAAGCCTGGCTAATTTTTAAATATTTTTGTGGAGGTCTCCCTGTATTTTCCAGGCTGGTCTCAAACTCCTGGCTTCAAGCAAGCTGCCTGCTTCACCCTCCCAAAGTGCTGGGTTTACAGATGTGAGCCACTTCATCGAGCCTCTTTCTTTTCTTTTTTTTTTCTTCTAGTTCAATTATATTGTGATCTAAGAGCAAACACTGTATTATTTCTATTTTTCTAAATGTATTAAGGTGTGTTTTATGGCTCCGAATGCGTTCTATCTTAGTAAACATTCTGTGTAAGCTTGAGAAGAGTCTGTATTTTGCTGTTGTTGGATGAAGTGATCTACAGATTGTCATTACATCCAGTTGATTGATAGTGTTCAACTCTGCCCTTACAGATTTGGTGCCTGCTGGATCTGTTAACTTCTGATAGAGAAGTTTTGAAGAATCCAACTATAATAATGTGTTTGTCTACTTCTCCTTGCAGTTCTATTAGTTTTTCCTCGCATAGTTTAATTCTGTGTTGTTAGTCACATACATATTAAGGATTATTATGGCTCCTTGGACAACTGACTGGAGCAATCCTCCTGAGTAGTTGGGTACTGACGCACCCCACCATGCCTGACTAATTTTATGTAATTTTTGTAGAGACAAGGTTTCATCATGTTATCCAGGCTGGTGTAATTACTTTCTTGATAACTGGACATGATGTACATAGCAAAATGAACAGCTGTAAACAGGCCTTAATAATGTCGTGATATGGTGTTGGGGAAAGGAAATCATTGCTTAGTGCTGTGTTTAGGTCTCAGTCTTTTGGTGAGTCTAGGCCTCTGGACTGTGAACTTCACAGGTGCTTCTCGGTTCTCCGCTACCCCTACCTGTGCCCTTAGGTGAAAGATGATGGCTGGAGTGGGCTGCAGTTAGGTATGTTCCTTTTCTCAGTTGAGTTCTGTTTTCATAAAACCCCAGCAGGTTAGGCTCTAGTTAAATAGTTTCTTCTGACAGGAGAATATGTTAAGAAGAAGAGAATGCTCTGGAATATTTCAAAACGCTTCCTTCTCTCCCATCCCTTGCCAGAAGCACAAAGAGATTTTTATCTGATATTTACTATAAGAACCTGGTTGAGCTCCTGGAGGTAAAACTCATAAAAGCATGAGCGTTCCCCTATGACTGGGTTCCCCTAGAGTTATTTTTAACTCTCAGGTTATGTTCAGATGGAATCTCCACCAATTCATCAGTTACAGTTCAGGTGTTCCTACCTTGGCACTGGTTCCAATGGTGTTTTCCACTCAGGAGTCTCCACCTGGGAAGCCTTGACGCCTGTCTGCACCTGTTTGTCTCTCCAATCTTAGGGGCAGCAGTCTGTCCTGTGTCCTCATCTCACCTGTGGATCCAAGAATAGTAGCTAATTTTTCAATCTGTTCAGCTATTTACTAGTTGCAGGATGAAGTTACAACTTCCAGCTCTTTGCCTTTGCGACTAGAAACCAGGTATCCTGCATTTTTGTTTCTTGACCTTTTTTCAACCACCTTTTGTGATCAGACAGCATTTTACATGGGGTGTATACGAACTGTGGATGAGGACAAATGCCCCCAAAAAGAGAATTCCATTAAAACAAATTCAGAGTTGGCTCCTTGTCTCTATTCCAGGGGAAGAAATGCCAGAAAAATGGTTCTTCTTGAATGGATTTCCCTGGTTATCACTCCGGGTGTGTTTAGAAGTGTAAGAGCAGCATTCTGCCCTGCCTAAAGGCTAGCCACCTGTCTTCTGCACAAACAACTCCATCATCTATTCCACTGCTCACTCAGGAGCAGGACTTTGTCACTGGATGATTTTGGCCGATAGTCCTGATTCTTTAAACAAATGCCCAGGATATGCACTCATCCTTATAATGGTTTTCTTCTAGTTCTAGTGTTGCCTTGGGTAGACAATATCGGATTATGCTTTAATGCTGTACTTGTTCCTGGGCCCTTTAAGTCTTTAGGTTCATTAATACCAGGCACCAAGCTTTATTTCTTTTATATTCCCCAACATTAAGATGTCTATGGAAGATGTATAATAATTAAAAGTCTGTATTCATTGAATTCTACCAGCAGATGAGCAACTCCTCAGACTACTTATCAGAGCCAGCAAAGCGGCTGTCAGCTTGAGGATGGCATCTACTGGAGCAAACTCTTGCTCTTCCTGGCTTCTTCTTGATCCAGGCAGAGAGCATAAAAACTCATTGCATCAGATACCTGCCTTGAATCTCAGATTAAGGCAAAATGCCAGGGCTTATATGAGCTTCTGCAGTTCCCATCTCCTGCCTTGAGCTATAATTAGCACACAGGAAAGTCAACAGGAGGTATGAGAGCATATCTTCAAAATGGAATGAAAATCAACTGGGAAATGATTTGCCTTACAGAAATTCGGTATGCATTCAGAGTTCCAGGAATATCTTAAAATGAGATCTATTACATGTTAAAGGCAATATCCACATATTCTCAAGTTGTCTAGTCAATGAAGATAATACAAAAGTTTCCAGATGTTCTTTTAAAATCCTTCCATCTTATGAAGATAGAAATCTCTTTTTTAAAGTAGGAAAAGTGGGAATATTAATAAATTAATCATTGCAAAAAATATATACAAACCTTCTAATGCTCTTCAGCCCCTTAATATTCTACATGAGATTTAAAAACTTTTTATTATGGAAATTTCAAATGTATAAAAATGAACAGAAGAGTATAATGAGCCTTCATGTAGCTTTGACCCAATTTAAATAACTGTCAACTCATAGTCAATTTCATTTCATCTATACCTCAACCCATTTTTCCCACTTCTCCAAATTATTTTAAAGCAAATCCTAAATATATCATTTCTTTTAAACATTTCAGCAATCTATATCCAATGATAAGACCAGTTCCCCCTCCAAATTTTGTTAATTATTCCTGGTCATTAGTAGTCAAGCGTTGCTTAAAACTTTGAGATAGCTAGCTTCTGTTAATGTAAACATGTTTACTTATAAATTCCTTTACAGTAAGATTTGATTACTTCATTCATTTATTTATTCGTTCACTCATGATATGTTAAAAACATGGGCCAGGCACAGTGGCTCACATCTCTAATCCCAACACTTTGGGAGGTCGAGGCAGGCAGATTGCTTGGAGCTCAGGAGTTCAAGACCAGCCTATCCAAACCCCATCTCTACAGAAAACACAAAAATTAGCCAGGCGCGGTGGCACACGCCTATAGTCCCAGCTACTTAGGAGGCTGAGGCATGAGAAATGCTTGAACCTGGGTGCCAGAGGTTGCAGTGAGCCAAGATCATGTCACTGCCCTCCAGCCTGGGCAACTGAGTGAGACTGCCTCAGAAAAAAATAAAAGTTATTTTTAGCCCTTATATTTTGGGGTGATTTTTTACTAAAAACATAAACTAAAACAGAAATTAGTCTTTGCAAGCGGGGTGCTGCTGTAACTGAAGCCTACCACAGGTGATTTTGAGACTGAGCCACGGGGAAGGATCACAGCATGGCAAGGCAGCACGGACATTGTTACTGGAGGCCGCAAAGATGGTCATCTGTGTTTCAGAGTAGTGGGACAGTTAGTGAAGCTGATGACTACAGTAACATGGAAGACAGAAAACTTGATCTGGCTAAAGGAAATTTCCAAGTCGAATGCCAAAGGGGCTAATTTGCTTATTTTAGCTGCATATGCTAAAACACGGGAAGGAGAGATGAATCAAAAGAAGAGCAATTCAATTTCCAAGGAGAATGTAAAGTAAGTATTTCCGGCCTACAGATTGCTGAGCTGGAAAATAAAACTCTCTCCCCAGGGGTTTTCAATGTAAGAAATGGTGTCAGGAACCTCCTGGCAAAATGTGACCTTGGTCTACAAGATTAAATTGAGGGTGGGGCTGTGAGACCTGTTATAAGACCTCACAGTTCAAAGCAGAGAGATCTCGCTCCAAGAGATGTGTGGATGTAGGTGTGACTTGTCTAATGGAGTAGGCTATGATATATAGAAAACCCACTTTTTAAAAGGAGTTGTACACAGACTAAAGGAACAAAGGCAATTCAAAACGAAGAGAGACCTCTGGATCCCCCACTTTCCATGAGCGAGACGCCAACTGAGGAATTACTCAGCTGCAAAGACGAAGCATTTGTCATGGAAAAGGGAAAAGGTCTCAGGATGGAGCCAACAGCCAAAATACAGTGAATTAAGTGACCATTAGCAGGGAGGAGAAACAGGACTTCATTGAGAAACAGTCCTGCCTCCGGAGTCACGGGAACTGGCAACATGTGCCTGGCTGGATTTCTGAACTGCGAAGAACCTGTGCCTGCCGTGTACCTTCCATCTCCTCCTCTCAGGAATGGGAGTGTCTCTTACAGTTATCTCATTGCTTTCACATCATGGTTTGTGGGGTTGGGGGAGGGTGGTGATGGTGACCTATAACTTGAATTATTAGTTCACAATCTTCCAGATTGAGAAAAAGCTGCACCCAAGCAGTCTAATCCACATCTAGACCCGAGCAGATAGTGAGATTCTGAACAGTAAACTGCTTTCATATTGAATGAGAGATCCAACTGGGGCTTCTTGGGAGGATATGAATATATTTTCCACGTATAATAAATGTAAATAATCTATGGCCAAAGTATAAACTATGGTAGATTACAGATGAGCATAAAATCTTTTCTATTCCCCTCATTGTGACATGAAGTTGATTTCCTCTCCTCTTGAATCTGGGTTGGCTTTGTGACTTGTTTTTACAAACAAAATACAGCAGAAGTGACACTGTGCAGATTCTGGGTACAGGCCTTAAAAGACCAGGCAGCTTCCAATTTTGCCGTCTTGGAGCCCCAAGCCACCATGGAAAGAGGTTCAGCTACCCAGATGGATAGAGCACATAGAGAGAGAAAGATGCCAAGCTCCAGATGTCCCAGCCATCACAGTGAGACACCAGACATGTGCGTAAAACTATCTTGAATTCCCAGGGGCAGGCAGTAAACTGTCGTAAGTGCAGCAAACACAAACTGCAGAAGTGTGGATATATTTGTGGTGGATGTTTTAAATCACTAATCTTTGGGATAGCTAGTTACAAAGCAACAGATAAATAAAACATAGATACTATGATAGATGGAAATAACTGCCAATTCTTTTGAGTTCCACATATCAGCTATCTCCCTTTCCCTTGAATCTGAGCTGGCCCCATGGCTTGGCTTTGACTAACATCTTACTTCACATGCTCGGTGGGTTAGCTGCACAGTTCCTCTGCTGGGTTTGCCTGGGCTCACTCAGTTGGCTGCATTCACCTGGGCTCACTCAGTTGGCTGCATTCACCTGGGCTGGAAGATCCAAATAGCTTCACTCACAGGACAGGCGGGTGGCACCAGCTGTCAGCTGTGGCATCTTGGTTCTCTCACTCACGTTGTGTCGTCTTCAGTAGACTAGACCACTTTCCTTACATAGTGATTTTAGGGCCCTTCAGCGCCTTGAAGCTGAGTCTCTAGAACTTGTACATTGTCACTTCTGCCACATTCTATTGGTCAAAGCGAGTCAAATGGTCAACCTAGGTTCAAGAGGTGGAGAACTAATAGAAAACTGAGTAGTTTCTCTACCTACTGATGAAAAGAACTGAAAAATATGGTGGCCATGTTTTTCAATCTATTGCCGATGGGCAAACCGTACCACAATAATTGTAGTTAGTGCCAGACATTTTTTGCTTAAGAATACATGAGCCAAACAGAACAAAACTAGAATGACTCTACACCAAGGGTCCCCAACCCCTGGGTTCCAGACCCATACTAGTCCGTGGCCTGTTAGGGACCTGGCCACACAGGAGGTGAACAGCAGGCAAGCGAGCATCACCTGCCTGAGCTCTGCCTCCTGTCAGATCAGCGGAGGCGTCAGATTTCCATAGGAGCAGGAACCCTGCTGTGAACTGTGCATGCGAGGGATCTAGGTTGCATGCTCCTTAAGACAATCTAACTAATGCCTGATGATCTGAGGTAGAATAGTTTCATCCCGAATCATCCATTACCACCACCCCTCCCCCTGCCTCCACCCTCCCCACCCCCCCACCCCATCCCTGTCCAAGGAAAAACTGTCTTCCACAAACCTGGTCCCTGATGCCAAAAAGGTTGGGGATTGCTGGTCTACATAATATATGACATTTAAAAATTCAACCTCTGAGAACATTATATCATCATTTTATTTCAGCCTGAATGTCAAAAGTACCTTAATTTTCATTTTTCTTCTTTTAGGAAGCCAGTTTAAATAAAAATACCAATGCTAAAGCTAGGTCTCCGACTAACCAGGGTAGACACCATTGCTGGTAAGAACTGTTTTCCCCTGAAATCCTGTTAAACCTGGATAATGGAGAGTAAGGAGAAACTAGAATACGAAAGCTGCAAATGCATGAAGCTCAGTCAGGTAAGACCCCGAGATTCCTGGGCAGGCCCCAAGCTACTGCCAATCATACTGTAAACACTACTGTAAAAATGTACAATTTTTAGAGTTAGCCTTAACTTTTCTGGAATTAACCTTGAGTGATTAATAGCTTGAATTCTACTAAGAACCAGATATTGTAGAAAATCCTTTAGTTCATGAATTCCACAAATACAAGTTTGCTGAACTAAAAGAGTCTGAGAATATCTACCTTTAGTCATGAGTCAGAAATAAGCGGTGATAGGCCAGGAGCAGAAAGCTCACACCTGTAATCCCAGCACTTAGGGAGGCCAAGGAGAGGGGATCGCTTGAGGTCAGGAGTCCGACCAGCCTGACCAACATGGTGAAACCACATCTCTTCTAAAAATACAAAATTAACCAGGCATGTTGGTGCACGCCTGTAATCCGAGCTACTTGGGAGGCTAAGGCAGGAGAATCACTTCAACTTGGGAGGCGGAGGTTGCAGTGAGCCGAGATCGCATCACTGCACTCCAACCTGGGCAACAAGAATGAAAATCCATCTCAAAAAAAAAAAAAAAGAAAAAAGAAAAGAAAAAGAAAGAAAATCAGTAGTGACTAATCCTTGTCTAAACTTGATATAAAAAGTAAACTTATTTAAAGGAATCTTGTGATTGTGTTTATCATCTTTTATCATCTAGAGCTGTAGTCCCCAGCCTTTCGGCACCAGAGTCTGTTTTTTTAGAAGATAATTTTTCCACAGATTGTTGGGGGTAATGAGGTTTCAGAATGAAACTGTTCCACCTCAGATCATCAGGCATTAATTAGGTTCTCATAAGGAGTGCGCAACCTGGATCCCTCGCATGTGCCGTTCACAATACTGTTTGTGCTCCTATGAGAATCTAACGCTGCTGCGGATCTGACAGGAGATGGAGCTCAGGCGGTAACGCTCACTCGCAGCTCACCTCCTGCTGTGCCACCCAGTTCCTAACAGGACACGAACCAGAACTGGTCCACCGCCCAGGGTTTGGTGACCCCTGATCAAGAGAAATTTCTTGGACAAAGTTTTGTTTGTTTTAGAGAGGGGATCTCACTTTGTTGCCCAGGCTGGAGCACAGGGGCTATTCACAGGCATGATGACAGCACACTGCAGCCGTGAACTCCTGGGCTCAAGTGATCTTCCCGCTTCAGTCTCTTGAGCAGCTGGGACTACAGACAGACGCCACCACACCCAGCTTGGATAAAGTGTTTTAATAAAAAATGCTATAAAAAAGATTTATGTCAGCTTGAAAAGTAACATACTTTTTCACAGTTTTATCAAAACAGATTTAGACTTGAACAATCTGTAGCATCAATGAGGCACTATTTTGTTTTTAAATTATTTGGTATTTTTCCAGTTTTACATTATAGTTGGGTTAGAGAAGGCAAAAGTTACATGCAGTTTTCCAGTTTTACCACTAGATGGAGAATGCATCTTCTAAGCAAGACAAATCTTAGGAGCGCCCACTTTGTGTGCACCATACTGCTAGGCCCTACCATGCTGAAATACCCTATGCAGATGATAACTTAAGTGTCTTTGTGGTCTAGGAAGACTAAGACAAGAACTCAAGAAACAGTATTTCGAAGTACAATATAAATGTCAAAATACAAACAAAATGTTGTATGAAAATTTAAAGAATAATTCCAAAAGATTAGCAGAGTTTTGGATACAGCGTATTTGAGTTTTGAAGTTCAAGTGATGTTTCAACAGGCTGAAGTGGAGTGTGATGCACAAAGACACAAAGGCAGAAAAACAGACAGTCAGCTTTCTTGGCAGAGATAAGATCTGAGATGTAGTACGGGGCTATATTGCTTTAAATATAGGAACCAGGCTCCTCCACATTCCTTCCCTCAGGCGGCTGGAATGCCCTGCTGCCACAGTCATAGCCCTTCTACCTCCTGGAAGGAGTCGAATGTGAATTTCTTGAAGTCAGAGATTTTTTTTGAGTATGTCTTTGAATCTCTAGCATTGTGCTAGATATATGTAGCTTGGGAGCCAAGAGCAATGGGAAGTTACTGGAATACTTTTCTGGATAAAAAATTTGGCCCACCAACTGACACAAGAACAGAAAGCCAAACACCGCATGTTCTCACTCATAGGTGGGTGTTGAACAACGAGAACACGTGGACTCAGGGAGAGGAGCATCACACACTGGGGGCAGTTGGGGGAGGGTAGGGGAGAGACAGCGGCGGGGAGGGGAGGGATAACATGGGGAGAAATGCCAGATATAGTATGCACCTAAAGTAAAATAAATATTAAAAAAAAAATTTTGGCCCACCAAATTTTGATTTCATATCCTCCTTTAATGGTGGGCCAAATTTTTTCTGATTATAAAAGGTATCGATGTTATTGTTATTTTTGGATATTTTTACAAATTTGGCCCGCCATTAAAAGAGGATATAGGTTTCATACCAATCAGAATCTTCCAAAAAATACGCCGTATTATGAAGGTAAGTCTAAAACATCAGTCTGCAAGGTTTTTTTTTACATTAAAGCAGCATTATTTGCGCACATCATGTGTATTGCTGCAATATAAAATGTCAAATTGGGATAGAGATTGCAAGCTGGTGACTTGGGATCCTATGTAGCTCAAGACAGATTTTGTTAAATTTGTACAATGTTTTAAAATATTTTTAGTTAATTGATATTAACTAAAGTAATTCTATTACTTAAAGTAATTGATATTATTTTACAAGTTATGAGATTTTCACATACAATTTAGATTTCTGGCTTCTCTTTAAAAATTCAAAAATTACATCATACTGGGTCCCGATTCTCAGATGGCAGAATCACCTGGCACTGGGTGGAGAACCTCCCTATAAGATCACACACATCCTCTCTGGATTTCACAGTCCCTATGCTCCCTTTGTAACACACAGGACCTACCTTCCCATATATACCACCTGTCTGGCACAGCATTTGATTTGTGTGACCTCTGTGTTGACTCTTTTGGATCTTCGAACTTGAGAGTATTTGCTGAACTAGTCATTACCAGTCATTACACACTGATATTCTAAAACTCTTTACTGCATCCACGTTGCTTAGTGTATAAAATGTGCTTTGTTACAACTGAGCATACACACCACTACTTCGTTAACCTGGGTTCTCCAAAAAGTTAGCAGAAGATTTTTGGATGCTATTGAATGGGATATAATCTGGAAAAATAAGAGGTAAGAGACATGGTGTAGGATCAAAGAGAGATCACATGAGTATTGCAACATCTGAGAACTCTGCCCTATGATCATACAGGGAGTACATTCTGGGCAGCAAAAATGTCTTAAGAAGAGTTAGGATTTTTATAGCAGGAATGCAAAGGGTCACTGTTGAACTCCTGAAGCCCATTTCAGAAGCAAGAGTCTTGATGGCCCTGCGTGGTGGCTCATACCTGTAATCCCAGCACTTTGAGAGGCCAAAGTGGGTGGATCACCTAAGGTCTGGAGTTTTCAGACAGCCTGGGCAACATGGGGAAACCCTGTCTCTACTGAAAATACAAAAATTAGCCAGGTGTGGTGGCACACACCTCTAGTCCCACCTGCTCGGGAAGGTGAGGCAGGAGAATCGCCTGAACCCAGGAGGCAGAGGTTACGGTGAGCCAAGATCCGACAAAGTGAGATACTGTCTCAAAAAAATAAAATAAGAAGCAGGAGTCTTGAGAGCTAGATATATCAGTCAGAGTCTAACCAGGAAAACCACAGAAACCACTTTAAGAACTTTTAACAGAGAGAAATTACAAAATTACATAGATAACTGGGTAAAAACTAAATGGAGGAGGTGAGAAACCAAAGAATTGATGGCAAAGTCACCCAGAGATTCACAACACCAGCAAGACTGGAAAGGCAAGGGAGGAGATGGCGTTACTACAAGGAAGCTGGGTCTACAGGGTCAGTTCTTGCAGAGGAAGTAGAGGGAAATACCCAGCCTTCTCCTTTGCCACCCGTTTTTATCTCCTGCTAGCATCTCACAGTGGCCATTCCAGCCAGAGCCAGTTGCTGTGGGATCTGCAAGCATCAGGGTCCCCAGACAAGAATGCTGAGAAGGGGCAGGGTAGGGATGGCCTGGAGAACAGGCTGTTGACCTGCATACCGATGACAAAGGCCAGCCATCTGAGATGGAACAGGGTTTTTTCTGTTTTTAACCTACAAAACATTGCTTTTAAATATCTCGATCCAAAGCATAGAGGGCTAAGTTAAGAAATTTTAATGTAAACCATAGGGTAGAGGATATGAGGTCATGGCCACTTCCCGTCACACAAAAAGGCAATAAAACACTTCCTGGTTTGGGAGGAAGATCTTATAGAGAGGCTGAGGAGGACAGGGCTCTCCAAGTCTGTGCATGGGGCTGCATAGGGAAGAACCTGACTTTGGTGATTCCTCCAGAGGTTAGGGCTGGGGACAGTTCAGGGGAGGGATGTACCATTTCCATCTGGAAATTTTGAAGGACACTGCCTTAAAGAATGCCCCACACTGACACGGGAATGAAGTAGACCAGCAGTCTAGGCGAGTGGTTTTCCATGGGGATTCTGGGGTTGTCTGTGTTCTGGGTGAGCTTCAGAGGCCACATGCCTCTGGGCAGGAGACACAGTCTCTGAGAAGGCCACGGCCCTGAGGACTAGATTCCAGTTGAGGAGGGCAGACACCATGAGCAGGAGTTGAGCACAAGAACTGCCGGTCTCCAGAGCACAGGCTGGCAGGAGCAGTAGCCAGTGGTGCACACAGGAGACACAGACTGTAGCTGAGGCCAACAAGGAGTGGAGGTCACAGGGGCCCAGGCCCTCCTCTCCACAGTGCAGTGCTGGTACATGCCACCTGCCACCTGCACTCGCAGCACAGCTGTGGGGCAAAGAGAAAAGGAGATTTTTTTTTTAAAGTCTAAGCATCAAGTTTGACTTTGAATTAAATTTGAATTCTGAATTGGTTATTTTTCCAAAAGAAAGGATGTTTTTCCAAAAGAAATGAGGGGCTATTTTTATCAACAAATAAACTTGTATTTCTTTGCATCTGACTTCAGACCTATTGTGTGTGCAGGGTTTCAAGCTAGTATGCCTGCTCTGAGTTTAAACAAACAGACCACACACACACATGCACACAGATCTCACACACACGCACACACACACACAGTTTTTCAGCCCTTCAATTGCCTTCTTTGTTACTGGCTGAATCAGCCTTTCCCTGAAGCAAAGAATGCCATTCTAATGGGTGAACGGTCATTGAGCAACAAATATCATTTTGGGAAAAAAAAAAAACTTGGTAACTTGGTTTCAACTTTCCAAGTTATCCAAAATTCCAAATTCATTTCCTTTTCTTTGTGGAGACCTGTGAGCCCCACAAGGATGTTTACTCTAATCTAGACATCTCCACTTCCAAGATCGCCTCCATGTGGAATATCTCTCTTTTCAAGTCCTTTAGGATTACCCAGGGGGGCTTGACCTTCAGTAAAAATCTCCCATCCCTTCATTGGTGGCTTTCCTTCATTCTCCTGCTGACCCTACCCTCAGGAAGCTTCAGCCGTGAGGCACACTGAGCCTCCATTGATGGATGAGGAGTTCATTGCATGCATTAGGCAGGGCCCTGAGACACAGTTGTGCAGGAAGAGTGCATCTTACAGCTCTAGGGGCATCATTTTCATCCCAGCCTGTGTATACACCACTCCTTCACAGGGATGTACAAGGTGTGCATGGTGGGCCTCGATTTACATCAACGGGGGGAGCAGCTATCTTTCCTTAAGAGCAACAGAAAGTGTAGGCTGATTCCTAAACAGAAATCTCCTCTCCTCCCAGCTAGAGACAGAATCCTCCTTGGCTGGCCACAGGCATATCCTGAGCTGAGGCTCTCCCAGGCTGGTGTGGTCCTCCCCTCGTGTCCTCTCTGTCCCTATCTCCCAAGTCAGCCTCAGCTTCTGCATCACTCACAACAGGTTCTCTTTCAAGCCTAGCTCTAAAATCTTGTCTCTTTCTCCAAAACCTCGTCTTTCCAAATGTCCCTTGAGCCTCTACAATCATGGCCTGAGTTGCTTTATGACTTTGCTTGATGCTTTATGTCTGTATCTCTCTGAAAAGAGGTTTAGTTCTTTGAACTATTCAGGGTCCAAGAAAGAAGCCTTCAATATAGCATTCCACATTTCTTTATTTCTTCGTCTACCAGCTGTTCTTCATCTGCCTCTAAGTAGCACACCTGGTCTGTGCACCCTGTTTTTTTCTCCCAACTTGAGGCTGACGCAGGAACTCACAGATCTCTTCTAGGTTATGGAAGACCAATGCAGCACTGACTCAAGCTCTCTTCATCTGTGAAACATATTATGGCACCAGTTCTACTTTACTGAGGCTACCCATAGTGGCACAGGACACTGTGCACGGGGTCCCCTCCTACAGTTCCACGTGGAAAGTGAGGCATAGACTCCTTCTGCTCTGATGACGGAACCAAGCTCCATCAACCTGTTCCCCTACCATGGGTTTGACTACAGGGGCCTGGGACCAGGCTGCACGTTAGCGATTGCTCTCCTCTTACTGTTTGTCCAATTCCTCTCTCCCCAATTCCTGCCTAGAAGGGAGACGGGGGAATTGCCCATGAGTCATAGTCTGTATTGTTCCCTTCTCTGTGGTTTCTTTTTATAAAGCTAAACTCTGATCTTATGATTTTGTTTCAACTTTGAAACCAAGCCCTCTTTGAATGAAAAACGGAATCATTTTTCTCTCTCAAAGGCTTGGCTCAAACAAATACAAAATGCTACGATTTTCAGACTCTTTGCCAAGTGTGAATTTAAAAATCCATTCAACCCTGCTATGGTTTGAATGTCCCCTCCAATACTCATGTGGAAATTTAAGTGCCATTGTGATAATATTAAGAGGCAGAACCTTAAAGAGGTGATAAGGTCACAAGGCTCTGCCCTCATGAATGGATTGATGCCATTATCTTGAGAAGGGGTTAGTTATCCCAGGAGAGGGCTCCTAATAAAAAGGATACATTTGGCCCAATTTCCTGTCTTGTGCCCCCTGTTACCATGTGATGACTTCCATCATGCAATCTCATGGCAAAAAGACCCCACCAGATGCAGCGCATTGATCTTGAACTTCCTGCCTCTAGAATCATTAACCAAATCAACCATACCTGTTTTATTGTGCTTCACTTTATTGCACTTCACAGATAGTGCATTTTTTTTTTTTTTTTTTTACAAATTGAAGGTTTGTGGCAACATTGAGCAAGTCTATCAGCTCCATTTTTCCAACAGCACATACTCGTTTTCTGTCTCCATGGCACATTTTGCTAAATTTTGCAATATTTCAAACTTGTTCATTACTATTACATTTGTTATGATGATCTGTGATCAGTGTTCTGACTGTACCGCTGGCTGGTCATTTTCCCATCTCTGACCCTCTCATTGGACCTCCCTGTTCCACAAAACATAAATATTGAAATTGGACAAATTAACAACACTACAATAACCTCTATGTGTTCAAATGAAAGGAAGAGTAGCACATCACTCATTTTAAATCAAAAGCTAGACATGCTTAAGCTTATTGAGAAAGACATGTCCAAGGCTGAGATAGGTCAAAAGCCTTTTGTACCAAATAGGTAGCCAAGTTGTGAATGCAAAGGAAAAGTTCCTGAAGGAAACTAAAAATGCTACTCCAGTAGTGGTATGAACAAGAAAGTGAAACAGAATTATTGCTGATATAGAGAGAGTTTTAGTGGGTCTGGATAGAATTTCAAACCAGCCACAACATTCTCTTAAGCCATAGACTAATCCAGAGCAAGGCCCTCACTCTTTTCAATTCTATGAAGGCTCAGAGAAGTGAGGAAGCTACAGAATAAAAGTTAAAGCTAGCAGAGGTTGGTTCATGAGGTTTAAGTAAAGAAGCCATCTCCATAAAAGTGCAAGGTGAAGTGGCAGGTGCTGATGTAGGGGCTGCAGCAAATTATCCAGAAGCTCTAGCTCAGATCATTGATGAAAGTAGCCACACTAAACCACAGATTTTCAATGTATGTGAAACAGCCTTCTATTGGAAGAAGAGGCCATTTAGACTTTCATAGCTAGAGAGGAGAAGTCAATGTCCAGCTTCAAAACTTCAAAGGACAGGCTGACTTTCTTGTTAGGAGCTAATGCAGCTATTGACTTTAAGTTGAAGCCCATGCTTATTTACCATTCTGAAAATCCTAGAGCCCTTGAGAATTATGCTAAATCTACTCTGCCTGTGCTCTATAAATAAAACAACAAAGCCTGGATGACAGCATGTCTGTTTACAGCATAGTTTACTGATTATTTTAAGCCCACTGTTGTGACCTACTGCTCACAAAAAAAAAAGATTCTATTGAAAATATTACTGTTCACTGACAATGTACCCGGTCATCCAAGAGGTCTGATGTAGACAAACAAGGAGATTCATGTTATTTTCATGCCTGCTGAGACAAGACTCATCCTGCAGCCCATGGATCAAGGAGTAATTTTAACTCTCAAGCCTTATTAATTAAGAAATACATTTCACAAGGCTGTAGCTGCCATAGATAGTAATTCTTCTGATGGATCTAGGAAATATATGTAAATTGAAAACCTTCTGAGAAATATTTGCCTTTCTGGATGCCATTAAGAACATCTGTGATTCATGGAGAGGACGTTAAAATTTCAACATTAACGGGGCTTTGGAAGAAGTGGATCTCAACCATCATGGATGACTTTGAGAGGTTCAAGTCTTCAGTAAAGAAAATAATTACAGATGTGGTAGAAATACCAAGAGAACTAGAATTAGAAGTGGAGCCGGAAGATGTAACTGAATTACTCCAATCACAGAATAAAACTTGAACAGATGAGTTGCTTCTCATAGAGGGGCAAAAAAAAGCGGTTTCTTGAGATGAAAGCTACTCCTGGTGAAGATGCTATGAACATTGCTAAAGTGACAATAAAGGATTTAGATTATTTCATAAACTTAGTTGATAAAGCAGGGCAGGATTTGAGAGGACTGACTCCAGTTTTGAAAAATTTTCTACTGTGGGAATAATGCTTTCAAAGAGCATCACAGGCTACAGAGCAATCTTTCACAAAAAGAGTTGGCCGGGCATGGTTGCTCATGCCTGTAATCCCACCACTTTGGGAGGCTGAGGCGGGTGGATCATGAGGTCTTGAGATCGAGACCATCCATGCCAATATGGTGAAACCCCATCTCTACTTAAAAAATACAAAAAAAATAGTTGGGCTTGATGGTGCATGCCTGTGATCCAAGTTACTCAGGAGGCTGAGGCAGGAGAATCACTTAAACCAGGAAGTCAGAGGCTGCAGTGAACCGAGATCGTGCCACTGTACTCCAGCCTAGGCAACAGAGCAACACTCTGTTTCAAAAAAAAAAAAGAGTCAATTAATGTTCAAAGTTCACTGTTACCTTATTTTAAAAAATGCCCCACACACCGCAAGCTTCAGTAACCATGACCCTGATTAATCAGCAGCCATCAACGTCAAGACAAGACTCTCCACCAACAAAAAGATTACAACTCGTTGAAGGTTCAGATGATCATTAGCATTTTTTAGCAATATTTTAAAATTAAGGTATGTACTTTTTTAGGACATAGTGCTATTACACATTTAATATAGTGTAAACTTAACTTTTACATCCACTAGGGAATCAAAAAATGTGTGTGACTTACTTTATTATGCTATTTACTTTATTGTAGCCGTCTGGATATTTATGAATATCTGGATATTCCAGATACCTGGAATATCTTCAAGGAATGCACATACATTTCTGTTTATTATAAACTACTCAGTTTGTGGTTTTCTATTAAAGCAGTAGAAAATGGAATAAAACAAACCTTGCCATTAAATTATTTCTTTGTAGACAGTGTCTGCCCACAACAGTGAATGCCATTATCTAATAGGCAAACAACTAGAGTATAATTTTAGGAGATAAAAAAATGTAAGGTCGAAATCTCCAAATACTGTTCCAGAACACCTTTAGAGACAAGCTGAGACATTGTTTTGCTTTGAAATTATTGCTGATGATACAGTTTTGTTTTTACCTGTTATATTTCTTCAGGAATGCTGTCATGACTTTTAAAATATTTGATGAACCCTACTGTTAGGTCTTGCAGAGCCACTGCGGATGGATGGATGTTAGACAAAGTCATGGTTTCAAGGCTTTATCAAAATTCCTAGAAATTTCCTCATGACATTTAGTCATTTCTTATGCTTTAAGATCTTTTATAGTCTGGATCTCATTAAAGAGAATCCCTGCTTGAACTGGGAGAACACTTTTATAGGGAAAGACAAGAATGTATTAGTCACTGAACTGAGACTTGTTTTGGTAAATTTATGAGGAAGTGGAATACATTTAAGACTTTCTTTGCTTAACAGCTTGTTTCCTTCAGATCTCCACTTTGGCCATAATATTTAGTTACTTCTTGAGAACAAGACTCTAGAGAGATTCCATTTTTCCTCAAAGGAATCTTTAAATAATCCATATTACTCTTTGTACTGAATAACCAAATACTTAAGCCAGACCTATGTCTCCTGACCAGGCAGATTTTCCCTATCGTATCTGTAACTGGTCTTGATTTCTGCCTGGGGCATTACCTAATTGTAGAAGAGATCATTTTTTGTTTGTTTGTTGTTTGTTTTGAGACAGAGTCTTGCTCCGTTGCCAGGCTGGAGTACAGTGGCGTGATGTAGGCTCACTGCAACCTCTGTCTCCCAGGTTCAACTGATTCCCTTGCCTCAGCCTCCCAAGTAGCTGGGACTACAGGTGCACACCACCACGCCCAGCTTTTTTTTTTTTTCGTATTTTAGTAGAGATGCAGTTTCACCATGTTGGCCAGGATGGTCTTGATCTCCTGACCTTGTGGTCCATCTGCTTGGCCTTCCAAAGTGCTGGGATTACAGGCATGAGCCACGGTGCCCAGCCAAGATAACGTATTTTAAAAATAAGTTTAAAGAGTGGTTTTACCCTGCATAATTAATGAGGAAGATGTTTTTTGTTTGTAGGGTATTCCACAGTTTATCTCCTCAAACTACATCTCAACAATGTTCCTAAATAATGAAGCAATTGCTTTTCAGTTTCTAGAAAGGTAATAGCCATTTACTGCAAAGATATTCCAGCTTATATAGAGAAAGTGATATATATACTGAAAGACAGCCTTCTCGCTTCCCTTCTGGGGTTCTAATGTCTTTCCTGGAATTTCCTTCCAGGAGATTTCTGTTTTCCCTTAAAGAGTTAACTGCTGAATGAGAAACATCCTGACAGAAGACAATATGGTTCCTTTTAGAAGGGAACAGGGTTATTTTATTTATGACATGTTAAAGTATGCAACCTCTAAATTATTAACTGAAAAGTCAATAATCTAATGTACTAATAACAATATAACATATCACTTTCAAAGTAATAACTAGTCCATAATGTTTTAAAAACTCATATAACCATCAAAAGTATGTAATAAAAAACAGTGATCCTCTGCTTTGTTCATCTTCCTGTTCTGTTCCTTAGAGGTAACTGTTTTCAATTTTGTCATGTTCTAGCATTTACCTTCATATTTCTAAATATGCAACTTTGCTATTTATTCATCAATTTTAGAAATTATCCAAGTTATCTATTATTATGGTAGAGGAGTTACACTCCCTCAGCTTCCCCTAATCCATCCTTCCAATGCAGTTTTTTCATAAATTTTGGTAAATTCATTTTCAGTGTTTTCCATCACTATGACTGTATGTATATTTACATCTAATTCAAGAAGTGTGACTGAATAGCACACTCTAGGGCAATCAGGAGGCCAGCTGACTGTTTCTTCATGTAACCCCAAAGGTCAACGTGTTACTGGTAGAGGGTGTCCAGGTTCTTGGCATCATGAACAAAGAACTGGACACAATGCACAAACAAAGCAAGGAAAGAATGAAGCAACAAAAGCAGAGATTCACTGAAAACAAAAGTACACTCCACAGAGCAGGAGTGGCCCAAGCACAGGGGCTCAAAAGCCTAGTTACACAATTTTCTGGGGTTTAAATACCCTCTAGAGGTTTCCATCTGCCATTTGATGTACACCTCATGCAAATAAATTAGTGGCCCACAATCAGAGGCTTTGCTTGCAGAAAGCAACCAATCAGAGGCTAAAGTGAAGTTACAAAGGTTACACTCTTTGCAAACATCTGATTGGTTGTAGAAAGCAACCAATCAGAAGCTAAAGTGAAGTTACAAAGTTACACCTCTATGCAAATGAAGACTTGGCTAGCAATCAGTCTGATTGTGGAAAGGAATTAATCAGAACTACTTTCAATTTTTCATTTGCTGCTCAGAAAAGAAAGGGCGGTTTGCAAAGGGTCCTGTGGTCCTTTTGTTACTTAGATGTGGATAGTCGCGGTTTTCCTTTGATTTAGTTCTAGGAAGTCAGGGGGGATCCACCGTAGATTCACTGCCTCCAGACACTGTTCTCCTGCCTCAAATATCTCTAGAGAGACACTGTATTTTTTCTGAGGTTGTTCATCTCTCCACATCCTGCTTGTGGTTGTATGATTGGTTATTGTTATTCTGAAATTCAGTTGGGGAACTTGAAAAAGGCTTTACCATTTCAAACGCAGATCACTGAATTTGTTTTAAATGAGTCATTTCATCTTCACTCTTCTCTATTTCTGGTTCAGTTTCAAAGTATCCCTTCCATTACTAGTGTTGGGAAGAGGTGGGACCTGACTACTTGTAGTGTGTATAGTAACCTGGGAATCTAACTGTTGCATATACAGGCCTTCAAACGGTTCCCAGACTTTGCTATTTACACACTTTTGCGCCAAACCTTTATAGACTCCAATGGGGATGGCACCAGGTTCAAGAGGCCAAGAAGACACCCAGAGCCAGCAAACAAGACATGGGGTTGTACTGGGGGCTAACTACAGGGGACAGCACAGTGGTGGTGGGCAGGACAGTAGAACCCCACAACCCAGTGGCAGTAGGCTGAGCAGAAGAATCAAAATCACTTGCAGAAAGCATGCAGTTTTTATAGCATTTTCACTTAGCCCCTGTCCCCTAAAATCTCCACCTGGAAACTTTCATTTAACCCAAAACAAAGGGCCTCAATGCTCTGTACAGCCCACATCCCACAGGACAGGATGGGGCCAAGATGTTCCTTATAGATAAGTAATAAATCTCTGGATAGTGTCCCTCCCAGATTCCTTAGCTTGGAACTCTGAACAGCATTCAGGTGCACCTGCCATACAGGGTCATTCTCAGGGTATGTGTAAATTATTGCTATCAAGTTAATACACACACACACACACACACACACACACCCTACACAGCCTTGCCTTCTGAGATTCCTGGCACTTCCAATTCATGAGCATTTTCAGGATTCTGTGGAACAAATCAGCTAAGTCCTACTAGTATCCTCATTTATGAGTACTCTTAACTTGTTAGGTCTACTGATTACATTTAAAATGTACTGAGTAGAGGAAGAGGTGAAAGAAACAGGAATTTATCTTCAAATAAGCAATAAAGCATCAATTGTGTTGGGTTCATTTCATATCTGTGATAACAGACTTTTAATTTGTCCATAGAGTTCTGTCTATCCTTCATGAGCTTGGCATGACATGTCTGGTTTTTTGTTTTGTTTTGTTTTTGGTTTTTTTTTTGCACAAAGGTAAACCTTGACAGATACGAAAAGAATCTTGAAGTAGCACTTGCCTTGTGTCAGATTTAAGAGGACAGTGGTCTGAGCCCCTGAACTACAGGTGACGTTAAAGAACCATAACTTTAATCTTTAAAATATTCTACAATTGCAGGAACATGTGAGACCAAGAGTTGAACTCTGTGTCTCAAAAGTAATAAAAGGTCTTAAATTTCATCCCTTGCTAGAAGGGGTTAGAAACGCCTGTTCTGGGCACCTTGCATCCAGGAAGTAAGTTTGAACCATCAGTCTGTAATGCATCTGTGTTTCTTCCCTTCCTGCTGTGGTTGGGATTGGTGTAGCTGTCAGGTGGAACTGCTGCACCAAAATGCCCAGGGCTTAATGGAATCCATCATGAGTACAGCTCTAAGATTTTTACATATTTATGGTTCTGTCCATTCCTGTATGATGATAGAATGGGAAGGATATATTCACTTTTTGTGTGACAGCTAAAGATACTTATCAAACTAATATATTCCTTGTCTGTTTTTTTTTTTTTTTTTTTAAAGAAAGGGTCTCAAGCTGCTGCCCAGGATGGAGTACAGTGGTACAACGATAGCCTCAAACTCCTGGGCTCAAGACATCCTGCCACCGCAGCCTCTCAAGTAGCTGGGATTACAGGCATGCGTCATCACATCCAGCTATTTTTTTTATTTTTTGTAGTGACGGGATCTTGCTGTGTTGTTGCTGAGGCTGGTCTCGAACTCCTGGATTGCTTGAGGAGCAATCCTTCCACCTAGGTCTATTTATGTAAATATTGGTATTATATCCAGAACAAAATAATGTGGTATAAAAGAATGATTAAGACCTGACCATATGCTATTATCTGAAAATAATCTTAACATACGAAATAAGTCAATAAATAAGTACCCAGAGCCAGCAAACAAGACATGGGGTTGTGTTGGGGGCTAAACACAGGGGAGAGCACAGTCGGGGTGGGCAGGATAGGAGAACCCCACGACCCAGTGGCAGTGGGCTGAGTAGAAGAATCAAAATCACTTGTAAAAAGCATGCAGTTTTTATGGCATTTTCAAATAAACGCTATAAAAAATTTAAGGAAGTACACTCCTTAAATCCTAAAAAGCAAGGGTAGGGGAACGCTTTCTGGTAAAACACTAAAGACAATCTTAAATACTGAGAAGAATCTGAAACAATAGTAGAAAAATTAAAAATGCTAAATACAATTTAAACAAAGTTCTGATACAGAGGTTAAAACTGGACGACCAGAGCCACTGACCGCACTGAGGTAGCAATGTGTGTCACAGCTTACGGCAGTCATGGTCTTTCCGAGAGCAGGCCTCCTTGGAAGACTTAGACACAATCTTATCACTAAAAGCAAAGATCCTCAGGTGTAAATATCAAAGAGAATGGCCTTACATTTTCTCCTGTGTGACCTAAAGCAATGACACGGGACTTTTGCACCTCAGTTGCCTTATCTGAAAAAATAGGATGCCTGCCTCCTAGGACTGTTGTGACAATTAAGAGTAAAACTGTTCGATGAGTGTCTGGCACAATGACACAATGTGACTGTTAACAATTAGTGTTATTACCTCACACCTAAGGAAAGAAGGAAATAGAAAAATTCTAAAAAAATAAAAAATAAGGTAGGGGTGGGGATGGTTAGAATTAGCTAAAGGTGATGCCCTAATCACACAGCCCAGGGTCTCTCCCTTTTGGTCCTAAATTGTTTTTCAATTCAGGAAATTCCAGGATTGCATCAGCAGAATGAGATAACTGGCTTGTCGTCTGAACCCTTTGCCAGCACGAGATGCTATTATGTGAGCCCACTGTTCCAACATGAGTCACACATGTGAGCTGCAGCCACTTCTGCAGATGGAATAAAGTGTTTCATCAAGGTACAAGAACTGCACTTTCTCCTTTTTTCTCACCTTGAACCTGAATCATATGGGATTAATTTCCTAAGTATTTGCTCTACAGTTAACTCCAAATTATCCATGCTAGTGGAGAGAAAGAAAGACATAGATGGACATAAAGAATGACTGCTTCAAAAATCCCTTATAACTTGTGACTTTCGTAGTTAGAATTCTATATTGAGAATTGGTGCCTAATGTTCTGGAAACAAAACTTGAAGCAGAGTAAGTCTTGCTGGTCAGGCACAGGGACTCGTGCCTGTAATCCCAGCACTTTGGGATGATGAGGCAGGCAGATGGGCTGAGCCCAGGAGTCTGAGACCAGACTGGACAACATAGTGAAACCCTATCTCTACAAAAAAAGACTCTTTAAAAAATTAGACAGGCATGGTGGCACATGCCTATGGTCCCAGCTACTCAGGAGGCTGAGGTGGGAGGATCACTTGAGCCCGAGAGGTTAGGACTGTAGTGAGCCATGATGGTACCACTGCATTCCAGCCTGGCCAACAGAGTGAGACCGTCTCAAAAAAAAATTAGGTTAAAAAAGTTTTAAAATAAAATAAGTCTTGCTAGAAGACTGACCCCAGACAAACCAGAAAATTTATCCCAGCCTTTATCCCATAACCTAGTACAAAACCGTGCTGCTTTCCTCTACTGAGGCAGGAGGAACCATAGCATTTGATGGGGGACATTACTAGCCTGACTTGTGTGATTGCTGTCTCATGTACTTCATGGGGAGAAGGAAGGTAGTTAATCATTCCTGGCAGCTGAATATAATTGTGAATAGAGCCTCAAGTCTCCTTATCATTCTGAAGATTGTATGCAATAGGAATAACAAAGAAAATGATGATATCACCTGAGAGTTTAAGTTATTTTTTTAAATTCATGAATGGTATAGTTTATGCGTTATGTAGAAATCAGGTCTTTAATAGACTGACCCTGGGAATACTGGTTGGAGGGTTTTTTTTGTTTTTGTTTTCCCAAGGGCAGAGAGAGCAAGGAAGGAAGGAAGGGAGAAAGAAATATCAGTCTGAATCAGTGATACACACACACCCATATATCAGTTTTATTATTGAGTTGTAATTTTTTTTTTGAGGCAGGGCTGGAGTGCAGTGTCATGATTATAGCTCACCACAGCCTTGAACTCCTGTCTTAAGCAATCCTCCTGCCTCAGTCTCAAAGTGCTGGAATTACGGGCATGAACCACTATGCCTGGAGACGTGTAAGGTAATGTAATTCTACTACGTGGTAAAACCCTAAATCATGATTTTCTGTATATCCCACTGAAGCCAGTTCATTAAATCCCACAAGCCAGTTCACCTATGAGATACTTTCTACAAAGTTTAACTCTTCAAGTACGCAAACACTTTTTTAATGTATGAATTTAGAAATGACTGTCTGAACATTTTGTTTCTAAAATACAAGATGACATGTGTTTTATGAATGTATGTATTCCATTTCATTATTTCTCTCAGCAGAACATAAATTCATGGTGAAGGGCACCATAATGAATTACTTAGCCCAGCCAGTCTTTTTGACTTGAGCTTAGATGACTGATACCGTTTGGCTCTGTGTTCCCACCCAAATCTCATGGTGAATTGTAATCCCATGTTGGGGAAAGGTGAGAGGTAACTAGATCATGGGGGTGGATTTCCCCCTTGCTGTTCTCAGGACAGTCAGTGAGTTCTCACAAGATCTGGATGTTTAAAAGTGTGTAACACTCCCCCTTCGCACTTTCTTTCTCCTGCTCCACCATGTGAAGATGTGCCTGCTCCTGCTATGACTGTAAGTATCCTGAGGCCTCCCCAGCCATGCTTCCCATACAGCCTGTGGAATAGTGAGTCAACTCATCCTCTTTTCTTCATAAATTACCCTGTCTCAGGTAGTTCTTTTTAGCAGCATGAGAACAAAGTAATGATGAGAACAAAGTAATGCAATGACCATACTGTCTCTAGGTACACACTTCGCTGTTGTCAGCCACACAAAAACCTGGTTGAGGATGGAAGGCCGTATTGGCACTCAGAAGCCATCTGAAGGCCAGTCTTCATTTTTTTCTTGGCATTTTCAGCCTGTACTACCTTTTTATTTCAAAATGAAGAGAGTTTTTTTAAAAAAAGAAACAGATGATAATGGTTGAAAATACACTACAAATATGTATTTCACTCTTCAGAAATAACTGTGTATAAACTTTTATATTTTAATGCACATGTACAATTTGTTAATAAATGTAATTGATTAAAAAAAAACTTCAGCCAAATTAAATTTAAAGGAGTTTAACTGAGCAATAAATGATTCATGAATCACGCAGCCCCCAGAACTATAGCAGATTCAGAGACTCCGGTGCAGCCATATGGTAGAAAATTTACAGACCAAAAAGAAAAAAAACAGGAAGTGATATACAGAAATTGGAAGTGAAGTACAGAAACAGCTTGATAGGCTACAGCTCGGCATTTGCCTTACTTGAACACAGTTTGAACACTCAGCAGTGTATGAGTGGTTGAAGTATGGCTGTTGGGATTGGCCAAGACTCAACTATTGTTACAGGCACATACTCCTAAGTTAGGTTTTCAATCTTGTCTGCCAATTAAGTTAGATTACAGTTTGTCCACAAGGACTCAAATATAGAAGTACGGAGTCCTTCTCAGGCCATTTTTAGTTCAGTTTAACAAATCATAATCAACAAATTAAGTAACCTAATTTTTTCACTTGCAGTGTATCATGGGCATCTTTCTTGTTAGAGTTGATAGAAACATCTCAAATATTGTTAAACTTGACTGCACATTAGAATTACCTGGGGCACTTTATAAAAATGCAAATACTGGGCCTCACTCTCAAACATACAATCAGAACCTCTGAGGGTGGGTCCTGGAATTGTGAGTTTTTTTAAAGTGCTTCTGGAGATTCACAGGTGCAGTCAGGGTTGAGAATCACTTATCTTATTTTTTTAATCTACATAGTATTATGCATATACCATATAAACCCTCTCCTACCGATGGACACTTAGGTAGTTGTGAATTTTTCTACTATATGCAGTGCTGCAATTAACATTATTTTATATACATTTTGCTTATTTGGCCTGAAGATAAAGTCCTAAATTTAGAATATGCATATTTAAAATCTGAATACATGTGCCAGATTATTTTCCAGAATGACATATTCTAAAGTACCAACCAACTGTCTCTTCCTACCCTGGCAATTATTGATATTTATCATCCTTGTCAGTTTGATGGATTGAAAACAATCCTCTAATGTTGCTTTCATTTGAATTTCTTTGCTTATTAGTGAGGCAGAGAAACTCATGAGCCATTATTCTGTCTCCTAAACTAACTCTAAACAGAGTCAAGTACTGACTAAAGTGAAAGTTCTACTGGATTATTTATTTAGCAGGTAGAAGCTGGGGAGAACAGTAGCTCCAAAGGATCATGAAATTGTAGTGTTGAAAGAAAACTTAGAGATCATCTAGTTTAATTCTGAGTAATGCAGTGACTTATTTTCCCATCCAAAAGCTGAATGTTACTAACACTAGAAAATTCAAATGAAACAATAGTGAGGTGAGGAAAAGACATGGCAAAGGAGGAGAAAACCTAAACTGGGGAGGAAAAAAGATGAGAACAAAGGAAAGGGTGGCGCACAAAGAATAGACAGAAAGGGGGAGTACTATCCTGTGGATGGGTCCACAGGATGGATCCATACTGGATGGGTCCTTCCGAGAAAGCAGGTGAGCCAGGTCCATGGAGATAAGGGCAAGGGCCACAAGGACAAAGCCATGGATAGGAGAGCGGCTTCTCTAGATCGGGGCAGCTGGACCCTGCTGCCAGCAACATACCAGCTGGAATCTGTTTCCAGATAGACTGACCCGTGTTGGTGCACTGAGAAGTCAAGTGAGCCCATCCCCTAACAGAGGCTGAGGGCTCAAGTTCTCAGCTAGGTTAGGAACAAGACAGCAGCCAGCAGTAATTTTTTTTTTTTCCTCCCCCCGGGGCGACGTGGGGAGGAGGGAAGGTTGTGGCCTGGGGCCCCCCCCCTTTTAAAAAATGAAATCTAACCAGTACGGCTAGGTGTAGGATGACGATTTCTGGTAGGTTTATGTTTGCAGCCAGAGAGAGGAGTTCACCTCATAGATATGATAATCAGAACTGATTCTCAGGAGAGCGTGGCATCTCCTGACTCTTTTTAAGACTATCATATCTGTGTGGTGAAATTCTGGACTTTGGTGGGCATTTGAGGATGCTCATTTCAGCTTTATAACCTAGACAGGGACTACTCCCCTCCTCAACTTTAATAATATACATGCTCCTGTGCCCACTTTGATTAGATACAAAGCCTAAATCTCTTCTTACTCTTCTTTGATCACTGAGAAAGAAGTGGATACTTCCACCAAGGAAACGTCTGTTACTCTAGAGTTTGAGGACAGATGTATAAAACCACTGTTCTTAAATGAGGTGGTTAATGCCCGACGTGCACTTAGTTCTTCTAGAATTATTTGCCCCACCCAATCATAGTGAAACCAGCAGTGTTGAGAGTGGGGAGCAGCACCCAGCAGCCAGTGGTGTTGGGTGAGAGGGATGGTGATGCCATCTTCCATGCCGACCTCTGATAGGTGGGCAGATATGCAGCTCACCTCTAAACCAGCCGCAAACCCCTACTGGTGAGGCAGGAGCCAGAGCTAAGGTCCCTGTGGGGGACCACCACACAGCCTACATCTTGACAAAATGCCCACTGCATTTGCTCAATACTGGGAGTGGCTTTGAATACTATTTAAAGGTAAAGCTGCCTGACAGCAGTAACTTGAGCATATCCTGAGACTGACCCTGTATGGCACATACACCTCCCTGTGTGCTCAAAGCTAGGGAATCCAGGAGTGGCCAACCCAGAGATTCATTCCGTGTCTAGGAGGGACATCTAAGCCCCCATCCCATCCCAAAGAGCACAGGCCATGCAGTGGACTGAGGCCCAGAGTTTTGGGGTAAATGAAGATTGCCAAGTGGAGATTGATAAGGGGAGGGTATTAAGTGAAAATGCTACATGAACTGCATGGTGTTTGCAGGCAGTCGTGATTTTCCTGCTCAGCCTGCTGCCACTGGGCTCTGCAGTTATCTGGACTATTCTATCACCACTGGGCTCTTTTCTCTGTAAGTCCCTAGAGAAACCCCACACTGGTTCTGGGTCTCTTCAACCTGGTGCTTTCCCTACTGAGGTTTGTAGGGGTTTGGTACAACTGCTATGGAGGCTGAATCATGGGTTGCTGGGTGTTGTTAATGCCCTGCAGCCAGAGACCCCCAGGAACACCCCTGCAGCTGAAAAGTTGGGTTTAGTGCTCCAAGCAATGGGGGAGACCAGACACCCTGGGGCATGCCTCTGTCACCATGGGGTGTTTAAAAGACTTACTATAGGATTTGGGCTCTTGCTAGGTAATTGCAGAGTTTAAGGAAGTAGGAGTTTCCTCTAGACTGGAGGCTGTCAGGAGCCAGAGGTAATTCTAAGATTGGGCATCTTAATGAATCTCATCTAGAAGGAGGGAAGACTAGAGTAAATCTAAGCTGATCGTTGGTAAAGCAGCAGCAGGCACTCATATTAGTCAGGATAGGGGCATGTTTGGTTGTTTTTGTGGCTAGGAAAATGTTTATGTTTTGTCCATGTTCAGACCTAATCGCAAAGTGGTCTCATTTCTCTCTTGATTCATCCTGGTCCTAGGATGGCCTTACTGGTGGTCTGTGAAATGGTTTATGTTCAGCGGAACGCACAGGCCTGACTGTGGGGTGCCAGGGCAGCTCCTGAGTGTCAGGGGCTTCTTATCTCTTTCTCACAGTCAAATTTGACTGAGGCACAGAGCTCTTAAAGATCACATGGGGCAAATGAGAACAAGACTTAGGCTGGAAGGAGTGTGAGAGAGCCCAGCATTAAGGGAGGATGGCAGGAAGCCACAGACAGTAAGGAGGTCTGAGGTCTCACACAAACCCGGGATCAGAGGTCTCACATAAACCAAGAGGGCACTGTTGAGGGACAGCTACTACGAAAATCAGGGGGAAACAGGGAAGGATGAGTTCCCAGGCAGGGATACTACTAGAAACCAGGCTGCTTAGTAGAGTTTGGAATGGGGGCAATATGTTTGTACCACTGATGTGAAGATGGGACTCGTGTCTCTGTCCTGATGTGTCATATTCTAGAAAGTGCATACTGAAAGCCACTGGATGCTTCAAATATGTAATTTTTATTACTTGACCAGCCACAAAATGTTCTTCACTAACCAGCACATTAATTCTGAAGTAGGTATAACCCTGAGACTAGAAAGTAAAACTGAATGGTAGTACCTAGGGTAGGGCTGGCAAATTTAGGAAAAATGTTAGAGATCTTCAGTTGAATCTGAATTTCAGATAAACTTCAAATATGCAATACTTGAGAATACTTATTATTAAAATAAACTATTTATTATCTGAAATTCAAATTTAACTGTCCTATATTATACATGGCAGCCCTAACCTAAGTAGGTATTTTTACATCTTTATGTATGTATGTATTTATTTACTTGAGACAAAGTCTCACTCTGTCACCCAGGCAGGAGTGCAAGTGGGGCGATCTCGGCTCACTGCAACCTCGGCCTCCCGGGTTCAAGCGATTCTCCTGCCTCAGCCTCCCAAGTAGCTGGGATTACAGGTGCCTGCCACCACACCCAACTAATTTCTGTATATTTAGTAGAGATGGGGTTTCACCATGTTGGCCAGGCTGGTCTTGAACCCTCGACCTAAGGTAATCTGCCTGTCTTAGCCTCCCAAAGTGCTGGGATTACAGACGTGAGCCACCATGCACAGCCAAGCCTTAACCTAAGTAGGTTTGAACCACAAAATAATATAGCCGAAGCAGAGATCATGTAAGGCCAGTGAAACAAGCTGTATGTGCACCAAAATACCTGACCACAAGACAAGGGATCCTAATAGAGCCTGTGCATGCCGGTCAATCTAGTAACACAATGGTGTTATATGAGGACATGGGAATCTTCGACCCAGTAACACTGGTCAGGATTGTTAGCATCTTTATTCAAACTCTCTTAATGGTTATGAAACTTTCTATCCATAGGTTATTCTGATTCTGATTTTT